>OY987335.1:72936727-74339107 GCA_963920685.1 Polydrusus tereticollis
TCAGGTTCAGCGACCCACCCCGCAGTCAACAGGACGAATATCGTCACAACGACAGTTATAGCAGCCACAGAGCGCCCTGGAGACCACCGCCAAGAAGCCCCACGAATTACAGAAGATATTCACCAACCCGACAATACACGCACGAAGAAGTACAGAGACCCGTCCAAAGTTCACGCACCTTCAGCAGAAGCACACCAACGCACCCACAACCTAGGACCTACGACAACAGACCCACCTGTCACATTTGTCGCAAACCTGGGCACTATGCCATGTCATGCAGAAGCAACCTACACCCAAACGACAATGGACGGCGAAACCAATAAAAACCCGCGCCGTCCTGCTTCAAACGGGGCAAAACAAGAAAAATCATTCATCCGCCCTATGCATCGACTTATATATCAACAACAAACGAACTAGGGCAATAATAGATACTGGCGCAGAAAACAGTGTCGTGAAGAAAAATCTACTACCCACAGAGACCCGAATGGACAACACTAACTCCGTACTTATCACGGCAGGAGGACATAAAATACAAGTATTGGGACAAGCCAAATTACCGCTCAAGATATACACTAGGACAAAGCCACTATACAGCTGCTGTACCGCACGAGTCATTGAAGTAGTGGAAAAGATATTCCTAATTCACGGCGCACCAAGGACCTTGTTGAGTGACAGAGGCAAAACTTTTCAATCCGAGCTGGTACAAGAAATTACAAAACTTATGGGAGTCCAAAGCCAGTTCACCACAGCCTACCACCCAAGCTGCAATGGATTGACAGAAAGATTGAATAAAACAATAGCAGACATGCTCGCTATGTATTGTAACACTCAGCAAACAGATTGGTGCACCTACCTACCATACATAACATTTGCATACAATACAGCGGTGCAAGACACCACAAGATTCAGCCCTTTCATGCTGACATATGCACGGGAACCAACCTTACCCTCGGAGGCGATGCTAACTAATACAGACTGCAAAACAGATGCTGTGGAAATCAGAAAACGGGCACAAGTCATGAGAAGCATACCGATAGAAAATATAACCAAAAGGCAAGCCAAGGACAAAGTCGCCTACGACGCCAATCACAGAGAACTGACGTTTGCACCTGGAGATAAAGTAAAAATTTTTACACCAATCAGAAAAGTTGGTCGCAGCGAGAAGTTACTATTAAAGTGGTTCGGACCATACACTATAGCTGAGAAACAAGGGGAAGTCAATTATAAAATAGACAAAGGACGGGGAAAGTCAGATGTCGTACATGTAAGCCGAATCCTTCCTTATAATGATCCATGGACAGGGCAGGACACCATAGAAATAGAAGAAGATAACGAAAAAGCAGAAGAAGAGGATAAGGAAGAAGAAGAGGAAGTATACGAAGACGCGGAGGAAGCCTAGAAGAGGAATCCTAGAGGGGAGACCTGGGGGGAGACAAAAAACCAATAATTAATACTTACGTTAATTTCAGGCTAACCATACTATTGGCATGGAGAGCACAGAGCCAACTAATAGAAATATCAGCGGAGGCCACTTGGAAGCCATTACCAGAAACAATCGCATACGAAGGATCCATCCCCCTAACATACCAGATGCCATGGAATGAGGTCAAAATACCACCACTGCGTAAACTGACATGCCTAAAAACAGAAGAACAGGAAGATAATATCTGCAAAGCCCTAAAATACATGGATGACACTGCCGAAGCAATCGACAGCGAAATCAAATCGCTAGTAAAGAGTTGGAAACCAGCATACTTACGTAACACCACCAGATACAAACGGGCCATATCCTTATCAATTATCGCCGACGGACTCAACTTCTGCTGCGGGGTAGCAACCCAGGAAAAACTTGACTCACTAGTGATGGAATCAGAGGCTCTAAACCAGCGCATAAACATCATCGGCCAAGGTCTGAAGACAACGATCAACGCCATAACATCGCAATCCAAACATTTGGAGGCAGCCCAATCCAACACGATTAAAGCTCTAAAAACAACAGAGAACAAATTAAAAACCCTAGAAAAATTTACAGAAAATACCATCAACGAAATCAAAAAAGAAAACGACGAACACAATACAATGCTGGTAGCAATAATGAAAAATAATATAGAAACATCGAAGAAAATAATATTTCTTACCAGAGCCATCAAAAACAATGGAATAATTCAATCCTGCAGACACCACCAAATCCCAATCGCTACACTAGAGCCCGACACCCTCAGGTCAGATCTTCAAACATTGCAGGACATCCTACAGGAAAATCATCAGGAACTAGCCATACCAATACAAGATATGTCCAAATACTACGAACTGGACATCTGTGAATGCAGCTTCAACCAGGATACACTGACAATCCATCTTAAGTTACCTACAAAACAAAAAAATCATCAATGGATGCTATTTGAGCTTATAACAAACCCCTTCGCATGGAAAGGACAAACATGTTTAATAGAATACAATACATTATACCTAGCAATCGCTGAAAGAGAAAATGAGTTAGATAACATTCGCCAAATTACCGGCACAGAATTGCACTTATGCAAACCATACGAAAACAAACTATGTTACTTACCCAAATTTTCCGCAAACGTGCTACAGGGACCAGCATGCGCCTCAAAACTCTACCATGGTACTACAGTAGAGGACCTGACGGCTCATTGTCCCATGAAATGTCACCACTCAAACCTCCTCACCATAACGGAACTAACCAGTGAAGAGTACGCCATTACACATCCAAAAAACGGGTCAAATATTCAATGCACAAATTCATCTACCACGATATCAGAAAACATGTTGACAGTGCCAGGAGCCCTCCGAGTGAAATTACCATGTGACTGCACTTTCCAAGTTAACGACAACATACTTATTCCACGACGATTTCCATGCCCTAAAAATCAAAATAAACAAGTAAACGTAGTCCACGTTCTGCCAGCCGCCTGGACGACACTTAAAACTTTCCAACCTACCCCAGTGAACCAAATGACCCCACCAAAGTTCAGTAACCTGTCGGAATGTCTAAACACAAACTGGACTACAGACATAGCACACGTCAACCTAACCTCTAGCAACGAATTACTACAAGAGGTCAAGCAACACCTAGAAACCACCACCCAGCCACCAGCAACATATACATGGCACACAGAAAACCACAGCATCATGCTAGTATGGAACATAATACTGTCTATAGGCCTAGCTTACACCTTATTCCAAAGACCACATGCAATATTCGCAGCCCTGATCAACCCCGCATTAGGTCAAATAGAAGCACAAACAACAAGCCACGACGTAACTTTCTACATAACCTGTACACTATTTGCAACCTGCGTGGCATATATCGCTTTCAAAATAACAAAGTTCATAATAAAAAAATATATAGTATTACCTGAAACAGCGGCCAACTCCCACCAAGAACAATCTCCACCCTTAGAAACAGGAGGTCAAACAACTCTGGTCCTAGAAATCCCAAAAAATCTAGAACACACCTCGGGGACATCAATCAGCTGTCTACTAAGAGAACTGAATGCGCACGAACACAGAGGCCAAACAACCCAGACGGAAATAACACAATGAAGGCAAGTACAACCGACACAGTTGCCAAATGTAGTAATAAAAAGTAATCCTATAGGAATAACTAAAAATAACAAAAACCAAAAAAACCCAGTAGCCTTATAAATTAACAACTTTATTCTTAAAAATAAACATGTACGGTCGGGCAACGAAACGTCGCCCGAGCATATATGTAAACGGTTCGGCCTCCCAGCCGACCATGGTAAACATTTATAAACTTAGAAGGCCGAATGGAGGGCCATTCCTCTCCTTCTCGAACTACCACGGTAATGATCCTAAACGGAAAGTCCTGAAATCAAAACAAAAAAAAAAAATCAAGTTATTAAATACTAACATCAAGCTATACAACTCACTCTGGGCAGATCGGGGAAGGCCTTACGCACCACCCTCAAAACTTTCCGCTCAAACAAACCGGTTAACCTCTCAGGATCTAAAATAAATAGTTCAAAAAAATAACAATAATAAAAGTAAGTTTTGAGATTACTTACAAATAGGAGTCAACATATTTACGTAGGCAAACAAAAAAACCAATAAAAAGAAAAAAAAAACTTACCTTAAAATAATCACATCTAAAAGTGTGCTAGACACCGACAGGGAGGATAACGTAGCTCTAACCTTTCAGATTGTAAAAGCTCAGGAGCAAGAAAAAAAATATACAATTAATATATTATCATACGTTTATACCCTTATTATACATTAAATTTTACATATACACAAATACGTAACACGTAAAAATAGTTAAAGGGATAAAAGGGATAACCGTACCAAAGTAGAAACCAAGTATAACTTTGACATGAAAAACCAATTTATACAAGGAAGTCAACGTTATACATACAGGGGACGGTACAAATATAGAAATAAACAAATTATTATATACACATTTATATTTATTATAGATTATATGAAAATATTTATACTTAAGATATTAAGCTACCGATACTACATAAGATCTTTCTGTTGTTACATGTAACACCCACGACTCCACCAGTTGGCAGAAGGACACCAGATCATCCGGCAACAAGTCAAGCATCAGGAACACCAAAAGGACATAGCCGGCTGGAAGTCAGACAAACTGGTGGATTGGGGATGAAAAATCAACAGACAGAAGAAGCAATATAAAATATATATGTATTATAAATCCAAAAATGTTGTAAAGCAAGCCTAGCATGTCCCTTAACATTGGGGTCCAATGTTTTTCAAAGGGGGGGCATGTCAACAAAATGGCGGCACCCAACTTTCACACGACTCGACCACTGTGCGTTGAGGTCGCGGACCACTGTGCCATCCAATGTCAAGGTTAATAGAACAAGACTTAGCACTTTCGGTGTATAAATACCCGAACATTGGATGGACAAGGCACCTTCGTCTTTCCGACCTGGTCAACTCCCATACCCTCAGGAGTGCTATAGAACGGATGATCTAAGCCCCTCTCCTGATCCCTTCCTTTAAAAACACCCCTCAGGAGTGCTATAGAACGGATGATCTAAGCCCCTCTCCTGAGTCCTTCCTTTAAAACACCCCTCAGGAGTGCTATAGAACGGATGATCTAAGCCCCTCTCCTGAGTCCCTACTGTGAACCCACTGTCCTAGTTACCATCCCCTAGTAGAACACCGCCACGTCCCCCAGATAAGGTCCCCCGGAACATGCTAAGCGGTCTCTGGGCTACTGGGTAAATTATTGTAGAATACTTATCCTTAATAAAAGGGTACTCTGTTTTTAGACGAGCGTCTTATTTCCCACTCCACGCCCCCTCTAGGACCAAAACGGCACTAAGTCGTGACAATATTAGACACAACTGTCCGCAATTTGTCGCGTTAAAATCTTGAAACCTGTTATAATTATAATTTATAACATTTTTATTTTTATCGCTGAAGAAATATGTTATTAATTCAGCGGGTGGTCGCAGATTACCATAACTATCAAAATATATTATACCCGCTTGTAAACTTTTAAACTGCTTTCCCTTAAGTCCTTTTCTTGCTTGTGCAATGGCTTGATGTAAGGTTATTCCTCGCCCTTTTGTCTTTTTTCTTTTTAGACCCATACCCAACTTTCTTTTGACGTTCATAGTGCCACTAATGCCTAACGCTGCCACTTTTTCTCCAAAACTAGCGTCCTTTGCTCTGAATCGGGCTATTGCTTTCTCAGACAGTAATTTATCGGCAACGTTCCTTCTGTTTATATCGTTTGATTGCGAATATGCAATGTCGTGCTCTTTGCAGGCCTCGTCTAATAAATTGATTCCCTTGTCACCTCTTGATAATCTTTTTTCTAATTTTGTCCCGGGTCCACAGAAATTGTAACCAGGAAGATGTAATTCAAAGGGTAATTTATTGATAAGCGTGTTTAGTAAACCAGATCCTCTTTGCTTGTCGTTCGACTTGTAAGTAACACGTTTGTTGTGTGATTGAAACATTATATAGTTAAAGTCTTAGCATAGAATGATTAGTTTTACTTTGACAGTGAACTTAAGTACTTTTATATAATATGAGAGTTGAAAAGCAACCATACACTGTAATAATTAAGAATCATGATACATCAACAAATAAATTTAGAAAACACGGAAGACTGTTTGAAGGAAGTAGCAAAAGATGTTTAATTATTGGTCCGTCAGGTTGTGGTAAAACAAACGTTGTAATTGGCTTAATTGAAGATCTCAACGGTTTACGATTTGAAAATTTATATATTTATTCAAAATCTTTGTATCAGCCCAAGTATGAATATTTAAGAACACTTTTTAAGTCAATAAAGGAAATTGGTTATTACGAATCCGAGGACGAAGAGAATATAATTGCACCCCAAGAAGTAATGCAAAACGCAATAATAATTTTTGACGACATAGTTTGTTGTAATCAGACAATTATAAAGGATTACTTTTGTTTTGGAAGGCATAGAAATACTGATTGTTTCTACTTGTGTCAAACATATTCTTCTAGTCCTAAGCAGCTAATTCGTGACAATGCAAATTTAATTGCTATTTTTCAACAAGACAATACAAATTTAAAACATGTTTATAATGATCACGTAAACGTTGATATAACCTTTAATCAGTTTAAAGAAATGTGTTTATTGTGCTGGCGAGAGAAATTTGGATTCATGGTAATAGATAAAGATTCCGGTATAAATTCAGGTAGATATCGAAAAGGTTTCGATTCATACATTTACTTATAAAAACAACACCACTAGACAAAAACAGCTATTTCAAAATATACAGTCATGAATGAACAATTAGCAAGACAACTTGTTAAATCAAGGAAGGCAGTTAAGAAAAAATTTCAAGCTTTAAAAAATGCGGAATTTGAGTCTCATTCGAGGCTGGAAGAAACTTATAAACCAATAACACAACCTTTGCAAGAATTAATTTCAACCATTGGTAAAATTGAACCTGTTGTCATAAAAGACGAGGAGCCGTCATTTACAAGATTTTATAAAACATCAACCCCCCAAAGAACAAAAAACATAAGAAAAACTGGGAAAACCCGAGTTCTGTCAACAGAAATACCCTCCTTTTTTGATACTAGCGTCGCTTCAGTGAGTCATATCCCAACCATACAAGAAACGAGTGTTATAGCTGAAACAGAGTCATTATCTTCATCATCCGATTCAACGATAGGCAATCTTTCAGATCTATTGGAACAAACTAGACAAACAATCCAGACTTATGTTGGTACACCTGGGTATCAAGATTGGCTAAACGACTTTGATAACTTACCTCGTAAATACATTGATGAAGGTGTCAAAAATTAAGAACATACGTTTGATCACCATTATGGTATAGTTCATGATTTGGAAACGGAAAAAATTTTTTTGGAACTAACACAAGAACCTGTAGAAATTATTGGAAAAGATATTAAAGTAAAAGAGATTACCTATCAAGGCACCCCCGGTTTATATGAATTAATATTTAAAAAAGATCCAAAAGGTTATAGTGCTAAAGACTTGCATAATTATATGGATATTCTAGCACGAACTAATGCATATCGTAGGAATAATAGTCCTGAGGAGCAAGTTCAAGGGAATGGATCGCGTAAATATGTTACAATAATTGGACCATACTTACAAAAAAAAAAGGAATAACAAAAACAAGAGCTCTTAATCCTGCAGCCGAAAGGTTTATCTCAACATTCACAAGACGTAAGGCTCCATATAGAGCTCAAAGAACAACTACAGAAGGATCAGGTTTAACTCTAAAAGTTAATAAAAATAATACTGATTATGTATATTGGGATAATGTTAACGAGCTTGTTGATAGACTTCGTTTATTGGTGGCCTCAACGAATGCTGGCCATACCGGTCATAATAATGAAGCAATATCAATCATTGAGGAGCTCAAGGAGGCTAACGTCATCATATAAGGGAATGTTACACCTGTTTCAGAACACTTACAAAATGATTATCGACAAATTTGGTCGCCACATTTCAAAACAGTTCAAAACAAATATTATAGAATTTAAAGATCTCGTTAAAAAAGTTGAAAATGAAGTATCCAATAATATTTCAAAAAAATTTAAATTATATTGAAAACAAGGTAGTTGAACACTTTAAATATGAATTGCAACAAAATCACTTGGAAACTTCGAATTTTAAAAAAGAATTAACGATGCAAAATAAACGATCACTTGAAAATGTTGAAAATATTAGCAATGTGACGAAAAAGCTAAAATTTTGTGAAAATCAAGTACTAACATTAGAGCAAAAATATACACAGGAAGAAAATTCCGGCAAGGAAACTATAAAAAATATCAACAAGAGAATATTAAATTCTGAGGTTAAGGTAGATCTTGTAGAGCAACAGATAAGTGCCCTTGATAGTTTACAACAAGAAACTCAGAAGATACTAGTTAAATTACAAACTAATATAAAGGATGTCATAAATATCGATGACATTCAAAAAAAGTTAACAAGTGATCTTATAACAAAGTTTGAAAATTTTTCAAGTGCTGTTTACGATAGGATTTCTATGGAGGTGGAAAATTTCAAAGATGTTCATGATGGAATGAATAAAAATACAAAAACTATTGGAAGGACTTTGAATTTACACTTAATAGTTCACAAAAAGGACGATGAAAAATTAGTAGTGTTAAAAGAACAATTCAACATTATGTCACAACAAATTTCAGAATTAAAATCCATAGAATATTTAACTAAGGAAGAAATAGAAAATATTAGAACAACTTTACAAAAGAATAACAATATCTCATTAAAAATTTCTGACATTGAAAAAAAAATTGATAAAATGAAGAACTTGGGTACAGATTTGAATATGAATGTAAATCTTAATAAAATTATTCAAGATATTAAATTATTGGAAGAACTCGTTACAAGTGAAAATATAACCTTGAAAGCAGATATTGAAAAAATAAACGAAATAATGAACACAAAAATTAAGGAAGTAGTATTTTTCAATGCAAAGGAAAAAATTAAAAGCTTTAGAGCAAATGTTGAAAATTTAAATACAACTAAAGCAGAGATATTGGATAGTTTTCTTAATGGTCGACAAATTTATGAGCTGCCTTTATCAGAAAGGTGGATTGTAATTAGTATTAATTCTTTATTACAAAGCATTGTTAAGAAATTACATGAAGAAATAAATAAGACGATCAAGGGATGGGTGAACTAGATACCATACTTAATGCTACATCACTAAAATATTTAAACACTAAAATTAAAAATAATCTTGATGATGTAAGCAAAAATATTGATAAAATTGTCGAATATTTTAAAGAAGATACAGTAATTTTAAGTGAAAAGCTTAAAGAATGGGATAACACATATAAAAGCTATTGGGATAGTTATCATCTTAAAACATAATGTCTCTCGCTAAGAAAACAGTTGTCGACGAATTACATAAACCTGCTAGGAAAAACTACAAAAGGAGAAGGGTGGTTATTAGGGGGTTGAACGACTTGTGGCAGGCTGATTTGGTAGAAATGCTTCCCTATGCTAAATTAAATAGGGGATATAGATATATTTTAATAAAGTCTGTGCGTTTTAAGAAGTCCGATATCGGATTAAATCACCAAGGGATGTTATCGCTTTTAAAACAGTAAGTCGGTTAAGTTACAATATCTTCGCACCTTCGCTATACTTGATCACACCGAACATCCCACTGGTTTACTGTATTCTATTACTGGGCGAAATCAGAGGTTTCAAAACAAAATTATCTTAGAATTACGCGTTGAGCATAAATAATAATTAAATAGATAATTAAATTATTTTGCTATTATTATAGTTAAATCTATATAATAATCGCTATTTTCCAAGAACCAATTAAAATTTGCTCAAGTGCGGGATGGTTAAATATGTTAAAGATTTTTTCAGGTATATACTTTTCCGATAATGACATTATTTTGGGATTATTGTAATTAAATCTTCATAATAATTACTATTTTCCAAGAAATAATTAAAATTTGCTGAAGTGCGGGATGGTATGTTCTACTTTATTTTAAATAAGTAGTTGTACTTTTCACTTTTAGTTTGTTTCTCATTGTGTGTGAATTAAAATCAGTTATTAAGCAAAGGTATGGAAAATGTTCAGCAAGGTGGCACATCGCCTAGAAGGCATTTATCTCCAGGTGAACGCCGTTTGGTATTACAAGTGGAACGTTATTTTACTTTAGAAAAAGATAACTCGGGCCCGTTAGAGTCTGTTTTGGCAGTGCAAAAACGAACGTCTGATGCTTGCGGCATTTCAGAGAAGACCTTAAGAAGACTTCGAAAAAAGAGTGAAGAGGATTTGGACAGACCATATAAAAGGGTTCGACTCCATTCAAAAACCTTGGATTTATCCCAAGGGATAAAACTCTCTATTAGGAATATTGTTTATGATATGTATAAAGCCAAGGAATATGTTACCCTCAAAGCTATTCTTGAAAAGATAAAGCAGAAAAAACTTTGCGATATTGGAACTAACAGTTTGTCCATAATCTTAAAACATATGGGTTTCAAATATAAAAAAACGAACAACAGAAAACTTTGCGAGCTGTCCAATGTTGTTTCGAAAAGATGGCAATTTTTAAGGGATTATTTAAACAACAAAAAATCGGAATTGTCAAGACAAGTTGTTTTTCTTGACGAAACATGGGTATTTGCAAACGGAACTTCAACAAAAACGTCTTGGCAGGATGACTCAAAGCATTGTTTTTCAAGTACCCGTGCAAGTAATCGAAAAAGGTATATTATATTACATGCTGGTAATGAAGAAGGTTTTGTTTTAAATGCCAGTTTGATACTTTCATCAACAAAAAAAACTGATGATTATCACGGCAATATGGATGCTGAAATTTTTGAGCATTGGTTCGAGGAAAAACTTTTAAAAAGTTTAGAAAAACCTTCCTTAATTGTTTTAGACAATGCCTCTTACCATACGAGACTCTAAGAGAAATTCCCTACAAGCAGCTGGAAAAAGGAAGAAATAAAAGAGTGGTTGTCAAAGAAAAACATAAACCATGAAAATTTATATTTAAAAAGTGAACTTTTAAGCAAGTGTAAAGAGCAGTCATTTAAAAAAAAGTATGTTGTTGACGAATTAGCCCTCAAATATGGACATCAAGTTTTGAGATTGCCGCCCTACCATTGTCATTACAACGCAATTGAATTGGTATGGGGTATTAGCAAGAACTATTATGACAAACATGCCTGTAAAAATATCGGTAAGCCTAGCGTTATAAAGTTATGGCAGGAGGCGCTTAGCCAAACGGGCAAAGAAGAATGGCGGAAATGCATTGAACACACAGAAAAAATTATTTTTGAATCTTATGAGACAGAACAGGTTATAGACGAAGTAAGACCGTTAATTATTACGAATGATGATGATGATGACGATGATGTTGATTCTGATGAGTCTGAAAGCATGGGTGAAATTTCAAATGCAGAGGAAGACTACTTTTAGTAGTACCTATCTACAAGTAGGTACGTTCTATCGCAAGACTACAAAATCGGTTCTTTTTAGAACCAAAACTTTATAAAAAAGAATTCGTAAAACTAATTTGTCTGAATACTACAAAAGCTAAAAAATTATTATTTTTCTTTACCCAAACTAATTTTTTATTTACTTTAAATTATTTTATTTAGAAAATGTAATTCATCAACATCCAAAATTACCTTCAATATAATTTATTGTTTGAGAGCCACCGACATAATGCTCAAGAGGTTTTATGGCTTAGCGGACTTCTTAAAACGCACAGACTTTAGTAATAAACACATTTTCAAAATACGTCTGGGCTCAACCCCTTAAAAGTAAGCAAGGAAAACAGGTTACTCGAGCTATGAAAGCAATATTAGACCAAACCAGTAAACCCACAAATTTACAAACTGATTTAGGCAAGGAGTTTTACAATAAAGATTTTCAACAGCTTATGAACGAGTTTAAAATCAACCATTACAGCACTTTTTCCAACCTGAAAGCAAGTATAGTTGAACGCGTTAATCGAACTCTTAAAAATATTATGTGGAAATATTTTAGTAATCAAGGTAGTTATAAATGGTATACAGGGTTGCCAAGTATTGTTGAAAAATATAATAATACCACTCATAGCACTACTGGTTATAAACCGGTTGATGTTAACCCAGGAAATAAAAAACAATATTACAAAATTCTTTCCCTTTTAAAAAAATAGTCGACTTGGATCGTAGAAAGTTTAAAGTTAATGACTTTGTTCGCATTTCGAAGCAAAGGGAGTTGTTCGCAAAAGGCTATACACCCAATTGGTCGACTGAAATTTTTCAAATAAGAAAAGTAAACCTGACAAACCCCACCACGTACCTTCTGAAAGATGAGAAAAATGAAAATATTGAAGGTGGATTCTATCAAGAGGAGTTAAAAAAAGTGCAATATCCAGACGTATATTTAGTTGAAAACATATTAAGAAAAAAAGGAAGTCAAGTATTTGTTAAATGGTTGGGCCTTGACAAATCTAACAATTCATGGATTCCCAAAAAGATGTTTTGTAATATATTATAATCAAGAAATAAAACAAGTATGTTAATCAAATGTATTTTATTACTAATTAGACCTATTAGCATATATTCTATGTTTTTCATTTAAAATATTAAAAAGTTCAATTTCAAATTGCTGAATTCGTCTTTTGAATCGTAGTTGGTCCAGATATTGGCTTCTAAAATTACTCTTTCGGGCGCTCCTATAGGCAAAGGACCATACCACAAGCATATGAACTTCATTTTGCTCACTGAAAGTCACTGTTTTCTTCATATTTCCTTTTCTGTCCATTTTTCTTAATCAAATTTTCCAACTCGTTCGGAAATATTGTCAGCAACTCGAACATTGTGCATACATTTTCGCTGTTTGGATTATGATTTGGATTTAAAACATTATATATATTTGCAAGCAGGTCCCCTGAATGTTTCAGACTAGTTTTAAACACATTGAAATATTGTGGAAACTCCTGTCTTTTAATTATTTGAATCCTGTAATTAATTAGTTCCTTAAGAGCCCATAAATTGTCCATGGACTCGCAAGCAAGAGTCACGTAATAGCCATCACTTTTTTTAATTTTTATTACAAGCTGTTGTTGATACATTTCGAAATAAACTGTGAAATTTTCAAACTTTACAGGAGTCGTGTCCGCATTAAGTGAATAAAAATACCTCATCAGAATGCCTTAATAAGAAAGTAAATTTTTCCAGTCTTCTTCGGGCAGGAATATTTTGAAACCATTGTGACCGCCAATAATTACTTTCGGGGCAAAATTCTCCAAATTTAACCCAATGCTTATAAATTTTGTTAAGGACTTGTTCAAGTAATAGATTTTAGCATTTAAAATTTTTTCATTAAATTTATTTTCACTGCTAACCTCACTTTTGTTTGGGGGATACTCAAAACCTTGATTAAATGTCGAATACATCTTGTTTAGTGAATTGTAAGACAAAAATGCATTCTTAATATAACCGTCTCCCTACCAACTTTCCTTGAAAGGTCAAGGTATGTGAACAATAATTTAAGCACAACAGATTTTTTTTTTTCTTAATCCATTTATTTCATAATAACATAACTAGGTATAAACATATTTAGTAGAAATAAAAGAATAATAAACAGTGGTACTAGTATTTGATAATCGTTTTGGGTCCCTTGTAATATTTGGTCTTTCATTTTATATCGCCACATACACTCCATTAGATCACAGTTTTTATGAAATTTATAATGTTCCTCAATGGGAGAGTCCTCAGATCTCCAATCAAATATCTCTACCCCGCACTAATAGCATCGACAATAATCCTCAATCATCAAATAGTAAAATCCACAGATTGCTAATATTTCAGGTGATAATTTTCCTGTCCATCTTTTAAACGAGCGTATTCTTTGATCGTATGTTCTATAAGAAACATTGTCAATTTCCTTATCAAAGGATTCTGCACACATTATTAATTAAAACTGAAATATTTCACAGTTGTGGACCTTAATATACTCACAATTGAGGAGGGAGTTACCAATTTTCTTGATCCTTAGACCACTCGTAGAGAGGGATATCCTGGTGACCCCATGCGAGACTATCGAAAGAGTTTGGAATCTTATAGCGCCTATCGTCGGTCGACGTAAGGGCTACTTTATTAACGAGCTCCGTAAAAATATTATGTGACCTAGATCTGAACAAATACATACTACAAAAAGTTTTAGAGTTATTCTCAACAACATCCTTGTAATGAGTCAAGTTCAATTGTTTATTAATATTACTTTTTTTAATTCCTTTCGCTTTTTTAAGTAACGTTTTTTTAGTTTTAACACAATAAGCTTTAGCACCAGTGCCATAAAAGCTTTCTATGGGTTCGCTAGCATATTCGTCTTTAAATTTACCTACTACAGCTTTTGTTATTGGCATGTCGTGTATGTTATTAGGTTTGTAATTTGAGGTGTCAAAGTCTTCGATATGATGTTTAATATCTTCATATACATTTTCAGTCTCGATTTCCAAGATAAACGAGTCAGTATCTGTGTACAGTAGTTTAACCTTTTCTTGATATAATGGTTTTAAGAAATCGTAAAAGAAACTATACATAACCGTTTTAGATAGGTCTAAAATAGAGAATCCTGCGTACACGGGCTTATCGTAGTTGATCAAAACTTTTTGCATGTGAATAGCAGCCAAGTTTTCATTATACACAAATGAGTATTTAAAATATGGTTTTGAAATAAGGTTTTCCGCACCGTCCTTTCGTAAATTTTTTGACCACTCTGTAACCAACATAATGTCAGTTCTTTTTTCAACATTTTCCATCGTCTTCCCGTATATACTGTTATTAGCCAATTTATACGTACTTCTTTCAAACTCGGTTTTAGATTCGTTTCTTAATTTTGTGTTTAAATCGATATACTTTTTTAGCCAAGGTGATTGAGTAAACTCTAAGATTCGGTGAATTTTAGTTAATTTTAGTCCATGTTGAAGGCACTGCTTAAGTAACATGTAATGAATCACGTACTTTTCCTTGTTTTTTAAATTTGGAATTAATTTTGAACATTTGGAATTGGGCGGTTGATAACTTTCAGGACAAAAAGGAAATTCACTATGTAGGTCATGTAGCTCACCCGGGTAGGTCAGATCCACTTCTAAAACATACCCCTTAGCAGACGTATCGGAAATATTTGTGACATTAAAATTTGCAATTTCTTCTGGAGATAACCAAACAAAATCTTTTTGTGGTAGGTATTGAGACATTGCCTTTCCGTACAGGTTATTTGCATACACGTATAAAATATACTTATCGGGTTTAGACTTAACGTGATTTGGCATAAACCGATTATTTGCTTCGGATTTCCTACAAACACAGGTACTGACCCCTCCTCTTACACTATCTTTAAAAAAATGTAACATGTTAACGTCCGTCAATAATTCTAAATTCGTTCCTGAGTGTAAAAGAAAGCTGTCAAAACTATAACTCGAAAAACTTACATAGGCCACGCGATCTAGAGTGTATGTATTAAGACAAGTTTTCCTAAAGTTTTGAAATACATCTGCCAAAAGTAAAACGTCAGATTTCAAATAGATATCAGAATATTGCCCAATAGATTTACACTCAAACAAGTTCCATACCTTCTTTGCGCGTTCGTACTCTTGGTCACTAATATGTTCCTCTATCAAGTCATTATAAAATTGTTCTTTTTCGGGCAATGAGGCTTCTTGTAATTTTGCGTAACTATCGATATATGCATACGGAAAAACACCTTTTTGACGAATAAAATCGAACTGTTCCTTATCCTTAAAATATTTTGATATTTCCAAGCATTGCTCATCTTTTAAAGTTTCCGCAAGTTTTGATAAAGAATAGGGTAAAAATTGAAAAGAGTCTATAAACCTAATGGATAAAAATTTTTTCTTTTGTTTTTTAGTTTTTTTATCGAAATACAGACCTACCTCAAGAAACTTCTCAAAGGTAATATACTTTTCCTTATTTTGGGCAATTACCTTCAGCCGTTCCTTGTTCTGGCAAAGGTTTTTTATAAATAGATGGGTATCGTAATTTTTTAGGTTATGTAAGACAACAGGAATGAAATTGGGTATCTTAAAATTTAAGTTACACACTGAATGTGCGGGCCCCCGGTACTTCCCAGTCAGATGACAGTGACCCGCAACTTTTTCTTTCTCTGTTTCGATTATTTTTTTACAAATGTGACACTCCTTTGTATAAGTATGACGTAATTTTTCCAATTCACTTAAAGGGTTCATTGGTTTTTTGTGGTGTAAATATTTATTATAAATAGAGTATACATCTCTGTCTAACATATCTATAAAAACCTTTGCACAATCAAGGCCCTGAAAAAGTTCAAATTTTGAAGCCTCATCGTCAAAAGAACACTTTATGTAATACGCGAAGGAATATGGAACATGTTCGTATTTTTTCAGCGAGTAAGGACGGTTTGCTTCCAAGTCATTGGTCTCATTATTTAAAGTTTTAAGAATACATTCGAAATCTGCGTAAATGACGAATGGAACTTCAATTTTTTTTTCAATATTAGTAAATTTCAAAATATTTCCCGGTACTGTGTTGCCAAATTTATCTATTTTATTTTCTGTGCTTGGTAAAGTAACACGTATATGACCGCAGTCGTAAATGGAATGTTTGGTTAATTCTTTATTAGATGCAAAATATTGGAGGCAGCCGTCACAAAAATATTTTTTTCCATTATGTTTACTTATTTGACTAGAAACTAACCTAGACAAATCGGAAATTAAACAATAGTGGAAATTCCCATCGTCATCGCTTATTAACAATAAATTAATGTGTTTATTTTGTTTGACCTTCGTATAATGTAAAGGCTCAATCAGTTCATACTTGGATTTAAAATCTGTTTTTAGTTTTTCTAAGCCATAAACGTTAATCGATACATTATTTTGCAATTCAAATTTTGATATATTAATAATTTTAACGGGAGTTTCAATACCTGAAATATCCAAGACATCTGCAAAATTTGGGTATGATGATGTTTCAAACTCTAATCCCGTAGGGGGGTGCAAGGCTGCAACGACTGACCAGAAGAAACAAAATTCATCATTGTTCCTGATATTGATTGTAGCACGTTTCATTCGAATTTCTTTGGGTAGTTCAATATGCGAAGAAGCTCTGAGGGGGTTGTATTTATTAACGTTAACTTCCAAATGAATAATGTTGATCAAGCTCCATCCTGTAAAAGACAACTTTTAGAACTATGTTCAAAACAGAGATGTTACCTTAAAATTTAAAATAATTTCTTTTTACCTGAGTCTCTTTCTGCCATTTCGTCAGTTTTTACGTCGATTATCTTGCACATATCTGCAATATACTGGGCTAGGTCCGAAGTTTGACAGAGTGTTTCAAATCTAGTGTTAAAAGACTTCACACTATGAATTCCATTAACGGGATTTACATATAGTCCAAACAACTCCAAATTTGATTTAATGCACGTATGTTTTTGTACTTCTGCTCCTAATAAGTCCATCACTTTTTGAAATATGTCACCAAAAAATGTATTCACGTTAATATGGTGCCCCTCAGGTTTGATTCGGTAGGATATGATTCTTCCTTTAAAGGCCGCCTAAATCGTTTCAATACCATTTGAAAATTTTGCAACATTATTTTTATGTTCGTTTGTGCGCAGATGACTCGTAAATAACATTGTTGCGCAGAATTTTTTACAATCGGCACAATATTTCGATGTTGGTTCTAAAAACAAATATATAATTTACAGTCTTGCAAAAGCGGAACATTGCATTGACTCTTATTACAAATATTATTCTTACCTGTTTTCTTAGAAGTTTTCTGCCTTTTCGCTTTTTTCATCTCATTCAACTTTGATTTGTTCCGATCACAGTACTGTTTCAAGTGACGCAGTAAACTATCTCTTCTGGAAAATGACTTCTTGCAGGTGATACAAACGTACGCCATTTCCTTTTAATTACAATTTGTAATAAATACAACTTAGTGAACCTCTGAGTAACCAGTTTCAATTAACTAAGAAATATCTTATGTTATCTTTTAATACTATCGAGGGTGTGTGTGGGGGAGGGAAACTATAGAAATTAATTAACTATTGAGAAAAATTCTGTTCTATATTGTTCGCACATTTTTCAAATACTTCCACTATTCGATTCCATTTCTGTCTTTCCCTTAAGGTCATATTATCCGTACGATACTCTGAAAAATCTGTTAAACATACGCGTAAACTCATTAAAGTAGCTTTAATTTTACGTTTTTTCTTTTGGACTTCATCTTTACTTATCTCTGATTTTTTAATTCAAAAATTTTTATCTTTAGTTTGTGTTCCTACGTTCAAAAGATTAGTATTGTTTGTTTGTACTGAAACGGAATTTTTTTTCTTTTTAGAAGCATTATTTGACACTATACCACAAGGAGTTAATTCATTAGGAAGCCCCTCAAAATTACTAGCAAGATTACCTAAACTAGCATTTTTTAACAAGAGATCTTTGTTCGCTGTTGATTCTTCCTCAGCCCTAGTTATTTCTGGTTTAAAAATAATTCCTGATTGCTTTGGTAATTCTAACAACCCATTACCCTCTAAATCTGTTTGCCCTATGTTATCTAATTCATCTACAATTTTTTTAATGTCCTCTGCAGAATATAAATCTTGATCAAATATGTCATTATTCAACACCGGAGATAAACAATTAAACACCTTGTCTATACAAGAATAATCAATGACCTTTTTTGCCGGAATTATATTTTGTAATACCTTAATAACTGGTTTCTCTGGGTTACCCGCAAGGGCGGATGGGCTACCTAAGACCGGCCCGGGCAATCACTTGCTAAAACCGGCCCACAAATTACAACAAAAAATAATACCATTCATTATTTTGCGATGCTTATTACTAACCTAATAAAATAGTAAACAAAACTAAAAATATGTCTAATAGAATTAACTCCTTCTATTATAATTTTTTTACAACAAAATCTAAATCTAAATTTAACAACTGAGATAAAATAGTATTTGTGTAAAATAGCAGTCAACATTTTATCAAAATAGACAATTAAAAATAAAGGATATTTTAAATTATAAGATTAACAATCTACCTAAGAAACTAGATGATCCTGCTAGCTCATTAATGACCTCCTCATTGTCGATTGTCCATAAGATTTCTTTTTCAATATTCATTATCATAAATGATTCCAAATGTTCATCGCTTAAAGAATTGCGTAGTCGGTTCTTGATGTATTTTAAAATAGAGAAACTTCTCTCGCATGACACTTGGGTGCCAGGCAAAGTTAAAATATATTGGTAGACTACAGATAAGCATGGATAGGCATTCTGATACATATTGTATTTCATTATTGCTAGAACAATGTACACAGCTTCTACAGAGACTACTAGGACTTTTTTCTTGACATTTATAGGTTGTTTGTGAATCTATAACATCTGGGTCATCTTCGTCAGTTATCTCCTCATAATCTGCCAAAGTATCTTTTTGAAAGGATTCATTTAAAGTCATCTTATAAATATCCCAATTCAATACAAAATGGCACAATTCTTCCTTAATATTTGACACTTGGGCATCTTCTTTAAATTGTAAAATTTTCTTTAAAATGCTCTGCAAGCTACTTTCAGAAATACCATTGGTTTTGATTTCATTAAAATTTATAGGATTGAAAATGGACATATCAGCACATAAGTTTATATTTCTGTTATATCGGTTTTCCATTGACATAATGGCGGTATCCATTATAACATTGAACGTTTCTATTTTAAATTTGTCTTTCGAATTACTAACAGCTTCATCACTGCAATTTTCGTCGAAGAATTTCTTGACTTTTCGAATTTTCGTAACTGGAAACTCATCTTCTATGTCAAAACTAATATCTCTTTTCTTCATTTCACTATTAGCCCAAGTTAGAAAAATTCGTGTTGACTTTTCAAAAGCCTCAAAATCTCGTTGAATTCTTTTTAACTCGGCCGTTGACGTTTTAGTCATGGCATTTGCTTTCAATAAATCCAAACCTCTAGTCTGTAGATGTCTTGAAAGCGGGCCAGTGATAGAAAACAGTTTTAAAAACACCTGGCAAAGAAAGATATTTTCGTATTTAAGGAATTGCTGTTTTATGTTTTCTGCAGTAGGTCGGATATCAGGATTTAGGTCAAGGTTTTGTGAAATACTTGACAATGATTCAAGAACATCTAAGTATAATGGGCTATCTCCAAAAGTCGTCTCCAACTCTTTTTCTTACGACCACCATCTAGTTTGTTCAATTACTCCTAATTTTCTCCTTTTTTTGTCACTAGAAATAGATGACCAAACCTACTCTTTGCCTCTTATCCGATTCACGAAAGAAGGTGGCGACTGAATTAAGCAAAGAAAATAGTGATGAGACTTTCACTGCACTAAACAACATGGTAACGACTATAAACTGAATTTATGCATTTCTCCATTTATATTTTCCAGAACTATCTTTGACTTCTTTTTGAGAAAAATAATGTCAGTCTTAACATTTAGAGATCGACCGGCCCACTGGGCATTTGCCCGGTTGCCCGGCGGGCCCATCCGCCCCTGGTTACCCGACGAGGTATTCATTACACACACGTTTAGTAAAGATATCAAACTATACTGACTATTTATAGGATTAACATGTTGTCTGCGGAGATTTCTATTTTTATCAGACAGCACCGTCTGTGAGAAAGTGAAAGTATCAATGCACCCAAGAGGTAAGTCTGCTAATTACACAAATCACAAATGTCTTCAAAATTATTAAATAATCTGTGTCTTGAAATATATTCTTATTGTTATTCTAATTGAGATTTAAAAGTTTTCCACCGCGTTCTTTAATAACTTTCTTGCAGTAACTATTTATAAGGGTTGCTGTTTGTCTATAAGGGCATGAATCATAATCCTTCCTATTTTCCCCTTTGTCTCTAAGGGTATATTCTATTTTTGTATATCTTCTCTTTGTCCCTGTTTAAAAGATTTCCTTTTTTTTGTGAGAGAGAGTGGTTATGCTAAGTTAAATAAAAAAAACAGAAAGTATAACCCTGTTTGTCTACTATATATACGGCTTTTTGTATTCAATAGTTAGTTACAAGCAGTCTAAACTACTAATAGTAAAGCAATAATAATAATAATTTACAAATCATGGATTGGGACAAGTATCCCAAATTTACAAGTTGGAACGGGTCTGCCCTAGTTCCTGCGGCCGTTGATGTCCCAATTCTAAGTTGGGACGACTGTCCAAATCACTGGAATGGGTCAGCACTCGTTTCTATAGACACAATTGACCATAGCTGGGATACTGCCCCCCAATGTTCTAGCTACAATCCAACCACCTATGTGATGGAAAATAATATAATCCGTCAGATGCCCCCGAAATTGAGTAAAGCAAATAAGAAAAAATTTCGGGAGGCAGAAAGGATTCGGATGTCCAAATATAACACGTAATGGTAAATATAACTATTTTATTGTGTTGTAATTTTTTTTTATTTATCTTTTCTTACTATACCGGGTGTTTCTCAAAAGACGCTCACCCCTATAACTTTTTTGTATTTATAGACATTAAAATGAAATTTTGGAATTGTGCATAAGAGATGAGTCTGCATTTATTGGCATAATTTTTGATTTGTTAGCACTTCCGGTTTAACCGGAAGTGACCTTGACTTTGGTATTTTAAATGGGGCACCCTGTATATTTTTACTTATTTGTATTCAGCATGATATTCTGAGTGAAATGACATCCCACTTGTCATTTGTTGACGTGTTATAACATTTTTATTCTCATTTTTTGTATTGAATCTAGAGGGCCATGAATCAATTAAATAGGTTAATTTATAGTCAAGTAGTTCACGAAAAATAAAATTATGTCTTATGTCATATTAATTGACTTTCTAAGTTTCACAATCGTTTAAAAAATGAAATGACGTTTACTCTATTTTTCCAAATGGTACGATAGTGGTTCACTAAGATATTTGAAACGAGCATTTTTTTCACAACAATTTGATACCATACACTCTATGCTATTTTAAAATTAACACGAAAAAATTTGCCTTAAATCCCAATCACATATTTAAAAGCGTTATGTATTATTATTGCCGCCTTGTCCTTTCTAAAGAAAAGAAATATAAAGGCGGCTTTGAAAAACAATTGAATTGAATATCAAAACCAATATGGCTCTAATTAAAAGTTGTTGAAATGTCATTCGTTTATAGAACTTAGATTGTAAATCAGATGAAATGGTTAGTTTTACTATAGAAAAGAACAAATTGATATGCTCTTGATTTTTGGAGAGACCAGAAAAAATTCTTCTGAGGCCGCAAGATTGTATGCAGAGAGATTTCCAGGTCGTCGACTTCCAATCCGGCATTATTTTTCAAAACTGGAACAAAAAATGCGTACAGAACCCAATGAGGATGCGGTCAATAACTATGTTGTAAGTGAAGAGAAAGAAGTTGACGTACTATCATTAGTTAACATAAATATTACTGCCTCAGTCAGAGAAATTGCTGTTAATTGCTGTTGAATGTGATATTAGTAGCTCGTCAGTATGGAGGATCTTACATAAATACAAATATCATATATACAAATACCAGATTCATCAACATCTCTATCAAAATGACCAGGCCAGAAGGCTTGAATACTGTAACTGGTTTTTACAAAGACTTTATTCGGATGAGAGTCGATTCACAAATTTGGGCATGTTTAATAGAAACAACAAGCGTTATTGGTGACAAGATAACTTGCATTTAATGGAAGAGGGCAATTTTCAAGAGCGATTTGGATTAAATTGCTGGTTAGGTATCATTGGAAATAGAATTGTGGGACCAATTATTTTTGATGGCCACCTTACCGGCGAAAGATATTTAGGTTTCTTGCAAGTAGAAATAGAACAATTTCTGTCTCTCTGTAGTTGAACAAATGTCTATTATTTTTCAACAAGACGGGGCTCCACCACATAATTCTCGTGCTGTTAGGGAATACCTTCATAACACGTATGGGGAAAATTGGATTGGCACTAACGGACCGATAAGATGACCAGCAAGCTAATAAGCTTTTCGGTAGGTATGTCTTTTCATCCTCTAACATTTTTATTTTCTAAATTAGATACCCCGACCTAACTCCGTTGGACTTTTTTGCATGGGGAACCCTCAAAAAGAAAGTCTACAACGTTCCACCAGTCACCCGTGTAGAACTTGAAAATAAAGTGAGAGCAGCTATTCAAGAAATGAATGTAAACCAGCTGAGAAATGTAATGAGGGCAACTGTGAAAAAAGTGGAAAATTGTTTTCATCAACAGGGAGGACATTTCGAACATTTAGAGCGATGATAATTGGTATTATAATTAAAGTTCTAGATTGATTTATTAATAATGATAAACAATTACTATCTACTATTAGTTGTTTGTTGAGAATGAATTAGTTAACTGTTTATTTCTTTTAGTTTAGTTTTAATTAAGCCTAGTTGCCTAGATCAATTTCTTAACACCTGCGTAAGTTTTAAAATAGCATAGGAGTGTATGGTATCAAATTGTTGGGAAAAGAATGCTCGTTTCAAATATCCTAGTGAACCACTATCGTTCCATTTGGAAAAATGGAGTAAACGTCATTTCATTTTTTAAACGCTTGTGAAACTTAGAAAGTCAATTAATATGACATAATATCATTTTTTGTAAACTACTTGACTATAAATTAACCTATTTAATTGATTCATGGCCCTCTAGATTCAATACAAAAAATGAGAATAAAAATGTTATAACACGTCAAAAAATGACAAGTGAGATGTCATTTTACTCAGAATATCATGCTGAATCCAAATAAGTAAAAATATACAGGGTGTCCCATTTAAAATACCAAAGTCAAGGTCACTTTCGGTTAAACCGGAAGTGCTAACAAATCAAAAATGATGCCAATAAATGTAGACTCATCTCTTATGCACAATTCCAAAATTTCATTTTAATATCTATAAATACAAAAAAGTTATAGGGGTGAGCGTCTTTTGAGAAACACCCGGTACAGTCCGAGGTAATACATAAAACATAATAATTTAATCTTTCTTAGTCATAAACCAACTGTGACGTCAGCCGCTCCGTCTAATCTTGAAGATCCAGTCGCTCCCATCGACCAGGTCTTGCACCAACCATAGTTGCTCTGGATGATAGTTGTCGATCCCCTCGAATATCCCGCAGACGCCATCCAAGCAAGCCCGCTAGGAGAAAATTGCGAAATATATTAATGGCAATAAAACAAATTACTTTAATGTAATCTTTTATTTCTCTTTTTATACAGTAAGTACATAAAAAAAATACATTTACTCTTTCTTAGTCATTTCGAATTAAAGCAATATTTTCTTTTAAGCCTATTATTGTAAATTCGAGCATTAATTAAATATTTAGGAGGAATACGATTAAATCGTAAAATTATACTCTGACATAATTAAAATCTGAGGTCATGCTGATGTCTGGGTGATAGCTGATTCGTTAGACGTCGCAGCGTGAAATTCGTACGGTTAGAGTGTGCGGGTCTGCTCTCAAGCGAATAATAAGGGAAAGGGGAATATCTGAACTCTCATATTGAGTGTGGTGGTTGAGCTCTCAAGCGAATAATAAGAGAAAGGGGAGTGACTGATCCCAATCGTGTAGGAAGATGTAAATGTAGTGTTAGCAAGCCGTTTGTTTGTGTGGTGGCAATCCCAATCGTGCAGGAATATGTAAATATGTAAACGTGTGGCCACACTCTCATGGGGTTGTGTGGTTGCACTCTCATAAATATAATACTAAATGGGAAACTTCAGGAGTGACATTCCAGGATGCCCTGTAGCTAGGTAAAAAATTAATTTGTAAAAAGCTGTTAGCAATTTTAGGTTTTTGGAATATCTAGTTGCAGTAGATAGAGAAAACCCCACCACATGAAACACAAAGCCATAAGACATGACACTAGTTTGCTGCTTCCAGTTGTAATGTTACGTTATAAAATGTAAATTTGGTTTAACAATTAAGTTAATCCTGTAATTCTAGATATTAATTTAATAAAACCATTATATAAACTATTTTCGTTGTTATTTATTTATTAGCGAGCAAAATCACATTTACAATTTTCACAAAATCTGGTAGGTACTGCTAATAATATTCAACACGATTGTCAAGACTAAAATAATATCGTATCAAGAACTTGCTAAATTTTTTTTGTATTTTGGTTTCACAAAGCTATAATGTTTTTCAGTTTAAAAAGAAGTTAGTTAACGTTAGAATTTTATATGTGTCACCTTCTGCTTACTAACAAAAGTAACCCAAAACTCAAAAGAAACTTGTTAAAAACAAAATCGTATTCGAGCGTATTTTATTTATTATTTGTTAATTATTATAAAACTGCAACATTGATTGTTTAATCCTTTTGGTAATGTTTTGAGACAGTTTCTTTGTGTAATATTAAAGTTAGTGTAAAAACTAGAAAATTTTCGATCAGGAAATCATAAGTACTGTTCCCTGTACCTCCGGAAAAACGTGGTAATTTAACCAATTATTAATATTTTAAAGCCCCTTAACATGTTTTTAATAATTCAGAGTTGACCTTGTTCGTTACTGACCTCGCCGCATTTTAATTAATATAAAAAAAATATATATTAAATCCGGTCCTGAATCAACACACATCTACACCTAAAATAAAAGTAACTAGAATGTGATACATGCCATAAAAATGTAACCTCAACTAACTTCTTTCTAAATCGAAAGATACTATACCTACTGTTTTTGCAATAAAATTTTAAGGAAGTCTCATGCAGAGATACCTTCATACAGGAAATATAAAAAGAGTCATGTTTTTAAACAATGCTGTTATGTTAAGCGATTCTTTTAGAATTTTAGTATACCTAAAGTTATCTAAAATTTCTATAATTTAATATTTTTATTATAAATATGGCTGTACCATGTTTCTGTCGCGACTTTACTGTCTAAAGTTTATCCATTGTCCATGTTTCTGACACTGATTGCTTTAATAATTTTTGACCCCTCAGAATATTTCAGGTATTTTTAAATTAACTTCATTGGCAATCTTTCCTTCTACATCTCAATTTCTAATCTTGCCCATTCTATACTAGTTCTTTGTATTGCATCCAGCTGCTTCTGCCTCATTTGGCTACGTACAAAAAAGAGTAAAATAACATTCGAACTTATTTAAATATTTTTAGTATTAACTTTGCTCTAGGCTACTATTCCTCGATAGTAATATTTTAGTTTCTGAATTTTACAGGTGCATATGTTCTTTGTTAAGATACTGGTAGGTATAAAAATGGTAAAAAAAAAGGTTTAATAAGATAAAATGTTGATATTTTTATTAAAAATAAACAAAGGAATGCTCTGCATAGGATAGATAGGATAACTAACCTGGATCCTTACCTTATGAGATATTTTTACAAGCACTTAGGTAAGTAAACAACAAAAATACCTACTCTCTATTCTATTTCTTTTTCTAACTTTAAAACTGTTGTTAATATTTTAGAAAAATGGATCAAAGCCCAACGAATACCAAGGGACAAAGCCCTTACTCTCAGTTTTGTAACCTGGCTTTTGAATTGTGACCCTAGTGGTTCATTTTTTTATAAACATTACTAAAAGATCTATAAATACATCAAAAGTTGTGTAATTTGTACGAAACAATACTTGGTTGATCCAGGTTTTAATAATTATCTAGTATCTAGCTACCTAGTTTAAAAAATTACCTCTATTAGGTATAAATTGTTGCCAAAGCTGAATTAAACTGTAACGTCATGTATTTTTCAGATTGTAAATTATAGGAAACTATTTGAAGGCTTCAATAAATATTAGAAAATGGTATAATTCTTATATTTTATTCACTTCTACGTGTAATTCAGTAGCTGGTACGGATTTAGGTAAATAGAAGGAAATCTCCTCGAAATTCTCTCCTCTCATGTTTTGTTATGATCTAAAAGGTATAAAAGTCACTATAAGGGAGTTGTAAATCAAATCAAATAAACTTTGTTCAGTAATTTCAAGATTTTTAAGGTAAAATAATCTGAAAGTAAAATCCTTTTTAAAAATCTATACCAACAATGTACCTAAAATTGTGTTTTTAACTTACCGTTATAAATATATTTCCATTTCTTTATAAAAAACGAGCTAATACATCTAACAAACGTTGGATTTTTCACCAAAAACTCTTCGATTACTAATTTTTGAAGCAAAAATCGCCCAAAATCAACAAATATGCGAATAAAACCCAGCTGTGGCCGTCAATCGCTTGCAAAAGTTCATTGAACGCTTGACATTTCCAAACAATCTTTAAAATTTCCGCGATTGACAACCGAACTCGTCCCTGATTGGCTCAAATATGGTAAAGTACTTACTTTAAGGATTTCGTCACTCCTGTTTAGGATGACGAAATCAAGAGTTAACACGACCGTTAACTGTTGTTGCATCATACCAAAATGGAAAATAGCATTGGATTTTAACCCACTTACTTTAATTTTGAAATTAACGGCTCGCGTTAACTTGTGAGTTTGATCATAGGGCTGAATAGCTCTGATAAACAGTTTTTTTTATTGATAAATAAATAAATTTTTTACATTGTAAAAAAAAATTTGTGACGCAGACGACGATGACGGTAGTGACATGGAATGGCTTTTAACGGAATATCGCAAAAGAAAACGCAAGAAAAACGAGGATTATCCACTATCTCAAGACGACATTTCTGACATTATTGGCGCAAATACAAATAAACAAAATAAACCAGGTACCTCACAAAAAACCTTGTCACAGGCAGGTCCATTAAATATTCAAACTAACTGTGTTGTCTGGAGCTTAGGGGAATCAAACACCTTTTCGTTAACAACCATTTATTACACTTAAGACATAAATTGTATAGGAACGATCACTTTTTTATTGGCTAACAAACATGGCTGTTGATCACATTGAACCTTAAACTCTGACTGCCCTTTTTACCCTTCTGGACCGGTTGGAACTAATGCGTCATGTGGGCGCGCTTTGACTATCACATTTCCTGACTATATGGTGAATGTACCCGAGACATTACATTTCCCTCCCCGTTAAATCCACTATTTTTTACCTACTGTTTTTTTATCTTTGTAGAACATTTACAGGGTTCCTAATCAATGTTTATAAAATCTTTAAACCTTGAGGGTAGTGTACCTCTTGTCGAGCGCTTCGGTTTGGATTTGGCACTCCCAATGTCCTTCTGTGGAATTTGCTTTTGCTCTTGACCTTTATCATATATAAATTGTTTTATTATCCTTACTTTGGGACTATTGGGACAGCCACCCTGTTCCGCAGTGCTCTTAATATTGGATGGATTATGTAACCCATCTGTGGTGCTCTGCAAGGGCGTACTGGCTGGTCTTTGATTCGCGCAACCTGGTACCTCCTTACAGCGCTCTATTTGTACATTGTTATCGACAACCTGTGAATCAAAATTTACATTATTAGTATCAATGTGTTGTGTGTTTTGCGTAGAGTGAATGTGAGCGGGTATAAGGGATGCCTCGGATTTTGAAGGATTGTTGTCAGTTGAAAGTTGAAAGTGCTGCGTTGATATTACTGTCCTGATACTTGTTTCAGGGCGTGGCATGATTTGGTTTGTGATGATTCTTCTTCCGTTGTTCCTCTGTTGAATAAATTCAGCTTCTCCGCTATTAGCTTTCTCCTTCACCAATCTCCTTATTATCTGATTACTATGTCGTTTCCATAGTTGGTCCGTTTCCAACCTACATAAATATACAGTTTTTCCCAATTTCTTCTCGATCGTCGCTTCAGTCCAGTGTTTTTGGTTTACACTTCTGTAATCTCTTACCATAACCTTTTCTCCCACTGTAAAATCTCTTTTCCTCCCCTTTTTAAACTTTATTTGGACTTCCTGAGCTTTTTCCATGTTTCTAACTGCCTGTTGATAAATTTCTTGCATTTGGTCAGTGTTTGTGGTATCTCTCAGTTGGTTTAGCAGTGTTCTTACTTTTCTTCCAAACATGAGCTCTGCAGGAGTGTCATTGGTAGTACAATGGGGTGTGTTTCTATTTTTAAAAGAAATCTAGGAATTAGTACATCTAAGCTAATATTTCTATTATTGTCATCTTCGATTGCAGCCTTCATTTTACTTTTAAATGTATTTACAGAGTTCTCCGCAGCTCCATTACTTTGACTATTAAAGGAAGGTATCGTAATGTGTTTTATTCCGTTCCTAGCAAAAAAATATTGTGTTGCAGAAGCTGTAAAAGACCTCCCATTGTCTGAGCTAACCAATTCTGGTAAGCCGAAACGTGCAAATATTTTTCTTAGCTCTTTCATTAATACTGAAGCTGTCATGTTGGGTATGTCTATTGCTTCGGGCCATTTGCTAAAAGCATCAGTCAGAATAAGATAATTCCTGCCTCTTAACTGCAGATAGTCAATGTGTACTCTTTGAAATGCCCTAGTTGCAATAGTCCAAGGTGTCAGTACGCTTCGGGGTGGATCTGGTAGTGTTTTTAGACATGCATTACATGCTTTTACCTTTTTTTCTATGGCATCATCTAGACCAGGCCACCAGAGGTAGGATCGAGCTAGTTGTTTTGTTTTTACAATTCCCATATGGCTTGTGTGGAGTAGATTTAATGCTTCTTCTCTCAAGCTTTGAGGTGTGACCACTCTATGTCCCCACACAATGTTTCCATTTTCTTCATGTACCTACCTCTTCTCTTCTGGAGTAATATGGTTTGATGTCTTCCAATGTGTTTTTGCAATCTCTAGGCCATGACGTCTGTAAATAATACAAAATCTTTGATAGCGTTTTGTCATTTTTCGTTTCTTTACGTATCTTGTTGCTGTCCAGAGGCCAATTATCTACCGTATTTGCAAAACATATATATCCTTCCGGCTCCACTTCGCCTACATCAGGTGGAATGTGTTAAATTTATCTGGCAACCTAGATAAGCAATCTGCAACAAAATTATTTTTTCCCTGAATGTACTCTATTTCATAATCGAAACCTGACATATACACTACAGTGCCCACCTCTGTAGTCTATCTCTACTTCTTAGTGGAATACTCTTGTTCTCTCCAAATAAGCCCAGAAGTGGTTTATGATCGCATCTGATTATAAAATGATGTCCTACCAATAGTTGTTGAAAATATTTCAATCCAAATATTATGGCTGCCGCTTCTCTGTCAATAATAGCCATCTTTTTTTCTGTCGGGCCTAAAGTCCTTGAAGCCATTCCTATAGGTTTTTCCGTGCCATCTTTTTCTTTTTGGAGTAGGACTGCTTATAAACCATCATCTGATGCATCAGTCTCTAAAATTGTTGTTTTTTGCAGGTTAAAATGACTTAACACAATATCTTGGCTTATTAATTTCTTTATTAATATAAATGCGTGTTCGTATCTGTCATTCCAGACAATTTTTTTGCTTTTACCTTCATCTTTCTTTAATAAATTATAAATGGGGCTCCTAATACTAGTCAAATTAGGGATAAATTTTGAATAATATTGGACTAGTCCACAAAAAGATCTTACTTGAGTAATTGTTGTTGGCCTTTGTGCGTTTTCTATTGCAGCTACCTTGTTCTTACTCTTCTCGAGTCCTTCTCTGCCTATGGTATGTCCCAAGTATTCATATTCAACCTCATCGTCCAGAAATTTGCACTTGTCCGGGTGAATTGTCAGTCCGGCCTCTCTTAACCACTGCAATACGGCTTCCAGGTTTTTGAGATGAGCTTTAATGTCCTCTCCGGTGACACAGATGTCGTCTGCGAAGTCAGCCACACCCTGCAATCCCAGGAGTACCTGTTCAATCTTCATCTGAAAAATAGCGCTTGCTAGTGATACACCAAAAAGCATTCTACGAGGTTTAAATAGACCCATATGTGTTGTAAGAGTCATTGCCTCCTGTGATTCTTTATCAAGTAAAAATTGAGTGTATGCTTTATTGAAGTCAAGTTTGGAAAATGCCTTACCTTTAGACAGTTGATCAAAAATTTCGTTAATTCTTGGCAAAGGATAATGTATAGTTTTATCTAGGCATTTATTGACAGTTGCTTTATAGTCACCACATATTTTTACGGTTCCATCTGCTTTCCTCACAGGCAAGTCATCGTTGGCTCCAAAATACCTTCTTTTACCATGAGTTCTATTTGATCTTCTACTTTCTTCTTATATGCTAGAGGAACTGGTCTGTGTTTAAGGAATATGGGCTTTACTGTAGGATCTATGGGTAAAGATATAGTGTCGTGTTTGAATGTTCCAATCTTGTTAGTAAATAGGTACATCAGAATATTTTTTTAATAAGGTACCTTTTATATTAATTAAGCTGTTCACTTCATTTACCTTTACAGAGATATTAACTAACTTTAAGAAATCTCTACCTATTAGACATGGTCCATTGGTCCGGTCCACCACTCTTAACAACATAAAATTTTACAACTTTTGTTTTTTTTTCCTACAGTTGTGTTTCGCTTTAAAATATCCTAATGGTTTTATAATGGATCCCGTATAACCTTTCAGCAAGATATCATCTGATATTAAAGTAAAAATTTTAAAATTTCGGTCAAAAAATTGTTTATTTATAGCCGTAACACAAGATCCAGTATCAATATGCATTTTGTAAGTTTTACCCAAAATTTCGATATTTAATTCAAAAGCATTATCATTGTCAATAAAATTGTTGGAATCTACCTTAAACATGTTATAAACCTTGTCTCTTTCGTCCTGGATTTCGGTCAGCATGTTTTGTCCCTTGATAGGTATTCTTTTGCATACCGCCTCCAAGTGTCCCACGGTATTGCATCGTCTGCACCTGAAGTTAACGTATTTGCATCGGTCCCCATGGTTTTTTCCACAAATTCTGCAAGATTTTTCGTTGGTTCCATGATGTTTTTGTTTTGATTTATACTTGCTGTCGTTTGGTTGTCGTCTGTCACTTGCCCAGCAGCCATCTTGGATTCGACGCTTTGCTCAAGTTCCACCGTTGTCATGGTTTCTTCCGTTTTTACCATTGTTGCCAAATTGACGTCCATCTTTTACCCAGTTTACTTCGGAATTTCCGCCATTTTTTTCATCTTGATTTCTGCATTCCTTTTGAACGGCTATCCTTATCAATCCGTCCAAACTTTTTTCTGGCTCTTCCTCACATAGACGGTCATTAATTGGGCCTTTCTTCAATCCGGTCATAAATTTTTATACTGATACGACAGGCTGAACTGCTTCTGAAGCAATGCAGTCAGCTCTTTGAACGGTTTGTCCTTGGGCAATGCCGGGAAGGTCAAATCTCTTAACAGTTTGTAAGTTGACGTACCGATTAAACTCAACAATGTAGCTACCTGGATTTTTTCTTCGTTCAATTTGTTTGCTGCAAAATATTGATCCAGTTTCTCGCAGTACACTGTCCAATCGTCGTTACTCGCATCATACTCAGCTATCACCCCGATCAGTAAAGACGCCATTGCTCGTCCGTACACGTGCTTCTATCGTCGTTGGGTTATATTTCGGTGTTTTCAGGACCTACTTCACCACCTCGTCGCCATTTGTGTTGTCTGGAGCTTAAGGGAATCAAACACCTTTTCGTTAACAACCATTTATTACACTTAAGACATTGTATAGGGACGATAACTTTTTTATTGGCTAACAAACATGGCTGTTAACAGGCGCGTAACTACAGGGGGGCCTAGGGGGGCCGGGCCCCCCCCCAGACGTCGCTAGGCCCCCTCCCAGAAAAAGGCTGTCTTTGTAAGCTTGCTACTCGCCTTCCAAATATAGCATCAATTTATAATTATAATCTATATAAATTATAATAAATAATCTTGCCAAATATTTTTTTTTGAAAAAAATTAACCGTACAAGAAGATCAAGAAGGCCTGCTATGCGACAAATGTTCAGTCTGGAAACATCGGGTCTGTTTGTCCATGAACAGCAGAACCTATGTTGCCATAGGCAAGTCCAAGCAATCATGGTACTGTGATTCCTGTAAGGAAGTTAACAAAAAGAGACAAACAAAGAGCACATGGAGGACATCATGGAAAAATTGGAAAGTATGGAGGATAAATACGACAAAATTATGGCGGAACTCAAAAAACAGATAAAAGCTAATGAAAAATTGCAGGATGAAATTGTACAGATAAAAAAACAGTTGAACAAAAAGGATCAAGTAGAGCGGAAGAATAATTTAATAATCCAAGGAGTTCCAACTATTCCAAACGAAAATATTAATCAAATCATAAAAAAAATTGGCGAAAAACTGAAGGCTGTAACTGGCGAGAATGATTTTGTTGCTACGAGATTAGGAAAGGACAAGGACAAGAGCGCAATTAAGGTTATATTCAAAGACAACAATAAGAAAATGCAATTCATGAGGTCTACGGGTAGATTTCATTTGAATACCAAAGACTTGGGATTTACGCAAGACAAAAAAATCTATCTGAACCATGACTTGACAAAGACTAACCTTGAATTATATATGGCGGCAAAAACATACAAAAAGGACAATAATTTCAAGTATTTATGGATAAGTGATGGAAGTGTTCTACTTAGAAAGGATGAAACCAGTAAGATATTGCTAATTGACAGTATCGATAAACTGGAAAACTAGACAAGCCTCGAAATTCGATTAGATTAGCTTATATAAATACGCAAAGTTTAAAAAACAAAATAGACGATGTGCAGAGTTTTGTGATCAATGATGATTGTGATATTCTCCTACTGGTGGAAACGTGGCTTAGAGGGAATGAGACCTTCTTATATAAACTAGACAATTATGAAGCTGTCCACTCATGCAGAGATGGAAGAGGAGGCGGAGCATCTATATATGTGAAAAATTCTATACGGTTTTGTGAGCTAGACAAATCAGAAGATGGAAATATAAACTGGGCATGTGTGAGTGTAGGCAAAAAAAACTTAAAAGTTAGTGTTGTCTACAAGCCTCCCACTCAAAAAGATGATGAGTTTTTGGAATTTTTAGAAACAATATTGGTAAAGTATCCAAAAAAACACTTAATTGTTGGAGATTTTAATATAAATTTATTAAAGAATAATAACATAATTGTTAAAAACTATAAAAATCTACTTACTCTAAATAATTACCAAATTAATAATGAAATAACTGAAGATAAAGCTACAAGGGTAACAAGAGAAACGAAAACGATCATAGATCATGTTCTCTCTGATAAGTTCTCTGAATTAAAATGTAAAATCAAAATTGAAGACACTAGTTTATCTGATCATAAATTATTATCTATAACGCTAGAGGATAAATTAAAAATCTACCAACCAAAAACTCATCATGAAATTAAACATATTAATTATTTAAAATTTCGGAATGAATTTGAGCTGGAAACAGCAAATGTCATGGTTGGATCGTTCCAGAATCTTGCTGAGGTAATAAGCAAATGTAAAGGGGCATCAGAATCAGTAAAAAAAATTAAAATTAGAACAAAAAATACTTGGATAAATCAGGAGATTCTTGGAATGATGAGCCAGCGGGACATGCTTTATAAAAAAAAATGTAATAAACCTGGTGACGTCATTTTGGAAAGACAATTTAGAGACTTAAAAAACCAAATTAATAATAAAATTAAATTACTAAAAAATAAACATTTTCGCAATAAGTGGGAGCAAGCTGGTAATAATAACAAAAAACAGTGGAAGTTTATTAATGGTTTTTTTAAAGATAATAATAATAATAGTTCAAAAGTTAATTCTATAAAAATCGAGAATAGGGATATCACTAATGAGGGAGACATAGTAAATTCATTTAACTTACATTTTGCTAAAGTGGGGGAAACTATTGTAAAAGACTTAGAGGAAGAAATAAGACTGAAAGAATGTGATATGCGGAATAATATTGTAGATTATTGTCAGAATAGTCTAAATTTAGAATTAACCACTGTACAGGAGGTCAAAGAAATCATATCGGAACTAAAAAGAACTTCAGCCCCAGGTCATGATAATATAAGCACCAATGATATTATAACACTTAAAGATAGTATTGTAGATATTTTATGTACATTGATTAATAATATTTTTACTATTGGGACATTTCCTAAAGAATTGAAAATAAGCAAAATTACACCTATATTTAAATCAGGAAAAAAAAATAATTTAAATAACTATAGACCAATTTCTGTTATAAGTGTTTTCTCAAAAATTATTGAAAAGATTTTGAAGAGAAGAATTCTGATGCACATACATAATAATAATTTATTAGACAACTTTCAGTATGGCTTCTTGAAAAATAGTAGTACTTCAAGCGCAACATTGGACTTTGTGAATTTTGTATCAAGAGCACTTGACGGGGGAAAGATTGTGGTGGCGGTGTTTGTGGACTTAAAAAAGGCATTTGATGTTGTTGATTTTGGCTTACTTCTGGAGAAACTTGAAAATATGGGAATAAGGGGAAAAACTTTAAACGTGATAAAAACATATTTGACAGGTCGACAACAGTATACTAAAATTGAGCAGACTTGTAGTACTTTGTTAACAAACACATACGGAGTGCCACAGGGATCGGTCCTTGGTCCTCTTTTGTATTCTCTGTATGTCCTAAACTTAAGGTGTGCTAACTTGAGAGCCACATACTTTACATTTGCTGATGACACGGTATTAGTATATTCGGGAACTAATGAACAAATATTAAATGAAGAAGTAAATATTGATCTCAAAAAATACAATCAGTGGCTGTATTTCAATAAACTTAAAATAAATATTGACAAAACAAAATTCTTGCTTTTTAAACAAAAAAACAAAATAGTGCGTGAAATGACAATACAAATAAATGATCTTATCTTGGAAAGGGTCGCAAGTGTAAGGTATTTGGGATTGATGGTGGATGATAGACTGAATTGGAGGGAACATGTCACCAAGCTTACTGAAAAGATTCTCTCTATGATTCCTTATATATTTAAAATTAGAAATTACATTACGGACAAAACTAAGAGACTGGTATACAATGCCTTTTTCTTGTCTTGTTGAAAAAAAAAATATATTTCTTGTAAGATAAACAATTACAAAAGTAAAACAAAATGTACTCTAATCAGTGCCTTGAGCACTGGCCTCGAGAATACAATTTTAAACACAGCATAGAAGCATATTTTTACACTAAAATATTACATTATAAGTCTTAAATTTAAATCAGCTTACACGATGTTACAATATGTTTTAAGTTTCCTAATAAACAATGTATATATCACAATTTCTTTAATTTCTATTGGAAGATGATTAAATACATACGACAGCTTAAAAAAAGGATTGTTAGTACCTATACATGTTCTGTTTTGTATGTGATAGATGTTGTTTTGTGTTCTTGTTGGGTAATTATGTATTTCATTTGTGACTGAGAATTGAGAATTTGTCTTTTGTTGCCCATACATTATTTTATGCATTAATTTGCATTGCTCAAACTCCAAAATTTTGGGTAATCTAGCTATTTGCAATGTACTGTATAAGGTGTCTGTGTGAGTAAGCCTGTCAAAATTAAATAATATTTTTAATATTTTGTTTTGTACAATCTGCATACTCTCAAACACACCCTTTCCACACATCCCCCATACTGTTATAAGGTATCGAAAGTGTGACAAGAAAAAGGCATTGTATACCAGTCTCTTAGTTTTGTCCGTAATGTAATTTCTAATCTTAAATATATAAGGAATCATAGAGAGAATCTTTTCAGTAAGCTTGGTGACATGTTCCCTCCAATTCAGCCTATCATCCACCATCAATCCCAAATACCTTACACTTGCGACCCTTTCCAAAATAAGATTATTTATTTGTATTGTCATTTCACGCACTATTTTGTTTTTTTGTTTAAAAAGCAGGAATTTTGTTTTGTCAATATTTATTTTAAGTTTATTGAAATACAGCCACTGATTGTATTTTTTGAGATCAATATTTACTTCTTCATTTAATATTTGTTCATTAGTTCCCGAATATACTAATACCGTGTCATCAGCAAATGTAAAGTATGTGGCTCTCAAGTTAGCACACCTTAAGTTTAGGACATACAGAGAATACAAAAGAGGACCAAGGACCGATCCCTGTGGCACTCCGTATGTGTTTGTTAACAAAGTACTACAAGTCTGCTCAATTTTAGTATACTGTTGTCGACCTGTCAAATATGTTTTTATCACGTTTAAAGTTTTTCCCCTTATTCCCATATTTTCAAGTTTCTCCAGAAGTAAGCCAAAATCAACAACATCAAATGCCTTTTTTAAGTCCACAAACACCGCCACCACAATCTTTCCCCCGTCAAGTGCTCTTGATACAAAATTCACAAAGTCCAATGTTGCGCTTGAAGTACTACTATTTTTCAAGAAGCCATACTGAAAGTTGTCTAATAAATTATTATTATGTATGTGCATCAGAATTCTTCTCTTCAAAATCTTTTCAATAATTTTTGAGAAAACACTTATAACAGAAATTGGTCTATAGTTATTTAAATTTTTTTTTTCCTGATTTAAATATATGTGTAATTTTGCTTATTTTCAATTCTTTAGGAAATGTCCCAATAGTAAAAATATTATTAATCAATGTACATAAAATATCTACAATACTATCTTTAAGTGTTATAATATCATTGGTGCTTATATTATCGTGACCTGGGGCTGAAGTTCTTTTTAGTTCCGATATGATTTCTTTGACCTCCTGTACAGTGGTTAATTCTAAATTTAGACTATTCTGACAATAATCTACAATATTATTCCGCATATCACATTCTTTCAGTCTTATTTCTTGCTCTAAGTCTTTTACAATAGTTTCCCCCACTTTAGCAAAATTTAAGTTAAATGAGTTTACTATGTCTCCCTCATTAGTGATATCCCTATTCTCGATTTTTATAGAATTAACTTTTGAACTATTATTATTATCTTACCATAAATTACAAAAACCATTAATAAACTTCCACTGTTTTTTGTTATTATTACCAGCTTGCTCCCACTTATTGCGAAAATGTTTATTTTTTAGTAATTTAATTTTATTATTAATTTGGTTTTTTAAGTCTCTAAATTGTCTTTCCAAAATGACGTCACCAGGTTTATTACATTTTTTTTAATAAAGCATGTCCCGCTGGCTCATCATTCCAAGAATCTCCTGATTTATCCAAGTATTTTTTGTTCTAATTTTAATTTTTTTTACTGATTCTGATGCCCCTTTACATTTGCTTATTACCTCAGCAAGATTCTGGAACGATCCAACCATGACATTTGCTGTTTCCAGCTCAAATTCATTCCGAAATTTTAAATAATTAATATGTTTAATTTCATGATGAGTTTTTGGTTGGTAGATTTTTAATTTATCCTCTAGCGTTATAGATAATAATTTATGATCAGATAAACTAGTGTCTTCAATTTTGATTTTACATTTTAATTCAGAGAACTTATCAGAGAGAACATGATCTATGATCGTTTTCGTTTCTCTTGTTACCCTTGTAGCTTTATCTTCAGTTATTTCATTATTAATTTGGTAATTATTTAGAGTAAGTAGATTTTTATAGTTTTTTACAATTATGTTATTATTCTTTAATAAATTTATATTAAAATCTCCAACAATTAAGTGTTTTTTTGGATACTTTACCAATATTGTTTCTAAAAATTCCAAAAACTCATCATCTTTTTGAGTGGGAGGCTTGTAAGACAACACTAACTTTTAAGTTTTGTTTGCCTACACTCACACACGTCCAGTTTATATTTCCATCTTCTGATTTGTCTAGCTCACAAAACTGTATAGAATTTTTCACATAAATAGATGCTCCGCCTCCTCTTCCATCTCTGCATGAGTGGACAGCTTCATAATTGTCTAGTTTATATAAAAAGGTCTCATTCCCTCTAAGCCACGTTTCCGCCAGTAGGAGAATATCACAATCATCATTGATCACAAAACTCTGCACATCGTCTATTTTGTTTTTTAAACTTTGCGTATTTATATAAGCTAATCTAATCGAATTTCGAGGCTTGTCTAGTTTTCCAGTTTATCGATACTGTCAATTAGCAATATCTTACTGGTTTCATCCTTTCTAAGTAGAACACTTCCATCACTTATCCATAAATACTTGAAATTATTGTCCTTTTTGTATGTTTTTGCCGCCATATATAATTCAAGGTTAGTCTTTGTCAAGTCATGGTTCAGATAGATTTTTTTGCCTTGCGTAAATCCCAAGTCTTTGGTATTCAAATGAAATCTACCCGTAGACCTCATGAATTGCATTTTCTTATTGTTGTCTTTGAATATAACCTTAATTGCGCTCTTGTCCTTGTCCTTTCCTAATCTCGTAGCAACAAAATCATTCTCGCCAGTTACAGCCTTCAGTTTTTCGCCAATTTTTTTTATGATTTGATTAATATTTTCGTTTGGAATAGTTGGAACTCCTTGGATTATTAAATTATTCTTCCGCTCTACTTGATCCTTTTTGTTCAACTGTTTTTTTTATCTGTACAATTTCATCCTGCAATTTTTCATTAGCTTTTATCTGTTTTTTGAGTTCCGCCATAATTTTGTCGTATTTATCCTCCATACTTTCCAATTTTTCCATGATGTCCTCCAATGTAGTGCTCTTTGTTTGTCTCTTTTTGTTAACTTCCTTACAGGAATCACAGTACCATGATTGCTTGGACTTGCCTATGGCAACATAGGTTCTGCTGTTCATGGACAAACAGACCCGATGTTTCCAGACTGAACATTTGTCGCATAGCAGGCCTTCTTGATCTTCTTGTACGGTTTTATTACATATATTGCAAATATCCTTTTCCTTTGGCATCTTGGCAACGTCGCAGGATACGACAATCCTTTGCCGTCCTTGCGTTGCCCTTGCCAAATTCCTGCGCGAGAAAACTCCTAACCGTCAAAACTGATTTTGTCGGTTATTCCTGCAATCCGGCCTTCCTCCACACTAAGACAGCCGCTTTTCCACTTTAGAAATAATCACAAACACTTTTTATTAAAATCGCCACCAAATATCCGCTAAATTTAAATTATTTTCACCATCAAATAATAATGCCTCTGCACTGTTGCGCGGCGTTGCCACATCAAATATCACTCGACCATCATTTTTTTATTGGTTAAATTTCCCATTTTTCACTCAAACTTTTTTGGCAATACTCGTTGAACTTTGGGCTTGTTTATTCAAAAATTAAATCTAATCAGAATAAACATGTCCAAATTCAACTCGAAAAATTTCCAAAAAAAGTTTTTGTGACAGCTGAAAAATCTAACCGATAAAAAAACGAGGTCTTGTGATATTACTGTTGATTATTGACCAAATTTGTTAACGAGCCGCCACTACAAGTCACAATAACAGGCCCACCCTAGGCCACCCCCAGGTGAGAGGGCTAGTTACGCCACTGGCTGTTGATCACATTGAACCTTTAACTCTGACTGCCCTTTTTACCCTTGTGGACCGGTTGGAAGGAGAATCTAATGCGTCATGTGCGCGCGCTTTGACTATCACATTTCCTGACTATATGGTGAATGTACCCGAGACATTACACTAACAAACAAATTAAATCAACAACAAAAACCTATTTACCAGAAATGCATGAAATAGCCAGAAAAGAATTCAAATCCCTTTTTTATCTCAATACGGCTGATAATGTAGACAGAATTCAGGTAGCTGATACATGGGAAAAGGAATTCCCAAACAACACAGATCTTATTATTAAAACAAAAAAAAGGTTTTTACTAAAATCAGATACGGATAAATTCCAACTATTAGGAAAATTAGCCAAATTAGCAAGCAACAAAAGTATATAGCTATAAACAAACAAACCCCTACACCTCCCAGCCTCGACAAGAACCAGATCCCACATTCTCAGTGGTTATATCCAACATGGAAAAATGTATTTCTGACGAAGAAGTTAGCAAACACCTAGAGCAAAACTCAATTTCCCACAGATTTTGCAAAAGAATTATATCCAGAGCTACAGGTCAACCTACCAGCCTTATAAGAATTATCACTTAATGCCAAAAATAATTTAAAAAAATTTTGAATCAGAGATTTTTCTAAAAAAGCAGGCATTATGCCGTTTACCCAAGTACACCACCAGAGCCTACACCTCTTCCCTGTAAAAAATGCAGCCAATTTCCGCATAAAACAGAAGACTGTCAGGTTCCAATAACTTGTGAAAAGTGCAAGGGCAGACACAACACCGCGAAGTGCACTTCTAACCTGCCAGCTAAGTGCCTGGCATGCGGTGCAGAGGATCATAAAGCATGGACTTTTAAATGCTCCAAAAGACCAACCAAGCCCATTGAAGGCATCCCAAATGCCAAAATCAGACCCTTAAATAAAAAGAGCAGTGAAATAGCCCCAGAAAAAACGAAATACACCAGAATACACCTCTCGATTACTGTCCACGACTACATTATTAATACATATATATAAGGAAATTGAGCAAGCCAAAAAATATCAACAGAGAAGAACTTCTACAGAAATTAAAGACTCGATTTGTACAAGAATACATCATAGACACTTCAGCTGTATTTTCGGGTAACCGACTGTACATACTTATGTTTGACCTTGACGAGAAAAACAGCATATCACCTACAGAACCTTTGCACGGAGAAAACAATAGCCAGCATAATGTGGACTAAAATATTTTATAATAACATCAACGGACTCATTAAAAGAAAACACCATCTATATAATTATGTCCAAAACGACAACATCGACTGTGTGCTTATGGTAGAAATCAAAATTAAATCATCCACCCATACAGACTACCTAAACTGGAAAACAATAAAATACCAAGGATACCAGCTAACAAATTACCCCAGAGGCGGCAGTCTTGTTCAAGCAGCCCCACAGCTTAATATAAAAAAAAGAAAATCCTCCAAGGATAAACAATCCACTAAACGAATGTACTCATTACACAATTTCATTTCATAGTGAAAAAATACACGTTTTTCTTATCTACATTCACCCCACATCAAAAATTGAAGAAACCATTTTTATAAAAGCAGCCCTTTACAAATATTCTATTATAATCGGAGACTGAAACTTTAACAAAGGTAAACAAAAACAACTTAACCATTTCATGCGGAACGCCAATTTTGTCAAAGCTAATACCCCCCCCCCCCCCCCCGACGATTTTAAAGCAAAACAACCAAGACTCTACTCCAGGTGCCATTGTTTACTTAAAAAATATGGAAAAATGCTTTAAAAATATAGAAGTGGTTCCTGACTTAGGCTCAGATCATCTCGGCTTTAAAATCGAACTAGACCTACAGCTCAATTTTACGGAAGAAAAAATAAACAAACTGAACTATGCAAAAGCCAATATGATTAAAATAAATGCTGATCTTAATGAGTATATTACCAAACAAAAACCCACAATCTCGTTAACACAAATACAAAATTTTAATGATAAAGTCTCAGAGGTAATTGAACTAAACACTCCAATTTTTAAACAACAACCATTTTCCTACCCACTGCCTCCATTTATACTAAAGTTAATAAAAGAAAAAAGAAAAATGCTATAAGAGAGTACTATTCCAGACCAGATCCAGACATCAAAACCAGAATAAACAAATTTAGCAAAGACATTCAAAATCTAATCTTTCAATATAAGGAAAACTCATGGTTGAAAACTTGCAAAGAAATAAATGACGAACATGGCAGAAATTTTTACACCAGTTAAAAAATTATCCCGCTACAAAGCTTCTTCTGCAATACCCGATCTTGAAGACAATGGAACAATATACCACCGATCAAGAAAAGGTCAACAAATTCTATGACTATTGTACAGAACACTTCAAGGAAAGACAGCATAACAGTTTTGACAATGACAACAAAGAACACATTAACAGTTGGTACCAAGCCTTTTTTGACCACCAAGACATAAATCAACAAAAGATGCTAATGACTATTACCAAATAGTACACTCTCAAAAAAATAGCGCTCCATGCTCGGATAATATTCCATGGACCATAGTAAAGCAGTTTGAAGTACCGATACATGAGCACATAATAAAAATCCTCGAATACTGTCTCAACAAAAATTGTTTTCCGAACCAGTGGAAAAGAGGCACAATAATAAACATCCCTAAACCCAAAAGTGATCATAAACTAACAGAAAACTATAGGCCTATTACTCTATTACCAGTCATTGGAAAGATATATGAAAAAATCATACGTAACACACTTTCAATCACAACTAAGGAAAAAATACCGAAACATCAATTTGGCTTTAAAGAGCAATGTTCTACAATACACCCTCTAACAATACTAGCTTTAAACGTTGAAACAGCCAAACAGCAGAACCTTAAAACAGCGGCACTCTTTCTAGACATCGAAAAAGCCTTCGACAGCGTTTGGCACAAAGGCCTACTCCACAAGCTAAATGCTATCAAAGTTCCCAGATACAATATTAATATCATAAAAAACTTCTTGGAGAATACGAAAATAACAGTGAAAATAAATATGTAACAAAAAATCAGAAGAATTTACACCACAACAAGGAGTTCCTCAAGGCTCACCACTGTCGCCATTGCTCTACAACATTTTCTGTTACGATATATGTGAAAACATCAGAATAGAACAATCTAAATACATCCTCCAATTTGCAGATGATACAGCTCTAATAACACATGCAAGATCAAGTACCGACGCCTCGACCATGCTCCAACACTTAACAAACGACATAGACTCATGGTTTAAAAAATGGCGTCTAATCCCAAATCCTCACAAATCACAATACCTCCTATTTAACCACTCAATACAAGTTAGCTCACCCCATATCAATCTATTTAACCAGGCTATTAGACCAAAGCCATCTGCAAAATATCTTGGTATCGAAATTGACTCTAAACTTAATTTCAATAAACATACAAAAGCAATTAAGAGCAAAACTATTAATCGAGTCAAACACTTTAGATCACTAACTTACAAGAACCAAGGAATAAACATACGAACAGCTTCAAAGATTTATAAATCAGTATGCAGCCCCATTTTGGAATATGGCCACATATTATGTGATGAATGATGAAGCAATGAAGAACATCAAAGTAGCAGAGACAACAGCGTTGCCTGCAATAACAAAAATTAGACACCCTCAGAATTCACTACATAACCCCACCAATGAACTGTTATAGAAAAACAGATATTCAGCCAATCGAGAGAAGAGTTCAGCAATTAAATATAAAGTTCGCCTCAAGACCTCAGTCAAACAATCGAACCCCATTGCAGAAGAAGAGAAATCGGAGAGTCCAAATACCAAATACAGATTGCCAACCCAAACAATTTTAGAAAAATTGCTGGATTAATAATTTGTATTAATTTCTTTTAATAGCAAGAATACTTACCTATGTTATATATTCCTTTTTTTTTTGTTCCAAACAAATTGTTGTGTAGTACAGTTGAATCAAATTATTATAAATTGTAAAATTATTATATTGTCAAATTTACCAAGGCATAGGGCTTCGGTCGATGGCCATTTGGGAAACCAATAAAGTTCTTTTTACTAATAAAAAATAATAATTTAGAAACGCTACCAACTACCTGTTCTCTCGTGACTACGTGAACACGCTTTTTGTCGCTACTTCATCACCCATTGGCAGGGTTGGGAACGTGGTTAATATGTAACTTTTTTGGTGTAGTTTAGCATAACCTTAAGACTACATTAACCATTACATTTAACTACCTACGTTTTTTAAATATTTTTTCTGTTTTTTCGAGTGCCCTATCAAAAACCGTAGTCAGTAGTCAGTAGTCAGTAGTTGAAAACGAAAAGCGAGGCGAACTAACCTTTTATTGCTCTGTGATTTTTATGTGCGCTTCTTGAAATATAGAAAGCCTGACATTTGATTTAGATTTAAGATGTTTTTTATGAGAAGAAAAAATGTTTTTTGTGTTATAAAAACTGACCTGTGACACAATGAGCTGAAGCTCGTGTGTGGCGAAAATCAGGAAAAAACAAAATGCAGAACATTTGTCTGGTGAGTAAGTACCTAGCAATCTTCAAAAATATGTCTTGTTTATTTCTTTATAAACAATTTTCGTTACTTCTCGAATGTAATAATGATTGAATGAAATATACCACATTAAATAAGCCATACCACAGTATACGGAACTATACGTATACTGTGGCCATACTAGGAGACTTGAAACATTTAAATGCCATTGAGACTTTTTCATATCTGTATTCATGAATTCTTGGAACAACTTTAAAGATAAAAATTGGGGAATTTTGTATGAAGCATGGACATACGGATTAGTTATTTTATTTACTAACAAATGTTTGGTGCTCTCTTAAATTTCTCCATTGCAAGTAAAGTTTAGTTAGAAGTTTTGTTTTAGTTTTGATACAAGTTATAAAAAAAAATAGCATAGACAGTGGCTTTAATACACCCCGGTAGGTAGTATAAGTAGACTCATATTGCCGACCCGTTAAAAGTGCCGAGACATTTTATTGCCAAAAATACTTTAGTTTAGGTTAACACTGCTGAGGTACTGAAATTAGACAACATCATAGAAATGGTGCTAACCAGTTTCCAATTCACAAATGGGCGTTTATCTTTAAGTCACCATGGCATGTTAAATCAAAACAGGCGGGAGCACAAAAGATTGACAAGACTTACAACTAGTGTGAATTGGGACACAAAAGGCCAGTTAAAAACTGGTTAGCACCTTTTTTTCATTATTAATGAATGCAACAAATTACCAAGATTTCTAAAAGAAACTGGTACTTTTACTTTTAAATGTGCCCTGTCTTCCTTTCTTAAAAAGTAGAGAAATGTTTTTATTTTTTATTATTAATGAAATTAGTGTCCCTACTTATATAACTTAAGAACCGAAGGTTGTTCTTAGAAAACAAATCTTTATTCAAGAGTTACAATATCCGACTTGATCAGACTAACTTAAAACAGTGATCAGAGAACATTTTTTTTTTTTAATTCTCTTTATTTCTGACCCTTAAACAGTACCTACATAGATACTGGCACCAGGGCCTATAAAACTTATGATTTACGTAAATAAATAATTTTTGCTTAATTTAAAACTAAAAAGTTTATACTATGCTTTTTACAAAATAGTCTTTTAAGTTATGGCACGTGTCCTTGTATCTGTTAACATTTACGATTTCTGGAGGCATCTGATTATATGTTTGAATACTTCTGTAGACTGGTGAGTCTTGAGATGTTTTTGTTCTTGAAAATGTGTTTATTTAGTGGATGTTTATTTAATAATAATAATAATAATACATACATAATAATACATTATAAAAATACACAACAATAAATTACTAAGTACATATCAACTAAGAAAAAAGAAAACACCTAGGTATTAAAATACCCGTATGTGTTTCATACTAACTAATAAACGAAATATAATATAGAGACAAAACATAATATAGAGATCAAATAAGGCCTATAGTGTACTAACAATTAAAATAACAATATTGAATATATCGCCAGTTGTTTTAGGCTGGAATACCTGCTACAATAAAATAGGCGTGTTCAACTATACTAAAACAATTTACTGTACACATTCTTGTAATTAGAGAAAATATACTGAGAACATTTTTTATTAAATTGCCTATGTGCTTTTATTTCACGAATGTTTACAGGCAAGAAGTTGCAAATTTTGGGACCCAAGTATACTATTGATTTCAAACTTAATGTTGTTTTGTTTCTCAGCAGAGATAAGCTTCTTTTGAGTCTGTGTCTAGTATTTAAGTTATGGGTTATAGACAGGTTATTGATCTTTAACATAAATTTACTAACAGTTAAAATATACAGACATCTAACATTCAGTACATCTTTAGAATAGAGTAATGAGGTGTGATAGAGTTTAGGTTTTTTAAATATGATTTTTAAAATATAGTTTTGAATAATCTGTAAAGGCCGTAACATAGTCTTGTACGTCCCACCCCAGACCAATATTCTATATCTAAGTAGAGATTCGACGAGTGATTTATAAAGACATACCAGAAGTTTCTCATTCAAGAATTCTCGCAGGATGTAGAATTTAATATTTATTTATTCAAAGTATCAACAGCAGAGCCAATTACAGATACTGACTTATTATACAATAATACAGATAACCTATTGTACATTATAATTGTTGTATATTATACAATCCTAGCAAAACAAGCCAATGTTAACATAAAATAAACACAACCTTAGGATGAGTACAGTTTTTTATCAATTGTTGTTTTAAATGCTTTAAGGCTAATAGTATCTATATTTACATCTGAGGCGTAAAGGTTAAACATATCACATAAGTGATAGATAGGTGAACGCTTATAAAGATTGGTTCTAGGGTAGGCTAAATAAAAAATATTTCTATTCCTTGAGTTCATTCGGTTAACAGAAAAAGGAAGCTGTTCCAAAATACCCGGGCAGTCAATATTATTGGTTAAAATCTTATACATTGTGCATAAAAATATTTTTATTCGCCGTTTCCCCAGTGAAAGTCTTTTAAAAACACCCAACAAATATTCATTGCTACAACCACGCTGAGGATACACTCCAAACTTTCTGTAGTACATACATTTTAAAAATTTTCGCTGCACATTTTCTATAATTTCAACCCAATTGTGGTATTGGGGTGACCATATTATATTGCCATATTCTAAGATGGGCAAAACGAGACTGTCAAAGAGGGCTAAACTAACGTCAGTACTAAAACATTTTGTGTTTCTTGCAATGAAACCTGATACTTTCTGAGCACTAGAAATCTTTGACAAAATATGTCCTGTAAAAGACAAAGCACAATCAAAAATAACTCTTAAATCTTTTTGCTCAGACACCCTTTTTAGTTTTTCATTTCCCACAGAATAATCGTAAGCGATAGGGTTTTTATTACGTGTGAATGACATGCACACACATTTATCTAGGTTCAGTTTAAAACTATTTTCAATACACATTGCAGCAACAACAGATAGTTCTGCCTGAAGTACTGCACAGTCCGTAATTGACGTAATTTCAAAAAATAGTTTAAAATCATCAGCAAAACCCAGTGATCCAACATTTTTTACTTTTGACAATACTTTGTTAAATGCAATTAAAAACAAAAGCGGACCCAGGTTTGACCCCTGTGGAATACCCGATGTGCTGGTGAAAACCACCGATTTACAGCCCTTAATTTCAACATACTGATACCGTTTACTTTGGTCAGTACCCAAATATGAATAAACTAGATTAACTATATACTGGGGCACATCCATATCCTCCAGGCTATCCAAAATTATGCCATGCTCCACCTTGTCGAAAGCCTTTTCAAGATCTGTGTAAACAACATCAACCTGTGACTTTTTATTTAATGCTTCATGAATGAATTGTGAGAAAATGGTCAGATTCGTAAACGTGGATCTTTTTGGCAAGAAACCATGTTGGTTCAAGGTAATTTTACCCCTGACCTCAGTAAAAAGCATATCAAAGCTAATCTCAAATATTTTTTAAACTGCACAGACAATGGTTATTGGCCTATAGTTTTTTATGTCTTGCCTAGATCCACCCTTGTGAACAGGAATCACTTTACTGTTTTTCCACCTATCCGGAAACGCTGACGTGTCAAGAATTAAATTAAACAGTATTTGCAGAGGATAAATAAGGGATTCGCAACAACCTTTGTATATATATGATGGGACTCCATCAGGGCCTATTGACTTATTACTTTTTAACTTCCCAATTGCCATCTTAATATCACCAGTCGAAATTACTTTATCACAAAAATAAGACTTTAGCTTGCCGCTGGAATAATTTAAGTACGAATTAGCGCTGTCTATATAGACTGATTTGAAGTAGTCAGCAAAACCATTAGCAACCTCTTGAGCACCATGATAAGTGTCACTGCCCAAGGTCATCTCATCCAGGACATCCGGACTATCCTTTAAACTTTTAATAAGAATTATGCAGTAGTCTCCTCAAACTCATCACAATTTTGTTAAAATGATAGTTCCACTTGAAGTGGCAGTCTATAATGATTCCCAGGTATTTTGTATGAATGGTCTTCTGTATCGAACTCTCACCTACATGCAATTCACTATAATGAGCCCTATTATATTATATGTTCCTTTTGTCTGGTGTTATGAGTATGATAGTTTTTTGCTTGGGAAAGGTATGTGTTTGATTTAGTTAATCTGTTTTTTATTTCGTATATCAGTTTTGCTTGTTCAATTTTTTTAAGTATCTCTATGGGAAAAAATTGTGTTTTTTTGTATAGCTCAAAACTAGGTGTGAAGTAATTTAGGGAATGGATTGTCTTTATTGCTTTATTCTGTAGTCTTTAGATTTTTTGTAGCTTTTTTTTTGAAGCATTTCCCCAGCAGGGGAGGAGATATTTTATATGAGGCTCTACGAAGCTATTGTAAAAAAATGTTCTTATTTTGTTATTTAACAGATGCGAGCATCTTTTAATAGCCCCCAACATTGGTGATATTTTTAATATGATTTTATCAATATGGGCATCCCATGATAAATCACTCGTGATTATTAGTCCTAGGTATTTTATTGAGTCTCCTTTAGGTTTATATTATTTAAAGTTATTTCTATGTCACATTTTTTTTTATTTTTTTGTTTTATTAGCATATACTCTGTTTTATTTATATTTATTGTTAATTTATTACAGCACAGCCACTGATAGTACAGATTTAAGTCATTATTTACATTTTGCTCTAGCACTTTTATGACTTCGCCGGTTGCCACAAGTACAGTATCGTCTGCAAACATGTAATATTTTGATTTAAGGAGAACATATTTCAAACTGTGTACGTATAGTAGGTACTGTATAGGTCCTAGTACTGAGCCTTGTGCAACTCTACACTACTTTAAATTTAACTTTTTCATTTGTACAGTCATTTATTTCGGTAAAGTATTCACGGTCAGTTGAATATGATTTCAATAGTTCCAAGCATGCACCACGTAGTCCCATTTTGTACATTTTTTTTTTCATAAGATCAATGTCCACCATATCAAATGCTTTTTGTAAGTCGACAAACAGTAATATCACAAATTTATTTTTATCTAATTCACCTTTTATGTGTTCTAAGAGGTCTACTGTGGTACTTAGTTTGTTGCTTTGTTTTTGAAAGCCGTATTGCTGTTTATCAAAGCCAAAACTTACGTTAATGTACGATATTAATCGTTTTTTTATGACCTTTTCCACAATTTTTGAATACGTGCTCAGCAGCGATGTAGGTCGATAATTATTTACGTCACAGTTTGGACCTTTTTTGTGTACAGGTATTATTTTTGTTATTTTTAGTTCATCAGGGTATTTTCCATTTTTCAGTATTTTATTTACAAGTCTTACCAAATTTTCCCCAATCACATCAAACAGCAGTACCGAGTATATCAGATTTTGTCACTTGATCTTCACCTGGGGCACTGTTATTTTTTAAGTCACTTATTATGTCTCTTATTTCCATTGGATTTGTTTTATCCCAGTTTTCTAATTTCTGTTTAGCTTCTTCTTCCACAAAATTGTAATTATTCTTTTTTATCTGCTTTGCTAGTGAGGGGCCTACATTGGAGAAATATTCGATGAATTTTTGCGCTATTTCTTTGTCTTCAGTCAATTCTTTTGTGTTAATTTTGATCATTTTTATTTTATTTCTTTTTTTCTTGATTCTGTTACATGATTCATTTAAGATCTTCCATGTTTTCTTTGTATCACCATTTGCTTGAGTTTTTTTTCTGTGTAGTTCTTTTGTAATTTTTTTCTTAGGTTATTACTTGATTTTTTACCCTTTTAAATTCTCTTTCTGTATGTTCATTTTGCACTTTTTTCCATCTTGTGTATAATTTATCCCTTATTTTTAGTTTTTCTAAATATTCAATGGTTATACATTTATTTTCTGGTCCTATCTTAATTATATACTTCTTGCTGCAGTCTGTCTTTGCTTGATTTATTACTTCTGACAGTTGTCCGATTAATTTAATAGTTTGTGATTTTATTTGTTGTTGTACTGTTTGTATCCATTTTTGTTTATTGGTTTTGACTTTTGTTACTAGTTCTTTGGTATATTTTTCGGTCACCCTAGTTATTGTAGCATACAGTATCCTATGATCTGAGATCATGTGATCTTTGATCTCAATATCACAAGTTAGTTTATTATTTGTAATTACATGATCCAATATTGATGCTCTAGTATTTCCTACTCTAGTTGTATTTCTATGATTTTGTTTGTTTTGTATTTCATATGCATTTGATTTTATAATGTTTTTGTATTCCTTTACAGTTTCTGAGTCTCTGTGAATGTCTATTTAATTAAGCTTTTAGAAATAGGATGCGACATAATTTATTTATTTAAGAGTTACATTTACAAACACATACTAAAGATGTAGTTACTTGCAAACGGCCTACCCATAGACAGTGAGAATATACATGTACATATATACAAACAAAATAAATACAACCAGTTATAAAAGGAAGACAAATAGAGAACAGTTCAGACTAGTTAAAAGCTATATAGAATAATATCACATTAATCATTTAAGTGCCTTTAGTTGCGCAAGACTTATATTGAAGATATCTATATCTATTTGCTTGGATAGCTCGTTACATTGTGCCATCAGATGACTAAGTGGGGACAAACTACCTGGGACAATACAGAATAGGTCCTTGTTGGTGATTCTTAGATTTACCTTTGGAACTTTAAACTTTATATAATTAATTAAATCACAATTTTTGTACTTAATATTATTGATAATAAGGTATACGAACATTACGCTTGTTTATTTCTTCTTGATAATAGAGTGGTAAATTGAAAACTGTCTAACATTGCCTTATATGATACCATGTATGGATATGCACTGTTTTTCCTAACATATAAATATCTCAGGAAACGCTTCTGCACTTTTTCAATATGATCAATCTGTATATTTGATGTAGGCATCCAGATTTGCATTGCATATTCCAAAACGGGCCTCACTAAAGCGTTATACAGTCTTACTGTTGTAGCAATCTTATAGTTTTTGGTGTTTCTAATGACAAAACCCAATTGTCTGTAAGCCCTATTTACCATGTAATTATAATGTGTGGTAAATCTGAGGCTTGACGGGAAATAGACCCCAAGGTCCTTCAACTAATTTTTTTTTTTTTTTTTTTTTTGCTTAGTACAGGATCATTTTACAGTATTATAAACTTATTCAATTATATTCAAATTAATTGCCGTACTAAGCTTATAACCAGCACAATTGATTTTAAAATCTGTGAGTGCTGGTCGTTAACTCAGTATCTTAACTTATATATCTAGGTTATGCTAATAAGCTAATTAAATAGAAATTTAGTACTAATAGTGACTACAACAAATTTAGTATTATGCATGAGATATTCAATAAGTAGGTAGGTAGCAAGATGTAATTTACATGTGTTCAATAAAGTTACTTTCCAGAATCCAATCCCGAATTTTATACTTTATTTTACTAAAAGGTTTATTTTTCAGTGACACAGGTAATGTATTATACACTCTGGGACCAGTATAACTAATATGTCTCTGATACGCTGTATGTTTGACAAAGGGCACTGATAAGTTGTTGCTAGTAGCATGTCTTGTGTTGAAATTATGTAACAATTCATTTCTGTAGCACTGACTATTACACATGAATCTCAATACAGATTTTATATACAATTGCTCCACGTTCAGAAGTCTACTTTCCTGGAATAGTAATCGTGTAGGAAACCTTCTAGTTTTGAACATCATTATCTTAATTATATATTTTTGGGCTATGGATAGACTGGTTAACACTGTTTTTGGTGCATTTTCCCAGACAATAATCCCATAATTTATAATAGATTCAACCAGTGAGCAATAAACTAATTTTAGCATTTTGAGAGACAATATGTTTCTGAGTTCAAGAAATTTATATATTAATTTTCTAATTTTTTTTGTGACATAGTCAATATGATTTTTCCAATTTAGATTTTCATCAACATAAATTCCCAAATATTTTATACATTTTATTCTCTCTATGATATTACTACATTTACATATTCTAAAGTCAGTGCTACAGTCCGAATTATGTATTTTTAGATGTTGAGTAAGGGGCAATGATGTTTGGTTTAGAGCAAAGGTAATAAACTTAGTCTTTTCTATATTTAGTGACAGTAAACTATGGTCTAGCCAGTTTTTTATTTTTGATGCTGCCCTCTCAGCCTTTTCAATGGCAAGTTCCCATGATTCGCCGTTAACTATTATAGCTGCGTCATCAGCAAAGCAGAACACCTCTCCCTCATCAATAATTATTGACAAAATATAATAAATAATACAGTCCCCTGCGGCACACCACAAACCATCGGAAGAGGCTCACTTACAGTGTTTCCAATTTTAACACATTGTGTTCTATTTTGTAAGTATGATATCATAAGCCTATGTACTATTCCCCTTACGCCTATTTTATGCAATCTCTCGAGTAGTATGTGGTGTGCCACAGTGTCAAACGCCTTTTTTAGGTCAAGAAAAATGCCAACAACCTTTTTACCACTATCAAGACCTCCCAAGATCAGCTCCGTAACCTTACTTAATGCGTTCTCTGTACTGGAGTTTCTCCTGAAGGCATATTGATTATTTGAGAGGAGATTTTTCCTTTCAAGGAATGACTGTAATTTGAACTTAATGCATTTCTCTATTAGTTTGCTGATGGTACTTATCAAAGCAATTGGTCTATAATTTGATGTTGATTCTCTATTTCCTTGTTTATATATTGGTACTATTATGGCCTTTTTCAGAATGCTTGGATACACTCCAGTACTTAAAACACAGTTAACAATATGAATTAAAGGATCCAATAGGTGTACATGATTTTCTTTTAAAATTTCAGAAGTCATGCCATCCTCACCACTTGCGACACCATTTTTAAGATCATTAATTTGAGTTATCAACTCGTGCGATGTAACTGGGGTGAAATAGCAAGACTCTGAGTTTGTAATTGAGTTGTCTTTAAATATTTTTACAGATGATTTAATTTTTTGGGCTAATTTTTGACCAACAGTCCTGAAGTACGCATTAAATTCAGCCGACATCAATCCATGATCACTGATAGGTGTATTAGTTTCATCAAGTATGCTTTTTATTTCGTTTTTTTTGCCTTTATTGTCATTAGTGGCTGCTTTTATTATATCCCACGTTTTTTTTGGGTTATTAATATTCTGTTACAATTTTGTTTTAAAAAACTGGTATTTTGTTTTTTTTATTAATTTTGTTAATGAGTTCCTATAGTTTTTATAGTTATTTACAAGTTCAACATTATCAGGATGTAAAGTGCATTGTTTTTTCATTTGATTTCTCTTACCAATTGACCTTATCAAACCATCAGTGATCCATGGCTTTAACCTCTGCTTCTTTTTACTAATTCTACACTCGGAAAGACAGCTCTCAATCAGTGTTTGCATTGAGCTGATGAAGGTCTCGGTGCATACCTCAGCATTATCATCATTTAGAACACTATCCCATCTTGACTGTGATATTTTTTGTGAAAGTAAAGTATAATTGAGTTTTTTTATGATTAAGCTTTCTTGTGGCATGTTTACATCATTTTTAAGTTTTAGATTAAATAAGACTGGGTAATGATCCGTGAGATCCTGTTCCAAGATTACAGAGCTCATCCTACTATAGTCTTGGTCTTTACACTTGATAAATATATGGTCAATACAAGTTGCTGAATTGTTCGTCTTTCTGGTTACTCCATTTATTAAGCTTGTATATCCAGATCCATGCATCACAGTCAGATAGTTATTAACTTTTTCACAGGAAGTATCTAGGATGTTCAGGTTTATGTCACCAGTAAATAGGTACAATCTTCTAGGATCAGTCGTAGACTTTTTTAAAATATTGTTTAAGCTGTTTTTAAATTCATCTACATTTGTGGAAGGTGACCGGTACAAAGCTAAGATCTCCACTATACTATCGCCTTTGCTGATTGAAGCCTTTAGACACTTAACATTATTATTTTCTTCGATAGTACACTCCTGATAGATTTCTTCTCTAACATACAGGGTGGCCAATTAGTACGACAAAGGTCAATATCTCCTGTACCATTAAAGATATCGGAAAACTTTTGACAAAGCTTATTAATGGTTAAGAGATGCATCTTTTAAAATTATTTTCGTCTATACAGGGTGCTCCAAAATAGCGCCACGGTAGAAATTTTATATTTTTTAAATGGAACACCCTGTATATATTTACATATTTTAATTTGCCGTAAATTACTGTACATAGCACCATAATTATTTATACACATTTTAGCAACGTTGCCGAATAGATGGGAAAATCCCTTAAATTTGTGAAAAAACATCGTTCAATAAAATGTGTAGTATTTTTTAACTTATTATAATTGGAAATAAAATATTTTTATAATGGAAAGAGAAGTGTCGACAGAACTCGCCTAGGCTAAAATAAATTCATATTTTTGTACAGGGTGATTTCTACGGACATGCCAACTTTACAAACTTTAAACCTAATTTTCTCATTTTTTTCAAATGAAACACCCTGTATTTGATTACTTTGACTTGTAGGGATTTTCATCCTCTTTAACTTTTGTTAAGGTCTTTTCATGCCTATCTCTACAAATATTGGTCGTATTTCAGTTTTTGTCTAAAACTCTAGCAAGAAACTGAATGTATTTTACCATTGTCGTTTTTCTAGTTACCTATGACATAGAAAATAAAAACAAACGTTCTTGTTTAAAATGAAACGTCAGTTTGTTTGTAATATAATGACAATTATAGTGATTTGGTGAGCTATTCTTCAAAAATTAATAAAAATGAATTTTTCAAATGTCGAAATGGTGGATATGGTTTTTTGTATTAGGAGCTAGTGACAAAAACTGCTTGTTAGCTATGAGGATATATCAAGAAAGATATCCAAACCGAAGACAACCCAGTAGAAGGGCGTTTGAAAAAGTAAAGGAGCGTTTTCAAACAACGGGGAGTGTAGCCTATAAAAAACAAGAAAGAATAAAACGTGTTTTAACGGAAGAAAATCAATTAAATGTTCTTTTAACAGTCACTAAAAATCCACACATTGGCCAACGAAATATTTCCGAACAATTAGATATTCGCCGTTCATCGATTCAGAACATACTGAAAACAAACAAAATGCATCCTTACCATATCCAGTTACTGCAGGTACTAAATGAAGGAGATTTTCAAAAGAGAATAGATTTTTGTGAATGGACGCAGAAAAAAATGAGACAACAACAAAATTTTGCACATTTAGTATTCTTTTGTGATGAAGCAACATTTCATAAAAATGGAAACGTGAATAGGCATAATTTTCACTATTATGCTACAAGCAATCCCTATTTTATAAGAGCCCATTCACAAAACAGATGGTCCTTAAACGTTTGGGGAGGAGTTGTAGGAGACTATGTTATTGGACCGCATTTTTTTGAGGAAAAAGTAACTGGACAAGTATATTTGGACTTCTTACAAAACGATTTACCAAAATTAATAGCTCAGATACCGAATGAAATTCGTGAACGTCTTTGGTTTTTACATGATGGAGCCCCCGTGCATTATACAGGACCTGTTACTAACTTTTTAAATGAAACATATGGGCAGCAGTGGATTGGAAGAGGAGCGCCCGTACCATGGCCGGCTAGATCACCAGATCTAACAAAAATGGATTTCAGTATATGGGGATTTGTAAAGGATCAGGTATATAAAATAGCCCCCACTACAAGAGACGATATGAAAATTCGTATTAGAAACTGTTTTCAAACTGTAACTCGGGAAATGTGTAGAAACATGACTCATTCTTTTGAAAAACGTATAGAATTGTGTATTCAAGTTAATGGGAGCCACTTTGAACAATTAATTAGGTAATTTTAAATCAATTAATTTAAATTTTAAAAATTGTCCTCAAGCTTAAATCGGTAAAAAACTTAATCTAAAAATTGTTTCGAGTTAATTATTTATGTAAATTAATAGAAAAACTACAATGGTAAAATACATTCAGTTTTTTGCTAGAGTTTAGACAAAACCAGAAATACGACCAATATTTGTAGAGATAGGCATAAAAAGACCCTAACAAAAGTTAAAGAAGATGAAAATCCCTACAAGTCAAAGTAATCAAATACAGGGTGTTTCATTTGAAAAAAATGAGAAAATTAGGTTTAAAGTTCGTAAAGTTGGCATGTCCGTAGAAATCACCCTGTACAAAAATATGAATTTATTTTACCCTAGGCGAGTTCTCTCAACACTTCTCTTTCCATTATAAAAATATTTTGTTTCGAATTATAATAAGTTAAGAAATACTACACATTTTATTGAACGATGTTTTTTCACAAATTTAATGGATTTTCCCATCTATTCGGCTACGTTGCAAAAATGTGTATAAATAATTATGGTGCTATGTACAGTAATTTACGGCAAATTAAAATATGTAAATATATACAGGGTGTTCCATTTAAAAAATATAAAATTTCTACCGTGCCGCTTTTTTGGAGCACCCTGTATAGACGAAAATAATTTTAAAAGATGCACCTTTTAACCCTTAATAAGCTTCGTCAAAAGTTTTCCGCTATCTTTAATGGTACAGGAGATATTGACCTTTGTCGTACTAATTGGCCACCCTGTATATCATACAGCCATCAAATGTGTTAATTGTGCTCTGATTCCAGAAAACATTATACCTAGGTATATTAAAATTATTTATGTCATAGATTGTATGCGTTTCCGACATCACAATGATGTCGAATTTTTTTCCAAGATGTTCAGTAAAAACCAGAAAATCGTCAAAGTTTTTGCGCACACTACGAATGTTGACGTGAATCATGCATAAGTTTGTTTCACTATCACCAAAGGAGGGAACCTTAGTCAGGTTATCACATGTAAACGAACATTTTTACGATCTAGTTTCACCGTACCTATTGTGTAGTCAAAAGTTTGGTATTCTAGTTTACGAGTAAAAGTTACAATAGAACACTTCTTTACATTTAATAACATTTTGTTAATCGTAAACCACTCAGAGACTCTGTTGAGATCAGTCTGTAGCTGAGCACTGTCTCTTGTTGTTGTTATAACTTTAGACAACTTGAAATCATCTGCGAACAACAGGCCAGTTGAATCAGAGATGCTTTCTGGTAAGGTGTTGGAATATCTAGCCTGCGAAGATGCTGACATGGCGGGTTCCGTAAGAGACTATGCATATAACTAACTCTCACTGTACAAAAATATACAAATCAAGAAAGAAAGTTGAATGAGTAATATTGTTTTTCCAAGGCATAATTTACCACCTTCTTTCTGAAACGTAGAGCACTTGTGATATCCCTGATTGACTTTGGGAGCATCAGATATGCATTTACTGTCCTATAGTATGGTCCTTTTTCAAAAAATGATGAGTTATGTGGGGTATAGCAAGATCATAGCTGCCTCTTGTGTTTGTAGCTGCCTCGGATGCATTGTCCCTGTTACTTGAAAATAATTCTTGGTGTTTTTACGCAAAAATGACAAAAGATTAAAAGTAGAGGGCTTGGAGTAGTTAAAATTTTAAGTTCTTTGAAATAAAGTTTACATGGCCTTCTCGGATGCAATTTCAGCATACAATGAATTACTCTTTTTGAGCTTTAAAGACTCCGCGCCTGGCGCTGCTCCTCAGAATAGCACACTATAAAATATTACAGATTGCACGGATTTTATGCTGTCAATGCTTAGATTATGCCTCAGTCGCCGTAGAGAAGCACAATGGCCAGGTATACTAGCTGCAGTTCATTGTATTTGTGTACTCCAATTTAAATTAGGGTCAATAATGAGTCCCAGAATCATAGTTTGGTTGGTTTGTGTAAGGGATTTGCCACCAAGAGGAACATATAAAGAAGCATCAGAAAGTCCCGGTTTTTTTAAACATGACTAAGTTTGTTTTTTCAACATTAAGTTTGAGATAGTTAGATTCACACCAATGTTTTATTCACTCTGCTGCAGCCGAGCTGTCGATCGACAACTGCGACACTAATTCGGCAGTCACAACTGCACCTGTATCATCAGCAAACTGAGACACAAGATCCGCATGAACTAGTGCAGACAGGCTATCAACATATAACAAAAAGAGGATAGGGTCCAGGATTGGGGCCTGCGGGATACGCTGATTTAAGGCTGTAGTCTTAGAGTAACACTGTTTTACAGTTGGTCTTTCCAATACAGTCTGTTTCCGGTTGCTAGGGTATGACTTAATGGGTTTGGTGCCACGGATTCCAAAATTGTTAAATTTAAATATTAGTGACTGATGGTCTACTGTGTCAAAGTCCTTGAAGAGGTTACAAAACAGCCCCAATACCGGTTGCTTCTTATCAAGCTCCTTCACTATTTTAAAGATTGTAAGTTGCATTGATTTGTTCGGTAAAAATCCAAACTGTGTCTCAGATAAGAGCCTATTGGAAACAATAAATTCCAATTTCATTCTCCTATATAAAACCCTCTCAAAGACCTTTGACACAGTAGTAAGAATAAGAATAGAGATTGGGCGGTAGTTTTTTTATATCTGTCTTTTCTCCCTATTTGTATGCTGAAACTATAAATTATTGCAATTTTGTGTTTGTCTGAAAACATACCCGAGGCAAGGCAACTGTTTATGATATTACACAATGTACTAGCTAGGTGTGTTGCCACATGCTTCAGCAAGAATATTGGCATATCGTCGATGCCTGCCAAATGCTTGTTGGAGAGGCGTTTTATAATGTAATTTACTTCGTTTGCACTGCATTGCTCCCATCTTTAAAGAAAGTGCGCGTGATTGGGTAGTTTAAGTGACTGATGGCTATAAGTGTTGCTAATGCTGTAAATTTTTGGGGCTATGGGTATATTATCAAAGAAAGCTTCAAACATATCCGCACTAGTTTGTGACCTTTTATGATAGCACCACTATCTGTTTTTAGCTGATTTATATTTTTGGTATAGTTCGTTACTATTTGTTTTTTTGCAAGGAAATAGAGATCTTTGATTTATTCAGAACTTTCCTTGATTTACCTTGTTACCCAACGTTTTTCCCGTTGCTTAATTCTAAAGGGCATTAGTGGAAAACAGACATCAAACTAATATTTAAATATATTTTAAAATTTTGCGTATTTTAAATTAACATCATTGCCAGAATAAACACTCTCCCAATTTTCAACGGAAAGAAAGTCTTTAAAGCTGTTTGTGTCTGAAAAGAACCTTTTCTTTTTTTGGAAATTTGTTCTCGTTGAAAAACTTAAAAGGTTGTAACTGCTGATATGAACTTGTTCTAATTCATTTGGAGTCAGGAAGCAATGTTCGGTGATGCATAACACATGAGAGTGCAGTGTGTCCAGCCGTACTTCGAGTTCAAGTATTTAAGAATTTAGCCCCTCTATGTTCATGTGAAGAACTTTTAGGTTTTGTAGTTTTTGCATTGTTACTGTGGGTTTCGCCGAGTCTTGCCTAGAAAAATTTTGCCCCCTGCAAAGGGTATAGGTGGTAAAGTAGGTCCGGTAAATTGTCATTGATTGTTAGCCAAAGCGCTAGAAGTCACTTAGTTCAATAAATGTTAACAAAAGTATGCCACAGTTTATTTTTTGATTTTGATTTCATAAATATTTTTTGCATCAGTGTTATATTAGTACTATTTATATGATATTATGAGATGTTTTCATGTTGGGTGTTCTAATATTACATACAAATTTCGGTAAGTTTATATTAAATATTGTTAAATTTACTGACTTAATTTTCTTATTATATTGTATAATTTTTTTTTGCTAAAGTCGACCGTTAACGAGATATCGTCCACCGGCATACTAAATGGACACCCTGTATACAGGGCGTTTTCCAAGTAAGTAAAAAAAAGAGCATATTCTTAAGCCAATTTTATGAAAAAAGTTCATATAAACATGTGGTCTAAAATGCTTCGTTTTTAATATACAAAGTGTTAAGGTTTACAAAAATTCTTTTTTTTTTGCGAAAGTCTACGGAACGCATAAAGATAAATGATTTAAAATTAGAGTGCATACATAGGACCTTAAAAGCTATCAACTACACTACACTAAGCATCTCTCAATTCACCAATGGCGTGTCTAACTTGTTTGTCAATCAAGAATGTTTGAAAAGAACAACATAACCTGAATATTGTTAGAAATTAGCCGGCGAACAGTTAAAATTATTTACTGCTTATGTTTATTTTGAAAGCCACTGCCGGTCAAAGAGGATTTTCACCTGACGTCGTATACATGACGATAAGAGATTTGGTGCATTTTACAGGGCCTGTAGATAAATCGGGCGAAAGGAATTTGTTATCGGGCCACATGAAATAAAAGAATCAGAAAATAAAATCAGTCGTCAGACTAATATTCTCCGCGCTCGGATTAAGTTGCCGCTTTCGTTGTATTCGTTGTTTTTGTTTACTTAATTAAAATAAAAGTAAATATTATTTGACGTATATGTGTCCAGTATTAATTTTATTATTATAAATTTCTAACATCAGAAGTTGGGGTTATGCCTTATTAATGCCGATAGTGGACTGTTGTCTAGTTTCGGTGAAAAAAAAACCTTTTGTTTTTGTGCTTAAACGAATTAAACAATCGTTAGCTTAAACATTGAACTGACAAATTGACAATGGCGTCTAGTGATAGTTATAGTTCAACTAACGCAATTTTACTGGAGTTAGTAAAGGCCTTGCAGTCTTAGAAATCTAGTGATCAGGTAGATTTGCCGTATTTTAGACCCGAAAATAATGATTCCCGCAGATGGGTAAGTCATGTTGAACATATTAAAAAGGAAATTGGATTATCTGATGTACAAATTTTGACAAAAATTGGTCGCTTCTTATTAAATGATGCTATAAGATGGTTTGAACGATGGGATCCAGATAGCAGGGACTGGGATACGTTTCGAAAAGAATTTGTGGAAGCTTTTCCTTCAAAAAAAAATCTAGGGCGGTCGTTAGAAGACGCAGTTAAGTTCGTTAGTTCCAATATTAACACTTATGAAACTTATGTTCATGAGAAAACAAACATGTTAAAAAATTTACGTGCGAATTGGTCTAAGGTTGATCTAGTAGAATTAGTTATTTAAGGCACTCTGAGCTAGAGGTACGAAACGCAGCCACGAACAGCAACTGTCAAACCATTTCTGAGTTACTCGTATTTTTGTCGTCGTTTTCTAAACCTTCGAGTAGTGATAATTATGGACAACAAAAATCAACTATGGGTGAACGTAATTCATTAAAATGGAAATTTTCCACGACTGACTGCCATGGCACCACATCTTGGAAAATAAACAAACATAGTTGTCAGTGTGGCAAGATGGGGCATGTTAAGGCTAATTGTCGAAGTAAGAGAACTAAAACATCTGCTGAAAATAACAGTACACCTTCTAGTCATGTTTTACCTTCAACCTCCCAAAGCAATGACGAAGTTTGAGGTTTTTGTGCCAAACGGGGTCATAATGTTTCAAATTGCTTTTTGAAAACTGCAATAGATAAACGCCGCAGTAATAATTTTTGTTCCTCTGGAAAATCTATTGGTGTTACTGAAATAGTTGTGAATGGTCATCGATTTTGGGCTCTCGTTGACACAGGTGCAGATTTGTCTTTAATGTCGGAAAAATGTCTTTATCTGTTTGAAGAAAAGGTCATCTTTTGTAACATAGTGCATAAGACGATTGTCGGGAAACCAAAACTCTAGACTCTATGGTCATATGATTCCTCGGCATGAAGTAATTAGAACAATTTATCTGAACTCTATTGTAAAAAATCAGTTAAGACAATCAACAAAACTGTTTCAAGGATCTATATGAACTAGTGTGTGTTCGCAAGATTAGTGCGTGTACAGTGTACCTAGAGACCACGCTAAGACAAATAAGATAAAATTTTAATTTTAAGTATATTGTAAAAGCGTTTGTTGGTTTCATTCGTTTCATAAACATTTAATTAAAATTTAGTATAAGTAGAAAGTTTTTTTTCATAATTTTTTTTGGAATTTATATTTATTCTAATTCGGTAGATTTTATAATAAATCTTATTTACTTCAGTAATTGTTGTGTTTTTTAAGAACCCGCTAAATCCTATCAGAATAAAAGGTCAATCAGCAAATTAGAAAGACAGTTCAGAAAGGTTGATCGAGAGTTATATAAGAAAATATAATTATCATTCTAGCTGCGAGCGGCTGATCGATTTAGCATAAATATTATCACAGCTGCCCGCATCAAAGCTAATCATTGGAGAGTTTGCTGTTATGTGATCATAGAATATTTTTAATGTTAATTTACTTGGGTTAGGTCTTACTATTCATCTTGCTATCCAATGGGTAGTGGCATCTGCTAAGTGTTGAAGACTATATCACCGAGATTCTTGCCATATGCTGTTAATAATTTATTGAGCTCGAACGAAATACCTATTGCGAAAAAAACCCATTTGATGGTACAAGCAAGCCACTTGGCACATGTATTAACAACAATATTTTAATCGATTTGGATCGAGACTAGTAATTTCCTCGCGACTCGAGATTTTGCCGTTTGTTTAAAATAGCCGCCGAGAGATCACCAAAATTTATTTTAAATAGATGGTAAAATAAAAAATATAATTTTACACTTTCCACAGATTTTTATTTTGACTCGACATATGTTTCGCAACACAGTTGCTTCTTCAAAAGAGTACTATTAAATTAAATATATAAATTAATAGTACTCTTTTGAAGAAGCAACTGTGTTGCGAAACATATGTCGAGTCAAAATAAAAATCTGTGGAAAGTGTAAAATTATATTTTTTATTTTACCATCTATTTAAATTAACAATGGATTTCCACCAAGTAAAAGCCGAATCAATTCAATTACCAAAATTTATATCTGTACAAGATAGGTCTGATTATACTCTTTTCGATATAATTCGTTTGTGAAGAATTCAAAAAAATAATTTCAATGTCATGCGACCTTGTTTGATCTTAAAACAACTGATTTTAATGTAAAAAATTAAATATTGCATACTTTTCTTTCAAACCTATTTTTAAATGGCAGGGTGAAGTTATCGACCTCAATATGCACAGCAAGAGATTTAAAACGTTGAAAAAAGGTGAAATACTTTTTTACATCCTAGTCCTTCTTAATATGATAGGTTCTAAAATAGTCTGATCAAAATAGATAAAATTTGAAAAAAGTGTTCAAAAGTTTAACTAAATGAATGTAGATATGCAATAAGGTACTATGAGAATTTGCTTTCAGTAGAACCCTTTACTTAAGCTAGATAAATTAAATTGTGTAATTTTTCTCGAGTGACCTCCATTGACCATAACTGTCTTCGTCTTAGTTGGTAGTATGGTACTTCTCCACCACAAAAAAAATGTCTTAATATATTGGTGTCAGTGATATCAGTGTTGATGTCGTACATAAGAATAGTGATTTTTTCCATTTCGTACATGAAATTAGTATCTAAGTATTTAAAAGCGGCAGTGAACTGTTCCTGCTACGCATGCCAGATTCTATGTTTACCTCTATTTGCAAGAAATGAGACAGTATCACAGCCTGTGTAAGCATAAAATCCCTTCAGTGCTAGGGATTTATCAAGTCCTAAATTGAAAGCTATGCTGTGTGCTTCAATATACCTTTGAGTTGTGAAACTGACAATACTAAAATATTAAAAAAGAATATCAAGAACTTGTACTTCTATTTGCAAATGCTAATCAATTACTTACCAGAATTAAGTAGCTTTTCCTGTACATTCTTAAGTGCCGTTCCACGTAATGGACGTATTTCGCGAAGAGTACACTCTGGTAACTTTGTATAAAAATTGGGCAAATCTGGAACATTATTATTATTGTTGGAGCGTACATTTGAAAAATTCGTTCGAAATATTTGTTTTTAAAATCAAAATAGTTTATTCGTGTTATCATACAAACGTATTTATACAGGTCAGTATAATAATAAAAATAAAAATATTAGATGTCACTTAGTAAGATAAAATTATAGCGTTAACAGTTGTGCCTAATCATGCAGTCAAAAAAATACATATAAAGATAAAATTAAGAAGACTAACGAAAATTAACATTGAAAAGACAATACAGTTTAAAACTTGGTTATTTGAGAGTATTAAGAAAGACGGGAATGAGGTAACTAAACAACGCTTAAAACAATTAAACAGGCTGTACATATTAAAATAAATTAAAGCTCATGATTGAGGTATTCCTCGTAGCTATAGAAAGCGGACTGATCAGAAAACACTTTATTTTATTGTTAAACTCGTTGATAGGCAGATCTTTGATAGCTTCTGGAAGTTAATTAAAAAAATCCATTGACAGGCAGCCAGGGCCGTCCCTGCACCTTTTAAGGCGTTGGTAGCTTGGAATTAGGTTGCGTCGGTGTCGCGTATTGTGATCATGAGTATCTCTGTGTGTGGGATAATGGGTGATATTATTTTTTACATAGATGAGGTTCTCGTAGATAAGAAGCGAAGGCAGAATCAGGATCTTAAGGCTGATAAACGCATCCAGGTCTTCTTTTGGTCCAAGTAGCTGAAAGACTGATATGCCTGAAATAGAAAATATGTTCAATTAAAGAAATAACACTGTGTATCTACATATTTCAAAAATTGATTTACCAGTACCATGAAAGTCACTAGTAGCCGTTTTATGATCAATATTACTGTGACTGTGCTCCAGATTTGAAGGGCAAACAACTCGCTTCTCTTGGGCTTTTCGAACTGCCAAGTGGCAGAACTGTGTTGAAATATCTAAAAATCCTCTGTAAGAGGCACCAATTCCCATAGAATCAAGTTCGTCAATTTTTTTTATCTCGTCAATTTTTTTTATCTCTTCAATGTCTGTAGCAAGCAAGAGACATAGAGATGCGATGGAGGCTCTTTTTTTTCATGCTTCACGTAATTACTTTTAACTTCTCCAGTTCGATAATTGTAAAGGATAAGTTGGCAAATTGTTAACTCTGGTTCTGTAGCTTTATGTTTACTACAGACGTTCCATAGAGCAAAACGTTTACCATGGCTAAGAGGAAGAAGGAATGCTTTATGTTTCTCAGCTGGTTGGAAACATTCTTGCAAAGTATATTTGTCATACTTATGTTATATCGCGTAAAGTTTTATAATACTAACCAAGTTCTAAGATTTTTTAAATAGAGTTTTAGGTTTTTGTTGGGGTTCGTCTTCACCTTTATTTTCTTTTTTTTTTATTTTTCTAATGAAAATCTGCCCTTATACATAACGGAAACAAAAAAAAAAAGTTAACTCTTAAACCTTTTATAATGCGAAGGAGAATGGGAGAGCATATCATATAATGCAATTTGTACAGTAAACCATTGTGCCACATTGAATAGAGTGCTTTGTGGATATCTAAACAAATTGCTGCAGTTTTAACCCATGATTTTATTTGTTTACGTATTTGTTGTATAAACTGTAAATCCATGTTTTGTTGATATTCCATTTTTAAATCCAAACTGATAATTTTGTACTTTGTCTTCCTAATGGCTATTGAGTTTTTAATTACGTTTATATATATTTTCCCAATACTGGTAGAAGTGTAATTAGCGTATAGTTACGGGTTTCAGTATGATCCAAATAGGGTTTTGGTATATTTATAATTATTCATTCAAGTTCATTATTTGGACGATGTAGACATGGATGTCTGGTAGAAGTTCTCTTAGGATATTTATTATGGTGCTGTATTTTTACCATGTAGACAAGCAGATTAAAATTGAATAGGATGTATTTCTGATTCCTGTGCTTGAGAGAAGCATACCAGTTGTCAACATGGTCTGCGTGAATGTGGTAAAATATGGCATTTCAGATTTTTTGTATGCGCTTTCGTAATATTCCTTGAGAACATTGGCCATATCTTCATCACTAGTAAAAGTTTCGTTGTTTATCTTGATATGTTCTATTCTGTTTGACGTCTTGTATTTAGACTAATTTTTGTTGCTTCCCAGTAATTTCTTCCTCTCGCTCCAATGATTTCCTGGCAGGTTTCAAGCCACTTGAAAGCCTTATATTGTAGTACCATTTTTTGGATGACATTACTTAATATGTTATATTTTCTTTTAAGTTCTGGATCTTCTCTTTGACATGTTTCTCTGTAAAGTTGTCTTTTTATTTTTGATAATTCGTAGTATGAGGTAATTGACACTGAAAATGCTTTTGTTTAATTTTAGAAGTATTTTTCTCCACTGACTATTGTATTTTTGCAGAAAAATTCCCCCACCCATCTGCCAATGAATGATCAAATTGTATTGTTTGGTTATGAAGGAGGTGAGTCCGTGAGTATTGGAAAAATTTCATTAGGAGAAGACTGGATTGGACTGGACATCTAGTTCAACAACGAGTGTTTAAGAAGAGACCCTAATCCACATTATGCCAAGCTTAAAACTAACAACAACAATTCGTCATCAAAAAGAGCCCTGAATGCTGCAACTGTTGCTTGGATAAAGGAAGAGGTTAGTTACACTATTTCAAACTTAGTCTAATCGACCTTAAATTAAAATTTTTATATTTCAAAATTAATTCTATTCTACATCCTGCAGAGGATACTTTTCTACTCTACTTCAGAAACGACTTAAATTCCGACGTCTAAATAACAAAATTAACATTTTACAACTACAACAAAAAAATCAACTCTATATCAATAATACAGATTTGATAAATTCAACAACTAACTATCAAACGGTCAATGAGCCATCCCAAGACTTCAGTTTTGACAATTCTATTTTCTAATGCAATGAACGATGCTAAAGTGGATAACACTCATTTCAGAGAAATTTAATGACTGCACATTAAACCTTAGTAAAACTGAGTTTAACCAGGACACACTTGAGTTATTCAATTTAGGACTTAAATATAACATTTTAATCAATCCAATTACGGATGACTTAGAGGTCGTAGCCGTTGAATGTGAAAATATTATTTATTTCTGTAATAACATGACCCTTAAAAATGCTGTGATATAACAGTCTGCAACTTGAACTACCCAATTTCATAACAACAGACTTCAGTCGCATCCTACCCCGTATATAAAAACATTAAAAATCAATCAAAAATAAAATCAGATGATCTTGTGGTCTCTAAGGTCGACAAGGGCACTTGTTTAGTGCTTCTTGATATATCGCAATATATTGACAAAGTGAAAATCAGAAATCCCCATTAGACTGTAGTTTCATATTGCGATTCGCCTTGCCATAGACTGAGCAATTGGCTTAACCATTTTTATCAGATGCTCCCAAAGTCAATTAGGGATATCACAAGTGTTGTACGTTTCAGAAAGGAGGTGGTAAATTATGCCTTGGGTAATCAATATTACTCGTTCAACCTTTTTTCTTGATTTGTGTATTTTTGTACATTTGTATGTTTATAGACTTTGTGATTTTACTAAGTAAGTTGTACTTTATAATTATTACCATGTGTCAATTTTAACCTATATTTCGAAATGATCTAAGATCTATGTTTTTGACGTTGCTTTTGCATTGTAAAATTATTTGATAGCATTAAAGACAAACTAAACTAAACATTATCCACTCATTAACGAATTTTCACAGTATTTTTTCTGGTAATAATTTTACACTACTAGCTAACGAATTACATAATCTCCATATACCTAATTCTGCTTTTCTTGTTTCCTTTGATGTCACCAATTTATTCCCTAGTATACCCACAAATGAATGTGCCTCATTCTTTCAGAATCCACCGATCTACGAGATTCCCATATAGATAACATTTGCCTTTTAGTTAAACTATGGTTAAACAAAACTTTACCCTTTTTAATAATACATTTTTTAAACAAAACTCTGGTTTAGCGATGGGCTCTGCCCACTCCCCTCTTCTAGCCGATCTCTTTATATCAAATCTTGAATCTAAAATCAAAAACAACCCTCTTTTTTTTCTTACATCATAACCATTAAAAGATATATAGGTGCAATTTTTGCAATATTTGATGGCGCTCAAAGTGACCTTACCGATTTCACACTTTTTCTCAATTCCCTACACCCATCTATTAACTTCACTATAGAACTTGAAATAAACATCTCGCTTAATTTTTTTATTTTGAAACTTACTCCGGTTAACAACAACATCGAACTTAGTATTCGGTACCCTTCACTCATTATTTTCACGACTTCTCTATACCACTCAATCAGACGAATTTTAAATTAGAACTAAACACAATAAGACAAATTGGCATTAATAATGACTATCCTCAAAGACTACTTAACAAAATTTACCATAAATAAACATATCAACAGACAATTAATTTATAAAGATCTACCAAATAAAAAATTTCATTCATTCTCTTTCTGGGGACTCATTTCATATAAACTAAAAAGTATATTTCAATCCTTCGACTTTAATATTAGATCTTAAACTAAACATTCACTTGGCTTGTTCATTTGTAATTCTAAAGAGAAAATCCCTCATTTAGACAAATGAGGAGGATACGAGGTGTGTTATTCGACCTAGGCTATTCTGCCTCCTATGTTCAACAAATGGGTAGAAAATTCAAAACTCGTATTGGTGAATATTCAAATTCAAATTCAAAATTTTATTTACGCTTTCAGCACTTTACATAGAATTTACATTAAAAAAAAAAAAACAAGTATTTTTGTTGTTGTTTGTAAAGAGATATAAAGAGCATCTAATTTAAATTTATCTCCCACTAAAATCAAATCTAATTTTTCTGGACATGTATCCATAAAAAACATAATTTCAACCCAGATACAAGCACAAAATTCTTACCGTAACAATATCAATAAACTGGATTTACTCGAAATTATATACCCAAATATAAATCGCGTTAACGATCAAATTATTCACATTACAAATTTTTTCAACGCCTTAAATCTTCAATTACAGTTCAATTTTTCTTTCAAATTAACCTCACCTCACCCCTTACTATCTCTTACTCTATCTATCCCTTCCCCCCAGGGAGTTTTTCTTATTCTTTTCCATGGCTATATTGCTTTCTAACGTTGAATATAGCAGCTACCTCAGTTATTATGTTGTATGTTTATTCAATGTTAAGATAATAATTTTGGCAGATTCCTTTATGTAATTCTGGGGTGACCTACAAATAACGTCCTGCTGAAAAACATTCATGTGGTGTTTATGCAAACTGTTTCTTAAAGTAATTGCGTTAATCAGTAATATAAAATTATCCCGATATACGAGGCCTCCTTTCAAAGTAAAATAAGATTTCTCTTGAATAGTCCACGGATTTATTAATTATAAAAGCTTCTGCGTAATTCCAGTTGATAACATAATTAGAATAGAATATATCTTGAATAATATGCGTTCCAATAAAATATCAGTTGCACTAAAGTCTCCATAAAATTATAATTTACCAAAAAATATAATTTTACATAAATTCCACAATCCAATACCCTTATACACGGTAGGAATATAAAATATCATCTTTCATAAAATCCATGCTCCAATAAAAGATAATTTTCAACAATTATCTTTTTGAAAAAGAAATCGTAATCCAAGAAAATTATTAATTGTAATAATTGAAAGAAACACAGTTTATTATTGAACATATTACAATTAAAATATTCTTCAAAGCTGTAAAATGCCTTTCATATTAAGAATTCCCTAACCGTAGCTTTAAACTGCCCCGGTTGTAGGTCTCTTACATTATTATGCGGTTTATTAAAAAAAGTTATGGCCAAATATCTAGGCTCATCTTGATACCTCTAAAAATAGCCCACCATCAGGTGATATAAATATTTGTATGGACAAAATTGCGTGCCTCCTTGTAAATATATAATAATAATAATAATAATAATAATAATATAATATATTACACAGTTTCATTCTTTACTTTACAATAATTGATACTTGATGCCATGAATGACAATGTGAATATATTATTTGTTACGGCTAAAGTTCATCAAACTTGTGCGTATTTACCTAATATATCTTCCACCATCGTCCATGAATGTACTATAATTCATATTATATATAAATGAAAAGAATAAAGTAAGTATATAAAAAAACAATATATTATCATTATACCTAAAATTATAGAAATAACACCCTTACCAAGAGAAAAGAAATGTAAGCATTAGTGAACATTAAACAATACACATCCAAGCAAGTTAAACAAGCGAAAGCAAGGGGAATAGTAATAAAAAAAAGGTATGGTCAGTGGTTGCATGTTTGCATTGCATGTATACAATGAGAACAAACTTATTTTGATAGTAGGGGATTTCAATATTGAAATGATAAAACCAAATAACCAAAAAACTGATTTGTTTTCGCTATTGTACTCTTTTAATTTAAAGCCAACCATTTTTGAAAATACGCGCATATCAAAAAATACCGCTAGTTGTATAGATAACATATTCACCAATTTTGATTACTTAGAGGCATCGGCATTTGAAAGCTTTGTGTCAGATCACACTGCACAGAAGGTTTGCTTTAGCATTGAATATCATAAAAAGAAAGAGATGCAATACAAGAGAACATTTTCAGAAGAAAACAAAAATAATTTTCTATCTTCTCTAAAAGATCAAAACTGGTTGGAGGTATATAGCGTAGGAGAGTGTGATGTTAATAAGCAGTGGAATGTATTCATGAACAATTTAAAGTAATTATTTAATCAACATTTTCGTTTTAAATTAACTCGAAGAAAACAAACACAATTCGACGCAAAAAACCCTGAACTCATGGAATGCAAACGCAGATTGGACAGGGTTAAAAAATGTGACAATAAAACAAAATACATGTGGACAATCTGTAAGGAGATCAATGGAAAAGGTATAAACTCTGCAGATATTGCATTGGAGGGTGATCCTGAGGTCATTGCTAAAAAATATAATGAACATTTATTATTTATAATTCCAAACATTTTAAACGATTTGGCTTGCTTACCTTTTGTCTGCAGTATAAAAGAGAATGAGTATTCCATGTTTTTGGCACCAGTAACGCCGATAGAGATTTGTGAATTAGCAAAGAAAATTAAAAATAATCATAGTAGTGGCATTGATGATATCCCAATAAGCATCGTAAAGCGCACTGCGATTGAGTTACAGGATGTCTTGTGTGTTACCTTATAAATAACTCCTTTCAATTTGGCATATTTCCTGATAATTTAAAAATAGCTAAGATCAAACACGTATATAAGAAAGGTGACCCCGAAAACAACTATAGACCTATAAGTTTGTTAAATTCATTTTCTAAAATATTCGAATTATAAATGAGCACGAGAATAATTAATTTCTTAAAGGAATCGAATTCTTTTAGCAAGTTTCAGCATGGTTTCATAAAGGAAAGGTCCACACACACAGCCATATTTCAGTTCCTCCAATTTATCATGGACCATCTTGAAGGGGGTGAAATAACAATGGGCATTTTTTTGGATCTCTCAAAAGCATATGATTGTCTAGATAGAGAAATGCTAATAAAAAAACTAGAAATGTATGGTATTAGGGGGATTGCAAAAAATGGTTCGAGTCCTGTGTGCATAACAGAAGACAGACAGTATCAGTTACAAAAAAATGGGAAAACTTGTAACTCCGAAATTTTGTATAATAACATTGGTATAGCACAAGGAAGCATCTTGGGGCCAATTATCTTTATAATATTTGTCAACGATCTTATACTTTATTTTAAATAAAATGTGTTTACTTTATTTTACTTCGTTTGCCTACAAGTTAGGATTAGTATGAATTTTTGCTCGAATCAATTCAATCACACGATTTATTTAAAAACATTACGTAGTTATTTTTTTTCACATTTTGAGTACACCATCTAGTGTTAGGATAGTGACTTTCCCTCTTTAGTTCAGGTTAGTTCAGTGCAGTTTCTTATCTCCCTCCGTTGAAGCTTTATAACCAAACCATATAATTTAATTATGCGTCCAGTGTCTACAACTAATAGGTTCTTTTCCATAAACAGTTGACAGATCTCACGGATTTTCTAAACCCAATATCGAGTTTATTTTAAGACTCTTAAACAATAATTGTCTCAGATTTTAAGATGGCTGTCATTTATTGCTGATGTCATATCCGTTTCTACGTCAACTTCACTTTGAAACACGTGTTTCTAGAGTGACCACTGTTGTGGTTAGCACCTTTTAATTTAAATTTTTCATTCTTCAATTTCTTCATTCAATATTTTTTTACCGTTGTAGAAATAGCTATTTTCCTAACAAGTGCAGAAAATCGATTTTTCCGCACGCAAATGCCGTTGACAGCACGACGCGTAGCGGAGTGGTGTCAAGCATTTAAGTGCGGAAAAATAGGTTTCTGCACGTGTTAGGAACAATAGTTTTTCTACTAGCGTGAGGAAACAAATTGAAAATAATTTAAAAAACGGAGTTTTTTTTAAAATTTTTATTACAATGAACAAAATTTTACAATATTAATTCGTTCATCTCTTCATCGGAAATCATTTTGCGTGCCGAAGAATTCAGCAAAACTCCAGTAGAAAAACTGATAAACTAGTTTAAATTTATAATATTCTGTTGACAGTGACATACAAATCAACAACTGGTTATATACACCATAGCAACTAAGATATTTCAAAGGTAATATGATGAACAGTGACTTCAAATCGTACAGCATTTAATTTAATTAAATTTAATTTCAAAATATAACAGTGCGGAAAAATCTTTGCCGCACGGTGCGGAAAAGTGGATTTTCCGCACTAAAACATGTGCGGAGAATGCGTTTTTCCGCACGCTAGTAGAAAAATAAAATTTTTGGTTTGACTGGAATGAGGTATAGGTATATTAAATTTTATTATATTTATTATATTAATAAATTATTTTATATATTTATTATATTAGATTTTAATATTATTTTAAATATTGCTGAGTGCTGCGTACTGGGGTTGAATTAATTTCTTATAAATTAAGCAAGGTGTCTCCAACAAAAACAAGCAGGAGAAAGTCACAATTTTATGTGATAGAAGTAGTGGTCTGCTAGAGTCTGTAATGTTGGCTTTACACATATATTTGGTTCTTTTTTACAGAACAAATATTTTGTTAAATAAATGCTGGGCGCAGCAACCCCAAAAACTTATGCCATATCTTAATAATAATAATAAACTTCTTTATTCCTAATTACATAGATCAATATAAAAAGAAATGACGTCACCAAAGTGAGGGCATTATCTCTCCATGTAGTCCCTTAGGCTGTATGGTTCAAGTTTCACTAAAAGTTTCTTCTAAAAATATATTTACCTTTTCATGATTTATTACGTGGTCTCTAACTATAACTTCATAAAAATTGCATTTTAAAGTAAGAATGTTTGTTTTTGTTATGTTGAGAGATAAAAAGTTGGTAGTTGTCCATTTTCTAACCACGACAAGATCATTTTTTACATCTGACTCAAGTCCACTCAGATCTTTACCTGCCCCAAGTATTGTTGAATCATCTGCAACCAGAGTAAATTCACTTTTTATTTCAATATTCGTTACATCATTAATATATATTAAAAACAATAGAGGACCAAGAACAGATCCCAGTGACACTCCTGATCTAATTTTCAATTGATTGGAAGACTTATTATTAAAACTCACAGTTTGGAACCGTCCAGATAAATGTGATTTGAACTACTTGTTCTTTAAAGCCAAAATGAAGGATGGTGACATAAAAGGTAATTCGCGAGAAAATCGTAGTATTTTGGCAATCGAATCTCCCAATCCCAAATCCAGTGTCTTACTGACAATAACGATTGTAATCATGTAAGGTCTGAACATAATCCTGCAGACTTTCCAGAGGTTTGCAACCGGAAAACATAATTCGTAATAAATTTTGGTGGAACAGCCCAGTCTGGCTTTCTACAAAATTGCCTGGGATAAAGAAACAAATATTACTTTGCCGTTCAACCCCGAGCACTTCTACATTTCCCTTTGATATTTTTTTGCAGTTTCTCTGACTCAAACGAAGTTGAACGCAGCACTGAAATCATTAGTACTGCTTTCTCAAAGGAATCATTTCCTTTAGAGAAAAGCTTATTGGAATCAAAGTATATTGCTAATAAAGGCCCTTTAGTGCGTCTAAACCCTTTCATTGATTCGGATGGCACCCTCCGAGTAAGGGGTAGATAGATAATAATAATAATAATAATAATAATAAATAAGTTTATTTCAAAATTGGAGTTATGATTTACAGAAATCCATAAAGCACCACCTACAAAGTGAAATGACATCAAAAATATACTTACAATTATTTACCATGATCGTGCAGTGAATATGGTTCTAAATCTACTAGATATTTCTTTATACAATTTTTAAAAACTTTTTGAGAAGTAATGGTCTTATAATTAGCAGGAAGACAGTTGAACAACTTAAGACACATATAACAAGGATTTTTCTCTGTAAGTGTTAAGCGATGAATTGGATAATTGACATTCAAAGTTCTTGTATTATATCCATGCAACACTTGCACCTTGAAATCCCCTCTGTTTTTAAAAAAGAAATTAAATGAAATGAAAAATTTATTGGTATTAATACACAAAGTGTTTATACAGGTCACAAATAAGTAAAAAGAATTGCAATAGTTACAAAGAGTCACCAGTAGATTCCGTAAGTGCGAACGTGTGTCGGTTGTTCGATCTGCTCTCTCTCTCTCTCTTCTTCATTTTTAGTCTATTTCCAAGTTTTTTCAAACCTTGTAACTATGTTTACCAATTAAATCACTAGTAATTGATGTCACACGCGTATTTTCGTTTCCCTAAGCTGTGTGTTTTGATTCAAAGTTACAATTTAATCAAAATTAACCTGATTCTAATCCATTTATTTAAAATCGTAAGCATCTACAAAAAAGTGAGAACTGCGATAAGAATTCCTACCAACAACTGTTCACAGAGTGCTGAGACTATCTGAATTTCGATCCAAATAACAACTGTTCACGGATTGTTGTGCTTTACGACTGTAATTGTAACTGTAACACATATAACATTATGATGGATAGTAAGGACACGAACTGTGGAAACTGTAAGAAAAGAACTTCAGGTACTTATTCTATATCGTGCTGCAAATGCGAGAAGTGGTATCATACAAAATGTATTAGTATGACTATCGCAACACTAAATAGTTATGAAAAAGATCTAGAAGTTCCTGATAGCAAAATATGGTTGTGCACTACATGCAATGAAAATGTCGTAAAGAGACGATCTGTTGGAACACCAGGCAGTACCAGGAATCAATCTGAATACACACTGGCAGATGTCATGGCAAAGCTGGAGAGTATGGATAATAAAAACCTTGATTTGCTTGCTAAATTTGAAGAACAGAAAACCATAAACATAAAACTGCAATCTGAAATAGAAAAACTAAAGGGCCATTTAACGAACGCAACAAATAATTCAGTAAATGAACACTCCTTTGACGCCGTTCAGGAAATCAGTGATAGGAAACATCGAAAACGAAACCTCATAATTTTTTCTGCAAAGGAGCTTGACTCTGAGAACCAACAAGAAAAGAATGAAGCTGATATTGCTTTGCTCAAGGAAATATTGACCATCACATGCCCCAATGTCAATACACAAGTTATGAAAGTATCCCGTATTGGACGAGAAAACTCAGAAAAAGTGAGACCACTAAAAGTAAGCAAGAGATGGCAAAATGAAACCACCTGTCCTTCAGTTATGACAGAACACCAAAGCAAATAAATGATTACAGGCAAGCAAGGGCCGAGCTCTTAAGAAGAACTGAAGCAGGTAAAGAGGGTTTAAAAATAAAATATTTTAAGGGAATCCCGCAAATAGTTAAGCCAAAAAACTAATTGGGAACTATGCAGACATAAATCAAGGAAAAGAAAGGACGTTACAGACAGAGGACAGGTCAGCAGGGGAAATAGTGAGCAATCTCTGTGTTGTACATCAAAACATACAGTGTTTAAGAAATAAAGCTGCTGAAATTGATTTGGCTATGAACTCCTGTGATGTGAGACCCGATATTATTTGCCTGACCGAGCATTGGCTAAAAAAAGAGGAAATGGAATTTGCAGCTATAGATGGTTATGTCCTAAAATCAGCTTACGCTCGACCTAACATGCAGCATGGTGGAGCTTGCATATTCATATCTGAGAGACTTTCATTCGAGAGACTGGAACAAGTTGAGGATAGTAGTATAGAGGGACAGATTAAGTGTGATTGATTGAGAGTTCAGGATAGGATAAACAAGATTTTAATTGTCTGTATATATCGTACCAATTTGGGTAACACAAATATATTTTTTCATAGATTTGAGGAAATAATCCTATATATCCAATCACACTTCAGGTGTTTTAAGGTAATTATCTGTGGCGACTTTAATTTTGATCTTTTGCAGAAAACGGAAGTAAACAGCCACTTCTTGGATCTCCTCATTTCAAATGATTTATCTCGAATAATTTTCCTTTCAACTAGAGTAACAAAGAAATCAGCAACCTTGCTGGACAACTTTTTTATTAACTTAATAAGTTTAGCAGTTTTAATGTGGACAGTGCACTCTCAGATCACTATGCTCAAGTATTAAATTTTGATTTTGGTAAACACGTTGCAAAGCAACATTGCATTAAAAAAAGGATTTTCTCAAGGACTAAGCTCATTCAATACAGATAAGAGCTTCAGGTAGAGGGATGGGAAAGGGTTTTAGGAAACCGTGATGTAAATGAGGCTTATTAGATTTTCAGGAACAAAATAATTGAGGTTATGAATAGGGTTATTAGTGCTAAAAGCCGTATTACAGTCGGCAACGAATTGCAGCAATACTTTGACCTTGCAACTCTATTGCTGCAATTCAATTGCCGGACTGTAATACATCGTGCAAGTCGTGGTCCATGTTTTCGGCTGTGAGTGCAGTTAATTTTCTTCTATTCAATTCATCTGCTATTTGCCGAAACGCCGAGGTTCTTGCGTTTCGGTCGTGGTAATTTGCCTGGGTAGGCAAATAAAGACAGGGGTATCCCTCATAGAGCTCAATGAGGACTACAGTTGCCTCTTTTGACCAGTCGTAACCACGTCCACACCTAAAACTAAGTTTAGTTAATTATTTTTTGCTTCCTCTTTATTGATGATAATTAGTATTGATGTACCAGGTATAAATAAATAGATTTAAGGTGTGTTACAATATGATATGTTTACACCAACTCAGTGGTTTCAATTATCAAAAGCATATTGAAACTTACCTTTTCCCACAAGCCATCTTCCACCCAATAGAGATAACCAGAAACACGTCCAATTTAATGTAATTATATTAATTAAGTCTTTAAAGTAAAAAAACTTTAATTCGAATTACAAAAAATCCAAAATCCGCAAGAAAAATGTAGCAAATAAACACAAAACCAATAAACATTAATAACCACATCCACGCCTCAAATAAACTTCGGTCTCTCTGTCAAACGGCAAACTCAACAGGCGCGTCCTTTCTAGGGACTTTCGGCTCTGTCGTTAACCAAGAAAGTCACTAGAAAACCACCAGAATTGCAAACGCACTTGCAACAAAAATCGATCCCGACCGATCTTTTGGCAATAGCAATAGAATTGCCAAATCCGATCAGCTGTTTTCAACTGCGCATGCTTATAAGCAAGAGAATTGCGACTTGCCGATAGACTTGCCGACTGTAATACGGCTTTAAAAAAACTCAGGTCAAAAGAAACAAAAAGAAGTCGTGGGTAACAAATGGCATTAGAATTTCATGCAACACGAAAAGAGTTCTTTATCGACAAATGTCTACGGGGCAGGTAACAAGGGAATATTATAAAAGATACAGTGGGATATTGAATAAAATAATTAATAGGGCTAAAATATTGTTTCATGAGGATATCATCAAAAATTCGCACAACAGGGCAAAAACTACATGGTCATTAATCAGGACCGCCACAGGGAAGTCTCAAGTCAGGGAAAACATTTTCAACAATTTTGAGGAACAATGACATAAACAATGTGTGTCCAGATGTTAGTAAAACCTTAGTAGATATTTCAAAAATAGTCTTATGTAGAAAATCAATATTTTTACAGCCTGTGAGTGAGAGAGAGGTGTATGAATATATAAAAAGTTTAAAAAACAAGATATAATAAAGGACCTGAACCCTCTCGCATTTAAAAGACAACTAAGAAAAGACACCTTATATTTGCGAACTTCTTCTGATCTCGTTTTTGTTTTCTGAGTATTTCAAGTTTCATTTCCTATTTCTTATTTCTTATTTCTTGTTTCTCTCATTATTGTATAAGATAATATATAATTGCATAACCCGCATAGCGAAAGCTCGGTATTTATAACATCGGGTAAATTTTTTCTTTCTGTACTTTGTAAATATGAAATAAATGGATTATTATTATTATTATTATTTTTATGGAAGTAGTCCATCTCACAGTGGAGTAATATTTTAAGTGAGGAATGAAACACAAAGTCTGCTCCACTAATTTAATAAATAGGTTCAGATTAACATCCCTTCATTATTATTATTATTAGAAGTCTGTGGGTCATGATGAGATTCCAATTGTATTACTGAAGGAGGTGGCGGATTTGGTCGCATTACCTTTGATGCATGTTGTGAATTTGTGTTTTTCCTCTGGTGTTTTCCCGGACGATCTGAAGATTGCTCAAGTAAAACCTCTGTATAAAAACAAGGGAAGTAAGAGTGAAATAAAAAATGATAGGCCAATATCATTGTTACCAGTATTAGTAAGATTTTTGAGCGGTTGATTTATGAAAGATTAGTATCCTTCTTGGATGGCAATAGCATTGTCACACACTGTCAATATGGATTTCGAAGGGGAAAATCAAAAATTATGGCAGTATATAAAGCCATAACAAAAATCTTAGAGTCCATGAACAAGGGGAACAGTACGGTAACTGTATGTCTTGATCTTTCGAAGTAATTTGAACGTCTTGATTGGAAGTCACACATCGAAAACCTAAGCAGCAGCCTCGCTAAATATTGTTACGCGCTTAGAATTGTCATGGAGAATGTGGGTTTGAGGGCGGCTCTTACTTTTTATCATTCCTGTGTGGCTTCAAAGATTAGGTACGGTATTATTTTTTGGGGAAATTCGGTAGATACTGGAAGAGTACTTGTTTTGCAGAAAAGGTGTTTGCGAACTATGTTTAAATTACATTCTCGGGAGAGCTGTAGGCCTCTTTTTAAGCAAAATAGTTTGATGACGATAACAGGTATGTACGTATATGAAGCAGCCAAGTTTGTCTTTGAGAATATCTCTATGTTTGAGAAAAGCAAACGTTCACATAAATACAATACGAAAAATAAGCAAGATCTGCTCTTGGATATGACAAGATTCAGTTTTGTGCAGAGAAATAGTCTCAATACCATGATGAAAATTTGGAACAAAATTCCTTTGGGAGTAAGAAGCTTGTCAAAGCCCGAATTTCTCAGCTTCATAAAAAAACATCCTGTCCTTAATCTTTGATCGAATTTTTCTCAGACTGCAGTTTTGATTAATATTGTTTGAGTGATGGACTTGATCTTCAATGTAGACCTGGCTGTTTGCTTTCTTGTTAGTCCTAATCCTAATGATAACAGGCTATGTATGATATGCTGTAACCCAAATGAGAACGGGATGATTTGTGATGTTGTTGTGATGTAGTACTGATAATTTGTGATGTAAATTCTGATATTGATGTTATTTAAAATTGTTCTAAAATTTTTTTCTTAATTTTAATTTTATCTAGGTATAAAATTTTATCTATATTTTTATCTATATTTTATTTATATTTTATTGTCTTAAAGTATATAACATTAAATATTAAATATTGTGAACTCTGTATGGACATGTTCTATATGGCCTAGGGCATTCTGATGGAACAAATAAATATACTTTACTTTACTTTACTAGCATTCATTTATAATCATTACATAGCAAATAAAAAAACATGTACACATTATATAAAAATAAAACATTGGGCATACATTAAATCAAGTTTAAAACCACTTAAAATATACATTACAAAGACCACATACAAAAGGTACAGAGTACATTAAAAGAAAGTATAATTCATAAAATGTTAATCTATCTCATGCTATAAAATCATTCTCAAGATAGTCCTTTAGGGAATAGAAGGCATTATCAACCAAATACTTCTTGACAGTTTTAAGGAACAAATTGTCATTCATCATCCTTACATGAACCGGCAGAACATTATAAAACTTAACACAGTGGTAATCGGTGTCCCTTCTAGTTCTTGCCAGTATGTGGAAATTGGGTCTTATGTTTCCACACTGTCTAGTATGGTGTTCATGGAGGTCAGCATGATATGAAAATCACGATAAGTTAGATCTCAGGTAGGATAGGCATTGCAGTATGTAGGCACTTGGAAATGTTAGTACCCTCAAATTCCTAAAGCTCTGGCGACAGCAGTCGCGATACCCCTGGCCCGCTATAACTCGAATTTTTATTTATTTTTATTTATTTATTCCATAATAGATGTACAGAAAAATACAAGTGTTCTCTAATATAAATCTAGCCTATTAATATACATTATACCATTTATTATAAAATGATAATACTAAATACTTAAATTAGATGTATATCTGTATTTAGCAAGAAGAAAAAAAGCACCTAAGTGAATAAATCACTTGTATTGTGCTCCCAATAAAACAATAAGTGCAACACAGTAAAAGAAAACAATAGATATAGAAAAGTGAGAGTGAAACTAATGGAAAAAGAATAACAAAAAAAAAAAGAAAAGAAAACAAAATCAGCAATATCTTAACACTTTTTCAAGAATCAATTATCCAAAATTCGTTCAAATATAACATAATTCAAAGATGAATTTCTTAGAGCTATGTGCAAAAGTTTTTGGGTTTTTTATGTGTTTTATATGAATAGGCAGTAGGTTACAAGTCTTAGGTAGGGTATATTTTAAAAATCGTTGACATATATCTCTCTTAAATCTAGGGGTAGGCAGAAGCTCACAATTATTACTGCGGATATTGTATGTAGAAGATGTGTAATTCTGAAATGATTTATTTTTAAATGCATAAATGCAAATGCTATGGAAATATAAAGTTCGAATATTGCTTATATCTTCTGTGTAAAGAAGGTTAGTATGGTACAATCATTGTTTCTTAAATATGACCTTTAGTATATAATTTTGAGTTGTATTTAATTTTTGTAAGGCATTCTTGTACATTCCACCCCATATGAGGATACCATAGGAAAGGAGTGATTCTATCAGAGACTTGTAAACCATGATTAATAATTTCCTGCAAAGAATCTCACGCAATTGGTAGAATTTGTAAATTAATTTCCTTATCCTCTTTGTTAAATAGTTCACATGGTTGGTCCATTTTAAATTCCTGTCGACGATTATTCCCAAGTACTTGATCTCCCTTGTTTCCCTAATATGTTCCTTCATCCCTGCAACCTTAATAAATGTGAAGTCATGTTTATTTATTTTATTTAAAGAAAATGCCATATAGTGAGTTTTGCCAATATTCAATGAAAGCTGATACATTCCAAGCCATGTTTGAATCTTTTTCATGCCGAGTTCGACAGATGTACACATCTCCTTTGCAGCTTGAAGATTCTGCCAGCATGGAAAGAGTGACCCCAGTTGAGAATAGCTTAAGTCATGTTTGATGAGAAATAGCCATGATAAGCTGTCATAAGTGTGGGCAGGGACACAAACTTAGTGGGGTTTCTCATGAGGTAGATAATTCTGGATAGTTTACCCGAGAGTTGCTCAACATGAGATTCCCATGTAAGACCGGGGTCCATGTAGACACCAAGGAATTTCACCCGTGGGTCGCACTGGAGTGGTGGATTTTCAGTTCTGAGACTAAAGTTCATATTTTGGGTTTTAGAGATGTTGAGGCTCAGCCTGTTAGCCAAAAACCAATCGCTTATGTCATTTTGCATATCCTCAAACCAAACAGCCAGGGGGTCAGTGGGATGATAAGTTATGATGTTTGTTGTATCATCTGCAAAGAGTATCAAGTTTGGATCTTCTTTAAAGTTGCAAAGGTCATTAATATATATTAAGAAGAGCAGGGGCCCCAAGACCGACCCCTGTGGAATACCATGCTTCACAAGTTCAGCATTAGACCTTTCACCATTAAAGGAGACCAACTGAGTCCGGCCAGAGAGGTAGGACTCTATAAGAGCAACACTGCGTTGCTCAAAATTGTAGCAGGTTAGTTTTTTTAATTAGGATGTCGTGCGAGACACAATCAAAGGCCTTTGTGAGATCATAAAAGGATGCATATGAGTCGAGACCGGCCTCCAGACCCTCGGCCACAATCTCAACAAGGTTATTTATTGCTAGAGAAGTCGATTTTTTATTTAAAAAACCATATTGACTTTGTAAAAAAAGATTGTTTTCCTCAAAGAAATGGTTTATTTGATCTTTTAAAATTGATTCGTATATTTTGGAGAGAATGGGCAGTAGAGATATAGGGCGGTAGTTAGAGTGATCAGTCGCTGATCCCTTACCCTTAAAGATAGGCACCACCCTGGCCTTCTTAAGTGCAGTGGGGAAAGTGCCATGAGCAATACACAGATTAATAAGCTTGGTGAGCGGAATAGTTATGACATGCTTTAAGGTTTTGATGATCTTAGTTGTTATATCATAACAGTCTCTTCTGGTGCTATTTTTAAGGTTGGAGATTTTTAGACGAACCTCATTGAAAGTTCAAGAAGTAGTCCATTTTCTGTGGCGAGATTATTAGAGAAAACAAGGTCTGTCTGTACCACCAAACTAAACACAAATTGAAAGTTGTTTCATGAAATAGGAACAGGTCAGTGTTAATGTTTTTGGGTAGAAACTGTTCAAATGACTTATTTGTCTTGGGCAGACTGGAAATCACATTGTCAGCGATATTTGCAAAAAAATTATTGACATGCTGAGCATTTAGGGCAGAATCTCCAGGAGATCCCGACTGTCTCTTATTTTGTTTTATAATTTTCCACATGGCTATTTGTGGCCTAGGAGCATTATTTATGGCATTATCATAGACTTGCCTTTTTATTTCCTGAATCTTGGTGCGATATCTGGATTTGTAGTCCCCGACCTGAGTGGATGGAACTAGGGCTGGATATTGTTTATTGAGGGAGTGGAGAGCCTGTAGCCTATCGCGCATCCCTCTTAGCTCATCGTTAAACCAATCTATGACACCTTCCCCATGGTTACATTAAGCAGTCATAAACATAGATGGCATAAACCGTTAAAATTCCCTCGGCTTTAAATATCCCTTTACATGATGCCTGGTAATCCATTTTTTTGATCGATCTAAGTACACATTTCTGAGCAATAAAAACATTCTAAATTAAATTATTTCTTCCGCAAAAGATTATGCCATATTTCATTAGTGAGTCAAAGTTTCCAAAATACAATATTTTTTGAGACTTGGTATTCTTCATATATCGACCAGCCACTCAGATTCCATAACAAACAGATTTTAATTTACTTAACAAGCTTTCTACATGTTTTGACCAGTTTAAGAACTCATCAATATAAAGTCCTAAGAACCTTGTGTTTTCTATTAAACTATAATCTTCACCCCGAATTGATATACTAGTTGGTTTTTCTGTTCAATTTAGTTTTGTTCGAAATAGTATTGTGTTTGTTTTATCTTTATTTATAATTAACTTATTTTTTGCAAACCAATTATTTGCCCTTTCAAAAATACTACCACCCTTAATTGTCAATTCAGATATATTATTTCCGCCTACTAATAGATTGGTATCATCTGCATAACATGTTACTTTTTCATTTATGTTTTCCGCTATAAAGAATAGGTCATTTACAAATATAATAAACAGAATAGGACCAGCTATACCCATATTGTTGTGCATGATTTTTGAAGTATAGCTCTGGTCATTCTTCTGTATTCTAACCATTTGCCTTCTTTCTGATACATAACTCTTAAATAAATCTAATACATTTCCTCTAACTCCATATAATTCCAACTTTGTTATAAGTAAATTTTTGTCAATGCAATCATATGCCTTTGACAAATCAAGACGTATTTCAAGGGTTAGATTGTTACACTCCCAATGATTTAAGATTGCTGTCGTAAAATGAAAAATTGCTGTTTGTGTTGATTTACCGTGTAAATATCCATGCTGATGTTTATTTAAAATGTTGCATTTATTTAAAAAGTCCATTAGGCGTTTACACATACATAATTCAAAAATTTTCGAGAAGCTGGGCAAAAGGCTGATTGGGTTATAACTTTCCATTAAGTTAGGATCTCCTTTTTTATATAATGGTTTGATTAAAGCCATTTTGAGTTGATCCGGAAAGATACCATACTTAAAAGAGTCATTGATCAGGTGACACAGTACTTTTGCAATTGTGGGTATTGAGACTTTGACAATGCTTGTTGGTATCTCATCAATACCACTACTATGTTTAATCTTTATTTGGTTTGACATCTCACATACTTCTAGTTCGGACACTGACTTTAAAAACATTGATTCATTGTTTCTTTCAATGTGACATTCGAATGGAATGAAAATATAGGAACAATCTCTTTGTTTCTACTCATTATAATATGCGCCAATCTGTTCCGGGTGTCATGGTCATGTACAGAGTCATGCGTTGTATAAAGAGTGATGTTAGCTTTTATATAGCATAAGGTTTCGAATATAAAAAGTGATGGAAATGTTAGTATTTTACCCTCAGCTTGCCTATTCCTAGGTCCGATCAGATTAAAAAATCTTTAATATATGGTGGCAAAAAAATCTTTAATCATCTACCACCAATTAACCTAAGAAGTCAGCAATGCGAGTGGAGATTCAGAAGAAAAACAAAAAGTTTTTTAATTAGAAAAGCGTACTATACTGTCAATGAATTTTTTAATGATACAAATATTTAGCTTTTTATTTTTTGTCGTGATCTTGTTTTTTTTTTTGTTTTCCTTTAACCTGACTACATAATTTTAAGTCGTGAGTGTAATTATTTTATTCTTTATATTTATGATTTATATATTTTTGTGATTTTATGGGCGTTTTGTCCCTTTCTGTTTCTGTTTTGACCTGTAATTTTAGGTTAGGCGTAGTTTTAGGTAGCTTTGTCAATGAGAACATTTGTATTCTTGGACAATAAAGCATATTTTTGATTGATTGATTGATTGATTGAAGGTGTTCAAGATTATTCAATAAATCTGGTATGACTGACAGTAAAAAGTCATTATATTCATTGGAAATATTATCTGGATTGCCCTCCATTCCAACATCACAGTGTTTCCTCGTTTTTCCAGTTATCTCCTTACATATCGACCACATAACATTTTGATTTATTATCGGATGACCTTATTTTATTATCATAATGTTCTGACCTTACTGCTCTCAAGATGCCGTCATATTATATCTAGCATCATGCTTGGATAATGTAAAATATTTAATCTATTTTAGCGTTCCTGTGTTCTTGGATTATTTTGTATATAGAATTTTTAGTTTTCTCATGTAGTAATTTTAGGGGGATATATTGATAAAATATATTAAGAAAATCGTTCATAAAATTATTCCACTGCTTATTCACATCATGATGTTCAACAACATAAACCCGTAGCCAGTTTTGTTCTTTTAAATTACTTATAAAGATCTTTGTATTCCTTTCTGAAAATACTCCTTTGTATTTAGGTTGTTTTTTGACTGAAATATTACTTTGTATGGTGATCTTTTGAGCAGTATGGTCAGATATAAAAGTGTGTATAACTGAACTATTGTGATATTCACAATTAACAAAGATGTTATCAATACAACTAGCTGTGTTTGGTGTGATTCTTGTATTCCCAAATATGGTTCGTCTTAAATTAAAAGAAGACATAAGCGATAGTAAAGATAATTTATCCTGATTACTTTTCAATAATTCTATGTTAAAATCACCAGCCTACTATAACACATTTATTTTACGCAAATACCTCAAGTAGTATTTTTTCTAGTATTTCTAAGAACCCTTTTACATTACCAGAACATGGTCTGTACACCGAAATAATTACGACAATATTATCATTTAATTGCAAAAGTTAGTTGCTTTCCTTCGCCGGATTCATCTTCAGACGCGTTTCGCTGTATAACAGCTCGTCAGTGAAGCTATAGAATCCGACGAAGGAAAGCAACTTTAAGAGCCTACTTGACCCTAAAAGATCGATGACAAATGGTAGATGTAGCCTTTCAGTGACATCTAGTGGCAATTACATGCATCAACCTGGCCCGTCTAACAAAATCAGTCAGATTCGGAGAAGCAAACGACTGTAAGAATCCGGCGAGCCGGTATCCTCACAGAGTCGCCGCCAGGAGCGCATTAAAAGCCAAATCTCGGTTACGAGCCGAGTACCAACTATTGAATTGCAAAAGTTAGTTGCTTTCCTTCGCCGGATTCATCTTCAGACGCGTTTCGCTGTATAACAGCTCGTCAGTGAAGCTATAGAATCCGACGAAGGAAAGCAACTTTAAGAGCCTACTTGACCCTAAAAGATCGATGACAAATGGTAGATGTAGCCTTTCAGCGACATCTAGTGGCAATCACATGCATCAACCTGGCCCGTCCAACAAAATCAGTTAGAGTCGCAGCCAGGAGCGCATTAAAAGCCAAATCTCGGTTACGAGCCGAGTACCAACTATTGATACATCTACCATTTGTCATTATCATTTAAGTTACATTCTATGGCTGCACATTCAATTATATTTTTTACGGATAATTTGTTAATTTTGTTCTTTGCTGACAGACTGTTTGTGCTTGACTTTACATATACTGCACTTTTTCCATGTTGTCCCTGGTCGCGACAGAAAGCATCACCCATTTTAAATTGTCAATTCCGAGATATTTTAATTCATCTTTGGTCTTCCAGTGTTCTGTTGAACATAATATTTTGCAACCTGGATGCTCACTCAGTAGGTCATTTAGTTTGTCAACTGAATTTCCCAATGATTGTAAATTCTGATGAATTAATTCTATATGACTCGACGCCCCTGCTCGTGTAACTTTATTCTTTTCAGTTCTTTATTCGTTCTCGTTCTCAGATAGATAGATAGATATATAATTTTTTTCATAATAGTATCACACAAGTGCTTTTACACGTCAAAAAAAATGGTAAATACAATGAAAAAGAATCCTGAACATCAATCAATAAACAGTACATTACAAATTACAGGTTTAAACCATTAAAAATAACACTAAAAATAAATCAACACAACACAAAATCATATCACTAAAATTATTATGTAAATATTCATCAGTTCAGTAGAAAGCCCTAGTTAAATATTTTTTTATTCCTATTTTAAAGTTTTTCAATTCCAACTCCCTAATGGCAATAGGAAGCACATTAAAAATGCTACACACATGTACCCAGTACCGTCTCTGGCTCTCGAGAGTCTGTGAAAGAGCGCAACAACATTTTTATTGTTCCGACTGGAGTAACCATGGATATTTTCATGCGTTGCAAAGTTGTCAATGTTTGATCTGATGTAAATAAGGCACTGATAGATGTAAACACACGGAAAAGTTATAACACCCAGCCTCACAAAACATTGACGGCAGCAGTCCCTATAACCGATACCCATCAGAACACTTATACACCTGCGCTGGATTCCAAAGATCCTTGATGCATGTGCAGAGTGACCCCAGCTTAAGACTCCATAGGACCTAGTAGAACTGAAATATCTATGATAAGCCATGAGAAGGACATGGCGCGCAACACTTCTTTAGAGGCTACGAATGAGAAAAGTCATTCTAGATAACTTCTTGCTGAGCTGCGCTACATGCCACTCCCATGAGAGATTAGCATTCAGAACTATTTCCAAGAACTTCACCAGATCGTCCTGAATTGGTTTGAGAATTTCTTAGATCGTTTATGTAAATTTTGAACAGCACGGGCCCCAGTACAGATCCCTGTGGAGCTCCTTGTACTACACTGATTCTCGAGGAAACATTCCTGTTGTAGCAGACATACTGGCATCTATCGGAGAGATATGACCTGAATAATGCTTGACCTTTACTGCCAAAGTTGTAATGGGCAAGCTTTGGTATAAGGATGTCATGTGACACACAATCAAAAGCCTTGGTGAGATCATAAAAAGAGGCATGTGTATCGAGGGAATCATCAAAACCATTCAGTATATAGCGGGTCAGTCGATTTATAGCCATGGTTGTCGATCTTTTTTCCCGAAAGCCAAACTGATATTCAACAAACAATTTGTTCTCCTCAAAGTAATTATTTATTTGGTGTTTTAAAACTGATTCATATATTTAAAAAAAAATTGGCAAAATTAAGATGGGTCGGTAGTTTGTGGGGGCATCCACAGAGCCCTTGTTTTTATAAATAGGAACCACCCTCCCTGTCCTAAGGACAGAGGGAAATATTTGATGATTAATGCATTGATTTATTAATTTTGTAAGTGGATAGACAATGAGATTTTTTAAGGTTTTAATTAATTTTGTGTTGATGTCATAACAGTCCATACTATTTTTAGGTTACTTAGTATTTGCCTAACTTCATTGTAGGTTACCTTAATAAAATTAAAAGGTGGTGTATTAGTTGATTCAAGAAGATAATCCTCAAAGCTCCTCCCAGAGGCAGGAAGTCCATCAACAATACCACCTGCAATGCTAATCAGTGATTTATTTAAGATTTCAGCATTTAGAATATCAGATTTTAAGTGACTTGACTTACAGGTGTTATTGTTTATGACTCTCCACATAGCAGCCTGGGGGTTACTTGCATTATTTATGAAACGATCATAAGCTGACTGCTTTGTTGTAAGGATCTCATGGCGATAATTTTTTTTGAAATCTTTTACCTGTTGTGTTGTGACAAGTAATGGAAATCTTTTGTGTAGTTGTGTAAGGGTGTTGAGTTGCTCACGCATTGCTTTAAGATCATTATTGAACCAAGATATCTGATTCTTATTATGTGATTGACTACTTATTAATTTAGACTTTAGAGGAAAACACCCCTCTATCTGACCTTGAATAACATTGATAAATCTCTCAAACTTCTCATTCACACTGATACACCCATCGGAGATAAAACCCCAATCCACCGATTCCATGTTATTGTAAAGATTAAAGAGCCCTTCATCAGAGAGTGGTCTATAATTTATTCTGATCTTATTAGTGTTTACCGGGCAGTTGCAGTATGTCAACATGATTCCATGGTAGTCGGATAGATGGCCTATTGGAACCATCGCTGTATTGCATGACCCGTCAGCCATATTGGTGAAAATATTGTCAAGACATGCCTCTCCCCTTGTGTTAAAATTCACAGTTTTTATGAGGCCATAGGAGCCAAAAATATTCAGCAGATCCAACGCATTCAAATCGTTAGCCCTAGAAGTAGAATTCAATCATCTGATTCAGATTACGCAAAGAAACTGCTGTGTTGTCTACCGAGCACATATTTACAAAACTATTATTTTCTTATCGGCATATTCGTCGCACGCAGGCCCTCAAATACTTTTTACTTCTATAAGAGAGAATTACTGGGTTATACGTGGGAGAAATTTAGCAAAGAAGACTACTTATTAATGTATTCGGTGCTTTCGCGCGAAGCCTAAGCAAGCAGATCAAATCATGGGCATCTTACCTGAAATGCGCGTTCGTCCAATGCCTGGAGACATAGCTTGGAAATTTATCCCTGCCCATCCACCAAATTTTGGAGGTTTGTGGGAGGCGGGCGTAAGTATCATTTAAAGCGTGTTTTGTGTAATTCTTCATTAACTTCTGAGCAATTACACAAGTTGAAGCGGTCCTAAACTCCCGTCCCCTTGTCTCACTCTCTGTTGACCCAAACGATTTTGATGTCCTTACCCCAGCCAACTTGCTCATTGGCCGAAGAATGACCTCACCTCCAGATCCTGATGTTTGTGAGATTAAAGAAAATAGGTTAAGCAAATTTCAAGACATTAGGCAGTTGCACCAACACTTTTGAAGCCGCTGGTCGAAAGAATACGTTGCCGAACTTCAACAACGCAGCAAATGGAAGTTTGAACAATCCAATTTGGAAGCTGGTCAACTTGTCATTATCAAGGAGGATTACCTATGAAGTGGAAACTTGGCAGAATTTTGGAACTTTTTCCCGGTCCAGATAATAAGTGCCGCGTTGCTAATGGTAAAACTCAAAGTGATATAGTAAAGCGCTCATTATCCAAACTGTGCCTTTAATTTCTTGTTGAAAGTTACCTTTCAAGTTGGGGTATACAGGGTGTTATTCAATAAATGTCCGATATTTTACAGGACGATTCCTCAGTTATTTACAAGGTGAAAAGTTCATATAAGCATGGGTCCACAAGCCCCTCATTTTTGAGATACAGGGTGTTACAATTTTTAATAGGAACAAAAAATGTGTACGCCACTGCCATTTTCTTTTTTGATAACACTGTTATGTAGGCACTCTATTGGCTAATGCAAAGTACATTTTCATAATTTTTTGATTTCGGCATTGTGTAGGAGATAAATGCTATTTTATTAAACTCCGATATGGGCATAGCGATATGCAAATAAATGACATTTATTTCTTTATTATTCTTTTTCTTGAGAATGATTTCTCGTAGCGACTTCTACCAAGTATGCCTTTTTCATGTAAAAATGATGAATAAATCCATTTTTATGTTAAAAAATGTAATACAAACACGTATAAAAAAGTTATGACTCCTTAAAAAAGTAAAAGACACGTAAGTGGCGCCCTCTACAAGTGGGAGCCATACTAACATCAAATTCGAATTTCGCATTTCAAAATACCCCTAGATACCAGTTTTCGCCCAGATATAGACATTATTTAAAAAATTATTTACGAAAAACAAAAATAAGAATACCTTTTTAACACCCTGTATCTCAAAAATGAAGGGCTTGCGGACCCATGGTTATATGAACTTTTCACCTTACACCTATTAAATAACACCCTGTATGTACAATTTTGTGCCTTAAAATTGTATAATTCAATGACATGCTGACAACAGTGTAATCTTTTCAAACGCTGTGATGAGCTGCACGTGGCAACTATGTAAAGGCGGCGCCACACATTCGGATATTTGGCAAATATGTATTTGTACATATATATGTAAATAGTTTATTTCTTGACAAACTGAACTGTCCACATATTGGCCAAATCAGGTCAAATATAGTAATTGGGTATTTGCTTCGGGAACAGTACAACGATGGAAATGGAAGAAGACAGTGAAGACGGTTTAGTCGTTGACGTTGCGGCATTTTTAGTAATGAGTTGTGGTTATTTGTTATTAAAAAAAAAGAAAAATCGTTCTAGGAGGAGATGGTGGATGGTGTCGCTCCATAGAAGCAGAACCAAGTAAGTTACTAATAAGTTAATAAATATATATTCAATTAATACTTTTTTATTATTATTTTTAGATATAATGGCACACATCTTCTTAGCGATTTGCTGAAAGAGCCTTCTGGTTTATTTGAAAATTTCTGCAGAATGTCTGCCATAGATTTTGAATTTCTGCTGCAGAAAATATGGCCGCAAATTGCAAAAAAGGACACCAAGTGGAGAAGAGCCGTTCCCGCAAATGAACGACTAGCTTTAACACTTCGATTTCTAGCAACGGGTGATAGTTACAAAAGTCTCCAGTATTTATTTAAAATATCCCCGCAGCTTATTTCACAAATAGTTCCTGAGGTGTATTCAGCTTTGATGACTGCATTACGGGAATCAATAAAAGTAAGTAGGGGCTTTTAATCAATTTACTTTTAAGAAACAGGGACAAGAACTAATAACATTAAGTACATAAATCTACTTTAAACAAAACAGTTTAAGAACTGTACGTATCCTTGAAGACATTTTCATAACAACTTCTGGCACTCCCAGCTTCCGATGACGATGGCGACGGAGATGGAACAGGCGTTATTATGGTGCTTTGATTTGATGATTGTCCAGATGATGGTATCCATGTCGGTGATGAAAAAGGGGCTAAGATTTGGTTAGGTTCATTTTGAAATGGTTGCTGCTCATTATTATTATAGTAGATAGGAGTAAATTGCCTATTTTGTTGTTGTTGAAAGCGTCCATAATTTAGAGTATTATTACATGTTTTTTTTGCATTGAAAAGCAAATTGTCGATTTGGTGCATTACATTATCTCTTGTCACTTCATCCAGTTTGCGCAATTTGGTTGCAATAAGGTTTCCATATAAACCACATTCGTCAACTTCGGTGATTTTTTGTTGGGTTGAGGATTTTTTTATAAGAATGTTGTACGCTTCATTCATCTGGTTTTCCAATTTGCTATTGTCGGAAGTGCGAAGTTTACGTTTTTTGTGTGGAGGTGCTTTAAATGTATCTTCCGATGTAGCGGTTTCCGGTATTTCACTCGTGTCAACATCATCTGGTGAAACATCTGTACAGGACAAAAAAACTACATTGACAAACATAAAATAGTTTTGAAAAAAAATAGAACCGACTTCAAAAGAAAAAGCGCTAAAAAATCACATTACACTTACCTGGATTTTCATCGACATTTTCTACGGCCTCGGACTCATCGTTGTTTTCTTCTGGATCAGTATTCTAAAACAAAAACCATTTGTAAATTTTTATTTTGTGTTGTACCGAAATGTTAAGCATTGTTTATTAATCAATTTTAAATTGTGCCTTAAATCAATTAATTGCGTTTGTGTTTCAGATTCCCACCAGGCCAGCAGAATGGAAAAAAATAGCGGCCCGTTTTGAAGAAAATTGGAATTTTCCACACTGTCTAGGTGCGTTAGATGGAAAACATATAATGATTGAATCACCTATAAATAGCGGAAGTGAATATTTTAATTACAAAGGATTCTTTAGTGTTGTATTAATGGCTTTGGTTTATGCAGACTACTGTTTTACGTTCGTAGATTGCGGATGCCGAATCAGTGATAGCGGAGTTTTTCGAAATAGTGAACTTTTCCGATTAATGGACAATACAGAGTTGAATTTACCTTCAGATGAACCCCTACAAGGGGACAATACACCTTTACCATTTGTTTTTGTTGCTGACGATGCATTTGCATTAACTACTTCTATGATGAAACCCTATCCAGGTGTATTTTAACAAGGAAGTACTCAAAGAATTTTTAATTACCGCCTCTCACGGACAGTGAAGAAAGTGGAACAATTATACCAGGAAATTGGCGTCAGGATAATGACAACATGTCATCGTTTTTACCTCTTCAGAAAGTGCCAAGAAAACCAAGTTTCGCAGCAAAAGACGTGCGAAATAAATTTTCAGAATATTTTATGGCACAAGGTAAGGTGGCTTGGCAAGACACTTACTGTTAATATGGAAGTACAATTATTTGTGTTAATACATAGAATAGAACATGTAACTCTTGGATTGTAAAGTACAAATAAACAAATAAAATACATACCTGTGAATTCATTGTTTTCTTCGGTTCATCTTTATTTTTCAGAAACTTTGCCATCTTCTCGTACGCAAACCAAATCGGTTTATACACAGTAGCTGTGCCAGTGCCAGTTTTAGAAGTATTTTTCACCTTTGCTTGACACTGGCGAAATCTAGCCATCAAAGATTCTTTCTTTTTTTTAAGGTCTGGGATGGAGGACTATTCCTAAATGTTGTTGAATTCTTTGCCACGCGTCGTAGACCGCATTTCTATTTTTGTGAAGCTGATGCATAGCATTCCAAATTGCAGGTTCATTTTCATAAAGATCTAAAAACTCCATTGTCACCTCATTTGACCACTCCATTGTGAACGCACTAATCACATTAAACAATAGTAAACATACACAAACAGGCACCAGCACGTGCCGATGCCGTCAAGGTTGCGCGCAAAACTGTCTGAATATTTTTGCAAATATGTGGTTCGGTCAAAGTTGAGAGTATTTGGCGCCTTTGATTTGTAATAACTTACCGACTTCGAGCGGAAAATATTTGTATTTGTCGCAATTATCTAAATTTGCCGCTTTGTTCAAAAATTTACAGCCCTTTACAAAGATGCAACCGGGGAGGACATTGAAAATGCCGAAGCAGAGTGCAACGCTTGTGACTATTGTGAGATTTGTGATCTGCAAAAACTCATTGATTTGAATGTTATATTTAGGTAGCTGATATAAGGTTTATTGATTCATAATATAAAAAAATAGTAAAATAAAGGTTATAAATTCTAACGCGCCTCTAAGGTATGGTTTGGCTGGAGCAGTCAGCGGCCGCGGCTGGCGTTCGCGATTGGTAGCTCGGTACTGGTTTAATGCGATTTGTATGTACACGGTTTCACTGCAGCAGCTCAGCGACACAGCGTTCGCCGTCAATTGCAGTGGCTGCGTTCGGACTGCTAAAGAGACCAGTCCAGCCGTGATCGCTCAGCAGAATGCCACCGTTTTCGGCAATTGCTGACGAGTGTTTGATAGAGGAGGTGCAAAAGTACCCCCCTTTATACAATAATTATAAGAACGAAAATTACAAAAATGTTGTAATGAAAGAAAATGCATGAAAAAAAGTGGCAGCAAGTGTAGGGAAGAACGGTAAAGTGTACAAAACCATTCTGTTTATTTTTCAGCATTACATTACAAAGCTTATAATTAGGGTAGACTGGGGCAACTGCGAAGCCCTTTTTAATAGTTCAAGTTTATTTCCTTCCTACTTCAAATATACAATATTTATAAAAGTGTCTTTGTAAAAAAGTAATAGTTTAATATGTTTAATTTTCATACTGCATAGGGCACTCATGAATTATTTTTGAGATCTTGAGGTTTGAATGATTTTTTTTGTACCGAAATTTTACACCTAGGTACCCCAAAAAGGGAAAGTGTAAAATCGGAATACAATTACCATGCATGTTCGCAGAAGTGGTAATGGGAAAGTGTAAATGAAGTTTATATCTCCCATGCCAATTTTTCTTTTTACAGACTTAAAAAAAATAAAAATCTGGGAAGTTATGAACTTTTTATTGTTGGGAAATAGTTAGCCAAGCAAATCATAAAAACGAAAAATTAAAAGGCACCTACCTCTGAAAAATAATAAGTAATCCAAAATAACCCTCAAAAAATTCCTAATAACAAGAATAATATTTTTATAAACGTATTTATCCGTTCAAAACTAAAACAGAAAAGAAAATTCAAGTTTAAAAATTCGAATAATTTTATGGAACTTGTTAAATATTGTATCCCGCCAATTTCACATTAAAATGAAAACCTCCTCGGCGTGTTACTACCGGTTCAGGTAAACGAGTCACTATATCGTCTAGCTATACTACATCGACATCATCGGTGAGTGGCCATAAAAAAATTGTATTTTAGTTTTCTAGTAAACTTGATTTCAAAGCCGTTGTCAACAGTATTTACCTGGCCAATAAAATGTTTCTTTGCTTTTGGTAATGTATATTTAACCAGTACTCACTCTTCAATGGAAATATTGTCTTTGTTTAGTTCAGGAATCTGATCTTCGCAATCCGATTCTAAAGTGAAACTTTGATCCGATTCCATAAAAGGTACACTTTCATAATCTGATTCACTGGAGCTGGATTCAAATTGATACGGACTTGACCGACTTTGTTTACTCTTTCGGTCAATTTTCATAGCTGGTTTAGATATAGTAGATAAACTTGTAAAAATTTTTGACTGACTACTTGCGATAGTACCTGCAATGGTTTGGCCACCTTGAATTAAGCGCTTTCGTTTCCTTGGATTAGAAGAAGGACTCTGTCGGAGCGAATCAAGTAGTAGATCATCAAAACTTGCCTTTTTTTCTTGCCGATTTTCGGTTGTAGCTGGTACTACAGGTTCAGTTATAGACTCCTGATGATTATTTAGTATATTTCTTCATTTTAATCAGAGCTGACAATTACTTTGAGATTGGTGGCACTAGATGCTGAAGGAGCTGTAAGTAATTCTGCATTAGATGCTAGTTTCCTTTTAAATGAAGCGCCAGATGAAGAAGGCTTTACTGTTTTTAACATTGACTGTTCGGAAGTAGCGGTTTTTTCTGTTACATTCGGTGCTACAGAATCATGTTCATTCCTTTCAATATCAATGCGTTCTGGCCTCGGTTGTAAATCTGTTACAGATCTTTGATTTTTTAAGTGTTCCTGCCATCTTTTTAGGGCATCGATGTCATACTTTTCTTTAGGAATAACATGTCTGTTAAATGGAACAATACCACCGTTTCTAAATCCTGTTTTTATGATTCCGGAATCTACTTCAGCCCAGGTTTTCACTAGCAATGTGGCGAAGTCCCTTTTTGGTAGTCATTGTCCCTGATGACGTCTTTGCCATGTTATTACTTCCCTCTCCCATATTGCCTTAAAGGATCTAAATATACTCAAATCGAGAGGTTGAAGTAAATGACTTGTATGGGCTGCAGTTTAGGTATATGAATATTTTCTTCTCTTGCGGCTTGAATTAATAAGCAATCCACATGCGAGACATGCCCATCATATATAACAATAATTGGTGCCTGATCACGAACCAAAGGAATAAAAGTCTTTAGAAAGTAAATATTTCAGAGGTCATCCATCCATTGGCGCTGGCTGCATTTACGGTGTATTTGAAGAAGTCTTCATTTCTTTCTGAAATCCAGCAATATTATTGCCTTTAAATATTATCAATATTATTGCATTTAAATATTAATAATGGTGGCAATTTTCAACCACTAGCACTTGCTCCTGCCAGGACGGTTATATTTTCTCTGCCCGATCCAGCAATAATGCTTGAAGAGGGGTTGCCTTTCGCGCCAGCAATTTTAAGACGGGAAGGATCTGTACACAGTGAAGTCTCATCTAAATTGTAAATACATTCAGGACGATCCTGAAGACCCAACTCCAATATAGCCTTTTCCAATAAAACAAAATATTGGTCTATTATGAATGGGTCCGTAGATTTCTTTCTGCAGTACTCTAAGCTTTGTGGTTTCTTGATACTCAAAGAGTGACGTTGTTTAAACTTTATTAGCCAGTCTGTGCCTGGCATATTGTTCTTAAAAGGATTGGGAATATTATTTAAAGTTACAAAGTCCCGAACTTTTTCTTGAAGCTCTCTCGAAGTTAATCAATATCCCCACTTCTCCATTGTTTTTATATTTTGGGCCAGTTGACACTTATCTTGCCAAGAAAGTATTGGAGGTCGGCCCTGTGTCTTGCTTTTTTCGCCACGACGGCCAGTTATTCTACAGTAGATTGTAATGTATGGGATTCTGAATTCGGTACTAGCCATCGACATGGTTAATTCACCTTGATTGACGGCATTTACTGCAGCATTTAATTGCTCCTCCCCATAGGCAGCTCTATCGGACTTTCTTTTATAATTTCGTACCATGACGTCAACTCTCTGTACAGAATAAAAGCTTTAAGTGTCAGTGCCAATGAACTTTAGCATTCCCAGGAAAATGGGGCAAGTGTAAACTAACCTTTACACTTTCCCCATTACAACTTTCACACATGCCCCACATTATGTTTTTTATGGGGGAAGTGCAAACCTGTTCGTGTGTAAAAACCGCTTTTAAATTTGGTCGGTATATAGGATTTTAAAGCTACAACAATTGACTAAACATAAGAAAATGCAATAAAACTAAAAGTATATTATAAGTTTTTACCTTTGACCAATTTTTTATGGAGATATCACACACTATTCAACGGACCGATTCGGAGGTTATGTTACAAATGACTACTCAGAAAGAAAAAAACACCTGGTAACTCGCCGGGAGTAGATAATTCAACAGCGCTAACGTATAGTTAGTTGCCTCGAACCACACAGACAAGTAAACTTTCAATATTGCCTGATTGGCGCTCTGATTTTCCACTTACCCCATTTTTACACTTGCCCCAGTCTACCCTATACCATATTCAAATCCAAGATTATGCATACGAAGGAAATATTGATCAGTACTTAATGACAACCGTAACTCTATTTCGATTGGTCAAGCGGCAATAAAACTAAAAGGCCCAGGGTTGAATTTAGTTTTTTAGTTTACCCGTGATTTTCGCATTATTGCATTGTATCGTTTGGTGTTATTGTTTGTTATCAATATTTTGATATAAATATTTGTGTTTTTGACCGTTGTATTTGATTGTATACAGGCTGTTTCAGAAGTGCTAACCTGAACTAACCTGAATATGTGTCCGGAGTTGCCCCGTTTTGATGTACAGAGTGTTAAAGTTTTTTTAAAAAAATCTTCTTTTTTTTTTTATTTCTGTAAATATCCTTTTCCCGATTTTATTGCAATTTGGTACCGTCATTCATAATGAAAAGAGGCTAAATTAGCCCTAACTAGATTAAATTTATAAAGTCCAGTGGTGTCCCGGGAAACACTTCAACGAATATTATTGACAAAAAAATGCACGCCACTGACTTTTTTCTAATTTTGATATTTTGATATACCAACTAGTGATACAATTTTAAAATGTTTTTATTCTTTGACGTCTTAATCAAATTGATTTGTTTACTTGGTATGCTGCAGCTTTGATTTAAATATGGTATAGTATAAATTCAAGTGTTAATATGACGCTTGTCGAAATGGAGGAATTTGTGCTAACATCTCCTCTTCGTCTTCTTCCTCCAACAACAGCATGCAACTAATGTTATCGGCGTTCATTAAAAATCATAGATAAGCGCTTCCACTACGAAATACGAATATGATCTGAAACGCGCTGCTCCAGCCGCGCAGCCAAACCACCTTGTGGCGACGGCCGATTGCTACGCTCGATCGCGAACGCCAGCCGCACCCGCTGACTGCTCCAGCGAAACCATACGTTTACTCTCGACTTGTTCTGATCCCGATCATTTTAATTCGGTGTGACGTCAGGGACAAATGCAGCACAAGAATTTTGTTGAATTCCGTACCCATACTAACGTGCCCGTGCGATAATATAAACATTTTCAATGTTAAAATGCACGCCACTGACTTTTTTCTAATTTTTATATTTTTTTCGGATATACCAACTAATGATACAATTTTAAAATGCTTTGATACTTTGACGTCTTAATCAAATTGATTTGTTTACTTGGTATGCTGCAGCTTTGATTTAAATATGGTACCTATAGTATAAATTCAAGTGTTAATATGACGTTTGTCGAAATGGAGGAATTTGGGCTAACATCTCCTTTTCGTCTTCTTTCTCCAACAACAGCATGCAACTAATGTTATCGGCGTTCATTATAAGTCACACATAAGCGCTTTCACTACGAAATACAAATATGATCTGAAGCGCGCTCCAGCCGCGCCAGCCTGCACCCGCTGACTGCTCCAGCGAAACCATACGATTACTCTCGACTGGGTCTGATCCCGATCATTTAACTCGGTGTGACGTCAGGGACAAATGCAACACAAGAATTTCGAATTCCGTACCCATACTACGTGCCCGTGCGATAATATAAACATTTTCAATGTTAATATTTGTTCCATCCACATATTCGGATATTTGCCAAATACACAAATATTTGTCACAAATATCCGAATGTGTGGCGCCGGCTTAAGAAAGTGACATTCGTCAATTCGTCTAGTGTGAGTCAAGTTGTCGGTCGGGGCGGTCGGGAAAATTTGTAAAGTTAGTACAATAAGTGTTAAATTGAATTATTGGTTTTATTAAGAAAAACAGAAGAGTTCCAGGTATCAATCCCTGAACAAATACATATGCAGTCCTTTGAGCCGGATAGCGAACAAAGATAATTGTGATTTTCTAGCCAAACACTGAAGAAAGTCTACAAAATAATTCGCTAGAATCGGCGTTTTCCATTATTGGCACCTCGATATGAGGCTAAAACATTACTAATTTGTGATTGGTTGAGTGTCGCGTGACCGGCACCTGAAGCGAGGCTAGAAGACTACAGATGTTCTGCTGTCAGATGAAAAAGCTGTTTATTTGAATTTGCATGTTTATGAAAAATACTGGTTATCGGAAAGATTAAAAAAAAAAATACTGAGTGGTGAGTATCCTGTATTCTTTTTTTCCTCACATCTTATTGGTTTTTCGGCTTGTTTAAGCAGTGTTTTATGGTAAATTAAACTCGTTTATGTTGAGTAATTGGTACTATCTTATAAAATGGATAATAGAAATCTCGGAAATGAAATTAAAGAATATGGTTAAAAGTGTGGTATTTGTAAGACAAACTTTTCAAAGTTTGTGCAAAAACGCAGGATGAGACTGCTCTTAAGGATGGCCAAATAGATTCTGCAAAATGTCTGGAGTTTGAGACTCGTATAGACGGTATAAGTCGGGTTATGGATGAGTTTAATAAATATCAACAATTTTTAGAATTGAATGATGATAATAGATAAAGATTTCATACGCCTAACAAGAAGTCGATACTCAGTTAACTTTTATGCCCCTCGATTATTTAACAAGGTACCTTTGCACCTAAAATGCTTATCATTTTTACAATTTAAAAACAAAATAAAGTACATATTAATAAATGAAAGTTTTTATTCAATCGATGAATTTTTTAGGGCAGATCTAAGCCATTATTAGTGTGTTGATATGTAATGTGTACTGATGTTCTTATGGTTTGTTTGTTCGTATTTTTTTTATTTTTTTTTATCTGTAATTTTTTTTACTACTATGTTAGTCTGTAGGTTGTATCATTTTGTATTGTAAACTTATTTGACGTGTGTAAAATTTGTATTGATTAATGACACAAATAATATTATAAAGCAATTGAAAGATCGTGTAGACTTTGAGAATAGTTTTTATGAAATTGTTAGTATTACAAAATCAAATCATTCAAATACTGTTAAACAACATCAAGGTGTTGGCACGAGTGGTGTAAAAAAAAAATTTCTAAAATATCTGCATTTTAAAAAATTTGGCATATACCCGTATAGGGGTTTTAATCACGAAGAACTACTTAAAATGTTCTGTTTAGACAGCCTTTATATCAGGAGAGTTCGGATATGTCTCTCTATATTGATAAAAGTAATTGCCTACTTAATAGACTGTAAGAATTTTCTTTCTCTGCTGCCTTTCAGAATAAGTAATGTTATAAACATTAGATCTAGAGACCTCTTTTATCTACACACCTCTAGGACAAACCTATATAAAAATAGTCCTGTTTATCGCATATGTGAGCTGGCAAATAATTATTTAAAAAATCTAGATATTTTTACACTTAATCCTAAAAATATAAATAAGGTCTTAAAAGTTTATGTTAAGAATTGAAATTCAGTTCATTTTGTATGTGTTGTTAATGGTTTGTTATCTTGTTGTGTTGATTAGTTTTGTTATTTCTTGTTTTTCTTTAATTTTAAGAATATAGTATCTGTAATTGGTGTTAAACTGTTGATGCTACTGAAAATAAATAAAATATTAATCCCCCTATTCCCACTTTTGTTGAGTTGGTAATGGCGCCAAGTTCACAACCCAAGGTACCATCTATCCATATACCAAAATTTTTGGGTTTGAATGGAAAATGGTTGGAATTTAGACCTTTGCTTCATTAATTCACAATACTTAAAAAAGACTATTAATCTGAACTCTAAAACATCTATTAACTCCGACTATAATAGGTTTATGAACAGTACCCAGCTTAATATTTTAAGAAATTTTAAGTCCCTGTGGTCCTACATTAGGTCAAAGCGCGAGGTTATGGGGTATCCAAGGGAAATGACTTATAACGATACTCTTTCTAGCAATCCTACTGAATTGGTTGATTTGTTCTCTGAATTTTTTCAGTCAGTTTATGCTCAGTGTGGCGACATTCAACATGACATACAGCTTCCTGTTATTAGTGAAATTAATCTTCACAATATCTGTGTTGATAGTGGCATTGTCTTCAACAAGCTGATTGGTTTGGATGTTAATTGGCCCTTTGCTTTTCATTATCTTTATTAATGATATACAGAATATTATACTGGATAATTCCAATGAATTTATTTTGAATTTCGCTGATGATACCAATTTTATAGTCTTAAGGAACACTTTCGAAAATTTAGTAGATAGAGGCAATCTGATCATAAATCGGACTGAGCAGTATTTCAGCGAAAATAAATTATTGTTGAACAGGGAAAAAACAAATGTATCCTCTTCAATAGAAACAGGGGCTTGAACCTGCCAGCGTCGGTACAACTGGGCGACCATGAGGTACAGTGCAGTGATACTGCCAAGTTTCTGGGTGTTCATATAAGCAACTCGTTAGACTGGTCAGTGCATATTGATTACTTGTGTAAGAGGCTGTCATCTGTTTTGTACGCATTAAGAGTTTTGTCAGGTAGTTTAGAGTTAGATGCTTTGAAGTGCGTTTATTGTGCAAATTTCTACTCTGTGGTAAAGTTTGGCATTGAAATATGGGGTTGCTCACCTGATTTTCCTAGGGTATTTATTCTCCAGAAAAGGGCCATAAGGATTTTATTTGGCATGAACTTTCGCAAGTCATGCAGGGGAGTTTTTAAGCGGAATAGATTTTTAACACTTCCAAGCATCTACATATACGAGTGTATTAGGTTTTTAATAATGCATCCGTCGGACTTTAGTCCCTATGAAAGATATCATGTGTATGACACCAGAAACAAAGGGGATTTTGATTATCCAATACATATAGAATGTACGAACGAATTGAACACAAATTCTTGCTCTGCAAATAAAGTCAAAAATAAAGCTAAAATAGTGCAAAAAAAATACAGAGTTTTGCATCAAAATGTACCTTAATCAGTGGCGGTTCTAATAAACTAATAGTGCAGTGTTGAAAACGACGTATTAGTTAACAAGCTTGAAACAATGGTTACAAACTTTAACATTTTACAAGTGACGAAGTGACCACAAACCAACAAAAAATTTAATCCTTGTAAAAACTCTTTCTCGATTCTCGGTCGTTTATGAATCCGATGAATGAATAAAACGGTCTTATCTTTATTTTTTATTTTTGAATACGGATGTGATTTATTCCTGTGCTAAGAGGCTACAATTTAATTTAATTTGTTTATGTCTTATCTTCCTTTGATATTTAAAGATAATATGAATGAGTCCGTTTACATCCGATATTTTCGCTCGCATGGTGACGTTTAAGATACCACCCTTTTGCAATCATACACATTTTATAGTTAAAAAGACTTAAGAACAGAATGGATTCCTTAGAAAAGGGAGGTGAAATGGTGGCCTTTCCTTGTTGTCCAAATAAAGAGCAAAAATTACGATTGTTTTGTTGTGTATCTTGTCACGCCATAGTCCACAAGTCTTGCTGGTCCAGAAAGAAACACTGGACACACCTGGAGCAGCACAAGATTTATTGTTCCAAACTTTGTTCAGAAAAAGCTGCAAGCAGGGTGGTTACAATGGACTTATTAAAGCAATTGAGGACTGAGAATAATAAATTGCGCGAGGAACTGGAGCGAGGGGATGGATGTTGTCAGGAAGTGAGGCAAAGTTTTGTGGTTTCTGAGGATGACGTCTTTGACATGGAGGACTTTTATAAGAGGGAACTTGAAAAACAATCCATTTTAATCAAAAATCTTCAGCGGGAATTACTTACACTAAGAAACATCCAAAATGAGACAACAAGCCATACTGATTCCGTTGGTTCTCAACAGGAAACTCACACCATGATCAACACAAGGGGTGACACAAGTATTCAATCTTGTACGTCCGAAACTCAAACACTGAGCTGTATGAAGGACGTTAGTGTGACGACAACCATTCATGATGATCTACTGAATGAAGCTTTCTTTGTGTATAGTATGACTCGCATTCAGATACCACGTTCAACTCAGACTGTCTCTGCTGATTTTAATGATTGTAATGTTCCTCTACAGCAAGAACAATTATTGGAAGTAAACACGGCAAAAGATCCAAGGACTAAAAATTCTTATAGAAAACCACAGCTTATAATTATGGGTGACCGAATGATTAAGGGTTTACCTGCACTATTTAAGAAATGCACAAACAATTACTTCGACATTAATGCGCAAATGCGAGTCAGAACCTGCTTTGGTGACATGGTAGAATTATGCAGTGCTATGGGAAAAAAGCTGAATGAAAACGACTACATTATGCTATTCATGGGTCCAGGCGACAGCATAAGGGGTAATAAATTAACGGAGGACATCATAAATCGCTGTTTCGATGCTGTAAAAACCTCAAATTTACTGCTGGTCGGATCACCACTGGTTAGTCCACGAAGGGTAGTTTTAAATAAGTTAATTGCGGAACAGAATACTTTTGTGCGTCAAGTGGCTAGTAAAGCAAAAAACGTACGCTTCTTATCAGCAAACAAACTAAATTACGACGACTTAAATACACGTTGTTGTTTTGACTATAAGGAAAGGTTTGTTCGCTATATCTGGAAATCAATTGTCTCCAAGAATCATGTGGATGGTTTTAATAATCGTCAATCGGATGTTGGTGTTGCAACGAGTAAGCCTCTGCCGACAGACGTGACTTCGGTTTGTACTGTATCCGTGGAAATGGGAACTGATGTGCAGTGTGACAAACTCCGCCTGGATGACGTTTCAACGTGTAAGCATCTAAAGGACAGTAATAGTGACCACGCCAATCACACCGTGGATCATTGTTTGAATCAATCCTTTTTTCGGACAAGATGTTATACGACAAGTGACTAAAACTAAGCGCTGTAAAAGCTTATCTGCTGCGAAGCAAAGACAGAGTCAGATGGTCAATGTATTTTTTATTAATATTCAATCTATGTCAAATAAGGTTAATGAACTAATTGCATATCTTAATAATATTAATTGTCCCTTCGTCTGTATAGCGGAACATTGGTTAAAGTATGAGAGCATGAAGTCAATTAACTTGGGTGATTTTAAACTAAGATCGTCCTTTTGCAGATCTAATAATAAACATGGTGGCGTTGCGATTTTTGTGAGATCTGGTATTATAACTAAGCCTATAAATTTGGATGAGTTTGCGTGTGAGATGGATGCTGAACTCTGTGGGGTTTCGGTGCCAGGTTCAAGTCTGGCCGTTGTTGCTCTCTACAGATCATGTACTGGTAAGTTCGATATTTTTCTTGTGCGGTTGGAACGAATGTTGCATGATCTGACTGTGAAATATAAGAATGTAATGTTACTTGGTGACTTCAACATAAACTTTCTGGAAGGTTCACCGCGGCGAACTAACCTTGCTGGTGTTTTCTCTTCATTTGGTTTACATCCTTGTGTGCATGAGCCAACGCGCGTCTTCGACACGGCTTCGACATGTATTGATAATGTTATCACCAATATCTCGCAGGAATTGTATTGCGTTAATGTGGTGGAGCCTCACTTATCTGACCACAGGGGTATAATGTTTGAAACAGTGATGAGCGAAAGGATTTGCACCACGCCGCTGTGGAGGCGATCTTATAATTCACAGTGTCTTGAGGGCTTTCGCAGGATGGTTAGCTTGATGGATTGGCTGCCTTGCGCCGACTCAAATTTACAATATCTCTCTAAATCTTTTACCGACAATTTTGCAGCTCTAGTCGAACGCAATTTTCCTTTAAAAAGAATCCACAATCCCCATAAAAGGGGACCTGTTAAGTGGTTTACGGATGAGTTAAGGCGTATGAGACATATTTTGGACGCAGTATTAATTTTTTCTGAGAGTGCTCAATATCCTGAGGCTGTGGCTGTTTACCGAGCAAGGCGTATGAGACATATTTTGGACGCAGTATTAATTTTTTCTGAGAGTGCTCAATATCCTGAGGCTGTGGCTGTTTACCGAGCTTTGCAAAAGGATTATAGACGTGCTCTTGTAGCAGCAAAAAGTAAAGCCTACGAACGCTTTATGTTGGGGTCCAATAATCCTTCTAGAGCGGCCTGGAGATTGATAAATTATGAGCGTAACGCTTCAAGAAATAATGTTAACTCTGTTAATGCTGACCCGAATTGCTTTAATGATTTTTTCACGAGAATAGCGGATGAAATAATAAAAACCTTGCCTAGGGTGGATCTTGATAGGTATGACATGACTTCGACCATTCAGATTCATAACAGAACCTTTTTTTTGCATGGAGTGACACCTTTGGAGGTAGCCGATGCCATTGCCTCTATAAAGAACTCATGTGCCACAGACGTCTATGATGTTTAATAGCGCCGTATTGAAGTCGGTAGGTGACCTCATAAGTCTCCCACTCTCGGAACTGTTCAATGAGTGTATGGGGGCAGGGATATTTCCCGATTGTTTTAAGTTATCTAAGGTGGTGCCTTTGCTCAAGTCCGGTGATGTGGATGTTCCTGATAGTTATCGCCCTATTTCAATCATCCCATACATTTCAAAGGTCTTTGAGATGATATTAAAGAGTAGACTCTGCAACTTCTTTGAGGTTAATAATTTGTTGAATAACAGTCAGTTTGGATTTCGCCGGGGATGCTCTACGATCATGGCGGTGACTGAGGTTGTGGGTGGCATAGTTAATTGTCTTGAGAAGGGGAAACAGTCAGCTGTAACGCTTTGTGACCTAACCAAGGCATTTGATTGTGTCAGTCATTCTCTCTTGTTGCAGAAGTTGGAGCGTTACGGCGTCAGGGGTGTACCCTTGTCCCTTTTGGCTTCATATTTGGATGGTCGAGAGCAGTGTGTTGAGCTTTGTTCGGGACGTTCTCACTATCGACCAGTGAGGCATGGTGTCCCACAAGGGTCTGTTTTGGGACCGTTATTATTTATAATATACGTTAATGACTTCTTCAGCTTCATGCAGCCCCTCAGATGTTCACTTTATGCAGACGATTCCACCATTTGTGTATCTTGTTCTAAGGAATCCAGCTTGGAAGTGGAACTAAATCGGGCTATGTCAAGGGCTGATACATGGTTTTCTTCAAATTTCTTGAAGTGTAATCCGGATAAATCTCAAACCCTCGAATTTTCCGTTTTTGCTAACGCCAATGCTCGACCGGTCAGGATGCTCGGCATCATGCTGGATAGTTCTTTGACATGGGCTTGTCATGTTGACTTCTTGTGTGGAGGACTCTCCAGCGTGGTGTTTCTTCTGAGGCGGCTCCGGCGTTGTTTTTCGGGGAATATCCTTAGGAATGCCTACTTTGCACTGTTTCACTCTCGCCTTGTGTATGGAGTGACCTTGTGGGGATATTCTTCTAGTGCAGGGAGAGTATTTAAACTCCAAAAGCGAGCAGTTAGGGTTATTTGTGGTGCTGGTATAATTGACCACTGTAGACCACTTTTCAGGACAGCAGAGATTTTGACACTCCCTTCCATCTATATATTCTATCAGCTATTGGAAGTGCATAGAGGGAGGCATCAGTTTCGGACTCATGCGGAGAACCACAATTATCGCACTCGCTCTGCTAATCTCTTAATTGAACCAAATTTCAGACTATCTAAATCTAAAAAAAATTCAATACAGATTCACCTATACAATATCCTACCCTTGGACTTGAAGAATTTGGGAAATGATCGTTTTAAAAATAAGCTAAAGGAAATTTTAATTGAGAAGGCTTATTACTCCATTGAGGAGTTCGTTCAGGAAGCCCGTACCTTGACCATCTGACTCAAGACTCTATATTGCTCTTTTAATTTAATTTTTTTGTTAGTAACATTGCTTTTTGTTTTGTTTCTTGTGTTATTTTCTTATTCTCTATTTTTTAACTGTACTTACTGTTGTTCTGAATTTTTTTAATTTTGTTTTATTTTGTAAGACTTGCTACAAACTATATTATATTAGTAACGTAGTCAGAATAAATAAATAAAAATAAATAAACGAGCCGTCTATGAGAAAGGAGCCCTTTATCAAGCACTCAAGCTGTTTAATCAGCTTCCTTTATGCATTAAAGAACTGAGATATGCAAAGGGTGACTTTTTAAATAAGTTGAGTCAGTACCTTTGTAGCATTGAACCATACACAATAAATGAGTTCCTGCAACAATCTAATAACGAAGAGAGGCTCTAATCTCACAGACGATCAGTCGCCAGAGGTTTTTAGTTAGTTTCAAATGTAACTCGAAGGCATTAAGCCGCAAGTTTTTGTTTGTCCTTTTTTAGTTAGGTGTTTTCTTTTATCCTTAATGTTACATGTTACCTTGTCTAAGTATTTTAATTTAAATTTAAATTTTTTTAAATTTGCTTGTAAACCGCATTTTCTTTGTGACCTGTTTCTCAGACTTTCTGTAACACTCTGTAGAAATAAAAACTTTATTTATTTATTTATTTATTTATAATAGGAGTGCTGGGCCAGATATGATACCTCCGGTATTCCTTTTAAATTGCAGCCCTACCCTTGCAATGCCTCTTAGTTACATTTATAACTTATCACTCACTACTGGTGTCTTCCCATCCTCGCGGAAATTTGCAAATGTTACAGCTTTATTCAAGAGTGGTAACGGAAATGATATAACTAATTATCGTCTCATATCTGGACTGAGCTGTGTGGCGAGAATCTTAGAAAAGATGATTACCGAAGTCTTCTTTAAAGCTTTCCAGAACAAAATATCAACATAACCTTTTTTCCAGGTCAATCTTGTCATACTAACCTAACTTTGTTTTCAAGTTTTCTGGCTTCCTCCCTAGATGCAAGTCTACAGGTCAACACAGTATATTTTGATTTTCAGAAGGCATTCGATCGCGTTAGTCATTGAATATTACTCTATAAGTTAGATTTGTATGGAGTCTGCCCCCCGCTACTCACTTGGTTTAACCTTCCACGGGTCGCGCAAATATTTTTTAAATAATGGGTCGCGCCGGTGTCATGGACCGGTAAAGTTTTTTTCGAAAACTTTAATGTTTTTACGAAATCTAAATTTAAAATATCAAAGATAATAACAATAAAACAAATATTCACACCATTTTAACAAATTAATATATATATATTTTTAAATAGTAAGGCATACAAAAAAAAAGATTTTTTACTACAACATGAAAATGGATTATAAAAATGGGTAGCAAGGAAAGAAAATTCAAACAAAATAAAAAATAAACATTCTTTAACTAATACAAAACATCAAGATAAGTAAAAAAAAACTTTATTTATTTTGGAAAGCATTTTGACGGCATTCTTGACATATCGATATTATGTGTTCCAGACACATATAAGTATGGCAGCGAAAACAGGAAAAGCGGGTCTTTCTATTTTTTTTCCAACTTCTGTAAATGCTCCTGGCCTTTCTCGTAGGACCACATATCACCAAATACTGAACTAAGTGTTTTTTGTCATAAAACAGTACAGCAGAACACTAACGTAATATATGATAAAACAGGTCGCCCCGGTCTAACACACCGGACCACACTATAATTTCCAGCACCTACATCCAACGATAGCCACTTAGAAACTACCGATCCGAGAACCAGTGTTGCCGAACGTCTAAATGCCAAATCGGGAGAAAACAATGTTTTAAATCGGTAGATTTGTGCGCAAAATCGGGAGATGTGAAAAATATTCGATTATTATTTTAAGTCAACTTTTTTTTAAAAGCCTGTTTAACGCCGTATTACAGTCACGCAACTAATTGCAGCAATAAATGGCAAGGTCAAAGTATTGCATGAAAGAAAGTTGCACAATGTAAAACAGCGTGCAAGTCCATGCAACTTTTTCTTAATTGCAACAAACCTTCTAACCTCAAACTTGTTATTGTTATTGTTTTATTTTGTGATTTTCTGGTGTTTGTGAAATATTTTGTGTTTAAAATGAAATAAATAAACAAAATAAATAAATTAAAGCGGAAAAAAGTACTCACTGCATCATTATACACCATTAATACTGTTGGTAACACAAAAGTAACTACTTTTCCCCCAGACTTGCACGAGCAATGCAATAAATATCGCGCATAAAATTTTCGTGCAACTTAGTTGCACCAAGGGATCAGCTGAGCTTCGACTGCGCATGCCTTTGGGCAATTCTTATTGCGTCTTGCATGGACTTGCATCGAGTTGCGTGACTGTAATACGGCTTTACATTAGAAAATTGCACGTGCAATGCAATAAAAAATTGCCTGTAAGCATGCGCACTTGCGACTTTGCAATCAGCTGTTGCAATTTTCTTTACCTTGCGTCAAATTAGAACACGCGCTATTTTTATATCACATGACATGCAATTTTTGGGTGAGATAACAGGTACCAACATAAACAAATCAATTCATCCATTGATCCAAGCTAAGCAAAGCCAAGCCAAGGTAAACTAAAATATTTCGTTGTTTGCAAACATGCTCTGTAATTAGCAGTGGTTGCTTTTCAGTTTAAAAGTACAATTTTAGTAAAATATAAACAGGGAAGAAATAAATCAATGCAAAATTATTTAATTATATTGGTACAACTGGTTATTAAGATGCTTGCATCTTTTACTTGCATGATATGTAAACGGTTACGCAATGCAATTCTTTGCAGAAGCAATACTTTGCATGACATTTTTTGCACCTAATGTAAACAGGCTTTAAGTTAAATCAGTTTTGAATAAATATAAATAATAAACATTTTCTCTCAAACAAAATATATTAACAAACAAATAAAATATATTAACAAAGAAACAACACAAATAAATTAACAACAAATAAAATAAATTATAAACCAAATTGAAATAAAGAGACACTTAAAATTTACTCCTGGTCTTTGGGATTGAACCAATATTCCTTGGACATAGTTCAAATCATTTTTTTGCTAATTTCAAAATTATAACATTTAGCATTAGCTTTTTTCATTAGTCGTTAGGTATGTAAAAGTCCCGTTATTGTCTCCGTGGAAAGCCTATTTCTTTGTGATGTTTTCATTAAATTTATGGCTGAGAATATGCGCTCAACATTGGCGGATGAATGGGGCAATGATAAAATATTAAAAACGAATTTTGTTATTAGAGGAAACATTAAAGTTCCATCGGCATATTTTAACAAACTGATATTTTCCCAAAACAATTCTATATCATCAGGGACATCAGTTTTTGCGATAGTTTTTGGTTTGTTTTTCAAAATCGGTGAAATCAGGTGTATGACTGCAAATCGGTAGAAAAACATTGGTTTTCGATATATCGGTAGATAGACTTCCATATCGGTAGAAATACCGAAAAATCGGTAGGTTTGACAACATTGCCGAGAACGTAAGCTAGAAAGGTAGATTAAGCGGTTACCCCCACCAAGCCGTACTTCCATAAATACGCGCTAATCAGTCATGACCCGGTCTCATACACCGTGGCGCGACCAGTGAAGGGTTAAGGGTTACCTCGAAGGTCGTACGCAAGTTGTCAAGATGGGTAGTGTAACGTCAAAGAATATCATTGCCCACCCTGGAGTACCGCAAGGTTCCCATTTGGGTTCAGTTTTGTTTTTATTATTTAAAAACGACCTGGGCAGTAACCTTCGACATTGTCGCTTTCTTTTTTTGCAGATGACCTTAAAATTTACCGGGTAATCAATAACGCCAATGATGGTATTCTTCTTTTGCAGTCGGATATCACGCGCTTAAATCTATGGTGTACTAAAAATCAAATGCAACTAAACATTAAAAAGTGCAAAGTTATAAAAGAATATTTAGAGCAATGGTAAAGGATCTCTTATTGAGAAAAGCCTATTATTCCTTGGAAGAGTACTTTCAGGACACTTTAATAACGAACTGAATGCCAATAATATAGTTATATTTTGGATATAAGTTATATCTGTACAATTTTGTTACAATTACAAATGTGTTCTTCTCTGGTCTATAGGCGTTAACTATTTATTCTGTGTTATCAGTTATCACTAGTGTCTGTTTTTTTGAATTTTGTTTTTCTATCCTGTTTTATTCTTAAGACCATGTGAACAGTCCCATTTACATATTTTAGGAAGCTTAGGCCGATGTATCGTATCTATATACATATTTATTATTGTCTTTGATGGCTGTTGTTACTATTGCCTATGCTATATTTTGTTTATTTATTTGTTTGGTATCCTTTTATTTGTTTATACAACCTAGCTTTGTCAACAAGAATATTTGTCTTATGATAATAAAGCACTTTTGAGTTTGAGTTTATTTCATTTACAAGAAAAAGGTCCCAGTCTTACGTAACTACTTAATTGGGAAATGTGACTTAACACGCGTAACAACAGTAAGTGATCTTGGTGTTTTGTTCGACAGTGAGCTGACATTTATACAGCATATTGGGTGGGTGATTTCTAGGGCGTTTAGAATGGGAGGTTTTATCATGAGTCAATGTGGTGAATTTAGGAATATCGAAGTGCTTAAATCATTATCTTTATGCTTGGTCAGAAGTCATCTTGACTATTGCAACATCGTATGGTCTCCTATTTATAGGACCCACATTGCCAGCATTGAACGAGTTCAAATAAAGTTTGTCAACTTTTTACTTTAGAAATTAAAAATTGATAAAGCAACACAGAATAAGCGTTTGAATACTTTAGGTCTGGAATCATTGGAAAGGCGCCCAATTAAACACTTTCTCTTTTGGCCACAAAGTTATCACAAACCAAATAGATTGCTCTGACCTACTTGGTCTATTAAACTTTAGAGTGTCTTCTAGAACAACAAGATTGCTCAAAACATTTTCTCTGCAACACAACCGAACAGATATCGGTAAGAACGAAGTTCTCAATAGGTTTATGACATGGCACAATAGGTTTATTCCGCACGATTTTAATTTCGATTGTAAATCTATTACTTTTAAAAATAGAATTGATAGGCTGTTTGAGACTGTTCCTGATGACCTTTTGCGGTTTTAAATTGCTTGCAATATAGTTGTAAAGGGTTATTATTCTATTAGGGACAGTATCTTGTTACTATTTGTAAGTTTGAATAACTACCAATACGCAAGAGAATGGATTGCTGCAATTCTCATTTCTTACATTTTCCACTCTTATACTTAATATATTTTGCGAGATATTTTGCAAATTGTTGTTGTTGTTATATTTTAGATTTAGGTATGTATGTACTATTTGGGCAGCTCTGCCTGTTACGTATGTGTTTTTGATGAATAAAGAAATTAAATTAAAAATTAAATAATAATACAATAAGTGATATAGAAAAGTTTTATTTTTTGAGGGGTGCATTGGAAGGGGATGCGAAAGAAGTAATAATGTCTTTAGAAATGTCAACTGCTAACTATGATATTGCTTGGGGCCTTGTTTGTGACAGGAACAACAATAATGCCATGTTGGTGAATAACCATCTCAAATTATTGTTCAATATGCCAAAGTTAGAAATTGAATGTGCTACCAGTCTACGTAAGCTAGTAGATGGTGTCACTAAACATATACGGTCACTGTCCACATTGGGTTTACCATCTGATAAGTGGGACGTTATTATAATTTTTATTATTATGACAAAATTAGATGTAGTAAGGAAGCATGCTTGGGAAGAAAATTTGGAAGAGTTTAAGGAATTTCTAAAGTCTAGGGCTGCAACTTTAGAAGCTTTGGAAGATAAAACTAAGCGTAAGCCTTTTCTAAAACTATCAGTTTATCACAGATGTATTACATGTAAAGAAAGTTTAAACTCTGTCTTAATTGTTTAAAACGCAATCACATCAGTAAGGATTTTACACTACATGGTTGTTCAAATTGTTCTTTAAAGCACCAAACTTTGTTGCATTATGAAAAGCAACATGATCAGCCAGATGCAAATAAAACCAAAATGAAGGATGGTAACTCAAAAGGTAATTCGCAAGAAAATCAGAGTATTTCAATGTGTGTATCAGCTCTTGGTTGCTCTGGTGAGGTATTGCTCTCTATGGCTGTTGTCAAAATACTTGGGAAAAATGGAGAGTATGCCTTATTTAGAGTATTACTGGAGACTGGCTCGCAGAGCAATTTAATAGTTTCAAGTGTATGTTACAAACTGGGTTTTGAGGTGCAACCTGTAGATACTTCTTTGGTTGGTGTTAATCAGGCAACTTCTGTTATAACAAAAAGGTGTCAAGTCAAATTTCAGTCGTTGCGTAACTCGTTTAAAAAGGAAATAATAAGTGTTTAATAATTCCAAAAATAAGTTACCCCATACCAAGTTGCAAGTTAAGTATTTCTGGGTTGCAAATCCCGAATCATTTGGAACTTGCGAACCCCGACTTTTTTTAGTCCTGGTCCAGTTGATCTTATTTTGGGAGTTGATGTTTTTTTATCATTTTCTTTGTATTGCACAAATAAAATTGGGTGATAATATGCCCAGAAAACTCGTGTTGGATGGGTGATTGGAGGTTCATTGTTTATTTATTTATTTATTAAGCACCTCACAGGTATTAATTTACAAAGTATGGCCCAATTACAAAGTACCTTACTAAATAAAACTAACTTATTAGTCTAATCTAACTAGTTGAGAGAAGTTCTACAAGACCCATCCTATAAAAACTTGATAGCTACTGGTAAAATCATCTGCCTCAAGTCAAATCACTGACCAGAATTGTCAGGCAGGCAAATGCAGTAGTTTTGGATTATGGTATATGCATATTCAGTTCCAGGCTAGTCAGTCTTAAAAATGTAATAAGTGCTGTGATTTAGTATTAGTTTGCTTTACCTAAATTGATTAGTTACATTATGCAACATTGTCAGTTTGATATAGTTTATGTTTTATGTTGATTGTAAAAAAGTTTTCTAATGGATTTTTTGCCGTAAATGAATAAATAAATAAATCAAGTTGTATTCTGTTATATTTATTTATTTATTTATTCATAAATGCATCTACAGTATTTTACTACCAATAACAGATACACTTAACTTACGTATTATATAATTATTATATAATAATAATTTACCATCAATATGGTTTCCAAATTGTCTAGCACTAATCATAGCTATGTCTATATCAGAACAGAATTTATTAAACAAGTCACACATACGAAATACAGGAGAGTTTTTAAACAAATTCGTGCGCGGACACTCCAAATAAAACACTGTTCAGTTACGTGTATTTACACCATTCACAGCAAATGGGAGTGGGGCCAAAATATCAGAGTTATCCATGCCATCCTTTAATATTTTATACAATGCTAACAGACATACTTTAATTCTCCTCTTCTCTAAAGATACTCTATTAAAAATATGAAGCAATTCATTGTGATCATATTCCCTCGGCGGATACTACCCAAACTTTTTAAGATACATATATTTTAAAAATTTACGTTGGACCCTCTCGATAGACTTGGACCAAATTATATACTGAGGAGACCATATTACACAGCAATATTTAAGTTTTGGCAATACCAAGGAGTCAAAGAGTCGCAGACACACATCCACACCAAAATGCTTAGTAGAGCGAATGATAAACCCCACCACCTTGAAAGCAGCAGCAATTATTTCAGACATATGGCCATTAAAACATAAGGTTTTATCAAACAGTACCCCCAGATCACGTTGTTGTGAGGTTCTCTCTAACTTCTTACCATTTACTGCATAGTTAGTTGTCCTTTATCTGAATATTTTTCAGTGTGTAAGTCATACTTTTTTATATTATACATTTTTTTATATTTAGTTTAAAACTATTATCATCACACCATTCACAAACACCTTGCAAGTCCTCTTGCAGTCGCTCACAGTCACTCTCCGTTAAAATACGTAAATACAACTTATAATCATCAGCAAACGCCAGTGATCTAGAATGTTTTATAGTTTTCAAAATGTTGTTTATCGCTATTACAAATAGGAGTGGCCCTAAGTTAGATCCCTGTGGTACCCCAGAAGTACTAGTATAGAAATTAGATTTACCACCCCTTAGCTTTACATATTGCCTTCTGGCTGATAGGTACGACTGAATTAATTTAATTAAGCTGTCCGTTACATTCATATTGGGCTTTATGAACGTATTGAATAAGAGATAGCAAACTAGATAAAGTCGATCTCTTAGGCAGAAAGCCATGCTGACAAGACGAAATGTTAATTTTAACTTCATTGTAAATTCTTTTAAATATAACTATCTCTGATTTTCGAAAGAGCATTCATAATTGTTATAGGTCGATAGTTAATAATCTCATGCCTAAAGCCACCCTTAAATACTGGGATAACCTTAGTAACACGCCAGACATCTGGATAGACAGAAGTTCTTAAGCTAAGGTTAAATATGGATACCAAAGCCATCGCCAAGTTATCGCCGCATCCTTTTATCACATAGCCCGGCAATCCATCCGGTCCTATCGCCCTATTCCCTTTTAGCTTTTTTATTGCTTCAACAACTTCCCTTGATTCAATGGGTATATAACAAAAACAATCCTTATTGGCAGTCCTAACATCATCACATTCTTCCTCTGGAGAGAAGACGGATTGGAAAAACATTGCAAAGCAATCAACAACTTTCTGAGTACCTCTGTATGCAACATCATTAATTTTTAATTCCCCTGGAATATCAGGGTTTCGTTTCAGACCTTTTATATGTCCAGAAGTATTCAGGATTCTCGCTCAAACTTATTTGAACCCGATGCAGATAGTCACTATGCGCAATTTTAATTTTATTTTTAGGCAAGGGCCTAGCGACACTTGAAGCACCGGTTCTCGTCAGATCACCGAAGTTAAGCAGTGTCGAGCGCGGTTAGTACTTGGATGGGTTACCGCTTGGGAAACACCGCGTGCTCTTGTCTTAGGGAAGAGTGTAAAATGAATCGACATCAAAACCATCTTATTCACGCCGGACAGGCCGGATGAGATCGGATATCTCGTAGGATGAAGGTGCCGTTTCACACTCCCCAGTCGGTAGACCGCACGATTAAAAACCGTACGGTCGATGACCGGCTCAAGATGGCCTCTGATACGCCGACGAACCGTAAAAAATAGTAAATAAAAAAAAATAATAATTTTATTTTTAATATTTTTTCTCATTTCTTTATATTTATTGTACCAAAATTCTGACTTTTCTTTTTTGTACTTTCTATGATAGTGTTCTTTTTTCTTTGTCAACCTTATTACTCATTACTCATTTATTTTACTCATTACTCATTTATTTTTCAAACTTTAACAATGTAACAATATTTGTATATAAATCAGGAGTTATATTGACTACATTCTAAAAATTAGATTAAGTCGCACCTAGATGACTAAACATCCGTATGTGCAACAAGATTAAGATAAATTATTTTTGATACTCAAATACCTAGCATTTAATCATATGTTACTTGTTAATAATTGAAGATAATATACCTATATCTAGTCACTGCAAAATGCAGTCTGTCAAGCTTAAAACTAATGAAAAATACAACAACAAAAATAAATATTAAAAGGAGAATAAGGTAATGTTCTAAACCCCCACTTATAGGAAAATTTGAAGGAATCAAAACATAAAATCCACCATACCACTGAAACAGCAGGAAGCAATTAGGCAATAATCAAAATATTATTATAATTTCACCATTGAACCATACAGGAAACACTCTACCGACTTGGGTGGATAACGGCACACATTCTCTAATTACATCATTGAGTACCACATAAAAGTGATCGACAGCTGCATTCACATCATTAAAATTTTCAAACACTCTCCAATCATATATTTCAATCATACGATACAACTTTAAAAAATCTGCTTTCCTGAAATTAAATTTGGTATTAGCCATCTGTTCACATTCTCCATTAATCTCCCCAGTACAGCAAGATATAACTAACCCTGGATGATGCTGATCCACTGGCACTAATGGATCATCAGTCATTACGCGAACATTATTGATAAAGCTACTGACCACAACAAAATCCAATATCACACCACTACAATTCTTTATTTGGTTCTCCTGTGTCATATTAGTAAAGGCTAAAATAATTTAAAAATTAAACATCACATTAGATGGTACATCATTTACATAGTCATGAATAATAAAATCTCCTAATATGATAATCTCCTTATCCTGAAGGTTTGTCTCGATACTATTATAAAATGTATTATATAACTCTTCGCTTGCACTTGGCACAATATAAACAACGACAATATACAAATATTTGTTATTATTTCAAGACATTCTCACACACAATGCTTCCAAGTCTTCCGGAAAAATATTACATTCCATAATATTAAAGTGTCTTTTTATTGACAATAAAACCCCCCACCCTGTTTTTTACCTGTTATCATTCTATTTCTATCCTTTCTTATAACTATCCTATTATTACAGAATTCAGAAGTCAAAACTGAGTCATTTAACCACGTTTCTGTTAGTGCTATTACGTCACAATCATTATTCAATATACTACATTTTAACTCCGTGAGCTTAGTTTTGACTCCTCTGCAATTCTGATAGGTAATGTAAATATTAATTTTATGGAAGTAGTCCATCTCACAGTGGAGTAATATTTTAAGTGAGGAATGAAACACAAAGTCTGCTCCACTAATTTAATAAATAGGTTCAGATTAACATCCCAAACATGTTTCAAAGGCATAAACCTTCAATTTCAGTGGGTAATTATTAAGATGTTGTTATTTATGAAGAGACCAATGACATTGTTACGTTTTTTTTATAAACTAATGTTGCAGAAAATTTTTTTATGAAATCATATGTAACTTTAATTAGGTAAATAATACATCTTAAATTAAAGTAAAATTAAAATTAACTGAATAAAAATAATTTAAATGAATTTAAGTTTCATTTTAAACTTGTTGAAAAACCCAAATTTTACTGGGAAATTGTAATGGGGTAGGACCATCATGGTGGAGTTCATTTGGTACGACTCCACCATGATGGTCGTACCCCATTACAATTTCCCAGTAAAATTTGGGTTTTTCAACAAGTTTAAAATGAAACTTAAATTCATTTAAATTATTTTTATTCAGTTAATTTTAATTTTACTTTAATTTAAGATGTATTATTTACCTAATTAAAGTTACATATGATTTCATAAAAAAATTTTCTGCAACATTAGTTTATAAAAAAAACGTAACAATGTCATTGGTCTCTTCATAAATAACAACATCTTAATAATTACCCACTGAAGATGAAGGTTTATGCCTTTGAAACATGTTTGGGATGTTAATCTGAACCTATTTATTAAATTAGTGGAGCAGACTTTGTGTTTCATTCCTCACATATAAATATTAGTTAGGTTATGTCTGTAGTGTTTTCGGGGACTGTAAAATTTTCACTTTTGTTGTTAGTCTTTAAAGGTGACTGATTGGGATTGGCCATAGCATTATAATTATTAATATCATGCTCCCTCAAATTAACTGGTTCAACACTCAGATTAATTTCATGCTCACACATGTCCGAGTTATATGTATTCTGTTGATCCATCACATCACACTCGGAAACATTTATAAAGACCAAGTTATTACTAATAGATTTCTTAGTTATTACTTCTGATATACGCCTGGATAGATTATTTTTAGTATCTGGAAAACCACTTTTCTCATTATAGTCAATATATGAAACATTTCCCTGAACACATTGGTTAAGTTTTACCGCATAATTATACACCCTACTGTTAAACTTATACACTGCCCTACTCAAACTACTGTTGGTCCCATAATATGGCACAGACACCAAGACTACATTTGTATGTCCAAGGTATTTTACTTTACTGTTTATCTCTTTGAATGGGGGGTATTTCTTATTTCTGAAATCATTAAAACCTGCAATCACTATAACAAAGTCATTAAGAGTGAGGTCTTTCGCTAATGTGTTTATATCTGAGATGACATTCGAAAACGTAGCATATTTAATAATAGATTGTACCTTAACATTACTGATAGAATTTTCAATGTAGGAGCCTAATTTAAAGCCGCACTGATCAGATAATATGATAATATTTCTAGATAGTCTATTATTTTTATATTTTTGTTTCTTTGTATGTATTTCTGATACATTATTTTCATCTAAACCTGGAGAGTTTATTGTGGTATATATTCTAGCCTCTTCTTGCAACTTAAATAGCTCACACTTTGTTCCTTTCAGTTCATTTACATATACTTCATTATCAGCAGTCAATGTCTCTATGCTTACCATCATCTGGTTTTTAAGGGTTCAATGATGTTTTTTTCAAGATTTTTGGTTTTATCCTCAAATTCAGATATCTGCTGTATAAGTCTACGATTTTTATCATTTAATTTTTCGATGTCTCTATTTAATTGCAGAATATCCTCTTTTTGTTTGTTAATCTTATCTACATATTGCTGTTCTGCACCATGCACAATGTCTTCAATATCCTGAGTTCTGAGCTTCAATTGTGCACAATGAGCACACTTCTCACTGATTTTCTTAGTTAGGCCATTTATTTCATCTTTAAATTCTTGTGTTATTTTACCACATTTAGCTTGCAATTTTTCTATGCGTGCATCCTTTTTTATAGACTCGGCTTTTGTTTTATCTAGACTTTCTTTTAGTTTTTTCATTTTAGGAAGGTCTTGTAAGCTGTATTTGCAATCTTTGCAGTAAAATATTAGAATTCTTTGGCCACTGCATGAGCCTCTGTAGTTGTTATTTCAGCACATTTTTTAAAATAGATTTTTCCGCAGGAATCACAGGCAGCTCCAAATATTTCATCATCTTTGGGTCTGCATTTGTAAATACATTGAATTTTGCATTCATCACAATTTAAAGTAGACATTCTTTTGTGATTCGGAAACACTTGGCAAAAAAAAGGGAATTCCCTAATACATTTTAACACTTAAAATAAACAACAACAGAAAAAATACTATATACATTCACTAATCTGCACAACTGATAAGGTTATCAGGTTAATGGTATTTTTATATTAATGTTAATAGTTAAGTCCATAAGTTATTGCATTTTATAGGACAAAATAGGCTCATTGTCTGAAGGTACAAGTTTTGTTTTTATTACTAAGGGAACAGTCACTTATTGCAGGTATTCACACACGGAAGAACGAATTTATTCGGTCAACTTTAACGCTACAAATCACTAAAATTATCGGAGCTAAAAATTCGGTGTACACTCGCCAAATAACTTTTAAAATACTTAAGGAAGAATTTAACAAAAAAACACGTCAACTTAGATTTACTGGGGGACATGTATTTGCGACTCTGTAGTTTCAACCCCTAACGAGGGGCGAAAGGCACATAAAAAATTTCAAATGGTAAGGGGTATTGAGTTATAGTTCACTTGAAAGCCCTTTTCATTAGCAGTCTTTTGGTGCTTCATTTTTTAAAAGCGGATTATTTGTTTCCAAGTTATGCCCCTTTAAAGTTTAAGAATAAAAATTCGACATTTTAGTGAAAACTATTTAATATTAGCTTTAGAATGAACTCGTGCTTACCTACTTACTTCAACACGTGTTTAAAATGCACACTTAAAACCGTTTCTGAAGTTCTGAGCCACCCCTAATGGGGGATGGGAATCACATTACAATAGAAAGAGGTATCGAGTGATTATCCGTTTTTCAATCAGAAATTTTTTGTCGAAATTATACCCTTAGAACCTAAAAAAGCTAAATTTTCAACTTTTATAAGTTGTTAAAAAAGCAGCAAATTCCTTAAATGTAAACATTCAGATAAATACGTAAAAAAATTAAAGGTGTTTGCTTTAGTGACGAGTCAATTTTCTTTTTAAATGGGTTTGGTAATAAACACAATTGCAGATTTTGGGGCAATGAAAATCCACATGTTTTTCGTGAAGAGCATACACAATTTCCTCAGAAAATAAATGTATGGGCCGGAATTCTTGGAAATAAAATTATTGGTCCGATATTTATGGAAGAAAATTTAACCGGTGAACTGTATTTAAATGTATTAGAAAATGTGATAGATCCTCTTATAACTGACTCTCTGGAAAATCGAATTGATGAAGATGGAAATTTATTACTAGATGAAGAAAATTTAATTTTTCAACAAGACGGAGCCCCTCCACTTTATGCTATGCCTGTGCGAAATTGGCTTAATGACAGATTTCCAGGCAAATGGATTGGAAGAAGGGGCGCTATAGAATGGCCAGCGAGATCACCAGACTTAACGTCCCTTGACTTTTTCTTATGGGGACATCTAAAGACAATAGTATACAAAACACAACCAGAAAATATTCCTGATATTAGACGTAGAATAGGGGAGGCCTGTAAACAGATTACCCAAGAGACATTTCAAAACGTGCGTGAGGAGTTCGAGCAGCGGCTTTACGATTGCCTTGCCAATAATGGTGGGCATTTTGAACATCTGTTAAAGTAAGTAAGTAAAATTTTACTAAAATATCAAGGTTAACTTTTTAAATTTTAAAAGGGCATAACTTGGAAACAAATAATCCGCTTTTAAAAAATGAAGCACCAAAAGACTGCTAATGAAAAGGGCTTTCAAGTGAATTATAACTCATTAACCCTTACCATTTTAAATTTTTTATGTGCCTTTCGCCCCTCGTTAGGGGTTGAAACTACACAGTCGCAAACACATGTAAAACATGTCCCCCAGTAAATCTAAGTTGACGTGTTTTTTTGTTAAATTCTTCTTCAAGTATTTTAAAAGTTATTCCGGGTGGCTAGTTTTGAAATGAAAGCCCTGTATAAGGGAGAGTTTAAATGTAGGTTGGTTAAGGCAATGGTGGAGAGATAAAATGTATTAATGTGCCTTGCACTGTACGTAGGTACTGTAAAATTAATTCTGCTTAGGAATTCTGGATTGTCAGCAATACCCCGTACAATTTTAAAGAGGTTTAAATTATCTATCATCTCTCTCCTTACTTCCAATCGCATAAGATCATATTTTTCACAAAGCCACATAACAGATTATTGGATGAAAGTGGTTTGTTTCTTTGTAATACATATATCTATCTAACAACCTTATTCTGAATTTTCTCAAGCAGATATTTGTAGCAGTGATAAAATGGACTCCAAATCACACTAGCATATTCTAGTATGCTTCGTACTAGGGACATATATAATTGTTTAATACATTTTGGAACTGTAAAGTCCCTCATATGTCTTACTACAAACCCATACATTTGCATCGCTTTGTTAGCAGTATTAACAACATGATTATTGAAAGTTAACCCATCATCAAAGGTTACCCCAAGGTCCCGAACCTCATGAACGCGAGATAGTGTTTCTCCGTTTATGACGTAATTGTATACGATAGGATTACGTTTTCTAGAGTAAGATATCACTATGCATTTATTTATTCAGTAAAGCATCAACAGTTTACAACCAATAATAGATACTTTTAACTATGCTAGGTAGCAGGTATATAATAGGTACATTGTACAGTTCCACTTAAAATACTAAACATTGTTACGTAGTTTATTATCGACGCACTTTTTAAATTGGCCAACACTGACTAAACTTACATCTATATCCCCTGCAAATTTATTATAAATATCACACATACGGAAAATGGGAGAATTTCTATATAACTCCGTTTTTGGAAAATCCAATTAGAATACCGTTTTACTACGAGTATTTATGTTATTAGCAGCAAATGGGAGCTGTGCCTTAGAAATATTAAAATTTAATTTATTTTTTTCTGACCATTTAACAGCTCTGTTCAAATCTAGTTGCAATTGTAGGCAATCACTTATATTTTTAATTTTAAAGTAGATTTTTAAATCATCAGCAAACAAGAGGTATGATGTAATTTTGGATTCTGCTGTCAAACTATTTATAAATAAAATAAATAACAATGGACCGAGGTTCGAGCCCTGTGGAACACCAGACGACGGAGAAAATGTTGCAGACGTATACCCCTTAACAACAACATAGTGCTGCCTATTATTTAAATAAGATTCGATAAGCCTAAGCAATCACGTGTGAAAGCCAAATTCGCGCTGCAGTCTAGAAATCAATATTTTGTGAGATACATCAAATGCTTTAGCAAAATCAGTGTGGATTGAGTCCACTTGCGTACTCTCATTTAGAGCATTAGATATATGCTGAGTTATAAGTATTTAATAAGTTCAATGTTGTAGATCTGTTGGTCATAAAGCCATGTTGGTGGATCGATATGGCATTTCTAACTGAGGCATAAATTACTTTGTAGATTATGCTTTCAAAGAGCTTCGCCGGCACTGACAATATTGCAATTGGGCGGTAGTTCCTGACATCAGGTTTATCACCCTTTTTAAAGATCGGACATACTTTAACTCTTTTCCATTACGAGTAGAGTAGAGTAGAGTAGAGTAATTTATTGGTAATAGCATACAAAGTATTTTTACAAGTCAAATAAAAACTAAATATTTAGTGTATAATACATGAATACAAGGAACATCAGCATATATCACACAATTGATACTATAAAACTCTTACAGACAAATTTTTCTAAAAAGTTTTGTAGATTGTGAAATTATAAAAATTATTTTATTATAAAAATCACAAGATTTACTTTACCAAGATTATTTACAAATTAAAACATTACACATTAAATTAAGTTTAAAATCATAAGATAAAATTACATGTTAAAATTTGATATGAAATACTCCTTATAAGAATAAAAGGCATTTGCCATTAAATACTTTTTTACTTTTATTTTGAACTGGCTGATACCGAGAACCTTAATATTTGTAGGAATCAAGTTAAAGAACTTTATAGCAAGATATCTGGTGCCATTTCTAGTTCTCTCGAGACGGCTGAAGTCTGGTACTAAGTTGTTATTATTCCTAGTTGGATAATTATGCAGGTCAAAGTGAGCCTGATAAAGATTTATGTTTTGTTTGATATGCAACAGACATTGAAATATATATACACATGGTACAGTCAAGATCTTCAGATCCACAAAACACTGACGGCAGTCATCTCTAAAACCTAAGCCGCTAATAATGCGAACACACTTACGTTGAAGGCCAAAGATTTTATCTATATGACAAGAATGGCCCCACGATAAGATAGCATAAGATAGGTTGGAGTGAAAGTAACCATGATATGCTGTAAGGACAGTTTTTTGGGAGGTGATCTTGACAAGGTTTCTAAGGAGAAAAAGACATTTCGCCAATTTCTTATAAAGGTGAACCACATGGCCTTCCCAGGTCAGGCCTGGATCCAGATGGACCCCAAGAAACTTGACTTCATCCACGCATTCCGCCAAAAGGGGATGATCTGGTATTGTATTTCTCAGTGTGAAGTTCATAGCCTGAGACTTGGAGCCATTCAGTGAAAGCCTATTGGACAAAAACCATTGCAACAAACCTGCCCCGACACGCTCAAAGCCCATACCATTCACATCAATAGGATGATAACTTTGATAATAGGTGGTATCATCAGCAAATAAGACAATCTTTGCTAAGTCCTGAGCGTGGACCAGATCATTAATATACACCAGGAACAATATGGGTCCCAAAACCGAGCCCTGAGGTACTCCAGAATGGAGGGGCTGTTCAGGTGAACAGTTCTGATTGAATTTAACATATTGTATCCGGTTTGAGAGGTAGGTGTTTATTAAGAGGACAGCGTCATCATGAAATTTATAAAACTTTAGCTTTTCCAAGAGAATACTATGAGTTACACAGTCAAATGCTTTAGTAAGATCCAGAAACGCAGCATATGTATCAAGAAAGCCCTCAAACCCCTCCAAAATGTCACTAGTCAAATGATCTATTGCCAAACTTGTTGTTTTATTTTTTCGAAAGCCAAACTGGCCCATGGCAAACAATTTATTACATTCAAAGTGCTCGTTTATTTGATTCTTAATAACACGTTCGTAGACCTTTGATAATATTGGTAAAATAGAGATCGGACGATAATTTGTATAGTCATCTGCAGACCCCTTTCCCTTATATAGGGGAATCACTTTTGCTACTTTAAAAATTGACGGAAATGTGCTGCAAGCCATAGACTCATTTATTAATTTTGTCAGAGGTACCTATATAAATCAGGTTTTTAATAGTCTTTATTATTTTGGTGTTCATTTCATTAACGTCCCTACTGTTGCTGTTTTTTAGTGCCGAGATGGCATCCCTAACCTCAACAAACCCTACAGGCACAAACCTGAATTGGGGGATTTCGTTAGTGGGCATACTATTTAGGTATTCGTTGTATGACACATCAGCGTCCTCCAGATTATTGATTACATTTTCGGCAATAGAGCAAAAAAAGTTATTGAAATCATTGGCATGTAAATTAGTTTGTGAAGCATGATTTACTTTTTTATTTTGAATAAGGTTCCACATCTCACGTTGAGGATTGCTTGAACCTGCTATTAGATCGTCATTGAATTTAATCTTTACTGCCTTAATTTCATCACGGTATCTTTTTCTGTAATTTAACAAAACTGCCTTTGGCACGACAGTGGGGTTGGTTTTGTTCAAAGAGACAAGGAATGTAAGCCTTTCACGCATATCTTTTAAGTTGTTATTAAACCAGTTTCTTTGTTTTGTTTGATAATTTTTATTAGAAATTTTGGATTTTTGTGGAAAGGAACTTTCCATTGTATTACATAGAAGTTCAGTAAAGATTTCGAACTTTTTCTCTATATTTATACTGTTGTCAACCACAAACTCAAAATTATGTGCTTCAAGTGTACTATAGAGGTTAAAGAGCCCCTCATCTGTGAGTGGTCTATATGTTATTCTTGAAGAGGAATTTTTAGGAATAGATTTATATTTAAATAGTATGCCAACATGATCAGACTGATAGGTTAGGTCAACCGGCTCAGATGAGGTCAACAAACTATCAATATTTGTAAAGACATTATCCAGACACCTGTCAAGACGTGTATTAAATTTTACTGTTTTTTTGAGCTTAAGGGCCCGGGCATCCCTTTCATTGAAATGGACATTAAAATCCCCCGTAAGAACAACAGACCTGGAAAGGTCCAATTTATTAAGTATACTAGGTATAATATCAAGAAACTTGTCAAAATCTCCATTAGGTGATCGATATACTGTTATTAATTGTACATCATAATTTTTAATCAGTATTCCAGACACTTCACAGTGCTGCTCCAAAGAGAACCTCTCGAGATTTAAAGAAACGTATGTTAAATTATCTTTGGCATATATACTTACACCTCCCCGAGACCCCACTGACCTGCAAAAACCAGAGGCCACAACATAATTTAATAACGAGGGAAATAAGTACATTATTTTTAAGGCTTAGGTTAAATAAAATATTGAGGGGATCTTTAAATGCATTAAGTACGGCGGAACATTGTCTGGACCCAGGGCCTTAGTAACCTTTAATTTCCTGGAGGCATCCACAATATCCTCATACGTAATAAAACTAAGTCCAACCTATTCAAAATATATGTTGTCATTAATTTTAGGGTTCGCATTAGAGTCATCCTGATATACACTGTTGAAGTACTGAGCAAAGGCATTGCTAATCTCTCGCCCATTGGTGTATTGTTGGGTAGTCCTCCTAATCCGTTGGTAAGGTGTAACTTTTTGAAAACCCTAGACCTTCAATCGCGATTGGGAAAAGTTTTGGAAAGTTAGAGCCGCCTTCAACGGATATGCCCTTATATGAAGGGGATAAAAAATGTGAAGACCTTCTTGAAAAAAACAACAAAGAGAGATGAATCCCGCTCGAAGGACCATATGTTTTTATTCAGGGACTGATACCTGGACCTCTTCTGTTTTCCTTAATAAAACCAATAATTCAATTTAACATTTATCCTACTAACTTTACATTTTTTCTCGACAAATTGACTCACACTCCACGAATGTCACTTTTTTACATAGTTGCCACGTGCAGCTCATCACAGCTTTTGAAGAGATTACACTGTTGTCAGCATGTCATTGAATTATACAATTTTAAGGCACAAAATTGTACACTACTTCAATGCTCTTCCCCATGGTCTATACTTATATATAATATCTTCGAAAAATCGCAGAATTCTGTCGCGGCTACCTTACCATTATTGAGATTCAAGTATAGGTTTTTAAGAAATGAAAAAATGGCGTCATTTGGGCGTTTTGTCTCCTGTAAACCAAATTGCTCTGCGCAAACTAAGTTATACGTATGTAAAAAAGAAAGCAACCGATTCTGTGTAGGCAGTAAAGATATTGGTCTAAAATTGGAAGGACAATGAGAGTCACCTCTCTTATATATAATGTATCATAGTTGCTATTTGTAAACACGGTGGGAAAGTTCCTGATACAATTGAGTGATTTATACAATCCGCAAGTACTGTTAGAGCATTATCTGCAGATGCAAAAAAACTTGTATCGACAACTCATCCCATCCTGTGGCTTTTTTTTATTATTTATGACAGACAATTTTTATTTAATTACGCTAATATTTGTGGGTGCTAGAAAAAACGACTGAGAAACATAAAAAATATTTTTTAAATACTGTCCAAAATCGTGGTTTGAATTTATTTTAGAACAAGGTTGGATGTGGAACTTCAAATTGTATCACTCTGTACAATTTTTTTTCTTTTTCAGCTATTACCTGCAGCGTAGACACGACCGTTACTGACATTCTAGAGGGCCGCGTCCAATTCGTGCCCGATTCCCTCAAAAGGATTCCCACGACTTCGACGTCAGCGTCTTTCGGCAAATCGATGCTCGAAAGGACAAAATCATTTCAGAAGCGAAATGGTCAGTTGGGAGTGTTAAACGGACGCACTTCCCGCATGGGTTGTTAAATTTTATAATTTGTAAGTTTAGTGAAGGGTATTAAGTGGAAAGGTCCATTATTTTCTAGTCTCCCGCATAATTAAAATTATTATATTTAGATAAAAAAAAACGCAGCTTTATAATATTTAACGTTACGATAACCCTCGATTGAGTCAGAAATATGGTGTTCCTGGAATATACCTAGAAAGTTCACTTATGAAGTCCATTTTAAGAGCAAAATTATTTTAATAATTAATTAATTATTGTGCGAAATAATTTTTTTTAAATTAAGTCATTAGGTACAAGTGATTTCAGTTTTTACTTTTTTAGGTACCGTCCGGATTCTTAAGTAGCCTTGTCGGGGTTTTTATAGTTTAGAGATGGCAACCATAGACTTATGTATGTCTGAACTTCTAAGAGTGAGGATGATAGAACTACTGTTAATAACACATTGTAAAAAAGGATAACACGAGAAATGTCCAAGAGTACATCTTTTCTCAAAATTAAATAGTAACTTGTGACCTTCATGCATCGATTTCGCACATTTGATGCCTCACGCCGCTAGACTGCTATTTTGACAGCCACAGAGTCGTTACAGACGGTTCTGTCACTATACTGGAGTCGCGTTCATATACAGGGTGCCCGAAATTGGTGCTGACAGTATTGTGATCTCGGAAACTAGAAGAGATAGAAAGACGGTTAAATGGGGAAAGTTTTAGGCATTATGTAAGTAGTTTATTGGTGCTTACGGATCGATTCTGGTTCTTTTGGGTTTTGAGATATTTTGAATAAACCAAAATGTTGCATTTTCTTAGATTGATAGTAACTTTTTTATTACCCAATATTTTTTAAATCCGAAATCTTTTCATTGCCACTTTTTACATAGAAGATGCCTACCTGATCATATTTTGGTTACAACGTTTCGGTTTCCTGTAACCATCATCAACTTTCTTTTTTCTTATGACCGCCATATTGGATTTTTTACTCATCGAAAAGTACTTAATTTTTCCTATACTATGATACTAAACACTAAAACAAAATAAAAATTTATAACCTCAAAATAACAAAAAAATTTATTTTCGAACATATTTGGCAACATCGACATATCGGATAGTTCTTTTCCTTAAGAATAAAGTTAATTAAATAACAATATAAGTTTATACTACTTTAAATTAAAGTTAAAATGTAATAACATTTTTAAACATCATAAAAATCTAGTAGGTACCTATCTAATAGATACCTATTTCGATAAGTTTTTTATTGTAACATTTTTGTTTAGAAGGCTTTGAACTTTAAACAAATGAAATTTTTTAATCTGTCAAATAATTTTTCTACGTTGTAATAAACATCATTAACAATGGCGTTAAATTATTCTAACGAAGAGAAGTTTGATATGTTAGCGTGTTATATAAAAAATGACAGAAATGCGAATAGAACTATGGATAATTAGTTTGGAATGTACTCCGAAAGACGACAACCCAGCAGAGCGTATTTTTCTAAACTGACTAGAAACTTACTAGAATTTGGCAGTTTTGAAAAGCCTCGTCCCAAAGAATATGGAAATAGATAACGAAAATCGTAATAGAATAATTTTAGAAAATTCAAAATGAATTCAACGTTATATCGGAATAAAAAAACAAAAAAATACAAATGCAACAGTACCTATAACTAGAAACAAACACAGTCAGTAAAACAGGGTTAAAAACATTTTAAAAAGGAAAACTCCAGAATTCACTCTTAATAAAAATGAGATGGATACTAAAATTCATAATTAAGACAATTAAAATTAAAATTCACAATCCAGAAAACAATTGCCACTTTTAATTGAGAAAACAATCAAATTTCATAATTGAGAAACTCCTGAAATGAGTAAAATGTTCTATCCAATAAAAAGTTTTAAAATTTATTCCTATAAGTACCTTAAGTAAGGCAGGTCTCTTATTTCTATTGGCAATGCATAAAAAAATTTTATCGCCCAATAGCCAGGTCCATCCTGGCACCTTCCCAGTCGCCAATAGTTCATCACTATATTCTGGCTAGATCGTGTATTGTAATCATGCAGGCTTCCATGAATCCGGAATAAGCTCATGTTTTGTTTGACAAACATAAGATTCTCAAAGATGGACAAGCAAGGCATGGTAAGTATTCTCAGTCGTCTAAATACCTCCCTACAGTCATCCCGATAAGCAAGGCCACTTATTAATCTTACAGCTTTACGCTGTATACCAAATAATCTCTGGGATCCCGATGAATGACCCCATGCTAGAACCACGTAAGAAAGGTGTGAGTGAAACGGAGTAATACGTAGTTTTCAAAGTACCAACCGAGACACAGGCTGTCAAGCCGCGCAGAACAAATATGCTTTTACTCGGCTTGCCAGCAACTGCCTCGATGTGTGCACCCCACTCGAGTCTGGGATCCAGAAATACACCCAAAAACTTCACCGATTCCTTCCCTCGGTCCGTGTCAGCAAGATCTCTTGTAGAAAACACAACCCTATTAGTTTTATCTCTGTTTAGAATTAATTTGTTCATGCAAAACCATCTTTCCGCTCGGGCCTGTGCCTCCAGAGAGCCATTCCACGACTCCAAAAGGGTATCAGCAGTAAAGGACACCGTTGTGTCGTCAGCAAAGAGAGTATAACCATTTTCCATGCCTGGCAGGTCATTTATGTATATTAAGAATAGAATTGGTCCCAAAATAGAGCCTTGTGGAACTCCGACTGTCATTTCCCTCTCCGCTGACCTCACCCCGGCAACCTCCACCACCTGTGATCTATTTTCAAGATAAGATTTTATGAGACTGATGCCATTCTGCGAGAAGTTGTACTTTCTAAGTTTTTTTAAAAGTATATCATGACTGACACAATCAAATGCTTTACTTAGATCACAGAATAGCACAGTACTATATTGCTTGTTATGGAAGGCTTCTATAATACTATTAACAAGGTTTAAAATGCCCATAACTGTACTCTTGCACTCTTGCCCCTGCGGAACCCAAATTGATGTTCAGAGAACAAACCATTTGACTCAAAAAACTGCACAATTCTCAATGCAATGCATTTTTCAACTATCTTTGATATAATAGGCAATAGGGATATTGGTCTGTAATTTTCCGGCCTAGATCGATCCCCTTTCTTAAAAATTGGCTTTACTACTGCTTTTTTCAGTATATTGGGAAAAAGCAGAGGTTAATTAAGTTAGTAAGAGGTATCAGTATAATATTCTTGATCGATTTAAGAATCTCTATGTTCAATCCAAATATATCTTTACTGTTCTTATTTGATAAGCTGTCAATCACTTCCCTAACCTCAACAAAGCCAACCTCAGAGAAGCCAAAGTACTCATTCCCAGAAACATTTAGAAAATCAAAACTATCAAAATTATCTGTAGGTTCCGTGTTTACATTAGGTATGCTTTTTATAATTTCATCAGCAACAGTTGAGAAAAAATCATTAAAATCATCTGGTGAAGGACCCAAGTTAATTTCTTCAGATTTCTTATTTATACCACGTTGCCTATTTATAATTTCCCACATGCACTTTGGAGGACTTGAAGATGTTCTAATCAAGCTATCATTCGCTCTTATTTTGGCCTATATAAAGCCCTAAATTTATTAACCTGATGGGTACTAATTAAATTTGGATATTGTTTAGATAGTTCATTGAGAAACCCAAAATGATCCCTCGTGTTCCTGAGGTTCTCGTTAAACCAATTTATGTTATTGGAATGATCAGATCTTACTTGATAGGTCTTCTCAGGGAACGAATCAAGATAGGCCCTCTCTAAGGTCCCCATGAACATTTCAAACTTCTGATCTGCATTCATACTATTAGCCCTGACAAAATCCCACTTATTTAAATCTATAATGTTATAAAAGTCACACAAACCTCTCTGTGTTATGGGTCTACACACCTTGCCTGTAACATGGGGAACCTCCCTACCCACAATTACCAAACCATCAACTATCTGGCCTTTGTGGTCCGAGGCATCCAAGTCAATGACATGGGTGCTACGCACATCCACCTCAGAGCTTAGAAAGATATTATCCAGACAGGATTGTTTACGAGTTGCCTCATGTATAGTTTGCTTAAGGCCAAAACCATTGAGCATATCGCAGAGTTGGGCTGCATCTCGCATAGCCGTACCAAAACAGACATTAAAATCACCTGCCAATACAATTCTCTCATTTATTCCCCTCTCAGATATCACCGCTTCCATTGCCGACAGGAAAGTGCCAAAATGACCAGAAGGCAATCTATATACAGCTAAAACAGAAATTTTAAAATAATTTATCTGAACGCAACAATATTCTATACATTTATCTATATTAAAATCAGTCTTTAATGTAATATTCTGAGTTTCCAGTGAGCTTCTAACTAGTATAAGGGTTCCACCCCCAATCTGCCCTTTTCTTGCATAGGACGCAGCGACTTTGTAACCATCAACATTGAGAAAACTGACCTCTTCTTCTGTCAACCAGTGCTCTGTTATGCAAATGATGTCAATATTGTGGTCAGCAATGAATGCTTCCAGGTATTCAACCTTATTACGCAAGGATCTTTAATTAATATGTAAAACCCTTACCCTCTCTAAGATTGTCTCACTGATTTTTTGATTGTTCTCTGTCCCACCTGATTTCGGCTCTGTAGATTCAGAAAATGGTTTACTATAATTCCGGTGGGTCACAGGTCTGCCCTAAGATATTTCTCCTTTTCCAAATATGGCACCGAGAGTCTAAAAGAGCTACGGTATTTCTCCTTTTTGGTTTTCATTTTTTCACAGGCAACATTTTCATGTAAGTCGTTGTCTTTTAAGTATTTAATTACCGTTTCATTAGTCGTCTCAGGAGATAGTCCTGATAAAAACAAAAAGGATATCCTGAGTGCAGGCTTTAGAACGGTGGTATTATTGTTAGAACCCTTTAGTGGCTGAGGGCGTCGTGATTTAGTCATATTTGTCTGGTTTCTTTGACTTTGGTTTATTTTGTAAACAACTGTCTTCCATTTTGTATCGTTATTCTCATCATAGAACACAGATTGGTCATCCTCACTATCAACGTTGGTGTCATTTTTTGGCGGTAGATTCAAATTGTTTGACGTTTGTGCTCTACTGGTGGAGTTTTTGATAATGTTGACAGGAACTGTTTCGTTTTTAGCAAGCTCTGCTGATTTGATAGGATCCTTACTGGTTGAAGCACTTGGATTTCTTGTTTTTAGGATTGGGATGACATTAGGCGTAATGCCAGCATTTTCAGCCGGTAATGCAGATTTCTTCAATACTTGTTGCGCATGGCTACTTGAAGCGGCGTTATCTTCTCCCGCGTTTTTCTTTGCCCTATTTTTTGTTGGCGTGGGATTTTTCAATTTCTTTCAAGCTCTTCAATTTTCACTTTAAGTAGCACACAGCTTGGAATTCCAAAATCCACCGTTCACGATGTATTAAAAGTTGCTAAATACCATCCTTACAAGCCAACAATTGTACAAGGACTTCAAGAAGGTGATTTTGATAGGAGAGTCATTTTTTGTAATTGGTGTCTTGGTAAATGTCGATAAAATCTCACGTTTTCGGATAATGTTTTATGGACAGATGAAACACATTTCACCAACTGTGGAATCTTTAATAAAAAGAATCCCCATCACTGGGCTTTTGAAAACCCGCAATTACTCGAACCACGCAGATTGCAAGTAAGATTTGGATTTAATGTGTGGTGTGGAATAATTAGTAAGAAATATTTTATTTTGGTTTAAATTAACTGTAAAAAATGCTTCAATTATTTATCTTCACAATTTATTTAGCAATATTATAATGATTACGATGGATCTTTTGCATACTTTTTATTATTTTTAGAAAATCAGCTAATTGGTTTTTTATTTATGACCAAACATTGACCGGTCCAAGATACCTTGCAATGTTGCAAAACCAAATTATTCCTGCACCAAGAAGTTGTTCCTAATGATCAATTTAATAACGTGTGGCTGCAGCAAGATGGTTGTCCCGCGCATAATTCCAGACAAGTACAAACATTTTTATCAGATACTTTTGGTGAAAAGGTAATATCTACCAGTGGTCCTGTGCGCTGGCCTGCTAGGTCTCCGGATCTTACCCCATTGGACTTTTATTTACGGGGATTTGTCAAAAATGAGGTATACGAATTTAATCCCCCTGAAACTCGCCAAGTTCTTGAGCAGCGAACTAGGAATATTTTGAGTCATATTAACCGTAATACCATTAATCGTGTAACTAGATCTGTAAAAAAAAAATGTCAGCGATGCGTTGAAAAAAATGGTCGACATTTTGAACCTTAGTATATTTTACTTAATTAACTTTAATTCTTAAGCAAAAGAACTTTCCGATATGTCGGTGTTGCCAAATATGTTCGTAAATATAATGTTTTTGTTATTTTGAGGTTATAAATTTTTATGTTTTATTAGTGTTTGATATCATAGTATAGGAAAAATTAGGTACTTTTCGATGAGTAAAAAATCCAATATGGCGATCATAAGAAAAAAGAAAGTTGATGATGGTTACAGGAAACCGAAACGTTGTAACCAAAATATGATCAGGTAGGCATCTTCTATGTAAAAAGTGTCAATGAAAATGTGTTTTCAGATTTAAAAAATATTGGGTAATAAAAAAGTTACTACCGATCTAAGAAAATGCAACATTTTGGTTTATTCAAAATATCTCAAAACCCAAAAGAACCAGAATCGATCCGTAAGCACCAATAAACTACTTACATAATTGCCTAAAACTTTCCCCATTTAGCCGCCCTTGTATCTCTTCTAGTTTCCGAGATCGCAATACTGTCAGCACCAATTTCGGGCACCCTGTATATATGTATTTGATCGTGAGCCACCGACTGTTTTAAAATCGCCAGAGTCGCGCGTGTACAGGGTGTTCTATTTTTGATAGTTTTATAGGGTATCTCAAAAATCATAAGGAATTTCATAAATCTGATATAGATGTTATGAGTTCTTTTTTTGAGGAAACAATTGCTGCGAAAACAGATCATGGCTACCTTGTTCCCCTGGACAGCTACAGGGTGATTTTCAAATTTTGACGGTTATTAAAATTCCATGTAACTTCTTTGTTATTATAGATACGAAAAAACTGTAAATTGATAAAATATGTAGTTTTTTCCGTAAAGTTCAGTGGCGTAGCCAGTTTTTTTTTTATTTTGTTTAATTTTTAAGAAATTGACCCAACTTATATTTTTTCTTATGGGACACCCTGTATATTTTCAATTACGTTTATTCTGCTTACCATTAGCTTTTCAAATATATATATTTGTAATCAGTTTTTTGATAAAATAATTCGATAATAAGCGATTTTCATAAATTTTCCTCATTTTTCGTAGCGGGCGATGGCAGGTAGGAGCAAAACAAAAGAGTAAGTCTTATTTCACCATTTCTAAAATGTCATATCTCAATTTTAGTACATGCAATACAAAATTCTAAAAACTATTAATTTTTTATTATCAACACTATGCCCAAGGCTCGACCAATTTTCTGTAATTTGTTAAAATAGCTTTCTTCCAAAATTATGTTTAAAAGAAATAAAAATAATAATTTTTTTAATTGTTCATATAATTATTTAATTCTTTTTATATTTTTTGTATTAAAAGTGAAATTTTCTATAAATGCATGATGACTTTTTATCTACTAATTTCTTTGCATTTTCAAATTTTACATTTTACCAGATAATAATTTAAAAATCTCTTAGTAAGCCATGGATAACAAAATCATTTTTTTAAATTATTAATAGACATGTCAGTCTGTCTTTAATTTGTCATAAAGCAAAGTTAATATACGCGGTTAAGAATGGAAAAGTTCCAAAATTTTGAAAAATATAATATGCTAGAGTGTTTTCTTGAGTGTCAAAAAAATAGTCGGGCAGCATCTGATTTGTATTTTGAAAGATATCCGGAGCGGCAGCAACCTGTTTTAAGAATTTTTCAAAGGCTTGAAAATAACCTTATTAATTATGGATCGTTTTCAAAAGCAAGACCAAAGACCTATCAGAAGGCAAATAAAGCAAATGAAACCATTAATGTATTGGCATGCGTGGCTGCGGATCCGACCACTTCACTTAGAAATATTGAGAAAGATATTGGCGTGGTACCCTCAAAATCATCCCGTCTGTTAAAAACTAACAAATTTAAATGTTACAGACCTCGAAAAACTCATCATTTGCATCCTGGTGATTCAGAGAGGAGACTTCAGTTTTGCAATTTGTATTTAAATATGTTGCGTGAAGATGAATTATTTTTTACCAAAATAATCTGGACCGACGAAACACGAGTAACAAGCGACGGAATATTTAATCGCCACAACAATCATCTGTGGGCCGATCATAATCCTCATCAGCAAGTAAATAGAGTATATCAGGGTCGATTTGGATTTAATGTGTGGCTGGCTCTATTGGGAAATAGAGTTCTAGCCTATGAAATATTTGAAGGAAATCTAAATTCCGAGATTTACTTGAATATTTTGGAAAGACATATCATCAGTTATTTAGACAATATACCATTACAAGAGAGGGAAAAGCTTTTTTTTTCAGCATGACGGTGCACCATCCCACAACGCAGCCATTGTGGTAAATTGCCTAAACACCAATTTTGGAGAAAAATGGCTTGCAAATAATGGACCTATTAGGTGGCCAGCCCGTTCACCTGATATCACCCCATTAGATTTTTATTTTTGGGGATTTTTAAAAAATAAAATTTACAGCGTCAGAAGTAATACGGTTGAAGAACTAAGACAAAATTTTGAAGCCGCTTTAAGAAGCATAAAACACCTGAATATTCGGAACTCCCTGAATGGTGTTCGTAGAAGATGCCAGCTATGTATCGATGCCAATGGGCTCCAATGAGCATTTGTTGTAATTGTTATGTATATTTTTTTGTTGTTTATTTAAAATAAAAATGGTTTTGTAGATCTATATTTCTATGCTTTATCTTTTATTTAAAAAATACAAAATCGATGTATTTCCAAAGTTGGTGCCACTAAATGATGAGGTAAATATTTTCAGAGTTTTAAACATATAAAAAAATAATTAGTCATACATATTCTTTTGTCCTTTTCTTACTAACGGGGCTTGCTATGTGCAAAATAGGCCTATCTAAAGTAATTTGCAAATTACTCAGCTATTTCTTTAGAAAACTGCAAAAATGTATATATATTTGGAAAGCTAATGGTAAGCAGAATAAACGTAATTGAAAATATACAGGGTGTCCCATAAGAAAAAATATAAGTTGGGTCAATTTCTTAAAAATTAAACAAGATAGAAAAAAACTGGCTACGCCACTGAACTTTACGGAAAAAACTACATATTTTATCAATTTACAGTTTTTTCGTATCTATAATAACAAAGAAGTTACATGGAATTTTAATAACCGTCAAAATTTGAAAATCACCCTGTAGCTGTCCAGGGGAACAAGGTAGCCATGATCTGTTTTCGCAGCAATTGTTTCCTTAAAAAAAGAACTCATAACATATACAGGGTGATTCAAAAGTACTTCGACAAACTTCGGGAGGTAATTGCCGGCAATATTTCAAGATGAAAAGTTCTTATAAACAGTGGTCCCTGGCGACTTCGTTACGGAGATACAGGGTGTTGAAATGTTAGAAGGAATGGTAATAATTTTTAAATAACTCCTTAACGAGTAATTTTTTTTTTATGAAATTTGGTGAATTAAATAAGCATCTCAGGACACTTATTTTCAAAGTAAAACACATTCGTAAATTTAACCAGTGGCGTCGGTACAAAATGTGACTATCAGATTTTTTGCGGAAACTATGTCTAACCTAACCACACCACTGACTTATTTGATTTTAACTTTTTTTTTATGAATCCCCCATTCAATTACAACAAAAAAGTTCACGTGTGTTATTTTGCTACGAGGGCCAGTTTAATGTCAAATGATTATTTTATTTGACTATACACAAATATTAAAAAATATGTTTTAAATAATTGATCAAACACTCAAATATTAATTTAAGTATATTAACTAAGATCTATACATACTTACAATAAACAAATATGTAGGTATATGCCAAAGGAAGGCATCTGAGGATGCCTATTTAAGTATAACATGTTCTCAGTGACATGCATATTTATTTATTAGTATGAATAGTATGTTATTTTCTAATATTTTCTATTTTGACAAGGCGGCTTTGAAAATACTTTTTTGATATTTTGTATTTTGATAAGGCGGCTTTGGAAATGCATTTGTCGTGAATTAAAACATATTTGACAGTTAGTTGCTTATGTGGTTTATTTCTCAGTTTTGTCATTTTCATTGAATATTAATAGTATTGTTTAAAAGGTATGGATTACTTAAGAAATAATGCGCATTTAGCTGACATGCATTTTGTATATGGCCTTGCCGATGGAAATGCACGAGCAGCTAGACGAATCTATCAAGAGCGATATCCTAACAGAGTACTGCCTGCTGCTGAAACATTTTCAAATCTTCACCGACGTTTAGCTGAAACAGGGAGTTTTGCGAGGTCACGTGACATTCCTGGAAGACCGCGAACAGCCCGAACTCCAGAATTAGAATAAGCTGTTTTAAACGCTGTAGTGGAAAATCCAGATAAAAGCACTCGAATAATTGCTGATGCTCTCAATTCCACCCAAGCCACAGTTTGGAGAATTCTGCACGATGAGCAGTTGTATCCGTACCATATTCAAAGGGTACAAGCTCTTTTACCCAGGGACTTTCCTCAGCGCATTAATTTGTGTCAGTGGTTTTTGGAAAAATTTGCTGAAAATCCCCAATTTTTAAATTATGTACTTTTTACGGACGAGGCAAATTTTTCTCAGAGTGCGATTACAAACTTTCACAATAACCATATCTGGTCTTTGGAAAATCCCCACGCCGTTAGTGAACGAAATTTTCAATACCAATTTTCATTAAACGTGTGGGGGGGAATAGTTGGCGATTACTTAATAGGACCTTTTTTTCTTCCACTTCGGCTTAATGGCGAGACGTACCGACATTTTTTGGAAAATGAACTTCCTCCCTTACTGGATGATGTGCCCTTAGAAACTCGAAGACGTATATGGTTTATGCATGACGGAGCTCCCGCCCATTTCAGCATAGTGGCCAGGACCCATCTTAATCAAATTTATCCAAATCGATGGATAGGTAGGGGAGTTGAGGAAGGAAATCAACCGTGGCCACCAAGGTCCCCAGATTTAAATCCTCTTGATTTTTATTTGGGGGACATTTGAAGTCAATCGTTTACAAGACGCCAGTCGAAAATGCAGAAGTGCTAAGAAACCGAATAATCGATGGTTTTGAGGCAATAAGAAACAGACCAGATATCTTAGCACGCGTACGAGATTCCATGCAAAGGAGATTAGATGCCTGCATCTTGGCTGAAGGTGGACATTTTGAACAATTTATTTAAAAATCATTTAATTTTTGCAACGCACTTATTTAATTATAATTAAATTAAATGTTATACCTTACCCCTTACATAATAAATCTTTGAATTTAAAACATATTTTTTAATATTTGTGTATAGTCAAATAAAATAATCATTTGACATTAAACTGGCCCTCGTAGCAAAATAACACACGTGAACTTTTTTGTTGTAATTGAAGGGGGGGGGATTCATAAAAAAAAAGTTAAAATCAAATAAGTCAGTGGTGTGGTTAGGTTAGGCATAGTTTCCACAAAAAATATGATAGCCACATTTTGTACCGACGCCACTGGTTAAATTTACGAATGTGTTTTACTTTGAAAATAAGTGTCCTGAGATGCTTATTTAATTCACCAAATTTCATAAAAAAAAAATTACTTGTTAAGGAGTTATTTAAAAATTATTACCATTCCTTCTAACATTTCAACACCCTGTATCTCCGTAACGAAGTCGCCAGGGACCACTGTTTATAAGAACTTTTCATCTTGAAATATTGCCGGCAATTACCTCCCGAAGTTTGTCGAAGTACTTTTGAATCACCCTGTATATCAGATTTATGAAATTCCTTATGATTTTCGAGATACCCTATAAAACTATCAAAAATAGAACACCCTGTACAGCCTCGGGGCCTTAGCAGGTTCGGTTGTCTGTTTACCAGAAACGAGACATATGATGTTTCAAAAAACAAAATCTTAGGAATACCTCTCGAGTTATGACAAAAAAGAACATTTTGATTCACGCCGATATAACATCGCCCAAGTGAAAAATGTTTATTATTAAAATAATACAAAATAATCTTAATAAATGTAATGGTTAAAAAATTATGAAAAACAGATTTAAAATCTAAAAAAGTTATAGAAGAAAAAACAAACAAAATTTTGGGGTGGTGGCGGAATTTTGTGCCGGGCAGTGTATATTATTTTTAAAACTTTGCTTTATTGTCATTATATTGTAAATAAAAATTTAATATTTACCCCAAAATAAATATGAGGAATTGTTGGTGTTTTAATTAAATGTTTTTTTTTTTCAGAATATTTTTGAAAACTTTAAATTTTGGGACACCCCTCATATTTCGTTACCCTCTAATTTATCAAAACTTTTAAAATAATCCCATGTGAAAGAAACATTTTTTTCCACAACTTGGTATTTAAGATTCGGTATCTAGTATTTATCGTATTATCTACTATTTAGTATCTTCAGAACTAACAATTATCGAACATACATAATGAACTTTTAAAAATTATCTCACAAATGTCCCCTTAAAGTTATTCTCACGTATTTAAAACTAACCCGTAAAGAAAGGCAAATTTAAGCAGAAAAACGCCCATTATGGACGACACTTTGTCTTTTCAGCTAGAACATGTATATATTTCTAGTAATTTAATTTTGTTTTTATAATATCTCAAAAAAGCTGAATAAAGACGATTTATTATTATTATTATTTTGTTTATTTCTCGATTACTATTGAACGTAGAAAAATTGCTGAGTGAGCTGCTGGATTCTACGGGAAAATATAAAACCAATAGGCCCGTTTTTTTATGCTTTTGATAAGCCACATGGAAACCGAAACATGAGGGGTGTCCCAAAATGTTGAACTTTTTTTTATGGTAAGGCACAGCACTGCAGGATTGCTCCTTTAGGGCGCTTTGCGAGCCGTACGTGTGTGGTTTTTTGGAGGTTATATTTATTGTGGAACACTACATCAAAAAGGCCGCTCGTTGGTTTGTCTTGGATTGAAAATGACATTAAATATTAGACACCATACAATCACAATTGGATTTAACATCGAAGGGTTTATCACAGATAACAGTTTTGATGTACCTTGCAGAGGGCGCCACCAGCAGCACTTTGCATACATCTAAAGCTTTTTTGTGTCTCGGTTAATTAAATTTCTTATAAAATTCTTACTCCAAGGCATTTTTTATCAAAGAGGAGTTTCGCTTTAAGCAACCATTCCTGAGATAATTGAATTTAAATGTTTTATTGCATACTGAAACTCGTCGCTGCCTTCCTTTACACTTTATCCGAAATTAAGTCTCAGGTTTATATAAACTTTCAATCATACAAGCAATTACTGCTTAAAGTTTGTCTACGTAGGTACTTAAATATCACTCTGTATATTGTACTAGAAGAACTATGTGTACAAATGTGGTATTACATTTTCTGTGAGGATTTCTCGACGTATATGACAATGTTTTATTGTAATACAAAGATTTTATGTGCATCACCCAAGCGCCAAAGCCCATAACTCGTCAAAAAATACTGGTATGCATCAACAACACCCATCATTAAAATATTGCCAGCCTGGAGGTCTGCTTCCAAATTTACTTGAATACCAGTAGATTCAAAGAAAAGTAATGATGATGTCCATTCATGCTTATTTCAGGCTGAAGTAACTTTGCTCAAGATTTATTTAATCTGGCCCAATATCACTACAAGACGAACATTCGAGTCCATGTTTCCTAGAAAAAGTTTTGTGAATGCCATTCTGTCATGATGATATAGTTGCTGGAAAAACTGAAGAACTTGCTTAAACGAAGAAATGACTTGGGATACTACTAATCAATACATATTCCCAGTCTTCCCTTGCTGGAAAATCTGAAGGACTTGCTTAAACGAAGAAATTACTTGGGATACTACTAATCAATACATATTTCCAGTCTTCCCAGGGTCCCAGTTCTTTTTGGGGGTTGGTTCTGAACTAAGTAGGGATCATCCAATACTCTTAAAGAAACGGACCATAATATGGCTATTCGCTGAAGATACTGTCCTACAGATATATATAGTACAGAGAAGAATAGTGCGAGGATCCAAAACTGACGCATGCTTGGCACATTAACTTAAATTTTCTTGTGAGCTTACGCTCCATCACAATGTAAACGTCAATGGGTGTAATTTGGCAAAATGGTGTACTGCCATACGCAATTTGATATTTAAATGACCTAAGTTGTAGAAATTGGTTCGCTTTTTTTTCTACAATCTCTGTGGTCACTAAACTCAACATAATTATATAAGACCTCACTATTAGCTTATTTTTTAAAATTTGTGATCTATAACAACCCTACCTATAAGTATTGATGGAATATAAACGTATGGTCTTATGTGCTGTCCGATATATCTGCATAAGCGAATGTTCCAAAATATTTTTATTTCAATTTAAGCATTAAGAGACCAAAGGTATAATTAAAAATAAATATTGTAGAGGTTCTCACTGTTCAGTTTGCGAAAGTGTGTGCAATGTTGCAACGATATCCGAAGAACTACCGAGATATCCACTTATGGAAATACAAATATCTGAGCTTTCCCCTTCTCATACATTTTTTCGTAAAATCAAAGTAGAATTTATTTCTTCTATTCGGCCTATATGTATAGTAAGGTAAGGTGGGGTATTTGGGTCATGATTTTACAACGCTACAATGAAGTAATTGCTTTAATGACACCAAAGTCCTACCCAGTTCCCAAATCTATTTCGGATTATTGTACACATGTTCAAATGTGTTCACTTCAGATTAAAAAATGTGTATAAATGAGATTGCAAAGTTTGAGTAGGTATTCAAAACTTAATTTTCTTCAAAGTTTCTTCCTTGGGCCCAGTTACCCCGTCAATATGGGGTAAGTGGGCCACAGACTTGGGTCGAATACTGAAATCCGATATTCGAATACGAATCCTAAATACTGTATTCTAAATTGTATTTGAATATTCAAGATTCGAATACAAAGAAAAAAAAAGTATTTGAATACCGCTGTATTTAAATACCTGGATTCATTTGCATAATATGAATACTTCATGAATAATCCAACTAAAAAAAACATATGCGCACATAAAGCTTGATGATTATTTATGAAGTTAATTTATAAAAATATATAAAAAAAATAAAAATTCTATATTAAATAAAACTTAAAATAAAGTACTTTGGTACATTGGAGATTGGAGCACAGTAAGGTAACACAAAATAATTGTTTAAGCAAAAAAAACTATCCTTGAAAAATAATCTTAAATAATAAATAAAACTTAAAATAAACTTTTTTCTAATTTAAATAAAAAATAGGAACCAACGAATTATACCTCATAACGACGTACTAATACTTAGATATAAACAGAAAAAAGAACAGCAATTAAGAAGAAACATTAATATTAAGAATTTCCTATCCCGTTCGCCTTTAACAAAACTAACGTTTCAAAAAGATCGTCACTTAAATTCTGACGCTTCAGCGTATTTACCATACCCGCAAAAGAAAACAATCGTTCTACTGGAGCAGACGACGGTAATGTGGTGTTATATCTTAAAAATATTTGTTTAATTGAAGGGTAATCATTAGGCATCTCCAAACCTAATCTTTTATCGTCAAGATATTGCAAAAGGTTAAGTTGAATTTTTCCTTTTAGTTTATCTCTATTATCCCGAGAAATTAAATCGCTATTTTTTTCCGGATTTTCCTCACTTTCAAATTCGAAAAATTTAATATCATTATTGGGCGTTGATTCTTCTCCATTAAAATCTGGTTTTTAAATATCTCTTTGGAGTTCCACATCAGCATCAATTATATAATTTTTTAATTCCTCAATGTCTAATCCAAACTGCCATGAAACGGTTTGTGATAGCCACCTAAATTTAATAGTCGGGCAAGTTACTGCAGCAATTATTTCATTTTTGGCTTTGGCTTTTGTAAGGTCAAATTACTGCACAAATCTGGCATTGACGCGATTAATTGTGTGTTCTAAAATTAAGCTGGTACTCCTATTAAGTGTCATGATTGATTTAACTTTAATTAGTATTGTTTTTAAAGAAGTTATAATTGGTATTAAATAACCAAAATATGTGTGAGTGTCTCCTTGTAGAAAATCTACTGTTTCAGCAATGGGTTTCAAAATACAACAGTATTCGTGTAGATACGATCTGCATCTTTAAGATTTTCTTTAAGGTTTAACTCTTTATATAGTTTGGTTAGGTTCTCCTTGGATATAGATAATACAGTTCCAGCGAGTGACTGTTGGGTAACTTAAAGTATGACCAATTATCTTTTGAAGCAATTCTGCACTCTTGGGTCTTGCAGGGCATTTCCAAAGCTCATTGCACTTATTTAAAATAGTTGTATGTCGGGATCTCAAAGAAATGTTAGAGTTTAAGACGGAGTTTACATCACTTGTTTCCAAAAGATTAAGAGTATGACTAGCGCATCTAAGGTGCCTTGGCAAAATTATGTCGCTATTTTCAACGTCCGCAGAGGTACTTTCCGCAATTGGGTTAAACAAAAGTCCATCGTCCTCCCCATCATGATCATTCACGTTGGTTTCCTCCTGTGTTTCCTCTGATATGTCAATTGGCTCGATATCTTTTGGTTTTATACCAAACTCCTTACATGACTTTACAAAGTTACTACCGTTATCAGTTATTGTTGCAACATGTTTTGAAACATCTAATTCAAATTTTCGAAAAATATTGTGCAGTTTCTCAGCAATTCGGTCAAGAGTATGAGAACCAGAAAACCGTTCACAAGCTAATGCAACAGATTTCCTTTCAAATGAATTTTTATCAATCCAGTGACAGGTAACTCCAATAAAGCTGCGTTTTTTAGTAGACCATGCGTCTGCAGTTGTACAGACAATCTCACATGTTTTTAAAACTGACCTAATATTGGATTCCTTTTCATTATAGTATTGTTTAACCTTTTTAATAAATGAGGCCATGAGTGCAATATCGGACTAACCCCAATATTAAGAAACCTCAGGAAATAGATTTGAAAAAACGGTGAAAAGTAATTCACTCATAACAGCCTTATTTTAGAACATTTCGGCTTAAATCAACGGAAGTATTATTAAGAGTCGCTTACATTTTATGAATTTTTGACAATATTTTGACTAGAAATTAATTTTGGATGTTTGAATGTGGGTTGGTCCACTTTGCATTCGGAATATTTTTAGTTGTTTGCTGTATTATTATAAATATTTGTTACTATTGAGTCGTCTCAAAGCAAAACTGGCCTTATCCATTTTAGTTCATTTTACGCAATAAGGCAAAAACCTCTATGCAGTTTATTATATTGATTTTTTATAATGGCGTATTCAAATCTAATGAAATGAAGGATAAGAAAATGTCTGCTGGTATTAAAATAAAAAAAAGTAATTTTAAGACAGAAAAAAACTCAAAAATAAAATGGATAAGGCAAGTTTTGCTGTGTCGATGTGGATTTGACAAGTTATGCAGTGATAGGTATGGGATATGACCAGTTTTGCAATGCTAAAGAAACCGTATATTCATATTATTATTACAATACAATGACATAACACAAAAATCAGGATTAAATTATTAATCCTACATCCTCTTCTGACGATCTTGGTTCGCAAAAACCATTTTCGTCGTCGTCGATATTATTATCTTCAGTTCCACCTGGCTGTGCGATGTCTGTCGACAGTAGTGTTTTAAAAAAAGCCAAGTCATCTCTCTGCTGCCATTCTTCACCAAAATGTTTTAATAGTAATTTTCTAACATCGGCTAGCTTAGCTGGTTTTACTGGAACACCAACAGGAATAATTTTTGCATCGAAATGTTCAAGTTTTTTGCCCTTTTTTAAAACTGATTTGGCTACCCCATAGTCTGATTTGTAAGCCTGCTCCCCGTAAATTAAAACTGTGCCATTTTGATTTTTGGTAAATAAGAATCTTTTCGCCAGCGAAAATTTAAAATGCCATGTTCCAACAGGTTTAAGGACGTCTACAGTACACGATTTCCAATCCCTTACATGACAATCGTTGCCCAAGGTAGTCACAGTACCATGTTGTTTAAAGATTTCGACGTAGGTTTTAGGATCGGTTATCGTTGGCTGCTTCTTTAATAATTTTTCGATTCTTCCAAAAACTCTATCGGGGGGCAAAAATGAATGTCCGGGGATGGGAAAAACTAATTCAATTGTGGTGATATTTGGTGGGGCATTTTGTGACAAAAAGTACGACAGCATACCAATCATTGTTGAATTTCGATTCTGCCCCCCACATCCATCTGCACAAAGTCTTATTAGCGAATATGATGACAGATCCGTTTTTAAAAGAATACTGTATACGGCTGAGGCAATTTCATTTGACACCTTTTGGAATTCATTTTCCATCCACGTAAAAATATAGACATTATCATTCGTCAGTTTCCCCTTAGAAGAACCTTGAACTATGGTGAAGTTGTAGGTGTATAGTTGTCTGCTGTAATAGGCAATTTGATCTGGAACTTTGGGATTTACCAAATTTTTTTGGCAGTCAAATGAGAAAGTTATCATATTGTCGTCAATTTCCTTTAGTTTTTCAAAAAACGCCTTTGCCCTTAGTGAGTGGACTCGCTTCTCTACAATCAAATTAGCCTTCTTGACACCATCTTGTTCAAGCCTAATTTTTTCCGTCAGCTCAATACATTTCGAACAGGCATCTGTCACAGGACTTCCAAATCCAATGTTATACTCTCTAGTAAAAATGCTGTGAAAAAAGTTTTCTTTACATTGAGGATGGCTTCATGAGATTCATTGTATAGTTTCCAAAGTTTCGAAATACTTACGTCGCTGCCTAAGTATTGCCGATTTCCTGTTTTTAATCGACAGTAGTGACTTTCAATACCTCTCAGGTTTCCAATAAATTTTCGAACAGCATTTCTTTTCTGTTTATATTTTCCGCTAACACGATCACCACCGCGCTTTTCTATAGGCATAAGCCCTGTTTCTAAATGGTTCTTAGCTATTCTCTGAACCCGATCTTTGGAAATGACAAGGATGTCTAAGAACGCTTTTTGACATACCTGTATTTCAAACTTTTGGCAACCTGCTTTCTTCACAAAATATCTAGTCGATACACTTTTCCTGCTGCTAACTTCTTTTTTTTGCCTAGAACGCTTTGGTTGAAAACTTTTGCAATACTTCAGAATAAAGGAATCTTGTGTAATTTTTGTCTTACATGCGTAGAAGCTGCGATGGAACATGTACGCGTCTTGTGCTGTTAATTTCTTGCATTTGTAGGTTTTCCCATCGTGGTTACACTTGGGATATAATGGCAAGTGCTTCGCCTTATATCTAAAACAATTATATATTTTTAATAACAAAGATTTTAGTAAGGTACTGCTAGAACTTACCTTGCTTTTTTTGCTACTTCCCTCTTCCATTTAGATTTATCACTGACACGCTTTCGACCTTTTCCTGGCTCTGCAGGTATAATTTCACGCTCTATTTGACACAAACACCAGCAACAGTCACTTACTAGCTAACTTATCGTAAAAAAAAATTTTTATAATTGCGTTTTTCAGTCCAAAACAATCGCAAAAGGGCGAGAAAAAACAATTAAAAACTATCTAACCTGATCGTTTGTCGTCGTATAACAAGGAACATTCCACGTGACGAATCGCGCGATATTGCCGCATTGTCATTGGTCAGATGGATAAGACAAGTTGTGCTTTGTTAGCCGCTATGGATAAGACCAGTTTTGCTTTGATAACGATTTTTTAGTGGTAAAATTATACGAGTTATAGCAGATTTTGCTACGGTGAGAGTTTTCTGAGGGATACAGGGCAAGTTAAACTATCTATTGCAATATCTAACTCATTTTTCATCAAAAGTGGATAAGGCCGGTTTTGCTTTGAGACGACTCATATATTTCATTACAAAGTTTATTAACAGAAAAGATTATTATTTAAGAAACAAAACAAAACTTAAGTTGATTTTTATTCCGTTTCGTTGTCAAATGGGCCAATTAGTTCTCCTCCAGTAGCATCTGCCGACGATCTAAGATTCTTGTAAAACTCCCGATGTATGGGAGGAATAAATTACATTAACTAAAGGAGGTCCTTCTTCTTAGCTTCATTAATAATATTACCGTTTGGGTATAGAAGTGGAAGTTCCAATATTTCGTTGGAAGCAGATTTTCTTTTACTAAGATCAACTGTTTCAAAATGAAGTTCTTCTTTGTTGGAATATTTATATTGAATGGTGTAGGGAGAGTTTTTTGTAAACCTAAACCATTGCATTTTAAGCCACTCCACCTTGCTCTTGGATTGAGAAACTTTTCTGTTGTGTTATATTAGTCTCATATATTTAGGTGAAAAAAAAATGAGTAGGGGAAAGTGGGGCAAAGCGGCCCCCCTAAGAGTCAAAAAATCACCATCGCCTTATTTTTTGACATTTTTTTCCATAAAGTGCATCTTTCATTTTAGGCTTCATTCGTCCTAATTAATCATTGCCGATTTTTGCCAAATTGAGTCATGAATATTTTTATCTACTCTTGTTTAAAAAATTTCAAAAATGCCCACTTTGCCCCATATGTGGGGTAAAGTGGCCCCGCATATGGGGCAAAATGGACATATTGGAAAGAAATCGACAATCCAATGGTGGTTTTACTAAGGAAAACGAAAAAGACACATCAACATCAGTTTTTATTCTAACTTTGGACGAGAAAGCTCAACAGTTATCATATGAATAATAGCAGGTGCAAAATAACAAATTTTTCTTAGAACTAGAAGATGAAAAATAAAGAAAACTCATATAAAGGAACTTATTTAGCATTTAAATAAACTTTTTAACGAAAACTTTGTTCATAAACTTAAATGCTAAGAAAGAAACAGGCAACACGTTTTAATAAAAAAAAAACTCAAATAATTTGCATTTTTCCATGCCTCAACTTCTTCGCTTGGACTCTTCCTGCTATCTCCCACTCAAAAATTTCACTGATATCATCCACGTCTGGAAAAATGAAAACATTTCGGCTTTGTCGATACTGTCGTAAGAATTTTACTTCTATTTTATTAGTCTCACCAGAATTTCGCTCTGTGTCAAATATTTGAGCCACGAACTGTTTCTTGGTTTGTTTCTCTGAAACCAATTCAGTCAAAACGAATTCATCAACTTTCAGATCTTGAATATTTGTTCGTTCTGCTTTAAATCCTGAAAGCTTTGGATAATACTCCATACTACTTTCTGAATCGCTTGGTTCAGCATACTCGATATCAACGGAACTTTCTGATGAAGAATCATTTTCTGCCTCTCTCTTCTGCGGTAGTTTTCTGGGTGGTAATGTCTTACTTTCTACTATTTGCTTTTTAACTGTCTTCGCTTTTTTTGGTTGACTTACTTTTGCCGATTTTAGTTCCTGATAATCTGGAGTTGATGTCAGTATCATAGTTTTCCCTTTTTTCACTGTTCTTTTTATTTGGCGTGGCCCAGCCTTCGGAAGAGGGAGAATGTCTTCGGGGGAAAATATAGATTTTTCGCGTCTTGTCTGTTCGTGGTGATTTTTTTCACTGGCTCAACTGGGGTTGAATGTGGGGATATTTTAGTGCTGGGACCGGGTTGGGGTGAAGCAGTCTTATTAGAAGTGGTTTCGGCTTGAACATTCTCGACTTGACCTGGCACCTTTTGGATCTGAAGATTAACTTCTTCATTCTGTGGCTGCATTACTTCCTCAAGTAGTTCTTTATCCTGCAGTTGCGTGGCTTGATTCTCAGCTTCATCTTCTACATTCTGAGGCACAGGTCGATCTGTGGTTTCTGAGGGTTTGAATAAATATTCTGGGAATATATCTGGGTTATATGGGGAAATTCCTGTTGCTCTAAAGCCATTTATGGCCGTTTCCGTAGTTGCAGCCCTCTGAAATGCCTTGCCAAAAAGTTCTCCAACTTCATAAATAGTTCCGAGTTTTCCTGGATAATTTACCAGCCACTTTTTCACCTCCTGTTCATAAGTGGGCTCATAAAAGCTACGTCAAGAGGCTGCAACCTATGAGATGTATGTGGAGGTATAACTAGAACATGCACATTGTTAGCTCTTGCCATTTCCACAAATTCCAGATTTTTGGTATGGGTTGCATGTCCATCCAAAATTAATAGGACCTGATCTTCTTTGGTAGGTTTCGTTTATTTAAGGAAATGTTTAAACCAGATATCCGAAAATATTTCTGATTGCATCCATCCTGACTGATGATAAGCAGCTATGGATTCTGAAGGTAACCCCTTTTCAAGAAGTGGAGATTTGCGCACTCTTGGAAAAATTACTAGAGGGGGCACATAAAAACCTGCAGCATTGAAACAAACCTCCAGCGTGGAAAGTGTGCCTCGCTCCGCCGATGACAAACAACCGACTTGCTTCTTTCCTTTTAAGGAAAATATTTTAGATGGTTTATTTGGTACTGTCAACAGTCCCGCTTCATCACAATTGAATATGCGGCTTGGAGGGAAGTTATACTTCTCCAACATTTGTCCCAGAAGTGTAAAAAACTTTGCAACTTACTCGTTGTTGAAAGCTGTTGCTCTTGCTTGCGAAGTAGGTTCGGGAAGTCTCAAGGAAATATTTTTTCGTCTTTTTAAAAATCCATACACCCAATCGCGCCCAGCTAAGCCTTTTTCATGATTGAAAGTATGAGAAATATTGTTTCTCTCCGCAAACTGGAATGCGAGCCTCCTTAAGTCGGTGGTTCCAAGGCCAAAAAGACGACTTTCCATTTCTAAGATATGGTTTGCTAATTTATTTATTTATTTATTTATTTACAAGTTCAGGATACAAACAGGCACAACGACCCAAAAACTGTATCCACTGAGTGAATAAGTTGTGTATACAATCAATAAGTATGAGATAAGATTAAATTTAAAAAATAATAATAAACAGATTTGTGGTAAATACATTCAGAATCAATATAAAGTTGAACCCTAAATAGGTGGAAAACTAACAATTAATTTCCCCTAAACAACTCTTAGATCCAAGAGTCTCTTAAAACAAACGACCGTGAGATTCCTGGCGAATAAGTCCATATCTTGACAATAAGTATTAAATCGAAGACTTAGTCTAGTAATTGGCGAGTTTATGCCTAGATTAGTATTAGAGTGTTCTATATTAAACATGCAACGCTGTCGGGTGGACCTAGCCGGAACATGCAGTGCCAGTAGTGACAAAAGCGATGGAGCGTCGTACATGTCATGTAGTAATTTAAATAAAAAGATTAATTCTGATTTTTTACGGCGAACTTCAAGTAGTGTTAGGTTAAAAAGTTGTTTAGTTGCGGAGATACTTTCCACTTCATAGATGCCATTAATTCTCCAGTTGAGGAAACGTGCAAACTTGTTTTGAACACTTTCGATTCTCAAAATGTACTTGTGATAAAAAGGGTTCCATACGACACAGGCAAAATTTAATCTACTGTAGATAAAAGCAAAATAAACAGACTTTATGGCATTCACGTTTTTAAAGTCACTGCATATTCGGGATACGAACCCTAACATTTTATTACATTTGCTAACGACGTAGTCGATGTGTTGGTTAAATGTTAATTTGTGATCAAAGATTACCCCTAAGTCTTTAATTTGATTGACTCTATTAAGCGGTTCGTTATTTACAGAATAATTATATGTAAACGAGTCATGGTTCTTTGTAAAGGATATACACGAACACTTACTCAAATTGAGAAATAACTTATTCTCTTTACAGTACCGTGAGACCCTCTCCAAATCACCCTGTAACAGTTCACAATCTTCAAGCGATTTTACTCTTGCGTAGATTTTCAAATCATCTGCATAAAGAAGGAATTGGGCATATAAGAAACAGGTGGATATACTATTGATATATAATAAAAATAGAAGAGGCCCAAGGTGAGAACCTTGGGGAACCCCAGAAGTTACTGAAAATGATTCGGAAAGATATTCATTTATTTTTACTCTTTGTTTTCTACCAAATAGGTACGACGAGAACCAGCGCAGAAGATCACCCTGCACCCCTAGTTCGGCCAACTTTGAGACAAGAATGTTATGGTCAAGCTTGTCGAATGCTTTACTGAAGTCAGTGTACAGGGAATCCACCTGCCCTCGGTTGTCCATAACCCCGGAAATGAACTGACTATAGATTATGAGATTGGTTTCAATTGATCTTTTAGAAAAAAAACCATGTTGTTGTGGTATTATTAAAGATTTGAAATAAATGAAAAGCTGGTCATATATTAGACTTTCTAGAACTTTACTAAACACACAAAGTTTACTGATGCCGCGATAATTGTTTACAGAGGATTTATCACCGGAGTTTTTAAAAATGGGCGACAGATATGATGTTTTCCATAGTTGAGGGAAAGTTCCGGAATTAAGAGATTGCTTAAAGATTGCAAACAGAGGTTTACAGAGGCCCTCAGCACAATTTTTTGCGAAACAGGATGGAATACCATCACTACCTGCACCTTTATTTGGATTCAAACCCTTTAACTTACGTAGCACGTCGTCTTCTGTCAAAACAATACTAAACACATTTAGGTTATTTACACTTAAAGGAGTACCAAAAGGTATTTGAGTATAAGGCTCATAAACGCTTTTAAAATAAGTCGCAAACAATTGAGATACGTCGTTCGGATTGACCGCGGTTTGTTCGTTGTATGAAATTGCACTAGGAATGCCAGAATCGCGCCTGGAACTAGAAACAAATTTCCAGAAATTCTTTGGATCAGACTTAATATTATTTTCGCATGAAGAGACGTACCTTAAATAATCATAATTCATTAAGTTTTTACTCTTCCGCCTAAGCTCGCTAAATCTAGAATAATCATTCACATTACTAAAAAGTTTCAATTTTTTATGATATTTATTTTTATCTTGTATGCATTGTCTAGTGCGTGCAGAAAAGTAAAATGGAAAGTTCTTGTGTTTGCTCTTAAATTTAGGAGTGAATTGAGAAATGCCAGCGCTCAAAGTTTCGTAAAATTTACCAACGTTTGCATCAACTGAAAATTCATCAGAGAGAATATCGCTCCAATTGAATCCTTGGTAAAAATTAATTAGATTATTGTAATTACATTTTCGGAAGTTGTAAGTATCGATTGGTTTAAACGGTAACAATTTTATCCTACCGCAGTCGAATGAAAATTCCAAAGGCGGATGGTGAGCGCTGACATGACCCAATGGGAGATCACTGAGTCTAAGATTACTCACAGATGCGTTCTTGTACCAGACCAGGTCAAGCAATCTGTTATTAAAGTTTAAAATGCTATTCGCCTGCTGTAATTCGTTAAACGAAAAGGAGTCCAATAAATCAGCATATTTATCATCAGGAAAAGTGGGGATTAGAAAGGAGTCATTAGGTTTCCATGTTATCTTAGGGATATTAAAGTCGCCGCAAATTAATGATGTTTCGCCATTAAGTTGACACCAGATAGATTGAAGTTTATTGGCAAAACAAACACGAGCGTAATCCTCTTCCGGGGGCAAATAAACGCAGCAAAGGTGTAAACGTCGATTACCGTTGCCAGCATGTAGCGTGACCCAAACGTCCTCCGCATCACTCTGCCAGGCAACCCGCTGAATAGCACCGAACTCCTTACGCACGGCTATCAGCGCACCCCCACCTTCAACCTTCCTGCAAGCGGTTGTTTGTCTATCGCGACGGAATACGGTATAGATGCTCGCGTCGAAAAGTTCACTGCTAAGTACGGAATCATTAAGGTTGGTCTCAGTAAGAAAATAAATGTCAGCATTGTAATTTGTTGTGTTAATTTTAAATTCACGAGTTTTAGAACGCAATCCGGTTACGTTCTGGTAGTAAACCAACAGCGCCATTTCTGATATGAATATTGTCTATGTATATTTTGATTTAGGGTCTATAGTGAACTAAGACATTCCTTATTGCGAATTAATTTGATAGGCGATTCTTCTCCTTTGCGGATGAAAACGGCACCATTCTTCACCCAGGCATATTTATAGCCCTTTTCTCGAGCCACTAGCCTAGTGTCTCTAAACAAAAGCTTATTCTGAGCTGTCAGGTGTTCATTAATATAAATAACAGTAGGAATACCCTCAATACGAAGACCAGCTGAGGCCCCTGCTCTCCTCTTCTCCTTAACGGCCAATAGCAAATCATCCCTGAGTTTGCGATTGTTGCATTCAACAATAATATTCTTGGGAGCGTTTTTATCAAAAGACTGAACTCTGTGGATTGACTCGATCTTTCCTGCCGGCAGCTCAACACCCAACGAGGTTGAAATTTTATTCAAGATTTGAATCAAATTCTCGTCTTTTTTCACTGGTACACCTTGAATTTCGATATTTTTGAGCCTGGAGAATTGATCCATTTCATTTATTTTGGATTTTAAGCCGGCCATTTCAGACTTCAGAGACTCATTTGTAGCCCCAAGCTGCTCGATAGCCTTGGAGTTCTGCGTAATCATTGTGAGGGTCTGTTCGAAGTCACTCATCTTGTCGGAAAAAAATGTTAGAGATCTCAACATTTCCTCCTGCTTCTCATTAATACTTCTGATGTCTCTTTTTACTTCAGACATAAAACGTCGTAGATCTTCGTGGTTGTCAGCCTCAAAATCCTCATCTGTCACACTTGCCATGCGCGCCTTAGACCTTGTAACACCCGGTCTCTGACTTAAATTATCAACTCCACCTCGACAGTCGGCACACTTCCAAACAAATCCTGCTGTTGCCTTCAAAATAGTGTATTGTTCAATATTAAGGTCAACACACCTTAAGTGACAAAAAAGTTCACAGATACCACGACATTGTATCCCAGGTGATTTTTTAGTTATTGGATTCGTACAAATCTTACATATACTTTGCATTTTTTGCTGTTATTAACTAAGTTAGTAAAAATATAGTTGTACCTTTCGATGGGGAAGAAACTCGTGATCAGGGAGATGCAAAGATAACACAATAATTCCAACAAAGTTCCACAAAACTGATGAAAAACCCGGAGCGACAAAAATAACGAACCGTTTTATTCACACTTACTTACACACATAATTCAGTTTCTTGTTCGGGCGTAAAAGTTGTGGTGAATCGTCCTAACTTTTTTTTCGCTGTATCATTTGGCTCTTTGTCCATTTTCGCTAAACGGCGCTTCAAAGTTGTTCTGGGCACCTGGTAGGTCAGAGCTGCTCTTTTGATAGGCATTAAGTTGTTTCTCACAAAGCGGACCCTGTCTACTTTACCCCACAGGAAAAAGACCACTTTGCCCCGAATGGTTATTTTATAAAAAAAAAACCAAAACTAAAAAAAATAGAAATTGTTTAGTACTAAACTGGTGGCGATTACTTTCAACAACAAAATCAACTAATAGAAGACACTGGAAAAACTTGAGAAATTCAAAAACTAACGCTTTTATTGCTTATTCCGTTGCTTGTAAATATTACATCACAGACCGTATACAATAGGGGAGAAGCTTGTACCTTGAACCGGGTTTCTTTGAGGATTCATTTTTCCCACGGTTTAAAATTTTAAGGAAAAACTTGTGCGCTAACTTGTAGCTTATATATGCTAAAATAATGTATTAAAGCCCTATTTTAATAAAACAAAAAATAAGATTTTTTTTTGCCATTTATTTATTTTTACGAATTTGGTCCAAGGCACAAACCCGTCGTGTACCTTGGACCGCATATAACTTAAAAAAAACGACAGAAAATTGCTATTCAATATTATACATCTCGAAATCTAAATCGAAAATATAAATTCCTTTTTGCCTTTCCGACAACCCAGCCTGACGTGGTGGTGCAAGTTTGAGTAAAACATCTTGAAGATCAATATTAAATTCTTGACCCCCTAAGCCAGAAAATTTGTTGCTGGTGAGAATTCTTCTTAGGTATCGAACCATTAAACAAGGACTTAGGACAGTTATTTCAGCAACATAGAAATGTATTTTCTTTTTTCCCATTAGTTTGGTAAGACAAAAATCACCTACTGCTAAATCGGAAAGTTTGACTTTTGTGTGTTTAACCTGGCATTCTTCTATGTAATCCATTTCAAATTCATCTTCAGCATCTAAGTCTGAATCGTCATCGTAGACAACAATGTCTTCAGAATCTTCATCTGAAGATGATGACACCTGTAGCACTTTCCTTTTAACAATTTCCTTTTTTGCTTTTGGGATCTTTGTAATACTTTTTTTATTTAATTCAATTTCCATTTTTTCAGGAGTACTTATCCGTTAATATTCGACATTTTCCTTTTTTTCGTCCTTTTGAGGAAGCAGTTCTTGGACCAGCTTGGGGAAATGGACGAATCATTTCGGGTGAGGTGAATGCATGTGCAGATGAAGTAACAATTTCTGTGGACGGAATCGGATTTAACGTGGACGGAGCACCGTTTAGCGTGGAAGGATGAATGTTGGATGAAGTTGCAACAATATTATTTGATGCAGATGTACCAATTCTTTCTGTCGAGGTTCCTTGTGATGTAGTTGGTTCGTCATATGGTCGATCAGTTACTGAAGATCCCATGAATTCATACTCTTGAAAGATATTCTCATTAATAGGCCAAATACCTGATACTCTAAAACCGGACTGAATGTTTAGAGGTGTGAATGCCAAAGGGTAAGCTATTCCTGATATTTCGGCAACATCATATATTGAAATAGGTTTTCCAGGGTGGCAACGCATCCAGTCAGCGCATGCTGTGTTGTAATATGTTTTGTAAGGCCCAAATACGCTTCTGTCTAGCGGCTGGAGCTTATGGCTCGTGTGGGGAGGGAGGGTAAGCAGAACTATTCCGTTTTCTTTTGCCAAATTTATTGCTTTAATGTTAACATGGCTTTCATGGTTATCTAGGATGACTAGCACCTTATTATTTGCAGAACAGTTTACATGTTTTATAAAGTGGCGAAGATACTCTAGAAAAATTATTTTGTTAGACCAGCCGCTAGGGTGAGCAGATCCAACCGAACCAGGAGGAGCACCTTTAATCATGAAGTCTTTAAAAAATACCCTCGGAAATATATATAAGGGTGGAACACTATTTCCTATGGCATTGACGCATGCAATAATTGTAACATTGACACCTCTTTCCCCTGAAGTTGCGCTTCCAACCTGCTTCGCCCCTTTACAAGCCAATATCTTATCTGAAATCAAAAACAATGCTATTATGATATGCTGAATCACTCATAACGATGTCAAAAAGAAAAATACAAGTAAAATATGAAAATACCTGGCATATGAACGTTTGTGTTGCCGCTTTCATCTAAGTTGTATATTCTATCTCCGGTAAATTTATGTTGTTCCATAACCTCCTTAAGCTTCACGAAAAACATAGAAACATTGTGCTTGTTGAAGCTGGTGGACCGAGCTAAACTTGTTGCTTGTAGTTTTCTTAAGCTAATTGTTTTTCTACGTTTAATAAAATCCAAATACCATTGTTTGCCGGCCCGGCTTTTGTTTTCCCAAGAAACAGGGATAGATTTGTTATTTGCCTTTGCAAAGTCGTAGGCGAGGACCTGCAGATCTCGACGGGTATGCATACGAGACGCTGTGACGAGATAGTCGCATAGGCTTATTTCCTCAGCTTCCGTAAATACCTTTTTAACAGCACAATTTTCATACGATTTGAAACATACGTTTTGCTCAAGTTTGATCAAATATCTTTTTAATGTCGATCGAGACACTTTAAATTGTTTAGATGCAATACGATGTGAAATATGATCATTTTGTACAGCATTTGCTGCAGCTTGTAATGCAGGAAGCTCGGGGCGATTTCTCTTTACACCTTGTTTACTTCTTGGCATCTAAAATAAATTATCATTACAATTATTAGATACATAGAAGAGGGATAAGTCATATATTGTACCTTGGACCATGGTCCAACGTACAAGACAGCTTTCTGGCCCAAGGCACAAGCCTACTAAATTTAAGAAAGAATGATTTTTCTAACCTATAAAAGGCAGAAATTAAACATCAAACATCCGCAAAATAATTTGTCTACATACCTAACTTCAACAAAGGGCATCCGAAAATGTTATTTATGTATTGTAAAATTGAATAAAAAATATTAAAATCACGGCAAAATACTTACTTTTAGAGGCACAAATCACATAAGCACGCTCACAATTTAACCGTTTAACAGACGTTACTTAAACAAACCGTGACGCATTGGGAGTCGATATATCAACGAACAGACGGGCTTTTATTAAGATTTACGCGCTAAATTTGGAATTATGCTAATGGTCCAACGTACAAGGTGGTTCAAGGTACAAGCTTCTCCCCTATTGGCTTTCAAGGACGCACAGAGTTTTGCCGCGGCGGCTGTCGGCAACACACTAACAATCAAGTTTTGGCAAAGGCTTCAACAAGTGGTTGCTTTGATTCGAGCGCAGCTTCTGTTTTAGGCGCGGTGGGAGAAATCCGCTTTGCCCCGAATGTCCGTTTTGCCCCACATTCCCCTACTTGTCATTTCTACCAATGTGAAGGGATTTTTCTTTCTAGCATACTTAATGACTTTATGCCAGTCTACAGGTATAAAGATATGGGGATGGAATCTTTTTTCCTTCTCTATGACACCAAAATCTTGGTCACAGGGTAGGTACGAATGACCGCTTACCAAGACTTTGTGATCTATTTCTTCCAAACTGAAATCTGGAGAAGCAGTAATGGAATTACATAACACTGACAGCTTTATATTTCGATTCTGACCTCCGCATTGCTCAGAATACATGATGAGTTTTTTCGAGGTACCTAATGAAATTTTTTATGTAAAATAAAATACAAGATCCTATTTCTTAAGGACCTCTAGATGCAACGCTTTCATCCCATACAAACATGAATGAATTATCAGTACCCATGTCATGAATATTAAAGCAGTACGTCCATAACTGCCTTTTGAAGTAGCAAATTCCCGTAGTCAGTACGGGCGTAGGTAGAGTCACCGTCCAAATATAAGAAGTCCGCTCACTTGCTCTTGCCGCTGTAAATTTCTCCCCTGCCGACGCCCTACCCCGCGCCCAGCGAGTCAACGCTCAAGCGGCGATCGGCTGGGGATTAGTTTTTGCAAGTGCATACTTTAATCCACAGCGCTCTCGGCGAAGAGTTTTCGTATGCTGCCACGTTATAATTAGTATAATATTAGCTTACTTATGATGGAGGCGAATCACCTTAAGAGTTTTTCTTATGGTTGTGTTGATGATTGTTTTTCGTTATTTCGGTGCCCTAAAGATCCAATAAGGTAAGTAAAAAGGATTGTCTACTTCCTTTGAGTAAGATGCAAAGTAGATTTAGTGGGACATATTACACACCATGCCGACGTTTCGTTAATTTATTTTAACTATGAATTTTCATGTATGTATTGATTATGCTGTCAAAAAGGTATATTTAAATAATAGTAATTTACGTAACAAAGTTCCGAAAGTAATATTTTACGGGATGAGTAGGAACTCCAGGGCGAGCCGTAGGAGAGTCCTGAAATCCTGCGAGTTCACTTTTGGATCGTGTTACGTACAATATTTTTTCTGTAGTTGTTTTGTATGTTAAAAAAATATATATAATACGTGACAAGCGCTGTCATAATATAGTGCAACCGGTTACTTCTAATGACTAAAATATAAAACTATTATATCGTGCTGCCAAACAAGTCTAGGCCTGTCATTGGCGCTCAAACGATAAGTACGTAATCTAATTGCTTGCAGTGGCGTTGCGGCCTTATCCAATTTTCCATGATTTGTTTCAGTGGTTACATAACTCGCGGACCCCTAACGGGTTGATCGCGGACCCCCAAGGGGTCCGCGGACCCCAGCTTGAGAAACGCTGCCCTAAAGGAACAAAAAAATACTATATAAACAGTACTTATAATCAATATATCATTACGATTATTTACTTGATTGTTTATGAAACATAATAAATAGTAGGAACTAAAAGCAGTACATTCACAAGAAAATTAAAGGAGAATAAAATTAACGCAAATAAAATAAACAATAACAAAAACACAAAACAATATTATACCTAGTACTTATATGGTAGGTAACAGACATATTTTAATGATAAAAAAATAAACGTTTCAAAAATGAAAAAATAGTATTTTTGGAATGAACAAAACAAAAAAGGAATGATATACCTAAAACAAAACGCGTCTGGCTTTCACGGATGCAAGCTAGTTGATCATCTGATTATGATCAAGAGCCTCAGAAATATTATTTTCAATCGAAATAATGGCCAAATCTGCGTTATTGACTCATAGATATCCTTAAATAATTCTTTATTAGTTTTAACTTAGAAAAACTTCTTTCACCTGAAGCTACTGAAATAGGTAATGTAAGGTATATCCTTAAATTATAAATAAATTTGGAAAAAGATACTGTAGATTTTTTTTAGTTATTTAATTTAGAATGTCTATGGGAAAGGATGAATCAGTAGTATTTTTAGGATTAAGAATTTTATATGTTCAAATTTCATTATGTAAATCTAAGCCGTCAATGTCTTTAGATATTACTTACTGATTTCAATGTTAATTTAGAGACATTCTTTTTTAAAATATCCCATCTATAAGGAGAAACAGAAAAAAAGTTATACAGTTCGTGAATGATTAAAGAAAAAAACAACAGTCTCAAAAGAAATTTCGGCAGCGTCATTAACAGTCAGGTTTAATGTGTGAGCTGAACAGGACACAAACATTGCTCTAGGATTTATATTTTTAATTTGAGCTTGAAGGCCTATATGCTTGCCAGACATATTTGCGCCGTTGTCATATCCCTGTCCTCTCATATCATTTAAATCGATTTTAAATTTTGAGAAAATTTCATTTTTTAAAAAATCAAAAAGCCCTTTCCCTGTAGTATTCAAAACTTTACAAAAGTCTAAAAAATGTTATCTTATTTGTACTGCTCCAGGGCCAGCGGTACAATGAACAAATCGTATTATAACAGTGAGCTGTTCAATATGACTGGCATCGGGAGTTTAATCTAAAATTATTGAGAAATACTTTGCTGTTTTAAGACACAATAAAATCTCTTTTTAAATATTTTTTGACAACAAACTAATTAATTCATTTCGAAAATGATTACCTAAATAATGAGGCATATGTTGATTTAAGCTTTTAGATTTCTGAATATTATTTAGATGCTCCATTAATTGGATCAAATTTAGCAACTATTTCAACTAATTTTAAAAAGTTGCCATTATTCGGTTGATAAAGGGTTTGGCTCTCTCCTCTGAATGCTAGATTTTGACCAGCTAAATATTGAACTATGCAAATCATCCTTTTAATTATTGCACGCCACCGTTTTATTTCAATCTCGTATTGTTTCTGTTGCTCTTTATCAATAGTACAACCTTTATCCAACCGTAATTTTAAGTCGCACCATTTTTGAGCGCTTCTCATATGTTCTATACTATTTTCGTGACGGGAAATATATTCGTCGATAGGTGTCTCCAATCAGAGTAACCAGAAATTAATTGATGGGACATCGAACTAAATACCTTACAAAAAATACAAAATACAACGTTACATGTTTTAGAATATACTAGCCAATCCCTATGAACTTTCTCGCCGTTTGGTAAATTTCTTGTATATTGGATGGATGAAAATTTTCTTCCCGTTTTATCAACTGGAAAATCTTCAGAATCTTCTATAATCTGCACAGCGCCTTTCGTGACAATTGATTCAACTAAATTGTTGCTTAGTAAATTAGGCCACGTAGATGGGTCGGCAATATCAACATTCATATTATCTGTGACAGGCGATAAAGTAGGGTAGAACGGGGGCAGTTGTACCATTTCTTACTTATTGCATCCTACAGACTATTGCACGATGTTTACCAAAAACAGTTTTGATATCTTTGATACAGTATATCTTTCGCTATAAAAAGTAATTTAGTAAAAGTTTCTAGTGCAATCATAAAAAAAGTTATTAGGTTTCATTGAAAATATTGCAAAGTGGTAAAACCGTCCCGACCCTCGAGACAATTGTACCAGTATATGGGGACAATTCTAACATATTTCAGTTGTTGCAAAAATATCGTTTATTTTTGAGATTACGTTTAGGTGCTCCAAAAAAATACATCAAATAATATTTAAATAAAGTCAACAAACCCTGTAAAACCAAAAGAAATGATACAATATTCTTTTGCAAAAATAAGGAAAAGTTTCAGAACAAATAATAAAAACATATACTTTGATAAATTAAAAAAATAGCATGTTTCATAAACAAAATCACTCAGATTGACAGTTATGGCACACATACAAATCTTCCTGTTTTGTACATTCTACATGGGACTAAAGTTTGCATTCAAGGCATTGAACCCATTTTTCTCTTGGTTTGCTTAAACCATAGGGTTCGAAACACCCCAAACAAAAATATTCGTCTTCTTCGCTTGATTCTGGCAGTTCTGCTATTGTCGACTTCTTAACGGTTGTGGCCTTCTTTTGCTTTCCCTTAGCTTCTGACCCAAAGTTTTTCTTAACTTTCTTTCTTTGTTTTTCTTCATACTCGATCCTAATTCTTTCTTTTTCAGGCGTGTCTGTGTAGATGGTGGAGTTTCTTTTCTTATTTTTTTTCTCTTTCTGTTTCCTGGGTGGAGCTTTAAGAAAAGGACGGACGCTCTCAGGAGAAAATGTATGGCTGGGGGTAATTTTGTCTGGGTTTTGATTCATCATGGTGAAATTTGATGCACTTGTTTTTATGATTGGTTGACTTGCTTCTTTGGATAACTGAGATCTGCTTGATGATAGTTGATCTCTGCTTGTGGATGGTTGAGCAGTCCTCGTGGAAGGTTGAACGACGATTGTGGATGGTTGATCTCTGCTTGTGGATGGTTGTGCAGTGCTTGTGTGAGTCCTCCATTAAAGTTTCTTGTTTTTCGGTGAAAATTCGATTACAACTATTGTACCCCATGGAAACAATAGCTTCTGAGTGGTCAGTGTTTGCGGCTTCTCTTTTCCGTTTATATCTTATTAAAGATACGTGCGACAGTCCATACTCCTTGGCAGCAGCACGAATGGACAAATGGCGAGTGACAACTTCACCATACGCTCGTTCATATAGCGAAGTGTCTTTCGATGATCTATCTGTTTTACGTAGTCTTGTTCTAGGCATTCTACGAAGAAAAAAAAATATGTTACAATACATATTGATAATTTTAAAATAATTGATTAATTGTCAACGTATTTCAACCGTCCTCTTGGGGACAATTGTACCGGTACAATTGTCCCCTGGATGCAATGGTACAATCGTCCCGTGCGTATTTTTTCCAATCTCGGCTATTTTTCTCTATTACATTGTTATATAAAATAAGTAGCGGTATGTAAATAAAAAAGAGGAACAATCACTTGAATAGATGCCGGTTAAGAGAATCAACTAATTTACTCTAAACTCCTTAAATCTAAGGTTGTTTAAATTTAAAAAACTTACTTTAGGCTCGTAAAATCGTACTACCAGAAGACGCGGCCCTTTACTCGCAAGATCGACGCTCTACTAACTAACAGGTGCCAAATATTCAGACGAGTCTTCCATGGTTGCCACATCTGCATACTGCTTATGACGGCGCGAAAAACGGAGATGGTACAACTGTCCCCGGTCTACCCTAACTATCGTTTCTCGATCATTGCTTACTGGAATATTGCTGTCTGGCTGCTGATTATCAACTACCGCTTCTTGATCATTGCTTACCGAAATGCTGCTGTCTGGCTGCTGATTATTATCAACCAACATCTCTAGATGAAACTCTACATTTGATGGAGACGGTTGTGGAATAGGAGAGTTAGATTTTGAAAATCCTTTATTTATTGCAAATATTCGGACTATTCCTCAAAATTTTCTTTAATTTGTTTGGCGAATATTATTTCAATTTTTGTAATGCACACTTACCTATAACTTTACTTAAACACATTTTTACAAAGAAAAAATTGAAACCATATATAACGAAAACAATCAAATAATGCACTGTGCGGAGATGTCATTTAACTGTAACTACCAAACAAATACTGAAATACTAAAATTACTAAAAATAAAAATATTATGCATGACAATTTAATTTCTTCCCTTTTGTTTGAGCCGGCAGCCGGCAATATCAAAGCGAAAAGCGGCATAATAAATAATGGGCCAAATAAACGGCCGGGCCGACTCAAGAGAGGCGGTATACTTTATTCTATATACGGCGGGGCATGTAGTGCCCAACAAGGAAACTACGGAGAGAACACATTTGTGCTATTATTGAGACAAACGCTTGGTAAAATGTTTAGACATATTGAAATGATCAAATAGGACAATTCTTTTTTTTTTTCATTTATAATAAAGAATACTGAATGACCGTTGATTTTGCGCCCCTAAAATTGTGCGCCTACGTGCATGCACGTCCTGCACGCTCGCCAGGAACGGCCCTGCAGTAGGTAGTGACATGATGTGTTCCTTTACTTTAGAAAGATTATCATTTCCTATTTTCTTCGCTGGTTCAATCTTCCCTGTTTGATCCGTAGTAACAGTTCCAGTCTTCTTGGTGTTGTCATGTACGATTCGAACCCGCTTTTCAGAGATTCCATGAATGTTATAAAAAGCAGTACGACAAACTTCACGGGTAACGTGATTAACACTCACATCATATTGAATACGTCTCATGGTACGGCTGGGACGCCCCTTTACGTAAGACCTTTTTACATCATTGCAGATTAACAACTTTGATAAGTAAGCATTCTGTAGATCATAGTTTTCAATTTGCTAAAAGGACTCGAAAATATTGATTACCTGGTCTGCACCTATTTTCTCAAATTATCCACAGTTGCAAGTAGGTCCAATTTTGCAGGCAACAACTTCCCTTTTAGTTTTTCTTGAAACGTAAGCGCTTCCTAAATTTCGCTTCACTTTACACGCATTTTTCTGCCAGTCATTCATCCTAACAGATCTCTTTCGCGAATAACCCGACACAGCACTATTATCGGAAAGTTCTGCTCTTAATTCAGTACTTGAAGTCCCAGATTCCGTCATACTTTTGTTATAATTATATTTCAAGTTAAAGGAAAAGACATTTTAGAATATATGTATACCTATAGGATAAGTATTCGAGTTTGTTTAGTCTATAGGTTGTTTACATTAACATAAGTGGTTGATATAGTTCAGCCGGGAATGTATAGCCAAGGAAGGGCAGTCTGTTGTAAGAACCGATTTTGTGAATACATAAAAATAGCATTCGTAATAAATATTATAATAAAAGTATATAAAACTGTTATTTCCAAACATTTTTCTAACATCAGAAGTGGGATAAGAACCGCGTGGAAATTTCGTTAGCCAGTGCGAATCTAAAGACTAATTAAAAAAAAAACTTTGGGTGTGGCTTGTCGCGTATTTATACAGAGTGATTAAACAAACTATATTAGTTAAGTTAGTGTGCTAGTTTTTCTACTCAATCGAGAAATATGAGCGGAAGCGAAGATGAAAGAACCATTTCCGAAGATTTGCTCAGCAAACATATCGAACGCAAAATCAACGCAGCTCTAAAAAGAAAACTTGATTCCGAAAATCAAAATGACGTCAATGAAACCGAAACTGTTTCAGTGCGGCCAAAAGCGGAGTTAGTACCATTTTTTGATCCTGACCATAAAATCACAGTGTCGTCATGGTTGCAGAAAATCGACTAGCTAGGGCAGATCCATTGTTGGAGTGATTATGATAAAAGCTGTTATATGCAGATTCGATTGAAAGGTGCAGCTCGAGATTGGTTTAATAAAGTCGAGGACTACAACAAAACCTGGGAAATGGAAGACGTCTCTTACACATGCTTTTCCGCGTTGTGTTGATTATGCCACGTTGTTAGAAGAACTAGTGATGAGAACAAAAAGGAGTGATGAATCAATGACTCATTACTATCATGCAAAATTATCACTTTGTCAACAGTGTCGTTTAGACAGCGAAGCCTCTATTTTCTGTATAATAAAAGGGCTTCCTACAGAATTACAAGCAAACGCGCGGGCTTTTCAATGTTCGACACCTAATGAGCTTTATTCCGGATTTATTTCGGCGATGGAAAATTATCAGTCACCTGGACTTAGCAACCCAAAACGACTTAGATGCGAACGAGAGGCAATTCCATACACAAGCAGAGAACATCAACACGTGAAAACTTGTTACAATTGTGGAAAATTAGAGCACACTTCTAGACTCTGCAGACAGTCTGCCAGATGTTACCGGTGTCACCGAATTGGCCACAAGGCAGATCAGTGTCGTCTGCACCAACAAACTCAAAACAAAAAATTCGAGAATAAAGATGTAAAGCTCGTTAATAGAAATCAAGTTAATAAAGTTTATCAAAAGCCGTGCAAGATTAATGGAAAATCAGCTATTGCGTACATAGATACTGGAAGCCAAGTCAACTTACTAAAGCGGGATACAGTAAAGATATACAATTTACATACGATTGTGAAACACACTATACTGAAAGGATTTGGAGGATCCAAAACTGTGAGTAACTTGGAGGCGTCATTTATGCTGCAAATAGACGATTTAACATTGGTGTAACCGCAGTGGTAACAGATGCAGATATCGGTGAGAGTGATATGATAATTGGTCAGCCGTTTATCAACAGGGAAGGAATTTGCCTACAAATTACTGCCACAGATTGCAAATTCATTGAAGATATCACAGATGCATTTGGTCAGATGACGCTTGATGAAGATGAAGCAAGACTGAAATTGATAGCCAGAAATGATATAGAGTTAAAGTCCAACACTTCGACAACAGTTGAGGTAAATATCGTTGGTGCGGAAGACGGGACCGACGTGGTGCTGGAGAACAATTTTTATCAGAAAGGCCGTGCCATTATATGCATCCCGGGTGGGGTACTTAGAGCTCCGACGTCACAGATACCTGTTTTAAATGTCGGGGATGAAAATGTCAAGTGGAGAAAAGGACAGCTGATAGCTAGAGCAGATCGGTGTGAGGAGGCTAAAGAATTCAAGAGTTTAAGGGTGAGTCTGTCTGATTCTAATCGTAAAACTATGAATTTAGATAATATTGACGTTAACGAAAATTTAGAGAGTAGCGAAAAAGATAATTTATTGGGCATTTTAAAGAAGTGGGTCAGCTGTTTTGCGGCCAATAGTAAAGAGTTGGGTACGATAAATTGTGGTATGATATCACGTTAGTTAAAGATGCTAAACCTGTATGTTATCGACCATACAGGTTGTCTTTTCAAGAAAGAGCTATAGTTCGAAATAAAGTAAATGATTTGTTGGAGGCGGGAATTATAAGAGAATCTGAATCTGATTTTGCTAGCCCAGTAGTACTAGTTAAAAAGAAAAACGGCGATTACCGACTATGCGTAGACTATAGAGCTTTAAATAAAATTACAGTAAAAGAGATATATCCGATACCTAATATCGAAGAGCAATTAAATAAGCTTTCTGGCAAGGTTTTTTATTCAAGTTTAGATTGTAGTCGGGGCTTTCATCAAATACCTGTAACCCCCAGTTCAATTCATAAAACTAGTTTTATTACTCCCGACGGCCATTATGAATATCTAAAAATGCCATTTGGTCTAGTAAATGCACCGTCAGTTTTTCAGAGGCTAATTAATAAAGTAGTTGGTAACTTACGCCATGAACATGTACTCGTGTATATGGATGATTTATTAATACCATCCGTTACGGTAAAAGAGGGCCTTGAAACTTTAGAAAAAATACTGTTTCTATTAGATCAGAGCGGATTAAAACTAAATTTATTAAAATGTTCATTTTTAAAAACTCATATTAATTACTTAGGACATGCAATAAGTCCTCAGGGTATTTCCCCGGGCTTAATCAAAACCGCTGACGTTGAGAAATTTAAAAGACTATCGAATGTTCACGAAGTTAGACAATTTTTAGGACTTACCGGTTATTTTAGAAAATTTACTAGGAATTTTGCAACTATCGCCTTACCTTTAATCGCTTTAACTAAGAAAAATGCCATATGGAAATGGGACAGTTCCCAAGAAAGATCATTTACAGAATTAAAAAAATCTTAATTAACAAACCAATTCTAGTTTCTTTTAATACCAGCTTGAAAACCCAAGTTCATACTGATGCCAGTAGCCTTGGTATCGGTGGTATTCTTATGCAGGTACAAATTGATGGCGCAATCTAACCAGTAGCATATTTTAGTAGGGTTACATCATCGGCAGAAAAAGTATACCACAGTTATGAACTAGAAACTCTAGCGGTAATAGAAACTTTAAAACGTTTTAGGATTTACTTAATGGGATATCATTTTAAGATTATAACAGATTGTACTGCAGTTAGGTATACTTTCGAGAAACGTAATTAAATTCCCCGTATAGCTAGGTGGTGGCTTTCTGTACAAGAATATGATTTTGAAATTGAACATAAACCTGGAAAATCAATGCAGCATGTTGACGCTTTAAGTAGAAATCCTTTAGAAATTACAAATTAACACTCAAAATAATCAAGACTGGTTTTTAACAGTTCAATTGCAAGATGATAACTTACAGAATATAATCAAACAATTTTATTATTAAATAAGACAGATAAAGAATTAGCTCGAAATTATGTATATAAGAATTGTAGATTATTTAGAAAAACATTAAATGGAGAAAAGTTAGTTATCCCAAAGTCAGCTAGATGGAATATTTTGCAAAGATATCACGATAAAATCGGTCATCCCGGGTTTTCTCGCTGCTTATCTATTATAAAAGGTAGTTACTGGTTCGCGAAAATGAATCGTTTTATTCGCAAATATGTAGCTTCTTGTTTGGATTGCTCCTACAAGAAGGGTCACTATGGGAAATTTGAGGGTCATCTACACCCTATCCCAAAACCTGATACGCCCATGGATACTATTCACATTGATCATGTAGGTCCTTTCCCAAAGAGCAAAACAGGGTATACTTATTTATTAACTGTGATTGATTCATTTACAAAATTTGTTATAGCTAAACCATGCCGTACGTTAGGTTCTGCCCAATGCATTAAAAATCTCAAAGAAATATTTGGTACGTACTTAGGCTGCCCTAAAAGAATCATATCCGATAACAATTTGGCCTTTACAAGTAGATATTTTAAAGAATTCGTACAAGATAAACAAATAAAGCATGTCACCACAGCAGTCTCAACGCCACGTGCTAATGGGCAGATTGAACGGTACCATAGAACGCTCTTATCTGCTTTGAGAACATCTGTTAGCGATGAGTGTTATTGGGACACAAAACTACCTGATGTTTTATGGGGTTTAAATAATACGGTAAACAGTAGCACAAAATATAGTCCGTTTGAGCTTTTGTTTAATCATAAAGGGCGACTTTTAAACGATTTAGAACAAAACCGAAGTAACGCGGATAATAATAAGAAAATGAAAATTGCACATGAAAATCTTAATAAAGTTGCTAGGAAAATGAAAGTCAGTTACGACAAAAGGAGAAAAAAAAATTACCTTTAGAAGGCAACTTTACGTACCATGGTGCGAACGGCAGCTCTTGTGTCGGAGGCCCGGAGTCCTTGCCTTAAGCAGTTGTACACTTTTTTGATGTCTTGGACGCCACCTATTTTAAATGGTTAAAAAACTTAATACTTACAAAGCGTTTTAAAATAGGAAAACCGCTTGCTTCTAAAGATGGTAATAGTTCGTATTGCAGTACCGTGAATAACAATAAAACACAGATATGTAAAACAACAATTGGGGTTAATTTATTAGGATCATTAAACTGGATTCCACAATGAGATGAAATATTGAAATCAATTACTAAATTAAATATTAAAGTTAAAAAATTATACTCTCGTGAAGAAATGTGCATATATAACGTCTGTTATATATTCAACAATAAACGCTTCGATAGAAGCAAAAGGAAATTGCAACTAAAATCTAAAAAAATCCCTAAAATCGAAACAGCGAATCAGATACCTGGTTAAATTAAATCGAAAATATATCCTACCTCATTGGTTGTCTGGTGCTACCATCTCAAAAAAATATACAAAGAAATGAGGCCTCATGTGCAAATCATCAAAGAGATGAGGACGCTCTACTACCCCTGAGGTGCCAACTAAAATTGGGGCGGCGAACCTTTTCAAATCACATAATAGTGGGCCTCTTTTAAAAACCGCCGACTTCCACCTTCAAGAGTGATCTTAAATGAAGTGACGTAAAGTCAAAATCTCCTCGAAAAAGGTAAAGATCAAATGACAGGTGTCCCTTAACTGTCATGTCAAAAAATTTGGTACGTTCAGACAATTGATGAAAGTGATCTCAGTCCGATAAAATGACAAAACCAAACCAACTTGACATGTGGAAAACTAATAGCAGTTTACCCTGCATAATATGCAATTTAAAAACAAATAATGGCATGCCAATTTATCGAATGGTGAAAAGTGCAATATCATCAATGTTCTAGAGTGAACTAACCAAGGTTCAAATGGAACAACTCAACGAACATACTATAAGCCAAATGAACTACTGACCGGTTATCATAAATGAACATAACCCCAAATTTTGACAATAAAAATATTTAAATACTCGGATATCTACTTCTTTCAAGTTAATTAAAAAGAAAGGGAATGAAGAATGTAGAAAAAAAATATTCATGATAGGACCGTGGCCTGTAAAACTTGAACCTCTGCACCAAAGCACTAAACTTAAAATCCACAGAAAACATAGAAGGTAATGTAGAAAAATATCTTACACAAAACCATGTAGCATCCTATAAATATACATCTATAGCAAAAATGAATGCTACAATGCGAGGGTATTCAAATTTTAGTACTATAGTAGCAGCTGATTCTTTGAGACCGTATAACAGTACTACTGGCAAAATCGGAATCGATTCTGAGAGCGACGATACAGATAGAGAGGTTATGGAAACGGATGATTTAATTGATCTTTTAGAGAGTTAAGATAGAGATTATGTAATTAAAAAAAAAAAGAAAAAGAAAAACATATTTAGTGTGTATTTGAGTATTTTTATTTGCTAAGTTGATTGATTATTGTGTAAGGCTGAGACATCTAAAAAGTGATTTGTTGTGTATTACGAAACCAGGCGGCTAGAGCTATATAGATAGAAGTTTTTGTCAGTTATCATGCTGTTGTTTTATTAGAGAAATGTAGTTTTATGCCTAACAGGACGGCGTGATAGAAGTTCCTGTCAACTTATCTATTGTTTATTGAACGAGATGTATTTCGGATTGCCTTGCAGGACGGCTTGAGAGAAGTTTCTGTCAGCTATTATGCTGTTGACTTGATCAGTGATATGTTGAGTATACCTAGCACGGCGGCTAGAAGCGACAATTAGCTATTATGCTGCTGTCATGATTATAGTGAGATGGTTAGACCTAGCTTGGCGGCTAGAAGTTGTAAGATGAAGTTTATGAGGAGCATTGAATTGCCTTCGTGTCCTTATTTCAATGAAAATGCATTGTAGCTAGGTACTCTGGCCAAGTGCTTGCTCACTGTATATTTTGTTGTAATCAGAACGCAGAACGCATTTAATCAGTTGTGACAATTTTAAGTTGAAAAAAAGAAAGAAAAAATATTTTTCAGATGTCAAGGCACTTATTAACGTTTTTTTTGATATGTGATACTTTTAAGGGGTTTCCGTATTGTTACAGGGTTAAACCTCCAAGTCCATGGGGTTAGTTCTGTGGGACGCGGGGACGCGCCCTTTGTAGGATGGCCGAGTGTTATAATTATATTTGAAGTTAAAGGAAAAGACATTTTAGAATGACAAAATATGTATACCTATAGGATAAGTATTCGAGTTTGTTTAGTCTATAGGTTGTTTACAATAACATAAGTGGTTGATATAGTTCAGCCGGGAATGTATAGCCAAGGAAGGGCAGTCTGTTGTAAGAACCGATTTTGTGAATACATAAAAATAGCATTCGTAATAAATATTATAATAAAAGTATATAAAACTGTTATTTCCCAAACATTTTTCTAACACTTTTATATAAAAAATAAGAACCGAACGAGACATAAACGTATGCAGAGTAAAATAATCCGAACTGATAGGCAAGCCTTAACTAAACGTTAGTCACGCGCTGCCGATGCCGATCGGTCGATTGCTCCGCGCGAGATTGTTGAGTTCGCCCTTACTACCTGCTCGGCTATCGCCTAACTCATCGCTGCTTTCTGCCAATAACGGGAACAGGTTGTTCGTTCCTTACGTTTAATTCTGGCAAAATGGTTAACATGGATTGTTTTATATTGGAATGTAACGACTTGTCATTTTGGTATCTACGAATTATGTTATTATTATAATTAATTCTTGGCCCAACTTCAACAAAAACATTCTTCTCCTATCCAAGCGATTTTTTTTTCCAATTTGGATTTTTCAACATCCAAAATTAGTTTATAGGCGTTGATGCCACCAATGTCCAGCAGATGAAAAAATATTGCCATCGGCCACCGATTACTTTTTCTTTGTGTCGTGAATTCCTTCGCTAATTTGTCTGTTGTGTCCACTGCACCCTTTGTTTTATTGTATTGTAAGATGTTTGTAATTAGTTTTTTCTCCACTTATTTTGTCATCGTTATGTTCTGTCGGTAACAGAATAACTGCCGCCTTTTTTTTTTGGTACGTACTACTGGAAATAGTTCTTTTGGAATATAAGGCTTATCTTTACGCAGTGTACCACACAAGGTAAGGTTTTTATCGAAAAGCTTATTAGCTAACTTAATACTGGTAGAAAGTTATCAGTAGTTATTCCATATCCTGAAGATAAATGGTTTACCAGGTCCATCACTACCCTTTGTCCTTGGCCTTTCTCCGGTTTGTTTCCTACTTTGCCTAAAATTATTATTCTGTAATAAAAATCTACATTTTTTTCATGAAAAAACTTACCTAAATAAGGTTGCATATTCGCTGTGTATGCCGAACTACAATCAGCCAGTGCCCAAATTTTTAAGCCGTACTTGTCCGGCTTACGCTTCATGTAAACCCGAAAAGGAGCCTTGCCTCGGAATGGGACTAACTGCTCATTCACGCACAAGTGTTCAGATGGATTAAAAGATTTCTTGCAATTTGTTACAAAACCATCAAAAACATCTCTGATTGGGGCAAATTTATCAGTGCGTTTTCTTTCTTCTCTTGTTTGAAAATTGTCGAATCTTAGAAAGCACATAATCTGTTGGAATCTGTTGCGAGACAAGGCAGATGATACTAGAGGCCGACATAAAGTTGGATCTTGGCTCCATAGTACACATATTGGCTCTTTAGCAGCGTGCCAGGCTCCAAAAATAATAAGCAAACCAATAAATTTGAATTCAAATAAAACAACGGCAGTCTACCTCCACAATATGTATTTCAATGTTTATATCCTACATGTTTCGGACATAGAAATGTCCATCATTAGGGATACAGTAGTCGATTACGACAGCTCTATTTTGCATAAGCGAAGATCAAAAATATGTTAAAATTGGAATTGTAGGTTCTAATGAATGTTCAAGACTAAATGAAATGTGATATTTCCCAGTCTGCAGCCACTGAGGCAGGTGGTGAAGCAATTATGTTATTTATAGCTATTTAGAGGAGATTAATTTAAGTGAGGTGCTCAAAGATGCTTCATCTAAGCGTGTCTGGGTTGTGGTCAACAAAATACTGGGTTAAAAGAGGTTAGACGTGAGAAACACATTCTTAGGAGATCAACAAGAAATAAAAAGAAAATTATACTATTTTAAGGTTAGAATTTATTAATTTGAAGCCAATGGGCAGGTGGTGAAGTAATTATGTAGGTTTGTAGCTAATTAGAGGAAAATAATGTAGATAGGTGCTCAAAGATGCTTCATCCAACCATGCCTGAAGTATTGGCTAACAAATTGTTAGGTTAAAGGGGGGTAGAAAATGAACATAATGTTATGATTAAAAAAAGGGAGATTTAGAAAAATTTTTTACCATCGTGACTTGAAGTGAAGTATTTATGTTAAAATCACATTGTTTTAGCTAATTAGAGGATATTACAGCTCAAAGATACTTCACTTCACCATGCCGGCGTGCAGGAAAATGTTGGTGGTCAAATGGTCATGACAGCTTTTTCAAGCTCAGTGGCTGCAGACTGGGAATCCCCTTCTTCAAAGATACCTTGACGAAAATTTCAAATATCACATCCCATTCAGTCTTGAACATTCATTAGAACCTACAATTTCAATTTTAACATATTTTTGATCTTCGCTTATGCAAAATAGAGCTGTCGTAATCGACTACTCTATCCCTGATGCTGGACATTTCTATGTCCGAAACATGTAGGATATAAACATTGAAATACATATTGTGGAGGTAGACTGCCGTTGTTTTATTTGATTAAACCAATAAATGCTTCCAGTTCTTCTTGCACAAAAGGAGAAAAGGCCTTCTCATTTCTCGCATAATATGATTCAGCTTTTCTATTCGTCTCCGATATAATCACATCCATAATATCTTGTGAAAAAAATAGTTCAAAAGCTTCTTTTATGGTGGAAAATTGGGAACTATATCTAGTCAAACCTGGTGAAACCTTTTGAAAATTACATTTTCGTCTCTTGATCTTCGTAGTAAAAGGAACCTTTGCCCACACACTACCATCTTTAGACGAATAAGTTGGATGATCGGTATAAAAGTTTACTGACGGGCCTACTTCATCTACAGAATCTGTCGACTCATTTTCCCTATCACTAACTTGTAAAACATCATCTATCTCATCAGTTTCAGTCACTATGTCAGTCTCCTCAATATCACTTGCACCATCCTCTAGTGCTAAATCATTAAAATAAGTATCGTAATCGTCCGTTTCTAATATCGTCAATAGTTCTCCGTCAGTTAGCTTATTTTCATTTCGAAACTTCCGTGGTTCACTCATTTCTGTAAACGCGTACTCGACAATCACTGTAAACGTGACTAAACACACTAAAATTATACTGAGATAAGTACGTGCACAAAGCCGCTATTAAATAAATTGGGAATCCCCGAGAGCGTTGACGCCAAGAAACGGGAAATCCCCGTCGTTTGAACAATTTGGGGTTTATTTGTACCCCGGTTTGTTTTTAACGTAGGCAAAATTTGTACCTGTCGTTACATACCGAGCGGGGTGCAGCTGGACCCCAGGCAACAAAACTCTCTATAATTAGTTACAATAAAAAGCAATTTATTCAAAATTTTGTATACCAATAGAATTCATGTCTGGGGTGCAGCTGTACCCCGCTCGGGTTTATGAAGGGTAAAGGCGAAGCAAGGGCAAACTCAACAATTCGACAGTTCCATGAGGTATATAAGGTAGGAATTGTAATGTTAACTGGAATTATGAAAAAAAAAAATTTTGACTCAATGTTGAGTTCGCCCTTACTATCCGCAACGCCTCATATGTTAAACAGCTATCTCCATTTAAACGAATTTTACAGGGAGCATTAAAACCGTACAGACAACTTGCTACACCGTGTAACTGATAGAAACATCCATGAAGTTAAAGATAGGCAATAATAATATTCATTGAGCAACGAAAAATTCAATATTTTATTTGAATGTTTTTTTTACGGAAAAAATTGGGAGATAGATTTTCGTTTTTTGAAAAATAATAATAAACACATTTCGTTGTTTTAAAATAATGTTTTTATTTACTAAAAACATTCATAACATTTTAAGCAGTTTTGTAACAAAAAATAAGGTAACATTTTGATCTTCTTTCTAATATATAATAAATATTTCTTCACATAGCTAACAATACCACACCATACTATGCATAAGGTAGGTTATCATAAAACTCGTGGTAATCTGGAAGTGTGCGTTTGATATGTTGTAAGTCTTCATATTTATCCTAAGCCTATTATATAGAAGTGGTAGTTCAGTCCACTGTTTATTAGTTATAATATAATGGTCTTTCGTTGAGGCAGAAGCGACCAGTCATCACTAAACCTTTTTTTGTAAAATATTTCACCTTACGGTGTATATTTGATAGCACGAATGTCGGTTACTTTGCTGTCTCCTTTGCCTCTTCCAGGGCGTATACTTTTGTAAGCCATAACGTCATTGAACTTTCTAAAAAATGAGTGGTTCAAATAAGTTACGTCATAGGGCTTGGGGTTCCTTCGAGCAGTCGTGCAATACTTTATATACTTTGCAGGTACATTAATCACTTTCTTATGTAGGCTTCTTTCTATAGTCGAGTGCATGCTATCTGCTTCCATCTGGGTGTGTCCAACCTCTAAATATTTTTGTACTATTGTTATATTTTGTGTAATAGCCAAATTCAAAAGCGAGTTAGCAAGGATCGCATTGCGGTTTTGATAACTGCACCCATCACTGTATATAATTATTTCTTTGTTATCATTACCATTTTCGATACTGAGCAGAAGTTTTTCTTGCAAAAAATAAACCCAAATGGAAGCAAATTCTTCTGCGTTAATGCCTCCCTCTCCACAGAAAACAGAAGCCATCGTTATTGATTAAATTATAAAAACACATGTTATGAACCTGAAGTTTCGTGCAATAATATATAGAGGAAACTTCTGACTTGGGCGCCATGAGAACTGCTTGTATATCTGCAGTGAAAACAAATTTTTGCGTCTTTTTGTCATTTTCCTTCTCTAGCCTTGCCTCTTCTTTTCTAAAAATATGTAACTGATGGACTTCTTCTGTAACTGCTCCAACTTTATATCCGGCAGATTTCTCGCATTGATCTTTTTTGGGTCTAAACAAAGCCATATTTCTCAGATCAAAAGCTGCGTTAAAATTTGTTCTTGACAGAAGTTCGATAGTATGGGATTTGCACCAGTTTGTTACATAAAAATTGTAAAGTGATTGTTTTGAGGAGAATTCCGGCAACAGATATTTTTTATTCGACGAAGCTCGGCAGTAATGGGAATCCATGACCGGAAGAGAATCTGAAAATTAATTTAACTTTTCCTTTATTTCTGCATTTGGTTTCACAGGGTCATCTTTAGAATCTCTCAATTTACTTGGAACTTTGGCAACTTTAAAATTGTTGTTCCAGCTGAGAACTGTCCACCTTCCAATACCCAACGTGTTCAAAAACATTGTTTTACAAACCCGCACATTCTTATCATCAGTTCTTAAATGGTAACACATAGATTGAGATCTTCTAGATTTGTTTTGCTCTTTTCAATCTCGGTGTGATTTTGTTGGCAAAACTGTTAGTGCGTTGTTGACGAAAACTTTTTTTTCTCCCCAAGTTAGCTGTTTTCATCCAGAAGTGTTCAAACATTTTTTTTTTCTATTATTTTCAGTTAGTGTGGCACATTTCATTAAACCTTTTTTTTTTACTGTCGCAACTGCACTTTTCTTTCATCTTTCTGGGCTCCTTAGGTCTCTCGTAACTCCACCTATCTGCAGTTTTTAAGCGACCAAGATATGACTGATCTCTTTCCCAACGAATTTTGTTCTTTTCACCGAACCAGTCAGCTTTATTAACTTGCAGCCTTTTTCTACGCGTTTTTCTTTTTTCTGGCAAATCCGAGTCTGAGTCAGTGGCAGAAGTATCTGAATAAGGTACCAGTGTTATGACCACGTCACTGTCATCCGAAATTACACCTGGATTTGGAGCAAGAGTGTGTGCTTCTTCATTCATCTCATGTAAATTATTGTCCATTATATCTGAAGAATCTGTAGAAGCTACCAAAAAATCTTGAGGCAGAGGTAGTTCATTACTATTTAATTCAAAACTATCAGAACTAGCAAACTGTTCCTTTTCAATAGCATGACCTCCTGCAGTGTTGAATGGAAAAACGTCCAAAAACTGGAACTCAACGTTATCAACTACAGTAAAATTTGTGTATTCCATTTTTTGGTATTGGTCCAAAATAGTAGAATGTGGCACTTCTTCAATTTCATTCTCGATAATGTGATATTCTTCTCTGGTTCTGGTGGAATTAGAATGGTGCATATTTACATGTAAACTATTCACCTGGTATATAAATGTTTATAGTCGTCAACTAATAAAGAAACAAACACTGAGTCAGGCATAGGTGGAAAAAGCATAACAGGCTGGCTTCTATAGATTTAGTCATACACGGAGTATCGGAGATTACGGTATTGGCTAAAATATATAATTGGGTTTACATTTGTTTTGTTTAAAAAGGAGTCTTTTGTAATTTTGAATATAGTTTTGTGGTAGTAAAGTCGAGTTTAATTAATAGAGTTAATAGTGCAGCGGCGGGATATACCTGCAGTCGCGAAGTGACTAGTTTTACGTAATTGTTTGTTTTGTGTTTATAACTACAAATATGGGAAATCATAAGAGGAATCGAAGCAGTTCTAGTGATTCGTCGAGCTCTTCATCGAATAGTGACAATTGTGCTGGGCGTTATAAAAGGAGACGCAGTAAACGGAACAGAACAACGACCAGCCAAAACTCTCGAAAGCCAAGGCAGAGCCCAAACACTGAAAGAAATGTGCAAAAACGACCTTCAATGCAAAGTGTTGTTGTACAGGTACACGAACCAAGAAGCTTGACTCCTCCTAGCCAAGTTAGAGAAAATCCACAACTTCAAGAGGTCCGCGCTAGAAATAACCAGCGGCAGGAAGTTGATCTTGATATAATTGGACAGGCTGTAGATGTAAATGTTACATCGCAAAGCAGTAGTTCAATTACTGTAGAGAGCGATTCGCAGAGGCGAATCAGACAACTGGAGGACTTAGTGAACCAACTAATGGATAATCAAGGCGCTCGCAAGGTTACTATAAATCCAAATTGTATTCCGGCATTCAACCCAAATTGTGATTCACAAAGTTGCAGCAAGTGGTTGGACAAAATTGATCAGCTGGGTCAAATAAACCACTGGGATGATAATTTAAAAAATTTTCATATGCAAACTAGGCTAGAGGGCCTAGCAAAAACGTGGTATAATGGACTGGATAACTACCGTTATACATGGGCTGAATGGAAGAATATGCTTATACAAGCTTTTCCAGATCATCAGGATTTCCCCACGGTCATTAGAAAACTGATAAATCGAAAAAAATTAGCCGAAGAATCATGGACCGAATATTTTTTTGGCAAAATGCAGTTGATTAGACAATGCGAAATATCGGGCAAAAACGCAGTAGCCATACTAATTGATGGAATTCCTGATAGTACCTTACAGTCAGGCGCAAAAGTGGGTAGATACTTAACACCGGAAGACCTCTTTAGAGACTACGTTTCTACTTTGTCATCGGTGCCAGTATCGGTTAAAGGACGCCTAGAACTGCCGAAAAAACAAGAGAAGCGGGTCGGTGATTACCGAGGTGATTACAATAAACCAGATCTAAGACTGAAGCTGAAGCATGTTAGGTGTTTCAATTGCAGAGAGTACGGCCACATAATCAAATATTGCACAAAACCAAGGAACCCGTGTGCAAATTGTAAACAAATTGGGCATCAGACAGCAAATTGCCGTAAACAAACAAAATGATTCTCATAATGCCCTTTTGTGCGGGACCACACCGCATCTGAAAAACGCCGGCTATTACGTCACTTGCGAAGTTAATGGGCAGAGTTTGCAAGGATTTATTGATTCGGGGTGTGAAGTGGTTCTCATTAGAGAAACAGACGCGCGTAGAGTAGGCCTAACTTGGAATCAGAGCGATGTTCACCTAAATGGTTATGGCGGTGCTGTTTGCAAGGTCTTGGGGACAGTCAAGATAAATCTTAGAGTAGATTTATTTGAATCGGAAGTTTTTATATTTGTTGTGCATGATAATTTGCAGACCATGCCAATTTTGATTGGTCGATCAGTGCTTGACAAAGATGATGCCGTCACTGTGGTGCGGAAAGGAACGGTTAGGCTTTGTAGCAGTGATCTTGCCGAGCTTTCAGAAATTACCGATCTTCCTGAGAAGAAGATAGTATTGGTGGTTACAGTTTCTACAGAAGTTCTTCCAAATCATGTTGGTTTTGTTAGTTGCAAGTCTAAATGTGACTATGATGGTGATGTTTTCGTCGAGTTACGAAATTGCCTTCGCCCTGGTACAGAATATGTTCTGCCTAGATGCATCATCTCTTCGAGTGAAGCAAAAGTTCCAGTGCTCAATCTCTCCAAGAAGCCTATATTGTTTAAGAAAAGTCAGGTGGTGGCAAGAGGCGTTCCATGTGTTTCCGAATGCGAAAACGTAAGTACTTGTCAAAAAGTTAATATTGTTGAGTTACCAAAATTTTCCTTAAACGATGTTCTTGGTCATGTGGCAGATACATTATCTGAGAAGGACCTAAACAATCTTTTGTTACTTTTAAATAAATATCGAGACTGTTTCGCTGAAAACTTACAAGAGTTAGGTCAAATTGCAAGCGCAGAAATGAAAATTCGTTTGTCGGATGACAAACCGGTAACCTATCGGCCTTATGGACTTTCTGTGTGTGAAAGGGAGAATGTGCGAAAAATAGTGAATGAGTTGCTGGCTGCTAACATTATACGAGAGTCAAATTCACCATATTCGAGTCCAATCATTTTGGTAAAAAAGAAAAATGGCGAGACTAGGATGTGTGTTGATTACGTGCTCTAAATGCGCGGACGGTGAAGGATTGCTATCCACTACCGCGGGTCGATGACCACTTGGAGGTCCTGAAGGGTTGCAAATATTTTACAACCTTGGATATGGCTAGCGGCTATCATCAAATATCAATGGCGAAAGATTCCACAGAGAAAACAGCTTTTGTAACACCCGACGGGCAGTACGAGTACCTCAGAATGCCATTTGGCTTGGTAAATGCGCCGGCAATGTTCCAGAGGACGATTAATCACATCCTGGGTTCTATGAGATTTTCAACTGCGTTGGCATACATGGACGATATTCTGGTACCCTCTCCTAGTATTGCGTCTGGCTTATTGGCTCTTGCTGATGTCTTTGAGACTTTCAGAAGCGCTGGTGTAACATTGCGATTGTCAAAATGTAATTTTTTCCGAGATAACATTGACTACTTGGGACACGAGATTAGTGCAACCGGTATACGGCCTGGTGCTGCAAAAATCGCTGCCGTAAAGAAGTTCCCTGTTCCCAAAAATGTTCACCAGATACGTCAGTTCATCGGACTATGTAGCTATTTTCGAAAATATGTAAAAGGTTTCGCACAAATTGCTCGCCCTTTAACTTTTCTCACTAAAAAAAGAAGTTGTTTTTGCCTGGGGTGGGGCGGAGAATAGTGCTTTTGAAAAGCTTAGCCCGTAAGTAGTATGCTACAAAAATAGTACCTTTGTACTATGCCAGGGTCCCCGGGACCCATTTTTTTTTTTTCATAAATAATTATAAATAATTTATTTTTATTAAAGTATTTATTATAAACATACAAAATACATATTATTATACAAAATTTGTAAAAACTTATTGGTCCATACATCTAGGACATATTTTTTTGGCACATTGTAAACAAATAGGCTGTTTACAGCTTACGCAGTGCACGCTTGTCTTCCTGTCGCTCCCACTGGGACAAAAAGTGCATCTCTTCCTCTTTGACCTAGAAACGGTCTCTTGGGGTACTTCTTCAACTGGCAAAAAAGTTCCAATCATTTTCGCCATAGATTCACGAAACTGACGACCAATGCTTTTGTTGGATATTCTCTCTTGAATATATGGTTCACACAGGGAGCGTCCAAGTTTTTTTAGGAAAGCATGACGCGATATCTCGTGCCCGTTGCTTGAACACTGATATAGTATTCTACTGTTAACTCCAGCAACGTTTAGTATACAGTGGAAAATTGTCATTGGCCAGCGACGAGTTCTCCTGGGAGTAGAATATGTTGCACATTTTTCATCTAGAGCATCAACGCCCCCTTTAGTACTATTATAAAACTCATTAATTTCAGTTTTTTTTGTTTCATCATTTATATTGTTGCTATGGTGCATAGTAGATATTAACAGGACTGCTTTTCCTTTTTTTGGCACATGACTGACAATAGTTGTTTTCCCCTGAAATCCGAAAAGGGAAGAGCTTACTGCTCGTTGACGACTAGCCTGAAATTCTAGTGGTATTAGCCTTTTATTTTTTTTCAGTGTACCAACGTACGTAAAGTTTAGCTTCAATAATTCATTTGTCGTTTCTATAGAAGAATACCAGTTGTCCGCGGTTATATTTCTATTGGATCTAATGGGTAGATAATTAACTAAGCGAAGTACCACCTGGGTAGGATTTGGTAATGGACTGGTCCTATTTCCTTGATCATTTCTAGCGCCCAAATATACTTCTGCGTTACACATGTAATGTGTTTTAGCATCGGCTAATATTTGTATCTTTATGCCGTACTTAGCAGGTTTGTTCGGAATGTACATGCGAAATGCACACCTGCCTCGAAAAGGCACTAACATTTCGTCTATAGTTAGGTAGGCACCTGGTGTATAGTTAGCCTGTGATCGCAAAACAAATTCTTGAAACAAGTCCGAAATAGGGGCTAATTTATTTACTGAAGCTCTTTCTTTCCTAGTATCAGCATTATCATACCTTAAACAGCTCAGCAAAAAAGTGAATCGCGCCAAAGTCATAGTAAATCTAAAAATATCCCGTCCAGTGCCATCAGTACTCCACATAGACCTGAGATCTTCATGGTTAGACTTAAAAATACCTTGAAGATATAATAAGCCAATAAAGGCTTTAATTTCGTTAAGACTTGTGTCGTTAATGTATAAAAGACGATATCTTTGGCGTGACTGAAAGCGACATTTAAATGCTGCATAATTGGTTCTTACTTTGGCAATTCTTTGATTGGTATAGACAACAATTTGTTCTAACATTTCGTCACTTACCAAAAGACTCCAGGATTCCAATGGATCTCTTGGCTGTTTATCATTAGCTGGACCACAAAGTCCTGGCAAAAAAGATATGATATTTTCTGCTGGAGTTCTACGCTCAACAGGTGCTTTTTTGGCCCATTTTGTTTTATCTTTTCCATACCAATATCCCTTTTCAATTTCTTCATCTTCTTCTTCTGTATCGCTGTTAACGGTTTGTTTTGTTTTAAGCTTTGTATGCCTATTTTCCTCACTAGGCTTCCATTCGTCACCTGAATCTTCCGAAAATTCACTGGCAGTGTCATGGTCGCTAAAAATTTCTTGATCCACCTCTTCTTGGTCACTCTGATCTGCATGATCTAAAACTTGCCCTACAATGTCCTGTCTGTTGTCTACTGTTAGTACCGAAGCATTTGATGGTTCATCGGCAACATCCTGATCGGGCAATTCATTCCAAAATTCATCGTCGTTATATATAGCTGCCAATTCCTCATCTGAGAGACCTCTGCGAGACATATCGCTAAAAAAAAATAAAATAAATGACGCCATTATTTTTTTGGTTATCATGAAAATTCAACATAAAACAGTTAAAAACGCCTCTGTGTATAGTAAATTATAAATAATCTTCTATTTTTACTATATAATATGTATATTTATTGTTAAAATATATTATACACATAATAAAAAACAACTACTCACGTTTTTGTCAAAAGAGTGACACTTAAACTATGAATGGGTCCCAGGGACCCAATAAACGTTCTTTGGGATAAACACGTGTAAGCAGTAACACGTCAAGTACAACACTAAAACAACTACGCGCCAACTAGAAAATACACGAAGAGTTAGAGCCATATCTCATAAGATGGCGCTGTATGTCAATTAAGAAAAGTGCTCTGGGTCCCTAGGACCCGTGCATAGTACTTACGGGTTAGAGAAGTTTTGATCAAAAGACCTATACTTGCCATATATAACCCTAAGTTAGAAACAGAAGTGCATACCGACGCTTCGAAAGTCGGACTCGGTGGAATTCTGTTGCAAAAGCAAAGTGATGACAGTTATAAACCCGTTTTCTACTTCAGTCGACAAACAACAAAACAGGAAGAGAAATACCATTCTTACGAGCTCGAAGCGTTAGCTGTTGTCAACTCTCTGCAAAGATTCCGAGTATATCTTCTAGGATTGTCGTTCAAAGTGGTAACTGATTGCAGTGCCTTGCGAACAGCTATGACGAAACGTGACCTCATCCCTCGAATCGGGAGATGGTGGTTAATTACGCAAGAGTTTAACTTTACTGTCGAGTATCGCCAAGGGGCAAAGATGGCTCATGTCGATGCACTAAGTCGGAATCCCATCGAAGATGAAATATCGCATAATAAATGGCAGCCGACCAATGTCTTCCAAGTAGATATTTTGCAAGACGATTGGATTTCGTCAACGCAAATTAAAGATAATCAGTGCAGACAATTAATCGAGACATTATCTAGAAAACCATCTAGCAATGATGAAAAACAAGTTCATAAGGACTATGTGCTCAAGAATAACCGATTGTATAGACAAACATCTGATGGCCTGAAATGGTATGTACCTAAAGTAGGCAGAAGAGCTGTGACCATGTTCCACCATGACAACATGGGTCATTTTGCTGCCGAAAAAACAATAAAGAATATTTGTAGTAAGTACTGGTTCCCAAGAATAAGAAAGTATGTTAGCCGTTATATATCATCTTGTTTGCCATGTGTGTATAACAAAGCTCCTGCAGGAAAGCAAGAAGGATTTCTTCACAGTATTGCGAAAGTGTCAACCCCAATGGACACACTCCACATTGATCATTGGGGACCATTTGTCAAGAGCACCAACGGAAATTCGCATTTAATTGTGGCTGTAGATGCTTTTACGAAGTTTCTGCATGCTAAAGCGGTTTCAAGTACAAAAACAAAACCGGTACTAACTTTCTTAGATAATGTATTTTTAATGTACGGAACTCCGAGACGTATTATTTGCGATCGTGGAACGAGTTTCACTAGTTCTTCATTCGAGAAGTTTGCGAAGGACTTAGGTATTAAATTAATTTTCAATGCAACTGCCACTCCACGTGCAAACGGACAAGTGGAACGCTATAATAAAACTTTGTTAAATGCTATTTCGACTTCTCATGAGGATGAAAGGAAATGGGATGATTCACTAGGCGCAATTGTGTTCAGTATTAACTCAGCCGTGAGTTGTTCTACTGGGAAGAGTCCCTTTGAACTGTTATTTGGCTATAAACCAAGAGCAATGAGCGACTCGTTTCTAAGTGCAGTTGTGGTAGAGGACATAGTAGAGAGAGATCTCGATAAGTCGAGACAGGAAGCTGCCTCGAGAATTCAAGAGTCTCAAGCTAGGCAAAAGGCTTATTTTGATGCCAAGAGGAAGAAGTGTCGCGAATATAATGTAGGGGACCAAGTTGTTCTAAAGAGAACGAATGCTTTTAACGATGGCAAAAGTAAGAAGTTACTGCCAAAGTTTAGTGGTCCTTATAGAGTTAAACAAGTTCTGGATCATGATCGATATGTTGTAGAGGACCTACCCGGGTCAACACGTGCACGTAAAAAGTATGAGGGTGTCAGTTCAGCTGACAAAATGAAACCGTTCGAAGCTGCATTTGAGAGCAGTAGTGAAACGGGGTCTGAGAAAATCTTAGAAGATGAGCTTTCCACTTACTGAGTCGAGTCTCATTGTTGTGGTGGCGAAAGATTTTAGTTTCTCTTTAATACTGTTTGGGTTCAAGTGGTATTGTTTGTGACTGGCCATCATTGACAATGCCAGCTGGACGCTAAACATGTATATGCATTTAAATATTTAAACTAATGTAAATATATATTTCTTTTAGGTTTTCTAAGCTAATTTTCCGGGACGAAAAAGGGAGGTAGCTGTGGCCGACTGTAAACTATTCACCTGGTATATAAATGTTTATAGTCGTCAACTAATAAAGAAACAAACACTGAGTCAGGCATAGGTGGAAAAAGCATAAGAGGCTGGCTTCTATAGATTTAGTCATACACGGAGTATCGGAGATTACGGTATTGGCTAAAATATATAATTGGGTTTACATTTGTTTTGTTTAAAAAGGAGTCTTTTGTAATTTTGAATATAGTTTTGTGGTAGTAAAGTCGAGTTTAATTAATAGACTTAATATACATAATGTTTTTTTATGAAAATTAGCCAACGAAACCATTAACTTTCCACGTGACTGCATCTGAAAGGTAAAAACGGCCGCAACCGAATTGTCTCCCAGTGGTCACTTTTAAATTACGGTTCGGAAAACGTCGTAGGTAAATTCTCTCCCAAATTTCAGGTAAGCGCAAATAAAATTTTAAGGAAATAATAAATGAAACTATAAAACTATTTTTAATATTAATTTTTAATAATTCTAAACGTGTAAGAAATAGTTTTTACAAATTGAAACATATTTTAAAAAAATATTTTCAATATTAATTTTTAATAATTCTAAACGTGTAAGAAATAGTTTTTACAAATTGAAGCATATTTTAAAAAAATATTTTTAATATTAATTTTTAATAATTCTAAACGTGTAAGAAATAGTTTTTACAAATTGAAACATAGTCAGTCTTCCTTCATGTAACTGACGGAGTTGATTGTCTAATAATTCCTTTTTTTGCAGTATTTGTTTATCACAAGTAACTTTTTGAGATAAACAGAGACATCTACAAAAGTAAAAATGTTTGGATGAGGTGAATAAAAAGAACTATTTAATTTCGAGTGAAACGATTCACAAACGTTGGTGGTTCTTTGAAGTGATGACGAATTTTCTGCCCAAACATTTGGTGGAAACAATGAATCTTCATCGATATATGTCGAAACTAAATAATCGGCAAATCTTGTGAGAGCATGTGATGTTGGCTGAATCGAGCTCAATTCAAATGCAAAAAATCATCACCAACGTCTTGCGGGCGTAAGAATGGCAAACCAAAAACATAAGTTAGATATTTTGCAACATCAGATTCTCTTTTGTTGTATTCAGAACTTAGACCGACTTCTTGTATTTTCCTATACCAAGACTGTGCCAAATGGAAACGACATCCTCTAAGTAGGGTATTAGGAAAAATAGCATGGATGGCCTTATGTATCGAAATTTCGAAGTCTGCTGTGATTCTAAAGGGCACAAAGTCACCAGCTAGTTTACATGCCTCTTCTTTCATGTATGTAAGGGCTGTCTCGTAAGTGTTAACTTGCTTATTAGGTAATAAGAAAAATATAACTGGAATGTAATGTCCATTTTTCATTGCAAATATGGTAAATAGTTGATAGAAAAATTTAGGGCAATATTGATATGTTCCATCCAAATAAAATTCATCAGCCGTAGTTAAAAATTCCATATTGCTTTTACATGAAAACATGACGATATTGTTAGTTCTGTCATTTTTAAGTAAAAAATCTTCATTTTTGTTAGTTTTTACCTGTCGTTCTTCTAAATAATTATGAACTTCTCCAATGTTTTTTGGTATAGGTGGCAGTAGTGATCGACGAGCATTGTATAAATTCACATCACTCACGGTTAGAGTATCTACATCACATGATTTCAGTTCTTTATGGATAATTTTTGCTGGCCGTTCTGATAGATCATCTTGTGCTTTCCTTTTCAACTTATTGCTAAGCTGTTGTCTCTTGAACACTGGACTAGGTCATTTATTGTGATTATGATCCAAGAGCGAATCCATGATTACATTTTCTTCACTCTCTGTTTTAATGTAGGCTTTACACAAAGTTTTTCTCGATGTACATGACCACCGTTTAACTCCTCCAGACAATGTTTTCTGAAAGGAAAACTTATGACCGTTTATCACCATAAGCACTTTTCCTTTTTCACTTGTAACCACTTGCAAACTCATTTTAACTTGACACGCATAAGAATAAAATTGTACTGATGAAAAATATTATCAATTCTTAAACAATTTTAATATTTAATATATAAATTCTATTGAATGTAAATTAGATCTTTTGTGTGCTAATGAGGGTTATGGCCTAACAGGGTGACCCGAACCTCTGAGACAACTAACCTACCCTTGGGAGTGAATTTACCTATGGTTATTTTAACCTTTTCGTAATCGGGAGACAACTCGGTTCCTCCGGTAAAAACAACTTATAACGTGTAATACTACTATTTTAGCTAACATAGGCGCAATAACTAACCGACGATTAATAAGCTAACAGCTATTTTCTAAACGCGTGCGGAAAAGTCACTTTTCGCAAATGTTAGATATTATTATGTTTTATCTACGAAGTAACTACTTTCTGCACTTATGAGGAAAAGTGCTAATTTCAGCACGAATTTTAGCGGGGAAAATAATTATTTTCTGCCAGTTCGTAGAAAAAACATTAATGAAATTTTTGAAACTTATATTTATATACACGTTTAACTCAACAAGGTAATAATAATTTAAATCTTGCCTTGAAGTGTAAACTTTGTAACACAACAAATGCATATTTTCAAATTTATATTTAAATGTTTTAAATGCTAACTCCTGGCAAAAAAAAATAATACACATAAATTATTCTTGTAAAAGCTGCTAACTCCATTTCAATAAAAAGTAGTAGTCTGGTTTAATAATTATTTATTTTTAAATAACTAATCTAAATCTTTCTGCTTATATTATTATTGTTATATAAATTTATAGTAAATACATACCTTTATCGAAAATCACCGCCAGAATTGAAATCGGATAACAAAAACCTACAAAATAACGAAAAATATAGGAAGAGACAAATTCACAAACTTGCCCGTACTCGAACGCAACGGAAATGTCGGAGATAGCAGTGTATCGGTGGTAAATTCAAGGCACTTGGAGTTATCATGTTTTATTGGGACAAAATACTGACATTATTTTTAATTTTAAGAGAGTTAGCTGCTTTTTATACATGCAGAGCATTTTTCTCTTTCTAACGGTTTAAAAAACGCATTTTACCCTATAAGTGAAGTTAGAAGGTTAACACGGTTCACCGACGATTTGGTCTTTCTGGGCGCTAACTAGCGTGTTACAAAATCTCTTATCTTACGTGTAACATAAACAAATTATGCTCCGATATTAATAAAGAGGGTGAATTTGTTTTGGTTTAAAATTCCTTTGTGTCTCGACTTTAAAACGATTTTTATAGAAAATTAATAGAGTAAAACTTAATAAGAAAATTTATGAATCTTAATCTTACACAATGTACCTACATAATTAAAAAATAAACTTACCTTTTTATATAAGTACCTTCTTTTACTGGTATCACACACAAATTATAAAAGGTATTAAAATTTATTATAAAATAGAATGGCAATACTGCACAAGTGCGTACGTACCGGATCTAGGAAAATTTTTCGACAACAATTCTTTGACGATACAATTCATCATCGATTACACAATTGTTGGTCCACAATTTTTCGTCCGGAATATTTTCCGACTTGTATTGGTTGCAGTAAAACGCAATATAGTTGATTTTCAAAATTTTATTTGGAGTTAGTTGTAAAATACTTACAATTATAAATGAAAATAATATATTAGGTAATAATAATTAAATCTAAAATGTTTAAATACAGAGCTAATTTAAAATTCAAAAATGATAAGGTTCCTTTAGTATGATATATTATGAGCTATTCCTCTTAAAAATCAATAACATTGCTGGGATCAAATTGGCTTACTATTGTCCTAACACGTTGTGCAGAGTCACGGTATTTCTTCTTTGGTTGTTGCGGATCAACACCACTAATATATTGTCCAATTCTTACTTCATTTAAGCGTTGCTGTTTTTTTATGCAATTTATAAATCTAAAATGTTTAAATACAGAGCTAATTTAAAATTCAAAAATGATAAGGTTCCTTTAGTATGATATATTATGAGCTATTCCTCTTAAAAATCAATAACATTGCTGGGATCAAATTGGCTTACTATTGTCCTAACACGTTGTGCAGAGTCACGGTATTTCTTCTTTGGTTGTTGCGGATCAACACCACTAATATATTGTCCAATTCTTACTTCATTTAAGCGTTGCTGTTTTTTTATGCAATTTATAAATTTCCAAATGTTTGGATGCATCGCAGCAACTTGCTCTTAAAATCCGCGATGCCAGCCTTCCACCGAGTTATTGGTTTTAGGTAAACCTTCTAACACGGTTTCGTGCAAATTCCATAGTTCGTGAGGAAATTGCGGTGGTCGCCGTTGACGTCTCTGGGCGATCAATCCATGTGTCCTCAAAATAGTCTATCACTTGTTGTGCTTCTGGAGGTAAAACGTCACTATCGCAAAGTGTCTCAAAAACTTCTATTACCAAAGGTGCTGGTGCAAAAGCAATAGCTGACAACATCTTCATAGCTAAGTCAAATGCAGCATCATTTTCGTACCTCTGCTTTAAACCGTGGCTTTGGATGACACGAAAAATACACTGGGTGAAGTGGAAAAAGCAACCCCTCTGTCTTGCATTGGGAAACTCTTTTTTGACGGCGTTCATCATAGCTTTTTCAAAGTCGGTTTATTGTTCTCGGCGATAGAAGTGGTTCTAAATTTTTGAGTTCTTGGAAAAGGCGTACGTACGTTTCTTCCAATTTATTTGGCAACAGTGCAAAAACCAGGGGCACAGATGCATTTTCTTTTAACCCATGGACAGTATAGAGCTGGTGAAATAGTAGTGGAACTGTTTTAAAGGTTCCATCAGCATACCAATGTAAGCTTTGCGATAAGAGTTGTAGATTTCTCCGTGTTGAAAAAATTAGAATTCTGTTCTCCTCTGGGCCCGAATCAAACAACAAAAAATCTTCCCCATTATATGTTTTTGTATACTCTTCCAGAAATTGGATATCTTGTCGGTGGGTGGGTAGTGCTGGTCCAGATATATCGCACCTTTGGTGAAACAATGACTTAAGTGCAAATTTCTTAATTGTTGAGAAAACGCATTTGAAGTTTGTTTAAATGATTTTTGGCAAAAATGGGACACAAATTACCCAGTAAACTAGAAAAGCATCATCCATATTTTGAGTTAATAAGTAGTATAATACCAATTGATGATGTTTTTAAATTTTTTTGCACAGTTACCTCTCAAAAATACGTTTAAATGGGCAGTCATTTGCAAATATGTCATTGTGTCCCTACAACGTTCACTATTTTCTACTATTACTTCGTAAAGAAAATTAATAATACCTTAATTGTTAAATTTATATCTTATTAAGAATCAAAACAGAGAATTATAATAGTTTTCGTAATAGTTTGGAACAGTATTACTTTTGAGTAACTTAAGCAAGTCATCTTTTTTTCTTTCAGAAATAGGAATTTTAGAAGTGTATGCTTGTTTCATTTTGATATCCTGTTTCTTATTGACTGAACGGCCAGTTTTAATTTTTGCTGATATTCATTCCCCACTGTAATTGATTTTATAACGGTAAATATCTGCGCCTTTTTGAAATTACACCATTCTGATTTGCGAGATATTTATTGGGTCACTATTTTCGTTCTTAATAATGTTCAAACCTATTTCATCTGAGAGAGCCTTGATGTCATAAAAGTCTTTAAAATTCAGCTCGATCACTTCAAATGGTTCCCCGTTCTTTTTTGCAGTACGTATTAACGAAACATAATGGTCTGGTACGTATATTGGCCCGGACTTTTTCGATCTCTTTATATTTTTCTCAATAACGGAATGAGCCGCGTCACCCTCATTCTGCGTATGGCCTCTTATTAGAAACTTGTGTTTTATACTGTTTATATTTAATGTACTCACAGCGTATAGGTACATACCCAGAAGAAATCTAAAAGAAAATAGATAACTTAATTAATTTACAAAAAAATATTATGAGGTTTACAACTGAAATAAGACATCGACAAGGTACTATAACAATAACTTACCGGTTTTTTTGTTGGCCACAACAATTGTCCGAATAAAATATTACGTTACAGTTGGGGTACTTTGTTTCCAACATTTGAAAATATTTAAAAACGCATGAGCCGATTTCAATGGCACCTCTATGGCCGAGACCCTCATGCCAGAAGAAACATTTGGTAGATTTGTTCTTTACGTCTGTTATCTGAAAAGAAACATTTAATTTACCTGAAAACCATTCACGAAATAGATCAATTATTATTATTTTTGTAACTTACAGTAAAATTGTAGCAATTTAGTTTTGAGTGGTAAAAAAGGCGGAAGAGTCCCCAATCGGTACAGGCATAACTGCTTGTAAGTCATAAATAGCAACGATCTGATTAACTTCTTGTTTACAATTTTCGATGTCTTTGGCTTTTTCTTGTCTGCTTAGTTCCTTTTCCTCCTGATGTTTTCTATAATTTTTTTCTTGTGATACCTTTTCATCTTCAGTTAAGTTGTTATAGGCGACGCATTGATCGCACTGATCTTTTTTTGGGACATGAAATCCAATATTAAATTGGGTATTAAAAATACGAAAATATGCATCATACTTGGCTGACGGTTTTTTGGCCAACTGACGGATACTTTTATAATTTCGATGCATCTCAGCAACTGTCAATCCACCATCTATGAATTCTCGACTAGTTTGATCTCGTAAATAATGGCTTTCTATTCTGGGAATACTATTTATGTGCTCACGTACGGAGTTCTCGATCTCTTCGTCTAGTTTTGAATGATGTTTATGTTTGCCCCTGTGGTCATCTGGTGTAGCACCAATACCATCAAATTTTGCTGTAACTGACTGTTCGCAGAGTGCGCTCATTTATTCCCAGTGTACGCATGAGAAACGGCTTGCAAACTTTAATCTTTTTGCCGTTTCGCATAAATGAAAAACTACAGTTTGGTTTTCTGGGTTTTTGTAGATTATTTACACCTACTCTCCGGTACTTGATTTCCAACACATCTATACAAGAAGATAAGCAGCCACGCTGCTTTTGCAAGGACCCAAGTGCCCAATAGTCTATAAATATCTTCTTTCTAGCTTCTTCGTTTCCAAGTTTTGTTGGGCAATTAAGTCTGCACTTGCAGGGCGGTCCCATTTCTCTGCTGTTGACAGGTATTCCACGTGAAGATACGTATGATTTTCCAGCATCTCTTAAACATTTTCTCTCATTTTTTTCCATGGTTCTGGTCTCCTCATTCTTTTTTTACCTTTCTTGCTTTTTGGTGGGGTGTTATTTTCAATATTTATAGTAGGATTGGCATTTAATAATGCATCCTCGTTATCAGATTCTGTTGATAAAGAATCGGTCGACGAATCGGAAGAGGAGGGTATGAATTCATCAATATCACTACCAGAAAAATCTTTTTCACTATCTATGTTCTCAATGTAATAATTTTCTTTGCCTCTTCGTTTAAGGATCAACTTTGTTACAGGAAGAGGTGGTTCCGTTTGAGGATCAACTGAAAAATATAATGTATAACAGAAAAACGGCAAAAAAAACAATTTCACGCTATATAACTTGGCTAAAACAAACAAATTGTTTGTTTGTTCTCCATATTGGATTTAGAATAATAGTTGATATACCATAATATTGAATGGTCACCGAACTTACACAAGTGTGAGGAATTTTCAGCTTTAGCCTTAAAAGAACTAGTCGATAATATAAATTCAAGATTTGGCACAAACAAATAAACAGATATGCCTCTACAACTGAGTAAAACCATTTAATATAATTATCTAGTATAAAGTTATACGTAAATATAATTTTTGTAATCCCTTTTCTGTATAAAGTTTTTACCTTTTTGTTCAAATGTGTTATACAAAGTTGTTCCGGAGACCTCGGGATTATATATTTTTGGCAAATAATTCAAATCACTTTGATGATTTAGACCATTGTTATCACATTTAGCTGAGCTTGTTGCATGATGTTCAATGCTCGTAATATTATCAGTATCTGAGGGCAAAAATAAACTTTTCTCTGGACATGAGGAACTCTCGACGAATATCTTGTCGTGATCTAAAACAAGAAAGTCTTAAAACTCCTTAGTGAATCTATGCGTCTATTTATAAAATGATTAGGTAGTTATAAGTATAAAAAGTATTCAAAATTGTGTATTTTGCTACTTCGCTACAATTAATTTTCTTACCTATTTCTTGATTTGTATGGATTTCACAAAGTTCTGCTTGTTGATTAGAAGTACAACTTTCCATAGAATCAACAGTAATTCTCTCGTTTTTTAATGCCATTCGCAACATCTTTAACCCACGGGGCTCCATATCAGGCATATAAACACTACTAAATTTGTTTAAAATAGGTGATTATACTCTGTCTACTCTAGAAAAAAAAATGAGACATCAACACTGGTCCCTTCTGGTGCATTATGGTGTTAATATGGAACAACAAAGACATATTTGCCATTTATAAACCCAGTAACAACACAATATAGAGAAACAAGGACATAGTTACATTTAAGTCGTTGTTTCAGTCAGTAGTAGTTCATAGTAATTGGCACAAAGAGGGCAACAACGACACAAAATTCAATTGTGTCGTCGTAACTTCAAAGAGGTACAATATTTTTGGCGCAACAACGACAGAATGTATTTTCTGTCGTTGTTTCTACAATTATAATATTCATAATGCTTGTACTAATGTAGCAACCAAGACACAAAGGTAATTGTTTTATTGTTGTTCCCATTATAGTAATAAATTAAATACCATATTTACCTTTACGTCAATGTAGGTCCGCACACAAGCACTACTCACGAATGACGACGCGCAACTGATTAATCTGGCGTTGTAGTGTAGCATCAGGGTAGTGGGTCGTAAGCGGCAATGCCACAAAGACATCACTGCCATCTAGCGGCGAGGAAAAGAGTTAGATTTTCTGTCTTTGTTTCCCCGGACAGAGTTGAGTTTTAGAAATATTGTGGTATGAACAACTTACTTTAAGAAAAATTTACACTTGCGTCATTGTTTCTCCAAAGGTGCGATATGTTTTTGCCTAATATTTCTAATAGTCCTCTTCATTGTATCCACACGAGTTATATTTTGGGCCGAGGGAAAGGCGTTTTTAAAAAACACTATTTTCAAGAAAAAACGACTTTAATCTTAAAAATCCCTTTAAATATAACAAATTTATTTGAGAAAGAAAGAAGCTTTACAGACTAGCTATTACAACAGAAGTGAAGTACTTATCTAATTAACTACTATTTATAAGTTTTGCTTATCGCTATTCTAGGAGTGGTCAAAAGGAGCTTGTAAGCAGTTTTAGAGTATGTAATTCCTCCACCCTTAGAGAGGCATATAAACTTTTAAGTTTCTATGGCTTAAATAAATTCATTTGTTTCAGTTTTTTTTTACTGTTTTGATTTTTAGGTAAAAAGACCATAGATACTTCCAAGTTATAAATAATAAAATAATACTTAAAATTACATATAGTAAAACTGTCCAAATACTTGTTTTATTATAGTATAAAGGTGTATTTAATAATTTTGAATTTTTAGATTTTTGGAAGTTTATTTCTTCCTGTATTTCATTTAGTTTATTCAGATTAATATTGTTAAGATTGAGCAGTTTTACCTTTTCATACACTATTTTTTGTGTTACATTATAAGTAATACGTGGTAAAGGTATATTCATAAAAGTATTTTTTATGCTTCTATAAGATCTAATAGCAATATCTTCTATTTTAAGGTTACAAGGAAAATTAAGTTCTAGTAAATATGTACCATTAAATAATTACTATTTTGTGCATTTTCGCATGTTTCAGTTCCTTTCATTTCTTTATTAGTTACGAGAATCCATTTATTAGTATCGATATTTTGAAGTTGTATATCTTCAATATCAATATACAGGGTGTTACAACTAGAAATGTTGTGTTCGTATCTTAATAATTGTACTTCACAAGGAATATGTTTATAGAACTTTTCTAAATGTATATGAGTACATAAATAATTATTAAATGTAATACGTTTGCATGGCTGATTCGAATAGCCAAAATTTCTTTCATTTATTAACTTTTAATTTCTAAGGTATTTTCTATATTAAGGATATTGTTGGTTGTTGGTTCAAATGGTAGATTTTCGAAAGTTATTTTTTGATTAAGTGATTGTAGTTCAAGAAAAAGTTCTTCTGTATTAATTATTGTTTAAGTTGTGGTATGTTGGTCTGTCTCCGTAGACGAAGGGCCATCTGAAATAAGGGGCTTTTTTAATTCTTTTATGTGTATAATTTCTGTCTTACCAGGGCTTTTAGTATTTTTAACTCGTACACGGTTGTGTTCAAGTATTTCGGTTATTATGAATGGTCCACTAAATTTTGGCTTATTTTTATTTCTTTGCGAGAGCTTTTTATATACTTTTTGATTTATTTTAAAGTCAGGGTTTTCGTTTCCTTTATAATTAGTTTTCGCTAAAACTCTTTCTTTTTCTTTATCAGTTTTGGTAGTGACGTTTTTATAAACTGCATCGACTTTATTTTTATGGGATGATACGTAATCGGAATAAAATGACGTAGGGATTAGATCTAATGGGTCTCTGGAATTTGTATGACCTAAGACAAGTTCATGTGGTGTATATTTTGTACCGCTATGTACTATTATATGCAATTATTGCGTATGGCATTAATTCATGAGCAGACTTATTCTTATCTTTTTGTTTTAAAATTCTTAGATGTTCGACTAATGTAGAGTGAAAACGCTCGACAGGCGAATTAGATTCATGATGTTTAGGGGTAGTAAAATGTACTGTTATTTTTTGAGCTTTTAATAATTCTTTTAAGAGTTCGTTATTAAATTCTCCTCCGTTATCACACGTAATAGATTCGGGGCATCCGTAAAATGAGAAAAAGTTTACTAGTTTATCGCATACAGATTTTGCATTTTTATCATAAGGGTATGCTTGTCCAAATTTTGAAAATTTGTCAAAAATTGTTAAAAAGTTTTGACCTTCAAAAATAAAAGTATCTATATGTAACATTTGAAATGGTTTAGAGGGTGTGTCCGTTTTTGTTAAAGGAACGAATGATTTTAATCTACTATACTTTAAAGTTTGACAGATATTACAGTCATTAATAAATTGATTAACATCGTTTTTCATTTTAGGCCAATAATATAGTTCTTTTAAGCGATTAAATGTCTCTATTATACCTCTATGGTTTGTTTTTCCTTGGTGTTGATGTTTCATAAGCATAATTTTTTCTTTTTGTTCTGTAATATTATTAACTAATTTTGTACAGCGTACGATTTTTGGATTTTGAAAATTTTTTAAACAGACATTGGTAAAAATTGGGATTAATTCTTTATTATAAAAATATACATAACAGATTCTTTCAGGGTTCATATAGTCTTTAATGAATGTCTTTATAACTTTGGGGTTATCAGGTAATTCGACATGATTAATTTTGAGTTTTTCAAAATTTTCAGTTTTTATTTTAATTTCAGGATGCGGAGACTTTTTTATTAAATACTGCAAAGATTTGTTATTTATTATTTCGTCTAGTATGTCAAGGTTTGTGTTCTCTGTGTCAGCGCGATTACTATGCACAGTTGCATCATTAGGGGGCACGAGTTGAATGTCAGATAAAATTCTTATCTCTTGCTGATTAGAGCAACTTGGTTGTTCATTGTCTTGAAAAGGATTTTCTGCAAGGTCTCGTAAAAATTCCACGATATTTTCGCTTGAATCGCCAGGATTGTTAATTACTGATTCATTTTCATGAACATTTAATTGAATACGGGATAATGCGTCAGCATTAGTGTTTAAAGAGCCTTTTTTATAAATAATTTGATAATCAAATTCTTCTAAGCGTAAACGCCATCTAACTAGAGTTAGGTTCTTTTAAATTAAAAAGCCATACAAGGGGTCTATGATCAGTATAAATATAAAATTTGCGTCCAAATAAATAGGGGCGAAAGTATTTACATGCCCAGACAATGGCTTACAATTCTTTCTCAATAGTAGAATATCTTGTTTCAGATTCGTTTAACGTACGTGATGCGTATGCTATAGGCTTATCATTAGGAATAGTGCCTTGTGACAAAATGCCTCCTAGAGAGAAATTACTTGCGCCAGTAGTTAAAAGAAATGGTTTTGAAAAATCTGGGTACTGCAAAATTGGGGCGTTAATTAAAAGTTCTTTACAATGTTTAAATGCATTTACAAATTCGGATGTATGTTCTATTTTAATATCCTTTTTTAAACAACGCGTCATAGGCTTAGTTATTTTGGCAAAGTTTTTAATAAAGCGTCTATAGTAACCAACTAAACCGAGAAATGACTTTATTTCTTTAGTGGTTTTAGGAATCGGAAAATTTTTTACTGCATCAGGGTTTGGTTTTACACCTTCGTTGCTAACAACGTGTCCTAGATATTGAACTTCTTTTCTTAAAAATTCGGATTTATCGAGTTGAATTTTAAACTTGGAATCGCGTAATCTGGAAAAAACTTTTCTTAATTTTAAAACATGTTCTTGGAGACTTGTACTAAAAATGATCACGTCATCTAAATATACAAAGCATATTTCATTTTGTAAACCTCGTAAAATGTTGTTCATAACCCGTTGGAAAGTTGACGGGGCATTTTATAATCCAAAAGGCATTCGTAAATATTCATAATGTCCTGTGTCTGTACTAAAAGCAGTTTTAGGGATGTCATTCTCATTCATTTGAATTTGATAAAAACCATTAGCAAGATATAGAGTCGTAAAATATTGAGCTTTGCCTAGCTTGTCTAAAATTTCAGTTATATTAGGAAGGGGAAATTTGTCGTCAACAGTGACCTTATTTAAGTTTCTGAAATCAATGCACATTCGCCATTTTTGTTTACCTGATTGGTCTAATTTTTTTGGAACGATCCATATTGGGGATGACCAAGGGGAATTAGAGTCTCTTATTATATTTTGAGATAATAAGTTTGAAATTTGACTTTTCACTTCCTCGCGGTGTATTTCAGGGTACCTATACGTTTTTTTATATAGAGGCGTTTCGTTTGTAACTTTTATTTCGTGTTTAATAGCATTAGTAAAACTTAACGGAATATCTTCGCAATGAAAAATATCTCGAAATTCATAGCAGAGTTTACGCATTTGTTCTTTTTCTTCACGGTTACAGTTGTCAAGCCTTATATTTTTTTAAATTAGCCTTAAGCTTATTATCAATATTTTGTTCAGGTTTTCTATCATATACAGGGTAGTCAATAAAATTCATCTCGTTTACGTCTATGGGATCTACGTCAAGATTTTCACAAAATGTAATTTCAATAGGATCCTCACTGGGATTTAAGGCGGTAGTGAATGCTAAATTATTTTCGATTTTAATCAGACATTCGGGTATTTCAATATCATCGAAATTTTGATAAGGTAGAATAGCATATCCTTGTGACATGTTAACAGGTATTTGAATTTTTTGGATAGTTCTTGGTTCAATAATATAAGTTAAATTACTTTGTAAATTATTTGGTATTTTTTTATTTTCGTATCTTATCGGAATCTTTGCGTTTGGCAATGTAAAAGTAGAGTTATAAAAATCTAAATTAGCGTTTAACTGTTGAATAAGATCTAGTCGTATCAAACCATCGAATTTATCAGAAAAATTAAAAAGATAAAATTTATGTATACCAGGGGATTTAAAAGTTGGGAAAATTGGTAAAGAAGCGACTTCGTTATGAAATGACGTTGCATGTGCCGTCTGTACTTGAAATATTTCTTCTTTTATTAAATGAGGAAAATTTGTATATGCAATTTGCGGATTAATAAAACTTCTAGTGCTACCTGTATCTAGTAAAAATTTAGCGTTAAGTTCCGGTATAAATATGAATGGTAATTGTATGTTATAATTGTTAAGGTATATTATGTCTTGTCCGTTTTCTGGCTCGTCACCGTAAAGGTACGTCCACACTGGAGCAACATGTGGCAACTTGTAGCAATTTTATGTTGCAACAAGTTGCTAAATGTTGAAAGTCATTAAACATTGACATAAAACAAACTGTCCTCACTAGTGCAACAATGTTAATAAATGTTTGCACTTGTCGAATCCAAATTCAGTTGAGTACAACATTCTGTCCACACTGCTGTAGTTTTGTGACATGATGGAGGAAGACTTATTAACTGCTACCGCGTGCTTTCTAATTTTGTGTGGTGATTCACGAAAACGGAAGCGTAAATGTTGGGTCCGTCCAAGTTTGAAGAAAATGGAAGAATATGGTGGACAGGAATTATTATCGGATTTAAAGAAAGATGACGTTTTATTAGAACTTCGAACCGACGGGTGCTTCAAAAATTTTTTGCGCATGAGTAGTTCAGATATGGAATTTTTGCTGCAAAAAATTGCACCAGTGATTAGAAAAGCAGATACAAACTGTAGAAAGGCTATACCTCCACAAGAACGATTAGCTGTAACATTGCGCTTTCTGGCAACTGGAGATTCCTACAGCAGCTTGATGTATTTATTTAAGATTTCGAAACAAGCTATCTCAAAGATAGTACCAGAAGTATGTGCTGCGCTAGTAAACGCAATTAAAGACCAAGTTAAGGTAAGTTATTGTACTTTTTTTATTGACAAATTTAGAACTTTCACATGTTACTTAATTGAAATGCCTCTGTGATAATGTTTGGAGAACCAAAAGCAGTAGAGGAGTCTGAAGAGTTTTGTATGTATGTCTCCGCTGGTGATGTAGCTGGTGTGCTGCAATACGATGAATGTGATTGTGGTCTCGTGAAAGGTTGCATTGATAAAATTGGCTCATATGTGTTAGTTGATTGTGGCATTCCATAATCATATTTACCCATACTTGCATCGAACAAAATATTACTTATAAGATGTTCTACAATATTTTGTGCGCAGGTGGTCTTCAAATCCCTAACTTTACACGCCATATGTTCTCCAAATACATCGAATTTGTCTCGCTGTCGTTTATTTTGTATGTCTTGAATTATTTTATATGCCTCTTCTTTTCGAGCGTTATCATCGATTTTTCTTTTAAGTGTTTGTGTGACACGTCTAGTTTTATTAGGGTGTTTAAATTTATCAAGATTTGTGCTGTTCGGATTTTCCACGGTTTCCTTACGAGGCTCTTGAGAGGCTTTGTTAGATGCCGAAGGCTCCTGACAAGCAGCGTTAGTTGTTGATGGCTTTTGAGAACCATCTTTAGACAAGTCTTGCATGCCTTCGTTGCCATTTGCTACATCTTGAAATTCTTGGGTCTCATTTCCAGATTCATCACAGTCTGTTACTTGTGAATAATCTAAGTCAGTTTCGGAGGAGGAAGAGTCATTAAGGTCATCCTGAAAAGAAAAATACATTGTATAAAATGTTATTACAGTGATGTACATTTTTAGCATAAGTAATGGATATCTTTGTATTTAGATGCCTAAAACTGCTCAAGAATGGGAAACACTTACTAATGGTTTCAGTGTTCTTTGGAATTTTCCAAAATGTGTAGGCGTCATGGATGGCAAGCATATTGCAATACAAGCACCAAAAAACAGTGGAAGTGAGTTCTTCAATTACAAATCGTTTTTTAGCATCGTTCTGTTCGGCGTAATGGATGCTAATTACCGATTTTTGTATTTTCATGTAGGCTCCCAAGGGAGAATATCTGATGGAGGAGTTTTCGATAATACATTATTCAAAAAACTATTAACTGGCTGCAAACTCAACCTTCCAGAATATAGCGCTTTACCAGGACGTGAGAAATTAGTCCCTCACGTATTTTTAGGGGATGATGCCTTCCCATTATCACCAAATTTACTGAAACCCTACCCTGGGGCTCAGGAGAAAGGGTCTCCCAAAAGGATATTTAATTACCGTCTCAGTAGAGCGAGAAGAATATCAGAAAATGTTTTTGGAATGTTATCTTCGATTTTTAGAATATTTAGAAAACCATTACTTTTAGAACCAGAAACTGCAGAAGTTGTTGTTATGGCCTGCATTTACTTGCATAATTTTTTACGTAATAGTTCAGGATCTAAACATTCCTACAATCCCCCAGGTACATATGACGGTGAAGATAAAGATACAGGACGTGTTTTAGAAGGATCGTGGAGAAGAGAACCTCAGAGTAATACGTTTACTCCATACAAAAAAGTTGCACGAAATGCAGCAACTGAAGCAAAAGATATTAGGCAAGAGTTCGCTGATTTTTTCGTTACACCTTTGGGGATGGTGCCGTGGCAGAATAATTTTTGAATTACAATTCATGTACTTATAACTTGAAATTGCCTATTTATTTGTTTGAATAATTAATAATAGAAAAGTTAATATCTCAAAACATTGTGTGGTTACTTACCACGTTCTCGGCTTCACTTTCCTTGCATGGGCGGACTTTGTTTTTGTCTCGAAGAAATACTAATGCATCGTAGGCAAACCACTTGGAATGAAAGTGTGCGCCTGCTCCAGATTTTTTCATGCTGCGATATTTTTTTCGCTCTCTATAAAACTGAGCCACCAAGTTACGGATTTTTCTTTTTGCCTCTTCCTGAGATAAGCACCCTACAGCTGAACAAACTGCATTCCATGCATCATTTTTTGATTCTCTGCATTTATATTTAACATTTTTAGGATTCCAAATACATGGGTGTTGTCTATAATTGTCAATTAAATTTAAACAATTCTCCGAAGTCCACTTAAACACCATCACGAAACCCTAAAAATTCACGCACAGGCACTTTTTATAATAAAATACTAAGCAGAACACTGAGACGCGGCGGTTTGTCTACTGTCTAGTCACTCAATTTGCAACAGGTCTCAACTCGCAACAATCCGTCCACATCGAAGCAATGTTGACAAATGTTTCACTTTGTTTCATATTATCCTTTGATCTTTACCGCTAGAAACGGATTTATGCAACATACTACAACTTATGTTGAATCGCAACACCAACTGTATGCAACGCAACACAACATATTCCAACAAATATAAACATTTTATGTTGTAACAAGTTTTTGTTGTATTATGTTGGAAAATGTTGCTCCAGTGTGGACGCGTCTTAAAATTTACATTTTCTTGTTCGGTGTTAGGAATTTGAGAAAAATCGGATGAGTTAGCGGGATAACTCAAGGGTATATCAAAATCATAAGATTGGTCATAATCTGTTTCGGTTGCATAATATTCAGTAGGATACTCATTATTAAAGTACGGTTCTGAACTTTCAAAATTTTCAAAATAATTTTCAGGGGAAACATTACTTGCTTCATCTGATTGTTCAAATGTTGTTTGCAACACTTCTTGGTTGTACAGTTTTTGTGTATTCACTGTTTTATTTCGCAAGGAATTATTTAAAACTGTATTGCCTGAACTTGTGTCCATTGGCTCTACTTGATTGTTTCGGTTAAAATTGCTTCTTTGGGACGTTTGTCCAAAATGTTGTCTAGTAAATTGTGGTCTCGTTTGATTATTAAAAAATGGTTTTGGAAAGCTTTGTTGTGGGTTGCTTTGAAAGTTTGGTCTTGGTTGGTAAAATGAATTATTTGGTCTTGGTTGATAAAATGAATTATTTAGTCGTGGAAAATTACTTTGAGGAAAATTATTTTGTTGAGGAAAAATTAAAAATGGTCTCGGAAAATTATTAGTTCGAGGTATGTCATTTGGAAAATAATTATAACTTGGTCTATACTGAGTATAGTTGTGTCTAGGTTGTGTATAAGTAGGTTTATATTGTAAAGTATTTGGTTTTTGATTTTTATTTAAAAATAACGATTGACTCGAATTAGGATTTTGAGCATTTTTGAAATATATAAAATTTTCTTCTTCTCTTACAAGCGACATGGCTTTTTCTAGAGAGTCTGGATTTTTTAATCTTGTGACAAGTTGCAAATTATAGGGTAAACCATTTAAATATGTTTTTAAAGCAAACTCATCATAATGTGTTATTTTGATTAATTTTGTAGCGGCATCATCAGGCCCAGAGTTTAATTTTAAAAATAATAAACTTCGAGAATCTTGAATTCTCATACCAAAACTTATCGGATTTTCATTTTTGTAGGGTTTTAAACTAAGTAAATCTTGAATGAGGCAATCTATCGATCTTTGATCGGCAAAACTGTGTATCAACACATCTTTTATCAATGCCCAAGATTTTAACTCGGAACGAGAAACTATTAATTCTGCTGCTCTTCCGTTTAGTTTACTTAAAATTGTATCAAAAAGGCAAATATTTATTGTTGCAGTTGGATTAGTCCTGTCTTGGAATCCCTTTAAGAGGTTTTCGACAGCGCTTATAAATCTATTTAATAATTTTGGATTTCCATCAAAATGTGGAATATTATCTGACTGGTATCTCAAAAGCTGGTAATTTGGGTCTGGCATTATGTTATCTGCTATATTAATAGAGTTTAGAGAATTAATTAGGTCTTCTAAGTTGGATTCAATTTTGAAAGTTTAGAAAGAATCAACGTAAATAATTCGAAAAATGCACACACCAAAAATTGAAATACGCACAATGGAAATATATACTTAAAAATAAAATGTACTAAACTAAAATGATATCTTTTCAAAGTCAACTGTAAAATACTGTTTTAATACAAAAAAAAAATTAAAAATGAATTGACTTTGCAAAGAATGGAATGAATATCGTTATAAAAAGGAAAATAATCAAAATTGGATTACAAAACGACTTACAATAAAATGATGAATATTTTCGGTTCGGCGATTTTTGTCCTCTCCAGTTGTCCTTAATCTAAGATTGGTTCGGCGATGCTTGTCCTCTCCAATCATCCTTAGCTAAGACTGGTTCGGCGATGTTTGTCCTCTCCAGTCGTCTACAGGGGCAGCGATGTTTGTCTGTCTGTAGCCGGTTGACTCCTGAAGTAAAGCTGTTGCTGAAACTTCTTCCTGGTCCGGTGCTGATTGTCCAGTTGCCACCTTAGATCGGTACTATCTGCTTCTGGTCCAACACTTGTCCGGATTTCGTAGGTTTTTCTGAATAAATTCTTAAAAGAAACCGTTTCAAAATATTCCCTTTTGAACGTCTCAAAAATCCACCAAGACTGCGCCAGTTATATTTTGGGCCGAGGGAAAGGCGTTTTTAAAAAACACTATTTTCAAGAAAAAACGAATTAAATCTTAAAAATCCCTTTAAATATAACAAATTTATTTGAGAAAGAAAGAAGCTTTACAGACTAGCTATTACAACAGAAGTGAAGTACTTATCTAATTAACTACTATTTATAAGTTTTGCTTATCGCTATTCTAGGAGTGGTCAAAAGGAGCTTGTAAGCAGTTTTAGAGTATGTAACTCACGTGGCAGTTTGGGGGCAGATGCTTGACTGATTCCACTTGCAACACTGGTTAGTATGGTTTGTGGCGCTTCATTAGTGCTTTTAGCTTTCGTACGAATAAGATCAAGAACTTTTGAAGCTTCCACTTCAGCTGCGTCGGCAACATGGTTATGATCCTTCCCTACTTTAAAAACTGTATCATTAAGGGTGGTTACCCTGGCTGGACACTTTGTTTTTAAAAACTGTTGACATTTCCAATGAATTTTTACGTCTATTTTCTTATCTTTATAAAACAGATGTCCGTTCAGAACTAATTTTTTATTTCCTTTCTCGGATTCTATAAACTCTAAGGACATTTTCGGATACGAATATAGGATACAAGCACAATATAGCACACTCTAATTCAAACTGATATTCCTTTCATAAAATCTTGGATACTTATACACGGTAGGTATAATACCCTTTTCGCAACAATTAATAAGGGTGCCCAAAAGATAATTCTAAATAATTGGTAATCAGAAATTAAGTACCTACATATTTAAAATTTAAGGATTAGTACCTAAGTAGGCAGGACGGGCACAGGTAATTTCGCCACCAACAGGTAGAAGGACTCTTACGGTCCTTTAAAGCAAAATAAAAAATAAGTAATTTCGCCCCTAACTCAATTTCTGACCTGCAACTCGGCTAATGGGGCCGCCATAAACTTGGTACTTTCCTAATTCCTATAATTGGGTGAAATAAAACAAATAGATCTTTTAAATCTATTTAATATCGAAGCTCAAGTTAGAAATATTTACACTTACAAAAAATTCTACTTATGTGGTTTACAAAGAAATGAAATACTTAGACAATAATAAATTTAAAAGCTAAGAAATATTTACACAATAATAAACAAATTCTACTTTTGAGGTTCACAAGCGAAAGAAATACATTTCAACAAGTGTAATCTAGTAATTTCGCCATTACTATATCGCTTTAGTGTATTTTCTATAAACTTCTGCCTATTTTTAACATAAATGTTATGAATTTTTGCTGGTTTGTATAAGTGTCTATCTGAAATTCTTTCAATTTTTCTATGAGTACGTATAAATTAGGGTGTGCTTTGTACATTGAGTCATTATAGTGCCTATGGAATGACTCGCAAGCATTTGTAGTTCTCAAAAGCGTTGCAGAAAGTTCAGCCCAGAGATGAGGTGGGAACAAAGATTCTTCGGAAATATAGGTATCTGTGAGATAGTCTGCATATTGTACTACTCTATTATCATCAGGCATTATTTCGAAAAGTTCAAAGGTAAAACAATCTCCTACTTCAGCAGGACTTAAATAAGTAAGAGCAAAAGTCATACGCAGCCATTGACTAATTGCGCAACTTTTATCATTATATTCCTTGATTAGGTTAAACTTCTGAACTTTTCTAAACCATGCCTGAAGTAAATGAAACCGGCAACCGATTATTTTAGCAATAGGCCAAACTTTTTCCACTGCTTTATGAATTGCGCGTTCAAAATCTATTACTACTTCACAAATATTATATTATCTTATTATTCACTATTCCTAAAAACCTTTATTTCTGTTTAGTATCTTATCTATTTTGCAGTCAGATACATATTTTATTTTGATGCATAATTTGGTTATTTGGTAAGCGAATAAATTCGCTGATTTTTCTCTCTTCACTTACCTATATTTTTGGTATATATTTTGGTTGAGGTAAGTTGAAGCTTTATGAATTGCTTTGGGCAATTTTGGCATTTACCTTTCTGGTTTTTTTATCTTCTTGCATATCACTGAAGGTGATTATGTATTGTTGGGTTATTGGTGTATACGTACACTAATGATTTCTTATTTTGGAAGTCGACTTAGTAAGTCGAAGTGAAAAATAGTTCCTGTATTTTTCTGTGTGCTTTGACATTTTTAGTAATGCGTAGGGAGCGATTCTATTGATTGATATATGATCTAGATCTAGATATTCTCTGAAATTATTTTTTTGTTTCTTCTTTAGTCTAGTACTAGAGGTCTTATTTTGAATTTTGCTATTACACTTGGTGTGTATATTGTACAGTGTTTTGTCTGGAAATTCCAGAATAATTTCCCTTGGGATTAATTCCCTTAATCTGCATTCTTTTATTCCTTAGTAGGCTAGATCCTACAGGGGATTTACTTACCGTTTTGTTGTGATTACATGACGTATGATGTTGGGTAAATATTTTTCTTATTGATATTATCACGATATTTACCATATCTCCATTTCTGTTAGTTTTAGATAGACTTTTCCCTATTATGACTTACCCGATTTTGACCTTACCGATTTAGTCCCTTTTAAGGCGAGTGATACACGCAGCTATCAAACTAAAACTACCCAGAAATCTTTACTTTTATTATATCCTTGATTATTGTTGGCTATTATTATTGTCATTGCGTATTTTTTTATTTTTTTTTATTTTTGGAAAATAGTCTATTTCATAGCCTATTTTATTTTTGTTGGGGGATAATGTAGCAATTTTAAAATTGCCACTATTTATTTTGTGGGGTATCATCTTTGGTTGCATAACGCTAGCCAAAATATGGGGCGAACGCACTACTTCTGTTTTCTGTAGCTGATGGCATCAGGCGCCGCACATAGGTGAACCATGTAATTCCGTTTTCGCGTCTCGGTCAAGTCGCAGACCGTCCATTTCTACTTTTGGCGATTTTATGTTTCCTTATGTAATATAGGTTCTGGTAAAGGCCCGTTCTGATCGTTTGGATCCTTTATGTCGTCACTCTGTTCTCTTCTTCTTCTTTTCTTTTTTTGGGGTTTATGTCCAGCTGGCAGCCTTGAGTCAGCCGATTTTGCTAGAGAAGGGGTTCTGTCTTACTTGAGAGATCTTGCGGCCTCCATTTTGGCTTTCTGAAAATACCTTCAGAGAAGAAGGTCGCCGTTGGGCCATTTTTTTAAAAAAGACCACGAGGTCTCACCCCCCTTTTAGAGGGATTGTGTGTTTAGTTGCTTTCGGCTGATATGCCGTTTTACCTGCCGTTCGGCATTTGAATAGGTTAAGAAACCACATGGGATTCTAACATCCACATAAATAGCCCTTGAGCTACCAGGTTCCGGTTGGCCCACGTAAGAACTGATTGAATTGGTAACAAACTATATAAATATATGGACTAAATTTCACCCGGAAGTCATGAGCAGCCTTCAGGAGCCACATGGTCCATGCCCAGTATAGCTGCCTCAGCAGAAGCGAGGGATTAAAAGGCTTGTATAAAGCAGATCTCAATTAAATACATTTTGCCTTTTAATTTAATTAGTACCTATCAACATTTAAATTAACTGCTCGTTAATCAATAATTTTTTATTAATGTAAAGCCATCTTGACAAAGGTAACCTTTTTAACCACACACCACCAAAAGATTTAAAAGGTTCTAGAATCTTCCCCGAGGTTATACATAATTTTGACTTAAATCCTTGCGTCCAGAAAGGCTGTTTTTTCATTCATTTCTTTTTCATAATTCAATCTCGACTAGATTTTTAAACAATTTAATACCATATAAAGTTAACCTAGCGAAACCCCCTTTTATTCAATAAAAACTTTATTATTTGTGTGGGAAAGCTTTAGTTTTATTTATTGCATAGATTTTCCAATAGAGCTGATATTCGGTATATTTTTCCTGGTTTGGACATCGATCAAACCAGGTGGCGCCCAAGACAACCAAAGACGAAGGGAAGGTGTAAGTATTGGACCACGACCTAGTGCCTCCACATAAAGAGCTACCGTCAGCAGATAGTGACAACCTGTTGTCCAAGACAACAGATTGCCATTGTCATAATATATCAATATCACTATCGCTATCATCATATGTTCTAATTATTATTTGTGCTATATTGTTTGTGGATATAGGATTTCTTCACTTTTTTAACATGTGTAACAGAATTTGCCCAACTTTGTGAAGGGATGTTAAAAACTTCAGTTTCTATAAGCTCAAGTACACTGGAGTTAATAGTAGGGCAAATATTGTTACGACGAATGGCAGACTTCAGTTGGTGCCAAACATGTTCGATGGGATTAAATATACAATTGTATGGTGGAAGCTTTAAAACTGTATGCCCTAGATTTTTTGCATAATTATCACAGAAGTATTCCTTTTGTAGATTTAAACTTTGTAAAACTTCAATTAAATGCCTTTTGGTTTAATCTTCCTGAAAATAAATATCATTATCATACATGTAGTTTTGGATTGTTGCTTTTGTGTCATTTGAGGAGGGAGTCTTGGTCAACTGCCTACTATGGTAGCTTGCATTGTCCATTACAATTACGCTATTCGGAGGTATATTTGGAATTAGCTTGTTTTTAAACCAATCTTCAAATAAATCAGCAGTGGTGTCCTCATGGTAATCCAGAGAAGAATCTTTTAATGTTTTTTGCAGACAGAGAAAGTCCATTTGGAATCCATTCGTCTTTAGATCCAGCATGCAAAATCGTAATTCGTTTACCTCTTTTTGATGGCGCGCTTGTTATACACTTGCCGCTTGAGTCAACCCAACCCTTTTCCGGGGTATCATATCGTCCCCTTTATGACATAGGGACGTATCTGACTATTTGTAAATTTTAGAGGAGAGAGAAAAAACGAAATCGACCAAAGCTTATTTTGCCATAGCGTTTCAACAAAAAATTTGATATGCTCATAATTTTGGCGTAATAATTTGAAACACTTAAGAGTTCAAATGAAAGAGTTGGCTTTATGAAACAGCTTTCTAGTTTTGTGTTTTTTGGAACAAATATCAGATACGTTGTTTTGTCATCTATTTTTACAAACAATTATTAGATACGTCATTGGCTAAGAAAATGATATTTGAAATAAAATGCGACTTGCTATAAGAAAATCGTGAGCGTAGATGGAGGTCAAAATTTCAGGTTTACAATTTACATAATGATACACATTGCTCGGAAAATATTTTATTTTTTAAGTAGAAGAAACTACAACGGACAAACAAAAACAATATAGGTATATAATAAAAAATAAAAGATTTATTTTTTATCATTATGCAATATGCTTAATTACAATGATAAAAAGAAACCATAGTTTTTATTTATCAGAATCATGATGAGGTAGGTTTCTGTAATATGTTTTGAATTCTGGTTCTCTAACTACAGGGGTAGTTCCACTACACAACGCCACTAAATCATTGTATTTTTGAAGACTAATTTTATTAGGTTCTTTGTTTAAATTGCAAAGGTTAAAACTATTTATACCAGCTTTTATACGCTTGAGGCAAATTGAATCAAACTCTAACTGAAGATGACTATTTTAAAAAAAAATATTTATTGGAGACGATTTTTTAACCATGATTTCCATCACATTAGTCCAATTTATCTTGCTGCCGCTTTCGGTTTTGCTCATACTTAACACGAGAAGATCTTTAGACAAGGTCTTGAAGTCTTTGAAATTATTATACTTCATACTAATTACCTTATACGGTTGTTTTCTGCGTGCTAAATTTATAACCGGTTGTAATTGTGATGGTATAAAAATATCTCCAGCACTGGACAAAGCTGATGAAATGGCGCTATGTGCAGAATCGCCCTCGCTTTGGCCATGGTTGGTTTCAAAATACTTTAGAGCAATCTTTTCTATAGAGGAAAATTTATGAAGTGAGTATAATAACATGGTAGCTATAATTGAATTTTTACTTTTAGCATAGCACCCATCACCAAATAAATCAACGGCTGTTACGTTCTGTTTGTGGCTGTACTCTTCTAGAACCTTAAAAAGACAAGTTGCAATTTCTGAGGAACCGCGCTTACTGATCGATTCATTCCAGACGAAGCAGTAACACTCCTTGCTAGCTAAGTTGTAAAATGTCAAATTAAAATTAGAAAGTCGACTTTTGTAAAAAATTGAGCTTTCCTTTGATATAGGGGCGTAAATTACTTGTTGCCTTTTCTGAAATATGAGTAGTATATCTTTGTTTTGATGTTTTAATTCGTTTTTGGTTTTTTCATCACCTTGCAAGTACAGGGTTTTCGCTTATATTTAGACCCCTATCTAGAACGAAAACAATAAGAGATAGAAAAAGAACTTTAAATACGAAAGTTTTAGGATTTTTACTGAATTATCAGAATCTTAGCCAAAAATTTTTAAAAGATGATTACAATGCCGAAATAAATTAGCAACTTATGTTTTTTTAAATGGAACACCCTGTATATATTTTATTAAAATTATAGATATTTATTTCCTGATTCCAAAAATATATAGTTTGTCTATATTAGCTCAAACCGTTTTTAAGATATCAGCAATCAAAATTTTAAAAAGTTGTATTTATTTTCGTTTATAAGTCTAGAATGCCTTGAAAATCAAATGACCTACATTGGTGATGCTTCTCTTGCTATTAAAATAACATTTAGAAGGCGTTGAAAAATAAATGCAACAAGTTTAATTCCATTTGATATCTATTAATTTGTAGTTTGCTAATTGCTAAATTTTAATTTAATCATTAAGTATTAATATTTTAGTAACAATAATTAATTAAAATAAAAAAAATACTTTTATGATTGTTATTTAAATTTTAAAAGAAAATTAATACCATGTTAAAAAGAAAAATAATTAAACATAAACAAAAAATTACTGATTTTCAACGTAACTCCCTTAATTTATTATACATTTTTGAATATTTCCTAATAATTTATGATTTATTGAGTTCATTATCAACCCTTGATAGTCTCTATTTAGCACCAAAATTTCTTCTTGAATTCTTTGTTCCAAAACTTGAATGTTCTCTGGCCTATTGTAATAAACTTTGTTTTTTAAATAGTCCAAAAGAGAACTATCCAACGCGGTGAAATCGGGGCTGTTTGCCGACCACATTATTGGCCTGTTTCTTCCAATCCACACACACACACACGCGGAGAGGTGAGCCAGTTCCGCAGGGTCTCACCAAAAAGTACTTAAGGTACTTTTCCTCTTTAATCTGGGGGAGGGGTTAATTATGGGTTTTGTGGGGTGTATCGGGGGGGACTTTTGGAGGGTGGTGGTGCTACATGGCGCACCTAGAGAAGTCGGTGACGGGGTCTTTTATGACGGTAAGGGGCATCGATGTCATAGTTGGAGGCTTGTCTGATAAGGGGGTTTGGGTGATCTGGGGCGGAAGTTAGAATCTTCGTGTTTCTCTCGTGGAGAAACTGAGAAAGTGGTGGTGTTGGTGGCGATTGAGAAGGGGGTAGAGAAGAGAGTAGGTCATTTTGGCTTTATTGAGGTTGCCTTGGATATGGCGTTGCCAGTGGAGGGTTTTATTGAGGATGATACCGAGGTATTTCACTGCTTCGGACCAGTCTTCCAATCCACAAATTATATTTTTCATTTAAATACCTTGTAACAGGGGCAACATTATGGGCTGGCGCACCGTCCTGCTGCCAGATAAGCGTAGCGTGTTGGTTGAGAGGAAGCTCTTCTGAAAAGTTTTCAAACTCATTCACAAGAAATTCCAAATATCTTAGGCCAGTTAAAGTCCTATTATAAATTATTGGACCAATGACTTTATTTCCTATTATGCCGCACCAAACATTTATACACCTACCTCCCTGAATTCTAACAGGCTGAATTTTGTGGGGATTAGAAGTTGCCCAAAAATGTTTATTTTTTCGATTAAACATACCAGCTGTGCTGAAAGTTGCCTCGTCGGTGAATAAAATTTTGTTTAAAAGATTTCCATCAATTTGCGCCTTCTTGAAATACTCAAACAAAACTCTAACCGCTGTCTCTTGTGATCTTCTGTTAATTTTTGGACTGGTAAAAATTTATAGGGATAATAACAGTATTTTTTTTTAATTTATTTTTTTTAAGTCTAATTCCTCATCCCTCATTGCTGTCCTCTTTTATCCTTTCTAGGCTTTTGGTCTCTTCAAATTTTTTTAACATTATTAATAGTGCTTTTGGAAGGTAAAAATCTATTGGGAAATAACCTGTGGTATTCATTATGAGTTGTAAATGAATTTGTATTATTTGAAAAATATAAAGGGATAACATCGAATTTTAAATTAAATAAAATTATAAATACGAAGAAAAATGTTAATTTATTACCAGCAAACAAGTAGGCAATGCCAAAAATGTCATAATAACATTTGTTTTCCATGGCTTTCTAGACGTAATAATTGCAATAAGAAAAGGCCGGCAGACTTTATCTTTTGATTTTCAAGGCATTCTAGACTTATAAACGAAAATAAATACAACTTTTTAAAATTTTGATTGCTAATATCTTAAAAACGGTTTGAGCTAATATAGACAAACTATATATTTTTGGAATCAGGAAATAAATATCTATAATTTTTATAAAACAGATACAGGGTGTTTCATTAAAAAAAATATAAGTTGCTTATTTTTTTCGGCATTGTAATCATCTTTTGAAAAATGTTTGCTAAGATTCTGATGATTCAGTAAAAATTCTAAAACTTTCGTATTTAAAGTTTTTTTCTATCTCTTATTGTTTTCGCTCTAGATAGGGGTCTAAATATAAGCGAAAACCCTGTACGTGACACATAGGGAACACTGGTCTTTCTTTGGACTAAAAAAAGATAACTTCTGCGTCTTAAAAACCTTTCTATATAAGAAATAGCTTGGAATTTTGTTGTCTCCTTTAAGTTTAAGTTCTTGAAGGAACATGTCAAACATTTTCCTTAAAGAAAGCTTAAAGAAAGATCTGGATAAAGATACATTCTTGTGGTTTTAGCACGACAATAGTGCGATTCGACACGCGGAAACCTATTAATGTGACCTTCTATTTCGTAATTCATATTTTTTTCTTGTTCTTTGATGACTTCACTTCTGCGTCCTCCTCCTCTTAGTTCTTTTTCTAAAACGCCAACCTCGTTTATTTTGGATACAGCAGTGCGACACATCCTTTCCGAAACACCTAGAGTATTCAAAAAAAAAATTTTACACCCTACAAGACTTTATTTCCTGCTGTAAGAGTATAACCAAGAGTACGTCCTCTACGAGAATGTTCTTTATCTGTCGTCTTTCTTCGTGTTTTTTCAACTTTTATGTGCCTTGCCAGAAATTCCCGCTGGTTATGTAAATCGGCGATACCATTAAATTTTCCAAAGATTACTTTCCTTTCCTCATCTGTGATTTGGAAGCACATAAGATTTTTTGGACATATTGTTGACGTACAACGTGCTTTTATGCATCTAGCCGGAACGACCTTTTTGGAATATGGGCTCACATAGTCCTGTCCTAAGAAATTAAACAAAATAAAGCATTTCTGCAATCTGAAAAATAATGTACATTTTTTAAAGTATTTTGCTATTTGTGAAAATTAATCAATCAAGATATTAAACTACTAATTAACCTATGTAGAATTGTAAAAAACACAATCAACAGATCAGTTTAAATTAAATTTTGGTAAAAGCTATCCTTACCCGAATTCCGCTGAAATTTAAAAAAATTTTTTTGTTGGTTCTACTTCTTTTTACTACATTTTCCTCTCTATCTTCCCCATCTAACTCAAAAGATTCTAGTAGTAGCAGTGAACTGCTTACATAATCCTGTCCTAAAACATGAAACACAATAAATTAATAAGTACCTATAAATTAATAAGCCTATACCATAACAATTTACATGTAACAATGGAGCGTTAGGGTACTACAAGTTATTGAACTTGCGCTCTATTTGAAAATTTTGAAAGTATTTTGCTATTTGTGAAAATTAATCAATGAAGATGTCAAATTGCTAATATTAACTTACATGTGTGTGATTGTTAAAAAAAGACAACCAACATATACATTTAAATTAAGGATATATAGGATATTCTCACCTAAATTTTCCTGTAGTTTTAAAATTTCATTTTTGTTTGTTCTAAAACTATTCTGGTATAATTCTGGTATAATTCTGGTATAATTCTGGTATAATTCTGGTAGAAGCTGTGATAATATTTGATCTTCATCAGGAGCCACTGCTAACATTCCTTTTGTTTTTCCATGAAAGCGACAATTTGTTATATCTTCATTAAGGTGTTCAAAACAAACTGGGATTTCACACCGATGGCAGGCAGCAAATACTTCCTGTTTGCAAAACTTTACTTCACACGTGCCAAAAGCAGGCTCAGCATCTGAATCATAGTGTTCTTCCGCTGAATCATTTTCGCTTACTTCATAATTCGTTTGTGATAAAACAACATCCACTTTATCTACCGCTGATATATTGTTACAAATACCAGCCGTCAATGATATAACATCGTTGCATTCTATTGGTATTTCGGAAATATCTTCTTGAAAATCCCTGAGACTGGAGAGTGGTACGTCGTCATCAGATTCAGCAGACTTAAGCGAATCGCAACACTTTTTTAAGTTCTACCGATGGAAAATGTACAAGGCATACAGATACGCCGGCTTGTCATATGAAAAGTACACAAAAGTTATATATTCTGACGGCGTAACTCAATTTTCGATTTTATGACACTTACGTCGGTATGTCGTAAAGGGGACGATATATGTCGAACCAGGTTTCATCCAAGTAAATAATCGGCCTTTGCTGATCTCTGTAAATCCTAATTTATTGTAGATATTCGGATCGCCATTCCCGAATTCTACTGGATTCCATTAAAACTTGTCTTTTGTTAATTTTTTTAAATCTAAAACCCATGTCTTGGATACACTTCCATAACGTTGTTCTGCCACATTTAACGCGGGTTTCATCTTTTTCAATCCTCTTAATTAAATTATCTAATGTAGGCACGCTTTGTTCCTCGTATAGCTTGTAAATTTTACGCCGTATTATATTTTGATCACTTCCATCTACCTTCGAGAAAATGCCAGTGTCGGTTCTTTTTTCCTCGCTAAAATGGGATTATTCACATTTTTCCATACAGTTGATGTTGGAATTTTTGTTAATGTGGCCGTTTCTTCTTACACTGCTTGCTTACTGACCGCACGTTCAATGAGAGTTAGTTTCCACAGAAAAGTGTTTTCTGCTTTTCGACGGGGTTATTTCCTGAGATACGTTGGGCTCGCACATATTTTCCATGACTCACACTGTAGCAATTTTAAAAATTGCCACTATTGACTTTGTGGGTAATGTAGATTTACCTTTGATTCGTACAGTAATATTTCCACAAAAGTGCATATTTTATAATTATTTTGGCTTTTAAAAATTGTTTATTAGGTTGTATCATATTTGTTTACCGAACGTTAGTCAGAGTATGGGGCGAACGCACTACTTCTGCCTTTCTGTGGTTGATGGCATCAGGCGCCGCACATAGGTGGACCATTTAATTCCGTTTTTGCGTCTCCGTCAAGTCGCAGACCGTCCATTTCTACTTCTTCTTTTGGCAATTTTATGTTTAAACAAAGTTGTTTGGAATTATTTTTTTCATTTCGTTATTTAATTTAGGTTCTAGTAAAAGCCCAGACTCTCGTATCGTTTGGATCTTTTGTAGTGTGTCTCTGTTCTCTTCTTTTTTGTTGGTGTTAAGTTAAGTTAGCAACACTAAGTCAGCTGACTTTGTTGAAAGAGAAGGGGGTTTGTCTTCAGAGTTCTTGCGATCTTTAATTTTACTTTCTGAAAATACCTTCAGAGAGAAGGTCGAGCCCGTCGCCGTTGGGCCATTTTTTTAAAAGACCACGAGGTCTCACCCCCCTTTTAGAGGTAAGCTTCTTTTATTTTTTTTTGTTTGTTTTGTTGAGCTTCAGTGGGTAATTCTCTTTCTCATTATTTTTAGGGGTTTTGTTGGTGGTTTTGTTTGGTTGGTTTCGGTCGATTATGCGGTATCTGCTGCCGCTCGGCGTTTATGTAGCTTAAGCCAAAAACCACATGGGATTTTAAGGTCCACGTAACAGCTTGGGTTCTAGTTGTCCTTAAGTGAGTCAAATTCCACCTGGCCTACCATAAGAGACCACATGGGGCTATACTGGCTTATGGAAGTAGCTGAATAGTAGGATCCATCGTGGACTCGCAGGATAGTATCTAGATGATTTTTTTCAGGATTTAATTCACTTAAATTTTAACTTGAATTCAATTAATAACTTTTTTAAAAGTAAAAAAATATCCTGACAAAAGTAACACATTTATAACTATACATCATTAAAAGATTACAAGGTTCTAGAATCTTCCCCGAGGTTATACATAAAATTAATAGATCAAGCGAACTTACCTTAAGTGAAGTTCGATCATAATTATATGAAGGCTTCGCCGAAATAAATAAAAAAGTGTAGTACCCTGGTTTCCGTGAGGATTGGCCTAACCTGAACTAACCTGCATTCCCCGCCTTCAGTCATCAGCCCTTTTTAAAGCAATAAAAATAGATGCGACATGTTATATTTTTTTTGGGATTTAATGTCCTTAATTTGGGTGGGATCGGGACTTTATTTATTTCGACAAAGCCTTTATATAATTATGATCCAACTTCACTTAAGGTAAGTTCGTTTGATCTATTAATTATATTCGGCTTCGTCTCATAAATAAAATAGTGTGGATGTTTAAAGATTATGTTGCGGCATTTTTATTTTATTCAATATATATTTTCTTTTGGTAGGTAGAAAAATTAATTGACAGGATTTTTGATGCAATTAAGGATATTATTTTAATAGGAGAAAACCACAAGTATATAATAATTAGAAAAAAAAAAGAAAATATTTTACTAGCTGTAACACATTATACTAAAAATATTGTCTTACGTAACATATTCTTATCAATAATGAAGCTTACTAAACATAATACTATGACTTCTTAACGGAGCTTAATACAGTTTTAGCAAATAATTCATTATCTATTATTGGTCTATGATAAAACTTAGCAAAGGTTTCCGAGTTTTTTGACCATCCTGCTGCCAGTCGAATGGCGTCAAGGCTAACACCCGCACCAGCTGCTGAAGAAGTAGAGGCGTGTCTAGTACTTTGAGGTTTAAACTGGCTTGTATCTAGGCCGCTTGCTTCGAGCATATTCTTTATCCACCTACTACTTGTTTGAGGTGTGGCTTGGTGATAGGGTTTTTTGTAAGTAATGAAAATAAGTTTGCATGCATTTCGCAATTCTTTCGTTCTGTCTAAGTATTTAAGAAGGGCCCTGGCTACACATACCTGATGGTCATCATCAAAAAATGGTAAGATAAGGAAAGGTTGAGATTTTTTTAAAGCAGAGGTTTCTATTCTACTAACTATTTTAATTTCTATTTTATTGGAAGATATAGAAATATTGTTGATGTTTATAAGGCTCAAAGTTTGAATTCGTTGTCCAGTAGTCAGGGTCAGTAGAACTGCAAGTTTTTTAGTTAGTATTTCAAGAGAAATATCATTATTTATTAATGACTTTACATAGGTTAGTACGATACTTGGGTCCCAGTTGTTTTTGTATCTAGGTAAAGGTGGTTTTTTAAAAAAGCCACCAGTATTTTAAGCCTACGGTATATTGTTTTTAGAGTTGAACCTGTTATGGAGGAGATGCAAATATCTAGAGATTCTTGGGGAACATTTCCTCGTAGAAGTGCCTGCCGGATAACCTCCCTGCTGTCAGGAAAAGGCTTTTCGATAACGGGTGAGGCATTCCGCTAAAAGAAAGTAACATGTTTGTAGGCTCAAAAATTAGCGGTTCTGATATTAACAATGATTTGAACAATGGGTACCATGGCTGAGAAACCCAAAAGGGCACAACGATAATTCCCTCTGCCTTATCTTTAATTATTTTTTGCAAAACCCTTAAGACCATAGAAAATGGGGGAAAAGCATAAAAATAAAATTCCGACCAATTTAGAGTAAATGCATCGATCCTGTACGTCTCTGGGTCTCTCACCCATGGAACAAATCGTGAACATTTCTTATTCAAACGACTTGCAAATAGATCAATATTTGGGGTACCTAATTTTTGTTTAATATTATTGAATGCAAAATCAGCAAGACTCCACTCGGTTTCTTTGTGAATTTTCCGAGATGCTTTATCAGCGTAAACGTTATCAAATGTGTTAATATACGATGCAAAGATATAAATATTTTTATTTTGACACCAGACCCAAATATTTCGTGCTATTTTATTGAGGTTTTCAAATCGTACACTTCATATTGCAGTTGTATTGTCTACCCTGCAAAGGATGTTACAATTGGAAAACTCTTTAGCAAAGTATTGTAATCCAAAATATACTGCTAAAAGCTCTAAAATATTAATGTGATAATTTTTTTCCTCTTTAGACCAAAAACCAAATGTGGTCTCATTAATATAAGCTACCACCCACCCACTTCTTGAGGCATCAGTGAAAAGTTCGGCTCGAGAAGTATCAGAACGAATTTTATTATAACCATTTTGTACTTTACTTATACACCAAGAAAAATCAGAAGATAGATTGGGGGATATACACCTTTTTGCATCGTAGTTATTTTTATAATTTAACAGAGCTAAATATTTTACTTTTTCGAACAATTTTGTATATAGGAAACTATAGTTAATTGCGGGAGCAGCTGAGACTTAGGTGCCAATAAACTTTGAAAATTCTCGGATTTTACACTGTTTTAAATTACCAAATTTTTTAAGAATTTCAACTATTTTAAAACGTTTCTCATTAGGTAATGATAGCGACATATTTTTTGTATTATACACAAATCCCAAGTATTGGCATATATGTTTTGGAATTAGGGCATTCTTTTTATAATTTATCAAAAAACCCAGATGTTCCAATAGCTTTTTAGTTTCTGTTATATTATATTCACATTCTCTCTGTGTTCTTCCCAGAAGAAGTATGTCATCTAAATAGACAACAGATAAGTAACCCTTATTTCTAAGTATAGCAAGAACAGGTTTTAATATTTTCGTAAAAAGGAACGGAGCGCAGTTTAGACCAAAGGTTAAGACATTGTATTCGAATAAAGATCCATTAAGTCTAAACCTTAAGTATTTTCGATGAGATTTTTCTGATAGGTACGTGATAATAAGCATCTTTGATGTCTATGTTTGTCAAAAAATTAGACGACAGAGCGTTCTGTGGTCTTCAATTTTAAAATGTGACACTTTTATAAATTCATTAAGTGACTTTAAATTTAATATTAATCTATAGGATTTATCTGGTTTGGGGACAACAAATTTAGAAGAGATAAATTGATCTTTACACGGAACGGCCCTTGATACTGCGCCCTTACTTAACAACTGTTCGACTAGATTGGCTATAACTTGTTTTTCGTTGGGCGACCGAGTAGGCTCCAAAGGCACAACATTTTTCCTCGGTGTTCTGAAAAAAGGTATACTAAAGCCTTTAATATGGGATATAATTTTTTTGCTAATGGATACATCTTTCCATTTTCTAACATAATGTCTTAATCTACCACATGATTGACTAACCTCTAATAGCGATGACGACGATTCTCCCCTTTCGGTTGGTGGTGAGATTGTTTCCTCGGCTGATATGCCAAATATCGTTGGACATGTGGCTTCCTGTCCTTGTTGCTGGGAACACGGGAGACACGTCCAGCCTGGAATGTTCCCTTTCTTGTCGAGGGTGGACGTCTGAAGTTTCCCTGTTTCGAGGTTGTTGGTTGATTCTCAAAACTTTTCTTTTGAATTTTAAGTATTATCAAGATCTTTTCCGAAAAGCCACTCAGTGATGGACGTATCTGTTAAAGTGTCTTTAAGGTCTTTGTTAAAGTTCAAGGCTATTAACTCTTGTCGAGAGACCGACTCCAAATAATGAACGTCACAAAGAAGACGACCAACATCATTAAGGCACTCAATATATTTCATATTTACCCCCTCCCCTTCTTTTAACATATCCGTAATCACCCAAGCAACAGCTGATGTTGCAGCGCCTACTTGACCTTGTAGATTTTTGACAAGCGTATATCACGGCGGATTGTATTTTCTGAAACTGCTTTCTTTATTTCTAGGTTGATTTTTTGGGGGATTTAGTTCAGTGCAGTTTTCGGGGACCAGTATTTTTTAATTAGGTCTTTTTTTTGCTTCTTCTGATAAGCCAGAGTGCTAAATCTTTATCCAGCGCGAAGCCAGTTCTGGCTGGATTGGATCAGAAAGAGATTTTTCTTCCTCTCCATCTTCCCCTAGGATGGTTAGAATACCTTTTTCCAGGGAAGCTTGTGCTGCTACTTCCCTTTGAGAATGATTAGCACCCCCTGCTGAATCACCTAAGAACAAAAGCGAGAAAATAGTAAGCGGTGCAAGTACATTTCAATAGTAAAAAAACTGTATAAAGCTGGTATTATCACCTTGGACAATAAAGGTTTCAAGACCATCAGCTGTTTGCAGAAACTATTATTACCACCTTAGGCAACAATAGTTTTAATAGAACTGGTATTATCACCTTAGACAATAAGAGTTCCAGGACTAGGTACCAGTTTTTTCTGCAGAGCTAGTATTACCACCCTAGGCAACAATAGTTCCAAAATAACAGTTTTGCCGCCCTAGGCAAAAAAAATATTTAAGTACTTCCCAATAAACACAAAACATTCCAGAAATGTTTCATCGTGATGGTATTAGAGATTTTTTGTAACATAAAATATAAACATTAGAGGGGCATATCAGTAATGTTTCGCAAAATATATCTCGCAAGAAATGTTTCAGTAATGTTTCACAAAATATATCCCACCAGAAATGTTTCAGTAATGTTTTATAAGTAGCATGTATTTAGATTTAAATTGAAATATTTCAGAGTGTTGCAATATATTTTTTTTATGAAATATATTCCAGCTCTCTGTAATCAGTGTGCACTCTTGTTGATTTATTTCCGACGGTTTTTTATTATTTTGACTGCTGCTAGAGCAGACCTAATGCATTAAAATTCAGTCAATTATTTATGAAGTAATTTATTGTTTTGCTAGTCATCTAGCATTTAATTGTCACTAATTTTATTAATTTTTCGGTTTTTATATTTGACTTTAGTAACTTCATCGAGCGCTGTTGGCAGCAGAAAGGTTGGCAAAACTGCTTGTGCAGTTATGAGTGGTCACCGTGGTCACGCGACACGATCGACGACTGACGCAGTGTCTAATATGTCTTTTAATTAGCGGGAATTAATTCTTTTCTTTGGCGTGCTTCTTTGGATTTTAAAGTTGAAGTGTTTTAGTGTTTTAGTTTTTTGGCGATTATTGGATTATTGTATTATATCATGGAGGAAGCAAACAATCAGGTACTGTTATTAATATTTTAAGCAGAGCAGCAATTTAAAATGAATCGACAGAAGCTTTTTAAAACCAAGCGTCACTTACGCCGAATTTGTAGGTTGGAATATCAGAATTTAACAAAGAACTCGATTATATCAAAAGTTAAAGAACATTCAATTTCTATCGTTAATCCTCCACGCTTTGACAATTCTAATTTATTTAATGATAGTAAAACTACTAAAAATTGTTTTGATTATCCTACCTATAAGATTTGTTTACCTGAAAGTATCCAAACTGAACAAAATATCTCTCCACCTAATTTCGATCAGTCCAACCAATTTTCGGATTCTTTTAAAAATTGGGTAATCAAATATCGAAGCTCACTGGGCCAGATTGCCATTGAGGAGTTGATGGCTATATTATCGGATGCAGGACATAAACTGCCAAAAGATGTAAGAACTTTGATAAAAACCCCAAGAGTGTGCAATATTATTTCATTAGATAATGGTTCCTATGCTCATTTTGGCCTCGAAAGAAATATTCAAAAAAAGTTAATAAGGGAGAAATACTTGCTTTTTCACCATGAAATACCCATCACAATAAATATAGATGGTTTGCCCATTAGTCGAAGTTCAACTAGTCAGTTTTGGCCAATACTGGCATCTATCGATTCAAATGATTTCATATTAAGTAGTCCGTTTATAGTTGGGGTATTCCATGGTCCAACCAAACCAGAAAATGTCTCAAATTATCTAAATTCATTTATTTCTGAACTGGAGAGTCTTCAAGAAAGTGGAATAAAAATAAATAATACTTTGCTTTTTCCAAAAATTTCAAAATTAGTGTGTGATGCTCCAGCCAAGTCTTTTGTCTTATGTACAAAAGGGCACACAGGTTATAATAGCTGTAGTAAATGTACAGAAGAGGGTGACTACTTAAATGCTAGGGTTGCATTTACTGGAACAAATGCAGCTCTAAGAACTGATGAAACTTTTAAAGCCAAAAGAGATGAAGGGTACCATAAAGAGCAAATAAGTCCATTAGAAAGGGTTAATGTAGGATTAGTAACACAAGTTCCACTAGATTATATGCACTTGGTCTGCTTAGGGGTCATGAAAACTTTGTTAAAATTTTGGTTTTTAAAAAATATGAATGTAAGATTGACTAAAGACAAAATAGATTTAGCTACAGAAAATTTAAACAACATTAAAAGTATTGTTCCGGTAGAGTTTGCACGTATTCCAAGGGATTTTAAAGATATCGATAGATACAAAGCTACTGAATTAAGACAAATTCTTCTTTACACTGGCCCAGTTATCTTTGAAAATGTTTTGCCAAATATAAAATATAATCATTTCATGATGTTGCATTGTGCGATTAGAATATTATGCTCACGAACCCTTTATTTACATTTAAATGATTATGCCAATTCATTACTAGTTTATTTTGTTAAGAAATTTGGTGAAATTTATGGTAAAGAATATATGTCTCACAATGTTCATAATTTGATACATTTAGCTAAGGACTGTATAAATCATGGACCACTTGATGATTTCAGTGCATTTAAATTTGAAAATGCATTATACAAAGATGTAAAGTTACTCATTAAAATGTCAAGGCTTCCACTGCACCAGCTATTTAATAGAATTAATGAAAGACAAAACTCAGAAAATAATTTAGATATTCCTTTTCCAGTGCTTAGACATGAAATTCATAATAACCTAGGATTAAATGATATAATTATTTGCTACAAGTCGGTAATTACGAAAAACTTTGAAATAACCGTTAATAATAAAGATAATTGTGTTATGTTAAATGATGGAACAATATTTTTGGTTAGTGGAATTTTTGAAAACTTATCAAAACAAGTTAAACTCCTTGGTCAAAAGTTTATGAAGCGTAAATCCTTTTTTTATGAACCCTGTGATTCACTAGAGTTGGATATTCAAGTGGTTTATGAACTTTTTAGTGAAAAATGTATTATAAATTTAAAAGATGTAAAAAATAAGGTTTTGAGGTGTACACTAAACCGCAGTCTTAACGAATATGTTGTTATTCCTTTGTTGCACAATGAACATTGATAGTATTTCAGTTTTATTTTTTTAGGTATAGATTAATTTCTTGCATTGACCTAAAATTTTTATCTCTTCATTTTTTAAATACCTATACAGGGTGTTTCGTTTTACCCGTTCAGGCATAAAATTTCTTATTTTAAATATGGAATAGGTACTACTTCTTCTTATCGATTAGCAAATAGTAAAGGCTGGTTTATGCAACATTCTGTAAATTTAAGGATAGTATTAAAAATAACAATAAGCATAAAAGGAACATGTCTATAAAATTATGGTTTATCCAACTATTTTTAAGGTTATTCTTATTTTTAAAAAATGACACTGTTTGCATTTAAAAAAATTTCAAATGACATAAATAACCTAATTTTGCTGTCAAAATTTAATTTTAAGGATAAAAGTTGAATATTATGAACTTTCAAGGTCACGAATTTAACGTTAAGCATAATAATGACAGTTTGATAGTTGCGTAAACGACTCCATAAGAAAAACTAAATTTAACTCTTAAAATTACTACTAAATTTATTCTTATTACTAAAAAATGTTGCATAAACCGGCCTTTATTTGTTAATAATTTAATGGATATTTATTCCAATAGAAATATTACAATAATTACAACTACAAATATTTACAATCCATCGTTGTATTGAAAATAATTGAGGTAGATAATTTCAACAATTTATGTAAATAATTGTAGTTGTAATTGTAATATTTTTGTTCCAATAAATAGGCATTAAATTATTAACAAATAAATATTAGCTAAAAGATAAGAAGTGCATATTAAAGGTTATACAAAATTCACATAAAATTTTAAAGGAAATCTTATAATACCTATTAATATATAGGTAATCATGATTCGATGTAAGATTTATTTGCAGAAAACTCTCTAAATTATGTTTTGATGGAAGATTTGTTGGCAGAAAACTCTCTAAATTATTTTTGTACATTATGTACTACCTATTTATATAATACAGAAAATGTTATTGTTTATTATTGCATGTTTAAAACATTCATTAATGTGTTGAGACTAAGGATTATAATCATAATAATTTATGATTATTAGTATTAATTTTCAAATTGGTTAAGGCTTTTTTTAGTAATAATTGTTTAGTCTAGGTGGCATTGGCGTTTAAACTGAATTCTATCACATTTATTTATATATGTTTTAAATCTTAATTTAAGTGGGCCGTAGTTGAGTTCACCACCAGCGAAACAGTTGCGACAGTCCCTATTAAATGGATTGACAAAAGAGAACTTACGTGCTTATGGCCTACAAATAAATTAGGTTCCAAAATTCGCAGGATGGCAGATCCTGATGAATCCTGGGAGTGCCATGCCATAAGGATTGTAACAAAAACAGGTACCTATTAGTATTAAAGGTTTGGTCGTTTCATCCCTCAGACCTATCCGCAGACCGGCTTCACCGTATCACGGCTCATCGGTCAAGCTAGGATCTGACGAAAGGAACGACTGAAGAGTCTACATGACCCTAAAGTATAAGTGATGATTGGTGAGATACAATGTGAAATGACATCTTGCGGCAATTAGATGCAAAACCTGGCTTCTATCTAACAGAAATCAATTTGGGTTATAGTTATATTTAAATTATATTGTTGCTAAGATGAATGCTACTTCATTTTACTTTCATTGTGGTTACGTGCATTGAATTTCCAGCAACAAAATAATATAGATTTTTTCTCAATATTATAAAATGTACAGGGTATAACCTATCATTAGGTACCCCAGTTTTGAAAACTGCAAGAGAAACAAAAAAAAACGTCTTAGGAAGAAATAAATTATATTGCGAATTAACATAAATTTAGATTCTACGATTTACTATAGATATTCTATATTTTTAGCTTCCTATCAGGATGGAAGAGTAATAGAAAAAAAAATGAGTGACTGCGATACCGAAGGGGAAACCTATGGAGACCCTACAAAAAGGGCAAGAAAAAGAAAATTTATGGATTTTGTATCTGATTTTGAGACGGGTAATGAACCACTAAAATATTCTGAGAAATTTGTAAGTCTTAAGGATGTGCCTAGGTTTCCAAAAAAAAATTATCCGATTATTGAAAATAATGATTCAGCTAAGGAAAAAGATAAAACTTATCCGATTATTGAAAATAATGATTCAGCTAAGGAAAAAGATAAAACTTATCCGATTATTGAAAATAGTGATTCAGCTAAGGAAAAAGATAAAACTTTAGGAACATCATTCTTTCCACTAAACCCTCCAAAGAATACATTATCTGATGTAGTTTATAATAGCGAAGAAGATTTTTCTGAAACAGATCAAGCAGCTGTGGATGAATTAGTAGAAAGGACTAGAAGTGGATGTTCTTCGAATGACACTTGTAAGTATTTTTCAAACATTGGACAAAAATATGATTTTTAATATTCTGAAGTTACATCTATATAGGTACGTATTATAATATGGAGTATTCCCTACTTTATAAATAATTGGGTTTAATTGCATCAAATAAATAAAATTCATTTACTTTAGCAATAATCAAAAACAATTTTAGTGTCAATTCCTGATGACGAATTAATGCCCCCACCATTAGGATCACCAACTGTCCAGAATAAGCGAGCTAAGGAAACTGTTAATATAGGTATGGTGCATTTTAAAAGGGTTGAGCAAGTTGCCAATGATTTTTGGTACCTACATACATGGTAAATGGTCCCATAAATGTTAATGGCGATTTACCATATTCATATATCATTAATATCATAATTAATTGCAGTTCCCAAATGTTCTTTATTATTTTTATTTATTTTTTTTAGATTGCTGTTGTAAACATGGCAGAGATATAAATAATATATTACAAGTTTTGGTGCATGTTAAGGTAGCATTGCAGGAGCAAAACCGAATTATTGAAGTAAATATGTCTTCTAAAAACATAGGAGAAAATTCAATGAAAATTACTAATTTTGATACTGTCCCCAAGAAACCATTTATTTCCTACAAGAAATTGATGCTGTATGAAGATAAACTTAAAATAAGTGGCCATGTAAATAACCAGTTGGTATGTATAATAATATATCTTTCATATACAGGGTGTCTCACGGTCGATGGTACCATCGACCGTGAGACACCCTGTATATTATATGCTTAGTGAAATATTTTGAAATTTTGCTAATTATTGTTAATTCAATTCCATTAAATCCAATAAAATAACTTGCAAGATTGATTTTTATCTCTAAAACCTTTGACATGTTGTATTGTCTGATTAAATGTTTTATGCAATATACAATTAATTATATTTTAGGAAACTGTACTGTATTTATGCGGTGGAACCAGCCCCAAGGAAGCCATAAAAAGGGGCCTAGGAAAAATTTTTTCTGACAAGCTGGCAAGAAGATGTTCGTGGACGGGAAGAAAGAACAACCTGCCCCTAAAAAACCTAAGTGTTATGCAGATAATAAAAAGTAAGTCGATAAGCATAATATTTTCTAGTAATACTTGATAAAGAAATGTGACATAATCTAATGTTTGCAAAAGAGTCAATAGAGGTTTTCACTACTTCAAGTTATCTATCTATTTTATAAAAATTATAGGTCCTGTTGTAGGTTCTTTAATGAATGATACTGAGATTAGTTGAACTTCGACTGGTGGTTGAATTAACTTGCCATGAAAACCCATTTTGCCATTTGACGGCAATAATGTATGAACGAGTTCAACCCAACCACCAGTCATACTTCTCAATTTCAGCTGAGAGTCTACAACTGGACCTTGTACCATTTAAGTACTCAATTATTTGAAATTTCTGTTTCTGTGACATGCTTTATCATTTTTCCCTCTTTTAGCTGCTGTAAGAAAAAGATTTAGTATTCTTTGTGACAAAGAGTTCGAAATTATTGTGTCAACATGGTTCAGACAAGCTGAGTTACGATACGAAAGGGCGCTTCGCAGGGAGTAAAAGTATTTTTCTCTTTATATTTTCTTTTAGGCATTTAGTGATCGTTTGTTTACACAATTGTGTAATATAGGCTATATTTAAAGTGTATTTACAGTTCGAAACATTGTAATTATTAGAAATTGTTATTTAGTTTAAGAGTTAGCATTGAGCTTTGAGGTTACATAATACAGTGTGGATAAAAAGTATCTACTACTTTTATACGTTAATTTCAGGGAAAAAGTTTTTAATTTGCATACTTTTTGACTTAACTTATTTGTTATTTTATTGACAGCAGCCAAAGGCATGAGGCTATCGACACATTTTTTAATGGTAATTGAAAGCTCTTATTGCCCGCAATACTGTGTGTTTAAGTTATTTAGTTATCGAAATCTCAATAAAGAAAAATTAAGATACGTTAGGATTGTGTTTAATTTTTTATTTTTTCAGGTATTTGAACAAGTTCAGGGACAATTGATACGCCAAAGCCTATTTGTAGATTATCTGTTTATTATATATTCAGATGAGTTCAGCTGATATTATTGTCAACTGTTGGTTGGAACATGTATATCCATATATTATAAAATATATTATCAAGGTAATATCAAAATAACCAATAATCCAACCACTAGTTCAGCTAAACTCTGTTCCAAGCTGATAATCTACAACAGTGTCGTACTATTTATACAGGGTGGTTCATCGAAAACGTACCACGCCAGGGCATTACAGGCTGGGAAACTTCTCAACAAAATCCAAAAGCACGTCAAGTTTTTGTCAATCACCTATAGGGGAAGTTTTAAATCGATTTTTGCATTTTACTTCAAGGTATGGAGTTTCAAAATCTAAGCAGCAATGTATAGGGAATTAACAGCCCTTTTGAATGAGGTGTCACTTGACTCTCATTCTCATTTGAAAAAAATTGGGGTATGACACCCCCACTTTACGGGGTTAAAGGTTTTGCTATGCTTTTTGCGTCAAAAGTTTTCCCCGTGACAAACTTGACGTGTTTTTGGATTTTGTCGAAGTCTTTTTACAGCCTGCAATGCCTCGCGGTGCGTTTTCGATGGCCCACCCTGTATATAAAGGCTGTTTCAGAAATACCTCATTTTTAGCGCAGGAACATTTCTCTTATGTTCCTGAAACGTTTCATTTCAACCGCCCCGGGTACCTTTCAAAAATATCTCAAATGTACGTCGTTTTTAGTGCAAAAACGTTTCGCTAATGTTTCCTGAAACGTTTTATTTCAACAGAAACATACATGAGGTAGGACATTGCACGTTTATGTAATGTCTCTGAAATGTTTCTGCAGCAAAAGTTCAAATGTTTCAATCTAAAAAAGTTTGTTTCATAAACGTTTCTGGCATATAAATGTGTTTACTGGGTTGTATTTACACTATTCAGCCACCCTAGGCTAGTATTGTTCCAAGTGTAAACATTTTCCGAAACTGCATGTACACAAACCAAACAAACTATTTTATGCTTGATTATGCCACCTCCAAAAGCAATAAAAATATCAGCCCAGAATACGTATACAGAAATGTTATACAATTACTTACCATTAGGATCGTTCCCGCGTACAATTTGAACTCTTGGAGTCACAGCAGGCTCATTATCTGACGCAAAAGACGCACTAGAATCCTCTGCAGATGGAGAATAGGGCGACCTTGGACGATATTTTTTTGTTGCTTTTTCTAGTGAGCCCAATCGGCTCTCAATTCTTTTTAGAGTATCGGCAAGACCACTTTCACTCACATCGTTATCCTCCCGATCCGGCGAAGAATGTATACTACGATGTCTTTTTCTAGCGCGGTGTGAATGCATTGTTTTGAACAGAGAAATCGATAAATCTACTAGAAATCAGAAAATTAGCACGACACGGCGCGACGTGTAGTCAATCCAATACAAAAACTAAGACTATTGACTGAAGGCGGGGAATGCAGGTACAGAGTGGAGAGAGCCGACGTTGTCAGATTTGCTTTAGAAATTGTGACCAATCCTCACGGAAACCAGGGTACTACACTATTTTATTTATGAGACGAAGCTGAATATAATTTTTATTTTAAATCCTTGCGTTCGGAAAGGCTGTCTTTTCAGTCATTCTCTTTTTTGTTAATACTAAATTTGAATTTTCCTACAACATATAAAATTAACAAACCCTGTTGTTATCAAGTAACTTTTTATTTTAACAAAAACTTAATTGCATGTGTGAGAAAGCTTTAGTTTTATTTATTGCATAGACTTTTCAATAGAACTGATTTACGGTATATTTTTCCTGGTTTGGACATCGATCAAACCAGGTGGCGCCCAAGGCAACCCAAAGACGAAGGGAAGGTGTAAGTATATAGACCACGACCTAGTGCCTCCACATAAAGAGCTACCGTCAGCAGATAGTGACAACCTGTTGTCCATGACAAAAGGTTGCCATTGTCATAACACACGATTAAACGAACGCTGTATTACACACAAAGTAAGAATAATTATTAATCTTAAAACTACTACTACTTAAAAAACTAGAGTGGCTATACAGGGGGGCGCACCGAAAACTTTTCACCCATGTTTATTTTCTTGTTAATAAATAAATCAAAATTTGCTTGAACACGGGAGCCTTAGTTCTCAGGGGGACATATTTTTTGCTATTTTCACCCCCCCCCCCTCCTGCTTGAACCCTTACGACGGGGTGGCTTTCACCCTTAAAATCTTAAATGGAAGGGGGGTCGAGTGATACCTTATTTTAAAAATACCTGGAAATTTAACAGGTGAAATTTACCTGAACCTGTTGAAAACCACTATTAACCCTGCTTTAACGAATGCCATAGAGGAAAATAACCGTTATCGGCCAGAAAATATTTACTTTTAGCAAGACGGAGCAACCCCGCTTTACGCGTTCTCTGTTAGACAGTTTCTGGATGAAAATTTTCCAGGAAAATGGATTGGAAGAAGAGGTTCTATTGAATGGCCTGCAAGAACTCCTGATTTGACGCCACTAGACTTCTTTTTTGTGGGGACATTTAGAGTCGAACATTTATGCAACCCAACCCAATTCTTTCGAAGACTTGCGACAACGAATAGTGTACGAGAGCCGACAAATAACTCCCGCAATGCTCCATAATGTTCGCGAACATTTTGAACAGTGCCTTTACAATTGCATGGAGGTTGGAGGTGGACATTTTCAACACTTACTTGATTGATACAAGCGGTAATAAATTTTATTACTTTTAAATTTTCTTTTCTTTTTACCTCTATTTCTCAGGACCTATTCACTCGATTTAAACGAGCAAGGTCGCGTTGGGAAGGCAATTGAATTCCCTTTAAAATAAGGTATCACTCGACCCCCTTTCCATTTAAGATTTTAAGGGTGAAAGCCACCCCGTCGTAGGGGTTCAAGCAGGGGGGGAGGTTAAAATAGCAAAAAAATATGTCCCCCTCAGAACTAAGGTTCCCGTGTTCGAGCGAATTTTAATTTATTTATTAACAAGAAAATAAACCTGGGTGGAAAGTTTTCGGTGCGCCACCCTGTAGGGTAAAGAGAGGAGAGATGGACCACATTTTAGGAATATCAAAATAAAACTTTATTAAAGCCTATACCGGGTGTTGCATCGTCGACCGGGACATAGGAAATACCATGTAATTTTAAAAGGGGTCAATTATTGGCTTCCCTAATTATTTTAGAGAAAAATTCTATTTAGGTTTATTAAAGAGCACTAAAACCCACATTCAAAAGAATAACTTTAGATATTTTTGATGAGCCCGTTTACGGGTTATCGCCGATTTCTTTTTAACTATTTCTCCTTTTTATGGCCCCGTATTTGCGGGCACCAGTCAAGGTAAAAGATGACTGTCAAATAAAGTTGTCATTTTGAAATGTGTGCTTTATTGTTATAAAAACTCGTACATCGAAAATATTAGCCATGAATTACACTTCTGAAGAAAAAATATTGATGATTAAATGGTATATCAAGGAAATAGTTATCAAAATGTGTCAGACATGTTTGCTGCTCTGTATCCGAATAGACCGATACCTGCAAAATCTACAGTCGAAAGGACTATCAAGAAATTTGAGACAAAAGGCACTGTAATAAATAACTGCAGATGTGAAGAAAGGCAGGAACAAAGAAGAGACGCACGAAATGATAGGGACTTGCAAGTTTTATTGTGCGTGGAAGAAAATGATGGGAAGATCAGCACAAGGAAACTTGAGGATGGCATAGGATTAGATCACACCACAGCGTTACGAGCTTTGAAACGACATAAATATTATTCATACAAATATGAAAAGCACCAAGAGCTAAGAGATAGGGACGAAATACGACGACAGGAGTTTTGTTTTGGTATGATGGAAAGAGCAAACATGGATAGGGAATTTTTAAAAAAACATTTGTTTAACTGACGAATGCACATTTACCTTAAACAATGAACCCAATGTTCAAAATTATCGATATTGGAGCAAAGAAAACCAACACAGGTTTGTGGAAACAAGGACGCAATAACCACAAAAAGTTAATGAATGGGCTGGGATTTTCGGAGAAAATATTATCGGGCCATTATTTCTTACACGAAATTTAAATGCAGAATATTTTTTGGAACTACTTGAAGATCATATTTTACCTACTTTACATGATGCCGCCAGGGAAAATCAGGAAGTTTGGTACCAAATGGATAGCTGCCCGGCACATAGTACCCTGGCTGTCCGGGAATATTTAAACCGTGCTTTTAATGGAAATGTTATTGGCTTAAATCATACAGTAAATTGGCCAGCCAGGTCTCCTGATTTATCGCCAAATGATTTCTTTCTCTGGGGCCATTTAAAAAACAGGATATACAAAGATAAAAAATACCCAAATCTAGACGAGTTAAAAAATGCTATTTCTGCCGAATGCAATAGAATTTCAGTTTACCAACTAGCGAATGTAAGAAGAGAATTTTATGATCGCCTCGGTTATTGTCTAGCAGTCAATGGAGGAATATTTGAACATCTTCTTAAATCCTAAAGTTCTAACAATTTAATAGTACCTACCTATTAATTAGTAAAATATTGAAACATGTAAAATGTCATAATTAACCTTGTAATTGGATACTTTATTTTAGTTTTATTCAGATTAATTTGTACTCATAAATACACCTTTAATATTTTCGATGTACGAGTTTTTATAACAATAAAGCACACATTTCAAAATCACAACTTTATTTGACAGTCATCTTTTACCTTGACTGGTGCCCGCAAATACGGGGCCATAAAAAGGAGAAATAGTTAAAAAGAAATCGGCGATAACCCGTAAACGGGCTCATCAAAAATATCTAAAGTTATTCTTTTGAATGTGGGTTTTAGTGCTCTTTAATAAACCTAAATAGAATTTTTCTCTAAAATAATTAGGGAAGCCAATAATTGACCCCATTTAAAATTACATGGGATTTCCTATGTCCCGCTCGACGATGCAACACCCGGTATAGGAACTACTAATAAAGATAAATTAAAATTACCAGCCATCAAATAATTTTTACATTGCCAAAGAAACTAAATATAAAAATTATTAAAGTAAAGTATATTCTTTTCTATTAACAATACTGAATATTCAAAAATAATTGACACTGCGTAATGACGACACATTGTCCCACTGACCCTCAAGTGACAGATGAGACGTCCGTGTGCCAGTGGGGATGTTTCAGAGATTCTCTTGTATTTCAAAAACAACATATAAACATACGGCTACCATGGCACTCCCTTTCCGCTAGGTATGCCTTTGAGGGACAGACAAAGGCGCTTATGTCGGCACTGTGATGTTTATGATTAGCTCAAAAAAGTCTTGTCGTCGCCCTTACGTGACAGGTCAGGAATGACGACCAGACCACACTTAGAAATTAAAAAATTAAAATAAAATAAAATATTCCACACTATAGCGATGCACCCATCATGGCTCCTGACGCCAGGTGACAGTTGGTGTCTTGTGCTATATGGGCTAGCCACTAACGCCCCTCACAAGAGTTTCTCTGTCCTCCCAAGTCTTACGTTCACTTAATCTTTCTCTGGCTTCTCCATAGGTCACATTGACAATTTTTCACTATCTCTTAACTTACCAACAAAAAAGACTGGTAATAAATAACATCAGCTTAACAACTAAAATAAATTAAAAAAAAAAACTTTCGTGTGACTCTGGGTGACAGACAGAGACACGCCAAGGTACAATCAAATAATCAAGATCAAATTAAATAAAATATTTATTGGTATTTCCGCACTCCAAATAATTCCATGAATAAACAACGCCACCACTAGAATATGCGCACGCATTACGTGAGTCAGGTGGTACCTGATGGAAGCAGCGCACTGCCAGCATTATTCCCTCTCTCTTCTTCAGTTGTCTCCCTCAGATTTGTGCAACGCGAAGGCAGGTATCCCGCTATTTTCTAAAGTGAAAATCAAACAGACATGTCTCTGCCACATGGTGTTATCCCATAGTTACTAAAATTAAAAATATGTAACAAATAAAACAAACAGACCTTAAAGTTTCCTTCGATGACACCTACAACGAATTAAAAATGCCAGTTTTCTTTAAAATATCTCACTTTACACGTAAGTCTTTAAATTGTATAACATAAATTTAGAAAAATAAGATCTTGTTCTGTATTGCAGCCTTGAAAAAGGAATACAATAATTCCGAAAGCTCGGCGTAGTAGAAAAGAGTTTTTCTTCAAACCGTCCAAACCCAGATCGATCCCCCAAATATTAGGATTTTCTATATATATATATATGTACACGTGAGGGGGTTTAGACGGTACTAGTATATACAGAAATCACAAGATCTTTAAAAGGTTCTACAAGAGTGCTTAAACGGTAGTAAAAGTGATGGAGTGGGGAAACGCTCAAAATACCCCTACAATACCGTCTATGCGGAATAAACCTTCCACATACCGTCTAAGCCCTCAAATGAAATCTTGTAAATGTATATAAGCGATCAATGTAAACATAACCCCGAAAGTGGATTGATAAGTTTTAATTAGTTCTTGGGTCTTAAAACTAAGAGTAAGAACACTAAAAACAGCCCAGTTGTGCTATAAGTATAGTTCGTTCCAGAAGGTAAACAAAATTATGTTAATTTAGTCGCAGGTAAATAGTAACAAGGGTGTGTTATATGGTAGGTGCTTGGAATTTTATCACTTTTATTATTCCACACGTAAATGTATAATAATTGTTTGTAAGAAAATAAAATAAAAGACATGGATATAACTGCCTATATTTGCTAAATTAAACTTCCTTTAAAATGCATGCAAGTACGTATATAATGCGCAGTAAATGCAGGAGTAGCAAATACATAAATAAGTACATAAATTATCAATTGGAGTGGCCCTTCAAGGCAAGGTTTAATTTGGATTACAAACATGTTATTAATAAACTAATAGATAAGATTAAAATTTGCTTTTTCTATGGAGAATGGTGCATGGATCCACGGAACATAGAAAATCTCATGCAAGCTTTTAAGCTGGTCAAAATATTGGCCACCCTAAAATTTATTAGGAGCGCAAAGAGCTGTGTCCAAGGGCCAAACTTTAGCCCTTTTTGGTCAATCAGTTAGGAACTGCTAAAACCTTTTTTGCAGCTTTATATTTTACAATGAACACTGTGTTAGTAATAAAAACACCAGGAGTTTGGACACTTCAAATGAACCGTTTACAATGTCACTGTCAATTTTGGTGTTCAGTACTAACTCAGACATTTTCCTATTTATTAATTAAACCCCTTTTAGTAGATCAATAAATGCAATTATAACTAAATCGAGGACCCCATGTTAGTTTTGTGGTCAATGTTTTAAAATTTATCTTGCCCAAGCTATTGACGGTATTTTCATAAAAAAGATTTGATCTTGATTTATTCACTTTTATTAGACGATTTTTGCAGTGAATAATAACCTTGCAAATTATTACAAATTTGAAAAGTAGCAGTGTCCTGGAATATCGAATATAAGAACGAACACTGAACACTGGGCGAAAATCCCTTTTTCTCAAAAGTCATTCTCTCTCTAAAGTGGGCAAGAAATGAAATGTATTCAAAGTGTACTGTAAAGCACATTGATAACCTGCTCAGAGCAGTAATGTTAGTTGCAATTTATTTTATAATAAAACATTTGTATATAAAAGGTTGTACCTATATAGTGGCCACCTGAGAAAAGTTAAAACCGAAACATTAATTAATATATTACCTATTGAAACGTCAGTTTTTCTTTAATTACTGTTTTTCGCCATTTTGTCAGGAAATCTAAAAAATTAATCTGGAGGAGCACTGCTTTGTTTTATTTATATTAAATAAACTTCACTGAAAGTATGGACTATTTCTTCAACTTCAAATCAGATGGTCAGGCTATATTAGTCCACGAATATAAGAACTTCATAAGGAGAAGACTGGTAGAGCTAGACATATGGTTCAACAATGAATGTTTGAGAAGAGGCCTTCGCCCGCAATACATAATTAAACTGTGCAGAAGGACTGCTTTGTTTTATTTATAATAAATTAAATGTTTGGAGTACGTAACTTATTAAAATTAAAAGTATTTATACTATATTCTAATATTTTGCTTTCTTCCATTCATCATTACAATACGTACCCACGCATAGGCGTGCGCAGGCTTTTTCGTAAGGGGGGAGCATTGATGAAATGTAATATTAGGGATGGCAATACCAATTCCTCTTGTACAAACGTATGGAAAGAGGCAAATTTTGGATCATAGGGGTAATGAAACGTGACAAACTCGAAAATGATTTCAGCAATGATGTGCTTTTGATTTTTCGAATAGTAGGTACATATTTTTTAATTTTAAATAAAACACCATGCGTATTTTAATTGACAGGAATATTCGAATCATACTTTATATTGCAGACCCTTCCTCAAGTTGAATTGTTTTCAAGATATTGACGTTTGAAAATTGACAATTTTTGCACTTTTGAAGGCTGTATCAACTTCGAATAAAATTACTACCATATTATCATTTTAGCTTTTGATAATCTGTCTAATGGCGTTATCTCCCGGCTTTCCAGAAAGTAGCCGAAACTGAAAACTTTTTACAATCATTTTGTGCCAAGCCAAACCGTTAAGATTTTATAGCATTTTAAAGTGTGAAAATTGTTAATTTTCGAACGTCAATATTTTAAATTCAATCGAATTTAGGGATAGGGTGTTTAATATAAAATACGATTCGAATTTTCCTGGTAATTCAAAGATGCAATAAAATACATGGTGTTCAATTTGAAATTTAAAAATTATAAAATTTCCGAAAAAACAAGACTTGAGAACATCGCTGAAATTATTTTTCAGTTCGTTTCTTACCCCCTATATGATATCCTACATTCGACTAACCTTGCATGATGACTTGTTGACTTTCATGTCAGTTAATGATACCAAAAATAAAAGAAGGCAACCAAAAAAGTAAATTGACTTTTATTGCTATTTATAACATTAGAACCTTACATTTTTGTCATATAAACTATCTAGGTACATAGTACATACACTTGTTTGTAAAACACTTTAAAATGCAGATTAATAACTTATTTTTAATATTTAAAAGTGTCCTCAGCCAGTATTATCAGTGCAAATAACGAACACATTTAAAAAATAAACAGTGTGGCGCCTACCATACAAGACGTTCAGGAGCGCAACAACAGGGGGGGAGGGGGGCAGGAGTGGCCACGGTTTTTGAAGAACAGTACTGGATAGTGAAAATTAAATAACGTCAATCGTTTTTGCTTTAAATTTGACTAAGTTATTTTTTATGAAGGAATGCTGAAAAATTACATTTTTTGGCGAATTTTATTTTAGGCCTACGTACAAAGTTTCAGATGTCTAGGGCAAAGTTGAGTTTCTTGTCATTTTTTCGAATTAATTAAATGTGTTTTTTTCATAATGTAAGTTGACTTAATGGATATTACATGTTTAAATAGGTGATGAAGAATTGCGTTTAAATTGTGAACTAATCATTCCTTTGGAAATTATCGTATTATGAGTCTTTTTAACTTTATAAGTACGTATATTTACTGTCAACAAAATGGAACATCCGACATCTATTGGATAAAATTGTTAAATTATCCTAACTTTATTCTTTTTTTGCCTCTAATTTTATATTTGTGAAAAAAGACATGTCAGCAAAGTTAATAAAATATTCAGGATGATAAGGACAAATGGTTTAATATCCATCCATTAAGTCAACTTACTTATATTATAAAAAAAACGTTTGTTCGAAAATATGACAAAAAAATTGACCGTGTGGCGACATCTAAATCTTTGTACATAGGACTAGAATTACACCAAAAACAATTTTTTCTTATAACATTTTTAGATATTCGGTAAAAACTGCTATTTTTTTAACAATTTTTGAAAAAAATGTAATTTTTGACATGGCGACACTGTTCACAATATATAATATGTATAAAACAGGTAATAGTTTCATATTGGTCTTGCGATTAGGTGGGTATTTCTATTTGCGGAGCGTGACCCCCTCTAAAACAAAAACGTTGTTGCGCCCCTGGAGACGTTCTTTCCTTAAAAAACGGTAACACATTTTAAAATTATCTTTTTTGGAGCACAACATGTAGATTTATCAAATTAATGCCGATGAAAAGGTTGCCGGTGTGGGTTCAGAAATACGCATGACATTCGCTAAAGGATCAGAAAGTCTAATAGGACCACGGTAAGGGATCAAACAAAAGGCGGTCTTAAACAATGTAGAGGTGAGAGGCACATCGGCCTGCTTATATGGTATCCATTAAGTAGATGGATCCAAGTTCTAACAAAAAGCATTCCACTCTGGCCCTGAATCTCTATACAGGATGAGTCACGACGATGGCGTATTAGACGTTTATGGGAAATCAGTCAACGGGACGATCCAAAATTTTGGATTTTTGCATGAAAGGACATGCTCTACTAACAATGTAACTCAAATTTGGTTGGGTAATACCCGGAGGCTTTTTACGCCATGGCCAAATCTTTGTGGCAATCTACCGGATTTTCTTTTATATTTATACTCCTATCTAGAGCGAAGACAATGAGAGGCAGAAGAAAACTTTAAACACAAAAGTTTTAGGATTTATACAAAGTCATCAGAATCTTGGCAAAATATTATCAAACGACGATTGGAATGCCGAAAAAAATAAGCAACTTATGTTTTTTGAAATGAAACACCTTATATCTCTTTTATTAAAGGTGTACATCTATTTTTTATTCCAAAAATATATAGTTTGCCTATATTAGCTCAGACCGTTTTTGAGATATTAGCGATAAAAATTGTATAAAGTTGTATTTATTCTCGTTTAATAAGTAAGTAGTCTGCTTTGGAAATCAAATAATGCCCTACAATGGTGATGCTTTTTAATTTTGATCGCTAATATCTTAAAAACGGTTTGAGCTACACAAACTATATATATTTTTGGAATCAGAAAAAAAGATCTATAATCGGAATAGAATAGAAACAGGGTGTTTCATTTAAAAAAAAAAACATAAGTTGCTTATTCTTTAAATTAATAATTGAGACACCTAGCTTAAATTTCGTATTTGTGCTAAGTTTTTAATTTGCAAAAACATTTCTATATAAAATTTTGCTGTATTTCTAATAATTAAGGTACTTTACTCTTAAAGCAATTTCGAAAAAATGGCATTTGCTCCTTTACTATTAGCCGCAGGTGAAATATGAAATATGCATTTATAGTTTTAAGGCATGCAGCAACTTTTATCAAGAATAAAATTTTCTGAGAAATCCGTAATAAAAAACTTTTCCATATCTTGCATACTTTTTTGGACACACTGTATAAGGAAATGGCTTGTTACGTACAACTTAAGTAGTAATGTATTTAAAATTTCATAGAAATTGTACTTTAGTGAATTCACAAGAAGCAGTTTTTTTTTAATCCGTCACCCCAATGAGCAAAATTCCTGGAAGGTCAAGCAAAATCATCTGGGGTAGCTTTTGAAATATCACATGGATTATAAAAATGTTTTTACCAAAATTGAACTCTCATATTGATTTTCTGAAAATTTGCTATTCTGAATGGCTCGTTTAAAAAATTCACTCATATATGAACATAATAAAGGCTTATGTAAGAGAATAAATAATAAAACGTTTATGTAGGGCGGTTGAGTCAAAATGGAGAAGCTCTATTAAATAGGGGCAACATTCGGAGATATTCAGTAATTCTTTTCTGCTGGCGTTGTTTGAGAAGACATTTTATATATAGTAAACTGCACTTGCACTACCGTTTTCCCTGTTCTACAAAACGGTATTCCTAAATTTTAGATCCGACGTTAAGGTTAGTTTAGGTTAGTTATTTAATAAAGCTTTTATAAGAATTAATATTTTAGGTACTTTCCGTAAAAACTCTATGTTTAAGTAAGAAGGAAAATTAATTTTATGGGATCTGCTTGAAATATTTATTTTAAGAATAAGTGATACATCATTGAATTTAGGATACCAAAAAACTATTGAAAAATGCAATAAAAATTATAGGCCCAGCTTTAAAAAATTAAGTTGATGACGCCCTGAACACGAAACTTCGGATTAAGAATTTAAGAGGACCAACTTGTTAGAGGAGGAAAACCGGCGATAAGAAAGTGCAATTTATTGTGAACTAAATGTATGGACAGTTGACTATACTACTTATAACGAAGACATTACAACTAATAGACCAAATTATTTACATTTTTATGCGGCAAATCATTATTCCCTCTTTATTTTTCAAATTCAAAATTCAAAATGCAAATATACAATCATGGTGCATGCAGTTGTACTGTGTAAAGAAGTGGATCATTTTAATTCAAATTTATTGTTTCATCGGTAAGTATGGTTTTTAGATATTGCTTTGTTATGAACCATTGGTGTAGGGCAAGGGCCTAGCGACACCTAAAGCACCGGTTCCCGTCAGATCACCGAAGTTAAGCGGTGTCGAGCGCGCCTAGTACTTGGATGGGTGACCGCTTGGGAAACACCGCGTGCTCTTGCCTTAGGGAAGAGTGTAAAATGAATCGACATCAAAACCATCCTATTCACGCCGGACAGGCCGGATGAGATCGGATATCTCGTAGGATGAAGGTGCCGTTTCACACTCCCCAGTCGGTAGACCCCACGATTAAAAACCGTACGGTCGATGACCGGTTCTAGATGGCCTCAGATACGCCGACGAACCGTAAAAAAGTAAAAAATAAAAAAAAAAACCATTGGTGTAGCGTACAGGTTTGTTTAGTAGCATCATTTCAATTAAAGTGTTTATGTACGACGAAAAAAAGTTCTGTTATACTTAGAAACAATTAAAAATAACTGATGGTAGCTACCTACCTAACAGTAAAAAAAAAAAGGACTAATAAAATACTGTAAGATTAAAATCAATTGCCGATTCTTTTAAAACAATAATAGTCGATATTTTATGGGAATTATGAATGGAACGTTCAGTCTATTAGTTATTATGTCTTTGACTTATAATATAAAAAGTCACTCAATTTCCGAAGAACTGTAATATTCAGATTCCTCAGTTTCTGATTTTTCATTCTCAGAATCGTGATCTTGCATCTCTTCCAGATCTTGTCCAATTATTGACATTTGTTTAAATTCGTGTTGTAACTTGCTTCTTAAAATGTCGGAAGTTTTACCTTTAAATTCTGGAACAGTTGATGCAGCATATGCCAATTCATTTTGAGGAGGATACCTGAAGGTTCCAGTTTTTTTTGTTTCCAGATAATATTGTAAAAAATGTCTTCTCAATTTTGTTTTTTGCGGAGTGGTCCACCTTTGAACCGGGCGTCCAGCTAAAGCAAATAAAAACGTAGTATTAATAAAACAGGGAAATACGACAGATGTTAGTTACATAACTGTAATAGTTTATATAGATATTATAGTGCAAAACCGTTAGACTGGGTGTCTCAGATTCAATGTGACAGCTTTTTGCTGCTTGCAGCTCAGTTGTTTTAAAACCCAGAAAGTTCCAAGTCGCAGCAAAACTTTAGAGCGGTAAAAGGATTATTTAAGCATATTTATTATGAAATTCATACAGAGTGAATCAAAAATAAATATTTTTTATTAACCCTGTATAAATCTCATTTTAATATCATGTATAATATTTTATTTTTTAACTCTGTGGAAGATTCTAAACAAATATTGTATTACAATGCATGTATATAGCTAAATGCAATAAAATAGTTTTCGCGATATTGACAATTTGCACTCTATTAAAGGCTGTAAAAGGTCAATTTTTAAGTGTCAATATTTAAAAAACAATTGCATTTAGTTATAAAATATTTAATACAATATTTAATTAAAATCGTCCACAGGATTCAAAAATAAAATAGTATAGAGGGTGTGCGGTTTAAAAAAAAATATATATCTTTGATTCACCCTGTATGAATTTTAGAATATGCTTAAATAGTTTTTTTTTGTCTGCCTTGAAATTTTTCTCTGATCGTGGATTTTCTATAATATGTTGAAACAGCCGAACCATAACCTGTCACATTGAACAAGGAAAGCGTCCTTTGGGCCGACCCCGCCTTAGAAGGAGGGACAATATCGCAAAAGACCTAAAAGCCATGAACATTCAAGATGGCCTGAAAAGGATGCAAGATAGGGAAAAATGAAGGCGCGTACTGGAGTCGGCTAAAATCCATCCAGGATTGTAAAGTCAGGAGACTGTTGGACCTTTAGATATTAAGAGTAAAATAAACATACATGAAAAAAATATAAATATAATGCATATTTTAAGTGTTAGAAAAAACTTTGATTAACTAATATCATTTTTGGAATCATATAAAATTTATTATTTTGATATTCTTATCTTGAGTGAGTCCTATCAATTGGACTCCTATGTTGAATTCTCAATACGGGGCTACACAACTTTCTATAATAATGGCGATATTAACAAAAAGTCATCCTTATACCATCTTTTTTAAAAAATCCTATGATGAAATTGAATACAAACGAATTGATGTACGGTATAAAACTAGAATGAGTATTAATCCAGAAACTATTCAACTTAAAAAGATTTACACAAATCCAGTTAAAATATTGCAAGCAAAAAAAAAAGACTTAGTAGATTTGTGCAACAGCAAGGCTATTCCTAGTCAATACTGGAATTTTTACAAATAGCTTCCCTGCACAACAACAAGGGCTGAAGATAGTGATAATGAATAAATTTATATTTATGTTAATTTAAGCAGGTATTCATATATACATATCAGCCTTTTCCTGATTTATAAATCGATCCTGAAAGAAATTATGAGCAAAATCATTGCAAAATGAATAATAAATGCTTCGAATACCAGAATGTTTTAGCACCGCTTGTTTACGTAAGCATGGTTCTTTTAATCAGTATGTATATTTCAGAAAAGAGTTTTATTACCTGTATCATCGCCCTCGTCGTTAGTGAAAAGCACCCTTCTTACAGAATGTATAGTTGGTCTTGGTGACGGGCAATCTAAGGTACCATCACTGATTGGTTGTTGGTGCAACTCGGAAATGTCTGATAACGACAAGACAAAAAAAAAGTTATAACGTGAAATAACTTTCTAACTAACCACACTTACCGTCATATTTCTCGACAACTGCGTCTATTAAGCAATTGTCCGGTTTTTTCAATAAGTCCAGTTCACTTTGGGAAACAAGACCGTCGTCGTAATCGTTGGATAGAACTGTAATGTGATTAAGCTGGTCCAACAGGCATATTGCATTTTCAACGCTATCGATTGTCTCTATTTGCGCAGTCACCTCCTCCATAGAATTTATGCCGGCCGATTCTATAGTAACCTCAGGCAATGGTGTTGCTGTTGATATTGTCAACGATGATACCTCTACTACAGAGTGAAATTTACAGTCAGGGTCACCTTGTCCAGGCGCTTTTACGCCGCTGAAAGACTGTTCGGGAAGCCGCTCAGGCGATACTTTTATATTAGACGTCAACTTGACTTTGCATACACCTTGTAGATCCCTTTGCATACATGAAAGGATTTCTTCTTTTTCTGAAGTAGAAAAGAAATCGTTAGCCGGCCGAATAGAAACTACAATTTGACAATCTGGTTGACAACTTTATCGCTTACCATTACTGTACAATATCTGGGCGGCAATTGTCCTTCTTGCCTTCTTGACCTTCACTGTAACTAAATTACCTTCCTGGCTTGAAAGAGCTGTGCTGGCATAAATGCCATATAAACGACCCGCAAAGGGATTTTTAAATTGTATCAGGTGAAACATTGTTCATCTGGAATGCAGCTCAATTGCCCCTTGAATCGTGGACCAAAAGCACTAAGCAATACAGGTGTGTCCGGTAAGTATTTGAGCTACAAAGTAGGTTAAATGTGAAAAGCTTTTCAGAATTTAATCAGAAACTTCTAGTCCTTTTTCCAAATAAATTAAACTTAACCTATTTGTCTTTAAAAAAAAATTACGACAAAAAAGTTGCACGTTTAATTCCCCTTTGGACAGTCTGTCTAATTTCTAATTTTACCTTACCTTACCCTAACGGTTACCCGAGGGGTGTCTCACTACAGCAGTAGGTGTACAAATCACAGTACAGTCATCGGCAATCAAATCAAACCTAGATATTTGACGTGTGTTGACGTGTTTGTTTTAGTGTCTATTGCTATCAAGATTCCGAGTGATTAATGAGAAAAAATTGTGTAAAGATTGTCAGATAAGTACATTACTGTGTTCCTTCCTGAGCAGATTGGTCCTGCCGCGGAGAGACAAGGCGGTTTACCCGTTAAAAAGAAAATTTGTGCTGGATCTTTTTCCCGCCAAGAACTGTTTTTGCGTGACATGTATTTTTGTGCGGTTATGATCTCTTGATTTCACGCTTCTTCTTCTTCTTGATTCCACTTGTCATCTTTTTAACTGAGTGGGCCATTCTACCTACCTACAGAAGATGCCCCAATGATAGTACGGAAAACTGAGAGTCTAGAAAATGAAGTAGATCAACTGAAGCTAAAGGTAGATCAACTTAGCAAACATCAAGATCAACAGCTAGAGAACAAGAATAAGATCGAAAAAATCGCAAAACAGCTGCATAACATTGCCGCCAAAACTGATAAGTTCGAAAAGACCAAATCCTACTGTGATGTACTCAAAACTGACCTGGAAGCAAAGTCAGTCAAACCCAGCTCAGATATAGACAGTCTAAATGATAAAATTGAAAAATGCTCCTCCGAGACTAAAGAATCATTAAAAGCCCGAACACTACCTAGGAATTCTACGCCCAACGCAAATGTTATTCCTGCGATAAGTGAAATAGAGGATAGGGAAAGGAGGAAGAGAAATATCCTACTTTTTGGGAATACCTGAAAACGTGGCCATTGCAGAGCGCGAGCGACCCAACGCTGAGAAACTAAAGGTAGACACACTTTTAAGGGATCATTTTCGAAGCCTAACCTGAAGCTATTAAATATTTTAAAATGCGCACTAATATCAAAGACAAATCGGTGTACATCAAGCCGGATCAAACATCACTACAAAGAGACCACCTTAAGAAGGTTGTTGCAGAGCTGGAAGCTAGAAAGAGGGATAGAGAAGACCTAAGTATAAAATATGTGAATGGGGTGCCAAAAATAATTCAAGCCGAGTCCCGTGCCCGGGCCACCAGCCAGTTACCACCTCCAAAAAACTAGATACACTACTGCTAAACCTACATCTCCTCTATACCAACATCTGCAGACTTATGCCCCGCATGGATGAGTTTCTAGTCACAGTAAATGTAAGACAGCCAGATGTAGTTTTCCTCACTGAGACGTGGCTTCACTCAAACATTCCAGATTCCCTAGTTTTTATTCCCAACTACACAATACTCAGGGTGGATCGACCAAATAAGAGTGGAGGAGGTGTATGCATTTACGTGAAAAATAACATACATGGCCATTTGACTCGAGCAATAATACAAACCAGTTTAATAGACCCGACAGCTGCTGATATTGACTCACTCTGGGTGAAAGTGAAAATCGGATCCCTAGAATTTCTTCTCGCCTGCATTACAATCCTCCAAATTGTACTGGTCAATCTCACAACATTCTCTGCAATAGTCTAATAAACCTTAATGACCAAGTGTCTCTACCGATGATAGTATTTGAGGACTTCAACTATCCACAGATCGACTGGGAGCTAATGGAACTAAGTGGATACAATCCCAAATCAGAAAAATTCCTAGACGCGTACAAAGACACACACTTGCACCAACTAATTAAACAAAATACACGCTTTAGGACGGGAAACCAACTTTCACTTCTGGACCTCATGTTTGTCTCGGAGGAAAATTTGGTCACAGAAATCAACTTTATGCCTGCCATTGGCAAAAGTGATCATGTTGTCATTGATGCTGTTGCCCAAATTCAACTTCCACGTTGAACCTCTCCCAAAACTAGGCTCACAAATTACTGGAATGCAGATTATGAGGTCATAAAGCAGTATATTCAAGGACATGAGCTCGACAACTCAAAATCAGCATATTCTAATTTAATGCATGTCATAAACCACATTAAAAATGAGCTAATACCTATCAAAACGGATAAGAAAACCAGTAACAAGCCATGGATTCAACAGTCTCACGTAAGAAAAATCAAAGAAAAATGAAAGCTCTGGGATAAATACTAGCTATCTAAAAATCCAGATGACCACCAACAGTACCGAATTGCAAATAATGCCATCGTCCAGGAACTTAGAGAAGCAAGAGAAGTGTATGAAACCAACTTTCTTAATAATGGACCAAAAAGCTTTAAACATATACAGTGTGGCCCAAATTGGGCCTACATGTATGGGGATCTTGGAAACTATAGAAGATAGAGAAACGGTTAAATGGGGAAAGTTTTTGACAATTATATTTCTAACTGAAAACCGTTTAGTACGCGGCCCTATCTTTTTTGGTTTTTGAAATATGTTGAAAAAACCAAAAAGATGTATTTTCGAAAATATGCTGTAGATTTCTTATTATTCACTATTTTGGCAATCTGTAAAAACATTTTTAAAGCAACTTTTTAAGTAGATTTCAGTTCTGCAATTTAATTTTGAAGACGACGTTTCAGTTATTTTATACCATCATCAGGTTCATTTTTTCTTATGGGCGCCATATTGTATTTTATACTTAAAAGGTAGCTTATGACGTCAGCTTTTCAACGATGTATTATTTGTTGGAAAATAAATGAAATTGACTTGAAAAATAAAGAAAATTAATTAAAAATAAAAGAAATGAAAGGTCTGAAGACAGAAACATGTGAATTTAAAGGTGAAAATGGTAAAATTTACATTATTGATGACTTAACAACGCACAACCAACAACTCTTCAAGATGGCAATGGAGTTTAAAAGACTTCAAAAGTTTTACTCGGTTTTTACTAGGCACGGGAGGATTTTCTTAAAAAAATCCCTGGCTGGCGATCCGATTAGGATTCATAGTGAAGAGGATTTGAAGATTTAGGTAACTCTTTGTGGTGACTATTACGTAGGTTTCTGTAAATATTTAAAAGACTGATGGATATGGAAATGGAAGTTTTAGAGAACATTTCTATAGAAACTAAAAAAATCACGGTTGCACCGGATAGTGTAATGGATATTGGTCAAAAAGAATTTAATATTTTGCTACTTAACATTAGAGGTATAAAAACAAATATAGAAAAGTTTATGGTATTTCTAGAATCCAATAATCTCAAATGTTGTGATATTATAATTCTGACAGAATGTCATAGTTTAGAGTCCACTTCTCTGTTTGGCATACCCGGGTTTAATGTTTATTATGATCACGCAAATTTTAATACATTTGATGGAGTGCTTGTCTACACTAAATGTTATCTAGACTCGATTATTAAGACAAAAAAGCTGAATACATGTAATATAAGTATTACTAACCTTACCTGTCATATTAAAGGTACAGCTTTAAACTTAAATATTTGTTATTGATCACCAAATTCAAATACAGTAGCCTTTTTGCGTGACTTAAATGAATATCTACTAAACATAAAAAAGACAGACATAACCTTATTCATGGGAGACATAAACTTAAATATTTTAAATACAAATGTTAACTTAGTTAATGAATATATCTCGGTAATGAATACACACGGGTTCTTTTCTTTGTATGAGGATGTGACTAGACCAGAGTCACAGACCTGTCTAGACCACGTCTTTTTAAAAACAAATTTAGGGGAAAGCTCAGTTGAATTAAGGCCATATATTGTTGATTATGATATAACTGATCATCTACCTGTATTAATTGAGTTCTCTCTTGAAAATAGAAATTGTGACAATGAAAATCAGAACCAATTTACTGTTAAAAATATAAATTATAAGAAATTGACTGATTTGGCGCAAAACAAAAATTGGGAAGAAACTTTGACCTACACAGATTCAGAAATGGTACTGGATTGCTTGATTAAAAATATTACTGACATTGTAGAAGAATCCTATGAAGAAAGAGTCATAAACAAAAAATTTAGAAAGCTTAAGCCGTGGATATCAAATGGACTTATTATATCAATAAAAGAGAGAGATAGATTGAAACATAACCTGAAAAGAAATCCTACTCCACCAAACCTTACAGAGTTTAGAAATTATCGCAACAAACTGAATAAACTAATTACACTTACTAAGAATAACTATTATAAAGCCAAGATAGATGAAAACAATAAAAATATCAAAAAGATATATAATTTTATAAATGAAGCTGTAAATGAAAATAAAAAAGATACAAAAAATTACATAAAAGTTATTGAGTTGGATAATGGTAAGAAAACTGTGGACCCACAAGATATTGCTGACAATTTTAATAACTATTTTATAAATGTAGGCTTGAAATAATTCCGGTTGAACTAACAAACCCTTCATTAAATTATATGTACTTAAAACCTGTAACGCAGAATGATCTAATAAAACATATAAGCTCCCTTAAAAATAATTGTTCACCTGGAAAAGACAAAATACCCTCTAAAATCATTCAAGCCTTACATATGTACATATTGAGACCGCTTGAGTACATTATAAATTTAATATTTGAATCTGGCAGTGTGCCAGGCCATTTCAAGGTGTCAATGGTCAGCCCCATTTTCAAATCTGGAAGTAAGGAACTTATGGAAAATTACAGGCCAATAAGTGTTATATCAAACCTTGGAAAGATCTTCGAGAAATGCCTCAAGGAGAGTTTGACCTCATATCTTGATAAAAACAGAACCTTGTCAAAAAATCAATACGGTTTTACCCACGGAGTAAGTACATTAGATGCAATGTATGAACTAGTAAGCGATATTACCAAAAACTTAGATGATAAAAAGAAGTGCCTTGTGGTGTTCCTCGACTTATCTAAAGCGTTTGACACTGTAGATCATGATATTCTGTTGACGGTGTTAGAAAGATACAATATAAGAGGTCAAATATTGAAACTATTAAAAAGCATCTTAAAAGATAGAACACAATTCACCAAAATAGAAAATTGTATAAGTAAACCAAATACAGTTAAGGCAGGAGTACCACAGGGAACTGTTTTAGGCCCCACACTGTTCAATGTGTACATAAACTCAATAAATGACTTAAATATTCATGGCACGATCATATCCTATGCAGACGACACGGCAATTTTATTCAGCGGAAATTCTTGGCAAGAAGCAAAAGAAAAGTTACAGCAAGGTCTATCATCAGTGAAAAATTTCCTGGACAGCTTTAAACTCTCGCTAAATGGAAAAAAATCAAAATACGTAGCATTCTCTATAAATGATAGTAATAGACCCAATTATTAATACATTAATATAGAAAATATACAAGACTCCATTGAAGAAGTACCATACTTCAAATATTTAGGTGTGCACATTGACAAAAATTTGAAGTGGGACTGTCACATTGCATATTTAACAAAAAAAATAAGAGCATTGTTACACAAATTTTATTTGCTGCGTGAATTTCTTTCCAAAAAATTATTGATTTTGATATATAAAGCTTTAATTGAGCCACTACTGAAATACGGTATTTTAATATGGGGGGTAGCGTACGAAAATAACATTAAAAACTTAAAAACAGCACAAAACACAATGGTGAAAATAATTTTTAAAAAACCAAGACTGTTCTCCACAATGCACCTTTATGGTGAGGAAATAATAGACATACGAACAATCTTTATATCAACCTGTTGTTCCTATATACATCAACATCACTCTAAACAATCCATCACAAACCATACATATGGCACCAGGTGCAATATAAAGCAACATCTCATAATACCCAGAATAAACCGTGATCTTAGTAAGCATTCTTCAGTATTTTTGGCTCCAAAATTCTATAATTTGTTGCCTAATGAAATTAAAAAGAAAAATTATACCTTAAAGAATTTTAATAAGCATGCTTTGAATTATATAATAAAAAATAAGAAACTGTTCTCTTAAAAGCTAGTTAACTACTATATTACTTGTTCTCGTTATAGTTGGTTATTTAATTTTGATATATATATATAGACTGCATGTTCTCTATTATTATTACTATGTCCCCCGGGAATTGCTCTTATTGTAAACTTCAGTTAATAGGGATAGTCTAGATCTATGAATTATTAGTATTATACAGCTTTTGAGGCACACACAGATGCTTAGGTATCTAGGTGCCTTTTGTGCAGAAATTATAATTTGTATTTAATTATTGATTGAATAAAATTTGATTTGATTCTATGTTTATTGCCTAATAACAATTTAAACAATATACCAAAATATTATTATTAAAAAAGGTACCTACATTGCCCTGTTATAGTGTTATCTACCATCAAGTCTTCTGGTCGCCCTAAATTTCCTGACTAAAAACCTTTCCTCAAAGTACTTTATGAAAAAGCTGATACATTTTCGCAATACAAATCGTCTCTTGGGATCCTTTTTTTAGCATTTCATCAGTGAAAAACATTATAGTTGAGTATCACCCAGGAACACACCATGAATTTGGCATTTTTCGCTATTTGACAGCAACTTAATCAAATAATTTATGGTTTTACATATAAAGGTCCAAACTGCGTTAAATTAATGTTTATGGGTTTTCTAAAATAATCACATTAAACTGCTAAAAACAACTAAAAGCTTAAAGGAAACACCAAAACGGTCTACCCAAACAATGCAAACCTGTCAAAACGTGGATCGACTACAAACAGCTGATTCTAGATGTGGGCGGGAACGCATGTTCTTCGAGACGGCTAGAAAGAGGCCCGTAAAGGGTAAACCACGACGTGTTTCGCGCGTGCAATTTTAATACCAGAGGAAAGCAGCGTTGCCAGATGTACGATAATTATTACCCGGTACAATGGTGTTCTGTATTATAATAGTATATTAAAGTACATGTTTTATAAAGCATCATCTTATAGCACGCGTCCATGTTAAAAAACGAGCCGCTTGCGGCGAGTTTTTTAACGGGACAAGTGCTCTAACTGCTTTATAAAACACGTACTTTATACTATTTTTTCTATTTTGTATTTTTTTCAATAAGAAAATACATATTTAAAAAGAAAATGAACCCTTCAAATTTTGTAAATTTGTATGTCTAAATTCTATGTTGGTAATACTATAAATTTACTTTTATCATAGTAGCCTTGACAATAAATAATATTTTCTTTGTGTCATTGTCACCAAACTTGTGTTTTAATATTTCATAGAGTTGTTCATAATTATAATTAAAAAAATATGGAGCATGATAATCTAAGTTCAACTCCCCCTGAGTTAAGGGATATTGCTAATAAAACGATAAATCAACTTTTACCAGAGAAATTCCGAAAACTTTCTTTTCTCATGGATCACAATAACAGGAAACGTCAGACGTCAACAGAATAAAACATTTAAATATTACCAATGCCAACTTTTAAAAAATAAAATTCGGAGTTCGAAATGGATATATTTCGAACTCGCTAGCGCGTTCGAAATATCTATTTTTCGAGACAAAATTAGAAAAATTATTATAAGAGTTTATTTTTATACAGGGTTGTTGAATTGTATGGAAACGGTCGATTATTTCTGAAAGTAAAACAGCTACCAAAAGTATTAGATACAAAATTTTTAGGTATACCCAAAGACGTTAGGGTATACCTAAAGGATGAGTCAAAAAGCCGAAGAAAAACAAAGTTACTTTTTCTTAAAATGGAACACCCTATACAGGGAGTTTCAAAATAAATGTGCCATCGCTCGGGTGGTGATTCCTTACCCAAAAATAAGGCAAATAGTTCCTATTAACATGGGCAGATGCTTTGTTTAAAAGATACTCGGTTAGTTCAGGTTAGTTTCGCTTTTTTCAAAATGTTTCCGAAACGGCTTCAGTGATTTAGGGCGGCGGAACTTTCGGCCCCATATTGGGTAAGGTACCTGCTAGAAATTTTAGGTCAAGTAATCTTGCAAGAAATTTCGGCCCCAAACATTGCAGGTAAATAATTGGCCGGTGAACTTAAAAAAGGCGAATTGAACCAAAAAGGTGGATAAGATGCCGTGTTAGCGCTGTTTAACCAATATAAGTCTATAAAAGGGGCAAACAATTAATAATAATATTCCCCGGTGAACTTGAAAAAGGCGAATTGGAACCAAAAAGGTGGATTAGATGCCGTGTTAGCGCTGTTTAACCAATATAAGTCTATAAAACCGCATTAGCCGAGTTGCAGGTCAAAAATTGAGTTAGTTCAGGTTAGTTGCATTTTCATTTTATAAATGATTCAAAACACAAAAGATCATAAAAAAATTAAAATGTTATAACGTTAGACCATTGGGGCCGAAAATGCCTGTAATAAAAACATGACCCTTCCATCCCGGGGCCGAAAGTTCCTGTCAAAATCGGGCTGCTACCTGGCCGGGGCCGAAATTTCCTACGCCCGTGATTTAAGTAAAGTTTGGGTTGTGAAAGTACCTACAATAGCATAAATTTAAGCAATAAAAATGTGTGAACATGTTGACCAGGGGCGTGCATGCGATCAGATGCTCTACTAATTTTGAACAAAAAATAGGTACGCCGCTGGCTTTTTTGATAGCACAATTTGTTAAAAATTTTAGTGATTAAAGAAAGCATTTCTTAATGTTTTTTTTAAGTCGGCATCGATTAGACGATAAATGCAATTTTATCAAACTACCTATGTTAGATATTTATTTATTTATTTATCTACTTCTACATTACAGAACAAGAAACCAAATAGTACCTATACATTACTTAAAACTAATTTGTGTGATATAACAGAACATTTTGCAAAATAGGGACAAATAGGACAGATAAAATACGCCCATAAAAGTCAGGAACATCGGAACTGCAATTGTTTGCATAGTGTGAACAATAAATTGAGTTTTCTTTTGAACGTTATCAATGAATAAATAAACTCTGTGTTAAAGGGGATATACGTATATAGGTTTTGCATTATTTAGTTCATGAAACCGTTTCTGCCAACATCATTTCGGCCTCTACTTATTAATTGAAAATACCTCATCAAGTCGCGTATTGCGCGGAGGAACGCGATAATTAACTAATGCTAGAAGTTCAGCGCACTCTATGCTGTTTGTAATTATTTTATACCCAAACACTATGGACAACAAGATTCTACGTTTCTCCAGACTGACCATGTTTAAGATTTTCAATCGCTGATGGTAAGATAAACCACTCTTATCTATTCCCAGCCTATACAATAAGAAGTTTGCAAATTTCGACTGGACGCGTTCAATTCGTTTTATATGGACTTTGTAATATGGTGACCAGACGACACAACAGTTAAGTACTCCAAGTGGCTTCGTACCAAGGAGTAGTGAAGAGACTTAAGGACTTCAGTGTTCGGAAATTCCCAGCAACGCCTCATTATAAACCCTGCCATTCTAAAGGACTTTAATAAAATATACTTATATGTGTTCGTTAAATGTTTAAGTGTTGCAGGTAAAGACATAATTTCTAAGTCGGATGTCCAAACAGGGATAAAGGAAGCATTGGAGGTAAACAACACTCCTACTCCTACTCCTAATTATGGTGAAGCCTCTTAACCTCATTCTAATATTCCAAGAAAAGAAGGAAACCGACCCACAGGACAAGACAACCTGGTTAGCGGGGGAAAAAATACTGTTTTTCCTCAAAACGAGAATGTGACCCTCAAAAATCCAGAGAGGCAAAAAAGAATGGACAATCGCCCACGTCCAGTAGTTGGAACAAACGAAGACAATATACTTAAGGTCAGCATGCACCAATTTCTTGCAAAGTGGTATTCTTATTAATAATTTTTTACTTCTAGACCAAATAAAAAAGTCAACAATGTAAAATCCTCGGTAAAAACTAAATCATGTGAAACCACTGTTTTTCACATCAATATTCGATCGCTAAGAAACAAACTGGATGAAGTTGCAGCATACTTGGTTGATAATCCATTTTCCATGATCTGCTTCACAGAACACTGGGCAAGTGAGGACGAACTTAACACAATTGCGGTACATCAGTATAAACTTGCTGCCTGCACGTGTCGAACTAAATTCCGGGGTGGAGGGTGTATAATTCTAGTGGACAAGCATGTTGAAACCAGTGCCCTAACCGATATAGGTAATCTCTCTAATCAGAAACAAATAGAAATATGTGGAGTTCATGTTAAATATCAAAATTTTTTTGTTTTAGTTTTAAAATATATAGGTCTCCCTCGGGTAACTTTGAGTGTTTTTTAAATGTACTTGAGCAAGCTTTGTCAATGACGGGTAGTTATAAAATAATTGTTTTAACTGGAGACTTTCATGTCCATTTCGAAACTTCTAGTAAAGAAACTGTAGCTTTACTGGAATTGCTTTCAACCTTTGGTTTAAAGCAGATGATAACTGAAACAACCCGAAATGGGTCTTGCATCGATAACATTTTATTAATTTTGACTATAATACATCAATTGCTACTAATATACAAACTGGTCTGTCTGATCATAAAGGTCAGGTCATAAATATTTTTAATAAGAATAACTGCAATAATGGCTTAAACAAAAAACCAAAAAATGTTAATTGTCTGTAGACCAATTACACAAAAGAAAAAAAATGTTTTTTATAACCTAGTGGAGGGTATAGCCTGGAACTTTATAAATGATACAAATAAAAATGTTAATGAAAAAGTTCATATATTTCTTAATGAAATTGTGACATGTTATTTTTTAGCATTTCCAGAAAAAAAATATGTAAATAGATATATAGAAGAAAATAATATACTAAAATAATAGTGGTTTAACCAAACGCTGAGAGATATGAGGAAAAAATATCGTTTTCTCTGTGAAGTTTACCATCAATATCGCACACAGGATGCTCTTAAACTTAAAAATTATTTAAGAAAACAAGATAAAAAGAAATCTCTCTTGCAAAGAGGAAAGCTTACGAACAAAAACCAAACACTTGTAATAACCCTAATAAGTATCTTTCGAATATAGGTACTTAATTAATGAAAAAAGAAATATAAAAAAAGACTTTCATAGTATCCCCTCGGATCTCTCACTAGATGGTTTGAATGAGCGGTGTAGCATATGCTTTGCTGCAGGATTTGGGCCAAAAACCTCCCAATTTTGATTTAATTAGTGCTTTAAATACCTACCAGAAGAAAAATTCACTTTTAGGGAAGTGACATTTAATAAAGTCAGAGAAATAATAAATTCAATAAAAAATAAATCTAGTAAAGACATTTTTCATCTTAATGTTCCCCTTTTAAAATGTATTAAGAATATTATCATAATGCCTCTTGCTAAGCTGATACATCTTTCTATAATGGAAGGAGTCTTTCCAGACGACTTAAGGTTGCCAGGGTAACGCCGATTTATAAAAAAGGACCAAAAAACAATCCATCAAATTATAGACCAATCTCAATTCTGCCAGTTATTTCTAAAATATTTGAGCGTTGTTTGGCACTAAGAATATGTGAGTATTTTGAACATAACAACTTATTTCTTGAGAACCAGTATGGCTTTAGGAAGGGTAGGGAGGTACAGTCATGGGTATTATCGATCTTGTGACCTCCATCCAGGATGCATTTGAAAACCTGCAGCACTGCTCGGCTACCTTTTGTGATCTTAGCAAAGCCTTTGACTGCGTATCCCACGATTTACTCTTGGAAAAACTTCAAAAATATAACTTTAACTGTTCAAGTTTGCAACTACTCAAGTCATACCTTTCTAATGATGACACCACACTGGTCACGACCCATTATGACATGGAGGTTCTTGGAGCTGAATCGTGGGAGGTGCAGTCTAGGGCTTTAAACTGGTTTCAGTCAAATCGGCTGTTCTTAAACCAAGATAAGACACAAAATGTGATATTTAGCCCAACCCAAGTACAGTGGAGGGGGCAAAATTTTTAGGAGTTTATTTGAATAATAAATTAAAATGGGAGACACATATAGAAGATCTTGCAAAGAAAATCTCTACAAACTTGTTTGTATTAAGAAATCTTGTAAACTACCCGAGTACCACTGGGCTCAGAACTGCCTACTTTGGGCTTATTCACTCTCTAACATATCTTATAGCTGTATTGTATGGGGACAGGCTGCACTGTGGCATAGAATTTTTGCTCTCCAACGAAAGGCAGTTCGGATTGTAGCCAATATAGGGTATTAAAAATATAAAAAAAAAAGCATTTTATACTTGTGACGAGTTTCTAAATAGTGACGTTAACCAACAACTGTTAGATAGGTTATTTTAATATATTATGTTAACTGCAATTTATCTTATCTCATGATTTTTAAATAATTCCTCAAAAATATGGCTATAGGTATATGTGGCGCTTAGTTTTGTACTTAAATTTAATTTATTTAGGTAACATTATATTTATGTATTAACTGTTTTTTTTATGCAGCATTTTTTACACTGCAATTTGACTTGTAAGAGCACTTTGTGCAAGTTATGAATAAAGAATTGATTGAAATCTCAGCTTAGATGCTTGTAAATGATATTACTTTACACTTTGAGGAATTTAGTTCCATATTATTTTCTGTACACTAATCCAATACTTTATCCAGATCATGCATCATTTTGTCACATATTATTAAAGCTTATGCAAAATAAATAGGTAAAAAAATCTCTCATTTTTATTGACTCGTAGTTTAACATAGTAACTATAGAAAATGATTGCATTATAGAAGTAAACAATAACACCAAGTTTTTAGGAATGTTTCTGAATAATACTTTGTCATGTGTTTGTCAGCATATTGATCATGTCATGTTTTTTCAAATCTCTGAATATTTATTTTTACAAAATAAACGATCTTACCCGCATTCGTATCCTGTTGGGAAATCTAACATTACATTTTCCGAGACATTTTACTTTTAGGTTAAGTACACAATAACATTTATAACCTATATGTACTTATCACAAAACACATTTAAACCGGCAATAAAATATGTAAATATTATTATTTTTGACAGGGAAAGAAATCGATTTTTATGTTTTAAACTCTCGAGGAGACAGGTCATAATATTATTATTATTATAACCAGTAGCTACATTTGCGAGGCGTTTTGTAGGTGGTGCGAGGTTGCCAGTTCATCTTTAACATTTTGTCAAACTAACTGGCCCGTCCCTATAAACTGTTTAATCTTTTTAAATGCGTTACCCGCGGGTTTATAATTATCACGGTTGCTTACAGGTTAGCTCTAAAAGATGAAAACTCCGTAAGTAAGAAATTTTAGAAGGAAAATACGGATACCCTCCCTAGATTATTACAACATTTGGCAACATCGTAGGGGTTTTATTTGAAATATTGTCTACAATTTAAATCTGGTATTTTAGCTTTGATTGTTGAAGCTGCGTTCGAAACTTCTATCGGAGATGTGACTGATTTGTTGCAACGTGCTCACACCTTGATTTTTTTTTCTTTCTGGACAATCTGTGTTAGGTACTTGGGCTAGCATCGTACTCGTACACTCCACTAATAGGTGTACACAGCTACTTTACAGCTCTTTGCGAAAACGAGTATCAACAGGATATGCCACCAAAACAAAAATTGATGGCAGCGCGATGACTTACAGACTCGATGTTTAAAGGAACAGCCTCTCACTGACAAAAATGGATTTACCAATGTCGTGGGTTACAGAATTAGAGCTACTTTAACGCACGGTTCTATGTTGTTCTATGTAGCTTCGTTCATAGAGTATTTCCTTTGCACTTGACGTTTATCATATGTTGTTAGATGGCACTTATGTCAGTTAACCTAGCATGTGTTCTCGTAACAAGTGTTTGTTAATTAAAGTACATATTATTAAATATTTCTTGTGTTTCTTGGCTCTATTGAAAATTCCTACCAATATTTAGGACAGATTAAATCTATAGTCGTTAAGTAAGCTAGAACAACTGAAAGGTCCAGTTTTGATAGCTCGAATCATGAGTTAATCTAGCCCTAATAGTGACGCATCACAACTCCCATATTGGTTTCTGGCAGCTTAAATAATGAGTTGCTGCAGCCCACGTCACATGTGTTCGTCAATCCCAGTTACGATTAGCTAAGCTAGCTGGCTAAAACAACCCATCTTCAGGGCTATTATAACTCATGAACAGTGATTTGATGCAATCTCTTCGGTTTAGTTGCCGTAACTCAAAGGTCTGAGCTGTCCCCTATTAGCAACACGCGTCGGTCTGGGATAACTCATATTTGAGTTATGTCAACTCGATATTTTGCTCAGTGTACCTCTGTATTACTATGTAGTAGTTCTGTAGGGTAAAGGGAAAATAAATCTGAACCGTTCGGATAATTTCGGCCGATGAAAGCGAATAATTTCAATTTGTTAGAGTAACTTTGTTTAGTGCAAAAAGTTCGAACTTGTTTTTCAATTACTCGGCCAATAAAAAAATAGGGATACTAGACTCTGTACATTACCAACTAGCAATGGCAATAAACCATGAGTAATGCGTAATTTTGCAGCTCGAGCTTTACTATTGGTCCCGCGGCAATTTGACCTTCCCTTCAAGACGCCTAATCAGAGTGTTGTCGACGTCATATTTATTGATGATTTTTGAATTTTACAGCGATCTCGATCTGTTACCGTTCGTTTATTAAAAAATTTTCTGTCTGATTTATTCTCACGTGACAAGAAATCCGTCGCATCGATCTCTATTGGATTGTAGAACGCAGCTATAATCACCAAGGACGTAATACTAAGAAATATAATTAAAATTGATAGACAAACCGGCCGGTATTTTCCTATACTGCGCCCCATATCGGGGCCTCTTGCTGTGTTGCCAAAATGTTTTAATAATCTAAAGATTTCCGTATTTTAAAACTTGGATAATGTAATTTAAGTTAACATTGTAAATTCCTATTGTGTATAAATAAAGCATTTCAAAAGATAGGTAGGTATTTATCTAAAACCCTAAAATGATTTTTGTGCTTTCATAGATTAATATACCGTCTTAAGAAGCTGAAAGCAGCCTGGTCTCTATACCGTCTACGCAGACATATATACAGAATAAGTACCGTTTAAACCCCCAACTAGATAAAATACGTAAAAATCTACTTTTGCGAAATAAACATCAACTACCCTTATTTGGCAGGTCAAAAAAATTACACAAACTATAATTTTATTATGTCATTCACCTGCAAAGTCAAAAAACATAAAAAAAATACAGTTCTCGTTTTAATTTTAACAATTTGAGCCTTTAATACGTGTTAACTTATTATTGGTTTTACTGTATTTGGAAGTCGAACTGATCACGAAAGATATCTTAATTGTAAAATTTTTTTTCTGTTTTTATGATAAAGCACAGCACTACAGGATTAATATCCTTTATGGCGCCCTGCGAGCGGTGCGTGTGTGTGCGAAGGAAACCGTTCGCGTTGATCTTGAATCTTTGGAGATTATATAGGTACTTGTTGGGGAACACGGCATCTTGGAGGTCGTTCCAGAATAATGACGTTCTCCAGATGAAATCTAAAGGTTTCCGTATTTTAAAATTTAAAAATTTCATTAAATTACGATATCCACAGTTTTACACAAAAAAACCGGTTTAATTAAAAATCCCGGTATTTGGTAGAGGTCTTTATAGGTAGATAACTAGGTAGGTATTTATCTAAAACCCTAAAATGATTTTTGTGCTTTCATAGATTAATATACCGTCTTAAGAAGCTGAAAGCAGGCCTGGTCTCTATACCGTCTATGCAGACATATATACACAATAAGTACCGTTTAAACCCCCAACTAGATAAAATACGTAAAAGTCTACTTTTGCGAAATAAACATCAACTACCCTTATTTGGCAGGTCAAAAAAATTACACAAACTATAATTTTATTATGTCATTCACCTGCAAAGTCAAAAAACATAAAAAAAATACAGTTCTCGTTTTAATTTTAACAATTTGAGCCTTTAATACGTGTTAACTTATTATTGGTTTTACTGTATTTGGAAGTCGAACTGATCACGAAAGATATCTTAATTGTAAAAATTTTTTTGTGTTTTTATGATAAAGCACAGCACTACAGGATTAATATCCTTTATGGCGCCCTGCGAGCGGTGCGTGTGTGTGCGAAGGAAACCGTTCGCGTTGATCTTGAATCTTTGGAGATTATATAGGTACTTGTTGGGGAACACGGCATCTTGGAGGTCGTTCCAGAATAATGACGTTCTCCAGATGAAATCTAAAGGTTTCCGTATTTTAAAATTTAAAAATTTCATTAAATTACGATATCCACAGTTTTACACAAAAAAACCGGTTTAATTAAAAATCCCGGTATTTGGTAGAGGTCTTTATAGGTAGATAACTAGGTAGGTATTTATCTAAAACCCTAAAATGATTTTTGTGCTTTCATAGATTAATATACCGTCTTAAGAAGCTGAAAGCAGCCTGGTCTCTATACCGTCTATGCAGACATATATACACAATAAGTACCGTTTAAACCCCCAACTAGATAAAATACGTAAAAGTCTACTTTTGCGAAATAAACATCAACTACCCTTATTTGGCAGGTCAAAAAAATTACACAAACTATAATTTTATTATGTCATTCACCTGCAAAGTCAAAAAACATAAAAAAAATACAGTTCTCGTTTTAATTTTAACAATTTGAGCCTTTAATACGTGTTAACTTATTATTGGTTTTACTGTATTTGGAAGTCGAACTGATCACGAAAGATATCTTAATTGTAAAAATTTTTTTGTGTTTTTATGATAAAGCACAGCACTACAGGATTAATATCCTTTATGGCGCCCTGCGAGCGGTACGTGTGTGTGCGAAGGAAACCGTTCACGGTTAAGAAGCTGAAAGCAGCCTGGTCTCTATACCGTCTACGCAGACATATATACAGAATAAGTACCGTTTAAACCCCCAACTAGATAAAATACGTAAAAATCTACTTTTCCGAAATAAACTATCAAAACCACCCTCCAATCTTGGCAAGTTAATTAAATAACATAAACTCTAATTATGTAATCCATTTGCACAGTCAAAAAACATAAACAAAGACAAATCCACATTTTTAGTTAAAATTTTTAGCCTGTAATACGTATTAAACTTTATATTGTCTTTCCTAGTACCTATAATTGCTCACAAGAGAATCTCGAGTTTGAAAAATAAGATATAGGTAACAGTTCTTTAAAATATGCAATAAGGAATTTTCGGGCACCAGAATGCCATAGATACACCATGCCAAAACAACTATTTTATAGCAATTACATATTATTATTAAATTTGGTTAATTTTTATTAGAAACTGCGTTGTCTTGCTCATTCGCCAATTTTAAACATTATGCATAATAAAAAATAAAGTGTATACCTATCCGAATTATCCGATATCATCAAGGATATTGAAATGCGACTCTCTTTATGAGTTAAAACATGTTGCAGATTGTAAGTCCTTAATAAAAAATCTGCAACATGTTTTAACTCGCAAATAGAGTTTTTTCAATATCCTTTTAACCGAAGCTAAATATTTTACACCATTGTGTGGTGTACCAGAAGGATACAGTCAGGTGAAACATTTATTAAAATAGTCATTAATAATAAATTTGTGTTAAAAAGAAAATACCCTCTTTTCACTGTATAGAAACTGAAAACCCCCACTGACAATCTATATACTATAACAATTTAGCCAAAAGTATTAAAGTAAATATAAAAGTAAAAAATAAATGACACATATACGTATCAAATCTTTATTGCAATAATTCTTAGTCAGGTCATTACATTACCTTTTACTTTTTTTGTCTCCGATTTGCTTAATTTTATTTGTAAGTATATAGCAAATTAATGTTCACTAAGGTTGTAAAAGAAATAAAACGAAACTTAAAAGTATATTTTATTTTGATGTAATCCTAAAGATGCCATTTTTATTAAAAAAAAAAAATACGTGCACATATGGCCTTATAATAATATTAATAATTTACTATACATTCGCTGCACAAAATCTATGAAAGTAGATATTTTATTAGTAAAGGTTATTACAATAAATATTATACAGATAACCAGGTTCCTTATTTAACATAAATAATAGGTATTAATTTCAAGTATAATTTAGTAGAGATTCTTAGTGCCTTTACTTGCTCCCTTACTTTTTCTTTTCTTGATATTCCACAACTCCAAAGAATTGATGGTTGAGTATTTGTTGACAGGAATAATAGAGAAGATGATGTACTGTCCCGATCCTTTTGATCTCGTATCAAACTTGAATCTAAAGAAAAATCCTATAAATAATAAAAAATACTTCCATTTCTTTTAAATTTTTTTTTCAACCTGTTTATGACATTTGATTAATTAGTGACATCATTATGACTTTAGCCCAAAACTTACCTCCAATTCCTAAAGTCACTTCTTCTCAATTTTTACTTGAACTTGGTAGGTGTACAGGGTGTCCATTTTTGGGCACTTTTGCATGAGAATAAGCGAGCTATCCTGCACAAGTGCCCAAAAATGGACACCCTGTACTTGTGTGGTCATAGATAAGCCTAAAATTAAAAAGAAAACAGTTTTACAGGGTGGCCTACAGGATATGCATAGCCGTAAAGTAAAAGTTTTTAAATTTCATTTACAACCAAATTTATAGGGTCAGGACTTTTATAATTTAAAAGAATTTTAAATTTTAGTGAGCACGATTATATACCGGGTGTTGTCCCACCAAACTGGACATAGGAAATCCCATGTAAATTTTGCTACTCTCAAATATTGGCTTCCCTGTTAACTTTACATCAAAATTGTATTAGACTTTTTTGAAGGTCCTTGTATGATGAACTCACACGCCAAATTTTATTTTTCTCTAATAAGCCAATTCAAAGTTATTTAGAAAAAACTCTTCGTAACTGATATATACCTCAATGAAACCACCAGTAATAATTTTATTATGATAATGTGAAATGATAGTAATAGAAGTTTTATTTTTGATTAGTTTAGTAACATGATTTACAGTACAGTATTCAAGAACAAATAATGATTATACTAACTTCATAAACGCAAGTACCTGACAAGAAATAAATAAAAAGCTTTGAATTGACTTCATTGCGTCCATCCTACAAGGACCTTCAAAAAAGTAATATTTGAGGGTAGCAAAATTTACATGGGATTTCTTATGTCCAGTCTGGTGGTACACTTCCCGGTACATATACAGGGTGATTCACGACGATGGCGTATTAGACGTTTCTGGCAAACCAGTTAACAAAACGATTCAAAAATTTGGTTTCTTACATAATAGGACATGCTCTACATTGCTGAAATATTTTGAATAATGCGTTGTTGCCGCTTCTACTAGAAAGTAGTAGCAACTTTGATATTTTAAATGGAACACCCTGTATATTATTACATTTTTCAATTCTACATAAAATTACAATCATTTTCTAAAAGCTGCACTATAAGTCTAAACTTGATAGTTCCCGAGATATCGAATTTTAAAAAGTGACATTTTTGAACTTTGACAGCTTCTAGCTTCTTAACAGTACGTCTCAGAGCAAAACGGCTTACATATCCCCCTCTTACTTTTTCTTTATCTTTCCAAAAGTCTCAACTTTCGGTTAATCCGGAAGTACTATATTTCAGCTTTTGGGTTACATCCGGATTATGACACTTTTGGAAAGATAATGAAAAAGTAAGATAGGGACATGTAAGTTTAGACCTATAGTGCACCTTTTAAAAAATGATTGTAATTTTATGTAGAATTAAAAAATGTAATAATATACAGGGTGTTCCATTTAAAACATCAAAGTTGCTACTACTTTCTAGTAGAAACGACAACACCGCATTATTCAAAATATTTTAGCTGTGTAGAGCATGTCCTATTATGTAAGAAACCAAATTTTTGAATCGTTTTGTTAACTGGTTCGCCAGAATTAAACGTCTAATACGCCATCGTCGTGAATCACCCTGTATATCAGCCGAGCCTGCCTCTAAAGCATGCTAATTTGTAGGTAGGTACACAAAGTCTTGGATGTTTTAAAAATACAAGCATACTTACTTTTTGCATCTTTACTTGATTGTATTTATCAGTGAATCAACTGAAAGTTTGCCACTTTGTTAATTTTATATTTAATTATCTTTCCTTGTATTGTATTGTATTGGTAAAGTCTTGTTTAATAAATTTTACCTATTAATCATCTTATATTATATAATAATACTTAGTTCCAATATCACACAATGGATAACTTGGATAAACTATACTTGTCTCCAGGCAAGTCAAAGATTTTACTAATGAGGAACCTAAAATATAGTAAAAAAAACTTTAAAATGGCAGATAAATGTAATAATTTAGAATTATTTTATCTGTATTAACCGATCTCTTATACTAAAGGATCTTGACAATAATTTATACTTAATTAGATTTAAAAAAATGTACTCCAATTGTTGGCCTTAGTGCGCTTCGTACAACTGTGTCCCTTATTACAAAGTTCAAAGAAAGACAATTGTTACTTATCAGGTGTTTTTTTTTGGGTACTAATGAGAAAAACCTTGTATTTTATGTACAGTTAACCATATAAGACCATGTTTTAAGAAAAAAAGTAGATATCGGTATAGGTACATATACCGGTACCTACTATTTTATTTTCTAACACCTAGGTTTGGTTTAAAACCAGCCAAGAGTTTTGCAACTGAATTGCAGGTAATTAATATGGCACAAAACAAGTCTTTTCGATTCAACATCTTCCTATCACCTATTGGTTAATAATGAATTTTGTTTCTGCTTATTTTGTTTTTAGGATAACATGATAGGGCGTACCTCAAATCCAATACCAATGTAAATGAGGCAGTTAATGATTTCTATTATACAAAATCTTCAATGAACACATCCCTAAAACCAAATAAAACACAAAAAAATACCCCACTTGGTTCAACATATCGATTATAAATAAACTTAAATTTAAAGAAAAGCTGAGAAAAAAATACAACAGAAATATAATGTAATATATATTCAACTGAAAAAAGTTCGAGCTGAACTAAAACGTGAGATTAGAGCTGCAGAATTGACCTATGTGAATACGATACAAAATAATATTGGTATGGATTCGCGCTCGTTCTGGTCCTTTATTCAAAATCAAAATCAAAATAGTTTATTTGTGTTAACATACACATAGTACTCACATAAGTCAATACAATAGTAAAAATAAAAGAAATTGTTATAATGTTATAAAATGTTATAAAATATAGATTCAATATATTATGTAGGTATAAATTTCAAAATTTGAAACATCAACATCTGTACAGGGGTGCAGCTTTGAGGCAAACAACCCCTACTGTTACATTATACATTAAAAAGTATAATCAAGACAAATTAAAAACAATAAACACAGCACACTTAGAAAGTATCCTAAGATAGGGAAGGTTATTTAATTTAACAAGAAAATATCTTTTGGAAGTAATTTAGGTACCTGTTACAAAATGTGTGCTGCAAATACTTTGATTCTTCAAGATAGACTCTGTCAGATCATCTCTTTTGAGAGCAGCTATCCAACGTTCCCTACGCCTCTTGGACAAATCAATTAAATGAGTTAATAACCCATTATTAAAGCTAGTAGGTATAGAATAAAAACTTATCTGGTCTCTGTTGGAGCAACTTTCACAACCGACTACAAAAGACAAGTCACCGACATTGTTTGCTAAAAATACGCACACTAAATAAACCACTGCAAAACGTTTCTTATTGCAAAAATCATTTTAGGAGCACACTATATACATTTAACAACCTTTTTAGATGAACTAACAACAATTTTTGGACTCCTTGATGACTAAATTAAACCAAATTAAACTTTAACGAAACTCGGGATACACATGCTCTAAATGTAAACAAACGGTTTGTGTGCCCACAGACGCGATATTGAATTTATTTTGACATGTCGTTGGATTGCCTAATTGCATTATTTTCTTCATATTTGCCACCTCCTTTTCTAAATCAATATTAATAATTAATAAACGTCTTTTATTCACAAATTAATACAATTAGGCGAAATCTAGCCGTATTATTATATGTAAACAGTACAACCTAACCTACACAAAACAAATAACTAACCTATTTATAACGGACGGACATTTATCCATCGCTAAAATATAGAATTACCCCTCTTATTTTAATGAAATGGTCACATTTCTCCTTCTACTCCGTTTGGAAAATACCGTCTATGAAGCATGTACCGTCTATGAGCCCATGACTACCGTCTATGAGCCTCGGGTCCGTCTTAATGCCCATGTAGGCCAAAAAAATACCGTCTAAATGCTCTCAGGTGTACATATATATATATATATATTGATAAAGGGTACGTTGTCGCCTCCAAAGTAGATAACGAAGAAACGTTGTCACCTCATATATGACGTTGTCGCCTCCGATTTCGGAGGCGACAACGTTTCTCCATACTTTTAATGGTTCTGACGTCAGATGGCATCTAGCATCCTAAATATAAAATTTTGGTCGGAGGCGCCAACGTAGCCTCCACATATACAAAAAGAGCTTTTAGTTCCGGTATAGATCACTGGCGCTAGTGTTGCACAAAACGGTTACGGGAAGCACGTTGTCGCCTCTTACCATATAAATTCTCATGTATGCATCACATACGTTACTTTCCCGCCTCCGCTAAATGACAACGTCGGAGAGGAGGTTATAAGGACGTTTTCATATAATTTCATATCATATTTGAAGCTTGCGAAATAAATACGTGCTAGTGACGGTGCATAAGTTGAATGTAACCTAATAATAATTATTAAGGACTGGGAAAATGTTAAAACTGTGCACTGTGCAGTAAGTAATAGAACCTTTTTTAACATGATCTAATTAAATTATTATTTTTAATTTGGCAACTGTTGGCCAGTCGATAGACTGACTATATCTGAAAATATAATAGAGTGAAAATGCGCCTTAAAGTAAATAAATTTTATACAAAACTTTTTTTGTATCTCTGCGAGTTTCTAAGAAAAGTTAGTCATCTTACGTGAGCCATCCTATACAGATAACTCTTAACTTACAATAATTTTAAGATAGATCACTAAAGAAGTTGATGCATTAAAAGAAGAATTTGCTTCACATATTGAAAAAAAAAATTACCCATCAACACAACAAATAAAAGATTTTCTTGAGAAGAAAAATATGAATCGAACCGTTCGTTGTAGTTGGAGAATCCAAACTGCAACATTTAATTAAACTCGCTAATAAAAATTAGTTGTTGTAAAGTATGCCCACCTTAGTTGAAATTTTATGAATAACTTTTTTTATTATAAATTTTTAAAGTTAGTCTTCATAAAAATCTCTGCATGATCTAAAACCTAAAATGCAACCATCAGATACTACATTTTTTCAATCTTATACGAGGTTTGTCCAAAATATGAATTTGGCTCAAGAGTAAAGTACTTACCTTCTTTTTTGACAATATCAAAAATTGCTATAAAATAGTTGATCAGAATTGAAAACTACACTGAAATAGGTATGCAATTACATCCGAAAATCAGTTTTTGGTATTTTTCAAAAATATAATAATAATCTAGGTTTAAGAATGTATAAAAAACTAAAAGGTAATCACTTCTTTAATAAACAAAACGGATTAATATTCATTATTAAAATTAAAATAAATTTAAAATGTAAGAAATCTGGAAAACTTTATAAAAAATAACAAATGATAACAAATGATCTGATTTTTGAATGCAATTGCCTATTTGAATGTAGTTTTCAGTTCTGATGAATTTTTCTCTATAATTAAAAGGCACTTTACTTTTGAGCCTAATTCATATTTTTTGACAAGCCTCATATACGGTTGAAAAAATTGATGATTGCATTTTAAGTTTTAGATCATGCAGAACTTTTTATGAAAAATAGCGTGTTTTCTTAAAATTAATAATAAAAATGTTTTAGTTAAGTAGACATACTTACTGTATGTTATTCATTTTTTTGATATCTTTTTTTAGAACACTTTTACTTACTTTTTACTTATTATTACTTACTTTCTTTACACACTTGTACTTACCATAATGTATGTATCCATATAAATATAATACTGAACATAATAACTGAGTTTATTTTTCTACTCAGGGTGTATACAGGGTGGTCGCGCATAATGTTACCCCTCCTTTAACTTCTATGTTTCGCAATTAAGAAAAAACTGTTAAATACAAAAGTCGTAGGATTTAATGTAAACTTTTTGCAAAATATATTTTCGTAGATACGTTGCATAAAAGCGTGACAGATCAAAGTTATATTTTTTAAATGGAATACCCTGTATATTGTTGCATTATTGGATTCTACGGACAATTCTAAACATAATTTATACAGGGTGACAATTTAAAAACGAACATCATTTAATATTGCCTCTACCAATGATAGTATGAAAATTTGGCGAAACACGTCAATTGATATATCAAGGGGGAAATTTTTTAAGGCATTTGTTGTCGTGTTACTTTCACCCCCTGACCCCCAGGGCACCTACCCCTAAAATTTTAAATAACAACCCCTATTTATTTTGCAATTTTTGTGTTCCTTATAAAATTCTACATAAACTGTATTATTTTTTTTTTCAAAATAGTGATTATTAACCTCACAAATTAATGAAATGTATTTAATATCGAATTTTAAAACGGATTGCATTCACTGCCTCATAGCACTTCGTTTAAAACTGTTTGTATCTACCAATAGTTACATTCCAAATCCTTTTATTTATTTACATTTCGTCTTCGATATCGCCACTAGAAAACATAAAATAATTTAATTTTTTTGCCGTTTTCGACAAAACAAGATTCTCGATTTGCTTATTCCTGATATTTCGAACAAATGATAAGTACTAAGTAGGTACTTTATTTTCCGACTCCTGGTGTTCATTATTTATTTCATGTTCTTCTAGAATCAGTGAAATAAGCTGTGAAAGTTAATTTCATAAACATTTCAATAGTTTTTAATGTCGTTTCTTAAAATGGTTTACACTATTGCTGAACGCGTAGAAATGATTTTCATTTACGGAGCTGAAAATCGTTGCTTTGCAAGAACGGCGGCCATATTCAACGAAAGACATCGTGAAAGAAATGTTGGACACAAGTACATCCGTGAGTTAGCAGCTAAATTTGAAGAAACAGGATCTGTTTGCAATAAGAAAAGGAATGAGCCAAGACTGCTCAATGAGGCCGCTCAGATTAAGGTTCTTGGTGAAGTTGCTATGGCTTCCACTACGTCCCTGCGTAAAGTTGCAGATCAAACTGGACTGTCGCGTGAGTCAGTCAGGAAAGTATTGAAACTTCACAAATTTCATCCATACAAACTCCTAATTACTCAAGAATTAGGGGACGATGACCCGGACAGACGTATTGAGTTTTGCGAAATTATGACGGATAAGATTATTACTCAGCCCAGGTTAATAAAGAATATCTGTTTCAGTGACGAATGCACTTTTTACTTAAATGGCAAGATCAACAAACAAAACTGTCGTTATTGGAGCGACCTCAATCCTCACATTCTTAGAGAGGGGCATACGCAATACCCTCCAAAAATAAATGTTTGGGCGGGTATATAATAATAATAATAATAATAATAAATCGACTTTTATTTAAAGAATGTTACAAAAATTACAATTACGATAAAAAGAGCTATAAAAACACAATGAACCCAAGGCGAGATTTAGCTGTAATAGCTATTCTTACATCTAACCTTAGGTAGCTGTGAGTTGATTAAAATTAATTCACTAATCCAAATACAAATGCACACAATAACAGAACAATAATAATGATGTTAACTTAAACTATTTCAAACTATAAGTATATAAACACAAATATCTACTGTGATTCTAATAAAAGACGCCTATACCGGGTTTTGAATACTTGCGGCGCAAGTGACTTAAGTTCATTGCTGAGTTTATTGTAAGTATGAGTAGCTTGATAGCTGAAGCATTTTCTAAACAAAGCTGTCGAGTGTTTAGGGATGGTAAAGAGACCCTTATTACGGGTGTCCCTGTGATGAGTTGAGCTTCTCGGAGTCAACAAATTATAGAGGAAGGAAGGAGTACCAGAAAGCATTATTTTGTGGACAAACCCTACAAAATGGAGATCTCTTCGGCCACTCATATTGATCCACTTGAGCTGACGAAGTGAGTCCGATATATGATCATACTTTCGCAGCGAGCAAACAAAACGACAACAAGAATTCTGCACTCTCTGGATCTTTTTCTTTTCGAGGAGATTGAGAAAGGGACCATAAACAAAGGAACAATAATTAAAGTGGGGCAGAACCAATGACTCAGTTAACATCTTTCTAAGTCGCTTTGATAAGATGTGTCTATTAGCATACAACATCTTGAGACTGTGAAAAGCTTTTTGAGTTGTCTTGTTAACCTGGTCCATAAACCTTAAATTGGAGTCAATCCAAACTCCCAAAGACTTTGCGACATTTCTTACAGGTAAAGGTATACCCTCAATATGCAGCTGCAGAGCCCTGTCAACGTTTTTCACTCTACGCCCTCCAAGAACAACCACCACAGACTTGTCGGGGTTTAAAATTAAATTGTGCTTCTTTGAACTCTCAGATATATTATGAAGCTCTCGATTGATCACAAATTCACCGATATGATGTTCTGCTGGAAAAAAACTATAACTTAGTTGTGTATCATCGATCGGCGTAAGCCTGGTAGCTACAGCATTCGATACACTTAAGTATATCCGCCGCATATAAAATAAATAATAGTGGTCCGAGAATCGAACCCTGAGGCACCCCCGATGTAACTGGCTTCGCCAACGAGGTTTCTCCGTTGAAAACAACCCGCTGACTTCGGTTACTTAAATACGCGGAGATTAACCCTACAGCTGACCGCTGAAAACCGTAGTATCCAAGTTTTGAACACAACAAATCGTGACTAATGGTATCAAAGGCCTTAGAGAAATCCAGGAGTACCAACGCAGACACCCTCCCAGCATCCAGGTCCCTAACAATCGAATCCAAAACTCCAGAGAGCGCAGTGGATGTACTGTAGTTCTTTCGAAAACCAGACTGAGCCTCTGGGATTAACTTATTATCATTCACGTACTTATTGATCTGGGAATATACTATCTTTTCTAGAACCTTGGACAAAACAGGGAGTAGCCTCAAGACTCAGGATTAGTTACTTTCGGAATGGGCTTGATAATTGATGTCTTCCATGCGTTTGGAAAATAGCTGCGCTCCAAACAGACATTGACGATGTGAGTGATAAAGGGATATATAAATGGTGAGCAATACTGAATCATTGTACGGGTGATACCATCAGACCCAAACGCATCTGACCTGATATCACGCAATGCCCTAGTAATTTCTTCGACCGTAGCAGGGACAAATGAAAAGCCATCAACAACCAACGGATCCAAGCTGTCGTATTTACTAATCATCTCCTCGCAACTGCCCCTTTCATATACATGCAAAATATTCATTAAAAGCATTCATGTCAAGCAGATGGCGAGGAATGTCTTTCTTACTTGAATTTCTTACATTTAGATCCGCTAGCATCCTCCACGTCTTCCTTGAATCACCCTCACTCACCACACCGCCAATGAATGCCTTCTTGCACCTGCGAACCATACTCAAAGTCAAGTTTCTCAGTGCCTTATATTGGTTCCAATTCTCATCAGATTTTGAGGTTTTATAGGTTGCCAACGCATTATCTCGACTTCTCATCAATATTTTGAGATCCTCAGAAAGCCAAGGAGCCCGAGGTTTAGTAACACGAGCCGTTTTAAGTGGAGCATGCCGATCAAAGATATCTAAAATTAGTTCATTAAAATGCTGAATTTTGTGCTCAACGTCATAGATGTAAAAAATATCATCGAGAGGTAGTAAAGTTAAATCATTATGAAATAGGGTAAAGTTAAAGCGCTTAAAATTTCTATAGGTGACAATTTTAGGTTCAAATTTAACTATCTTAACATTGAGTTCACAGAGGACCATCTTGTGGTCAGATATGCCCAAAGCATCCACAACCTTTGATGTTCTTACCAACTCTCAATTAGAAATAAAGATAGGATCTAGCAGTGTCGCAGCACTACCAGACACCCTAGTCGGCTCATTAACTATCTGAGAAAACCCATAAGCGTCGAAGCAACGAGCAGCTAGGTTATCAAGGTTCAATAAATTAATATTAATATCACCCAAACATAGAACACAATCTACGGATGGCATTACAAGGGACAAGACATTATCCAATTGGTCCAAGCCAGACCCAACATTACTAGCAGGCGGCCTGTAAAACACAGAAAGAGCATAATTTTTACCGTTAATTTTAAATTTAACCCACAATTGTTCAATGTCCCCCTGCTCACAGTCCGCCTCAACAACGCAAGCCCGTATGCTCGTAGCCACATAAACAGCCACACCCCCCCCTCTAGACTGACGATCCTTACGATAAAGTTTATATCCATTAATAAAAAAAGCATCATCACCCGTAGCACGCGACAGCCAAGTTTCAGAGATAGCCAGAATATCAAGTTTTTGTTGATTTATGAGATTAACCAACTCATTAAACCCGGTATAAAGCGACCTTACATTTAAATGACCTACTCTCAAGTTATTCCTCATTAGCAATGAAGACAAACATATAAAATAAAGGATAAAATTATTATTACTGATTTAAATAATAAGTGGTACTTATATATAAAAAAAAAAAAAAATGTATATCTAAAAAGGAAACAATAGGAAACCATACAACAATGCAACAAAATACTCCGCAGTGAATTGCTTTTAACGCGAGCTCAACCAACATTCAATCATCTCATTTTGAGTCTTTACACTTTTATATTCTAAGAAAGATTACTTTTTTGATTGAAGTCGCGTTGTTGGTCTTTCAGTTTTGGTAATCGGCGATGTACCAGACGCGCTAGTACTACCCAATCGTCCAGTTCTGCTACAATTGACCGCAGGCAATAGTATCATCGATCCCCTCTTTATCAATGGAAATCTAAATGGTGAAATGTATGCAGAAATGTTAGACACAGCTATAGAACCTCTTATAATTCGTGAGGTGCAAAATCAAAGGGACGGCAATGGAAATGTTGCTCTAGATGAACATTTGCTCCACTTCCAACAGGACGGAGCGCCTCCGCATTATGTACGCCCAGTAAGAGAGTGGTTGGATAATCATTACCCAGAGTAGTGGATTGGTAGGAGGGGAGTCACCAGATCTGACCCCGCTGAACTTTTTCTTATGGGGTCACTTGAAATCCGTTGTATTTGAAACTCAACCAGATTCCATTGAACAATTACAACAAAGAATTGTACAGGAGTGTAGAGCTATTTCACCTGAAACTCTTGAAAACGTCCGAAACCAGTTTGAACACCGGCTGTACTTGTGCTTGGAGAAGAATGGAACCCATTTTGAACAACTCATAAAGTAGGAAAGGTGAGCTTTCCAGTATTTCATTATCATTATCATAATTTTTCAAGGAGTTGCATTATTTAAATGTTTATTTAAATACATTTCATTAATTTGTGAGGTTAATAATCACAATTTTGAAAAAAAAAATAATACAGTTTATGTAGAATTTTATAGGGAACATAAAAATGGCAAAAGAAATAGGGGTTGCCGTTTAAAATTTTAGGGGTAGGTGCCCTGGGGGTCAGGGGGTTGAAAGTAACACGACAACAAATGCCTTAAAAAATTTCCCCCTTGATAAATCAATTGACGTATTTCGCCAAATTTTCATACTATCATTGGTAGAAGCAATATTAAATGCTGTTCGTTTTCAAATTGTCACCCTGTATATAACACTATATATCTAAATTGATCCGTTTTCGACTTATTGATGTTTGAAAATTACTATATATAAGAAATAAAAGGTCATGCAAGTCAAGATGTATCGTTTCCATGGATAACAGGATGACGATACTGAACTGAATATTTTGCCCGCTATTAAAAAAAATCCCAAATAGTATTAGATCTTAGCTTAAATCAAGCACAAAATGATGGACATGTGTAATTAAACAAACTTTTAACTAAATACAACAAAGCAAAACTTTTATTACAGGCTATAGAGCAGAAATATAGGTATTCTAAATATAGAGTTGTTCGACCGGACCGCCATTAACTTAAATGCACTTTATTAAGGTTCTTCGTAATTTTTTCAAGGAGTTTCTGATCGACTCAGGATAATTAGTATATATTAGATTTATTTCATTTCTTATGAGTAGTTTAAGGTGTTCAAGATTCTCTATATTATTCGCATTAATTCTATCTTTCAGTGTTCCCCACAAGAAAGCGTCTAATGGTGTGAGGTCCGGACTGTTAGGCAGCCATTTAATCGGACCATTCCGTCCGATCCAGTTTCCAAATATTTGAGTGAGGTAGTTCGTTACTCCAATTACGTTGTGCGGCGGGGCGCCGTCTTGCTGAAACATAAGTTGGTTTAAACGGCTAGTGGCAAATCATCCAGAAAGTCTCCTAATTCATTTTGAAGAAATCGCAAATATATATTTCCATTTAATATGCCTTCAAATCAATGTGGCCCAATGATTTTGTTATCAAGTATGCCGCACCATATATTTACAGATTGAGGACCCTTATACTGGAAATCTCGGTAACTGTGGGAATTTTATGTTGCCCAATGTCTCGTCTTGTGGAATACGTATTTTCTTTCTATTTAAGTTTGAATCCTCTTGAAATTTAATAAATATTTTTCCAATTGTCTGATTGCAGAGAACGTGCATACGCGCATTATTTCTTCGTAGTTCTTGCTGTGCCATTTTCACATTATTATTATTTTTAATGTAAGCAATTAAAATAATCTGCTTTTCTTAAATACAATAAGGCATTTTTGAATAGAAATTCTTACTGTTTATCAAAATTGACAATTCATGTTACGAAATTTACCAAGTTAACATTGCTAATATTGTTATCCATGGAAACGATACATTTTGACTTGCATGACCTTATTTCTTATATAAGTATAGTAATTTTCAAACATCAGTAGGTCGAAAACGGATCAATTTAGTTATATAGTGTAATTTTTAAATTATGTTTAGAATTGTCCGTAGAATCCAATAATGCAATAATATACAGGGTATTCCATTTAAAAAAATATAACTTTGATCTGTCACGCTTTTATGAAACACTCTGTATTTACAAAAATATATTTTACAAAAAGTTTACATTAAATCCTACGACTTTTGTATTTAACAGTTTTTTCTTAATTGCGAAACAAAGAAGTTAAAGAGGGGTAACATTATACGCGATCACCGTGTACATATCACATTTGGTGCCGAAATAGACAACGGCGTTCAGTCTTTCACAAATATTTATTTTAAAAAACCCAGCATGCAGATACAGGCGTCTTTATGACCTCCGATGAAGTGGCAACACTGTCGGAGGTGATAGCGATAACAAGATGTACGCGGATCGGAGGATACATCGTACTATCTGTGCTCCCCATATATGTTTATATATGCCCCCTCAAAAATTAAAAAATACTTTCCCCTCTTAAGGAATCCAGATTGGTTATGATTTTAAGGCCCCATATATAAGTTTATTTTCGATGTAAACCAATAGGAAGACCCGGAGGTCAGGTCGCCTTATCTATGTACCGGAGGCGACAAGATACCGTGCACCAATATATATATATATATATTCCCATAAATATATGTACAGCATAATATACGAGGCCCGAAAAGGGGCCTCGCATTTCAAATGCATATATCTAAGTTGTGTTCCATCCCCTGACCCCTCCCACCCGCATACTGATCATATGTTTTGGGACTCGCAATTCATGTGCACATCACCTGTTATACTGGTTTTAGTTTATTCTGCTTTTAATTAGAGCTCGCTTCAATCGATTTGTATAAACTTGCTATTAACAATACGAGGCCACCGTATATCCGATAAATATAGTAGTTTATTGCCAAATCTTAGTCCCCTAACTATGGCAACAGCGTCAATTTGTTAATGCTTGGATAATCTGCCATAATTTAATAAAATATTCAAAAATTAGGAGCTATACTACCGCGGGGACATCATCTGGATTGATTGGAACTATTATTTTTCGCTATTAATTTTTCAATATAGGTTCATTGGATATTTTTTACAATATTATTGAGGCCTCGCCTTAAAAATGGTTTGTAACAGATTTAAAAAATATACAGGGTGTTTTAATAAGATTGGTGAGGTATCATATATCAGAAACTAATGGTCGTACAGCTTTGGGAAAAAAATCATGAGACGGAAAGTGAGTGGGCAAGAGAAATTGCTGGAAATTTCTCAATTAAGATTCTTATTCTACCGTTAGGGGGCGTAATTGCGATGGTCATATAAAAAATAATTTTTCTAGTAATTATGACTAGGTATGTATATGAGTTGGCAAATGCGATGGTCATATAAAAAGGCATTTTTATAGAAAATATTGCTATACAGGGTGTCCCAAAAGTAATGGGACAAAAAACAGTGAATTTTTCATTTAAAAATATTACGATTTAGCGCAATTTGTATAGTCCGAAAATTGATATTAAGAAAAATACAGGGAGTCAAAATTAAAAAAATAGTTGGTTTCGTTTAAGGGGGGAAATTATGTTGATTAAAACAAAATTATGGGCATGGTATATTAATGTTTGCAGCTTGCGGTAGCCATTTAAGAGGGTCGCCCTTTTTGTTATTCTTTTTCGATATTTTAAATTGAATGTTACAATTATCAAGATTTAAGAAGTAGTCCATATTCTGTGGCGAGATTGTAAATAGAAATAAAGGTCTGTCTTTACCACCAAATAACTTTATTTGCCCCTCTAGGGTAGAAAACAAGGGTTATAAAAATACATAAAATGACGATGAATTAAATTAAATTTCTTAATGCATGTGTTGTACTAGTTTCGACTTTAGAGTAAGTCATCCTCAGCAACTAACCATTTAAGAGATGTTTATATGAAAAGAAGTTAAAACAGTTGGGGGAACAGAGAGGTGATTCAATAATACAATACAATATAATATAATGCAGATTATGCACCCTTTGGAATCGACAGGAGTTTAGTATAAGAACGATGTATGCTATTCGACGCCATTTCCTTCGAATAGCATGCTGAGGCTAAGATTAAAATTAATTTCTTCACCTGGCAACAAAATGAAAAACAAAAAGTCAACAATCTAATGTCCTAATAATTTTAATTTAATTTAATTTAATTTAATTTTTAACAAGTGAATGGTAACCACTTGATGCATTCCCATTTTATTTGAAATGACATAGTCTCATTTTGACAACCCCCCTTTTTTAGAATAATAAGTTCATTTAATTTCATTAACAAATATTCAATCCACCATAACATTAAGCATGTCCCCTCGCTAATTTAGTTTCACTGAAAAGAGAATGAATTGATATGTTACAATTCTTCTTTTTCAACACGTTTTGACTTCAACTTTGCTTATATCACTCGAATATGATTAAGGTCCTTAATTCTACTTGCGTATAAATCAACCCCTACCTTCACATGGAGATACATCGTTCTTATACTAAACTCCTGTCGATTCCAAAGGTTGCATAATCTGCATTATATTATATTGTATTGTATTATTGAATCACCTCTGTTCCCCCAACTGTTTTAACTTCTTTTCATATAAAAATCTCTTAAATGGTTAGTTGCTGTGGATGACTTTCTCTAAAGTCGAAACTAGTACAACACATGCATTAAGAAATTTAATTTAATTCATCGTCATTTTATGTATTTTTATAACCCTTGTTTTCTACCCTAGAGGGGCAAATAAAGTTATTTGGTGGTAAAGACAGACCTTTATTTCTATTTGTAATTATCACATTTTTATCGAAAAAAGAATGGTAACCTTCTTAAATGGTGCCCTCTAGCGCAAACTGCAAACATTAAAATGCCATGTCCATAGTTTTGTTTTAATCAACAAAACTTCCATTTCAAACGAAACCAAATTTATGGCATTCGATTGAGGTTAACCAAAAATATTGGCACTTTCATCAGACCTTCCCCCTTCCATCCTGACATTATTTTATGCCCTACAGTACAACGTATTTAAACCAAAATGATGAAGAGTTTTAGTAACATTACCATGCATGGTAGCATTTTTTTGACAACATTTTCTAATAAAGTGCGTTTTTCATTTGATCATCTTAATTACGCCCCTGGTGGTAGAATAAGAATCTTAAAAATGATTTCCATCAATTTCTCTTAGCCGCTTTTTTCAAGATGATTTTTTCCGAAAGCTCTACGATCATTAGTTTCTGATATATTATTGTACCTCGCCACCCTTAATGAAATACCATGTATGTATTTGTTTTATTCAAAAATGATTTTCAGTTAACATATTTTTTCTGTGCATAACTGTTATTAATATCATTAAAATAAGTTCTAGAAAAATAAAAATAATATTTTTGTTTTCCTTTAATATCTAAAGAGTTGTTCCTAAGTAATAAATATGGCTTTAAAAAGAGCTCTTCCGTTCTTATTTCTTTAAAATTATTGTTTTAATTATAAGCTGTACCTCCAAACTTGCCCCATTTCAACGAATTGTATAAATACTTAACAGTAAAGTAAAAAACAGTAAATATAATATAGGTACATTATTGTAAAAGAAACAAAAATCAACGTATCGGGCTCAGTATTTATTTTTGGTGACGCGTTTCGCCCTATAGGAGCATCATCAGACCTATAAATACAATCACCTAATGCACAAAAGATAAAATAGAACACAATATTTACCTTAAATATATGGTCCAGTCACACTAAACCCATTCACAGTACGGGAAAACAATAGAAAAATATTAAAAACATTAAAAAACATCAAAATACATTGAAAAACATCAAAATACATTGAAAAACATCAAAATACATTAAAAAATATTGACACGAACGTCTTTACAACACATCAAAACAATATTAAAAGTTAGGTTAAATAAAGTTAAAACAGAAAATATCGGAAAAAAATTATAAAAAAATTATAAAAAATTAATTAATAATTAATTTTAAAATTCCTTTTTTATTGCTAATTAGGTATTTTTACATTTCGCCTATTTTTGTTCGGTTAGGCCGCTAGAGATAATCTCTCCGGTGTGGTAGCGCAGCTATCACACCGGTTAAACACCCTACCTAGCGCCTATAGAACCGGGGGCGCAGCCCCGGCGAGTCGGCGGCAAGACCCTTAAAAGGCAGAAACGGGTTAAATTCTAATAACTCCACTCACGTGCCGGCAGGAGCCTCTACGGGTGTTTTTAATGTAGTATTACTTTCGTGCGACTTTAAGGCTTTGTTACAATGGTTATAAAAATCGTGAATTGGAATGCGTTTGGTATTTGGGGAAAAAGCTGCCAAAAAACCCCATTAAGATTAAAGGTACAAGTGTAGAATGACTTACGACCATGCAGGTGACTTAAAGCATATGCAGAGCACTCCTGTCTCGTTCGTAGAGAGAACGAGTGTTAATATTTTTAATTGAATTTTAAAACGAAATTTTGAGACGTTGCTTTGTTGTTAGAAAAGAGGCCACTGCTTAAACACACACACACACGCGGAGAGGTGAGCCCATCTGGCGGAAGTCCTTGTGGCCCTGAGCTTATTTGCTCAGAGTCTCAATGGCTCCTTCCAGACTTCCTTCCACGCCCCCCTGCGGTCTAGTTCCGCAGGGTCTCACCAATAAGTACTAAAGGTACTTTTACTCTGGAATTTAAGAGAGGGGTGTATTATTGGTTTTGGGAGGTGTATCGGGGGAGGGCTTTGGTGGGTGGGTGGTGCTGCTTGGCGCACCTAGAGAAATTGGTGACGGGGACGTTTATGACGATACGGGGCATCGATGTCATAATTGGAAGCTTGTCTGATAAGGGGGTTTGGGTGTTCGGTGGCCGAAGTGAAGCGAACAGATGCGTCTACGTTCCCAGGTAGCTCCGACGCATGTGCACTCCAATTTAAAATTCGCTGGCGATCTGCCAGTTCAATATATACTCCTTTAACTTCGTCTTCACCCAGCATTCCCCACGGCTGTACATCTTCACACCACGTCCAGAGATCCTCTTCTTCAGGCTTAGTTGTTATTGCCTGCTGTGAGTCACCCACGGGGTTTGGGTCGCTTGCCACTTCTTTGCCACTCGGCCGGCAGTCGGGCGGAGGTTTAGAGAACCCTAACAGGTCCTGGACACCAGGTGCAGACGTGGCATCTCGGTCTGGGCCCTTCGCCACCTCCGTATCGTTGACGGAAAAGTCGCAGCGGACTTCCTGGAGTCCTGGTTGACTATTGGGCGAGTATGCGGCCATGGCATCATTGATCCAGGCCTCCAGGAAGCCGCTCGGCGAAGAAGGTAGCGGCACGTCTTGCATTCTGTTAAAGACTGCTGCGTAATTTAAGGCCATGTGTCTAAATCACAACAGCCTTGTTAAAACGTAAATAAAATGTTTCAAAACTTTTTCCTAACTCTGTATATTATAATGGTCTTATTCTGACCCTTTATAATATCTAACTATTAACACTTTTTATGCCTAAGTATTTATTCAACTTAAAAACACAAAATTAAACAACTTCTGAACTTTAACATTTATTTTATTGGTCCGATAATTATTTGGACAACTCCCAAGAAAGTCCCAGATTATGCTTTAGGAACTTTCCACTGAAACTACGTATTTACAATTAAATCTTGTGAAAATAACTCATCATCTCGAGTTATGACGTCATATGATGACTGCAGCTAATTTGATCTTATCTATTTGAACCCCCGTGAATGACTGAATGTAAACTAAAATTGTCGGCTATTTATAGGCAATTTGAGTGCTAAAACACCCCCCCCCTTAGAGATCAAATTAGTTGTCGTCGAATTGACAACAACAACAAAATATTTACAGTTACGATTCCTACTTATCTAAAATTCACTTTTCTTCATCTGTTTCTTGAGGATTCTCCTGGTGTTGATCGCCATCCCTCTGGCCGTAGCTCCATTTCTACTCTATGCTACGCTTTAGAACGTTCGGGTCTGGAGGATCGTCTTGATGTTCATCACCATCTCTCTGGCTGTGGCTCCGTTGAACTCATCTCTGCGGCTCCTGGCTTGGTTCAGCAAGGACTGCAACTGTAGAGGCCATTCTTCTCTGGTCATCATTAAAATTCGTGTCTTCATTTTCTCAAATGGTATCATTGTGGACACCATTGATTTCTCTGCCGTGCCAACCGTTGTTATGTTGGTTGCATGGGCTATCTTCTCCCTGTACTTTGCCACATCTGGTGCTAGCATCAACAAACTGGGTGTTCCCCATCTGCTAATCACCTCGGCTTGTATAAATTCTATCAGCGAAGCTGGGTGAATACTTCTATGTGGTCTTGCTTCTACAAAGCCACTGAATACATCAACTGCACAGTAGAGTGCTGTAAATCTGCTGTGTCTGGTCTTTGGTAAATCTTCAATTATTGTTATTAAAACTGTGCCCCACGGTTTTAACATTCCGTGGCACAGGTCATCCTCTTTGAAATGCTGACAACACAAACACTGACTAAAGTGCGTGTCCACATCCTTTTCTATCGACGGCCACCATAACCACTTCTTGATAATCTCTTTCATTCCTTGTCTAGTATTGTGGCGTATTCCATGAGCCAAGTTGAGGATATTCTTCCTGTGGTTCCTCGGACACCACACCGCCACTCCGTCGTCTCCTTGACGCCCCACAACGCCAAACCGATCTACCAGCGGCACCCTCGCATCCTTCTTGATTGCGTCCCGTAGGTCCCTGGCAACCGGGTCGCTTGCTTGCGCCCCCACGATCCCTAGGAGTGCGGTTATCCACCGCCCATCTCCTGGGGCCTCCTCCTCCAACTTGCCATGTAGCCACAAGACTGTCTCCGCATCTACTCCTGTTTGATGGGACACCACTTCAGGCACGTCACATTTCTTTATTTCATCTTTTGATGTTAATTGGGTCTTCGACCTAGGCGCATCGAAGGGCTTTAAGTCTTCCTTGCCTTTAACGGTCTTTTGCTCGGGCGCCATGAAGCGAACAGATGCGTCTACGTTCCCAGGTAGCTCCGACGCATGTGCACTCCAATTTAAAATTCGCTGGCGATCTGCCAGTTCAATATATACTCCTTTAACTTCGTCTTCACCCAGCATTCCCCACGGCTGTACATCTTCACACCACGTCCAGAGATCCTCTTCTTCAGGCTTAGTTGTTATTGCCTGCTGTGAGTCACCCACGGGGTTTGGGTCGCTTGCCACTTCTTTGCCACTCGGCCGGCAGTCGGGCGGAGGTTTAGAGAACCCTAACAGGTCCTGGACACCAGGTGCAGACGTGGCATCTCGGTCTGGGCCCTTCGCCACCTCCGTATCGTTGACGGAAAAGTCGCAGCGGACTTCCTGGAGTCCTGGTTGACTATTGGGCGAGTATGCGGCCATGGCATCATTGATCCAGGCCTCCAGGAAGCCGCTCGGCGAAGAAGGTAGCGGCACGTCTTGCATTCTGTTAAAGACTGCTGCGTAATTTAAGGCCATGTGTCTAAATCACAACAGCCTTGTTAAAACGTAAATAAAATGTTTCAAAACTTTTTCCTAACTCTGTATATTATAATGGTCTTATTCTGACCCTTTATAATATCTAACTATTAACACTTTTTATGCCTAAGTATTTATTCAACTTAAAAACACAAAATTAAACAACTTCTGAACTTTAACATTTATTTTATTGGTCCGATAATTATTTGGACAACTCCCAAGAAAGTCCCAGATTATGCTTTAGGAACTTTCCACTGAAACTACGTATTTACAATTAAATCTTGTGAAAATAACTCATCATCTCGAGTTATGACGTCATATGATGACTGCAGCTAATTTGATCTTATCTATTTGAACCCCCGTGAATGACTGAATGTAAACTAAAATTGTCGGCTATTTATAGGCAATTTGAGTGCTAAAACAGAAGTTAGAATCTTCGTGTTTCTCTCGTGGAGAAACTGGGAAAGGGGTGTGTGTTTGATGTCGCGGTGTAGGTCTACGTTACGGATGAACCATGGGATATTCATGGCGGTGCGAATGTAACGATTTTCAAGGACTTGGAGGCGGTTGATGTGGGAGAAGGCTGCGTGACCCCACGCCACTGAACCGTATGTGAGGGCGGGTCTGATGATGGCTTTGATGAGGTGGATTTTGTTTTTGTGGCTTAGGGTGATGTGGCGGTTGAGGAGGGAGTATAGAAGAGAGTATGTAATTCTGGCTTTATTGAGGTTGCCTTGGATTTGAGGCTGCCAGCGGAGGGTTTTGTCTAGGGTGATACCGAGATATTTCACTGAGTCTGACCAGGGAACATCGCGGCCATCCAGGTTGACCGCATCGAAGGGTAGTTGCCTTCTGCGGCCAAACTGGATGGTTTGGGTTTTGTCGGGATTGAGGCGAAGTTTCCAATTTACGCAGTAATTGGAAAATTCGTTAGCTGCTGTTTGCAGCTTTCTGGTGACTAGTCGGGACTCAGTGACCTTACGATGAAGGCGGTATCATCAGCGTAAAGGGCCAGGGTGCTATCGGGGGGTTTGGGGATGTCGTGAGTAAAAATATTAAACAGATGGGGGGATAGAACTGCTCCTTGTGGAACTCCCGCTTCAAGGGTGCGGAGGGTGGATAGTGACTGTCCTATACGGATTCTGATTTTGCGGCGGGCGAGATAGGATTGGATGAGGCGGACCATGTTTGAGGGGTAACCCAGGGCTATCATCTTGTGAATCAGTCCATCGTGCCATACGGTGTCGAAGGCCTTTTCAATGTCGAATGAGATCATCCCGACGAACTGATTCCAGTTGAAGCTCTGAGTTATAAACTTAGTGATTCGAAGGGCTTGGAGTTCGCAATTGAGGTTTTCCCGAAAGCCGAACTGTTCGTCCGGGAGGACCTCCAGTTCGGTGGACTTGGCTTTGAGACGGGTGAGAATTATAACTTCAATGATTTTGGCCATTGAGTTAAGGAGGGATATGGGGGAAGGTGTAGTCCTTCCCGGGGTTGGGGATCATGATGACGGTGGCTTCTTTCCATTATTTAGGAAAGTAGGATAGTCTGAGGGTGGCGTTTGCAATGTTGGACAGGGTGGCCATGGCTTTACGTGGGAGGAATTTGAGGATTTTGTTTGAAATGTTATCGGGGCCAGGGGCTTTTTTGGTTTTGCGCGAGAGAATGATTTCTGCGACTTCGCGGGGGGAAACTGGTCTGAGGATTTCCTCAATTTCATTGGAGCGTCTGACTGTTCTGGCGGTGCGCTCCACCAGTTCTTCATGATCTGGGTCGATATCATGGTTGTCGTTTAGTCTGCTGTGCCTTTCGTATGTGTCTGCAAAGGCTTCCGCCTTATCTTCATCTACATAACGAGTGATTTTTAATTATTTTGCTCAAGGGAGGCCATGCATTTTAAAAGCATCATGGCCGTACTGCGTAGATAAGATGACATGATTGTTTTATGACATTTACGTCTTATTTGAATTTGTGTATTTGTAAAGTTTAGAAATTGGAGAAATTTTGTAATTTTTGCAGATATTTGAAGGTAGGTTACTATTGCTTTAACTAATATTTCTCCGGGGAGTCGTCTTTTGACTATTATAAAGTGCTATTTGCAGGATATGATTTTATTTTTTTTTTATTTTTCAGCGTATCAAGTTTTGGTGAAGCTTTGTTGCCGGATTGAAAGTTCTACAGTAAAAATGTTTAGTGAAGCACACAAAATTTTTATTGTTGAAAGTTTTTTTAGAAATGGAAACAAAATAGGCGGTGTGTGGAATTACTCTATGCATGACTGCTTTGATGAATTTCGAACCGAGTTTCCTGATGTTGCGGTGACCTTTCATAATTTTCGTACTGGGTGACAATACCTAATTGATAAATTTCGTTAGACTGGTTCTGTTCAACATAAAAAAGGGGCTGGAAACCAACGAAACGATCGAATGAGGTTATTGAAGAAGCGCGACAAATTATGGAAAATAATCCTTCAACTTCTATTAGGCATTTATCTCAACAAATTCAGCAAACGGATTTATGCTACAGTACATGTCAAACACTTTTGAAAAAGGATCTGCATCTACAGTGCGTCCATAAAGTCTTGCACAAATTCATTTAAAATTCAGGTATTTACTTTTTAAAAACGCTCGGACACGTCAATTAGTACTTTTGTTTGCGCATTTTTTAACGTAAAATGTTTTTATACAGGGTGTCGCACGTATGAGGTATGAGGTCATCAATAAATGTGTTTAAAATAAATTTTCAAACGTCAATATTTCGGAAACCGTGATTTCCAGAGGTGTTAAGTGTTCATCATAGAATTCAAAATTGATATAATATACAGGGTGTTCCATTAAAAAAAATCCTTGATGACCTCATACCTCATACGTGCGACACCCTGTATAAAAACATTTTACGTTAAAAAATGCGCAAACAAAAGTACTAATTGACGTGTCCGAGCGTTTTTAAAAAAAGTAAGCCCCTGAATTTTAAATGAATTTGTGCAAGACTTTATGGACGCAGTGTATACCCTTATCGTGTTACGGCTATTCATGAACTCCTTCCGAATGACGTTCCCCAAAGACTTAATTTTTGTGAATGGTTTTTAAACAATTTTCAAGAAGAAAATAGTGGTGCTTTTGAAAAAACATTTTTTACCGATGAGGCTTATTTTTATTTATCAGGCTATGTTAATTCACAAAATATGCGAATGTGGAATACGCAAAATCCGCATGTTTTTGTAGAAAGACCTCTTCATCCTCAAAAAGTTGGTGTGTGGGCAGAAATTAGTTCTAGAAGAATAGTAGGCCCAATTTACTTTGATGGCACAATTACAGCTGAGAGATATCGGATCGAAATCCTGACAACATTTATTAATGAGCTTCACGATGATGAATTGCGGGAAGGTTACTTCCAACAAGATGGCGCTACACCTCATGTAACCAGAGAAAATTTAAATTTTTTAAGTGAATTTTTTGAAAACAGAGTTATAAGCCGAAATACGCAACAAATATGGCCACCTCGTTCCTGCGATTTAACACCCTGCGATTTCTTCTTGTGGCCTTTTATAAAAAACTCCATTTATCGAACACCAATTGAGGATATAAATGATCTTAAACGAAGGATTTCAGAAAAAATTGCCGAAATTAATAATTCTCCAAACGTATTTTTTAATGTGTCTCTGAGGGTAAGAAGAAACATCAGAAGGTGTCTAGAAGTAGGAGGCGGCCATATAAAGTAGGCTTTCAAAGTAAGATAGCTCAGGATTTTATATTACATACCGTCAAAAAACATTATTTTAGGTTTTCAACGTGACAACGCTGCTTTCTTGCAAATTCGCCCTATGATTTAATCTACGCGCTACTGCTACACTATGTATACTGGGTCACAGCCGCCCTTGAGCAAAATAATTAATAATCACTCGTTACTTGAGGCCGTGGGCAGAGTGAATGGGGGGAAGTTTGCGGGGTGTTGAGAGACGGAGGGTTTTTTGAATTCGCCAGATGCTTTTGTCTTGGGGGTTTAGTTCGCGGAGTCTGTCTGACCATTGTGATTGTCTGAAGTTGAAAGGGCGGTTTTGAGTTGTCTGCATAAGACGTTGTATGCGTGTATGTTGGGATAGTCTGCGGGCTCTGCGTTTGTCACGGTAGAGTTGTTTGATGTCGTCGGGTAGGGTGGTGTGTGGAGGAGTGGGTCGGTGAGGGGGGATTTGAGAGGTGCTGGCTTGGATGGCCTGGTTGAGGTCGTTTTCCATTCTGGATACGGCCTCATCCAGCTCATGCTTGGAGGTGATGGGGGTAATGGGGGAGAGGTGGTGTTGGATTTGTCTGTTCAGTTGGGACCAGTCTAGTTTGTTACGAGGGAGGATGTCGGGGGGAGGGTTGTTGCCTAGTTTTAGATGGCGTTAGGGGGGCCGCTATGACCGCTCCTAGAACCTCAGTCGCAGCCAGCAGAGTGATGCCATCTGCTAGGCTCCGAATGCAGCCCCAGGCGTTAGCATTTAGGTCCCCAATAGCCACCGTGCTATTACCGGGCGGGATTATGTTAGATATATCGAGTTGGGTGATTGGGCGTAGGGGGCTTTTGTAGCAGGAGTGAATGGTAATTGTTCCGTTGTGTCTAGTATGGACTAGGATGCTAGACAGCGTGAAGTTGTTGGTCTGGGGGGTGTGAGAATGTCGTGGGCTATAGATTTACGTACTAGGAGGGCTGTGCCCCCCTGTAGGGGGGTTGGCCCATCTGTTCTGTACGTGAAGTAGCCTGGGAATGTGTGGCGTTTGTCAGGGGTAGTTTTTGTTTCCTGGAGCGCAAGGACATCAACCTCATGCCTAGATAGGAAAATTTCTATTTCAGGCTTTCGGGCTGATATACCATCAACGTTCCAGGAGGCCAGGACGAGATTGGTGGGTTTATAAGTTTGTGAGGCCATTGAGGAGGCTTATGAGGTGTGGCTGGTCAGCTATGGCCTTGAAGAAGGGTGTTAACGCTTCATATGTGGATTGCTGCTTTGCAGCTGCGGGGGCTCTTGGAGGAGCTTGGGGTTTGTTGGCCGTTTTGGCCGCACCGGCGTAGGAGGTGGGTGGAGGGGCGTTGCCACGGGGGGCTTGGGTCTGGGGGGGAGTTGGTCTGCGCGGTTTGGGGAATTTGGGGCACCCTCTGTAGCTGGCCGCATGGGCCTCACCGTAGTTGGCGCAAGTTGCTGGGGTTTCGGGGGTTTTGGGGCATTCGCGGGTGGCATGGGGTTGTGCACATTTAACACATTTGTACTCTGCAGGGCAGTTGTGTTGGGTGTGCAAGAAAAGTTGGCAGCGGTGGAATTGCGAAACCCTATTGGATTTGCGCTGGGGCTCTACTTTGATTGTTAGGTAACAGACGTATTTTACGTCGAAGATGGCGGTTTCGGACTTGGGGAGTGTGACAAGGAGCAGTGGCATGGGGTTTTTGGTCACGCGGCTCTTCATGCGAGCTACAGATGTAATGGTGAGGTTTTGAGCTGCGAGATCGGCAGCTACTACCTCGGAGGGGAGGTCTATCGGGAGACCGCGAAGTACAACGTGGAGGAGTTTGTGTAGTGGGCTGAGATGTTGTTTGCAGTTGAGGTGGCGGTAGAGGATTTTAGGCAGTGACGATTGCCGGGGGACAATATTGGCGGAGGAGGCCTTTTTTTTGGGGTCCGCGATGGGGGCCTCAGGTCTTTTGGACTTGGAGGTTGTGCCTGTCAGAGTAGGATCTGACACTTGTCGCTTTTTGAGAGTGGAAGAGGATTTTTGCATTTCTGCAAGGGATTTGTTAAGCGCAGCAATTTGGCTGACAAGGTCAGCATTTTGCTTGGTTAGGGCTTCCAGCTGTTTAGACTGGGATTCGAGCTGCTTGGTTTGGGCTTCAAGCTGCCTCGAAAGGGATTTATTTTGAGCGATTAAGTTCTCTGAGAGATCTGGGGAAGGGGTGTCAATGTCCATTTTGGAAGTCTTGGACTGTTTAGATGAAGATGAAGACATGGTTGGGGGGTATTGCAAGCTTGGATGCTTTCAGCGTATTAAAATACACTGAATTTGCAGCCTTAGCTTTGCCAAGGTCTAGAAAGCTGAAATGGGCTTAATTTTTAATTAATTAAATTTTTAATCAATTAATTAATTAATTAATTATACAATTAGTAATACTCACAATTATTCCAGCTGGGCTGAAGCCACGCCGATTCGATATACAGGAGCCCCTGTATAGGGGGCACCAAGTCAGCCGCACCGCTGCACTAAAGCATTTAGCATTAATGCATCGGCTTGAACTGCCTTGCCTTGCTTCCTGTATTACGAATCGTAGTCAATGGCTATCTCCGATGATCTGGCGTGGTGGCTGCTATCTGAAAAATAAACAGAGTAATCAGAAAATGTCTGTCCGAAATAGTGCATGCACTATTTCAGAAAAACGAATTTCACGAATTTCAGCAGTCTTTATGTTGAGAAACACAAAGACTGCAATAGACTAAGTGTATTGATAAATACACTTCGTCTATCGCTGGACTCGTCTGCAGTCGGCTGGACTTCGGTTCACTTCGGTGCTGCTCGGAGGTCGACTGCTCTCGACCGCTCGCTGTTGCAGTCAGAATGTCAGAACTGCTTAATTTTTTTTTTGGACAACCGAGGAGAATCTGTGTACAGATACCATGGCATCCTCATGCCATGGTGATGTCGGGTTGGAGGGCCACTGAGGGTGACATCCCCGACCGACTAAACTCCCCGCGTGAACTGTTCCTACGGTTTCCGTGCCGTTAGGCATATAAACCTTGGATCAGTCTAAACGTGTATTTCCGCTCCACACATTAAGTGTGCTTTGCTTCGTACTACCTTACTAGGAATTAGGTTTACATCATCTTAAGATATTTTATTGCCTAATTAATCAATCAATTAATTACTCAATTAATCGATCAATCATACAACACAATACCTAATTAAGCTAGAGAGGTTAGTTAATTTTTTTTTTGTGAGACTTGCAGTGTAAGTGTTTTTGTATGTGTTATATGTATTTTGGGGGTGTGTCCCGGTGCAGTGTATAGTACAAGTACTAGGTGCTAGTGGACGAGATACTTTGTGGCCTTAGTTAGTCCATGGGGACATGTAACTTAAGGGTTGACCCACTGTTTCAGGGCGGGATCAAAGTAGTGCTGATCCGAAGCGAAGAAAGTCTTGTTTTGTTTTTTTTGTTTTAGTAAAAACTACTAAGCACCTAATGTGCTTGTCTACCCTATGAACCTAAAATTAAAATACAATATATATTCATATTAAATAGCTAACGTATTAGTTGGTATCTGGGGCGCTTATGTGCCCTTCTAAGACCTAATCTAGCAGCTGGATCGTAATCCACAAGCATTCTAAGTTCTTCGTTTGGATGGTTAGCTGTCCTAGCGAAGAACTTAGCTGCTTTTCTGCGGAGGAAATCTGACAAGTTTTTCCACTGAAGATCATTATGAATGTCTACATTTCTTTCGAACCAACGCGCAGACGCAGCCTTCCTCACATAAGTATTTTCAGTCGCCTCCAGACTTTTAATATATGATTTGGCGGCATGTCCCCAGGCCGCAGACCCATATGTGAGTGGCGGTCTAGCTATTGCTTTAATCATGATTAACTTAACTCTTCGTGCTACGCGGTCCCAGAAGAGGATATAGTCTATTCATACCTGCTTTAGTTTTAATAATCGCTTTTTAATATGAGATTTCCAGGTTAAGCCTTTATCCATAGTAACACCTAGGTACTTAGCTTCCCTAGCCCACTCTACTTCATCATCATCCACTACCAAATTTTCTGGAGATGGTAATCTCCGTTTTTGAAATAAAATAGCTTGGGTCTTCTGGCTATTAATTCCAACCTTCCAGTTCATACACCATTGCATTAGCCTATCTAATAGGGATGTTCACAATTAAATATGTGAAGTTTAATGAAATTCTGAAAAATATTTATGCCCAAAAAATCCATGCGAAGTGGCCGCATTCGTTTGAATCCGCTAAACGCTCTCCTATTGGTCTGACGTCACCGCTGTGATCTTGAGTGCCGCGCCGCCTCGCGCCATATCCCGTGCCATAGAACGCTGTCTTCCATTGTTAGCTACGGTTGGGGAATAGTTAAAATAATAATTATTTGGTGCTTCGTGTGTGTATTATTTTGTTACTGAGTTAAAGGTGCAAGATGGAAGAGGGTTTCCAGAAGGCTGATTCCCATAATTTGCCAACAGTAGATGTTGTTATGGTGTCTGATTATTTAACACAATGTAAAAACTTAAGTCAACCTCAAACAAGTGGTGTGAAGGCTACTCAGTAAGTTTTTAGTTGTGCAGGTTTTAAGTAATATTTTTAGCAAATAGGGTTACAAGAAATAGGAAATATAATACCTACATGTTTATTTTAATATTATAATTTTTAGAAGGCGATTAAACGCAATTAATTTTAAATTTAGATCATGGTAATTTATGTTTATATTTAAAATATCGCACTTGTTTATTGAATAATGTTTGGTAATTCCTAACCACTAGCCACTAACATTTATACATCTTATTTTAGTTCTGGTCGAGAAAGCTATGGTGATTCCGCTATTGGTTATGTACAAGTCAAGAGAATAGGGAAAAACTGCATTGTACGGGCCAGAATTTGTCCCGAACACAAAGTGAGGGATAAGCCATATTTTGTCACTGCTCGTATCGACGAGGAAGATGAAATTATAACAGATGTTTCATGTCTTAGTTGTGTTGCAGCTCTCGGAGGATGTAAACATATGATAGCCTTCTTGATGTGGTTGCATCGTCGCCCCTACGGAAGTAGTTTGCTACTGAAAAAAACCAGCACTTTCCAATGTAGGGTCTACAGAAAAATTTATAAAAGCTGAACATGTCGGAAAACAATTAAAACCAACTTGTATAACTCTTCCAAATACCGACGGTTTCTTTCAAGAAGTTGTTGGAGCAATAAGTAAAACAAACTATATCTGCCCTATTGGCTCACACAGTAATGATGCACAAAATTTGTTAAAAAAATTGTCAGTACATCAGTTGATGATGGAATTTGCAAAAACCGATTTAGAACAAACCGCTGATACTTTCATAGATTTTTGTAAAACTGCTATAAATCCCAAAGACATACAGAACGCCCAAGAACGTAGTAATGCACAAAGCGAAGACTCGTTGTGGTATGAGCTCCGATATGGCCGTATAACTGCTTCTAAATTATACGAGATGGCTGTTTGTAAAACATCCAGTGGTTATTTAGTAAATCAAGTTATCGGCTTAGCAAAAAAATTCGATAGCCTGGCAATGAACAGAGGAAGAAAATTGGAAAAATCAGTATTACTGCAAGTAAAAAAACAGATAAAAGCAAAAATTTACAAAAGTGGCTTTATAATATTAAAGGACTACGGAGTTATTGGAGCTTCACCGGATGGTGTTACAGAAGATGCAGTTGTGGAAGTAAAATGCCCTATTGCAATAAAAAGTTTTAAACGTTACATAAATGAAAAAAATGAAATAGCTAAAAAATATTTGGCACAAATTAACCTTCAAATGCTTGCCCGGAATGTTACAAAGGGTTTTTTTTGTATTGCACATCCTTATTTTAAATAAACAAATCAGGTTACAGTCGTAGAAGGTAGGTTTGATGAAGAATTTACGCACACTGTTGTTGATTGTGCGCTTTCATTTTGGAAAGCCAATGTGTTTCCAGTATTGTATGCCAGTTGTACGGAATAATTTTATAAAGTTTAGTTGCATTTTTTTATTATTTTGTATACCTTTATAATACAAAATAAATTTAATATGATATAATATTTATACCAACATAGATATTTTTGTTAAGTGTGACAATGTAAGATTTCAAATATTACTATACATGCTACTGTTTGATTATTGGGCCTTGTAAATTAATTATTGCACATGCTATGATGATAACATTGTCAAGTTTTTGAACTAAGTTTAAATTTACGGTTGCATGTGGAATCAACATTTTAAAATCCCTAATTCGTTTTATAACCCGTTCAATATGAATTCGAACCCTGGCTATTCTCTTAGTAAGCAGGACATCATCCCGTGACATTTTTTCGTTATTGGCAACACTAGGTGGCCTAACTAATACAATTTTTTCTATGTAATAAAGTTTCAATTTTTTTAAATCCTCTATCCGCCATCACAACACTGTTTTTAGGTAAGACATTCAAAAATCCACAATCCTCAAAGAAGGCAAGGTCACTCGTACGCCCTCCATATCCTTTGGACACAAAATTGATAAGACCATCTGGTGTGGATGAAATGAGATACTTTATGGTATTACATTTTTTAAAGTCAGACCATGTTAAGGCTTGCTGTCTAGCCGAACTTGGTTTTTGTATCTCAATCTCGAGACAATCTATAATTGATTGTACATTTGAAAAATTTATTCTGAATTGTATCGGAAGATTTTTTTTGATAGAATATCTGCATGGGCAAAAAATTAGTTTTTTTAAGAAGTGAGCTAAAATAATAGAGGTTTTGTGAAATATTTTAGTAGCATATGTTTTTGATACTCCAAATAAGTCACCAATTTTCTCAAATGATTCGTTTGTCTTAATTTTATATAATGTTAAATAAATAAACATTTTTTTTTAAACAACATCTTGTTTGTAACAGTTCCAGACACTTTTGATTTGCTTTGGGAACACCCGTGTACATTCTCAATTTTTTTTCCATAACGTCCATAAACATAGTCCTGAGCTTAAACTGATTATTTTGTTTCTCACTTATCTTATCACTACTGTTACTACTAGCCTCACTTAAATGATAACTTTCTGTACACGAAGAAGTACTACCTGTAGTAACGTTTTTGTCTGATGCACTTTCGCCACTGTTGAAACGTACAAATTTATCTTTATGTTTATCTTTGCTAGGAATATCGGGAACCCGAATTTAATGGGAGATGTCCCAACACTCTTCACAGCTAAATTTCCTTGTAATGATACCTGAGTTGCTTTGCTACGATACTTAATCGGATTAGCTTGGCAAGAAAAATCCATCTTGAAAGTTAAATTCTCCGTGTCTTGGGATGAATCAGATGTACTCGGTTGTATTTCTTCAATTGCTATATCAGAAATTAATAAACTCTTTTGTAAACATGCAGAATCATTCAAAATTTCAGATATTTTTCTCTTTCGGGATCTTATGTTACTACTTAAGCGGGGATTATTTGTTTTTTTTTCCAGACTGGCAACTAAAAATATGCGGGACTACATTGGGCTTCATTCGAGCTTGAACTGTGCTTAACTTGTACTCATAATAATTTTCCATATCTTCGGTAAGCTGTAAAAATATAATTAATATTAATAACAGTTTATTGATGTTAACATTCACAAAGTATTTAGATACGTCAATATTAGAGCAATCATAATATATAAAATTTGACATAAACAAAGATTGTTTTCTACTACTTAAAGTTATAAAAGCATAAAATTATAAGATGTGTCTGTACTATTAAACAAATAAGACAATAAAAAACCATTAAATGAAACAAGACAGAATAAAATAGATTTAGATACTACCTATATATAAAAAAAGTTTAAAATTTATAGTTTAAGTTTCTAAAATATTGCCTTAGTAAGACAAAGCCATAATCTTACTTACGTCAAAATGATCTTCACAACAAAAAAATACTGTTTTAAATGATACATCTTTTAGTTCCCTTCTTGCTGCGGTAAACCATTTCTTTTTCTTTGCAACATTCCGTGGTACTGTTATAAATATTTTCTGCGGATTATTTTTTGATGTATTTACACATCTAGGAACAAAACACCACTTATTGAAACTCATTTTGAATTGAAAAACAGAGAAGCCAAAAAATTTGAGCGAGAGACGGCCATAAACACTTGTAAATTCTAGACAGAGCCGCTGCATAATGCACGCCGTCAACCACGGATCAAAGCAGTGACGTCATACGCTGCTAGCCTCGCGCTGGGTACGTTTTCTAGCCTCGCTAAATTCGAGAATTTTATTTGGCGTTTATTAAATCACATTTTGGATTTTAAAAATTTTTGTGACTGTTAGGTGTTTTTAGACTGCTATAGCTGTCGAATTTCTTAATAATTAGAAATTAGTGAACATCCCTATTCTGCTTGAAGAAAATCACGCAGAAATACCGCGCTATGATGACTCATGGCTAATGCCATGTCGTCAGCATAGAGCGTCAGCATCACGCGACCTGCTCTAGGTATATCGCTGGAATAAATGGAGTATAGCTGAGGACCCAAGACTGACCCCTGCGGGACTCCGGCTAACAAGGCTCTAGGTTCTGACTTAACATCACCAACTTTTACGCAAAACGTCCTGTTGCTCAGATAGCTTGCAATTATCTTGCAAGTTTTCTCTGAAATTCCCAGGAAAAGCATTTTGTGCAAAAGCCCATCATGCCATACTCTGTCGAACGCCCTAGTGACGTCCAGCAGGACAGCTCCTGTCGCCTTGCTTTCCTGAAAACCTTTAGTGACATATTCAACCAATCGTAATATCTGATCTTCAGCAGAGTGGGCCATTCTAAAACCAAACTGTTCAGCAGGAATTAAATTCAACTGCTCTGTTTCCTGCATCAGCCTGCTTTTCAGCACTCGCTCGGCAACCTTGCCCAAGGCTGGAAGCAGGCTACAGCTTTAGTACCTAGGTTTTTCAGCATTTGATTATTAATACCGTCAGCACCAGGTGCTTTGCGCTTTTTCAAGCGTTTCAGGACATCCCTAACCTCTCCTGGTGAGGTGGGGTTAGGGATCCCCTGCAACGTTGCTCGATTTCTTAGATCTTCAGCAGAGTTTTCTACCCCGTCTATGTTATCGTCGTCTTCTGCAGGATGCACATTTAAATTACATTCAGTGGCAATTGTTTCAGCCAAGGCTTCTGCCTTATCTAAATCAGAATAAGCTAGGCCATTAACCCCGTGAAGCGGAGGTATAATAGTTTTCTCTTGCCTGAGCTTTTTTTGCATTTTCCATGCAGAATGATCACCACCGATGTTTAAGTTGGAAAGCCTTTGATTCCACAGTGACAGCCCTGTATTTAAATTTGGAAGATTATTTAAAATTATTTGATTATTTACCGCCATTTAATGACTTTTGAAGCAATTGAAATTTTTGGTCGAAATTTTTCTGCATCAGCTCCATTTGTTGCTGATGCATTTTCATGAACTGAGCCATGAAATTTTGACTGTCATTGGTTTCTTGTGCAGGGTTGGATGATTTCAACGAAGAAGAAGCAGCTGTAATTTTTGAATAGGAGGGTCCTTCTTGAACATTGCGGCCCTTAAGGGGCCCTTTGTTTGCATTTTTAGTTTTAGTGACGTTTTTTGGTGCTTCTGAGCACCCTCTATAATTCGCTGGATGGTCCCCTTTGCAAAGGGCACATACAGCATTTCGGGCTTCACCCGCTGTTGGCACACTGAGTGTGCAGTTTTTGGCCTGGTGAGGCCCAGCGCACCTGACGCAACGCTCCGGCATGTTGTACCTAGATTGGCCGTGGCCATATCCTTGGCAACGGAAGCATTGCCCAGGCAGTCCCGGCCTCCATGCAGCCTCGACATGCACCCTCAGTTTGTCAACGTACTGAATTTTAAAGATATTTACGTTATTGGTTTTTACCAATACATGAGAAAGCGGCTGCTTATTTTTCCTGGAAATCATCCTGATGATTTCAGAATCTATTATTCCCTGTGCTTCAAGTTCAGTTTTTAATAAGTCAAGATCAAAATTATCAGAAAGCCCTTTAATTATAACGTGAGTTTTCTTCTCTTCCGGAAGCATCCGGGAAAAATAGTGTCTTTTCTCATCGGTTAAAAGCCGTGTAAGCTGCCTATAATCTCCGCTATCTTTAGTAAAAATTTTCAGCCCGTCTTTTGTTCTTTGGGCATAATTAATTTTTATGCCCTTTTCGATCGCTTTCTTATTTATTGATGTCCAGCCGTCAGAGCCTTTCATGATAAGCGGAGGGATATTTGGCAGCTTATCGGCAGGCGTCGCGACGCCTGGCAAGTGTTCGCCAAGCGTCGAGGCGCCTGATGGCTCTAAATCGACAGTTTCCATGTATTCATCGCAACTGTCGATTTTTTGTCGTTTGTGGCCTTTGGAAATCTTTAAATAGGACTCTGTCTGTGATTCCGTTCGTGGAAGAGGTAGCAGGGGGAAGGCTTCCATTAACACCCTTTCGGGGTTGTTATTTTTAGTGATTTTAACTTCTTTAATGATTGGTTTGTTTTTCTTAGCTAGGCTGCTTGCTGGAGCCTCAGCTTTAGCTGCGACTTCAGCACGCTGCCTGTCCAATTGTGAAACTAATTTGTCAACTTTAGAGATTAAAGAGTTGATGGAAGCCTGCAGCTTTTTGTTCTCCTCCTTGAGTTCAGAGAGTCTTCGAAGTAGATTACGTAATTCAGTCTGTCGCTCTTTCCGCATTTCTTTCAATCACTCAATTGATCGATCAATCATACAACAATACAATACCTAATTAATTTACAGGAGTTAGTTATTTTTGGTGAGACTTGCAGTGTCAGTGTTATGTATGTGTTATATGTATTTTGGGGGTGTGCCCCAGTGCAGTGTATAGTACAAGTACTAGGTGCTAGTGGACGAGATACTTTGTAGTCTTAAGTCAGTCCATGGGGACATTGATCTTAAGAGTTGTCCCACTGTTTCAGGGCGAGAACAAAGTAGTGCTGATCCGAAGCGAAGCAAGTCTCGTTTTTGTTTTTTTTTTGTTAGTAAATATACAATATATCACCTAATTACGTATTAATTGGTATTTAGGGCGCTTATGTGCCCTTCTACGTCCTAAAATAACAGCTGGATCGTAATCCACGAGCATTCTAAGTTCTTCGTTCGGATGGTTAGCTGTCCGAGCGAAGAACCTAGCCGCTTTTCTGCGGAGGAAATCTGACAAGTTTTCCGACTGAAGATCTCTATGTAAGTCTACATTTCTCTCGAACCAGCGAGCAGCAGCAGTCTTCCTCACATAAGCATTTTCAGTCGCCTCAAGGCTTTTAATATATGACTTGGCTGCAGCCGCAGACCCATAAGTGAGTTGCGGTCTGGCAATTGCTTTAATCATGATCAGCTTAGTGCGGAGGCTCATGGTGCTACGCGGTCCGATGAGAGGATATAGTCTATTCATGCCTGCTTTGGTTTTAATAATCGCTTTTTTGATGTGTGATTTCCAGGTTAAGCCTTTATCCAAAGTAATACCTAGGTTCTTAGCTTTTCACCAATATATGTGAAAGTGGCTGCTTAATTTTCTTTGAAATCATCCTGATGATTTCTGAGTCTATTATTCCTTGTGCTTCGAGTTCATTTTTTAACAAGTCTAAATCAAAATTATCAGAAAGCCCTTTAATTACAACGTGGGTTTTCATCTCTTCCGGGAGCATCCGGGAATAATAGTTTCTTTTCGCATCCCTAAGGAGCCGTGTAAGCTGCCTATAATCTCCGCTATCTTTAGTAAAAATTTTTAGCCCGTCTTTTGTTCTTTGGGCATAATTGATTTTTATGCCCTTTTCGATCGCTTTTTTGTTGATTTGTGTCCAGCCTTCTGAGCCTTCCATTATAAGCGGAGGGATATTTGGCAGCTTATCAGCAGGCGTCGCGACGCCCGGCGGGTGTTCGCCAGACGTCGAGGCGCCTGATGGCTCTAAATCGACAGTTTCCATGAGTTCATCGCAACTGTCGATTTTTTGACGTTTATGGCCTTTGATAATCCTCAAGTCGGACTCTGTCTGAGATTCCGTTCGTGGAGGAGGTAGCAGGGGGAAGGCTTCCATTAACAAACTTTCGGGGTTTTTATTAATAGTACTTTTAACTTCTTTGATAGTGACTTTGCTTTTCTTAGCTAGGCTGCTTGCTGGAGCCTCAGCTTTAGCTGTGACTTCAGCACGCTGCCTGTCCAGTTGGGAAACTAACTTATCTACTTTTGAAATTAGTGAGTTGATGGAAGCCTGCAGCTTTTTGTTCTCCTCCTTGAGTTCGTTTTCGCGGGACTTGAAAGTGGCCTAAAGGGCTTTAAGAGTGTCCTCGAACTCTTTTTTTTGACTTTGCTCGCGCTCTCTGCTTTCTAACAGAGCTGCCCTGAGGGCCGCGTATGTGTCAACTTTTTGGACTTCGTCCTCGGACTGAATTAGATTGCGTAATTCAGTCTGTCTTTCTTTGCGCATTTCTTTACGCGACATTTTGGTGACTTTACTGTCAGAATCCGACTTGTAGAAATTATCCTCGCGCTCACGCTCTTTAGTGGTTTTGCCCATAATTAAATGGCAGTTCGCTCATGAACTGCACAATTAATTATGTGCACGTGATATATAAAAGGAGAAACAATCAGGGTATAAATATGCACGCAACAATTCAAAAATATAGACAATAAACAAAATAAACAAAAATCTTAACCTAGATCTTACTCTTCTAGTAGTCTCTCACTAACACTCACTTCACTGTGTTTTTTCAAAGTACTAGTCACTGCACTGACCCACACTTCAGCTTCACTGCCACTCACTCTCACTCGACCGACTTTGTGCATAGCACAATAACGCCCGTAAAGCAGTCCTGAAACTGCTGTTTTTCGCTATGTGAAGCCTCTATAAAGACTACACACAGCACGAATTTCTTTTAGATCAGGAACTCTGCAGCACGATGTTGTTCTCTCAACAACTGCACGAACTATGATGTTGTATTTTTTTTTTTTTTTTTTTTTTTTTTTTTGGACAACCGAGGAGAATCTGTTTACAGATACCATAGCATCCTCATGCCATGGTGATGTCGGGTTGGAGAGCCACTGAAGGTGACGTCCCCGACCGACTAAACTCCCCGCGTGTGCTGTTCCTTCGGTTTCCGTGCCGTTAAGCATATAAACCTTTGATCAGTCTTAGTGTATTTCCGCTCCACACATTAAGTGTGCTTTGCTTCGTACTACCTTACTAGGAATAAGGTTTACATCATCTTAAGATATTTTATTCCCTAATTGATCAATCAATTGATCACTCAATTGATCGATCAATCATACAATACAATACCTAATTAATTAAGAGGGTTAGTTATTTTTGGTGAGACTTGCAGTGTCAGTGTTATGTATGTGTTATATGTATTTTGGGGGTGTGTCCCAGTGCAGTGTATAGTACAAGTACTAAGTGCTAATGGATGAGATACATTTGTTATCTTAAGCCGGTCCATGGGGACATTGAGCTTAAGAGTTATCCCACTGTTTCAGGGCGAGAACAAAGTAGCGCTGATCCGAAGCGAGGCAAGTCTCGTTTTTTGTTTTTTGTTAGTAGAGATACAGCATGTCACCTAATTACGCAATAGTTGGTATTTAGGGCGCTTATGCGCCCTTCTACGTCCTAAAATAACAGCTGGATCGTAATCTACGAGCATTCTAAGTTCTTCGTTCGGATGGTTAGCTGTCCGAGCGAAGAACCTAGTCGCTTTTCTGTGGAGGAAATCAGACAATTTTTCCCACTGAAGATCTCTATGCAAATCTACATTTCTCTCGAACCAGCGAGCAGCCGCTGCCTTCCGCACATAAGCATTTTCAGTCTGTTCAAGAGTTTTAATATATGACTGGGCTGCATGCCCCCAGGCCGCAGACCCATAAGTGAGCTGCGGTCTGGCAATTGCTTTGATCATGATCAGCTTAGTGCGGAGGCTCATGGTGCTACGTGGCCCGATGAGAGGATATAGTCTGCTCATGCCTGCTTTGGTCTTAATAATTGCTTTTTTAATGTGTGACTTAAAGGTTAAGCCTTTGTCCAAAGTAATACCTTTGTACTTAGCTTCCCTAGCCCACTCTATTTCATCATCATTTATTACAAGATTATCCAAAGGTGGTAATCTGCGCTTCTGAAAAAGAATGGCTTGTGTCTTCTGGCTATTTATTCCAACTTTCCAGTCAATACACCATCGCATTAGCCTATCTAATTCTGTTTGCAGAAAGTCATGCAGATGTGCCGTGCTATGATGACTCATGGCTAATGCCATGTCGTCAGCATAGAGCGCCAACATCACACGACCCGCTCTTGGTATATCGCTGGAATAGATGGAGTACAGCTGAGGACCCAAGACTGATCCCTGACTGTTGCTCAGATAACTTGCAATTATCTTGCAAGTTTTCTCTGAAATTCCCAGGAAAAGCATCTTATGCAAAAGTCCATCATGCCATACTCTGTCGAACGCCCTAGTGACGTCCAGCAGGACGGTTCCTGTCACCTTGTTCTCCTGAAAACCTTTAGTGACATATTCAACCAATCGTAATAACTGATCTTCACCAGAGTGGGCTCTTCTAAAACCAAACTGTTCAGCAGGAATTAAATTCAACTGCTCTGTTTCCTGCAGCAGCCTGCTTTTCAGCACTCTTTCGGCAACTTTGCCTAGGGCTGGAAGCAGGCTGATGGGTCGGTAATTCTGAGGGAATTTACCGCTTTTGCCAGTTTTTTTGAACACTATAACTTCTGCGTGTTTCCACGCAGCAGGAAAATGTTCAACCCTCATCACCCCATTGAAGATGTTAGTTAACATCGCTACAGCTTTAGTACCTAGGTTTTTAAGCATTTGATTATTAATACCGTCCGCACCTGGTGCTTTGCGCTTTTTCAAGCGTTTCAGGATATCCCTAACCTCTCCAGGTGAGGTGGGGTTAGGGATCTCCTGCAACGTTGCTCGATTTCTTAGATCTTCAGCAGAGTTTTCTACCCCGTCTATGTGATCGTCGTCTTCTGCAGGATGCACATTTAAATTACTTTCATTGGCAATTGTTTCAGCCAAGGCTTCTGCCTTTTCCAAATCAGAATAAGCTAGGCCATTAACCCCGTGAAGCGGTGGTATAATAGTTTTCTCTTGCCTGAGCTTCTTTTGCATTTTCCATGCAGAATGGTCACCATTAATGTTTAGATTGGAAAGCCTTTGATCCCACCTTTGGGTCCTGAGTTCCTGGAGAGCACTTCTTAAGACCTGACTATGTCTATTTAAATTTACTTTGTTTTGTTCTGTAGGCGCAATCCTATAGAACCTCCTTAGTCTTCTATTAGCTCTGATGAGCTCTTTGACTCTCCAAGGTGTTTCCCCATGAGGGTGCCTTGGCGCGGGCAAAATACTAACTCTAGTGCTCTCCTGGAATGACTCCAATATATAGCCTTCCAAATTGGCCACCTCGGTTTCCAAGTCGGCCACAGAGCGGATAGGTGGAATTCTCAAGATTTTACACTCCACGCGCGTGGAGAATCCAGGCCAATTGGTGGATTTCTTAGAAATCACATCTCTTGGCCTGGCTCTAGAATCCAGTATCAACTCTATGGGGTTATGGTCCGAGGTGCCCAATTCGAGTGTCTCCAGCTGGAAATCATGTACTACATGTTGCAGTATCACGATATCCAGGACCTCAGGAAGGCCACGTATTGTTGGAATGTACGTAGGTACATCCGGACCCAAGATAATGGCATCATGAGGTTCAGTAAATTGAGTAAGTCTCCTACCATTTATATTTTCTTTACGACTATTCCATAGACGAGATTTACAATTTAGATCACCTAGCAAAATTTTTGGATTTCCTCCTGCAAGTAAATCATTTATGTCTTCGACTATGAGGGTCTCCAGCGGAGATAGATAGACTGAACTGATTTTGACTGGACCTCTATTGGTCGTGACTTGTATTGACACTGACTCAATTTCTACATCATCTCTTCCTATGAAATGATGGCTGAGTCCCCTTTTGACTAGCAAAGCAACACCCCCCCCCCCCCGTTGTTGTTAGGTCTATCGTATCTATACACCTCATAGCCCATAAATGAAATCCTTTCTTCACCATCAATCCTGGTTTCCTGCAAAGCCAGGATATCAGGTTTCCTATCCAGCAATAATTCGTCTATTTCAGAGCGTCGAGCGCGAATGCCATTTACATTCCAAGAAATCAGTGACAGCCCTGTATTTAAATTTGGAATATTATTATTTAAAATTTGATTATTTACCGCCATTTAATGACTTTTGGAGCAATAAGAATTTTTGGTCAAAATTTTTTTGCATCAGCTCCATCTGCTGTTGATGCATTTTCATGAACTGAGTCATGAAATTTTGACTGTCACTGATTTCCTGTGCAGGGTTAGATTTTGAGGAAGACGAAGCAGCAGTTGCGTTAGAATATGAGAGCCCCTCTTGGACATTGCGGCCTTTAAGGGGCCCTTTGTTTATATTTTTAGTTTTTATGACGTTCTTTGGTGCTTCTGAGCACCCTTTGTAGTTTGCTGGGTGGTCCCCCTTGCAGAGGGCACAAACAGCGTTTCGGGCTGCGCCCGCTGCAGGCACACTAAGTGTGCAGTTTTTAGCCTGGTCAGGCCCAGCACACCTAACACAACGCTCCGGCATGTTGCACCGAGATTGGCCATGGCCATATCTCTGGCAACGGAAGCATTGCCCAGGCATGCTAGGTCTACGTGCAGCTTCGACTTGCACCCTTAGTTTGTCTACATATTGCACTTTAAAAATATTAACATTATTGGTTTTCACCAATATGTGTGAGAGTGGCTGCTTAGTCTTCCTCGAAATCATCCTGATGATTTCGGAGTCTATAATTCCCTGTACTTCAAGCTCTTCTTTTAATAATTCTAAATCAAAATCATCTGAAAGCCCTTTAATAACGACATGGGCTTTCTTGTCCTCGGGAAGCATTCGGGAAAAATAGTTCCGTTTCTCATCAGTGAGCAGCCGAGTAAGCTGCCTATAGTCTCCGCTGTCTTTGGTAAAGATTTTAAGCCCGTCTTTTGTTTTCTGTGCATAATTTATTTTTATGCCTTTCTCGATCGCCTTCTTGTTGATTTGGGTCCAGCCTTGTGAACCGTGCATGATCAGCGGAGGGATAGACTGCTTATCGGCAGGCGTCGCGACGCCTGACGTTTGTTTGTCAGACGTCGAGGCGCCTGATTGCTCAAAATCGACAATTTCCATTAAATCGTCCGAACTGTCGATTTTTTGGCGTTTATGGCCTTTAGTTATTTTTAAATCAGACTCGGTTTGTGTTTCCTTGCGCGGAGGAGGTAGCAGGGGGAAGGCTTCCATAAGCACCCTTTCGGGGTTTTTACTGGTAGAACTTTTGACTTCTTTAACGTCCTTAATGACTATCTTTGCTTTTTTAGCAAGGCTGCTTGCTGGAGCCTCAGCTTTAGCTGTGGCTTCAGCACGCTGCCTGTCAAGTTGAGACACTAATTTATCGACCTTTGAAATTAGAGAGTTTATAGAAGCCTGCAGCTTCTTGTTCTCCTCCTTTAGTTCGTCTTCTCGGGACTTAAAAGTGGCCTGAAGGGCCTTAAGAGTGTCCTCGAACTCTTTCTTTTGGATTTTATCGCGTTCTCTGCTCTCTGCGAGAGCTTCCCTGAGGGCCGCATACGTGTCTTCGCGCTGGACTGCGTCCTCAGTCTGAATTAGATTAACTAATTCAGCCTGTCTTTCTTTCCTCATCTCTTTACGCGACATCTTTGTGATTTTGCCGTCCGAGTCTGATTTATAAAAACCGTCTTCGCGCTCGCGCTCCTTGGTAGTTTTGCCCATAATTAATAGGCAGTTCGCTTTTGAACTGCGCAATTAATTATGTGCACGTGAGAATTTAGTTACGAAACAATCAGGGTATAATATGTACGCAAAACACTCAAAAATATAGAAAAATAAAAAATAGCAAAAATATACAAAAATCTTAACTTAGATCTTACTCTCTAGAAGTCACTCACTAACACTTCACTTCACTGTGTTTCAAAGTACTAGTCACTGCACTGTCACTTCCACTCACTTGCACACGACCGACTTTGTGCATTTAGCACAATAACGCCCGGAGCAGTCCTGAAACTGCCGTTTTTTCGCTATGTATAGCCTTGAGAAAGACTATACACAGCACGAATTTCTTTTAAAACTCAGGAACTCTGGAGCACGATGTTGTTCTCTCGAACAACGCACGAACTATGATGATGTTGTAATTTTAGTCTTGTATGTATTTATAGTCCAAGCCAGCTCCCTTAGCAATCCACTCCCACTGCATTAGTGGGCGTTTTAGTGCATTGGTGTGCGCGTTGTGGAAAATTTTTGAGTAGTGCTGAGTTTCAAGTCCGCTAACAGTCTCCTCCCATCAAAGTGGGCGGAGAAGGTTTCTTGTGCAGGGTTGGGTGATTTCAACGAAGAAGAAGCAGCTGTAATATTTGAATAAGAGAGCCCCTCTTGAACATTGCGGCCCTTAAGGGTCCCTTTGTTTGCATTTTTAGTTTTGGTGACATTTTTTGGTGCTTCTGAGCACCCTCTATAATTAGCTGGATGGTCCCCTTTGCAGAGGGCACATACAGCATTTCGGGCTGCGCCCGCTGCTGGCACACTGAGTGTGCAGTTTTTAGCCTGGTGAGGCCCAGCGCACCTGACGCAACGCTCCGGCATGTTGCACCTAGATTGGCCGTGGCCATATCTTTGGCAACGGAAGCATTGCCCAGGCAGGCCAGGCCTACGTGCAGCTTCGACATGCACCCTCAGTTTGTCAACGTACTGGATTTTAAAGATATTAACATTATTGGTTTTCACCGATATATGTGAAAGTGGCTGCTTATTTTTCTTTGAAATCATCCTGATGATTTCAGAGTCTATTATTCCTTGTGCTTCGAGTTCATTTTTTAACAAGTCTAAATCAAAATTATCAGAAAGCCCTTTAATTACAACGTGGGTTTTCTTCTCTTCCGGGAGCATCCGGGAATAATAGTTTCTTTTCTCATCCCTAAGGAGCCGTGTAAGCTGCCTATAATCTCCGCTATCTTTAGTGAAAATTTTTAGCCCGTCTTTTGTTCTTTGGGCATAATTGATTTTTATGCCCTTTTCGATCGCTTTTTTGTTGATTTGTGTCCAGCCGTCAGAGCCTTCCATGATAAGCGGAGGGATATTTGGCAGCTTATCGGCAGGCGTCGCGACGCCTGGCAAGTGTTCGCCAAGCGTCGAGGCGCCTGATGGCTCTAAATCGACAGTTTCCATGTATTCATCGCAACTGTCGATTTTTTGTCGTTTGTGGCCTTTGGAAATCTTTAAATAGGACTCTGTCTGTGATTCCGTTCGTGGAAGAGGTAGCAGGGGGAAGGCTTCCATTAACACCCTTTCGGGGTTGTTATTTTTAGTGATTTTAACTTCTTTAATGATTGGTTTGTTTTTCTTAGCTAGGCTGCTTGCTGGAGCCTCAGCTTTAGCTGCGACTTCAGCACGCTGCCTGTCCAATTGTGAAACTAATTTGTCAACTTTAGAGATTAAAGAGTTGATGGAAGCCTGCAGCTTTTTGTTCTCCTTCTTGAGTTCAGAGAGTCTTCGAAGTAGATTACGTAATTCAGTCTGTCGCTCTTTCCGCATTTCTTTCAATCACTCAATTGATCGATCAATCATACAACAATACAATACCTAATTAATTTACAGGAGTTAGTTATTTTTGGTGAGACTTGCAGTGTCAGTGTTATGTATGTGTTATATGTATTTTGGGGGTGTGCCCCAGTGCAGTGTATAGTACAAGTACTAGGTGCTAGTGGACGAGATACTTTGTAGTCTTAAGTCAGTCCATGGGGACATTGATCTTAAGAGTTGTCCCACTGTTTCAGGGCGAGAACAAAGTAGTGCTGATCCGAAGCGAAGCAAGTCTCGTTTTTGTTTTTTTTTTGTTAGTAAATATACAATATATCACCTAATTACGTATTAATTGGTATTTAGGGCGCTTATGTGCCCTTCTACGTCCTAAAATAACAGCTGGATCGTAATCCACGAGCATTCTAAGTTCTTCGTTCGGATGGTTAGCTGTCCGAGCGAAGAACCTAGCCGCTTTTCTGCGGAGGAAATCTGACAAGTTTTCCGACTGAAGATCTCTATGTAAGTCTACATTTCTCTCGAACCAGCGAGCAGCAGCAGTCTTCCTCACATAAGCATTTTCAGTCGCCTCAAGGCTTTTAATATATGAATTGGCTGCAGCCGCAGACCCATAAGTGAGTTGCGGTCTGGCAATTGCTTTAATCATGATCAGCTTAGTGCGGAGGCTCATGGTGCTACGCGGTCCGATGAGAGGATATAGTCTATTCATGCCTGCTTTGGTTTTAATAATCGCTTTTTTGATGTGTGATTTCCAGGTTAAGCCTTTATCCAAAGTAATACCTAGGTACTTAGTCTAAATCAAAATTATCAGAAAGCCCTTTAATTACAACGTGGGTTTTCTTCTCTTCCGGGAGCATCCGGGAATAATAGTTTCTTTTCTCATCCCTAAGGAGCCGTGTAAGCTGCCTATAATCTCCGCTATCTTTAGTGAAAATTTTTAGCCCGTCTTTTGTTCTTTGGGCATAATTGCTGTGTTTCAAGTCCGCTAACAGTCTCCTCCCATCAAAGTGGGCGGAGAAGGTTTCTTGTGCAGGGTTGGGTGATTTCAACGAAGAAGAAGCAGCTGTAATATTTGAATAAGAGAGCCCCTCTTGAACATTGCGGCCCTTAAGGGGCCCTTTGTTTGCATTTTTAGTTTTGGTGACATTTTTTGGTGCTTCAGTCCTGAAACTGCTGTTTTTAGCTATGTGAAGCCTTGATAAAGACTACACACAGCACGAATTTCTTTTAGATCAGGAACTCTGCAGCACGATGTTGTTCTCTCAACAACTGCACGAACTATGATGTTGTAATTTTTTTTTTTTTTTTTTTTTTTTTGGACAACCGAGGAGAATCTGTGTACAGATACCATGACATCCTCATGCCATGGTGATGTCGGGTTGGAGAGCCACTGAAGGTGACGTCCCCGACCGACTAAACTCCCCGCGTGTGCTGTTTATTCGGTTTCCGTGCCGTTAGGCATATAAACCTTTGATCAGTCTTAGTGTATTTCCGCTCCACACATTAAGTGTGCTTTGATTCGTACTACCTTACTAGGAATAAGGTTTACATCATCTTAAGATATTTTATTCCCGAATTGATCAATCAATTGATCACTCAATTGATCGATCAATCATACAATACAATACCTAATTAATTTACAGGGTTAGTTATTTTTGGTGAGACTTGCAGTGTCAGTGTTATGTATGTGTTATATGTATTTTGGGGGTGTGTCCCAGTGCAGTGTATAGTACAAGTACTAGGTGCTAGTGGATGAGATGCTTTGTGATCTTAAGTCGGTCCATGGGGACATTGAACTTAAGAGTTATCCCACTGTTTCAGGGCGAGAACAAAGTAGTGCTGATCCGAAGCGAAGCAAGTCTCGTTTTTTGTTTTTTGTTAGTAAAGATACAGCATGTCACCTAATTACGTAATAGTTGGTATTTTGGGCGCTTATGCGCCCTTCTACGTCCTAAAATAGCAGCTGGATCGTAATCTACGAGCATTCTAAGTTCTTCGTTCGGATGGTTAGCTGTCCGAGCGAAGAACCTAGTCGCTTTTCTGAGGAGGAAATCAGACAATTTTTCCCACTGAAGATCTCTATGCAAGTCTACATTTCTCTCGAACCAGCGGGCAGCCGCTGCCTTCCACACATAAGCATTTTCTGTCGCTTCAAGAGTTTTAATATATGACTGGGCTGCATGCCCCCAGGCCGCAGACCCATAAGTGAGCTGCGGTCTGGCAATTGCTTTAATCATGATCAGCTTAGTGCGGAGGCTCATGGTGCTACGTGGTCCGATGAGAGGGTATAGTCTACTCATGCCTGCTTTGGTTTTAATAATCGCTTTTTTGATGTGTGATTTAAAGGTTAAGCCTTTATCCAAAGTAATGCCTAGGTACTTAGCTTCCCTAGCCCACTCTATTTCATCATCATTTATTACCAGATTATCCAAAGGTGGTAATCTGCGCTTCTGAAACAAGATGGCTTGTGTCTTCTGGCTATTAATTCCAACTTTCCAGTCAATACACCATCGCATTAGCCTATCTAATTCTGTTTGCAGAAAGTCATGCAGATGTGCCGTGCTATGATGACTCATGGCTAATGCCATGTCGTCAGCATAGAGCGCCAACATCACACGACCTGCTCTTGGTATATCGCCGGAATAGATGGAGTATAGCTGAGGACCCAAGACTGATCCCTGAGGGACTCCGGCTAACAAGGCTCTAGGTTCTGATTCGACATCACCGACCTTTACACAAAATGTCCTGTTGCTCAGATAACTTGCAATTATCTTGCAAGTTTTCTCTGAAATTCCCAGGAAAAGCATCTTGTGCAAAAGCCCATCATGCCATACTCTGTCGAACGCCCTAGTGACGTCCAGCAGGACAGTTCCTGTCACCTTGTTCTCCTGAAAACCTTTAGTGACATATTCAACCAATCGTAATAACTGATCTTCACCAGAGTGGGCTCTTCTAAAACCAAACTGTTCAGCAGGAATTAAATTCAACTGCTCTGTTTCCTGCAGCAGCCTGCTTTTCAGCACTCGTTCGGCAATTTTGCCTAGGGCTGGAAGCAGGCTAATGGGTCGGTAATTCTGAGGGAATTTACCGCTTTTGCCAGTTTTCTTGAACACTATAACTTCTGCGTGTTTCCACGCAGCAGGAAAATGTTCAACCCTCATCACCCCATTAAAGATGTTAGTTAACATCGCTACAGCTTTAGTACCTAGGTTTTTAAGCATTTGATTATTAATACCGTCCGCACCTGGTGCTTTGCGCTTTTTCAAGCGTTTCAGGATATCCCTAACCTCTCCGGGTGAGGTGGGGTTAGGGATCTCCTGCAACGTTGCTCGATTTCTTAGATCTTCAGCAGAGTTTTCTACCCCGTCTATGTGATCGTCGTCTTCTGCAGGATGCACATTTAAATTACTTTCATTGGCAATTGTTTCAGCCAAGGCTTCTGCCTTATCCAAATCAGAATAAGCTAGGCCATTAACCCCGTGAAGCGGTGGTATAATAGTTTTCTCTTGCCTGAGCTTCTTTTGCATTTTCCATGCAGAATGGTCGCCACTAATGTTTAAATTGGAAAACCTTTGATCCCACCTTTGGGTCCTGAGTTCCTGGAGAGCACTTCTTAAAACTTGACTATGTCTATTTAAATTTACTTTGTTTTGTTCTGTAGGCGCAATCCTATAGAACCTCCTGAGTCTTCTATTAGCTCTGATGAGCTCTTTGACTCTCCAAGGTGTTTCACCATGAGGGTGCCTTGGCGCGGGCAAAATACTAACTCTAGTGCTCTCCTGGAATGCCTCCAATATGTAGCCTTCGAGATTGGCCACCTCGGTTTCCAAATCGGCCACAGAGCGGATAGGTGGAATTCTTAAGATTTTATTCTCCACGCGTGTGAGGAATCCAGGCCAATTGGTGGATTTCTTAGAAATCACATCTCTTGGCCTGGCTCTAGAATCCAGTATCAACTCTATGGGGTTATGGTCCGAGGTGCCCAATTCGAGTGTCTCCAGCTGGAAATCATGTACTACATGTTGTAGTATCACGATATCCAGGACCTCAGGAAGGCCACGTATTGTTGGGATGTACGTAGGTACATCCGGACCCAAGATAATGGCATCATGAGGTTCAGTAAATTGAGTAAGTCTCCTACCATTTAAATTTTCTTTGCAACTATTCCATAGACGAGATTTACAATTTAGATCACCTAGCAAAATTTTTGGATTTCCTCCTGCAAGTAAATCATTTATGTCTTCAACTATGAGGGTCTCCAGCGGAGATAGATAGACTGAGCTGATTTTGACTTGACCTCTATTGGTCGTGACTTCTATTGACACTGACTCAATTTCTACATCATCTCTTCCTATGAAATGATGGCTGAGTCCCCACACACCCCCCCCCCCCATTATTGTTAGGTCTATCATATCTATACACCTCATAGCCCATAAATGAGATCCTTTCTTCACCATCAATCCTGGTTTCCTGCAAAGCCAGGATATCAGGTTTCCTATCCAGCAATAATTCATCTATTTTAGAGCGTCGAGCGCGAATGCCATTTACATTCCAAGAAATCAGTGACAGCCCTGTATTTAAATTTGGAATATTATTTAAAATTACTTGATTATTTACCGCCATTTAATGACTTTTGGAGCAATAAGAATTTTTGGTCGAAATTTTTCTGCATCAGCTCCATTTGTTGTTGATGCATTTTCATGAACTGTGTCATGAAATTTTGACTGTCGCTGGTTTCTTGTGCAGGGTTGGATTTCAACGAAGAAGAAGCAGCTGTTACATTTGAATAAGAGAGCCCCTCTTGGACATTGCGGCCCTTAAGGGGCCCTTTGTTTGTATTTTTAGTTTTATTGACATTCTTTGGTGCTTCTGAGCACCCTTTGTAGTAAGCTGGATGGTCCTCTTTACAGAGGGCACAAACAGCGTTTCGGGCTGCGCACTGAGTGTGCAGTTTTTAGCCTGGTGAGGCCCAGCGCACCTGACGCAACGCTCCGGCATGTTGCACCGAGATTGGCCGTGGCCATATCTCTGGCAACGGAAGCATTGCCCAGGCATGCTAGGTCTACGTGCAGCTTCGACTTGCACCCTCAGTTTGTCAACATATTGCAATTTAAAAATGTTAACATTATTGGTTTTCACCAATATGTGTGAAAGTGGCTGCTTCGTTTTCCTTTTTTTTTTTTTTTTTTTTTTTTTTTATGATAAATCATCCTGATGATTTCGGAGTCTATAATTCCTTGAGCTTCAAGTTCATCTTTTAATAAATCTAACTCAAAATCATCTGAAAGCCCTTTAATAACGACATGGGTTTTCTTTTCTTCCGGAAGCATCCGGGAAAAATAGTTCCTTTTTTCATCAGTAAGGAGCCGTGTAAGCTGCCTATAATCTCCGCTGTCTTTAGTAAAAATTTTCAGCCCGTCTTTAGTTTTTTGGGCATAATTGATTTTTATGCCCTTTTCGATCGCCTTCTTATTAATTTGAGTCCAGCCTTGTGAGCCTTGCATAATTAGCGGAGGGATATTAGACAGCTTATCAGCAGGCGTCGCGACGCCCGGCGTTTGTTTGCCAGACGTCGAGGCGCCTGATGGCTCAAAATCGACAGTTTCCATTAGGTCATCGGAACTGTCGATTTTTTGGCGTTTATGGCCTTTGGTAATCTTTAAGTCTGATTCAGTTTGAGCTTCTTTACGCGGAGGAGGTAGCAGGGGGAAGGCTTCCATAAGCACCCTTTCGGGGTTTTTATTAATTAAATTTTTGACTTCTTTGATTACTTTGCTTTTCTTAGCAAGGCTGCTTGCTGGAGCCTCAGCTTTAGCTGTGACTTCAGCACGCTGCCTGTCCAGTTGAGAAACTAGCTTGTCTACTTTAACAATCAATGAGTTTATGGAAGCTTGCAGCTTCTTGTTTTCCTCCTTTAATTCGTTTTCACGGGACTTGAAAGTGGCCTGAAGGGCCTTAAGAGTGTCCTCGAACTCTTTCTTTTGACTCTTCTCGCGCTCTCTGCTTTCTGCCCTTTTCGATCGCTTTCTTATTTATTGATGTCCAGCCGTCAGAGCCTTCCATGATAAGCGGAGGGATATTTGGCAGCTTGTGTGATTTCCAGGTTAAGCCTTTATCCAAAGTAATACCTAGGTACTTAGTCTAAATCAAAATTATCAGAAAGCCCTTTAATTACAACGTGGGTTTTCTTCTCTTCCGGGAGCATCCGGGAATAATAGTTTCTTTTCTCATCCCTAAGGAGCCGTGTAAGCTGCCTATAATCTCCGCTATCTTTAGTGAAAATTTTTAGCCCGTCTTTTGTTTTTTGGGCATAATTGCTGTGTTTCAAGTCCGCTAACAGTCTCCTCCCATCAAAGTGGGCGGAGAAGGTTTCTTGTGCAGGGTTGGGTGATTTCAACGAAGAAGAAGCAGCTGTAATATTTGAATAAGAGAGCCCCTCTTGAACATTGCGGCCCTTAAGGGGCCCTTTGTTTGCATTTTTAGTTTTGGTGACATTTTTTGGTGCTTCAGTCCTGAAACTGCTGTTTTTAGCTATGTGAAGCCTTGATAAAGACTACACACAGCACGAATTTCTTTTAGATCAGGAACTCTGCAGCACGATGTTGTTCTCTCAACAACTGCACGAACTATGATGTTGTAATTTTTTTTTTTTTTTTTTTTTGGACAACCGAGGAGAATCTGTGTACAGATACCATGACATCCTCATGCCATGGTGATGTCGGGTTGGAGAGCCACTGAAGGTGACGTCCCCGACCGACTAAACTCCCCGCGTGTGCTGTTTATTCGGTTTCCGTGCCGTTAGGCATATAAACCTTTGATCAGTCTTAGTGTATTTCCGCTCCACACATTAAGTGTGCTTTGCTTCGTACTACCTTACTAGGAATAAGGTTTACATCATCTTAAGATATTTTATTCCCGAATTGATCAATCAATTGATCACTCAATTGATCGATCAATCATACAATACAATACCTAATTAATTTACTGGGTTAGTTATTTTTGGTGAGACTTGCAGTGTCAGTGTTATGTATGTGTTATATGTATTTTGGGGGTGTGTCCCAGTGCAGTGTATAGTACAAGTACTAGGTGCTAGTGGATGAGATGCTTTGTGATCTTAAGTCGGTCCATGGGGACATTGAACTTAAGAGTTATCCCACTGTTTCAGGGCGAGAACAAAGTAGTGCTGATCCGAAGCGAAGCAAGTCTCGTTTTTTGTTTTTTGTTAGTAAAGATACAGCATGTCACCTAATTACGTAATAGTTGGTATTTTGGGCGCTTATGCGCCCTTCTACGTCCTAAAATAGCAGCTGGATCGTAATCTACGAGCATTCTAAGTTCTTCGTTCGGATGGTTAGCTGTCCGAGCGAAGAACCTAGTCGCTTTTCTGAGGAGGAAATCAGACAATTTTTCCCACTGAAGATCTCTATGCAAGTCTACATTTCTCTCGAACCAGCGGGCAGCCGCTGCCTTCCACACATAAGCATTTTCTGTCGCTTCAAGAGTTTTAATATATGACTGGGCTGCATGCCCCCAGGCCGCAGACCCATAAGTGAGCTGCGGTCTGGCAATTGCTTTAATCATGATCAGCTTAGTGCGGAGGCTCATGGTGCTACGTGGTCCGATGAGAGGGTATAGTCTACTCATGCCTGCTTTGGTTTTAATAATCGCTTTTTTGATGTGTGATTTAAAGGTTAAGCCTTTATCCAAAGTAATGCCTAGGTACTTAGCTTCCCTAGCCCACTCTATTTCATCATTATTACCAGATTATCCAAAGGTGGTAATCTGCGCTTCTGAAACAAGATGGCTTGTGTCTTCTGGCTATTAATTCCAACTTTCCAGTCAATACACCATCGCATTAGCCTATCTAATTCTGTTTGCAGAAAGTCATGCAGATGTGCCGTGCTATGATGACTCATGGCTAATGCCATGTCGTCAGCATAGAGCGCCAACATCACACGACCTGCTCTTGGTATATCGCCGGAATAGATGGAGTATAGCTGAGGACCCAAGACTGATCCCTGAGGGACTCCGGCTAACAAGGCTCTAGGTTCTGATTTGACATCACCGACCTTTACACAAAATGTCCTGTTGCTCAGATAACTTGCAATTATCTTGCAAGTTTTCTCTGAAATTCCCAGGAAAAGCATCTTGTGCAAAAGCCCATCATGCCATACTCTGTCGAACGCCCTAGTGACGTCCAGCAGGACAGTTCCTGTCACCTTGTTCTCCTGAAAACCTTTAGTGACATATTCAACCAATCGTAATAACTGATCTTCACCAGAGTGGGCTCTTCTAAAACCAAACTGTTCAGCAGGAATTAAATTCAACTGCTCTGTTTCCTGCAGCAGCCTGCTTTTCAGCACTCGTTCGGCAATTTTGCCTAGGGCTGGAAGCAGGCTAATGGGTCGGTAATTCTGAGAGAATTTACCGCTTTTGCCAGTTTTCTTGAACACTATAACTTCTGCGTGTTTCCACGCAGCAGGAAAATGTTCAACCCTCATCACCCCATTAAAGATGTTAGTTAACATCGCTACAGCTTTAGTACCTAGGTTTTTAAGCATTTGATTATTAATACCGTCCGCACCTGGTGCTTTGCGCTTTTTCAAGCGTTTCAGGATATCCCTAACCTCTCCGGGTGAGGTGGGGTTAGGGATCTCCTGCAACGTTGCTCGATTTCTTAGATCTTCAGCAGAGTTTTCTACCCCGTCTATGTGATCGTCGTCTTCTGCAGGATGCACATTTAAATTACTTTCATTGGCAATTGTTTCAGCCAAGGCTTCTGCCTTATCCAAATCAGAATAAGCTAGGCCATTAACCCCGTGAAGCGGTGGTATAATAGTTTTCTCTTGCCTGAGCTTCTTTTGCATTTTCCATGCAGAATGGTCGCCACTAATGTTTAAATTGGAAAACCTTTGATCCCACCTTTGGGTCCTGAGTTCCTGGAGAGCACTTCTTAAAACTTGACTATGTCTATTTAAATTTACTTTGTTTTGTTCTGTAGGCGCAATCCTATAGAACCTCCTGAGTCTTCTATTAGCTCTGATGAGCTCTTTGACTCTCCAAGGTGTTTCACCATGAGGGTGCCTTGGCGCGGGCAAAATACTAACTCTAGTGCTCTCCTGGAATGCCTCCAATATGTAGCCTTCGAGATTGGCCACCTCGGTTTCCAAATCGGCCACAGAGCGGATAGGTGGAATTCTTAAGATTTTATTCTCCACGCGTGTGAGGAATCCAGGCCAATTGGTGGATTTCTTAGAAATCACATCTCTTGGCCTGGCTCTAGAATCCAGTATCAACTCTATGGGGTTATGGTCCGAGGTGCCCAATTCGAGTGTCTCCAGCTGGAAATCATGTACTACATGTTGTAGTATCACGATATCCAGGACCTCAGGAAGGCCACGTATTGTTGGGATGTACGTAGGTACATCCGGACCCAAGATAATGGCATCATGAGGTTCAGTAAATTGAGTAAGTCTCCTACCATTTAAATTTTCTTTACAACTATTCCATAGACGAGATTTACAATTTAGATCACCTAGCAAAATTTTTGGATTTCCTCCTGCAAGTAAATCATTTATGTCTTCAACTATGAGGGTCTCCAGCGGAGATAGATAGACTGAGCTGATTTTGACTTGACCTCTATTGGTCGTGACTTCTATTGACACTGACTCAATTTCTACATCATCTCTTCCTATGAAATGATGGCTGAGTCCCCTTTTGACTAGCAAAGCAACACCCCCCCCCCCATTATTGTTAGGTCTATCATATCTATACACCTCATAGCCCATAAATGAGATCCTTTCTTCACCATCAATCCTGGTTTCCTGCAAAGCCAGGATATCAGGTTTCCTATCCAGCAATAATTCATCTATTTTAGAGCGTCGAGCGCGAATGCCATACATTCCAAGAAATCAGTGACAGCCCTGTATTTAAATTTGGAATATTATTTAAAATTACTTGATTATTTACCGCCATTTAATGACTTTTGGAGCAATAAGAATTTTTGGTCGAAATTTTTCTGCATCAGCTCCATTTGTTGTTGATACATTTTCATGAACTGTGTCATGAAATTTTGACTGTCGCTGGTTTCTTGTGCAGGGTTGGATTTCAACGAAGAAGAAGCAGCTGTTACATTTGAATAAGAGAGCCCCTCTTGGACATTGCGGCCCTTAAGGGGCCCTTTGTTTGTATTTTTAGTTTTATTGACATTCTTTGGTGCTTCTGAGCACCCTTTGTAGTTAGCTGGATGGTCCCCTTTACAGAGGGCACAAACAGCGTTTCGGGCTGCGCCCGCTGCTGGCACACTGAGTGTGCAGTTTTTAGCCTGGTGAGGCCCAGCGCACCTGACGCAACGCTCCGGCATGTTGCACCGAGATTGGCCGTGGCCATATCTCTGGCAACGGAAGCATTGCCCAGGCATGCTAGGTCTACGTGCAGCTTCGACTTGCACCCTCAGTTTGTCAACATATTGCAATTTAAAAATGTTAACATTATTGGTTTTCACCAATATGTGTAAAAGTGGCTGCTTCGTTTTCCTTTTTTTTTTTTTTTTTTTTTTATGATAAATCATCCTGATGATTTCGGAGTCTATAATTCCTTGAGCTTCAAGTTCATCTTTTAATAAATCTAACTCAAAATCATTTGAAAGCCCTTTAATAAAGACATGGGTTTTCTTTTCTTCCGGAAGCATCCGGGAAAAATAGTTCCTTTTTTCATCAGTAAGGAGCCGTGTAAGCTGCCTATAATCTCCGCTGTCTTTAGTAAAAATTTTCAGCCCGTCTTTAGTTTTTTGGGCATAATTGATTTTTATGCCCTTTTCGATCGCCTTCTTATTAATTTGAGTCCAGCCTTGTGAGCCTTGCATAATTAGCGGAGGGATATTAGACAGCTTATCAGCAGGCGTCGCGACGCCCGGCGTTTGTTTGCCAGACGTCGAGGCGCCTGATGGCTCAAAATCGACAGTTTCCATTAGGTCATCGGAACTGTCGATTTTTTGGCGTTTATGGCCTTTGGTAATCTTTAAGTCTGATTCAGTTTGAGCTTCTTTACGCGGAGGAGGTAGCAGGGGGAAGGCTTCCATAAGCACCCTTTCGGGGTTTTTATTAATTAAATTTTTGACTTCTTTGATTACCTTGCTTTTCTTAGCAAGGCTGCTTGCTGGAGCCTCAGCTTTAGCTGTGACTTCAGCACGCTGCCTGTCCAGTTGAGAAACTAGCTTGTCTACTTTAACAATCAATGAGTTTATGGAAGCCTGCAGCTTCTTGTTTTCCTCCTTTAATTCGTTTTCACGGGACTTGAAAGTGGCCTGAAGGGCCTTAAGAGTGTCCTCGAACTCTTTCTTTTGACTCTTCTCGCGCTCTCTGCTTTCTGCCCTTTTCGATCGCTTTCTTATTTATTGATGTCCAGCCGTCAGAGCCTTCCATGATAAGCGGAGGGATATTTGGCAGCTTATCGGCAGGCGTCGCGACGCCTGGCAAGTGTTCGCCAAGCGTCGAGGCGCCTGATGGCTCTAAATCGACAGTTTCCATGTATTCATCGCAACTGTCGATTTTTTGTCGTTTGTGGCCTTTGGAAATCTTTAAATAGGACTCTGTCTGTGATTCCGTTCGTGGAAGAGGTAGCAGGGGGAAGGCTTCCATTAACACCCTTTCGGGGTTGTTATTTTTAGTGATTTTAACTTCTTTAATGATTGGTTTGTTTTTCTTAGCTAGGCTGCTTGCTGGAGCCTCAGCTTTAGCTGCGACTTCAGCACGCTGCCTGTCCAATTGTGAAACTAATTTGTCAACTTTAGAGATTAAAGAGTTGATGGAAGCCTGCAGCTTTTTGTTCTCCTCCTTGAGTTCAGAGAGTCTTCGAAGTAGATTACGTAATTCAGTCTGTCGCTCTTTCCGCATTTCTTTCAATCACTCAATTGATCGATCAATCATACAACAATACAATACCTAATTAATTTACAGGAGTTAGTTATTTTTGGTGAGACTTGCAGTGTCAGTGTTATGTATGTGTTATATGTATTTTGGGGGTGTGCCCCAGTGCAGTGTATAGTACAAGTACTAGGTGCTAGTGGACGAGATACTTTGTAGTCTTAAGTCAGTCCATGGGGACATTGATCTTAAGAGTTGTCCCACTGTTTCAGGGCGAGAACAAAGTAGTGCTGATCCGAAGCGAAGCAAGTCTCGTTTTTGTTTTTTTTTTGTTAGTAAATATACAATATATCACCTAATTACGTATTAATTGGTATTTAGGGCGCTTATGTGCCCTTCTACGTCCTAAAATAACAGCTGGATCGTAATCCACGAGCATTCTAAGTTCTTCGTTCGGATGGTTAGCTGTCCGAGCGAAGAACCTAGCCGCTTTTCTGCGGAGGAAATCTGACAAGTTTTCCCACTGAAGATCTCTATGTAAGTCTACATTTCTCTCGAACCAGCGAGCAGCAGCAGTCTTCCTCACATAAGCATTTTCAGTCGCCTCAAGGCTTTTAATATATGACTTGGCTGCAGCCGCAGACCCATAAGTGAGTTGCGGTCTGGCAATTGCTTTAATCATGATCAGCTTAGTGCGGAGGCTCATGGTGCTACGCGGTCCGATGAGAGGATATAGTCTATTCATGCCTGCTTTGGTTTTAATAATCGCTTTTTTGATGTGTGATTTCCAGGTTAAGCCTTTATCCAAAGTAATACCTAGGTACTTAGTCTAAATCAAAATTATCAGAAAGCCCTTTAATTACAACGTGGGTTTTCTTCTCTTCCGGGAGCATCCGGGAATAATAGTTTCTTTTCTCATCCCTAAGGAGCCGTGTAAGCTGCCTATAATCTCCGCTATCTTTAGTGAAAATTTTTAGCCCGTCTTTTGTTCTTTGGGCATAATTGCTGTGTTTCAAGTCCGCTAACAGTCTCCTCCCATCAAAGTGGGCGGAGAAGGTTTCTTGTGCAGGGTTGGGTGATTTCAACGAAGAAGAAGCAGCTGTAATATTTGAATAAGAGAGCCCCTCTTGAACATTGCGGCCCTTAAGGGGCCCTTTGTTTGCATTTTTAGTTTTGGTGACATTTTTTGGTGCTTCAGTCCTGAAACTGCTGTTTTTAGCTATGTGAAGCCTTGATAAAGACTACACACAGCACGAATTTCTTTTAGATCAGGAACTCTGCAGCACGATGTTGTTCTCTCAACAACTGCACGAACTATGATGTTGTAATTTTTTTTTTTTTTTTTTTTTTTTTTTTTTTTGGACAACCGAGGAGAATCTGTGTACAGATACCATGACATCCTCATGCCATGGTGATGTCGGGTTGGAGAGCCACTGAAGGTGACGTCCCCGACCGACTAAACTCCCCGCGTGTGCTGTTTATTCGGTTTCCGTGCCGTTAGGCATATAAACCTTTGATCAGTCTTAGTGTATTTCCGCTCCACACATTAAGTGTGCTTTGCTTCGTACTACCTTACTAGGAATAAGGTTTACATCATCTTAAGATATTTTATTCCCGAATTGATCAATCAATTGATCACTCAATTGATCGATCAATCATACAATACAATACCTAATTAATTTACAGGGTTAGTTATTTTTGGTGAGACTTGCAGTGTCAGTGTTATGTATGTGTTATATGTATTTTGGGGGTGTGTCCCAGTGCAGTGTATAGTACAAGTACTAGGTGCTAGTGGATGAGATGCTTTGTGATCTTAAGTCGGTCCATGGGGACATTGAACTTAAGAGTTATCCCACTGTTTCAGGGCGAGAACAAAGTAGTGCTGATCCGAAGCGAAGCAAGTCTCGTTTTTTGTTTTTTGTTAGTAAAGATACAGCATGTCACCTAATTACGTAATAGTTGGTATTTTGGGCGCTTATGCGCCCTTCTACGTCCTAAAATAGCAGCTGGATCGTAATCTACGAGCATTCTAAGTTCTTCGTTCGGATGGTTAGCTGTCCGAGCGAAGAACCTAGTCGCTTTTCTGAGGAGGAAATCAGACAATTTTTCCCACTGAAGATCTCTATGCAAGTCTACATTTCTCTCGAACCAGCGGGCAGCCGCTGCCTTCCACACATAAGCATTTTCTGTCGCTTCAAGAGTTTTAATATATGACTGGGCTGCATGCCCCCAGGCCGCAGACCCATAAGTGAGCTGCGGTCTGGCAATTGCTTTAATCATGATCAGCTTAGTGCGGAGGCTCATGGTGCTACGTGGTCCGATGAGAGGGTATAGTCTCCTCATGCCTGCTTTGGTTTTAATAATCGCTTTTTTGATGTGTGATTTAAAGGTTAAGCCTTTATCCAAAGTAATACCTAGGTACTTAGCTTCCCTAGCCCACTCTATTTCATCATCATTTATTACCAGATTATCCAAAGGTGGTAATCTGCGCTTCTGAAACAAGATGGCTTGTGTCTTCTGGCTATTAATTCCAACTTTCCAGTCAATACACCATCGCATTAGCCTATCTAATTCTGTTTGCAGAAAGTCATGCAGATGTGCCGTGCTATGATGACTCATGGCTAATGCCATGTCGTCAGCATAGAGCGCCAACATCACACGACCTGCTCTTGGTATATCGCTGGAATAGATGGAGTATAGCTGAGGACCCAAGACTGATCCCTGAGGGACTCCGGCTAACAAGGCTCTAGGTTCTGATTTGACATCACCGACCTTTACACAAAATGTCCTGTTGCTCAGATAACTTGCAATTATCTTGCAAGTTTTCTCTGAAATTCCCAGGAAAAGCATCTTGTGCAAAAGCCCATCATGCCATACTCTGTCGAACGCCCTAGTGACGTCCAGCAGGACAGTTCCTGTCACCTTGTTCTCCTGAAAACCTTTAGTGACTTATTCAACCAATCGTAATAACTGATCTTCACCAGAGTGGGCTCTTCTAAAACCAAACTGTTCAGCAGGAATTAAATTCAACTGCTCTGTTTCCTGCAGCAGCCTGCTTTTCAGCACTCGTTCGGCAATTTTGCCTAGGGCTGGAAGCAGGCTGATGGGTCGGTAATTCTGAGGGAATTTACCGCTTTTGCCAGTTTTCTTGAACACTATAACTTCTGCGTGTTTCCACGCAGCAGGAAAATGTTCAACCCTCATCACCCCATTAAAGATGTTAGTTAACATCGCTACAGCTTTAGTACCTAGGTTTTTAAGCATTTGATTATTAATACCGTCCGCACCTGGTGCTTTGCGCTTTTTCAAGCGTTTCAGGATATCCCTAACCTCTCCGGGTGAGGTGGGGTTAGGGATCTCCTGCAACGTTGCTCGATTTCTTAGATCTTCAGCAGAGTTTTCTACCCCGTCTATGTGATCGTCGTCTTCTGCAGGATGCACATTTAAATTACTTTCATTGGCAATTGTTTCAGCCAAGGCTTCTGCCTTATCCAAATCAGAATAAGCTAGGCCATTAACCCCGTGAAGCGGTGGTATAATAGTTTTCTCTTGCCTGAGCTTCTTTTGCATTTTCCATGCAGAATGGTCGCCACTAATGTTTAAATTGGAAAGCCTTTGATCCCACCTTTGGGTCCTGAGTTCCTGGAGAGCACTTCTTAAGACTTGACTATGTCTATTTAAATTTACTTTGTTTTGTTCTGTAGGCGCAATCCTATAGAACCTCCTGAGTCTTCTATTAGCTCTGATGAGCTCTTTGACTCTCCAAGGTGTTTCACCATGAGGGTGCCTTGGCGCGGGCAAAATACTAACTCTAGTGCTCTCCTGGAATACCTCCAATATGTAGCCTTCGAGATTGGCCACCTCGGTTTCCAAATCGGCCACAGAGCGGATAGGTGGAATTCTTAAGATTTTATTCTCCACGCGTGTGGGGAATCCAGGCCAATTGGTGGATTTCTTAGAAATCACATCTCTTGGCCTGGCTCTAGAATCCAGTATCAACTCTATGGGGTTATGGTCCGAGGTGCCCAATTCGAGTGTCTCCAGCTGGAAATCATGTACTACATGTTGTAGTATCACGATATCCAGGACCTCAGGAAGGCCACGTATTGTTGGGATGTACGTAGGTACATCCGGACCCAAGATAATGGCATCATGAGGTTCAGTAAATTGAGTAAGTCTCCTACCATTTAAATTTTCTTTACAACTATTCCATAGACGAGATTTACAATTTAGATCACCTAGCAAAATTTTTGGATTTCCTCCTGCAAGTAAATCATTTATGTCTTCAACTATGAGGGTCTCCAGCGGAGATAGATAGACTGAGCTGATTTTGACTTGACCTCTATTGGTCGTGACTTCTATTGACACTGACTCAATTTCTACATCATCTCTTCCTATGAAATGATGGCTGAGTCCCTTTTGACTAGCAAAGCAACACCCCCCCCCCCCCCCATTATTGTTAGGTCTATCATATCTATACACCTTATAGCCCATAAATGAGATCCTTTCTTCACCATCAATCCTGGTGTCCTGCAAAGCCAGGATATCAGGTTTCCTATCCAGCAATAATTCATCTATTTCAGAGCGTCGAGCGCGAATGCCATTTACATTCCAAGAAATCAGTGACAGCCCTGTATTTAAATTTGGAATATTATTTAAAATTACTTGATTATTTACCGCCATTTAATGACTTTTGGAGCAATAAGAATTTTTGGTCGAAATTTTTCTGCATCAGCTCCATTTGTTGTTGATGCATTTTCATGAACTGTGTCATGAAATTTTGACTGTCGCTGGTTTCTTGTGCAGGGTTGGATTTCAACGAAGAAGAAGCAGCTGTTACATTTGAATAAGAGAGCCCCTCTTGGACATTGCGGCCCTTAAGGGGCCCTTTGTTTGTATTTTTAGTTTTATTGACATTCTTTGGTGCTTCTGAGCACCCTTTGTAGTTAGCTGGATGGTCCCCTTTACAGAGGGCACAAACAGCGTTTCGGGCTGCGCCCGCTGCTGGCACACTGAGTGTGCAGTTTTTAGCCTGGTGAGGCCCAGCGCACCTGACGCAACGCTCCGGCATGTTGCACCGAGATTGGCCGTGGCCATATCTCTGGCAACGGAAGCATTGCCCAGGCATGCTAGGTCTACGTGCAGCTTCGACTTGCACCCTCAGTTTGTCAACATATTGCAATTTAAAAATGTTAACATTATTGGTTTTCACCAATATGTGTAAAAGTGGCTGCTTCGTTTTCCTTTTTTTTTTTTTTTTTTTTTTTATGATAAATCATCCTGATGATTTCGGAGTCTATAATTCCTTGAGCTTCAAGTTCATCTTTTAATAAATCTAACTCAAAATCATTTGAAAGCCCTTTAATAAAGACATGGGTTTTCTTTTCTTCCGGAAGCATCCGGGAAAAATAGTTCCTTTTTTCATCAGTAAGGAGCCGTGTAAGCTGCCTATAATCTCCGCTGTCTTTAGTAAAAATTTTCAGCCCGTCTTTAGTTTTTTGGGCATAATTGATTTTTATGCCCTTTTCGATCGCCTTCTTATTAATTTGAGTCCAGCCTTGTGAGCCTTGCATAATTAGCGGAGGGATATTAGACAGCTTATCAGCAGGCGTCGCGACGCCCGGCGTTTGTTTGCCAGACGTCGAGGCGCCTGATGGCTCAAAATCGACAGTTTCCATTAGGTCATCGGAACTGTCGATTTTTTGGCGTTTATGGCCTTTGGTAATCTTTAAGTCTGATTCAGTTTGAGCTTCTTTACGCGGAGGAGGTAGCAGGGGGAAGGCTTCCATAAGCACCCTTTCGGGGTTTTTATTAATTAAATTTTTGACTTCTTTGATTACCTTGCTTTTCTTAGCAAGGCTGCTTGCTGGAGCCTCAGCTTTAGCTGTGACTTCAGCACGCTGCCTGTCCAGTTGAGAAACTAGCTTGTCTACTTTAACAATCAATGAGTTTATGGAAGCCTGCAGCTTCTTGTTTTCCTCCTTTAATTCGTTTTCACGGGACTTGAAAGTGGCCTGAAGGGCCTTAAGAGTGTCCTCGAACTCTTTCTTTTGACTCTTCTCGCGCTCTCTGCTTTCTGCCCTTTTCGATCGCTTTCTTATTTATTGATGTCCAGCCGTCAGAGCCTTCCATGATAAGCGGAGGGATATTTGGCAGCTTATCGGCAGGCGTCGCGACGCCTGGCAAGTGTTCGCCAAGCGTCGAGGCGCCTGATGGCACTAAATCGACAGTTTCCATGTATTCATCGCAACTGTCGATTTTTTGTCGTTTGTGGCCTTTGGAAATCTTTAAATAGGACTCTGTCTGTGATTCCGTTCGTGGAAGAGGTAGCAGGGGGAAGGCTTCCATTAACACCCTTTCGGGGTTGTTATTTTTAGTGATTTTAACTTCTTTAATGATTGGTTTGTTTTTCTTAGCTAGGCTGCTTGCTGGAGCCTCAGCTTTAGCTGCGACTTCAGCACGCTGCCTGTCCAATTGTGAAACTAATTTGTCAACTTTAGAGATTAAAGAGTTGATGGAAGCCTGCAGCTTTTTGTTCTCCTCCTTGAGTTCAGAGAGTCTTCGAAGTAGATTACGTAATTCAGTCTGTCGCTCTTTCCGCATTTCTTTCAATCACTCAATTGATCGATCAATCATACAACAATACAATACCTAATTAATTTACAGGAGTTAGTTATTTTTGGTGAGACTTGCAGTGTCAGTGTTATGTATGTGTTATATGTATTTTGGGGGTGTGCCCCAGTGCAGTGTATAGTACAAGTACTAGGTGCTAGTGGACGAGATACTTTGTAGTCTTAAGTCAGTCCATGGGGACATTGATCTTAAGAGTTGTCCCACTGTTTCAGGGCGAGAACAAAGTAGTGCTGATCCGAAGCGAAGCAAGTCTCGTTTTTGTTTTTTTTTTGTTAGTAAATATACAATATATCACCTAATTACGTATTAATTGGTATTTAGGGCGCTTATGTGCCCTTCTACGTCCTAAAATAACAGCTGGATCGTAATCCACGAGCATTCTAAGTTCTTCGTTCGGATGGTTAGCTGTCCGAGCGAAGAACCTAGCCGCTTTTCTGCGGAGGAAATCTGACAAGTTTTCCCACTGAAGATCTCTATGTAAGTCTACATTTCTCTCGAACCAGCGAGCAGCAGCAGTCTTCCTCACATAAGCATTTTCAGTCGCCTCAAGGCTTTTAATATATGACTTGGCTGCAGCCGCAGACCCATAAGTGAGTTGCGGTCTGGCAATTGCTTTAATCATGATCAGCTTAGTGCGGAGGCTCATGGTGCTACGCGGTCCGATGAGAGGATATAGTCTATTCATGCCTGCTTTGGTTTTAATAATCGCTTTTTTGATGTGTGATTTCCAGGTTAAGCCTTTATCCAAAGTAATACCTAGGTACTTAGTCTAAATCAAAATTATCAGAAAGCCCTTTAATTACAACGTGGGTTTTCTTCTCTTCCGGGAGCATCCGGGAATAATAGTTTCTTTTCTCATCCCTAAGGAGCCGTGTAAGCTGCCTATAATCTCCGCTATCTTTAGTGAAAATTTTTAGCCCGTCTTTTGTTCTTTGGGCATAATTGCTGTGTTTCAAGTCCGCTAACAGTCTCCTCCCATCAAAGTGGGCGGAGAAGGTTTCTTGTGCAGGGTTGGGTGATTTCAACGAAGAAGAAGCAGCTGTAATATTTGAATAAGAGAGCCCCTCTTGAACATTGCGGCCCTTAAGGGGCCCTTTGTTTGCATTTTTAGTTTTGGTGACATTTTTTGGTGCTTCAGTCCTGAAACTGCTGTTTTTAGCTATGTGAAGCCTTGATAAAGACTACACACAGCACGAATTTCTTTTAGATCAGGAACTCTGCAGCACGATGTTGTTCTCTCAACAACTGCACGAACTATGATGTTGTAATTTTTTTTTTTTTTTTTTTTTTTTTTTTTTTGGACAACCGAGGAGAATCTGTGTACAGATACCATGACATCCTCATGCCATGGTGATGTCGGGTTGGAGAGCCACTGAAGGTGACGTCCCCGACCGACTAAACTCCCCGCGTGTGCTGTTTATTCGGTTTCCGTGCCGTTAGGCATATAAACCTTTGATCAGTCTTAGTGTATTTCCGCTCCACACATTAAGTGTGCTTTGCTTCGTACTACCTTACTAGGAATAAGGTTTACATCATCTTAAGATATTTTATTCCCGAATTGATCAATCAATTGATCACTCAATTGATCGATCAATCATACAATACAATACCTAATTAATTTACAGGGTTAGTTATTTTTGGTGAGACTTGCAGTGTCAGTGTTATGTATGTGTTATATGTATTTTGGGGGTGTGTCCCAGTGCAGTGTATAGTACAAGTACTAGGTGCTAGTGGATGAGATGCTTTGTGATCTTAAGTCGGTCCATGGGGACATTGAACTTAAAAGTTATCCCACTGTTTCAGGGCGAGAACAAAGTAGTGCTGATCCGAAGCGAAGCAAGTCTCGTTTTTTGTTTTTTGTTAGTAAAGATACAGCATGTCACCTAATTACGTAATAGTTGGTATTTTGGGCGCTTATGCGCCCTTCTACGTCCTAAAATAGCAGCTGGATCGTAATCTACGAGCATTCTAAGTTCTTCGTTCGGATGGTTAGCTGTCCGAGCGAAGAACCTAGTCGCTTTTCTGAGGAGGAAATCAGACAATTTTTCCCACTGAAGATCTCTATGCAAGTCTACATTTCTCTCGAACCAGCGGGCAGCCGCTGCCTTCCACACATAAGCATTTTCTGTCGCTTCAAGAGTTTTAATATATGACTGGGCTGCATGCCCCCAGGCCGCAGACCCATAAGTGAGCTGCGGTCTGGCAATTGCTTTAATCATGATCAGCTTAGTGCGGAGGCTCATGGTGCTACGTGGTCCGATGAGAGGGTATAGTCTCCTCATGCCTGCTTTGGTTTTAATAATCGCTTTTTTGATGTGTGATTTAAAGGTTAAGCCTTTATCCAAAGTAATACCTAGGTACTTAGCTTCCCTAGCCCACTCTATTTCATCATCATTTATTACCAGATTATCCAAAGGTGGTAATCTGCGCTTCTGAAACAAGATGGCTTGTGTCTTCTGGCTATTAATTCCAACTTTCCAGTCAATACACCATCGCATTAGCCTATCTAATTCTGTTTGCAGAAAGTCATGCAGATGTGCCGTGCTATGATGACTCATGGCTAATGCCATGTCGTCAGCATAGAGCGCCAACATCACACGACCTGCTCTTGGTATATCGCTGGAATAGATGGAGTATAGCTGAGGACCCAAGACTGATCCCTGAGGGACTCCGGCTAACAAGGCTCTAGGTTCTGATTTGACATCACCGACCTTTACACAAAATGTCCTGTTGCTCAGATAACTTGCAATTATCTTGCAAGTTTTCTCTGAAATTCCCAGGAAAAGCATCTTGTGCAAAAGCCCATCATGCCATACTCTGTCGAACGCCCTAGTGACGTCCAGCAGGACAGTTCCTGTCACCTTGTTCTCCTGAAAACCTTTAGTGACTTATTCAACCAATCGTAATAACTGATCTTCACCAGAGTGGGCTCTTCTAAAACCAAACTGTTCAGCAGGAATTAAATTCAACTGCTCTGTTTCCTGCAGCAGCCTGCTTTTCAGCACTCGTTCGGCAATTTTGCCTAGGGCTGGAAGCAGGCTGATGGGTCGGTAATTCTGAGGGAATTTACCGCTTTTGCCAGTTTTCTTGAACACTATAACTTCTGCGTGTTTCCACGCAGCAGGAAAATGTTCAACCCTCATCACCCCATTAAAGATGTTAGTTAACATCGCTACAGCTTTAGTACCTAGGTTTTTAAGCATTTGATTATTAATACCGTCCGCACCTGGTGCTTTGCGCTTTTTCAAGCGTTTCAGGATATCCCTAACCTCTCCGGGTGAGGTGGGGTTAGGGATCTCCTGCAACGTTGCTCGATTTCTTAGATCTTCAGCAGAGTTTTCTACCCCGTCTATGTGATCGTCGTCTTCTGCAGGATGCACATTTAAATTACTTTCATTGGCAATTGTTTCAGCCAAGGCTTCTGCCTTATCCAAATCAGAATAAGCTAGGCCATTAACCCCGTGAAGCGGTGGTATAATAGTTTTCTCTTGCCTGAGCTTCTTTTGCATTTTCCATGCAGAATGGTCGCCACTAATGTTTAAATTGGAAAGCCTTTGATCCCACCTTTGGGTCCTGAGTTCCTGGAGAGCACTTCTTAAGACTTGACTATGTCTATTTAAATTTACTTTGTTTTGTTCTGTAGGCGCAATCCTATAGAACCTCCTGAGTCTTCTATTAGCTCTGATGAGCTCTTTGACTCTCCAAGGTGTTTCACCATGAGGGTGCCTTGGCGCGAGCAAAATACTAACTCTAGTGCTCTCCTGGAATACCTCCAATATGTAGCCTTCGAGATTGGCCACCTCGGTTTCCAAATCGGCCACAGAGCGGATAGGTGGGATTCTTAAGATTTTATTCTCCACGCGTGTGGGGAATCCAGGCCAATTGGTGGATTTCTTAGAAATCACATCTCTTGGCCTGGCTCTAGAATCCAGTATCAACTCTATGGGGTTATGGTCCGAGGTGCCCAATTCGAGTGTCTCCAGCTGGAAATCATGTACTACATGTTGTAGTATCACGATATCCAGGACCTCAGGAAGGCCACGTATTGTTGGGATGTACGTAGGTACATCCGGACCCAAGATAATGGCATCATGAGGTTCAGTAAATTGAGTAAGTCTCCTACCATTTAAATTTTCTTTACAACTATTCCATAGACGAGATTTACAATTTAGATCACCTAGCAAAATTTTTGGATTTCCTCCTGCAAGTAAATCATTTATGTCTTCAACTATGAGGGTCTCCAGCGGAGATAGATAGACTGAGCTGATTTTGACTTGACCTCTATTGGTCGTGACTTCTATTGACACTGACTCAATTTCTACATCATCTCTTCCTATGAAATGATGGCTGAGTCCCTTTTGACTAGCAAAGCAACACCCCCCCCCCCCCCCATTATTGTTAGGTCTATCATATCTATACACCTTATAGCCCATAAATGAGATCCTTTCTTCACCATCAATCCTGGTGTCCTGCAAAGCCAGGATATCAGGTTTCCTATCCAGCAATAATTCATCTATTTCAGAGCGTCGAGCGCGAATGCCATTTACATTCCAAGAAATCAGTGACAGCCCTGTATTTAAATTTGGAATATTATTTAAAATAACTTGATTATTTACCGCCATTTAATGACTTTTGGAGCAATAAGAATTTTTGGTCGAAATTTTTCTGCATCAGCTCCATTTGTTGTTGATGCATTTTCATGAACTGTGTCATGAAATTTTGACTGTCGCTGGTTTCTTGTGCAGGGTTGGATTTCAACGAAGAAGAAGCAGCTGTTACATTTGAATAAGAGAGCCCCTCTTGGACATTGCGGCCCTTAAGGGGCCCTTTGTTTGTATTTTTAGTTTTATTGACATTCTTTGGTGCTTCTGAGCACCCTTTGTAGTTAGCTGGATGGTCCCCTTTACAGAGGGCACAAACAGCGTTTCGGGCTGCGCCCGCTGCTGGCACACTGACTGTGCAGTTTTTAGCCTGGTGAGGCCCAGCGCACCTGACGCAACGCTCCGGCATGTTGCACCGAGATTGGCCGTGGCCATATCTCTGGCAACGGAAGCATTGCCCAGGCATGCTAGGTCTACGTGCAGCTTCGACTTGCACCCTCAGTTTGTCAACATATTGCAATTTAAAAATGTTAACATTATTGGTTTTCACCAATATGTGTGAAAGTGGCTGCTTCGTTTTCCTTGAAATCATCCTGATGATTTCGGAGTCTATAATTCCTTGAGCTTCAAGTTCATCTTTTAATAAATCTAACTCAAAATCATCTGAAAGCCCTTTAATAACGACATGGGTTTTCTTTTCTTCCGGAAGCATCCGGGAAAAATAGTTCCTTTTTTCATCAGTAAGGAGCCGTGTAAGCTGCCTATAATCTCCGCTGTCTTTAGTAAAAATTTTCAGCCCGTCTTTAGTTTTTTGGGCATAATTGATTTTTATGCCCTTTTCGATCGCCTTCTTATTAATTTGAGTCCAGCCTTGTGAGCCTTGCATAATTAGCGGAGGGATATTAGACAGCTTATCAGCAGGCGTCGCGACGCCCGGCGTTTGTTTGCCAGACGTCGAGGCGCCTGATGGCTCAAAATGTACAGTTTCCATTAGGTCATCGGAACTGTCGATTTTTTGGCGTTTATGGCCTTTGGTAATCTTTAGGTCTGATTCAGTTTGAGCTTCTTTACGCGGAGGAGGTAGCAGGGGGAAGGCTTCCATAAGCACCCTTTCGGGGTTTTTATTAATTGAACTTTTGACTTCTTTGATTACCTTGCTTTTCTTAGCAAGGCTGCTTGCTGGAGCCTCAGCTTTAGCTGTGACTTCAGCACGCTGCCTGTCCAGTTGAGAAACTAGCTTGTCTACTTTAACAATCAATGAGTTTATGGAAGCCTGCAGCTTCTTGTTTTCCTCCTTTAATTCGTTTTCACGGGACTTGAAAGTGGCCTGAAGGGCCTTAAGAGTGTCCTCGAACTCTTTCTTTTGACTCTTCTCGCGCTCTCTGCTTTCTAGCAGAGCTGCCTTGAGGGCCGCGTGCGTGTCGTCACGTAGGACTGCGTCCTCAGACTGAATTAGATTGACTAATTCCGCCTGTCTTTCCTACTCTACTAATTAAAAGTCAAAAGTCCACTAATCTATTTATATACATTTACCCTAAGTCTATTACCTTAAATTTATGCTGTTTTCTTTACAAAAACACCCACAAACACATCGCCAAGGTGCGGGGGAGGTTTTGGCCCCACCGGGGACGATTTTAGCACCCCTCAAAGCACCTTGGGTTGCACTAATAGTTTAAAAACACCAGGAAATGTTAGTGACCGGTACTTTGTACGCGCGATTTTTAAAAGTTTTATTGTTTATTTTGGTTCAGCAAGTTCGCTTGTCCATCCCCCGCTATAGGGGAGGCTACGTTACGCTGCTTGTGACTATTTTTCGCGAGGAAAATCGCGAAAACTCGAAAACACGTGTTGGCAAATTTATGCGAACGCTCTACTTGTTTATATTTTTTGCTAGATCAACAAAGCGTATTACTGTACGGGACGAGTGCCTGCGCAGTAATATCGGAAAAAAATTATAAAAAAATTATAAAAAATGTATTACTTAAAATTGATTTGAACCTAGTACCTTGAGGGTAATAGTCCGATATTCTGACCACTACACTACGGAAGCATTCATACTTGGACAGGGTTTATGTGTCATTAAAATTCAATAAATTATTAAAAATCAGACCCGGCTCAAAATTAAACACATCGTTTACACAGTTTAAAATTGGACTCTTCTTGGCTTTTGTTATTTCCAACTTCTCCAACAAATTGTGAACGGGTTTAGTGTGACTGGACCATATTTTTAAGGTAAATATTGTGTTCTATTTTATCTTTTGTGCATTAGGTGATTGTATTTGTAGGTCTGATGATGCCCCTATAGGGCGAAACGCGCCACCAAAAATAAATACTGAGACCGAGACGTTGATTTTTGTTTCTTTTACAATAATTATAAAGGTCTCTTTGAGAATTATGGATGGGTTCTTTGAATAGGTACATTATATTCTTAAAAATAAATCTTTACAAAAGTAAGTTCTTTAAAAAAATTATAAACACTGCAAATTTAATTTAATTTGTATTGGTTATAAATAAAAGTTTTAATTTAACCCACTCTATTTTTTCAAAAACTCCTTTTTCTTTAAGCTTAAATTCTTCAACTTGTTTTTTAGGTGCTTTTTTATTTTTTATAAAATCTTCACATCTGAAGAAGCCGCTGTGACGGTGAACACGTGTCATGTTGACATATTAAAGTGAAAATCAAAAAACAATTAGTGTTTTCTTTCATATGTTATTAATGTTAAAAATAAAAAATCTGTTTTTAGATTTATGCTTCCTTCACAAATATGCACCGAAATTATCGACAACGGTTGCTCGTAGCGACTTCTACAAAGTATGCCTTTTTCAGGTAAAAATGATAAAGAAATCTTTTTTTTTTGTTGACCCCTCAAATGAATAAAATGACATGTGGCACAAGTGGGAGCCATACTAACATCAAATGCGAATTTTGCATGCTAAAAAATCCCTAGATACCAATTATAGTTTAAATAGCGACATTATTTCAATAGAAAAAATAAAAATAAAACTTTAACACCCTGTCTCTCCGATACGAAGGCTTTCCGGACATAGGTTTGGGTATAGGAACTCTCTCTTCATATTTTTAAGCAGGAAACAAACACTCAATTTTTACGCAGTATTAATGAAAAACCGTGGGTTTAAAATGGTTTAAAAAATACTAGAAAACTTGTATAATGTATTATGTGTTATTCGATTATAATATTATTATAAGTATTTTCTTTCCTCTAAGGTAATAAAAAACACAACATTTTTAGTGAAGTTATTCTATCAGGTAAAATTATGACAAATTACATACATTTCAAGTTATTTTGTGTGATATTTTAAGTATTTTAGCACTTTTAAAATTTAATTATTATATTAATCACAATAAATGCAAAGTTTTTTTTAATCAAAAATATGTTTATAATTTAGTTTCGGATAGGCGGCAAATTAGATATTGCATCATAGCGCTACAATGGGTAGAGACTAGTACCGTCTCTACAGTGCATTCTGTGAACTGAACTGCTTAAAACCATTAAGTGTTCCTACTGATATTACCTCATTTTTTTCACGGTCAGTGTTTTTCAAACTTTCCATTTTTTTGTCAGCTATTTTACTTTTTATGAAAAGCTTCTTGCCAGGACTGCTTTCTTCACAATTTATTGACTAAAATAGAAAGCCTACCTAAGTATTTTGAAAACTAATTAACAATAATTAAAATATCCTTTAATTTACGTCAGCAAAAATTAAAGAAACCATTTAAAATTCACAAGGTCAAAACTAAAGGCACACATTTTTTAAAATAAATAAAGTAATTTTAATTCTTTGTCCGAAGTCTCAAATTTAATTGTCCAATAAAATACTGACGTAGCAGTAGGTAAGTCAAATATTCATTTGTGCACAATGCCAATGGGACCACAGTACTCCGGCAGTGGCGTAACTGACCCCCTTTACCCGCCTATTTAATCAGCCCCCCGCGGTAATTTTTGTATTGAGGATTTATTTTTATAACATAATATTTATTATTAATATATAAAATTCTATAGGATTTATTCATAGTGCCACTTTTTTGAAACTTGTAAATACCTAAATGTAAATCCAATATTTTAATTTTACCGGGAAATCAGCCGGCGAAGCTTTTGAAAAGCAATGCCGCCGTGTTATATTAATAGTATTTTACCTCATTTGAACTTGTCGAACTATCAGTGTCATTCTTGTCAGGAGAATATACAGAGCGGTCGTCGGAGAATATTGAACTTTCTTCAGAACTTTTGTCCAAGCTTTGAACCGATACCTATATTATTAAGAATTATCATTATCAATAATTATCAATATTAGTGTGAACTCCCTTGAAAGATAATCTAAAATACCATTACATATTTATTAACAATAAACAACACTTTAAATGGGCACTTATATGTACATAATTTAAATGCTGTAACATAATAATATACCTTATTTGTAACCTTTTCATCATAATTTTCATTTCTTTCAATTATTTCAAATGGAACATTTTCGTCTGTAGAAATTAAAGAGTTTTTATTTAAAATTTGATGTGAAATTATACAAATTTTTCCAGTTTCACCAATATTGTTCTCGGCATTGGTATTCATCTAAAATAAAAACCAAAATATTAGAAATAAACTACGGTATAAATTAAAAAAATATTAAATCCTTCTAGACCCTTTATTTTATTACCGGTTATACGTTCTTAAAAATTGTTAACTCTCCTCTTTTGAGCTGTTAGTCAAAAAATTAACAGGCTGTAATCAGAGCTGTTTAAGATCATTTTAAAAAAGATTTAAATCAAAGATCATAGATACTTTTCATTTGAACAAACGATTTAAATCAAAGATCATAGATACTTTTCATTTGGACAAATGATTTAAATCAAAGGTCATCAATCATAAATCTTTTTTAGATTTAAATAGTTTTTACAATTTAAATCATTTTAGGAAAGAGTTACATTTTTTTTTAACGATTTAAATCTTTATTAAAGTTTTAAATATTTTTAAAAGATTTAAATCCTTTTAAGGATTTCAATCAAAAAGTAGATACTGATACCGGTAGGTATTTAAATCAGCAATCAAACTCTTACTCATGTGTTCAGACAACATAAAAATATGACGTCTATAAATCTATGTTTTAAAAATCTTATAGTATGAAATAAACAAAAAAAAAAACCATAAAAACTCAAATTAAGGTAATTAAAATTGGTCCGGCTCAAAAATACTTTTTGATAAAATCACAATTAAAATAAAAAAAAAATGGGTTTACACATGTGTTTTTTTTAATGGCATATGAGATTGTCAATTTTTACAGAGACTGTATGTCGAACAGTCGAATGTGTCATAAAAACACTTTTGCGTGCATTTTTGGTACAACTGTTTGCTATAATATACTAACCTGAACAAAAATCAAAATTCATGGTTTATATGACTATTTCACTAGAGTGTATTACACCGGCAATAAAATCGGTATTCAGCTAACAATACAAAATACAACTACCTGGACAAAATCAACCAACTTCGTATTGCAGCGACCATTTTTTGACATTTACAATTATTTAATTGAAGTCATGTCAAACTGACATTTTTGTATTAAAATGAGTTTTTCCATTTATTCTCACTCTCGTAAACTAGTCATGTCGAATACCACTCGAAAAAAATGTAAGTCTGCAAAATTATTCTCTTGGTTTATTTAAGTTTGTTGCTTTTGGCAATTTCGCTAATGAAATTTTTTACAAAACCACTCGCCTGATGGCTCGTATTTTGGTCAAAAATTTCATTCGCGAAATTGCCTAGCAACAAACTTTCATACCAATCGAAAATATGATAATTTTTCCTACACTTGTTCTCGCATACCATGAGAACCTGCAACTGTTGAAAATTTATACCTTGTCAAATCTATTATTTTTCGTGTTTCTATATTTATAATTTTTTGCTTAAGTTTGTTCAGTACCATAATAATGTTAAGCTGATTTACTAATAAAATAATGTTTTGGAAATTAATTTTTGAATTTGTGCGAAAATATCAATACATATTTCTAGCAGTGAAAAAATATTATTTTTTCACGTTGAAAAAAAGAGACGTTTTGTGCATCCATAGTAACATAAAAATGTCAGGTTTTTTTGACAGTTGTACAAAAAATCTATTTAACATTTTAGCGAGGGTTTTCTTTGCTCGTTTCAGACTGATTACACTTCATGTTGCAAAAATCAGTAACAACACTTGCCATAATAAAGTATGCGTATGAGTGCATGGTGTATGTAACCATTGTAGCCAAGTTTACGGCGAATATTGTTGCTGTATAGTAGTATAGTGTATAAACATATGTATAAAGAACAAAATACACGTTTAAATAATTTTATTAAAAAATAAGAAACAAATCATATATAACTAATAACCAAAGAACTCATCACTCAAATCAAATAATAACAAACCGTATTTTTTGAAAATTTAAACATCTTTTAAATATTGTTTGATTTTAACAAAACAAGATTTTCAAAGTTTTTGTCGGTTAATGCATGCCGACGTGGAGAATCAATGAAAGTAGCGAAGGAGAACATTCTCTCCACGGGGGCCGAAGAAGGTAAAATGCAATTATATTTTATAAACATTTTCTTTAAAATAGCATATTTGTTTAATATGCCTAAATCATTGGAAGGGTCCTGCAGATACTTAAGAAATTGTAATTCAAATTCATGAGAAATTGATGGTTCATTTACTGTAGATATTTCTGACATAGTGCTTAATTCAAAAAAATCTTCAACTTCCCCCTGAACTATTTCTTCATGTGCGACAGAGTTATAACTTATAAATTGTTTTGCTGCATTTATTACCATGTTTTTAACTTGATTTTCTTGAAGAATAAAATTGGTATTTTTAAACGAATTCAGCCATCTTAGCTTAAATTGTGGCAAAAGTGTTGAGGCTATTATCGCCATCTCTGATTGACTTGTATGCTTAAAATAGACCGAAAATCGAGTTAAAATCGATTTAATGCATACTTCAATTAAAAATCCAAGATATCTTAGGTTTAGAGATTTCATTTTTTCATACTTAACATGTAAACTTCCAATCGTTGGCATAATTGTTCCAAAGTATGTAAGGTTTTCTCCTTGAAGAATATCTATGGATAAGGCCAAGGGTTTTAGGATGGCAACATATTCTTTCAAATATTCTATCTCATTTTCTTTAAGCGAATACTGTTTTATATTCAAAGTTTCGTAAAGGATATTAAGCTTTTCTTTTTGTTTTAAAATTTGGCTCAAAGAGTCATAGAAACTATTCCATCTTGTTGCACCAGGGTAGCTAAGGTGACTTCCTAATATTTTCTTTATTTCTTCTGCGGATTTTGGACGTCCTGATTTATTCCATAGCTGTGTACACTTGTTAATTATATTTGTATGTTTGGATCTTATATTATGATTTTTATTTATAGAATTCATGATGTCCGTCGTTGCAATTAAGTTTAACGTATGAGTGGCGCATCTAAAATGATTTGGCAAGTAAATATGCTGTTCGTGTTCATTTTTCGTTACTTCACCAGGCTCAAAAATAATATCCTGCAATTCAATATTGTCGTTATTGTGGTCCTCATCATAATCTACTTGAATACTTGGAATTGAATTTAATAGAACTCTCGTTTCTAATTGTACCCCATATTCCTTAAAGGCTTTTACAAAGTTGGATCCATTGTCTATAATGGTAGCTAATATTTTAGTCACATTAAGCCCCAATTCGGTATATATTTCTTCAAGTATCTCACCAATTTTATCAAAAGAGTGTGTACCAAAGAAGCGCCTACAGGCTAAAGCGACTGATCTTCTTTTAAGGGAATCAGCGTCAATCCAGTTGCATGTGACGCCCATGAAACTTCGCTTTTTAGAGGACCATATATCTGCTGTACTGCATACAAACTGGGTATTTGAAAGAGTGACTTTAAGTTCTTCCACCATGTTGTTTTTTAATACGGCAATTTTTTTTATAATTGTAGTTCATGACATCACGTTTAACTTCATTCCGTCGAATAACTGCACAAAATAGGGATTGTTAACTATAGAAACCGCGCTCATAGAATTAACAACAAACTGAATCATTCTGTGGTCAAACGGCTCTTGAGATATAGTTTTTGGCTTGGCGAAACTGGTTCTAATATCCAGTTGTGTTTTGGTTGAAGTTTTAAATTCTGTATTTTTTTTCTGAGGAACCTGTGACTTGGATTTTTTTTCTGACTTTTATAAAGTACATAATCATTATAAGCTGTTAAATGTTTATTTCTTAAATGTCTAAGGAAGTTAGTTGTTGACGTGTATCTCCCTTTTATTAATTTTTCATTTGGGCATTTTTGACATTGGCCTGATATTGCTCCATTTTCACCACGACCCAAAATGGTAAAAAATGTTCCATCAAACAAAACGGATTCACTCGATGATTGTAGCTGACTTTGCCCAACCTCACTAACTGTAGAAATGCTGCTTGATGATTCTTGATGACTAGGACACTCATCAGTTCCACTTCCACCAGTACTCTTGCTAGAACTATGTTTAAAATAATCAGTTAACTTAGTTTTTCTTTTTGTATTTTCTGAATTTGGCCTGTATTCAGGATCATCCGAATCATCTGAGGGTGCGTAGGGATCCAATACATATTCAGCTTCAGACATGAGTATATCAGATTCCTCCATTTTTTCTATGGCTATTCTAGTAGCAAGTAGGCACCTGGGTTGGTAATCTACAAAAAATAAACATTAAATTTTAAACAAAACCAAAAAAAAGACGCTCTCATAGCAATAACTTTTTTATTTACCCCCAATTAAAAATTTGACTTTCTCACTGGAAACAACTTTTATACAAACTAAGTTTTCGATATGTCCAAGAAAGTTGTACACAAATTGGAAACTTTTTTTATTATGCGTTTTATGAAAAAAAGTGTAACTTCCTAAAAGGCTCTGGTTGGCAAGAAACTAAGATTTACGAAGATAAAAATGTATTATATTATCCAGGGCTCTCAAAAAGTACAAGAATGTAAAGAAGGTTCAGTAAGAATTACCCCAATTTTTAATTTTCAAGTAAAACGACAAATAAAAAAGTTGTTTCAAATCTTGTTGGGAGTAAAAATGCAAAATTGAATTAAATATTATTATTCTTAAAAACACCTTCGCGATTTGATCAATCATAATTTTTCAGCCCTATATCAAATATATTGAGGTTTGTGTCAGAGTAACACCTTGTTAATAAAGGTATTTTTCTGATACGTGGGGGAGGGGTAAAAAATAATTATTGATCAAGTCGTGAAGGTGTTTTAAAAATAATTATATTTAATCAAATTTTGTATTTGTACTCCCAACAAGATTTGAAACAACTTTTTTATTTGTCGTTTTGCTTAAAAATTAAAAATAGGGGTAGTTCTCTCTTGGACCTTTTTAACATTCTTGTACTTTCTGAGAACCCTGTATAATATATTACATTGTTTTGCTTCGTACATTTTAGTTTCTTGCCAAGCGGAGCTTTTTAGGAAGAGACACTTTTTTTCGTAAAACGCATAATAAAAAGTTACACATTTGTGTAGAACTCTCTTTTACACGTTGTATATACAATAAAAATATTTAATAAATTATAACAGAAATCTAAAATCAACGTGCTAGCAGCGAACAATAACTAGGATTAGAAGGGTCACACTCGGCGGCATGCGAAAATGAATTTTAGTCCAAGCCCAGCGCTCCAGTGAATGTAGGCAAGATAGCCAGAGCGCGATACACTGTCGCTTGCACTCGTAACAGGCCGCGCCGCGGAAGGTCAAGTATTCTTGGAATTACGCGGTAAAGCCCCTGACAAAGGAGATCAAAGGCTGAGAGGTACGTGATTCTTCTAATCCTAGTTATTGGTCGCTGGTGCTAGTAAAATTCCACCAGTTTCAAAATAATTAAGTTATATTACTTAGTAGACTAAATAAAATTGCCGCTTACCTCTTAAGTAGTCCTCTGCCGTTATGTTCGCTTTTTCAGAATCTCCAATTAAATTTTAACACAACTGCCCAACTCAAAATCACAATTTAACACAAGCTTAAAAATATAAAATGTTATTTTACGCGCTTTTTAATATAGCTATTAAACTTCTTCAAACTTGCGATGCGACGACTGCCGCGGCCATGCGTTAAATACAAAGTAAATACAATACGCGGACACCAATCGACAGGAATAGACAGGCTATGTAAAAAGATTTAAATCTTTTAAGAAAGATTTAAATCGTTTTAAAAAGATTTAACTCTTTTATGAAAGATTTAAATCTTAAATCAAAAATCATTTTCTGAAAATAGATTTAAGATCAAAGGATTTAAATCAAAAAAAGTATTTAAATCAAAAAAAGATTTAAATCTCACTGATTTGTGACAGCTCTGGCTGTAATATTGTATATGCTTTCTCAGTGTATTTACTGTCATCTACAAAATCGTAAATATCATCCGATTTAGGTACTGCCTCTAAGTTATTTAAATACTTATCCACTTTGTCGTCTAAAGATTGAGTTGGCAAATTAGTAACAGTATTTGAAGAAGAAAGAAGACATTTTTCTCTGTATGACAATTTTTTTTGCATTGTATCTTGAGAAATACTCTTATATTTACTGTCGTCTACAACATCATAAATATCATCCGATTTAGGTACTGCCTCTAAGTTATTTAAATACTTATCCACTTTGTCGTCTAAAGATTGAGTTGGCAAATTAGTAACAGTATTTGAAGAAGAAAGAAGATATTTTTCTCTGTATGACAATTTTTTTTGCATTGCATTTTGAGAAATACACTTATTTTGGTTAATTATAGTTTCTAAAATAAAAAAAAAATTACGAATTTAAAAAAATGTCATAGCTAGTGCCGGTTTAAAGTAGTTTGCCCTCCAGTGTAAATGACGAATGCTGCGCCCACCCTCTAAAATATTGCTTAAGCCCGGGAAAAGATGTTTCCCGGACTTAAGCAATTAAGAAAATCACATATTACGGTATTACAGTAAAAACTAAAAAAATTTACCGCGCGGTACTTTATACGCGGATAGAGCATACATAGCGACGGCAGTGATAGAGCCCACAGCTTGAGTTCATCTTATTCTAATAAGGAAATTTGTTCGGTAAATACCTCAATATCAGCTGTACCTGTCATAATGACCTTTTTCTGGCAAATTATTTTCTCACAGCACAGCCCAGAGTAAGGGTAAACAACGAATATTATTTTTGGTACAACATGAAAATGAAAAAGTTAGGTTAGGTTAGCTAACAAGACCTTAACGATACAATTTTACTTCCAGGTTATTTTTTTGGTAAATTTAAACTTTAAACAGGCCCGTATATCCTATAAGGAAATTTATTTGATAAATAATTGGATTCTATTTTTACCAAAGAAATCCTGGTCATCTATGACTGATTTTGAGAGTAAAAATCGGCAATTTATAACCTATTTTAATGACTAAATAGTTCTTCGACCTATTAGTTATTTATGAGGATAAAATATAGTTGTTTTGTCTTTAAATAACTACCTGAATTTTTCTTGGACGGTTAAATCATTGTCTTGGTTAAAAATTGCTAGATTATAACGTTAATATACAGGGTGTCCCGAAATTAAGGGGCAATACTATACCACCATATTCTCCGACTAAAAATAATATGATTTTTTCATATGGACCTTAGTCCGAAAATGCTTCCTAAGGGAGCTACCCCCCATCGAATGGAAAACCCTAAAGTAGTCTTTTTCTAAATATTTTCGAACCTGTTCATAATAAAATTTTGAAATTAGGTATGGTGTAGAAACTTTTGACGCTAAATCAGTTTTTGAATTCAGAATTTTAAAATTTTACTCATAGGCGTCACATGCCGGGGTGGTTAATTATTAAAATTATCGCACTTTTTTATTTGGTCGTTTTTTTTTTTAATTTTCTAAAAAATTTTAAAATTTTAAAGTATTTTACGTAAAAAAGGTACCCTTAGTTCCTCATGATAAGACGTTGTCGAAGTTGTTGAGTAAAATCGTTTTAAAAAAATCACGTCGATAAAAGGGTTAATTATTATTTAAGAATAATAATCAAAGTGAAATTTGTGAATAGAAGGCCATGGATTAAGGGTTATTACCGCTTACATGCCATCCGAGCATAAAAACTCAGTTTTTTTACGATATCTTTTTATTCAAGTAAAAATTTCAAATTTGGCTGACATCCAATTTTGCGGCTTCTAGTTCTTGAACTTTAGAAACGAGATTTATCATTTTTTCTCTAAAAATGTAGAAGAAAATAGAGAATTACAATGTTTTTCTAAGAATCTTCGAAGAAAAAAATTAAAACTCATTTCTAACGATGCAGGACGAGATATTTTGAAAACGATTTTACTCAAAAACTGTAAGTTTAAGGTAAGCTCACACACAGCTACTTTTGCAGCGATGCAACATAAAAAGTTGCGCAGTAGAAGTGAATCTTCCTGTGAACTGTCGTGCAACCTTGGAAGTAGCGGGCGCAGTACGGTTGCCTGCAGTATTTTTTAGCTGCGCGCACTCTTATAAGTAGCTACGTGTGAACGAAGATTTTACGAGTTGCGATCGCTGCAAAAAATATTAGTTTGGTTGAAACTTTTGCAGCGGCAGCGTCTGTAGTGTTTGTACGTTGGTCGAGGTAGGTAATGGTTTTTTAATTTTTAGAATACAAATGGGCTAGGTAGCTAATATTTTTGTTTTATTCTTTAATTGTAGGATATCGTAAAGTGATAGCTAATCTCTCGGCCGGGGTTATTGCTTGCCTCATTATCGTGTCTTGTTTTTTATTAGAGGTGTCACCTTTTCTAGTAAATACTCGAAGTCCACCGATGACATCTGTAAAAAGTTTTTGTAAAATACATTATCTCCAGAGCGCAGTTCCTGAAGCAAATTATTCATAGCTTCACAGCTATTTCTTTTTTTAATCCATTTTTTTACCCATATTTTCTTTTTCGTAATGCCTCGTCGACGTCTTCTCCGTTTTAAGAGGATAGTTAATAAGCAAGTAGTAGCTATCATTGCCTCATCGTCAGCATCCATATTTTACACGACCTCAACAGATTTTTCGAATAAAAATCGCGACGCAAACACGGCAAAACCTTTCAGTATACTGCTTCTGTAGCTACCCGCAGTGATCAACTATTTATTGCTCCAGAAATGGCGTGTCGTGTCTGAACAGTATTGCAACTTTTTATTGAACTCGCAGTTTTAACTGGTAGCGGCTGCATAAAATACTGCATGCAGCGCGCTACTTTTGCGATATGTGTGAACAGGACAAGAAACTTTTGCTGCAGCAACCGTAAAATTACGCTGCAAAAGTAGCTGTGTGTGAGCTTAGCTTTATCAAGACGAACTAAGGGTACCTTTTTTACGTAGAATACTTTAAAATCTCATAATTTTTAAGAAAATTAAAAAAAAAACGACTAATTAAAAAAGTGCGATAATTTTAATAATTGACCACCCCGGCATGTGACGCCTATGAGTAAAATTTTAAAATTCTGAATTCAAAAACTGATTTAGCGGCAAAAGTGTATACAATATACCTAATTTTAAAATGTTATTATGAACAGGTTCGAAAATATTTAGAAAAAGACGACTTTAGGGTTTCCCATTCGATGGGGGTAGCTCCCTTAGGAAGCATTTTCGGAGTTATGTCTATATGAAAAAATTCTATTATTTTTAGTCGGAGAATATGGTGGTAAAGTATTGCCTCTTAATTTCATGACACCCTGTATCACCTAAAATTGCACACAATTTTAAGTGTTATTTTGGTTATTTATAATAAAATATTTTAACTGAAAATCACTGGCATCACAGGCATTTTTTAGGTTGACAAATACTAATGTTTGACCAAAACTTTTGTAGTTATATATATATTGTCACGCCCTGTGGGTGCGACTGGGGACGTGACCTAAGATCGGAATAAAACACTAAATTTTATATAACAATAACAAATTAATTTATTTACTGTTAGTCTGTTTCAAATTAATCATTACAATTATTTTACACTCAAATTACGTTATGGTTAAATATTACCCTTGGTTACATTTCCTTATAGGTGAGATAAACTATAGTTTCATACTTACAATAAAAGATTAACTTTGAAAATAACCATCGTGGGGCTGCTTTCGAGCGGCGTCTCGCAAAGGGGAGAATCGGGGTAGAATCGATCAGTTACCTTGTCGGCCAACAACTGTTCCCTGCCATTGATCAAATTTGACTTTATACCTTTCAAACGGTTCGTCAAGTCAGCACTCTTTTTACTAGGTATCTTTTAATCTATTTTAGGTAAACGATGTACTACGGTCAATGCATAGGTTGAGCACCTCTGTTTCCTGCTGACTTGCCGAATCGGCTTTATTGGCGTGTTTATACATTTAGTAATAAATGATGGGAAGTTAATTTCTTTACTGAGTGTTTCTTTACTAAAGTGGATTTATGAAATATTGATTTTAGGTTTTGAATTATTTTGAGAAAATATTCTTTTTGATTATTCCCTTTGTGACACATTCCCCGGTCCTACGAGAGCTGGCCCCCAGCTATAAACTCGAAAAGAGTAGAGTAAAGAGATTCTAAATCTCTCTTTGGTTCGCGATTGTTAAAATTTTAATATCGTATGTACCTATTAAAAAAAAATGGTTGAACGTCTCTACTTTAATCCATTTATAAACTACGTACCTAGTTAAGATTTATTTTCATTTTATAACTAAGATTAATAACAATAAGACACAATGATTTTGCAATCGAAATAAAAGATAGAAAAAAAAAATGGAAGGTAAAATTTACAATGTTTATACACACACTCCACTATGGAACACATTCGGTGTATGGGTACGGTCCTGTCGTCTTGGCTAAATAGTAGCGCGGATGCGCGGGCTGTCCATCGGCTATCGAAGTGCCATGCCGGTACGTTTGTGTCAAGGCCTCTTGTGTTCGCAGCCTATCCCTATGCTAATTGTGGTTGCTTATTAGCATTTCGTTTGTCGTAGGCGTAGAGCTTGGGAGTTTTCCAAAACTAGTGGGGTGAGTTTTCCAAAACTATTGGAAGTGTGTCCTCCATTTTCCATACTGCTTTAGTTTTTCATTTTTTGGTTCCTTGGTTCCGTTTCTACTGCTCAAGGCTGCAACCTTTGTCGTGTTGCGACCTATGTACTTGTTGCCAATCCAAGCTAACTTTACACCTAACGGCTTGCTGCAGATGCTGCAAAATTAGCAGATTCAAAATATTTGCAAATTTAGCAGTTTTCGTTGCAGAGCTGAGAATTGTCGGTGTCTCTGGCGTGTTCTCATGTGAAATCATCCCCATTGGCAACTGAATGTGTGTGTTTTCAGTGCGGTGAGGTGTTTGTTTTGTTGTTGTGTTGTTCCTCTAGGATATGCATTACTGGGATGATCGTTGTTCGTTTCTGCCTTGCATTAAACCGTGCCGAAAGTTCACGTGATGACGGTCCTCTTATAGTGTTTGTTGTGCGTGAGGACTCCATTCATGGCATGAGGTTTTAGCATCAGTTGTCTTCCTCGTGAGCTGGTACAAATACTTTGTGGGTGCGAAGTATTGGCTGGGAACCAGAGGTATCCTGTGAAGGTATCACAGCGTTTGAGTGGGACAGCCTGTCCAACAATGATCAAGCAAGCTGGACTGTTGGATTGGGATGGCTTCGATGGGTCCTTGGTTGAACCAGGCTTTGAAGTGCGTTCCATTGTGTGTGTGATAACATGAAAATAAATAAAGTGTAAGTATGTGCCTCTTATTTCTAGCTTATATATCCATTCTAAACTTATTTTTCCATTACCTTGAATTGATTATTTACTGTTAGTAGCATAACAAATAGCGATATTGATATACTTTTATATTTTTCTAATAATTTTTATTGATAATTTCTAGTAATAATTTTATTAAATTGCCTTGTAAAAAGCATTAAGATGGGGTAAAAAATACATATACTACCAAGAAATGCGTATATATGTAACAAATTCCACTGTTGAACTTGTTGAAATATTTGCAATTTTCAAAAAAAAAAAAAAAATCTGTGATTCTGCACTTTCTTTACAGTTCGAAGTGAACTAATTATTGTAATATATTCTGACTTTATTGTCCTTTAGACTGTCTATGATATAAGTAGTGATGACTTTAGTTTGCTCCAAGTTATAATATATATAAAAAAAATTTTATAGTCAATACCAAATTTGTCTTTGAGTAAATCTTTGTTTACAAAGTTATAAATTAGTTGCATTGTTAAATTACGTAGGATTTGTGAAAATACATGAAGATCAACTATCGAGTTGTATACCCCTGTCTCCTACCTACGTTCAATATTTTTCATATTTACTTTAATTAATACTTGTAAGTACTTATATTCTTGATATAAAATCTAGCATTTTTATAATATCTAAGGATATGTTATGTTAATTATTATTCATAGTTATTCGTCGTTGTTCCGGAACTTATTTGTGATTTACGATGATATTTATCCAAGAATTACTTTTTGTAGCTACCTGTATTCTTGACTTAAATAAAAAGGTAAAAACACTTGCTTGACGAAAAAGAAAAATTAACTTATTTAAGGGTGCTAGGGCATACTTAGCGATACCTTTTTTAGGAGAAATATTTATATTTCTACACATTCAATTTGTGCATTAAGCTTTTCTCCAGAAGACAGTGAAAGTAGATCTTTGTGTTCAAGTATTTTCAAAGAATATCTTTTTACACAGTTGTGTTGCGAGTTTGACGAAGGAATTTCCGACATTTCGATTCCTTCGCCATTTTGTGGTGAATTGGTATTATCATTTGAATTGTTGTTTTTGGTAATGACATATGATGCGATATGCTAGATACAGCAAGAAGATAGAAAGGCAAGTACAAAGAAGACCGAATAGAGCGTCATGGGCTATAGGAGATGAGTATGTCTCTCCTTGGACTCTTTGAATTGGGGCTGTGGCAGCCACGAGTAGCCGATTTCGGCTGAAGAAAAGATATGCGACAGCGATGGAAAGGCATATATTCCAGACTAGGCACATAGTGTCACTATGTAGGCTGTAAGTTTCACTGTATGATGAAATTGAAGGGTATATGTCACCTATAGAGTCTATAACGTTTTTTATTATATTGTCTGTTGAAGTCAAGTTTAGATAAGGTATTTTTAATGTCCAATTTGTATTTAAGCATTCTTGAATGTTTTTGTATGTGGGTAGGTTGTCTTGCATTTTTGGATTTAAAACAAATGATTCTAAATTTGACCATATTGCTGGAATTATATGAATAAATCTTGCTTCCGATGTTATTTCATCAGGGCAGGGAAACCTGTTTGGAATTATTGTGTCTTCCCCTGAGTGCAATTTGCAGTTACATGGTAAATGTACTTTAATAGATCCCTGATGCTCGTGTTTATCTGGAATTTTTTGTGTCCTTTGACCACAAGTAATGTTTGTGTTGTCTTTTGGGTGTGTAAGTATGTAATTGTCATCATAAATTTCCGAAATTATCATGGATGTTGAAGAGTGGCAGTTCATGGGACAGTGATTACTTAGGTCTTGAACTGTAGTGCCTTCGTATAGTTTTTTAGCGCATTCTGGACCTTGCATGGAGTCAGCTGAAAACCTTGGGATGTAGCATAATTTGTTATGATAGGGCCTACATTGGTGCAGCCCTGTGCCGGATATTTGCCTTATGTGATTTTTGTTATTGAATGGGTCAGTAGATACTGCTAAATATAAAGTTTGGTGTGGAATAGTGCATGTTTGATTGAACCATGCAAATGGTGCGGTTACAAGTTCGTAGAGTTCCCATTGATGCCTGTTTTTTATTATGGGAATTCTTACATGAATGAAAAGTTTTGAGGCGATAAAAGAGCAGTCTGGGATTGGAAGTTCGAAGTACTTAAAAATCACTGTGCTGGGAATGGCCAGTTCCTGACCAGAGTTTCCAAGTTCTTGTTCTAATGTCTGTAAGTCTTTGTTCAGTATAGACGGGTTGACAACAGATGAAGGTATCTTATGGTGTGCTACGCTTTTATTTGCCCAAAGATAAAAAAAAAATAATTTAATTTTTAATTAAAAAAAAAAAGGAATTAACAGCAACAAAGCTCAGCCGAGGGTGAGAGGCCTTGAGAGAGCGAGCAAATGCCCTAGCTCAAATGCCGAAGAGTAGGGGGGGTAATAAGGGGCGCCACCGTTTTGTAGCCAGGCCAAAACGGAAGCCTCCGCGATCTCGGTGGGTGCTCACTCTCCACTGAACTTAATAATGAATAATAAAAAAAAATTAAAAAGAAGAAAAGCAAATTACGAAGGGGTGTTGTTGGACGTCTCAAATAAAACTAAAAATTTTAAAAACACACTAATGCCGTTTATTCAAATAAAAAAAAATTATTGAATAGGTTTTACACCCAAGAAAAATTAGTTTCCAATGACAGTTCCAATTTACAGCATGGAACAACCAACAATAAAAATATTCATATATATCCGCTCTGCGGATAGTTGCATTTATTAACAACAAAAAAAATTATTGATTAGGTTTTACGCCCGAGAAAAATTAGTTTCCAATGAGTTCCAATTTACAGCATGGAACAACCAACAATAAAAATATTCATATATATCCGCTCTACGGCTATAACGTTCACAAAAAAAAGTAACCCCAAAACCTGTGTCACTTCATCGGGATGGTATCACCGATACTGCCGTGGCTGCTTGGCACGAGGCCTGGTGGGCAACTCTAGGTACACCCTAGTTTAAAACTGGTAGCGCCTCTGGATGAAACCCCAGATGAACGGTGTCCAAGTAAAAGGACCTGGGTAGAAGCGACCCGGTAAAAGGACCCTAAGAAGTAAAACAGGCGCATCAGCACAACGGCAATATTTGCGAAAAATTTACATTTAATAAATGGCTGAAGGCCCAAATGATTAGATAAATGGACCAACACTGTGCAACCACCCTAATAATACAGAAAAACCCAAAATTTAGAAAAATTATTATTGCGCATGCGCCACGCGCATGCGTCTAAAATTGTCTGCGCACCTCACAGGGTGTGCCGTAACCCTTCTGCAGCCATTAATTAACAAAAATATCGACGTGAGGGCACTGCGCATGCTCAGGATGACGAATAAAATTAAAAGAACTTCATCCAAGCCAAGCAGGAAACTCACTAAATTGAAACCGCATGTTTCTAGACAAAGTAGTTAGTGCGCATGCGCCACGCGCATGATCAAAATTGAAATCCCAACTTTCAGATTAATAAAAAAAAATAATTGCAAAGTAATTTCCCACTTGAACTTAGAGATATATATGCTAAATCGCAATACAGCAACTGCGCATGCGCCGCCCACACGCCGACATGGGGTGCCAATGACTCCAAATAAAATCCCCTTTCAAACCCTGAATAAGCGACCCATAAAAATATTATTCCCACATAATTACAAAAATCCCAGAAAATAATGTTATTTAATTATCAAACCTATTCGACAATAATTTTACAACCCTGAACAAATTCCCCAGAAAATATTAACACGACGTAATCCCGAAAAACCCGAAAACTACAGTTATTTACTTCAATTCAGCAATACCAAAAAAAAAAAACAGCTGCACAATGTCGGCCATTTAAATCAATTAAAGGAAAGAATACATAATTATCAATCAAATAAAAATTAATTAAACCATATCCACCAATTGCAGTAAACACATGTAAGACTTAGCAATTAACCAGAAAAATTACAAAATTATATTCGGCTAATTAAGCACATAAATTATTGAAATTAGATTACATTAATAGCGACACAAAGAAATAAAACCCTAGGCATTAACGTACAACATGCAGGCTTAAGGCCACGCGGTTCGGTTCGGATGAGTTCCTTTTTTTTTTGACAATAAAATAACAATGACAATAGAATAAAAAAGATAGGCTTGAAAAACGTGCATTTTGTAAGTACAATGGGCAATACGGTATTGTAAAATTCTAGCGACATAAATAGATATCGATAACAGGAAGCATAAAAAAAAAATACATGAGTTTTGACCAAAAATTCAAGGTTTTAAATATTAACGTAAGATAATATTATATTTTATTTACGAATAAAAGCAAAATTAAAGTGACTGCAATTGATTTCAAACATAAAATGGTTAGACTTACCCGATGACGATGGGGTCTCACACGTTTTTTTACGTTTCCTGACTTGCACTCCGTCGCTTTAAAATCCGGCTATGCCGTAAAAAAAGCTTTCAATCCAACACTATACTAAACCAAAGCAATTTAAAAGCTTTAATAAGAAAACGGTGTCCAAAATCCACTCACGTGTAAAAAAAAATTGGCTGGACACACGCTTTCACGACGGAGACAAGTCAGTAAGTAAGTAAGCAAGGCCGTAACAATCGCGCACGACCTCCCGGAAGAGCTGCAATCCTACCAACAAAATAGAAAGCTTCCTGTCAATAAAAAGGGCGCTAGAATTCAAGACCTCGTACCTACACAAAAACCTAATGAACTAACCTAGCCGAAGCGAACCCGTACAAATAATAAAGTAACCAAAGAGCGGAGACAATAGAATCCTGGGTTACCCTTGTACCCCCTCCTGCGCGACGGTGAAACTAAAGAAATTTGTTTTTAATTAACTAATACATGGGCAATATAAATTATTACCAAACACGGTCACCCGTATACAACCAACGGTACATCAGATAAATATTTCCCACATCTAAGGAATAAGCGATATAATCGATCTCGCAAAGGTCGATAGATGTCAACCTAGAAACTAAATGACTTTACACCAATTACCAGCTTTAAATAAACACCCAAGTGGCTCCTACATTACATAACGATAAACAGATTTCAATACAATGCAATTGGCTGGTAACAATCACCCGATAGCAGTCAATACAATATCAATAAGTTAGGTCGATCGAAGGGATTAAAATCGATATTGACGCCCACTTCTATTCATATAAATTAAAGGAACAGGGTTTATTTATAACCTACAAAGTGAAATGTCCCTAACGATCAGATCGTCACACCATTCTAGAACCAAACAAAGGAAAATATAATACGGAAAATCCACTGTATTTCCCACGAAAATGTATTTGACACGACCATAGCGGTAAGTCCTATAACTTACTCTATTTACACCGTCTGTAGCTGACTGTTTTTAGGCTACTAACTTAGGACACGGTCTGCCATTTAACAAGGGAGAAAAATCGACTTTCAACCCCTAAGCCAAGGGAGATATGGAATCAAGATGAAAGATAAGGTAAGGATCTGCTTTATTAACCAGGCATTCGCAGCCAGAGACCGTTTTAACAACTCTTACATACCTATATAACCTTACGTACCATCGAAGGCAAAATTACCTAAGATCTTAGTCTGCAGTCATAGAATTCAAATAGTTATCTTTATTTTAGGTACAACACAAGCTGGATCAGCCACTCGAGGTAACGGCATTGCCAGAAAAATAAAGGAGGAACCAGATAATCAACAAATGTCATAAGAAAGGAAAGCAACCTCTAAACACCGAGAGAGAGAGTTATGTAACAGTACAATGATACGAGTAATATATATATATGTATAGCCTTATTTTTACTAGTAAAATGTTTTATAAATATCTATGTACATTTAATAAACAGCAAAACAAATATGTTGAAAGGTTCTTGACAAAAAGGTGAAGGCGACATAATAATAAACTTTAAATAAAATTTTGGTTTGTTTCAATTCATCACATACTAATGGTTTTTCATAGAGCACATTGTACTACCTTAATGATTATTTCTCACACCTTAGCAAAAATAGGCTTTAACCCCTAGTACTAAAAATAAACCGTTACAACTCCCCTCTTCTTCGGCAGGAGAAAAACTTCCACTAAGAAGTTTTACGACGATAATTCAACTAGGTAATAACCAAACAAAAAAAAAAATTCTTACTCGCGCCAGCACAAGAGAACACAAGGTACCCAGTTATGTATAATCCAATGAAGTTAACAGAAATATTCAGATAGGTAAGCTAACTCTAAATACGGAATCATATATCAGTTATATGTACAAAATAATCACACGAGTTATCAATCAACTCCTAGACCAAAAAAAAAAAAATTTGACGCTACCGACGTAGCCATTAAAATATAGCAGTCAATCACTAAAAGCAATAAAATAAAAATAATAGAAACCTAAAATCATTTCAAGCACTGTTGCGCAGCTGTCGACCCACGGAGACTCCGAGAGAGGAAAGGATGCAACCCCGAGCTGTTTGTATGGTATAGAGGTCACAAAAGCGAACTTGATGGATATCGGACTTAAGTTAGCATTGCGTTGCAACCAAATGTGACTTGGCGAACCTCGTGTACTAACCTCATGCAAACAAACTCGCGGCACAACCTCGCACCCACAAGAAAGACCCAAGGAAAGCAAATACACAGCAGTACTTGAAAGGTGGAAAACTAAAGATAATCAATATCAACAAAAAAAAATAGCAGTTGTAACCCAGATGTTCCACCAATCAAAGGGAGTATGTTTTAGTACACACTAAACTAAAAGATACAAACGTGTCGATGACAACTAAATGTACCACAGCCTTCAACGTAAAATTTAATTAGGGTGTTCCGAAAGGCGGCTCTGCTCCTGGCCTGGCGTATCACACGAGACCTGCGGACGAGGTCATACGCAGTAGTTTCGCCCTCCCCTGTGCTGCAGCAATGTACAGACTGAATCAGGGGTCAGACAGCCACCCCCCACAATACAACTCTGCCCGCAAATCTGCCTTCAGCAGAACGAACATTCCACAAAAGACGGCAAAGCGCCACCCAGGGGCACCAACGGCCCCTCAGCCTTTTCTATAGCAAAAAAAAAAGAAGGCTGTATATAAATAGGACAAAATCGGTAAATATAAAGTCAGGCTATACCCGAACCAAGACAAAATCGGTAAGTATAAAGCGTCTAAATGACGAAGTCAAAACCAATCAATAATCAATAAATCGCATCTGAGCGACATCAATAACGAAATTACTCCGTTACTTGCAATTCAGTTCGAACAGCGGCTTAAATCCCCAAAAGGGTAATCTCACTCTATCTAGAAAGCAACGTACATCAATCAAAAATAACTCAAAGTCCAACAAAGTAAATCGAGCAAATATAACAACAACGCAAATCAAGCAAAAACAGAGAGAGAAATTACGTTCTCGTTGCAAATATCCCGTACTCAACACGGTTTACAAAAAAAATTACAACGAAAACCTACCACTAAAACTGAAAGGAAGGACGAAGCAAAAAAAAAAAAAAAAAAGTCATCATGAATAAATAACGTCTTCAAGACGAGCGACAGCAAAGATCGACCGGCGTTAGCCAATCCATCCAAACTAACCAAATAACTAAGGCGACAAATCAAGGTAAAAGTAAAATACTAAGTCCAAATCAGGGTAATCACTAAAGAAAATCCGGCAAAGCCAAATTTCCAAGGAATCAAGTCAAAATCGGTAGGTACTGAAATCGTTCCCCAAAGTAAAGATAGAATGAAAAGAAGGAAAATAACGAAAAGTAAAACCAAAAAAAAAAACGTAAAGAAAGTCAACTCCTAGAGAAAATAAAGTCGTACCCACTCCTGTCTTGTTTCACGCCAAGACAACAGCGTACACAACCACAGACTGAATTGAGTGACCTTCAGTAATAAAGTAAATAAAAACATTGGGGAAGAAACAAGCATAAGCAAGAATAAAGGTTCTACTAAATGAACGTCATAAAACTAATACTATAAAATGTTAAATGCTGGAGTGGCAACCTAAAGACATAATCGATAAGCAAGAAACTATGGTACAAAAAAAAATCTACGAAACAGCTAATAATACACCGAAGATACCGAAGGCTAAGATTCATTTAACAGGTTTGCCACAACATTTACAAGTGAAGTGAGAAGCCAACTGAAGGTTAACAACTCTGATACCCATTGTAGTAAACCGCTGAGGGCCTGATTCACTACCAACGACACAAACCGGCTGAAGGCGATTGGTCTGTCTCCGTACTCTTGATATGATTTCTACTATCACGGGTACGCCGTGCGGAGTATTTCTAACCAACTACATTCGGCCTGTCAAGTTTCACGCCGAGACAGAAACCGAACTTCATTAGAACTCCACGTCCGCTGGAGGTGATGTAAAAACATTTAGAACAAAAAAAAAAAAAAGAAAGAAGCGAACCTTTATTCGTTACTCACACAACTCACATAAGTCATCATAAATCAAAATTCAATTCCAAAGGGTAAGGTAGTCACATCCAAAAGGTAAGGTAATCAAAGACCAAAATTAAGGTAATCAAAAACTAATTACTGACGTAAATCGAATTACTCACAGTAAAGATAACTTACTCATCACAACGAAAACAAAGGTAACCCATCCCACTAATAATTTAAAGGTAAGCAAAGATAACCAAAAAGGCAAATTAAATTAAGTTAAAGGTATCGAAAAGAGAAAGATCACTGCTAAATACAGGAAAAACTAATGTTTATCCACCGAAGTATGTACACCCATCACGTCTCGCGCAACGCGGTAAGTACCCACACAACAATGGCTAAACTAGTATACTACTTAAAAACCCAAAGCAAAGATAAAGTGCAGTGACCGGCAAATAAAGGTAAGATAGCTGAAGGCAGGACTTACCTACAAGTAAAATAGTAAGACAGCTGAAGGCCCCCCTTACTAAGAACAGTAGGAGTAAGAATACTGAAGGCTAATCTCCCAACAACAACAGAAGTAAGACCGCTTAGGGCTAATCTCACCACGACTCTCGGTGGACTTCTACCACCACTGCGATCCAGTGCAGATAAATTCTACTATGATAGTGTTCAAATCTAGGGGATCTCGTGCTCCAAATTAGAAATGAATACTACCAAGCCCACAACTGCAGGGCGAATAAACCCCAAACTAAAAGAAGTAAGTAAGTAAAAATTACAAGATACCTGAAAGATAAAAGTGATGAGTAAGACTATCCACTATCTGAACTATCTACTAAAGTTGATGGATTATACGGTTTGAGATTTTGAACGTGCCAAACTCCTTTACTTTCTCCTGCGCGATCTTGAAGTTCGTAAGTGCAGGTACCAGTTTTTCGTTTAATAATAAACGGCCCTAAATAGAGTGGAGCTAATTTAGCACTATAATAATTCACGGCATCGGAGATACTTTTGTTTTTACGCCAAACTTCCTGTCCAAGAACATACTCCACAGGTCGTCGTCGTAAGTTATACCTTCGTTGATTTCTGGCACGAGAGGTTTTAATTTTCTCCTGAACTTCCTGATACAACTTCACAAATGCGGCTTGTCTTTTCTTGACATAGTCGCCAGGATCTAAGTTGTCGTTAGGAATTTCTTCGGCGTAATCCTGTCCGTATAATTTGTGTTCTCGTCCAAAATTGAGGAAATATGGAGTGAATCCGGTTGTTTCATGTCGAGACGTTCGTATCGCGCATCCAATAGCAGCCAAGTTCTCATCCCATGTTCGATGATTGCTGTTTTGTATATAGGAACGCATCATAGTTTTAACAACTCTGTTAGCGCGTTCTGTGGGATCGGCTTGAGGATGGTAAGATGCAGTATAAAATAATTTCGACCTGTATCGTTCACACATACCTTGAAATTCCTTAGATTTCATTTGAGTTCCATTGTCACACATTAAAAACTGTGGTGTTCCATAAGTTAGAAAAATGCTTTCTTCGACTTGTTTCGTAAGCGATTTCGCTGTCGCTGCTCTAGATGGAAATAGCATAGCGTATTTAGTGAAATAGTCGTTAACCACGAGAACGTAAGTATTGCCTGATTTCGAGCGTGGAAAGGGGCCAATAAAATCTAAACTAATACATTGCCAAGGTTGGTTAATGTTAGGTCGATCACCCATTAAACCGGCAGGCGGTTTCTGTTCCACTTTTTGCTGAGCACAGACTTTACACGATTTAATGTATCTTGAAACGTCGCTCCTCATCTTGGGCCAATAATATCGCTGGCAAACTTTCCAATAAGTCTTGAAAGTGCCTACATGACCTGATGCTGGTATATCATGGCAACGATGAAGTATTTCGCGCCTTTTATCTTTGGGAACAACCATTTTCCAGGAACTGGATGGAGTAGCAAGGTCGGGACAAGTAGATTTAATATATTTATACAGGATGTTATTTTCGACACGCCAAGACGAAAATTTATTTGGTTGTTGTTCAAGTTTAACAAACATGTTGTTGTACCATTTGTCGGTACTGGGAGATAATGAAATGTCGTTCTCTTCTACAGCTTCTACAGATACAGGGACTGATCTAGAAAGAAAATCTGCCACAACATGGTCTTTTCCAGGTCGATGAACTAGGGTAAAATCATAGGGTTGAAGACGCAGCGCCCAGCGCGCTAATCGACCTTGAGGGTCTTTTAACCTATGTAACCATAGTAATGAATGATGGTCAGTTATTACTGTGAAGTGTACCCCCTCCAAATAATGACGTAATTTTTCAACACTCCAAATGACGGCTAGGCATTCTTTTTCCGTCACAGTCAGCTTCATTTCCTGTCTAGTAAGTGATCTTGATAAGAAGCATATTACTTTCTCGCCCTCTTCAAAGGTTTGCGTGAGACAAGCGCCGAGTCCAAAAGAACTGGCGTCCGTCTGAAGGACGAAAGGTCGACTGAAATCAGGACAGGTAAGTATTGGTGCTGAAATTAAGGCTTCCTTGATAGCTTTGAAAGCTCTGTCACAATCGGGTGTCCATGTCCATTTGACACTTTTCTTCGTTAGGTTAGTCAAGGGAGCTATGGTAGATGAAAAATTAGGAACGAAACGTCGGTACCATGATGCTGTACCTATAAAACGGCGAATTTCGCTAACGTTCTGAGGAGGTGGGATCCTAACAATAGCTTCTACTTTTTCCGAATCTGGTCGGAGACCTTGACGATCCACTACATAACCTAAATATTTCAACTCTGGCCTGCAAAACTGGCACTTATCTAGAGATACTATGAGACCTGCTGCTTCTAAGCGGTCAAAAACTAAGCTCAAAAGTCGTAGATGTTCGTTGAAATCCTGGGAAATAAGAATTATGTCGTCCAAGTAGACCATAACTGATGGTTCGAGATCTGCGCCTAAGACTGTGTCCACGACGCGTTGCCAAGTGGCTGGACTGTTTGTTAGCCCAAACGGCATACGACAGAACTGATATAGTCCTCTTCCTGGGACGGTGAATGCAGTGTATTCACGTGAAGATTCACTCAAAGGAACAGTCCAAAAGGCTGATTTTATATCTATCGAACTAAGATATTTTGCGTTTCTTAGCCTATCCAAGATGGCGGAGATGTAGGGAATGGGATATGCGTCTTTTTTGGTCTTTGCGTTAAGTAAACGATAATCTACACAGAAGCGGTAGGAATCGTCCTTTTTGCGCACTAGGCAGATAGGGGAACTCCATCCACTTTTTGAAATTTCCACGACACCATCAGATATCATTTTTTGTAGCTCCTCGTCTATGATCTTCTGTTTAAAAGGAGACACTGGATAGTACCTTTGTTTGATGGGTTTAGTATCAGGTTCCAACTCAATCGTATGTTCGGCTACTTTACAAAGTCCAAGTCCGGTTCCCATTGATGACATTTTTTCCTTAACCAAGTTGTCTAGTGCTATTCGTTGATCTTTAGTAAGTGTAGATTCATCCTGAATGCTACATACCTGAGTGCAACTAGAATTCTCTGCAAAATGCCAAATATCTTGATTAAGATCAGGGACAATTTCCATGCTTTTCCAAAAATCTACTCCTAGAATCAGTGTATGTGAAAGTTCAGGTATGACTAGTACGTCGATGACTCGTGTCTTTCCCATTAAACATAAAGGAACTTGCATAAAACCAATGCTAGAACAGCTCTGTCCATTGGCGACTGTACATCTTGTTTCTGTACTAACAAGTTTTAATCCTAAGCGCTGAAAAAGTTGATAGCCGGGAAGGCCTGTAATCGTGCGCGTAGCACCGGAATCCAGTAGACCTTTAATAGGAGTACCTACAACTGAAACTTCCAAATAAGGGCGTTGATCTCCTTGCGCATGACTAATAATGAAATCTAAGAGAATTTTGGCTGGAAAGTCTGAATCACTGGTCGAAACAATATTTATACTGGGAGGTATCTCACGACCTTCTATTGATTCCCCCGGGATCCGTTTCCCGAATTCGAACATTTCTGACATGATCTTACAGTAACGTTGGGTGTCCCACAACGATAACAATGAATCTTGCGTGGAATAGGGCAGTCTCTATTCAAATGACCTGTTTTCTGGCAGTTCCAACAAGTCACCTCTCTAGGAGCTCTGTTGTTATTAAAAGGTGTGTTCGTATTGTGCCTAATTTCTTGAACACTAGGTGTACTAAAGCGATTGTCGCTAGGGACCTCTTCTGGCGAATCGGACACAAACGCAAAGTCGGGTTCAACAATATTCTGACGTCTCCGAGAAGGTGGTACGTAATGTTCGGCTCTATATTTCTTGCCTTCCAAAATCAGACATTGATCTTCTAGTTCTTCTAGTGAATTTACGACAGGTAATTGAGTGGTATAGAATGGAGCTAAATTTCTGGAAATAATATCCAATTTAACGTCTTCACTCATGAAGCCATATCGACGAAATAGAGCGTGCATACTCGATAGGTAATCCACAATCTTCTCAGAAGGATCTTGTGTTCGATCCAAAATTTCCTTGAACAATCTTGATCTATAATCTGGAGGTTCGAAGTGCTTGCACAATAATGATGAAAGTCCTTTCCAATCATTAAATCTGGAGCGATTGGATCTAAACCAGTTTAAAGCCTTGCCTTCAAAAAGGTCAATGGCAGAATCAAACAAGTCTCTTTCAGTGAGGTTACGAGCTACTCTGAGTTCTGAGACTCTCTCGAGGAAGCTGTGTACGGACATGTACTTTTGATCTCCAGTAAACTTGATTCCCCATTTTTCTACTCGTTGAGATTTGAAGTTTACAGAATGTTGCCGTTGAGGAGTAGATCCATGTGTTTGAGTTGCCCCTGCAACTGACGAAGTATCGGTATCAGATTCGTCTAAATGTGTTTTGTCCATTAATAGGCTTAAGTTCGGATCTTGACGAGATACTTGTTCCAAGTTGTCTAATGTCGTTAAGATGTCAACGAATAGTGCTGCTTTAATATCAGCATCTTCTGCTGACAGACTTTCTGTAGGAACCCGATCAATCCTATTTAGCAGATGTACCAAATGAGTCTGGCATCTCTCAAACTTAGGTTTAGCACTCTCTCCTGCTACAGTTTTTAAAGAAGATTTAATTTTCTTCAATGCATCCCGCACGTAAACTTTCTCCTCATCAAAATTGAGGTTATATGGAGGATAACTTAAAGATTTCTTCCGTTTCTCCAGTTGGATAATAGGACGTAAGGATGATCGAAGCCAATCAACGGTTTTAGAATCATCAGCAGGAATGCCACGAATCTTTAGCTCATGAATAAGCATGTCCTTCTTAAGGTACTCGATTCTCATGACGTAATCCATCGTAAATACGTAGAGTCACAAGTCAGTATAATAATAAAATCAAAGTGAGGAATAATAATTACTCAATAAAAATAAATGAATAATAGTAAAATATTTCACACTAATGCACGAAACTTTGCACTAGTAACACTGTGTCGTAGAACCACTTTCACTAAATCAATAAACAGAAAGTGATGCGACACCAAAACAAAATTTTGAAGCAGTAAAAGTACACTACTAAGTTCACTTGCACAATGCTATATAAAAATAATAAAAGAAATATTTGATAATAATCAAAGGTAAGTATCTGGGGATTTTTCAATAGACCAGAAAAAATCAAGCAATGAGAATAAAATAATAATCAATGTCAAAGAAGGGCAAAATCAATTAATCAAGGTAAATAATCAAAGTCAATAATCAAAGTAAGTAATCAAATAAATGCAGGTATAAATCATATAGCAAAGCAAAGGTAATAAAATAAACCATAAGTCACAGTACCTATAAGTCAAATCGGGAAAATAAAGGCGCAGAAGTTAAAGTCAGTAAGGCTAGTCAACACTGTGCTACTCTAATGTCAATATCAAAAAAACAAAGGCCACACACGTTGGGCGTCAATTTGTAAGACGTTGAATTCGGCTTTAAAATCTTTTATAAGTAAAATAATTTCGCTTTCACAAAATGGTAAAATAAGGGACCAATATTCTCTAGCTGGCTAGTACGAGCTGAAGTGAGGCTCTGACTCGTCTACAAATTACCCGACTCGCGTGAGTTCGTTGGCGCCACGGACTCTTAGCAGTTAAGAGGCCGAAAAGTACTCCACGGTGTTAGGGTGGCTCACTTAAACCAGCTCTAGTAGCTTCGAGATACTCCAAAGGAATAAATGAAATTCGAATTCATAACAAGTACTTGAAACATTTATTTCCAGTTAAAAAAAAAACAAAGCTCAATTGCTCCAAGAAATCAATCATGAAAGTTAGCCTCCTTGGCTATTGAAAGCATACGTAGTAAATAAATAAAACAATAAAAATAAGTACAATAGTGTAGCACAGGTCGTAAAATTTTAATCATTAACTAACCCTATGCAGTAGGAAAATGATATGGCGATCATTTGCAACTACTGTCGATCGACATAGACTGACTACTTTAAATTTAAAAATAATAAAATCAAATATTTTATACGCCTGCGCAAACCTTGTCACCAAAAATCAATAATATTTACAGTTGTTCTAGTACAGACGAAACCATTCCTTTGTAATACCAAAACAAAAATTGAAGGTTACCAAAGGAATGATTTACCTGACAAAATGATGAAGGCGACAAAATTCATATAAAAGAAATATTATTTAAAGGTATACCGTAAAAATGTCAATACTATTAGCGACTCAAAATATGAAGCTATAATTAACCAGGCTACAATTTAACATTTCAGCTTTGTGATCACTCCGCTATATAAAGTTTAAATCTATACTAAATAAAAATAATCCCGTCAAGGAATTCATGGCTAATTGCCTGATATTAATAATTAAAACTGAAGCAGGTTAAAATATATGCGAATAAACTGTTATGATTGAGAAATAAATTATCAATAAATATTATTGTTCAATAAGTAAGTTCGGGAGGTATTAACGAGTTGATCAAAGTGACATTAAAGAATTAATAAAAGCTTATCTGAAATCCCTCGCTGTGAGCCGGTAGCAGCTACAACCCTTGTGTCGTTCTATAGGACACGGAAGGCTAACATGGCAGATTTACGGTAAGTAAAAGCAAATGGTCTTCAACTGGTAAGATCGACAACCGATAATAGTGACCAGTCCATGAAACCCTATTGTTCTTAAGGGTCAAAATCCTCTGTCTTATGCTAAGGCAGCATGAAAATGCAGTGGGCTTCCATCAACAAACGAGTCTGGTTTTTACAATCCCAACTTCATTGGTTCTAGGGTGGCCATCAATTAAGGCAAAATAACAATCAAAACACAACAGACCACCACTAAATCATTGCCGTTTCTTGAATTATCCCATTAAATAATGGCGGTGTAACACCTGCTCAAGAAACGGGGCCCAGCTCGAAAGTTCACTGCACGAGGTATTCGTCAAAAAAGCCTCGAAGCCACGTCGAAATCCTAATTTATAATTAAGGTGCAAACAAGATGGTTGCCCGGAAATACGTCACAACCATAGACTATAGTTCTGGGAGATGAAAATCATCGATATGTATCGACTGTCAACATGCACTGCAACGTCAGATTCTGACCGCTACCAGCAAAATCAAGGATAAAAACATAGGCATTACTTAGCCATGACCCAAACATAAGAAACTCCAATCAAAATAAGTCGGTAATTAAGCCCCAAAACAAAGCCAACAAAACATTATCGACGACTAAGTGAAACCGAAAGTACACCATCCCTAATAAAGAAGTTAATGCCTAAACTACAAAGAGAAGACGAGCGAGTGAACTTAAACCTACGACAAGTTCATATGACAATTGTCATCCAAACGTCAGATAATTTTAAAATGGAAATATAACCCATAATAATTTAAATTAAAAACTAATATCCAGCCCAGAAAACAAGCATAAAACTAGCAATAAATATTCAGAACTCCATCCTCAGATACAGGCTTCAATCCAAGGTGCATCAGAATCCAAAACAACAACAAGTTATTTAATCGGTTGTTTACCGGTGATTCAGCCTGGCAGAGTGAAATCCTATAGTCAAGCTACAAGGTAACCTTAACAAATGAATAACAGGACTGGTAAAAGTGTTACAGTAACTTCTACATGCATGATTTTTAGGGCTTCAGTAGTACTTCAATAATTCAGTCAAACCTAAGTTAAGGAACCCTACAGATTCACTGGCCCGATAGGAAGTGAATTCTAGTACAGAAAACCTAGAATGGTCTTGATACCTCAAAATCCAGCGAATAAAATGCAAGGCAAGCTTAGGGCTCGACAAACAAAAGGTATAGTCTGAACAAAACATCAATAAATGATATTCTACAGCGTAAGACTGTAACTCCCAACTATTTATAGGTATGCAGTGTCTGTTACCAAAGAAGCCTTAAGTCAATCAAACCAAAAATTACAAGGCAACAGGGCATTGACAAGGAAATAGGTTAAAATCTATAGAACCATATGAACAAGCAATACTGAGGGTCACTGGTAAGTGTGCAATTAATAAATTATCAGGCAAAATAACTTGTGGTGTAAATACTTATAAGCCAGTATGTAGGTAGTCACTAAAATGGCAAGTTTTATTGGCGAAAATTGAACGTTACAACTCCCCCTCTCCTTCGGAAGGAGGGAAACCTGCGATAAGAGGTTTCACGACGATAATTTAAAAAAAAAAAAGAAAAAGTGGAGATAAAGGTAAGTTTCAAGAGGTATTTTATGTAGCCAAGTCAAATAATAACTCATCAAGATAATCAATTTACAAAACTAAAGCTAACTAGTCCCAGCAAGGACCGGAAGGAAATAAAGAAATCATAACTATAATATACAAGCATATACATAGGTAATTCTAGTGAGTATTTTGCCCGCAAGAGTCCAAGAGAACCCCGAACGCGAGAAGAAGCAACTCCGGATAGTTGGTGTGGTAGAAGTAACCTAAAGGAAATAATAAAAAAAAAAAAAAATGAGAGGCATAACCTCAAAAATAAAAATAAACAGTAGATCGAAAACGGCCTTCAGTCTGTATTGCGTCTCATCCAAATGTGGCTTGGAGGACCTCGTGTACGACCTCAGACCAACTAAACAAAGAAACCACAACTCACGCTCAAAAATAATCTCAAAAACCTACAAACCCTACACTCACTAGAAAGTGGAAAACTAAAGATAATCAATATCAACAAAAAAAAATAGCAGTTGTAACCCAGATGTTCCACCAATCAAAGGGAGTATGTTTTAGTACACACTAAACTAAAAGATACAAACGTGTCGATGACAACTAAATGTACCACAGCCTTCAACGTAAAATTTAATTAGGGTGTTCCGAAAGGCGGCTCTGCTCCTGGCCTGGCGTATCACACGAGACCTACGGACGAGGTCATACGCAGTAGTTTCGCCCTCCCCTGTGCTGCAGCAATGTACAGACTGAATCAGGGGTCAGACAGCCACCCCCCACAATACAACTCTGCCCGCAAATCTGCCTTCAGCAGAACGAACATTCCACAAAAGACGGCAAAGCGCCACCCAGGGGCACCAACGGCCCCTCAGCCTTTTCTATAGCAAAAAAAAAAGAAGGCTGTATATAAATAGGACAAAATCGGTAAATATAAAGTCAGGCTATACCCGAACCAAGACAAAATCGGTAAGTATAAAGCGTCTAAATGACGAAGTCAAAACCAATCAATAATCAATAAATCGCATCTGAGCGACATCAATAACGAAATTACTCCGTTACTTGCAATTCAGTTCGAACAGCGGCTTAAATCCCCAAAAGGGTAATCTCACTCTATCTAGAAAGCAACGTACATCAATCAAAAATAACTCAAAGTCCAACAAAGTAAATCGAGCAAATATAACAACAACGCAAATCAAGCAAAAACAGAGAGAGAAATTACGTTCTCGTTGCAAATATCCCGTACTCAACACGGTTTACAAAAAAAATTACAACGAAAACCTACCACTAAAACTGAAAGGAAGGACGAAGCAAAAAAAAAAAAAAAAAAAGTCATCATGAATAAATAACGTCTTCAAGACGAGCGACAGCAAAGATCGACCGGCGTTAGCCAATCCATCCAAACTAACCAAATAACTAAGGCGACAAATCAAGGTAAAAGTAAAATACTAAGTCCAAATCAGGGTAATCACTAAAGAAAATCCGGCAAAGCCAAATTTCCAAGGAATCAAGTCAAAATCGGTAGGTACTGAAATCGTTCCCCAAAGTAAAGATAGAATGAAAAGAAGGAAAATAACGAAAAGTAAAACCAAAAAAAAAAAACGTAAAGAAAGTCAACTCCTAGAGAAAATAAAGTCGTACCCACTCCTGTCTTGTTTCACGCCAAGACAACAGCGTACACAACCACAGACTGAATTGAGTGACCTTCAGTAATAAAGTAAATAAAAACATTGGGGAAGAAACAAGCATAAGCAAGAATAAAGGTTCTACTAAATGAACGTCATAAAACTAATACTATAAAATGTTAAATGCTGGAGTGGCAACCTAAAGACATAATCGATAAGCAAGAAACTATGGTACAAAAAAAAATCTACGAAACAGCTAATAATACACCGAAGATACCGAAGGCTAAGATTCATTTAACAGGTTTGCCACAACATTTACAAGTGAAGTGAGAAGCCAACTGAAGGTTAACAACTCTGATACCCATTGTAGTAAACCGCTGAGGGCCTGATTCACTACCAACGACACAAACCGGCTGAAGGCGATTGGTCTGTCTCCGTACTCTTGATATGATTTCTACTATCACGGGTACGCCGTGCGGAGTATTTCTAACCAACTACATTCGGCCTGTCAAGTTTCACGCCGAGACAGAAACCGAACTTCATTAGAACTCCACGTCCGTTGGGCGCCAAAATTTGCTACGCTTTTATTTGCCCAAAGATAAAAAAAAAATAATTTAATTTTTAATTAAAAAAAAAAAGGAATTAACAGCAACAAAGCTCAGCCGAGGGTGAGAGGCCTTGAGAGAGCGAGCAAATGCCCTAGCTCAAATGCCGAAGAGTAGGGGGGGGTAGTAAGGGGCGCCACCGTTTTGTAGCCAGGCCAAAACGGAAGCCTCCGCGATCTCGGTGGGTGCTCACTCTCCACTGAACTTAATAATGAATAATAAAAAAAAATTAAAAAGAAGAAAAGCAAATTACGAAGGGGTGTTGTTGGACGTCTCAAATAAAACTAAAAATTTTAAAAACACACTAATGCCGTTTATTCAAATAAAAAAAAATTATTGAATAGGTTTTACACCCAAGAAAAATTAGTTTCCAATGACAGTTCCAATTTACAGCATGGAACAACCAACAATAAAAATATTCATATATATCCGCTCTGCGGATAGTTACATTTATTAACAACAAAAAAAATGATTGATTAGGTTTTACGCCCGAGAAAAATTAGTTTCCAATGAGTTCCAATTTACAGCATGGAACAACCAACAATAAAAATATTCATATATATCCGCTCTACGGCTATAACGTTCACAAAAAAAAGTAACCCCAAAACCTGTGTCACTTCATCGGGATGGTATCACCGATACTGCCGTGGCTGCTTGGCACGAGGCCTGGTGGGCAACTCTAGGTACACCCTAGTTTAAAACTGGTAGCGCCTCTGGATGAAACCCCAGATGAACGGTGTCCAAGTAAAAGGACCTGGGTAGAAGCGACCCGGTAAAAGGACCCTAAGAAGTAAAACAGGCGCATCAGCACAACGGCAATATTTGCGAAAAATTTACATTTAATAAATGGCTGAAGGCCCAAATGATTAGATAAATGGACCAACACTGTGCAACCACCCTAATAATACAGAAAAACCCAAAATTTAGAAAAATTATTATTGCGCATGCGCCACGCGCATGCGTCTAAAATTGTCTGCGCACCTCACAGGGTGTGCCGTAACCCTTCTGCAGCCATTAATTAACAAAAATATCGACGTGAGGGCACTGCGCATGCTCAGGATGACGAATAAAATTAAAAGAACTTCATCCAAGCCAAGCAGGAAACTCACTAAATTGAAACCGCATGTTTCTAGAAAAAGTAGTTAGTGCGCATGCGCCACGCGCATGATCAAAATTGAAATCCCAACTTTCAGATTAATAAAAAAAAATAATTGCAAAGTAATTTCCCACTTGAACTTAGAGATATATATGCTAAATCGCAATACAGCAACTGCGCATGCGCCGCCCACACGCCGACATGGGGTGCCAATGACTCCAAATAAAATCCCCTTTCAAACCCTGAATAAGCGACCCATAAAAATATTATTCCCACATAATTACAAAAATCCCAGAAAATAATGTTATTTAATTATCAAACCTATTCGACAATAATTTTACAATTTTACAACCCTGAACAAATTCCCCAGAAAATATTAACACGACGTAATCCCGAAAAACCCGAAAACTACAGTTATTTACTTCAATTCAGCAATACCAAAAAAAAAAAACAGCTGCACAATGTCGGCCATTTAAATCAATTAAAGGAAAGAATACATAATTATCAATCAAATAAAAATTAATTAAACCATATCCACCAATTGCAGTAAACACATGTAAGACTTAGCAATTAACCAGAAAAATTACAAAATTATATTCGGCTAATTAAGCACATAAATTATTGAAATTAGATTACATTAATAGCGACACAAAGAAATAAAACCCTAGGCATTAACGTACAACATGCAGGCTTAAGGCCACGCGGTTCGGTTCGGATGAGTTCCTTTTTTTTTTGACAATAAAATAACAATGACAATAGAATAAAAAAAGATAGGCTTGAAAAACGTGCATTTTGTAAGTACAATGGGCAATACGGTATTGTAAAATTCTAGCGACATAAATAGATATCGATAACAGGAAGCATAAAAAAAAAATACATGAGTTTTGACCAAAAATTCAAGGTTTTAAATATTAACGTAAGATAATATTATATTTTATTTACGAATAAAAGCAAAATTAAAGTGACTGCAATTGATTTCAAACATAAAATGGTTAGACTTACCCGATGACGATGGGGTCTCACACGTTTTTTTACGTTTCCTGACTTGCACTCCGTCGCTTTAAAATCCGGCTATGCCGTAAAAAAAGCTTTCAATCCAACACTATACTAAACCAAAGCAATTTAAAAGCTTTAATAAGAAAACGGTGTCCAAAATCCACTCACGTGTAAAAAAAAATTGGCTGGACACACGCTTTCACGACGGAGACAAGTCAGTAAGTAAGTAAGCAAGGCCGTAACAATCGCGCACGACCTCCCGGAAGAGCTGCAATCCTACCAACAAAATAGAAAGCTTCCTGTCAATAAAAAGGGCGCTAGAATTCAAGACCTCGTACCTACACAAAAACCTAATGAACTAACCTAGCCGAAGCGAACCCGTACAAATAATAAAGTAACCAAAGAGCGGAGACAATAGAATCCTGGGTTACCCTTGTACCCCCTCCTGCGCGACGGTGAAACTAAAGAAATTTGTTTTTAATTAACTAATACATGGGCAATATAAATTATTACCAAACACGGTCACCCGTATACAACCAACGGTACATCAGATAAATATTTCCCACATCTAAGGAATAAGCGATATAATCGATCTCGCAAAGGTCGATAGATGTCAACCTAGAAACTAAATGACTTTACACCAATTACCAGCTTTAAATAAACACCCAAGTGGCTCCTACATTACATAACGATAAACAGATTTCAATACAATGCAATTGGCTGGTAACAATCACCCGATAGCAGTCAATACAATATCAATAAGTTAGGTCGATCGAAGGGATTAAAATCGATATTGACGCCCACTTCTATTCATATAAATTAAAGGAACAGGGTTTATTTATAACCTACAAAGTGAAATGTCCCTAACGATCAGATCGTCACACCATTCTAGAACCAAACAAAGGAAAATATAATACGGAAAATCCACTGTATTTCCCACGAAAATGTATTTGACACGACCATAGCGGTAAGTCCTATAACTTACTCTATTTACACCGTCTGTAGCTGACTGTTTTTAGGCTACTAACTTAGGACACGGTCTGCCATTTAACAAGGGAGAAAAATCGACTTTCAACCCCTAAGCCAAGGGAGATATGGAATCAAGATGAAAGATAAGGTAAGGATCTGCTTTATTAACCAGGCATTCGCAGCCAGAGACCGTTTTAACAACTCTTACATACCTATATAACCTTACGTACCATCGAAGGCAAAATTACCTAAGATCTTAGTCTGCAGTCATAGAATTCAAATAGTTATCTTTATTTTAGGTACAACACAAGCTGGATCAGCCACTCGAGGTAACGGCATTGCCAGAAAAATAAAGGAGGAACCAGATAATCAACAAATGTCATAAGAAAGGAAAGCAACCTCTAAACACCGAGAGAGAGAGTTATGTAACAGTACAATGATACGAGTAATATATATATATGTATAGCCTTATTTTTACTAGTAAAATGTTTTATAAATATCTATGTACATTTAATAAACAGCAAAACAAATATGTTGAAAGGTTCTTGACAAAAAGGTGAAGGCGACATAATAATAAACTTTAAATAAAATTTTGGTTTGTTTCAATTCATCACATACTAATGGTTTTTCATAGAGCACATTGTACTACCTTAATGATTATTTCTCACACCTTAGCAAAAATAGGCTTTAACCCCTAGTACTAAAAATAAACCGTTACAGGTGTTTGCATGAATCTATTATTGTGTGTCTGCGTATGGTCCTTGTAAGTAGTATTGTCCGTTTGAGATTTAGGTATTCGTTATGGAATGAGTTTAGTAGCATCGAATCCTGACGGTCTATAGTTTTCGATATTTTCACTTGAATGTATTTTATTGTTTGTCGTTCTATAAGTTTGATTCTGTCCTCTGTCTGTTTGAATGTTTTTGTCAATGAGTTTTGGTATTCTTCAAAATGCTTGGAGTTTTTACTTATGTCTCTTATTGTCTTAGAGAGACCTTGACCTATGGAATTTAACCTTAACCTTAATTTTTCTTCGCTGTTAGCGACCAAATCAAATTTTTCCTGTGTAACTAGGCCACAGCACCATGAAAACCCCTTGCCGATGAAGTCCAATGCTCTTTTGTGTCTTGTTGTTGTATTTATCGTCATTGAATTAATGCTCCAACCTTGTTCTAGAAGTTTTAGTTCTTCTGAGAAGGATTTCGCCAGTTGGCTGATGTGGTGGATGATGACACACTCGTTGCTTTTAGCTATTTTGTTTTCGCATGCCCCTTCAAGTGGATTCGTTTCTATCATGCTATTGTCGGTCCATTCAGCTTCGTATGTCAGTGGTATTGTTGCATCATATGTAATAGTTTCTGGGAGGGGCTTCCAAAAAGCCCCAGCACTGACCTCTACGCTGTGAGTATCCTGCATAGTTCCACTTCTTAATGCTAACAGTGACCTGATAAAAGAAAATATTGAAATAGCTGTATCTGGGTAGTTTTCTCCTTTTACACCTCTGTGACTGTCTAGACGCTGACCTTTTTATTACAATTTGCTTTGTATAACGAAATTTAATTATATTTTTTGTACCTAGCTCAATTTTATTTTAAGTACCTAGATATCTTGTAAAGAAATGCAGGTTATAATTTGCCATTATTTATGAATTTTTTTTTTTTTTTTATGGTCGTATAATCTAATAGGTATAAGTAGTAGGTACCTATTTCATTAAAAATTTACTTAATAATTATTTATTCAATTTTATAGGTAGTATACTTAATTTTATAGTACAGTAGATACTGTCGGTAATAATTTTTTCCTTTATTTTACACATGAAATAAAAAAAATTATTGATAATTTATTCTTCCATTTCTATAGATAGATGTAACAGAACTTTTCATAAGATAATTTTATGATTCAATTATTTTAGTATTTATTACATAATGTTATATTAATATAAATCCCAAGTGGATAATATGGCTATTATCCGAGCCATTAGATACCTTAATATTAAAATGTACTTTCTATGATTATTATTACACCGTTGCTATTTGCCTCATTAAATATGTTTTTATAGCTAAGTATTTTTATATTTTTGTGTTACAGCAGGGTCCCTATTTACTAAAATTAAGAACAAATATGGGGTTTATATACACATGGGTTAAATTTCGGGGGTGGGAATTGGTGTCCAGGGGTCGTAATATGGCAAGATTCTACTGACATGAACTATGTCCTTTTTGCTATTTTTCGATACACCCTTCTGAATTTCATAGTCTACTTCGGAGATTCTCTTTGTTATGTAATACGGACCAAACCAACGTAGAAGTAGCTTCTCGCTTCTGCCCACTTTTCTTATAGGAGTGAATACTTTTATTTGGTCGCCTTCTTTATATTCTACATGCCTATGTTTGGAGTCATATCTGAGTTTGTCTATTTCTTGTTTTCTTGCTAGATTTTCAACAGCCTTGATTCTTACTGTTAATGCAGTGTCTCTTATGGTGTCGCTATTTAGTGGGTCTGTTGAGTGAGTCATGTTTGCTTCTGTGGGTAATATTAGCTCTCTCCCATATACCAGCATAAATGGAGAAAACTTTGTCGTATCCTGTCGACTTGTATTGTACGCGAACGTGACGTGACTTAAAAATTGATCCCAATTTGTTTGGTTCGTGTTCGTGTACATGGAGAGCATATCTGCTAAGGTTTTATTGAATCTTTCAGTTAAGCCGTTTGTGCTTGGATGGTATGCTGTTGTAAATTGTTTTATTGTTCCCATTTGTTTTAGTAGTTCGTTGACCAATTCTGACTGGAAAACTTTTCCTCTGTCACTTAATAGATATTTGGGTGCCCCATGTCTTGTTATTACGTTTTCCAGAATAAATTTTGCTATTGGGCCTGCTTTGCCACTTGGTAGTGCCTTTGTTTCCGCCCAACGTGTGGCGTAGTCGGTAGCTACTACGATCATTGTATTCTGTGAACTACTTTTGCGGAATGGTCCTAACAAATCTATGCCTATCCTTTCAAATGGTGTTCCCACAGGAATCGGCTGTAGGAGTCCTATAGGCTTACGATTTTGTTGTCCTTTTCTGGCTTGACAATCTGGGCATCCTTTAATGAATTTTTCGACATCTTTTTGCAGTCCTTCCCAATAATACCTATTTTTAATTTTATACTATGTTTTGGTAGTACCGAGGTGTCCACTTAGGGGTTCAGAATGGTTACTATAGATAATTTCTCCAATAAGATTCTTAGGGACTACTAACAGATTATCTGTGCCTTCCTGGTTGTGGTTAACTTTGTATAACACGTTGTCTACCATTCTAAAATTTTTTATACGTCTTCGGGTACCTACGGTTGCAGTACTTGGGTCGGTTAGGGCTTGTATAAGTTGTTTTACCTCTGGGTCTTCGAGTTGTAGTCTTGACATGTCGTCAGGCTCTAATAGGAACGTAGGGACTTCGTTTAGTTCTTTGTTATCTCCAGGTCCTAGTACTGGATACCTACTTATACAATCTGCGTCACGGTGTGCTACGCCACTTTTGTGCGTAATAGTGTATTCAAATTCTGACAGTTTTATGGACCACCTTGCTAGTCTCCCAGTTGGATCTTTTAAAGATTTTAGCCAACAGAGTGCGTGATGGTCTGTCACTATCCGGACTGGTTTTCCATAAATTAGATGTCTTAGGTATGTAAGCCCCCATATCGCTGCTAGTCCCTCTATTTCTGTTATTGTATAGTTTTTCTCGGCTTTTGAAAGACTTCGGCGAGCATAAGCCACTGGATGTAGTTGTTCGTCATCTCCTTCCTGTAAAAGAATTACTCCGATTCCTATTAAACTTCCATCCACTCTAAGTTCGCAACTTTTTGTTGGGTTATAGTGTGCTAGAACCGGTGCAGTACATAGCTTTTCTTTAAGGACTTCAAAAGCTTCTTGTTGATCTTCTTCCCATATAAAGCCTGTATCTTTCTTTGTTGCTTGATGTAAGGGATGTGCAATAATTGAAAAGTTTTTTATAAATTTTCGGTAGTAATTACATAGACCCACGAAACTTTGTATGTCTTTTATAGTCTTAGGTATAGGGAATTCTTTAATTGCCAACAATTTTTGTTCGTCCGGTAAAATACCATTTTGTGAGACGGTGTACCCTAATATGTTAATGCTGTCTTGTAGATATTCACATTTGCTTGGTTTTAGCGTTAGGCCGGCTTCTCTTAGTCGCATGAAAACTTTTTCTAGTTTTTCGAGATGTTCTTCTAGCGTTTCTGAGAATATTATTATATCGTCCATATAGATTAGGACTTCCCTCCATTTTAGATCTCTGAACACTGTATCGGCTAATTGCTGAAATGTGCTAGGAGCGTTGCATAAGCCGAAGCTCATGTAGTTAAATTCCCATAGTCCGTGTCCCGGTGCTTGAAATGCAGTGTAAGGTTTGGACTCTTCTTTAATTTTTACCTGCCAAAATCCAGAAAACATATCCAGGGATGAAAAATACCGTGCATTGCCTAGATAGGTCATTATATCATCAAGATTAGGGATGTAATAAGCCGATTTTCGAGTAGCCTCATAATCTACACAGAATCTAGTTTCACCTGATTTTTTCTTAACTAGCACGACCGGACTGGCCCACGGGGAATTGCTAGGGCGAATTATGTTGTATTTTGCCATTTCTTTTATTTGCTGATCGATTAACTCCCTTTCTTTTTGTGACACTCTGTATGCCTTGGTTTTGATTGGTTGAGTATCTCCTACGTCTATGCTGTGTTCTACTAGATCTGTTTTTCCCATATATTTCGGCGTCTTTGAAAAAACGTCGTTATATTCTTCGAGCAGATTTTTCAATTCGGTTTTGATGTCGCTGTTATTTAAGTGGTCGATTTTATGGTCGTTTATGGTGACTATTTCGTCGTCATTTTGATCTTCTTCTACATATAGTAGTGGTGCTTCCTGTAAGTCATACAATCCAATCTTTTTCAGGTAGCCTAGTGTTGTTCCTTTAAATATTTTAATATTGTTGTGACTCTTCGTCACTGCTTTTAATACGAAGGCATTCTCTGTTATATAAGGCGAGGTCAATAAAATCATACCCCTTGGCCTTAGTAACTTGTCATTTTCTACGAATACCAAATTTTTTAATGTTTCAGAAGTTAATGGTTCTATTTCCGTACCCAATTTAATGTCTATTTGCATATTTGGCTTCAAAATATAGTCTTCACTTGAGACTACTTTATATACTTCTTCTTCATTATCTTCATTTTCTAACATAGAGAGCTGTGTACCAAGCTCTGTACTCTCCTCTATTTCACTTGCTTCCTCCTGGGCTTCTTGTTCTCTATTTTCTTTAAAAACTAATGTCGTTTGTCTATTTTGATTATAAAATCGTACAGTTTTTTGGCCAAAGTCTATTTTAGCTTTATTTTTAGCCAAAAAATCGGTTCCTAAAATTAACGGCTTAGAAAGTTTTTCTACAACTAGATAGCCTGATAAATTCCCTAATTTTATTTTTACTTCAGTCGTTCCTAAAGGTAGAATTCTATTTCCCCCTGCTGTAACTAAATTTATCCTTTTATCTAGAGGTTTTATGCTTAATGCTAATTCTTTGTTTACTACACATTGACTGGACCCAGTATCTAGTATAATATCCATATTTAAATTATTTACATATCCTTTTACTTTCAGAATGTTTTGACCTAAGCCCATTGAGTAGAGGACGACTTCATTTGGGCTAATTAATTGAGTCGTCCCCTGTCGTTTGGGGAGCTTGGTCTTGAGAATGATACTCTTCTGTTGTCCCTATTTCTGTTCTGGCCGTTGGCCCTCGGGTTGTCACAAGAGTAGTGACCACCTCTATTGCAATTGTGGCACCTTGGTCTGCCATCGTTGCACCTCGTGTTGGGTATATAGTTTTCATTCCTTTCTCTGCTACTATCTCTGTTTCTATTGTAGCTATTTTGGGGTTGGAAATTTCCTCTATTCGATCCCCTATAATTGCTTCTCTGTGGTGCCCTATATCGATTGAAACTGGTACCTCGATTTCCCTCTGTTCTTTGACCGAACCTATTTTCAGTGTATCGTGGTGGGTTATAATTACTTCTGAATCCCACGCCACGATGTTGTTGGTTAGATCTATAATTTATTCTATTTGATCCCCCTTGTTGTGGTGTAATTGACAGCAAGGATGTTTGTGCCGTCATCCTGTTCACTAGCGCTCTTTCTTTTATTTCACTAAGTTTAAGCACGAGTGCCTTTAGTTGCGAAAAGTCCATATTTGCAGAACTCATTAAGTAATACGTTTCGTAGTATGATGAGTGTAATCCATTTTCGAAATGGTCCCTAAACAAATCAAAACTGATGTTTGGGTCGAGTTCATATGCCAATGTGAGTAGGTCGTAGTAATATTTTTTAATGTCCTCGTTGTCTTGTTGTTTTCTCGTATTAAATCTAAATTTTAATTTTCGCATTGGTTGTTCGCCGCTAAATTCACTTATTATATCTTGTCTAATTTTTGCCCAATTATTGTCTTCATTTGCGGGTTTAGTTATATAATCATTGTACCAATAACTAGCAGGGCCCTCCAGAAAATTTCCCAAATAGGATATTTTGTGGCTGTCACTCCAGCCATTACAAGTAGCTATTTTATCATATTTTGATAAGAAGTTGACTGGAGAGTCCAAGCTAGGGTCAAATGTTGGTGGCGAAATGAATTTAGGGGTAGCAGGGTTTTTTTGCCTCGGCGAACGCGTTTTCTAAAGTTGTATTTGCCATGCTATTATTTGTTACAGTAATTTGATTATTTGAGTTCTGATTTGTCCCTAAATGTCCTACTTGTCTTGTTGTATGTATTGGTATGTTTATTTTTGGGTCACTGCTCGGGTCTGTGTTGGTTTGGTTTTTGGGTGGAACCTCGGGTGGGACGATTATTGAACTGTTGTCAGGTATAGGTTGTTTTGGGGTCTCGGAACTATCTGTTAAAGTTGTTACAGGGGTATTAGGATTGGATTTTAGTTTTTTGTTATGTGTTTCGGGGATGGTCAAGTCAAAGGTAAATTTTGTCCCTTCAATAGCCGGAGCTGAGGTTGTCTGTGTAGGGCTTCTTTGCAAAGATGTATTTGGAGCAAAAGGACTAATGTCGGTACTTCTGTGTGTTGGTTTAAAATTGACAAGTAAATTTAATGCCGCTTTGTTGATTTGATAATCTTTTTTCGCGCTGCCCTGTGCTTTACTCCTAGTGATTCTTTCGTCACCACTCATCTGGTTTTAGAAAGATATTTTTGCGTGCTAATAGGTAGTAGGTGATAAAGATATATACTGATAATCTGTAAAATGGTAAAAAAATTCTAAAAAAAGGATATAATTATTTTTGTTTAAACTTTGGCAGATTTACAGTTCATCATTCCCAAATAATATAAGAAATTTTGCCTTTAATCGAGCCATGCGATCATCATCTATAGTGGGAAAAAATTGTTGGGGCCCTTTAAATGTGGGTGTGACAGGAAGGCCTGTTTCCTTATGTACCTTTATATCTGTGATTATTAAATTTATTTTTTCGAGTCTTTTTCGTTCTCGTTGATTTTTATTCAATTTTTTGCGGGCCATTGATCCTCAGTTGTATAAATAACTATTTGACTTAGAAAAAAGTGATTTTTGCAAGTGCCTTTAATGCAGAGTGTATTATTTCCGCCAGCGGGTAACTGGCACAGAAATAAAAATCTGTATACTGCTGCCGATAGAAACTCTAAAACCTCGCCAGCGTGAACTAGGCACAAGGTAGAATTTAATATCAGTCACAGAATAGCAATCGAGATAGCAATCTTAGCTTCGCCAGCGTTAACGGGCACAAAGTAAGATTACTACCGGTACACGTCTGTATAGTACTAATCTCGCCAGCGTGAACTGGCACGAGACAGGACCATGTCAAACTTTTTATGAGAATAGCAATCTAGATAGCAATCTTAGCTTCGCCAGCGTTAACGGGCACAAAGTAAGATTACTACCGGTACACGTCTGTATAGTACTAATCTCGCCAGCGTGAACTGGCACGAGACAGGACTATGTCAAACTTTTTATGGATAATATAACCTTTTTCTTTAAAAAAAAAAAACATGCCCTAAGATTTAATGATCATACTAAGTATTTAATATTATAAAAAAATTCACAACGAGAATGAACCAGAAAATCTTTTTAAAAACTTTTTTTTAAAGGTACAAAAAAATTAGGAATAGGCCAGTATGCAATATTAATACCTAGAAATAATTAATACCTAAAAATCACACTAAAGTAAATCCAAAAGGAAATAAATTTTTTCCTTTAAGAAATTGTAACCAGGGTTATTATTACTTTACCAGTTATTTTGCAAAAAATAATAATATAAACACGGCGCCTCCACCAAGTTGTCACGCCCTGTGGGTGCGACTGGGGACGTGACCTAAGATCGGAATAAAACACTAAATTTTATATAACAATAACAAATTAATTTATTTACTGTTAGTCTGTTTCAAATAAATCATTACAATTATTTTACACTCAAATTACGTTATGGTTAAATATTACCCTTGGTTACATTTCCTTATAGGTGAGATAAACTATAGTTTCATACTTACAATAAAAGATTAACTTTGAAAATAACCATCGTGGGGCTGCTTTCGAGCGGCGTCTCGCAAAGGGGAGAATCGGGGTAGAATCGATCAGTTACCTTGTCGGCCAACAACTGTTCCCTGCCATTGATCAAATTTGACTTTATACCTTCCAAACGGTTCGTCAAGTCAGCACTCTTTTTACTAGGTATCTTTTAATCTATTTTAGGTAAACGATGTACTTACGGTCAATGCATAGGTCGAGCACCTCTGTTTCCTGCTGACTTGCCGAATCGGCTTTATTGGCGTGTTTATACATTTAGTAATAAATGATGGGAAGTTAATTTCTTTACTGAGTGTTTCTTTACTAAAGTGGATTTATGAAATATTGATTTTAGGTTTTGAATTATTTTGAGAAAATATTCTTTTTGATTATTCCCTTTGTGACAATATTTTACGTCGAGGAAAAATAATTGGGCATAAATTACAAATTTAAAACTAGTTTAGGGCATTTTCACTGTCTCTCCGGTCTAGTTCACCAAATTTGTTTGTTGGCACATATCTGGGTTCAGGGTTGGACGGTTCGTAAAAGCATTACCTTAAGATTCACGTGTGGACCGAAAATTACGTGGTTTATAAGCATCGTCAAATCTAAAAATAGCGGTCGTGAACGTGTTAATTTAATAGTGGGAATATTATATTGTCTACATAAAATAAACTTACCTGATGGATTTTTTTTAACACCATGTTCAAAATTTTATTTGAACGATTATTCATTTTTAAATAAATATAACACAACCTCACAAAATAATAGAAATGGTAAATTACGTATTGAAATCGGCGTCCGCTGCGACATTAAAGTCCCGACCGCGAAGACAAAAAATTCACTTATGCACGTGTACGTTAAACAGAATTGTAAACAAGCACGAGGTGAGACTTTTGGCGCGAAAATACCTAATTGGCATTTGACAACGTCGCAGGGACTCGTATGTATATTGAATATGCCATTTATGTACAGTGGGTCTCGCATGTAGTAAAATGGGCTCGAATGTACGTTGCATACTTGTATGTTTAAATTTTGATAACATCTTACCCCTCAAGCGGGGATATTATTCAAGGTTATAACGACATTTTAAAACATAAGAATATATAGTCTAAAAAGCATCCCATCGAGTGGGCCTCGGGTGGCCTGTCAAATATATAATAATAATAATAATAATAATTAAGGTCTTTTATTCATGAAAAAAAAACTATTACAAAAGCAAAATATTTACAATTTAAAGGGCGAGATTCAGTTCATCCAATTCCGAAAAAAAATGGATGCCTGTTCTTACATCTAACCCTAGTAACAGAGAATTTATTTAAAAATTTTATATTATAATAAGCTAAAACTAGATTACCTATAGTAACAAAATGAAAAGTAGAAATAAGAAAAATAGAAATAACAGAAATAGCGCGCGGCAACAAACAAGTCCAAATATTTCCCCACAAAAACTATTACAATTCTTTTCCCCCTCTCTCCTCCCCACTCAAACAGGTCAACATTCATTGATCAGATAGTAATTTTTTGAATATTTTCATTTTAAATATATTTTTAGAATTAATATCCCTAATTTCGATTCCTAAGTTATTTATGGTGTTTGCAATTTGATAACTAAAACATCTCTTGTACATTTCGGTCGAATGAAGTGGAGGCGTTAGCGTTCCTTTAAAACGAATGTTCAAATTGTGAACATCTGCGCGGTAACGCACTTTGTTATATAGATATGGGGGTGTTTTTGTGATTAGAATTTTAAAGAAAAAAGTAGCCGAATGTAATAATCTTCTATTAACCATGTTTAACCAATTATTTATTTTGAGCGTATGACTTATAGGGTGATATTTCCTTATACCGTAAATCAATCGTAAGCAAGAGTTCTGAAGCTTCTGAATTCGACCGATATCGGCACTTTTTAAACAGGGTCCACAAATAGTGTCACAAAAGTTAACCTGAGAAAGAACCAACGATTCACACAGCATAGATTTGATTTCTCTACTGAGGAAATGTCTATGCTGAAAAATTAATTTTAGATTAATATAACCTTTTTGAATTACTTTATTAACGTGCTGTGTAAACCGCAAATCATCATCCAGAACTAGTCCTAAATTCTTGAAATTTTTATAAAATTTGATAGGTTCATTGTTAATTAATATGTCACTCTTATAAGACCCAACAAATTCATATCGGGCCTCGCTTTTATAGCTGGATACGTAATAATATATATACAGATTATCAAGGGAAAGAAATGTTGTTGAGAACGTTTTCGGCCTGATTGCAGCCATGTTTCGAATTTTGCATACGCCTATTAACGTTGCCGTTGATAAAGTTTGTTACTTTATAATGGCTGTATGTGTACTTCATAACTTTTTAAAGAGAAGGGCAAGATCATATGTTGGTGGGAATGCTTTTGATTTTGTAAATGCAACGTCTCACGAAATAAATTACAATACTGACTGGCGAGAAAATGAAGTACAACTTCTTGGTCTAAGAACTGTACGTCAGAGTACTTATTTATCAGCTAAATCAAATCGTGAGAAATATGCTACCTACTTTAATGGAGAAGGTGTAGTGTCATGGCAAGAAGACATGCTAATTAAGAGCTTAAACATTTCTTTTACTTCTCATTTGAATTTAAATATTGACACAAACAAATTGAAAATAAAATATTTGACTGTTAAATGAATTATAAATAATAAATAAAAACTGAAATAATATAACGTTTTCATTGCTTTCACCTTTTTCCTTCTTTCTACGGACTGCACTTGCTTCTTCTTCTTCAATGACAGAAGAACGGTTTTGGAAGCGGAAGTCTCTTCTGGGGACGAGGGACTATCCGCCATAGTATCAAAACTCTCTGTAGGTGTTTCATGTTCTCGGGTAAACGTTAATATATAAACCAAGAAAAATTCGTGCTGACAAATTTTAAGAAAAACCGTGACGTGGCGCGCTTCAACACTGTACGTGTGTGTTCGCGGTACGCCACACTCCAGCGGAAAGCACGTCTGAAATCCCTTCCCGTTCTATCATTGCGTGCAGCGATGCTCACTTACGCACATGATTTTCCATATGTTTTTAGAAGATGACACGATAAACCGCGCGAATAACGTGTGTGTAGGGCCAGCTATTGATTGATTCTTTTTCTCTATGCTATATTTCTATCCAATAAGAAGTTAGCATATTTTGGAGAAATATTGGCCATTTATTTATTATAAACATTTACTCGGGCATCATCAAAGTCATACGATTCTCCAAATTATCCGGAGTAACACTGTTTTAGGCATTCATTAATAATATGAATCAAAAAAGAGACTACAAATGGAGAGCATAATTAAACTATATTTATATTAATATTGTCAGAGCCGCATGCGTGAGTTTTAATAGTGCGTACTATTCTAAGTACTTTATATTCATTCATTTCTTCAAGCTTAAAGTTATGGTGAAAGTTAGTTTTTAAATTATTTTTATAGAAATCTAGAAGCTCTTTTTTTGGAGGATGTAGATTGGCAGCAGCTGTAATAAAAAAGTCATTAATTTTGTTAGCATAACTCAAGTGTGCCGGTATATTAGATTTTTTATTCTTTAACATATTCAACTTTCGAAGTTCGGCTCATAAATCTGTATTTGTACAGTTGTTAAATTTGTTTCTTAGGTAAGCTTTCTTTTCATTTATAGCAGATGTGTAATTACGGAGTTGTTTATAATATGCATAATGATCATGATTTTTTGTTACTTAAAACTTTTTTAACGCCTTATGTAATTTTTGTAATAATTTTACATTATCAGTTACCCATGAAGAGTACTTGTAATTTCAGTTTCTTTTAAAAGTTTTAATTGGGGCATGAGCATCAAAAATTGTTAATACAATACCATACTATTGAAAATTTCTATTTTTTTGTCAAAATCAGTAATAATATAAATATTGTGCAATGGTAAAAACTCCAGATCCCTTTGAAAGTTCATAAAATTAATACCTTTTGAGTCTCTAAACGAGAACCCTACGGGCATTTGAGGCTCAGTGTTCAAGTTTATTTTTAAGTACTTTGGGCAGTGATCGGATATTTGAATATTGTTTACTCCAGACAGAATTACGTCCTCCATGTTGGAAAATATTAAATCAAATCATATCAAATCAAAATATGCTTTATTGTCATAAAGTATTATTTTTATCGGCAAAGCCTTTTTTAAAATTAAATTAACAATAAAATATAATAATATAGTAAAACTTAAAATATCGGAATAAACAAAAAAAATGCAAATAATTATGACAGAGTATCACCAAAATATTCATCTAGAGTATAATAAGCTTTTTCCAATAATATATTTTTAACATTTTTTTTAAACATTTTAAAATTTGACATTTTCTTAATAAAAACTGGAAGGAAATTAAAAATTTTTTTAGAATCATTATGGATTTTTTTTATAAGACTTGAAGAAGAAATAGGTAAACATATATTAAAGGTTTCTCTTGTATTATAAGTATGTGAATTAATACTATTTCTATGCTTTTTATGAATTAAACAAACTGTTTCCAATATACAAATTGAAGTTAGTGTTAAAATTTTTTGTGAGATAAATAGAGTTTTACAAGAATCTCTAGATCTAGCTTTGCACAAATATCTGATAGCTCTTTTTTGTAAAATAAAAATTGAATTTAGAAGATATTGGCTTGAATTTCCCCAGAAACAAATTCCATATCTCAAAAGAGATTCTATTAAAGCAAAATAAACATTTCGAAGAACCGCCATATTCATTTCATGAGAAAGTACTCTCAGGGCATAACATCCTGAAGCTAATTTTCTATATAACTTTTTGATATGTTCATTAAAAGAAAGATTTTGAGTAATATAGATTCCTAAATATTTTATAAGTTTGGGGTTATTAATTATTAGATTGTCAAAAATTATATTATTAAGTGTACACTTAAAAGTTAATATATTTGTTTTAGTGATATTAAATGAGAGTAGATTAGAGTCACACCACTTTTTAACATTTATTAAATCTTGTCACGTAACGTGCGAGTTTAAATAGAAAATGCTAATACTGAAACGGCAGTTGAAGACACTTACCCGGATTCCCTTTTTTTTCGGTAATCGGAGGTCGACCTCGTGCTCTTCTTATCCGTTGTCAGATGGAGAAACAAAACCTTCGATAGTCAGGACCAGTTACGTAACACACACATAAATTAACGGGAATGAGTTAATGGTGAGTAGAAAAACTCGCGGAACTTTTGGTAACTTGTACCAGGCGATGAGTACTTCCTCAGACCGTGCTTGGTACTGTCCATTGACGCCGATAGTTGCGCATGGGCGATGGGCGTTGCAAATTCAACTGCATGAATATTGCGCGGTAAAACTAATAAATTAAATCGCGGACAACTAACCAAAGGGTTTTTTTTCCATATAATCAAAATGGCTACTAGAAATACTTGTTATAAATTAAATAAAAATTCTTAATCCCTTACAAACTAATTTTAATCTAAATTGATGAGCGAATGCGAAACATCCTGCCCACCAAAAAAAAGCATTGTGTTTTTTTTTTATTGCGTATATGGAAGTGGACATAACTTCACAAGTGGTCGTTTAAAGGTGCCCTGTTGAGTAGCAACTGTCGCTACGCGGGCAATGTTATCCACTCCCGGATGTAAATTTACTATTCGACCAAGTGGCCATTTTAAAGGAGGACTTATGTCATTTTTAACTAAAACTAAAGCCCCTTCTGAAATCTTAGGCGAAGTGGGTTCCAGCCACTTGCCTCTTTGTTGCAGCGTATGAAGATACTCTTGTCTCCATCTAACCCAAAAGTCTTGGTGCAGTCGTTGCAGCATTTGCCAGCGATCAAGGCTGTTTAATTTTAAATGTGTTAAGTCGTTATCGGGTAAAGCGGACAGTGGTTCTAGGGTCAGAAAATGCCCCGGAGTTAAGACAGAGAAGTCGTTTGGATCAGCACTTAGAGGACAGAGTGGTCGTGAATTTAAAAGTGCTTCTATCTGTACAAGTAGTGTATAGAATTCTTCAAACGTTAAAGTTTGATCTCCGACAACGCGCCTTAAGTGTGTTTTTACTGATTTTACACCCGCTTCTACAAGTCCGGAGAAATGTGGTGCGGATGGTGGATTGAAATGCCAGTCAATTCGTTCGATTGCGGCTCCATTTTTAAATATTTCTTTGAGATATTTTACTGCTCCCTGAAAGTTAGTACCGCAATCCGAATATATTTTAGTGCAACGACCTCTGCGAGCAATAAATCGGCGTAAGGCGCTTAAAAATGCCTCACTGGAAAGGTCGGATACCAACTCCAAATGAACGGCTTTTGTAGCGAAACAGACGAATATACACACGTACGACTTAGAAGTTTTTGCATTGCGCATTTTTGACATTTTGGTGGTAAAAAGTCCAGCGTAATCGATAGCGACGCACGAAAAAGATTTTATTTGAGAAACGCGTAGTCGCGGCAAATCACCCATCGGGGGTTGACTTGGTTTAGGCGAAAGGCGCCAGCAATTTTTACAATTGCCTATTACATTTCGAATAGCGCGCTTTGGCGATAGGATCCAAAACCTTTGAACCAACAAGAACTGTAATAATTGAGTTGAGGGATGCAAATACATTTTATGAAAATGCTCTATGATAAGCGTTGTTAGCGATGACTCCGGGGTAAAATGGCTGGATGTTTTTGATCGTAAGTTAAGTCAGATTTAGAGAGTCGTCCGCCAACTCTTAGAATCTCGTCACTATCGAGAAAAGCGTTTAACTTTCTTAAATATTTAGCGGGTTGTTTATTGTTCTTTAAGTTGGAAATATCTTCCGCAAAATGTAAATGCTGTACATGTTTTACGAGAATTAATAAGGCGGAGTTTAAATCAAAAAGCGTAAAATGTCCTGTTTTTGAGGTTTTCGGATTTTTACAATTAAAGATAAAGCGAGTTATATAACAAATGACCCCTTGGATTTTTAAAAGCGAAGAGAAGTTCTGCAAAAGAGGTTCAAAGATGCTATGCCCATTAGCGGCGGTAAATGTAACGAACGATAAGTTCTTTTCTTCGGAGAAAATGAGGTTGTTAGGCTCAGCAACGAATTTTGGTTGTGGCCAGAGCTCTTCAGGCCGACCTAACCATTCGGGGCCTGCCCACCATAACGAATTGTGAAGTAACTCAGAGGGTAAAAGTCCACGTGAGGAAAAATCAGCGGGATTGTCCCCTGAAGCGACGTGCCTCCACAAAGAAGCGGGGACTTTCTCTTGAATACGCGCCACCCGATTTCCTACGAACGTGCGCCAGCGGTATGGTGGCGAGTTTAACCAGCTAATAGTGACGGCTGAGTCGGACCATGCTACTAGTCGCGAAAAATTCAGTTTTTCTTTAAAGTTGTTCAAAATGTAGGACATCAATTCCGATAGTAATACAGCGGCACAAAGTTCTAACCGCGGAATTGAAATTTGTTTAATCGGGGACACCTTTGCTTTACCAATGACAAAAAAAGTAGAAATGTTATTAGCAGAAATAAATCTGAAATAGATTACACAACCATATGATTTTAGCGAAGCGTCACAGAATCCATGCATTTCGCAAGTGTCAAAATTATCCAGCATAAATCGTCGTGGAAGTTCAAAATATTTTAACAATTTCAGTTCATCTTTGAATCTTAGCCACCGATCACAAAGTGAGTCAGGTGGTAGATCATCCCAATCAAGACCTAGGGTCCACAGACCTTGCATCATTTGCTTTGCATAAATACTTAATGGTGTTAAAAACCCAAGTGGATCGAATATACGTGCGATTTCAGATAAAATATTGCGTTTGGTACATTTTCTGTCTAGAGGCTCCACGTGATAACTAAAAATATCCGTAACTGGTTGCCAACGTAGCCCTAAAATTTTAATACCGAATGATTCCGTATCAAATTCTAACGGGTTTGATTGAACATGCGATTCTGGTAATTCTTTCAAAAACTCCGAACTGTTACTAGTCCACTTGCGCAACTCAAATCCAGCGGAATTTAAAATTTTTATTAATTCATCTCGAATCAATTTAGCTTGGTCAACTGAAAATGTTCCAGAACAACAATCATCCACGTAACAATCATTTTCTAAAACCTCGGCAGCAAGCGGATATTTAAATTTCTCCTCATGAGCAAGTTGCTTTATAGTTCGATTAGCAAGGAAGGGTGAACATGAGAGACCGAAAGTGACCCTTTTTAAGCGGTAATCCCTGACGGGCTCGTTCGGATTAAATCTGAATAAGATCCTTTGAAAATCGCGGTGCTTTTCCGCGACTAAAATTTGCGTAAACATGCTTTTAATGTCACATGTGAATACAGTAGAATGCATGCGAAAATTTAACAAAATACTAACAATTTCCTTTTGTAGTTTAGGACCAACCAATAGATGGTCGTTAAGTGACAACCCATTTCTATTTTTTGTGCTAGCGTCGTAAACAATGCGAAGCTTATCTAATTTAATTACACAATGATGCGGAATATAGTAAGCGGGCTTTAATTTGTCGTGAATAGGAACTTCTTCTAAGTAATCCAAGTCAAGATATTCCTGAATAATATCAGAGTATTGTTTACAAATTTGCGGGTTAGAAAGAATACGTTTCTCTACTGCGTAAAAGCGACGTAGAGCGATTGCGCGCGAATTTTCGGAATCAAAAACAGGCTCAGGGCCTTTAAAGGGTAATTCAACTTCAAAACGACCAGTTTCGGTTCTAACATGGGTTTTTTGAAATATTTCTTCAGCTAAGTCCTCTTCCGGAGAGGTTAATGGACATTTTGGAATTTCCTCGATTTCCCAAAACCGTTTCATTGTATAATTAAGCACCGAAACGTCATTATCATTTAAGGCGAAAAGCGAAGTAGTTGTGTTAGGGTAAGTCATTCCGCTTATTTTTCCCATTAGGACCCATCCAAAAATAGTGTTTAAAGCTACGGGATCAGTAGGGGGTCCGTGCATGCGACCATTTAGTAAAATATGCGGAAAAACGTCAGCCCCTAATATCATATCTATGGCTTGCGATTCATAAAAATGTTCATCCGCCAGTTTAAGACCCGAGATATGTGGCCAAAAATATTTGTTACGCAAACTAAAGGTTGGCATATCGGGACATAATTTTTTCAAAATAATAGCGTCCACTGTAATGCAAGGATCATCCCGGTGTACTGGCTTTATTGTACAAGTCACACCTCCGTTAGAAGTATTTTCCTTCATCTCGCCCAAACCGTAAATTGAGATTGAATAATTAAAACGCTTAAGATTAAGTTTATTAAAATATTTTTGTGAAATATAAGTAGTTTGTGAACCAGAATCTATAAGTACGCGAGCCTTTACATAGTTGCCATATCCGTCCAAAATGTCTATAATCGCAGTCGAAAGCAGTACAGTGTTGATCGGCGCTGAGCTTGAGAAATGCATAGGTGCGGCAACACCGCAAAATTGGTCCTGGACGGCGGACGTGGAGGCTTGAGTATGAGAAAAGGGCGGAGGTAACCTGTGTGAATTTTCAGTAGATTTATCGGCTTCGGTATTTGTATTTTCTTTAAAACCGGAATGTGGATTATAAAAAGTTTGACAATTATCTCTATTATTTTGCGGATTAACTCTATCAGAATTATTAAAGGTGTGCTCATTTTTAAAATTGATGGGATTTTGCCTATTGAAATCTTTTATATGTAGAAGGCTGTGATGTTTGGCCTGACAGTGGCGGCACAAAGATTGGGAATTACAATTTTTAAAGACATGGCGATTACTCAAACAATTAGTACACCAATTATTATTTTTAATAAAGGTCAAGCGATCTGCGGGACTCTTATTACGAAATTCATTGCATCTATAGATCAAATGATCTTTCTTGCAGAATAAGCAAGTGCTTTTATTATGATTATCTGACTGACCAAAAAATGTGTGCGTAATTTTGGGTTTAAATGGGGGTTTTACACGAGGCGATTTATTGGACGAGGAGAACTCTATAGCTTCCAAAGCGTTACATTGTTTTAATACAAATTGTTTTAAACATTCAAAGGTAGGAACTTGATTAATCGTAACTTGTTGCCCCTCAACTTCAAAACGCGTTAAGGTATCTTGATCCAAGCGCTTTGATAACATAAAAAATAAAATGAAATCCCATTCGTCCGTGGGGAATGATAAGTTTTTCAGAGACGCGATATTTTCCGAAAATATGTCGATCAAAGAGCGTAGTGATTTTGCATTCTTGTTATGTGAAATAAAGGGTGCGTTATCTAATGCCTGTAAATGAGCGAATGCGACTAACCGTTTGTTATCATAGCGATCCATTAGAGTTTGATAGGCTAAAGGATAATTATCTGCTGTCATAGGTATTGACTGAATGAGAGTAAGCGGTGACTCTTGTAGAAAAGAAAGCAGGTAATTGAACTTTTCGACGTCTGACAAAGCTACATTGTCGTGCACCAAGGACGTAAACATGTCAATAAAGGATCTAAACGTTTTTAAATCTCCTGAAAATTTAGGTATTTCCACTTTAGGTAATCTAATATTAGGTTTAGGCGCTACATTTAAAGATGCATTTGGACTCTTAAAAGTCATATTCAGATTTTCAAATAAAGTTTGATAAACGCTTGAAATATATGCGCTCATAAATTCAAATTCTGTCCTTACAGCCTCTTCTGTTTCTATGTACACATCATCCATATTTGCCCCTAAGGAAATGAGGTTTTGATGATTTTTACGAAAATCAGATTGAATACTCTCAAGATGTTGATACATCACGTGAAATTGAGTCTTGGACCGATCGTCCTTGGCGTTTTTAGCAAATTTTTTTAGTTCAAGCATCTGGTTATAGGCCATAAGCCGAAGAGCTTTATAAGACTTAAATTTATTGGAGTTGCTTGTCATATTGTAATATAAATATGAATATTTCAAGAAATGTAACAAAACCTTTTCCTTTTTTTTATCGTAATAAGGAAAAATAAATTATCTACGCCTCTGTGGTATTTGAATATCTGCTATCTACTTAGCAGCAAAAAACATGTATTAAATTGAACTGCTTTATGTTATAAAAAAGGGACAATACTTCAGTAAATGGGTTAAATGAACTGAAGAAAAGCGAAATGGAATATTAAAAACTGAGAAAGATAGGTATACCCTGCGGATTATTTAAAGTGAAAAATTGGTTATTTTTTAATTAGGAAAACCCTTTGTTTAGCGTATCTAGGCTCCAACTGGACCAAAATATGTCACGTAACGTGCGAGTTTAAATAGAAAATGCTAATACTGAAACGGCAGTTGAAGACACTTACCCGGATTCCCTTTTTTTTCGGTAATCGGAGGTCGACCTCGTGCTCTTCTTATCCGTTGTCAGATGGAGAAACAAAACCTTCGATAGTCAGGACCAGTTACGTAACACACACATAAATTAACGGGAATGAGTTAATGGTGAGTAGAAAAACTCGCGGAACTTTTGGTAACTTGTACCAGGCGATGAGTACTTCCTCAGACCGTGCTTGGTACTGTCCATTGACGCCGATAGTTGCGCATGGGCGATGGGCGTTGCAAATTCAACTGCATGAATATTGCGCGGTAAAACTAATAAATGAAATCGCGGACAACTAACCAAAGGGTTTTTTTTCCATATAATCAAAATGGCTACTAGAAATACTTGTTATAAATTAAATAAAAATTCTCAATCCCTTACAAACTAATTTTAATCTAAATTGATGAGCGAATGCGAAACAAATCTTCATTAATTATTTTAATTAATTTATTACAATATTTACTATGCCAAAGTATTGTTGTATCATCAGCAAATATGGTAAATTTACCATTTATAAAAATTGACGCAAGGTCATTTATATATATTAAAAATAGTAATGGACCAAGAACTGAACCTTGAGGTACTCCACAATCAATTTTATTACTTTTTGATTTCTTACCATTTAACAATACTACTTGCGATCTTTCAGATAAATATGATTTAAACCTTTTAAACGATATACCTCTAAAGCCATAAAGCTCAAGCTTCTTTAATAATATATCATGGTTAACACAATCAAAAGCTTTAGAATTAGAAATATCACAAAATATTGCTGCAGCAAAATCTCCTTCATTTAATTTAAAATAAAGATGTTCAAGAAATGAAAAAATAGCATCACTAGTATTTTTATTTTTTTGAAATGCAAATTGGTTTGTATTAAAAATATTGTTTTTATTTAAAAAAGAAATCATTCTATTTTTAACAAGTTTTTCAATAATTTTAGAAAGTGTGGGAAGTAAAGAAATTGGTCGAAAATTAGAAGCAGATTCACAATCACCTCCTTTATGAATTGGAATAACAATAGCTGATTTAAGGCATTGTGGAAATACTCTATTTTCAAAAGAAACATTTATTGCCTTCGCTAAAGCTTCTAATGCAGGAATAGACAATTGTGAAAACATTTTTATCGATAAATTATCCCATCCAGCAGAATTTTTATTTTTTATTTCCAAAATGATTAATTTTATTTCTTGAACATCGGTTGGACTAAAGAAAAATGTATCCTTAATTTTAAAATTCGTCATGTACGAAAGTGGATCAATGCATGGATCAATATCTTTGTTGTATCAGAGTTCGAAGATGGCGCATGAGTAGCCTGCACGTTTTGTTCGCTGTTCTAAATTTGTTCAATTACAGTGTTTAAACAGTTTTTAAATAGTAAATATTGGTAGTAGTGACTGCTGGCAATTCAAAGTTGTGTTGCTGGTTCGATATTGTGGAAAAACCTCATTTTCCTGAAATTTTGGTGATTTCTGTTCTTGCTTTCCGTTGAGGTGTTTGCCAGCTGTCAGCTGTCAAGTATCGGACATGGGTCTCACCAATGCAGATCTCGATAAAATTCGAAAACTACTTCATGAGGAAACGAAATCGATTTTTAACGATGAGTACCTCTATCCATATCGGAAAATATTCTGAAGTGCGTGAGTGAAAAGTATGATGATGTATTGGATCAACATAAAAATGACATAGCCTCACTAAAACAAAGTGTCAGTTGCATTACGCAGTGGAAGGAAAAAGTAGACAAACAGCTAGACTCCAGTGAACAATTTTCCCGGAGCCTTAATATAAGAATATTTGGTATGAACGAGGAGGAAAACGAAGATCTACACAAAGTTGTCACTAACTTGTTTAAAAATAAATTAAAAATAACGTCTATGTCCGAGTCTGACTTAAAAAAATGCCAGCGGATCGCATCGAAAATCATAAACATTGATAAACCCAGGCCGGCCGCAATCATGGTTCGTTTCTCGCGAGATAAGGTCCGCAAAATGGTCCTTAAAAATCGGGGTCTCCTAAAAAATACTGGCATTCAAATTCAAGAAGACCTAACGAAATTTAGGTTGCGTTTGCTCGACACCGCGATAAAAAAATTTACGAAAAATAATGTATGGTGTTCAAACGGTGTGATTTTGGTAAAATTAAATAATGTCGTACATCGGATCGAGTCTGAAGCGGAGCTAAATAAAATAAAATTAAAGTGATTTATCGTGTTGTTTATCGCAATGATCTTTTTTGTGGATCCAAGTATGTATTACCTTTCTATTATTTTTTATGGGGGAGGAGCTATCTCCACTTTTAAAAGGTGTTATAGTTATCCATAGTGTGCCTCTGCGACATAATGGTGTTATTAAATTAAATAACTATTTGACGCAGTGTACCGCTTTTTCAATGTGTATTTTTTTTTACTGTATCTTTTTTTTTTTTTCCTCCCTCTCCAATTTACTAGCAACTGCAGAGTCATAATTTCATAATTACCCGGTTATGATTACTTACGCGGACTGGCGTTGTTAACGTTAATTAATTCTAACTAATTTAATATAGCTATGTGCCTTCCTCTGTTGTTGAAATAATTGAATTTTTGATTTTTATTTTTATATAGATTTGGTGTGTGCTTTCTGTTTTTAATCTTTATAAATACTGGGCAATCTATATTGCTTATCAATGATTCGAAAAACGTAGGTACTCATACAAAACCATTATTTTTTTATATATAGTATATATTTTTTATTATTAAATGAAATTATGTTTTTTTTTATAACACTTATTGGTATTTATATAATATTATGCATTTTTATATAATCAATATTAGCTGGGGTACAAATCTTTCTACTTTCCGATAGTAAAAGTGAGGGTACCTATGTATCAACTTATGTATTTTTTTTCTTGTTTTTTAAGTACTACGATACATGTACTCTTTCTTAATATAAGTCTTAATATATTTAATTTTTATTAGCGAACAAGATGTCGCATATATTATCGTATTTTAGTGTATTTCTGTTCATGACCACTTCTTTCCTGTATTTTAGTTTTAGTCATTATTGCGCCTGCGCTCTTGAGTGTATACATATAAATCTTCAAAATACATTTACACCTGATTTCAATTCTTTCAATTTTTCTCGTCTTTTCAGCACTGCCTATTATTATTAATACTTTTATATTTATTTTATTTATTTATTTATGGTTAACACATACAGCAGTATAAACACTTGTGGATGCTAAGTACAGAAATACTTAGGATACTCAAAATATGATCTGTAGAGACATTTACAATAGTATATAAAATATATCAATAAAATATAAATTATATCAATAAAATATAAAATATAACAATAGGACAATATATAACATACAAAAGTATAAGTAAAAGTAAGCACAATGCGCTGCGTTACAAATTTTAAGCAATTTTCAAACGCCTCTTAAAATTTTGCAGAGTAGGCATTGTTCTGTCAAAAATTTTTAATTGATTCCATAGGTCAACACCCAATCCCAATGTCGAGAAAAGACCGACATCAGTCCGCCAGATAGGTTTTCTAATTTTAAATTCATGGTCCCCTCTAGAGTGGTAGTTAGGTTTAGCGAGTGTATCAGAAAGTTCTGTCCAAGATGGTAACCTATTATAGATCTTATACATGAGAACCTTCAAGAAATATTCCCTGCGTTGGTTTAACGATGGCCACCCAAGTTCCCTCAATGCAGCAGTGGGACTAAAGGAGTGAGAGAAATTCAAATAAACCCAGCGAACAGCCCTCTTTGGACCATCTCCAACTGGGTTTGCAGAGTCTGCTGATGGGGATGCCATATGGATGAGCAGTACTCCAAAGATGGTCTGATCAAGGTCAGATAGGCTTTAATTCTAGAGGCTCGACTTGCCTTTTTTTTATATTATTATATCTATGACTTTTGACATATGCCATGTTAATACAAGATCGCTATTAGGACACTTTGATGAATTTAAAGACTTTTTCTTAGACAAACAGTTTCATTTTATTGGCGTTACAGAGAGCTGGTTGCACGCAGATATTGATGATAATTTGGAGAGGTTGGATAATTACAATTCTGTTAGGAATGATCGAGTCATTAGAAGGGGTGGAGGGGTAATTGTTTATATAAAAAGAGGATTCAAGTTTGAAGTGATTTTATGTGAAAGTCAGAATTTCATTGAGATTATTTGGGTTAAGGTGTTTGTAAAGAAAAAAACTTTTATTATTGCAACGGTATACAGACCTCCTAATACTGATAGCTCTGCATTTTTTAATACATTTGAGGACACATTAATAGACATTTATGCTACATACGATAATATATTTTGTTTAGGTGACTTTAATGTAAACATGTTAAATATCGACAGTACTTTAACCTCAAATTTGTTAACTTTAATAGAACCTCTTAATTTAGTTCAGATAATTGATGAGCCTACACGTATTACCGAATCTACTGCTTCTTTAATTGACTTGATTCTTACTAATTCGGAGGATATAACAGGTAAAGGCACAATCGACAGCCCATTTTCTGACCATCTAATAATTTTTTGCCAGGTAAAATGTACAATTGAGATCAAACGATTAGATAAAATTTCATATAGATCTCTGAAAAGCATTGATTTTGATTTGTTTCAAAGAGACCTTGAAATTATTCCTTCTGAAAATATTTATAATATGGAAACCGTTGACCAGAAAATTGAATTTTTAACAAATAACCTATTAGCTCTCTATGATTTACATGCTCCACTTCGTACTAATAATAAACGAACCCGTCCTTTCGCGCCGTGGATAACTGATAACATAAAATTAATGCAAAAACTTAGAGATCGCGCTCTAAAAGTATTTAAATCTACTAAACTGCCTGCTAAATGGGCTTATTATAAACAATTGCGAAATCTCACTACTACAGCTATTAGGTCCGAAAAAAAAAAGCTTATTACAGTCAGAAGTTTCGAACGTCATCTGTTAAGGAAAAATGGAAGGAGCTTAATAGGTTGAAACCCTCAAGGGCTGTAGATATTCCTGAAAAGTTTCAAGATGCTAACAAATTTAACTCATTTTTTATACAATCTACTAAATCTAATATCAAGCCTAGCAATGAACTCTTAAATTTTTATCTATCCAATGTTAAAGATAATATTACCCAATTACTCTCATTTCAAATAGCCACTAATTTGGAAATTCAACAAATTATTCAGGGCATCAAATCAAAGGCATTTGGATCAGACAAACTCAACATAACTTTAATTCACTTGTGTTGTCCGCATATTATCAAATTTATTACACATATTATTAATGAATGCATGCAGTGTTATTTTCCTCAATGTTGGAAAAGTGCTTTAGTCACTCCATTGCCTAAAGTTAACAACCCTGGCGAGTTTAGCCAATTCAGATCTATTAGTATTTTACCCACTTTATCAAAAATTCTAGAAAGGGTGATAGAAGAACAAACTAGGGTTTTCATTAATAACTTTAATATATTACCTTTAAAACAATCAGGGTTTCGACCTGGATTCAGCTGCGCTACGGCACTTGCTGATATAACGGATGACATTATTTGTGATCGAGATAATAACAAGATTACTGCTTTAATTCTTTTGGATTATACAAAGGCTTTTGATTTCTTAAATCACGAAATACTTATCTCAATTTTACATTACGTGGGCTTCTCAGAAAATGCAGTAAAGTTAATTAGTTCTTTCCTATCAGATCGCACACAAAGAGTAATTATTAATAAAGATATTTCTGACTGTCTCGAGTGCCACACTGGAGTTCCCCAGGGAAGTATTTTAGGACCTCTGCTTTTTAGTATTTACACATCAAATTTTCATGCCTGGCTTAAAAATTGTCGCTACCATCTGTACGCTGACGATACGCAATTATATTTGTCATTTTTTCCTCGTGATTTCGCTATTGCTGAAGCCAAAATTAATACTGATTTAAATGCACTTTTTGAGGTATCCTCGGATCACATGCTTAAATTAAATCCAACCAAATCTTTAGTACTTTTGTTAGGAAATGGCGCTGCCATCGATAAATTCAGTGACCGTATGCATATTAGAATTGAAAATAATGATTTGCCATTCGTGCAAAAATGTAAAAGTTTGGGCTTAATTTTGGACTCTGAACTACGTTTCAAAATGCATGTTAATTATATCTTAAAAAAAGTATATTTTTCTTTAAAGGCGTTGCACCCACTTCGGCACTTTCTTGATAGGGAGATCAAAAAATTATTGTGTGACTCTTTAGTTTTATCGCATTTCAACCATTGCGATAATGTTTATGGTCCTTGTTTGGATGCTGCTGATGTGCACAGAATACAGAAAGTCCAAAATAATTAGAGAAATTTTAAGCCACCTAAATTTTGAAGGACGTTACACGCTAAACGTTAAACTGAGCCCGCGCAGTCTGAGGAAAATAACGCATGGTATTGTTTGCATTTTTGAGTTTTTAAATCCTATAAGTTGTGAATTACGTTACACGCTAAACGTTATACCGATTATGCGCAATTTGTGAGGGTTCTGTAGAAGTAACTAACCTCACTTTGCTGTTGTTTATTTTACTGTTTACTTGCCTATTATTTTCTGCTTGTGTACTTACATTATGGAAAACATTGAAAATATAATTAGACGTCGAGATCATCAAGGAGTAATAGACCATAACTTAATAAGGGGCGCCATTCTTCATGATATTTTTGACCCACCTATGTTAGCACCCCCAAGGCCCGTTTTTAACTTTCATGGTCTTGATGAAAAGGAAGCAGAACTAAACTTTAGATTTAAAAAGGAAGATATTCCAAGATTAGTTCAAGCCTTTGAAATTCCAAATATGTTTAGAACTCGATCAGGGCATATTTCAACAGGTAAGAAAGAACATACCGAGAACAATCTGAAGGATGTTCCTTTAATTTATTTTTATTTGTAGGTATTGAAGAATTGTGTATTCTATTGCGTCGATTGGCTTATCCAAATAGGTTATGTGACCTGGAATATTTTTTTTATCGTTCCACAGCAGCTCTTTCAGAGATTAGCAATTTTATAAACAAACACATTTATAATAATTTTAGAGGTCTTTTGGAGGACTTGAATAATTTAAACTGGCTTGACCAAGACCGTCTACAGCATTATTGTGAAGTAAGTTTTTCTCGCATTAAAAATTATGACAGTCATTTCTAGTGTAGGTATTTTTTAGCCTTATTAAATCTATTTGTATAGGTTAGAAATCCAAATGCATAAGGCATTACCTATTATTTTTTAGGTCATAACTGCAAAGGGTGCTGCTGTACAAAACTGTTGGGGATTTATAGATGGTACTGCCAGAGCAATATGTCGCCCCTCAGAAGAGCAAGAAGATTACTATTCAGGCCACAAACATTTCCACTGTGTGAAGTATCAGTCTGTGGTTGCTCCAGATGGAATGACTGTTAGTGATGTTAGGACGGCGGCATGATGCTGGTATATTTAGGGAGTCAGGATTGCTCAATCAATTAGAGCAAAAAACAAGACTTGCTGACGAAACAACTTTTGTTCTTTTTGGGGATCAGGCATATGGCATAAGGGAGCTTCTGTTGTGTCCATTTCCTGGGAATGGTGTCAATGAAGCACAAAGAAACTTTAATGCATCCATGTCTGTTGTAAGACAGGCAGTGGATTGGAGTTTCCAGAAAATTATTATGTTGTTTGCTTTTTTGGATTTTAGAAAAAACCAAAAACTTTTGCTTCAGGATATACAAGAAATGTATAAAACTGCTACCATTTTAAGTAACTGTCACACTTGTTTGTATGGTAATCAGACATCCCAGTTTTTTCATATAAATCCTATTAACTTAGAACAGTATCTTAATGTAAATAATTAGGTATTTAAGTAATTGATTTTGTAGTTTCTGGATGATGATATAAATATTTTAAAACAAAGGTCATTCAATTTTTTTTTACTTAATTTAAAACTGCTGCAATGGTAAAAATTGCTGTAACAATAAATGAAAGATATATATATATCTAAATTTTTTTATATATTAATTTAATTAGGTTAACTTATTTAGTAACAAGTTTAATAGCTTATCCTGCCTTTCCACTATTTTAACTAAACTCTCCCTACTTTGCATTTCTAAATTGATTTTCTTTTCTTCCAATTCAAGTTGCTTGGTTACTTGAAATTTAGCCAACTTCTGCTTTTTTTCCATAAGCTGCATCTTTGCTTCCTCTAGAACTAGTTTTCTCTCTACAACTAATTTTCTCTCATTTTCTCTCCTCTATGTCCATTTCTTTTTTTTTAAATTCAGCTTGCGCCTTATCATACTGCTCCAGATAAACCAGTCCTTGCCTTTGAGTATTTACTTTTCTTTTTCGGGATCTAACTGGACCTGAAGCAAAATGCAATTTTCAAAAATTATAAAACTCTCAAAACATTTTTTGTAAATTATAGTAGTTATCATTCGAGTGTAGTTTTAAAAATAACATACCGAAAACATTTAGACTTTTAGACTTGACGCTTGTAGGAGTACCTAAAGGCTGCACAGATATTTGCAGTGTCTTATTTATTGTGGTAGGGGTTGTTACCGAAGGTGGTAGACTGGCTTCTTTTTCACTGGCATTAGGTTCTAGAATGAAGAAGTTAAACAAAATATTAGTTACTAGTGCATTTAATTTTTATATGGGAGTAAAATATATACAGGCTCAGCATTAAAGTCAGCACCATATGGAACTTTTTATTATTTATTTATTTCAACTAACCTCATTAATAATAAAAAGTTCCATATGGTGTGGACTTTAATGGTGACACTGTACAGTAGTTAGAGAAATTACATACTTTTTTTTGCACAACAAAAAATGGAATACAGAAAACAGAAGTTTTTACCCCATTATGTTAAACCCTTATTACTTTAAAACCATCCTATTTGATTCGCATTTATTAAAAATGTTATTGCTTTCTCTTACCTATATCTATATTTTCATTATTTTTAATAATATCTGACTGGAATACTTCATCAACAGTTCCATCATTGTATGTAGAGGAGCTTATCAACACTGAAACAAAAAATTTCTATGAAAAATATTACTGTAAATGAGTAGATAAATGGGCATTGTCTTTTTAAATTAAAAATATTAAACCAAAAGCTGTCATCTACAGTTTGGAACTTTTTAAAATGTTGTGTACACTATAAATGACAGTAAGTTATTTTACTATTTTAAGGGCAATGTACTGTAAAACACTTACAGCCATGATCGTGAATTACACCATGGGTCGAGTTGTAACTTGAAGATGACTCTTCCAATAATTCAGTCCATTTGTTTCTCGCTTCTACTCCTATAACTCTTGTGGTATCCCTGCCTACTTTTTTCTTCTTTGCAGTCACAGTTTGGTATTCTTTCATAATATCATAAATATTATGTAATAAACTCGCCTTCTCTGTGATCTGAATTTCAATTCCTGACCTTAAAAAACATTAAATATCGAGATAAGAACAGGAGAATTTAAAATTTTCTAAGAGAGTACATAATTTATAAAACTGTAGTACTTGATGAACTGTAAGTAGGTATCTACCAAAGAGAAATAATTGCTTATTTACGTACTTACTTGTCTTTTAAAATTTTGTATTGCTCCAACCAAAGTTTAAGAAGTCTGTCCAAATGTTCCTTTAATGTTCTTATGGAAAACGGTTTTCCAGTTACACTTAACACGTGTTCCTGGATAACTTGCCATAAATCAGGATTTTGAAATGGGTTCTGAGACAACACCTCGCGCAACAAAGCCAAATCGTCGTGGTCTGTAAACCGGTGCCGCTTTCTTAAAACATCCATATTATTTATAATAATATGTACTACAAAAGATACGCAATAAGAAAAACAAAAAACCACGCTCGCTCGAACCTTTACCAAATAAAATGAAAATATTGAAAATGACATTTGAGCATTTGAGGTTAGGAAAGGATAATAATCCTACGTTGCCAAATCAAGACATCCAAAGATATTTATAGCATATTTAAGGAGCTAAACCATTATTTTGTATTAAAATAAAATTATTTAATATTATGTATGTATGTTTTGATACAATTCTAATAATTTTTGATATTTCTTTCTTTTTTACAACAAATAAGTAAAACACATTTGGCATGTTAAAACGCTATCCCTTAATAAGGTTCCGTTTATTTCGACCTAACTAGCGGAGTACGTTGTCGCTTATTAAGGAGTTCGGTTATTTTTCAACTGCTGCGCATGATCAAAATAACCGATAACGTATAACGTTGATCAAATAAGTGGCTTAAAATCTCTCTATTGTTTACGTTTAATATTTGGAATCCGCCGACGTAACAGAATATCACATAAGCTTAAAGACCTCTATTGGCTTAACATGGTTAATAGGCGTAAACTGCATGCAACTTGCCTCTATAACAAAATTTTAAAATTTCGTTCTCCTCCCTACCTCTATAATAAAATTACTTTTCGTACAGATGTTCATCACTTAAATTTACGTAGAAAAAACATAAACATGAGTTTTTTAAAAGATCTTTTTCATATAATGTTGCCTTATTAATTAATTCATTAGATCTGGATTTGGCTCAAGTCAATATGTCATGTAATTCCTTTAAAAATAAATTGAATAAAATCTTGTTTAACAACCAGTGTCATGGTCAGAGATTATAAGTAGTGGAAATTTTTCATTTATCTCTTTTCTGCTTCTTTTTTTTTTCTTTTCTCTTCCTATCACTAGTAAATCTAGTAGGTATCTTCGGGATATATGTGTATAGCAGCGCACTAATGACATAAAGTATTATATTATTTAAGCTTTTGGCCTCATGTTAATAACAGAATCTGCCGAGTGCAGAAGTCTGAAATGATGGCCATTTATTTGCTCGTGTTTATAGTATAAATATCATTTTATGTATTTCCAATTTTTTCATAAAATATTGTAATGCTGTGAATGCATGGGTAAATAATAAACAGTTATTTATTTATTTATTTATTTATTTATCTTTAGAAAGATCTAAAGCAGTCGAACAGTAAAAATCGTTCAGCTCGTCAGAAGATAATGAAGTATTTATAGGTATTATGTTGTTTTTCCCTCTCAAATCATTAATAATTTTCCAACATTCTTTTCGTGGATTTAATGATTTACTAATACGATTTTCAAAATAATTTTCCTTGGCTTTTTTAATTAGTTTTCTATAAATGTTTTTATAAATATTAAAATATGAAATGAATGAATTGTTTGATGGAAATTTTTTTTAATATAATGAAGTGAACGTAAATTCTTAGAACTTATTTTTATACCCTTTGAAATCCAACATTTTCTATTATTTTTTTGAATAATTGTAATTGGAAAAGCGTTAGTAAATGTGTCTAAAATTGTGTCATAAAAATTACTTAAAGGCTCTTTATGAAGAAAAATACTATCCCATGAATAATTTTTTATAGCATTATTAAATTTGTTAAAAATTTTTTTACTGTAAATGCGTCCCTTATGTTTATTTTTCTCTATTTTTCCTATCTCACCGTTAAATTCACATAATATGGCTTCATGGTCCGATAAAGAATTATTTATTACTTCACATTTAACATTATTTTTATTAGAACAAACATAGTCAATTATAGAAGATGAATATTGAGAAAATCTTGTTGGTGAATTAACATGCATTTTAAGATTAAATGATAGTAATAAATTTTTCAAATTTATAGTGTAACAGCTATTTAAATCTTCAAAATTAATATTAAAATCTCCACACACAATACAATATGATAAGGGGGGAAGTTGTGATAAACGATTTTCAAGTCTTATAAGAAAAATGTTAGTATTAGATAACGGTGAACGGTATAAACAAATTATATATAAATTGCTTTTTTTAGAGAATATTATAGAAAATTCAAAATCTATTTCAACCAAGAAACAATCAAATTTACTCACATTAGAAAATTCCATATATTTAATAGATTCTCTTTTAATAAAAATCATTGTGCCGCCATGTAAAGAACTAGCTCTACAAAATTTAGAAACAACAATATAATTTGGCATAAAAACAGGGTCTTGAATATTTAACCAGTGTTCTGTTAATATAACTAAATCTGGGTAGTTATGATTATTTAAAAATAAATATGGTTTATTAATTTTATTTCTAAGAGATTGTATATTTAGTAATATCAAGGAAAAGTTACTTTCTGAAGAGTTTTGTCTAAAAAAAAATGATCCAATGAAACATTTGACTGTTTATTACTTATTAACACATTGATTTTCGGAAAAACATTTATATTAGGTTTTATAAATGACAGCGTGTTAAAATTTGTTTTATTAAAACTTACTTCATTTGCTAAAATATTAATTAAAAAATTATTCTTTAAATTTATATAATTGAAATAATCAATGTTTATAAATGAAATTGAATTCTCAACACAATTATTTATTTTTTCTAAAGATTTATTAAGGTTAAAATTAAAGGAAGAAATAATATTTTGTTTATATTTAGAAATTATTGGACAGGACAAAAAAATAAAATTTGTATTTAACGATAATTTAATATTATCCCATATGTTTTTGATATCTGGAATTTGTTGATTTTTAAAATCATTAGAACCTGCTATAACAACAACAAAATCATTTTGATTAAAGTTTTTTATAGACACATTAATATTTTTAATATTGTTATTGAAAAAAGCTCCTGGTTTAATTATCGTTTTTACTTTAAAGTTTTTAAATTTTGAATTTAGCTTAAGATGATCTTGAATATACCTGCCATAATCATCACATAAAATTAATAATTTTCTTTTATTATCAGACTTAAATCGATTTTTCGCATTTATTCCATCCTTGGTATAATTTTTTTCTACAGGTTTATTGGACAAACTTTCTATTTTGTTGGAGATATTCTCTAAATCTGGTTTGACTGATTGAATAATATGTATTGCATTTTCATTTTTTGGTACTTCGTTTATCTTCTTTATTAAGTCAATTAAAGTAGCTGATTGATTAGTAATGTGCGTTGGGTCTAAAATTAATTGTTTCATCCCAAAGGAGTCCATAAGAGAGTCCAATTGTTTACTTGAATATGTTACATTTAACCCTTGAATGCCCAAGCGGGGTCCTTGCGGGACCCCAGTACAGCATTTTCTTTAATATTTCCGTAATAAAAAAAAACTGGCAACTGCGCCTTAAGGTATGTGCTTGAAAATAGTCGCGTAAACACGTGTTAGTTTGGTTTGAGCCGCCGACGCGACTGTCGAGTTATAACGCTATTAGGTAGGTGGGGTCCCTCAGAGATCCCGGCTTGGCATGCAAAGGCACCAAATTTTATATTAAAAATAATGTTTTTTTTTTTGCAGGTTTTGTTTAAAATGTCTCATTTCAGAAGGCATAAACCACTAACGCAACGGGAGCATGAATAATTGTTGGAAACTTTAGATTTAGACGCTTCGGACTCGGGACTAGAGTATGAAAATGTAAATGAATCGACTGAAGGAAATGAAGATGTCAAAGAAACTGTTTCGGAAACACAAGACAACCTAGAAATAGAGAGCGAAGAAGATTCTGATCAAGAACCTGAGCCTCAAGTTATGATTCCAGATTTTGAACAAAATGCTAAACCTCAAGCAATTATGGGCATACCAGTATGCACCGCCAAATCTGGTCTAGAGTGGACTCAGCCATTCGTTAGAACCAAAAGACGCATTAGAAATAGTATAAGTGCACGTCCAGGTCTTACCAAATACAGTGAAAAGGCAAGCACACACCTAGAGTTTTTAACTTGTTTTTCACAAACGAAATGAAAGACTTGATTTGTCGCTTTACTAACGAGGAAGCAGCAAGATACTACAATAAATGGAATGGAAAATATCCAAACAAACCAAAGAATTGGACTTACTTGAAGCAGATGAACTAGACTGTTTTATAGGCATTCTTCTCAAAGCTGGAGCACTTAGGTGCAGAAAGCAATCTACCCGAGAAATGTGGACCACTGACACTTCAATTCGTCGATCATTTTTTAATGCTGCCATGTGAGATAGGTTTGAGCAAATATCTAGCTTTTTGCGTTTTAACGACAAGCCTACTCGAGAAGAAAGAAAAAAACTAGACAAAATGGCGATCATTAGTGATATTTGGAACATGTTTGTTGACAATTGCAAAAAGGCTTTTGAACCCTACGAGAACATTACAGCTGATGAACAGTTAGTGTCTTTTAGGGGTAAGTGTCCCTTTAGACAATATATAAAATCAAAACCAGGTCGGTACGGTATAAAAATTTGGGCGGCTGCAGATGTCGAAACAACGTATCTATGTAATCTACAAGTATACACTGGAAAGCTTGCGACTTGAAAAGCTGAAAAGAATCAGGGGTACCGAGTAGTTTCGGATTTGATAAAACCATACCAAGGCAGCTGGCGCGGTATTACAACAGATAATTTCTTTACTAGCGTTTCACTTGCAAATTACTTGTTGACGCAAAAATTGACTCTTCTGGGAACGCTCAGGAAGAACAAGCCAGGCATACCCCCACAGCTTAGTAAAACTCCAAGAGCTACGGAATCATCAATGTTTGCTTTTACAGAAGATCTTACAATAGTTTCATACGTTCCTAAGAAAAATAAAATGGTTCACCTTCTTTCAAGTCAACATGATGATGAAAAATGATATTAGATTATAATAAAACAAAAGGCGCGGTCGACAATGCAGATAAACTGATACGAGAATATTCATGTTCAAGAAAAACAGCTCGTTGGCCATTTATACTTTTTATGAATATGGTCGATATTGGAGGTGTAAATTCATTTGTACTAAATATCGAAAAATATCCCGACTGGCAGAAGAAGAACTGCTCACGCCGTCGCTCATTTCTATTACAATTAGGCGATCAACTAGCTAAACATAATAGGAAAAAACGAGCCGAGAACAAATATCTTCAGAACCATGTAAAAAGAGCCTTAGAAGATTATGGCATCGAACCTGAAAATTTACAAAACAATGATGAACTTTCCCAAGTGGCAGGCAAAAAAGCGCGCTAGATGTTACCAGTGTCCACGTAAAATTGATAAAAAAGTCAATACAAAATGTGACACTTGTAAGAAGTTTGTGTGTGAAATTCACAGAAAGAAAGATCAAAAGTATGTGTGTATAACGTGTTATGTGGAATAAGTTTTTTCACAAAGGTTAGCTATAGTATAATACCTACATATTAGTATTTATTTTGCTTTTGCCTATATTTTTCAGAAGGTTTTGTAAGGTTTTTTTTTATATATTTAATAAATATTTTGAGCATTATAACCTTAAGCTTGTGTTTAATACTTAAAATACACTTTAATGCACATCCCTATGTTTATTTACTATTGGGTCCCTTAGGGACCCCGGTTGGGCATGTACGATGAGTACAGTAGGCTGGACGCTCAAGGGTTAAAACATAAACGTTGAAATCTCCAACATAAATAATATTGTCATATTCAGTGTAAGTTTTAGTTAAGATATCTTCCATATGCTCAAAGAACAAATTTGAATCTGAGTTGGGAGGTCTAAATGTTTTCCACAATAATGACTTTATTTCGTAAAACGACTTTAATCAAGATATGTTCGACGTATTCGAGTGAACCAGCAGTTAGTATATCAAATTTTAGATTAGGTTTTGAAACAATATCATAATTACACAGGATTTTTAAAATTGGTTTTAACTTTGAAGGATTATATCCCAAAATTTAATTTGTGTGACTTAGACCTAATGACTTAGACACTGATTTTTAACGGCCCATTTACAGGTAATACAGGGTCCTTAATTTTATAATAATGATAATAAAAAATTTTAAAGAATTTTTGAGAAGGTTGGTAAAATACTGATTGAGCGCATATTATTATTAAATTCCTTAGGTAAACTTATGTTTGATAAATGTCGAGCTAATGCATGTTTCCAAGCTTGCAGAAAGTAACACTGTTTTAGGCATGCATTCATAATATGAGTCAAGAAAGGGATTACAAACGAAGAGAATAATTAAACTAGATTTATATTGTGTGTATTAAAAGTGGTCAAATGCTTTTTCCCATCGTTATCTAATAAAGAATTATACAACTGAAAAGCGTCTGTTATCTATTTGTTACAGATTTGGATCCATTTATGCTGGGTATCAAACCTGAAGCAGTTTTCAAATCAAATCTCTCGGACCGTTTGCCTTCGACTTCAGAATCTGACAACTCCAAATCAACTTCTACCTCTTAAACCTATCGTTTTGCGTTTTATAAATACAATCAAAGTACTTATCTATTTTGCTAACATATAATTTTATCTTTTCTATTAAACCTGATTCCTTAGCTTGAATATTAAATTCTTTCTTAATATTTTTTAAAACCTAATTGTCTTATTTCCCAATATGGTTTTCGATTACCTTGCTATTATTTCTTCGGTCTTAATGTTCTTTTCCCAAATTTCTTACTATTAACACTTCTAACGAGTGTTTAAATTCGTGAGTCGACATTCCATACCACATTACTTATTTACTACCATACCCATATTATAATCCATGATATACCATATAATTTACATTTTTCTTGTCTTAAATTTAAACTTATTCGGTGCTTCTTGCGGTTTCTCTTCTAATTTTTCTATCAATTGATTTTCGGCATCTTATTTAACTCATCCATACCAAGATGACAATCACCAATACCAATATTGTAACTGTTAAAGCATCTTGAATGCTTCCAAATTTTGTTTCTGTGGTTTAACCACCACTATTACCAGCTTTAGCTATGATAATTTCTTCTTTGTTCTGTGTTTTTCCCATTCTAAATAATTTTCCCATTTCTAGTTCTTAAGCAGAATCGCCATGTAATAATATTTTATTACATTATATATTTCAACTAACTAAACGGTTGGTGGAATTGGGCAAAACCCTTAAATAATACACATTTTAGTTCATGTCGCAACTTCAATCTATATATAATATATATTTTTACAATATTCGACCCATACTCAAATAGATTCTAAATAATCATAATTCAATTACATTATTATACTTGCTGACATTAATAATATTATGGATGTTATGATATGCACTAAATTGCTAAAATAAACATAATTAAAGTTAATAACCGAAAGTGACCTTTTCTAAGTATTTCCTGTTATGTGTCTTATATTACAATAGCCACTTAACAACGCTGTTACCTGGTATTGCTGAAGGAAGACTCTTGATAGTACTTGAAGGGGGTTATTTTATACCCAGTTTTCACAGATGCAGTAGGAACCATTCAAGGTTTGTTAAACGACCCCTCCGGTCGTTTGGAATACTCACAGCACATCAACCCTTCTGGGATTGAGTCGATCAATGACGTAAAAAACGTTCTAAGTCCGCACTGAAAAAGCATCAATCATCAATCTGACTCCAGTCGGCGATATTTACCGATTGGATCAGTAAGTTCATTCATTTTGTACAGTTATTACGTTAGGCAACTGTTAATAATATTTTATCATCCTTTACCGGTGTTAATGCTAGTTACAATTAACCCTTCAGGACACGGGTGAAATTTTAATCCAAAAAGGAACGGGTCGGGTCTTACAGACCGAAATAGTTATTTTTGTATTAAGTGCGTGAAGTGAGTGTTTTTTTAATGGCATATAAGAGTGTCAATTTTTTGCCGAGACCGCAGGTCGAGGCGAAAAATTCTCTCGAATGTGCCATTAAAACACGAATTTCACAAACGAAATACAAACAACATTTTTTGTACAACTGAAAGTTTGAATTAATCGGTAAAATTGTATATTATAATAAAAATTTTACCATATAATTTCACATAATCAAGTTAACAGCCCTGTCGTTACTATAGAAATGGTTTGTTGGCACGTTGCTTGTTTTGTTGTCATACGTTGATAGCTGTTCATATTTATTGCAATTTTTTAAATAAATAGTATAAGTACTTAAAATGGATGTAGATTACGATAGTGATAGCGAGATTCCTTCAGATATAGCCGATATAGCAAATTCGGCTATAGCTAACATGTTACCGGCGAAATCAAAATTTATATACGAGAAAAATTATAACCAATTCCGTGAATGGTGCGGCAAGAAAAATATACAAAAAGTGTCTGAAAAGTAATGTTTTATCGTTTTTTTTGTAAATCATTTTTCCAGTTAAAAAAAGTCTTTTTTTCACCGTGAAAAAAGTCTTTTTTTCACTGTTAAAAAAACAAAAGGTTTACGTATCGATAGCGATGAAAAAATGTCAACTTTTTTTGACAGTTGTACAAAAAGAAAATTATATATACTTTAAATTAAAATAATATATTAAACAAAATATTATTACTACATAACTAAATGAACATTTTAATATCTATTTTTAATAAAAAAAAACAAGTTTTAATTTCTGAACACATCAACAATAATAAAAAGATAAAATAACTTTTTTTGGTCGATAAATGTTAAATACCCTGTAGAAATTTCGCGATTTAAATTTCGTCAGCACACACATGGCATACATATCTAGAATGCTCTAAACAAATATATTTTTTACAAATTTTGCATTGAAAACGGGTTTTTCGATCTTTACAAAAATTACAACGACCTCTTTTATTACCCTCGATAGCTACTGGTGCAGGTTCCTGGACACCGCTAAGTTTTGCAGCGCGGTTTCGTATTTATCTAGTTAAATATGGAGATGTAACTCTTTCTTTCATGTGTTCCATTTTTTCCAGGGTTTTCAATTTCGTCTAACGGAGTAATCTCCTGTTCTAAATCGGTATCGTGATCGCTGTGCTCACATGTTCATTCATCTGCATCGGAGTCAACAGATTCTTCAATACCGTATTCCTCGTCTGTAGGCACCTCATCTTACAACTTCTGCATCCAATTAATATCTTGTGTGTACGGATCTGCCATTTTTAAATCTAAAATGATACTATTTTCACTTTTTTACGTTCACATTTTTCAAAAAAAAAACTTACCAGAAAGAACGGGTTGGGTCTATCAGGACGAAACAAGCGATAGCACCTAAACGAAATATTGCACATTACTGATGTACACAATGAATTATATCGTCCGGCACGGAGAAGAGGTACCTAGTCGGGTGAAGCCGGCCGAAGTCGCGTTCGCGCGGTATGTCACATGGAAAAAAGCTATGGGCCTGTCAGACCCGACCCGTGCACTGAAGGGTTAAAAACTTCTTGGGCACCATGTAGGTAGTTTTCGGCTAACGCTTAGTATAATTCTTGTTTTTCAAAGCGTGAATTAAAATTTTTTTAACAGATGCGATCTTAATGTTGCTCTCATGAAGTATGTGGGGGTTGTACCTACACGACCCTTCTCACCTAAGGGCCAAAATTCACAAAATACATTCAAGCAAAATCAAATGTTTGTTGCTCAGCTTAAGTACTTCAAAGAAGGTAATTTAAATATTTTTTTATTTACTTCACCTCGTTTTCGTATGACATTTTTAAGTTTCCAATAGGATAACTGAAATTTCTTTTTAACCCGCTACAACATGTCTCAGACCAGACTTGGTTACATGATGAATCATGTATATATCATGATCCACCTGTAAACCAGCAGCGCCAGCGTGTTCAAGAAGCCCACACGCGAATCTTGCACATTATGGCTAAAATCAAATAATATTATAATTTGAAGAATCATTTAATAAATATTGACTGATGATGCCCGAGTAAATGTTAATAATAAATAAAAATAAATTTATCAAAAATATATAAAAATTAATAAAATTCCCTGATAAGGCAACTAAATATAAAAAAATTACTATGGCACATTTGACCAAACGAGATATAGCTAAATCACCGGTGGTGCAAATTTCAAGCATGAAAAGTAATACTCATAAATATCTGCTTATAATTTTATTATTATAGTCTGTTAAATTGTCAAGTGCAATTTTTCTCTGACAAATTTTTGTTAATTAAATATCCTATGCAACGTTAAGTCTGCGTCTGTTATTATTCATTCGAAAGGGCCAAACGCCAAGTTTTTAAAAATATTTGAGCAAGAATTTTATTTACACCTACATTTTATTCAGTTATAAAGTCGGTGAACCAAACACTCTGTATATTGCATACAAAAAAAGTCGCTATTTACCTCCAATCTATATGCCATTATTTTCTTTAATGGTACGCTTGACTTTCGTCCTATATTCAGAACAATAGCTTCCGGGATAGTGTTGCCGTTTTTTTCGGGTTAATTTTAACTAAATTTGGTTTTGAAGAGTTGAAAGCTGGGATTGTCTAATTCACAAAGTTAGGTCTCCCGAACTAACAACTGAAAGCGCTTCACACAATTTTATTTTAGCCACAGATGTCGCCAGTAGCCTCTAATAAAATCGCCAAGTGTGCGATTTGATTCATTCTGGTATTTAATGAATTCGCATTTTTGCTAAGTAAAAGACTGTCGATTTCGACTTTAAGAACTAACATTCCTACGCGATGACAGCTGGAACAAATATTATCGTTAAGGCAACAAAAATGATAAGATTATAACTTAAGTGCATGGAGAAATTCGAAGAGTATTGTGTTTTGCCAAATTAAGTGCATTGATACCTAGAAAAGTAAATTAATAAAATTATTAAATAAATATATTGCGTAGTACAGCTTCCCGTGTAATTCCGGAACTCGTATGTTAGTGTTTTTCCGCCTATATTTGAAATACCCTAGTTGAACAATAATACGTGTAGAAGAAATTATTACTTGTGCGAGATTCGAACTGCTCCCGGATTGGCAGACTGCCTTGAGGGCAGCTTGGCTATCAGAGCAGATATATACAGTCCGCTCTTGACAGTCCATGACCTCCCTCATACATGCCATGCTCCTGTTCAGCCTCAGCATGCCTTCAACTGGCATTGCTCCGAAGGAAAGTATTGGGATTTTCCTTTTAACCCTCGAAGCTATCCTAGTGTGACCTAAGTCGCCCACTCCTTTTCAACATCCAGTGGCCCGCATTCTTAGGTATGCCGCCATCGCCTCCTTCCTGAGTCCAAATAGGAAGACTCGGCGGCCCCAGCAAAATAATACCTTTTTAGGCTCTAAACGAGAAGAACGAGAAAGAACACTACGGGTGTTTGTGGCTCAGTGTTCAAGCTTATTCTTAAGTAGCTCTGCGTAAGTATTTTCTTGCGGCATTTTCTATGGACTTCCTATCAGTTTTTAAATTACTTCTTTACCAGCAGCTGTAATAAACGGATTACTTTAATATGTTACATAAGCCACTTACTACTCATATGTAACTACTATACTTTAAAAAATTTATCCTCGAAGGCGCAGCGATGTTTGAAGCAATTTGCAGAATCTTACAAAGATCAGGAAAAATTCTAATATTAAGAGAAAAACATATTTAAGTTTAATTTTTTATCTTTCAATTTTGAAGGTTTATGGGTCATATATGAATAAAAGTTTAAGGTGACCATACCTATTTATTAAATATACACTTTACAACGAATTGTGAGATATCAGCAATGCAAGTAATAATGTGTTATTTTGGTTACAGTTTCCTAAAACTACGACGGAATGGAAGAATATTGCTAAAGAGTTTGAACAAAAGTGGAATTTTCCGCATTGCTTGGGCGCCATTGGCGGCAAGCATGTACAAATTGTGACACCTCCACGATGTGGATCTTATTACTACAATTACAGTAAAAACTCACAGCATTGTGCTTATGTGCATTGTGAATGCAAATTATGAGTTTGTAATGTGCGATGTTGGAACAAACGGTCGCGTATCTGACGGCGGTGTGTTAGACAATACAATATTTATGAAGAAGTTACAGGAAAATAAATTACATTTGCCAGCTGCAGAATTAGTTGTCAGCGGATTTTAATTTATTGGATCTTGCACGCGGCCATCAGCGGAATGCTGGTGCAGAAGCAACAGATGTAAGGGCAAGATTTTCAGATCATTTTAACAATTCTGGCAAAGTTCCGTGGCAGCACAAAATGATTTCTCCGACAATTCAAGACATGTAGATAAACAGCAATTGAAGACATATTGAGCTGAATTAAAACTCTTCTATTATTTTTGGAACCCTCTCGGTCACCTCTATCCGCATTTAAAATATGACCCTTTCGAAACAAAACGAAAAAAACACCCTGTACCTATAATAAAAATTTACTTACCGATTCATTCTTATCTTCAACATTTGTTTGCGTCTTTCGTGGAATTTCTTGATTCCGTATAAAGTTGATTAAATCAAAATACCATAAATGAGGAACATACACCTGTTCCCCACCGACGCCAGGTCTCTTAAAATCAACTACTTTTTTAATTCCCTCCTGAAGGCGGTTCGCAAAGTGTTGATTTTTTTAACAACAGCTTCTCTGTCTGCTTCCGGATCGAACTCCCGCATTTTTTCGATCATAATTTCGTAAGCTTGTGATTTCACATTACGGTCACTGTATTGTTTCGATTTTATTTTCCACAGGCACGGAAATAATCGGTACAGCTCGATAAACTCATTTAAAAACTGTTTTTTTTTCTTTTACATCGTGATGCAGTGAATTAAAACTTAATCGCTATTGAACTGACACCCGTTTAAATACAATAGCAAAGACCGCAGTAGACAACACGTGGGCAACATGTGCAAATAGCGTTAATACGCAGGCGCTGGTTGTGATACCTGCAAAAATTGGCGCTTGCACACACAAACCAGCGCACCAACCCCGAAACCAAAAATCAAAACCGAACAGATTTGCCCAAATCAATTATTTTGGTATGTACAAACAAAATGTTTGCTTTTTCACGCACAAATTATTGCGAAAATCGGTTTTTTCAACCTAGTTTGCGCAAACATCCACATAGAAATCCAAATGCGTAACATTGAAAGAATTTCTCCTAATTTTTTTTTAAAATGAATTTCATCTATAAATATATATAACCTATTATTTTTTAGGTCATAACTGCAAAGGGTGCTGCTGTACAAAACTGTTGGGGATTTATAGATGGTACTGCCAGAGCAATATGTCGCCCCTCAGAAGAGCAAGAAGATTACTATTCAGGCCACAAACATTTCCACTGTGTGAAGTATCAGTCTGTGGTTGCTCCAGATGGAATGACTGTTAGTGAAATTGGAGCCTTTCCAGGACGGCGGCATGATGCTGGTATATTTAGGGAGTCAGGATTGCTCAATCAATTAGAGCAAAAAACAAGACTTGCTGACGGAACAACTTTTGTTCTTTTTGGGGATCAGGCATATGGCATAAGGGAGCTTCTGTTGTGTCCATTTCCTGGGAATGGTGTCAATGAAGCACAAAAGAAACGTTAATGCATCCATGTCTGTTGTAAGACAGGCAGTGGAATGGAGTTTCCAGAAAATTATTATGTTGTTTGCTTTTTTGGATTTTAGAAAAAACCAAAAACTTTTGCTTTTTAAGTAACTGTCACACTTGTTTGTATGGTAATCAGACATCCCAGTTTTTTCATATAAATCCTATTAACTTAGAACAGTATCTTAATGTAAATAATTAGGTATTTAAGTAATTGATTTTGTAGTTTCTGGATGATGATATAAATATTTTAAAACAAAGGTCATTCAATTTTTTTTTACTTAATTTAAAACTGCTGCAATGGTAAAAATTGCTGTAACAATAAATGAAAGATATATATATATCTAAATTTTTTTATATATTAATTTAATTAGGTTAACTTATTTAGTAACAAGTTTAATAGCTTATCCTGCTTTTCCACTATTTTAACTAAACTCTCCCTACTTTGCATTTCTAAATTGATTTTCTTTTCTTCCAATTCAAGTTACTTGGTTACTTGAAATTCAGCCAACTTCTGCTTTTTTTCCATAAGCTGCATCTTTGCTTCCTCTAGAACTAGTTTTCTCTCCTCTACAACTAATTTTCTCTCCTCTATGTCCATTTCTTTTTTTTTAAATTCAGCTTGCGCCTTATCATACTGCTCCAGATAAACCAGTCCTTGCCTTTGAGTATTTACTTTTCTTTTTCGGGATCTAACTGGACCTGAAGCAAAATGCAATTTTCAAAAATTATAAAACTCAAAACATTTTTTGTAAATTATAGTAGTTATCATTCGAGTGTAGTTTTAAAAATAACATACCCAAAACATTTAGACTTATAGACTTGACGGTTGTAGGAGTACCTAAAGGCTGCACAGATATTTGCAGTGTCTTATTTATTGTGGTAGGGGTTGTTACCGAAGGTGGTAGACTGGCTTCCTTTTCACTGGCATTAGGTTCTAGAATGAAGAAGTTAAACAAAATATTAGTTACTAGTGCATTTAATTTTTATATGGGAGTAAAATATATACAGGCTCAGCATTAAAGTCAGCACCATATGGAACTTTTTATTATTTATTTATTTCAACTAACCTCATTAATAATAAAAAGTTCCATATGGTGTGGACTTTAATGGTGACACTGTTATTATGTTAAACCCTTATTACTTTAAAATCATCCTATTTGATTCGCATTTATTAAAAATGTTATTGCTTTCTCTTACCTATATCTATATTTTCATTATTTTTAATAATATCTGACTGGAATACTTCATCAACAGTTCCATCATTGTATGTAGAGGAGCTTATCAACACTAAAACAAAAAATTTCTATGAAAAATATTACTGTAAATGAGTAGATAAATATGCATTGTCTTTTTAAATTAAAAATATTAAACCAAAAGCTGTCATCTACAGTTTGGAACTTTTTAAAATGTTGTGTACACTATAAATAACAGTAAGTTATTTTACTATTTTAAGCGCAAGGTACTGTAAAACACTTACAGCCATGATCGTGAATTACACTATGGGTCGAGTTGTAACTTGAAGATGACTCTTCCAATAATTCAGTCCATTTGTTTCTCGCTTCTACTCCTATAACTCTTGTGATATCCCTGCCTACTTTTTTCTTCTTTGCAGTCACAGTTTGGTATTCTTTCATAATATCATAAATATTATGTAATAAACTCTCCTTCTCTGTGATCTGAATTTCAATTCCTGACCTTAAAAAACATTAAATATCGAGATAAGAACAGGAGAATTTAAAATTTTCTAAGAGAGTACATAATTTATAAAACTGTAGTACTTGATGAACTGTAAGTAGGTATCTACCAAAGAGAAATAATTGCTTATTTACGTCCTTACTTGTCTTTTAAAATTTTGTATTGCTCCAACCAAAGTTTAAGAAGTCTGTCCAAATGTTCCTTTAATGTTCTTATGGAAAAGGGTTTTCCAGTTACACTTAACACGTGTTCCTGGATAACTTGCCATAAATCAGGATTTTGAAATGGGTTCTGAGACAACACCTCGCGCAACAAAGCCAAATCGTCGTGGTCTGTAAACCGGTGCCGCTTTCTTAAAACATCCATATTATTTATAATAATATGTACTACAAAAGATACGCAATAAAAAAAAACAAAAAACCACGCTCGCTCAAACCTTTACCAAATAAAATGAAAATATTGAAAATGACATTTGAGCATTTGAGGTTAGGAAAGGATAATAATCCTACGTTGCCAAATCAAGACATCCAAAGATATTTATAGCATATTTAAGGAGCTAAACCATTATTTTGTATTAAAATAAAATTATTTAATATTATGTATGTATGTTTTGATACAATTTTAATAATTTTTGATATTTCTTTCTTTTTTACAACAAATAAGTAAAACACATTTGGCATCGATGTTAAAACGCTATCCCTTAATAAGGTTCCGTTTATTTCGACCTAACTAGCGGAGTACGTTGTCGCTTATTAAGGAGTTCGGTTATTTTTCAACTGCTGCGCATGATCAAAATAACCGATAACGTATAACGTTGATCAAATAAGTGGCTTAAAATCTCTCTATTGTTTACGTTTAATATTTGGAATCCGCCGACGTAACAGAATATCACATAAGCTTAAAGACCTCTATTGGCTTAACATGGTTAATAGGCGTAAACTGCATGCAACTTGCCTCTATTACAAAATTTTAAAATTTCGTTCTCCTCCCTACCTCTATAATAAAATTACTTTTCGTACAGATGTTCATCACTTAAATTTACGTAGAAAAAACATAAACATTCCAAAACATAAACATGAGTTTTTTAAAAGATCTTTTTCATATAATGTTGCCTTATTAATTAATTCATTAGATCTGGATTTGGCTCAAGTCAATATGTCATGTAATTCCTTTAAAAATAAATTGAATACAATCTTGTTTAACAACCAGTGTCATGGTCAGAGATTATAAGTAGTGGAAATTTTTCATTTATCTCTTTTCTGCTTCTTTTTTTTTTCTTTTCTCTTCCTATCACTAGTAAATCTAGTAGGTATCTTCGGGATATATGTGTATAGCAGCGCACTAATGGCATAAAGTATTATATTATTTAAGCTTTTGGCCTCATGTTAATAACAGAATCTGCCGAGTGCAGAAGTCTGAAATGATGGCCATTTATTTGCTCGTGTTTATAGTATAAATATCATTTTATGTATTTCCAATTTTTTTATAAAATATTGTAATGCTGTGAATGCATGGGTAAATAATAAACAGTTATTTATTTATTTATTTATTTATTTATCTTTAGAAAGATCTAAAGCAGTCGAACAGTAAAAATCGTTCAGCTCGTCAGAAGATAATGAAGTATTTATAGGTATTATGTTGTTTTCCCCTCTCAAATCATTAATAATTTTCCAACATTCTTTTCGTGGATTTAATGATTTACTAATACGATTTTCAAAATAATTTTCCTTGGCTTTTTTAATTAGTTTTCTATAAATGTTTTTATAAATATTAAAAAATGAAATGAATGAATTGTTTGATGGAAATTTTTTTTAATATAATGAAGTGAACGTAAATTCTTAGAACTTATTTTTATACCCTTTGAAATCCAACATTTTCTATTATTTTTTTGAATAATTGTAATTGGAAAAGCTTTAGTAAATGTGTCTAAAATTGTGTCATAAAAATTACTTAAAAGCTCTTTCTGAAGAAAAATACTATCCCATGAATAATTTTTTATAGCATTATTAAATTTGTTAAAATTTTTTTTACTGTAAATGCGTCCCTTATGTTTATTTTTCTCTATTTTTCCTATCTCACCGTTAAATTCACATAATATGGCTTCATGGTCCGATAAAGAATTATTTATTACTTCACATTTAACATTATTTTTATTAGAACAAACATAGTCAATTATAGAAGATGAATATTGAGAAAATCTTGTTGGTGAATTAACATGCATTTTAAAATTAAATGATAGTAATAAATTTTTCAAATTTATAGTGTAACAGCTATTTAAATCTTCAAAATTAATATTAAAATCACCACACACAATACAATATGATAAGGGGGGAAGTTGTGATAAACGATTTTCAAGTCTTATAAGAAAAATGTTAGTATTAGATAACGGTGAACGGTATAAACAAATTATATATAAATTGCTTTTTTTAGAGAATATTATAGAAAATTCAAAATTTATTTCAACCAAGAAACAATCAAATTTACTCACATTAGAAAATTCCATATATTTAATAGATTCTCTTTTAATAAAAATCATTGTGCCGCCATGTAAAGAACTAGCTCTACAAAATTTAGAAACAACAATATAATTTGGCATAAAAACAGGGTCTTGAATATTTAACCAGTGTTCTGTTAATATAACTAAATCTGGGTAGTTATGATTATTTAAAAATAAATATGGTTTATTAATTTTATTTCTAAGAGATTGTATATTTAGTAATATCAAGGAAAAGTTACTTTCTGAAGAGTTTTGTCTAAAAAAAATGATCCAATGAAACATTTGACTGTTTATTACTTATTAACACATTGATTTTCGGAAAAACATTTATATTAGGTTTTATAAATGACAGCGTGTTAAAATTTGTTTTATTAAAACTTACTTCATTTGCTAAAATATTAATTAAAAAATTATTCTTTATATTTATATAATTGAAATAATCAATGTTTATAAATGAAATTGAATTCTCAACACAATTATTTATTTTTTCTAAAGATTTATTAAGGTTAAAATTAAAGGAAGAAATAATATTTTGTTTATATTTAGAAATTATTGGACAGGACAAAAAAATAAAATTTGTATTTAACGATAATTTAATATTATCCCATATGTTTTTGATATCTGGAATTTGTTGATTTTTAAAATCATTAGAACCTGCTATAACAACAACAAAATCATTTTGATTAAAGTTTTTTATAGACACATTAATATTTTTAATATTGTTATTGAAAAAAGCTCCTGGTTTAATTATCGTTTTTACTTTAAAGTTTTTAAATTTTGAATTTAGCTTAAGATGATCTTGAATATACCTGCCATAATCATCACATAAAATTAATAATTTTCTTTTATTATCAGACTTAAATCGATTTTTCGCATTTATTCCATCCTTGGTATAATTTTTTTCTACAGGTTTATTGGACAAACTTTCTATTTTGTTGGAGATATTCTCTAAATCTGGTTTGACTGATTGAATAATATGTATTGCATTTTCATTTTTTGGTACTTCGTTTATCTTCTTTATTAAGTCAATTAAAGTAGCTGATTGATTAGTAATGTGCGTTGGGTCTAAAATTAATTGTTTCATCCCAAAGGAGTCCATAAGAGAGTCCAATTGTTTACTTGAATATGTTACATTTAACCCTTGAATGCCCAAGCGGGGTCCTTGCGGGACCCCAGTACAGCATTTTCTTTAATATTTCCGTAATAAAAAAAAACTGGCAACTGCGCCTTAAGGTATGTGCTTGAAAATAGTCGCGTAAACACGTGTTAGTTTGGTTTGAGCCGCCGACGCGACTGTCGAGTTATAACGCTATTAGGTAGGTGGGGTCCCTCAGAGATCCCGGCTTGGCATGCAAAGGCACCAAATTTTATATTAAAAATAATGTTTTTTTTTGCAGGTTTTGTTTAAAATGTCTCATTTCAGAAGGCATAAACCACTAACGCAACGGGAGCATGAATAATTGTTGGAAACTTTAGATTTAGACGCTTCGGACTCGGGACTAGAGTATGAAAATGTAAATGAATCGACTGAAGGAAATGAAGATGTCAAAGAAACTGTTTCGGAAACAAAAGACAACCTAGAAATAGAGAGCGAAGAAGATTCTGATCAAGAACCTGAGCCTCAAGTTATGATTCCAGATTTTGAACAAAATGCTAAACCTCAAGCAATTATGGGCATACCAGTATGCACCGCCAAATCTGGTCTAGAGTGGACTCAGCCATTCGTTAGAACCAAAAGACGTATTAGAAATAGTATAAGTGCACGTCTAGGTCTTACCAAATACAGTGAAAAGGCAAGCACACACCTAGAGTTTTTAACTTGTTTTTCACAAACGAAATGAAAGACTTGATTTGTCGCTTTACTAACAAGGAAGCAGCAAGGTACTACAATAAATGGAATGGAAAATATCCAAACAAACCAAAGAATTGGACTTACTTGAAGCAGATGAACTAGACTGTTTTATAGGCATTCTTCTCAAAGCTGGAGCACTTAGGTGCAGAAAGCAATCTACCCGAGAAATGTGGACCACTGACACTTCAATTCGTCGATCATTTTTTAATGCTGCCATGTGAGATAGGTTTGAGCAAATGTCTAGCTTTTTGCGTTTTAACGACAAGCCTACTCGAGAAGAAAGAAAAAAACTAGACAAAATGGCGATCATTAGTGATATTTGGAACATGTTTGTTGACAATTGCAAAAAGGCTTTTGAACCCTACGAGAACATTACAGCTGATGAACAGTTAGTGTCTTTTAGGGGTAAGTGTCCCTTTAGACAATATATAAAATCAAAACCAGGTCGGTACGGTATAAAAATTTGGGCGGCTGCAGATGTCAAAACAACGTATCTATGTAATCTACAAGTATACACTGGAAAGCTTGCGACTTGAAAAGCTGACAAGAATCAGGGGTACCGAGTAGTTTCGGATTTGATAAAACCATACCAAGGCAGCTGGCGCGGTATTACAACAGATAATTTCTTTACTAGCGTTTCACTTGCAAATTACTTGTTGACGCAAAAATTGACTCTTCTGGGAACGCTCAGGAAGAACAAGCCAGGCACACCCCCACAGCTTAGTTAAACTCCAAGAGCTACGGAATCATCAATGTTTGCTTTTACAGAAGATCTTACAATAGTTTCATACGTTCCTAAGAAAAATAAAATGGTTCACCTTCTTTCAAGTCAACATGATGATGAAAAATGATATTAGATTATAATAAAACAAAAGGCGCGGTCGACAATGCAGATAAACTGATACGAGAATATTCATGTTCAAGAAAAACAGCTCGTTGGCCATTTATACTTTTTATGAATATGGTCGATATTGGAGGTGTAAATTCATTTGTACTAAATATCGAAAAATATCCCGACTGGCAGAAGAAGAACTGCTCACGCCGTCGCTCATTTCTATTACAATTAGGCGATCAACTAGCTAAACATAATAGGAAAAAACGAGCCGAGAACAAATATCTTCAGAACCATGTAAAAAGCGCCTTAGAAGATTATGGCATCGAACCTGAAAATTTACAAAACAATGATGAACTTTCCCAAGTGGCAGGCAAAAAAGCGCGCTAGATGTTACCAGTGTCCACGTAAAATTGATAAAAAAGTCAATACAAAATGTGACACTTGTAAGAAGTTTGTGTGTGAAATTCACAGAAAGAAAGATCAAAAGTATGTGTGTATAACGTGTTATGTGGAATAAGTTTTTTCACAAAGGTTAGCTATAGTATAATACCTACATATTAGTATTTATTTTGCTTTTGCCTATATTTTTCAGAAGGTTTTGTAAGGTTTTTTTTATATATGATAACGTTAAGGGTTTTTACCCCCAATAAAACTCGAAAATACCCCAATTGATAATTTATTCAATATCGTCGTCTTACAAAAGCAATGACGCGCTTGACCAACTTATTCAGACTGTCCTGCGCTTCTCGCGCTTTTTCCGCCTCGCCCATCCTGTCTGAGCATGTGCGGCGTTTCTGTTACGTACGTGGAGCTACGGCGGGGAAAGACCGCTAACACGGCTATCCTGCAAACGGAGCGTCCTCGCACCGGATCTTTATCTGGAAATCCAAAAAAAATACAAGCAGTATTTCGGTTACGATTATCTACCTTCAACAATGTTTTTTTTTTTTTCGTTTCCCTCTTTTCCGCTTTTGTTCTATTTTTTTTTGTTTTTTTCTAACACAATAGTACTTTAATTATTATACCTAGGTGGTGCTGCCACCTTTCCGGCATAGTGGTACTGCCACTATCCTCCAATCTTTTACTTTTAACATTCACTCAGATGGTACTGCCACACTTCTTTAAGTTTCTACTTTCAACATTTACTCAGTGGTTCTGCCACTATTCCCTATTTTTTTTACTTTTAACTTTCGCTCAGTGGTACTGCCACTATTCTTTAATTTCTTACTTTTAGTATTCACTCGGTGGTACTGCCACCACTTAGGCATAGTGGTACTGCCACTATCCTCTTTTTCCCCTCTTTCATTTCACAGTCATTCATTCGAGAACTACTACAACAATACAGTATTACTTACTTTTTTTTTATTGCATGGCAGGCCAACGTCGTAACTGCTCATGAGCAGCTACAGTGGTCCGGCGCCCTTGTCTATGTAGTACGTATCTCTCGTTCGAAAGAATGTTGCGAACGGTGTATGGCCCTTTAAATTTTGATTTTAATTTGCCTCCACCCGCCAGCTGAGAATCTTCAACAGCCACCAGGTCTCCCACAGTAAACAAGCTGCTGCGATGACGAGTTAAATCGAATTGCTGAGCCTGCATATTTGCCCGATTTGTTATTCTTTCCCGAGCTTTCGAGACGGCCTTGTCTGGGTCAACAAAATTGGCTGATGACGATACGTCTCCTAAAAACTGCTGAGTAGCTGCTAATCTCGGAGCTGTAACAGTGCCGGCGCGTAACCAGTTACTGCGTGAATTGTAGAGTTTAAGTTTTCTTCTATTGCAGGTAATGCAGTCGTCCATGTACTTTCTTTCTCACCTATAAGTGTTGGACAAAATGAGTCATTGTTTTGAAATTCTCGTAACGTTTCTATGTTCTTTATTTTATTACTGGGCAATGTTTTAAAAACGCACACTTTTAAATCACTTTCGTTGTCCAAAGGATTACGGCTTAGATAATCCACATGTGACATTTTATTACCCGGGCGGTATTCAATTGTAAAGTCATAGTCTTGTAATTTAATCCACCAACGCGCAACACGCGGATGCAAGTCTTTCTTTAGAGCAGTCGCTCTAACAGAATTACAATCTGTATATACTGTAAAATGCACTCCGTACAAATACACTCGGAAATGTTCAACAGCGTCCACTATAGCAAGTGTCTCTAAGTCATATGAATGATATCTCGATTCGCAATCAGTAGTTCGACGACTGTAGTACGCAATAGGTCGAACAATACCATCTTCTTTTTGGAGAAGCGCAGCCCCGATACCTATACTACTTGCATCGGTATGAAGTTCGCAAGATAACTTCGGGTTGTACATGCGCAACACAGGTGAACTCGTCAACTTGCTTATCAGTAATTGTCTTACACTCTCGCATTCTGAAGACCATTTAAAATCACAGTTTTTACGTAATAATGTTGTTATCGGTGCCGTCAATAGAGAAAATCCTTTAATGAAACGACGAAAATAGCCGGCAAGTCCCATGAACTGACGCACACCTTTCACGTCCGAGGGCGGCGGTGCTAGAGTCAAAGCATTAACTTTGCGTGGACTAGGACCAATTGCTCCTGGGCTTATCACCACACCAAGATATTCAGTTTCTACTGCAAAAAATACACATTTGTCGTAGTTCAATGAAAACCCGTGAGTCGACAAAGCATTTAACACTTCCTCTAAGTTCTGCAATCCTTCTTCGATGGTTGCTGATGGTACAAGTACATCGTCGAGGTATACAAATGCTTTACTGCCCTTCAAATCGCCCAATGCTTCATCGATGGCACGTTGATATACTGCTGGAGCATTGATGTAACCAAATGGCATACGATTGAATTCATATTGCCCATCTGGAGTTATAAAGGCCAAGATGTGTTTAGAACTTTTCTCAATTTCCATTTGGTAAAACCCGGATTTCATGTCCAATGTTGTGAAATAATTTGCACCACATAGGGCATTGACTTGATCTTGAATAAGGGGCAAGGGATATAGTTCTTTTATCACTTTTTTATTGACGTCACGCAGGTCTGTGCACATTCTTAGTTCATTGTTTTTCTTTTTAACAAGTACAATAGGGCTTGCGTACTCCGACCGACTTTTGCGGATAATTCCGTCTTTCAAAAGCTCGTCTATTATTTTATTAACGTAAACTCTTTCCTGATAAGCCAATCGTCGTGGACGATACGCCACTGGAGTACTATCTTTTAATCTAATGGTCATCTTCCCAGTAGTAATATGGTCTGGTGTTCTATTCCTATAAATTGTCAATAAGTTCTCCACTTTCAATCTCAAACTATCTTCTAATCCTATTTGATTAATTTTTATTTCGTCCGAACTTTTTATCATAAGCACTTTCTGTCCGTCGAGTAAATTATAACACAATTCCAGTCCGTCATCATTTTTCTCGACTCGTAAACATGGCCGACTTATGACATCCCATCCGACAATAACATCAATATTGTTCGGGATAACATTATCAGGTACAACCATAAAACTTATTTCCAAAGTCACGGCCGGTAAAACAATTATTAAGTCACAGCTCCCGAGTGAATAGACAACTTGTGTTCCAAATCCCAGAAAAGCACGTACGTTTGTATTTGGTTTAATAACACCATTCACTGCGTTGACGACAGATTGCTTGATAATTGATACGTCAGCACCACTATCAATAAGGTACACGAATGATTGAGCCTGGTCGCGGCATAGCAAGGTAGCTATTGGCGTTGTATTTAGATGGCGTCATTTCTTTAACACGAATGCTTTTTTTGGCATCCCGTTTTTGTACCAACAGTTAATTTCGGTATGCCCCATTTTTTTGCAATGATTGCAAGAAGGAATACTGGTAATTGTTTCGAGTTTCTCACGCGTGACTTCTTTGGGTAGCCTCTCCTTTTGCGACTTACAAGCGGCCTGTCGGTGGCCCTGATCGCCACATTTAAAACAAACTCCTTTAAAAAGTTTACTTGGCTTAGCATTCACTGCTGGATCTGACTGTTCGTGTCGGCTTTCGGCTTTCCAGTTGGGTCTCCCCGCAACTTCTGAGTTTCTGAACATTCTTGATGATCCAGGGCGACGTGCATCAAATTCACTTAGAAGTTTCAGCAATTCACGTTCAGACTTTGGAATTTGCAAAGCCGTGCGTGCTTCTGCGTAATCTAATCCATATTCAACCATACTCACAATTTTATTCCAAGGCAAATTATCGTGAAATCTGCTGATGCTACGCAATTTTTGATTGCCATATTCGCATAACGATTCACAATCGTGACTTCGTAATGTAGCAGCCTTCAGCCTTGTATGCGCGGGCACCTGGCGTCTCTCGATCGGGAAAAGCAATGATTAAGTTAAGTCGTCACAGAAATGTTTCCAACTTCGACAAAGGGGCCTCCAATCACAACAATAGCGGTAGCCGCGATTTTGTAATGCCTCGCTGGCTTTGGCAATCATTAGGTTATCTCTTATATTAAGTTCATATTTAAGTTTAGTTGCGTCCTCCAGCCATTCTTCTATCGAGTAGGTGCTCTTGTCCGGATCAAAGTTAGTTAGCTTAAATGACGCGTGGACAGGACCGAACGCATGCGCACTTAATGTCTCTGCGCCCGAAGTACTAGGCGTTGGCGTACCACATCTTGATGATGATGTCGCCATCTTGGATTGGCGGGTCAATTCAGCTAGCTGTTGCTGTTGTTTTGTCACTAAAGTAATAAGCGTCTCTTGCCACTGCAATTCAGAATGTTTCGGATCTGAAATCTGAAGCCTGATCTTGTTCAGCATAGCCTCCGGCAATTTGTTCGGTTTGCTCACTATTGCGACGCGGACTATCTTCCTCCATTATTAAGCACTACTTTACTGTCTAGTTAAGTAATTATCGATTAATTAACACTGCACGGAGAACAATCCCACTTCTGATGATAACGTTAAGGGTTTTTACCCCCAATAAAACTCGAAAATACCCCAATTGATAATTTATTCAATATCGTCGTCTTACAAAAGCAATGACGCGCTTGACCAACTTATTCAGACTGTCCTGCGCTTCTCGCGCTTTTTCCGCCTCGCCCATCCTGTCTGAGCATGTGCGGCGTTTCTGTTACGTACGTGGAGCTACGGCGGGGAAAGACCGCTAACATATATTTAATAAATATTTTGAGCATTATAACCTTAAGCTTGTGTTTAATACTTAAAATACACTTTAATGCACATCCCTATGTTTATTTACTATTGGGTCCCTTAGGGACCCCGGTTGGGCATGTACGATGAGTACAGTAGGCTGGACGCTCAAGGGTTAAAACATAAACGTTGAAATCTCCAACATAAATAATATTGTCATATTCAGTGTAAGTTTTAGTTAAGATATCTTCCATATGCTCAAAGAACAAATTTGAATCTGAGTTGGGAGGTCTAAATGTTTTCCACAATAATGACTTTATTTCGTAAAACGACTTTAATCAAGATATGTTCGACGTATTCGAGTGAACCAGCAGTTAGTATATCAAATTTTAGATTAGGTTTTGAAACAATATCATAATTACACAGGATTTTTAAAATTGGTTTTAACTTTGAAGGATTATATCCCAAAATTTAATTTGTGTGACTTAGACCTAATGACTTAGACACTGATTTTTAACGGCCCATTTACAGGTATTACAGGGTCCTTAATTTTATAATAATAACAATAAAAAATTTTAAAGAATTTTTAAGAAGGTTGGTAAAATACTGATTGAGCGCATATTATTATTAAATTCCTTAGGTAAACTTATGTTTGATAAATGTCGAGCTAATGCATGTTTCCAAGCTTGCAGAAAGTAACACTGTTTTAGGCATGCATTCATAATATGAGTCAAGAAAGGGATTACAAACGAAGAGAATAATTAAACTAGATTTATATTGTGTGTATTAAAAGTGGTCAAATGCTTTTTCCCATCGTTATCTAATAAAGAATTATACAACTGAAAAGCGTCTGTTATCTATTTGTTACAGATTTGGATCCATTTATGCTGGGTATCAAACCTGAAGCAGTTTTCAAATCAAATCTCTCGGACCGTTTGCCTTCGACTTCAGAATCTGACAACTCCAAATCAACTTCCACCTCTTAAACCTATCGTTTTGCGTTTTATAAATACAATCAAAGTACTTATCTATTTTGCTAACATATAATTTTATCTTTTCTATTAAACCTGATTCCTTAGCTTGAACATTAAATTCTTTCTTAATATTTTTTAAAACCTAATTGTCTTATTTCCCAATATGGTTTTCGATTACCTTGCTATTATTTCTTCGGTCTTAATGTTCTTTTTCCAAATTTCTTACTATTAACACTTCTAACGAGTGTTTAAATTCGTGAGTCGACATTCCATACCACATTACTTATTTACTACCATACCCATATTATAATCCATGATATACCATATAATTTACATTTTTCTTGTCTTAAATTTAAACTTATTCGGTGCTTCTTGCGGTTTCTCTTCTAATTTTTCTATCAATTGATTTTCGGCATCTTATTTAACTCATCCATACCAAGATGACAATCACCAATACCAATATTGTAACTGTTAAAGCATCTTGAATGCTTCCAAAATTTGTTTCTGTGGTTTAACCACCACTATTACCAGCTTGAGCTATGATAATTTCTTCTTTGTTCTGTGTTTTTCCCATTCTAAATAATTTTCCCATTTCTAGTTCTTAAGCAGAATCGCCATGTAATAATATTTTATTACATTATATATTTCAACTAACTAAACGGTTGGTGGAATTGGGCAAAACCCTTAAATAATACACATTTTAGTTCATGTCGCAACTTCAATCTATATATAATATATATTTTTACAATATTCGACCCATACTCAAATAGATTCTGAATAATCATAATTCAATTACATTATTATACTTGCTGACATTAATAATATTATGGATGTTATGATATGCACTAAATTGCTAAAATAAACATAATTAAAGTTAATAACCGAAAGTGACCTTTTCTAAGTATTTCCTGTTATGTGTCTTATATTACAATAGCCACTTAACAACGCTGTTACCTGGGATTGCTCAAGGAAGACTCTTGATAGTACTTGAAGGGGGTTATTTTATACCCAGTTTTCACAGAGGCAGTAGGAACCATTCAAGGTTTGTTAAACGACCCCTCCGGTCGTTTGGAATACTCACAGCACATCAACCCTTCTGGGATTGAGTCGATCAATGACGTAAAAAACGTTCTAAGTCCGCACTGAAAAAGCATCAATCATCAATCTGACTCCAGTCGGCGATATTTACCGATTGGATCAGTAAGTTCATTCATTTTGTACAGTTATTACGTTAGGCAACTGTTAATAATATTTTATCATCCTTTACCGGTGTTAATGCTAGTTACAATTAACCCTTCAGGACACGGGTGAAATTTTAATCCAAAAAGGAACGGGTCGGGTCTTACAGACCGAAAAGAAAATTATATATACTTTAAATTAAAATAATATATTAAACAAAATATTATTACTACATAACTAAATGAACATTTTAATATCTATTTTTAATAAAAAAAAACAAGTTTTAATTTCTGAACACATCAACAATAATAAAAAGATAAAATAACTTTTTTTGGTCGATAAATGTTAAATACCCTGTAGAAATTTCGCGATTTAAATTTCGTCAGCACACACATGACATACATATCTAGAATGCTCTAAACAAATATATTTTTTACAAATTTTGCATTGAAAACGGGTTTTTCGATCTTTACAAAAATTACAACGACCTCTTTTATTACCCTCGATAGCTACTGGTGCAGGTTCCTGGACACCGCTAAGTTTTGCAGCGCGGTTTCGTATTTATCTAGTTAAATATGGAGATGTAACTCTTTCTTTCATGTGTTCCATTTTTTCCAGGGTTTTCAATTTCGTCTAACGGAGTAATCTCCTGTTCTAAATCGGTATCGTGATCGCTGTGCTCACATGTTCATTCATCTGCATCGGAGTCATCAGATTCTTCAATACCGTATTCCTCGTCTGTAGGCACCTCATCATACAACTTCTGCATCCAATTAATATCTTGTGTGTACGGATCTGCCATTTTTAAATCTAAAATTATACTATTTTCACTTTTTTACGTTCACATTTTTCAAAAAAAAAACTTACCAGAAAGAACGGGTTGGGTCTATCAGGACGAAACAAGCGATAGCACCTAAACGAAATATTGCACATTACTGATGTACACAATGAATTATATCGTCCTGTCAGGCCCGACCCGTGCACTGAAGGGTTAAAAACTTCTTGGGCACCATGTAGGTAGTTTTCGGCTAACGCTTAGTATAATTCTTGTTTTTCAAAGCGTGAATTAAAATTTTTTTAACAGATGCGGTCTTAATGTCGCTCTCATGAAGTATGTGGGGGTTGTACCTACACGACCCTTCTCACCTAAGGGCCAAAATTCACAAAATACATTCAAGCAAAATCAAATGTTTGTTGCTCAGCTTAAGTACTTCAAAGAAGGTAATTTAAATATTTTTTTTATTTACTTCACCTCGTTTTCGTATGACATTTTTAAGTTTCCAATAGGATAACTGAAATTTCTTTTTAACCCGCTACAACATGTCTCAGACTAGACTTGGTTACATGATGAATCATGTATATATCATGATCCACCTGTAAACCAGCAGCGCCAGCGAGTTCAAGAAGCCCACACGCGAATCTTGCACATTATGGCTAAAATCAAATAATATTATAATTTGGAGAATCATTTAATATATATTGACTGATGATGCCCGAGTAAATGTTAATAATAAATAAAAATAAATTTATCAAAAATATATAAAAATTAATAAAATTCCCTGATAAGGCAACTAAATATAAAAAATTACTATGGCACATTTGACCAAACGAGATATAGCTAAATCACCGGTGGTGCAAATTTCAAGCATGAAAAGTAATACTCATAAATATCTGCTTATAATTTTATTATTATAGTCTGTTAAATTGTCAAGTGCAATTTTTCTCTGACAAATTTTTGTTAATTAAATATCCTATGCAACGTTAAGTCTGCGTCTGTTATTATTCATTCGAAAGGGCCAAACGCCAAGTTTTTAAAAATATTTGAGCAAGAATTTTATTTACACCTACATTTTATTCAGTTATAAAGTCGGTGAACCAAACACTCTGTATATTGCATACAAAAAAAGTCGCTATTTACCTCCAATCTATATGCCATTATTTTCTTTAATGGTACGCTTGACTTTCGTCCTATATTCAGAACAATAGCTTCCGGGATAGTGTTGCCGTTTTTTTCGGGTTAATTTTAACTAAATTTGGTTTTGAAGAGTTGAAAGCTGGGATTGTCTAATTCACAAAGTTAGGTCTTCCGAACTAACAACTGAAAGCGCTTCACACAATTTTATTTTAGCCACAGATGTCGCCAGTAGCCTCTAATAAAATCGCCAAGTGTGCGATTTGATTCATTCTGGTATTTAATGAATTCGCATTTTTGCTAAGTAAAAGACTGTCGATTTCGACTTTAAGAACTAACATTCCTACGCGATGACAGCTGGAACAAATATTATCGTTAAGGCAACAAAAATGATAAGATTATAACTTAAGTGCATGGAGAAATTCGAAGAGTATTGTGTTTTGCCAAATTAAGTGCATTGATACCTAGAAAAGTAAATTAATAAAATTATTAAATAAATATATTGCGTAGTACAGCTTCCCGTGTAATTCCGGAACTCGTATGTTAGTGTTTTTCCGCCTATATTTGAAATACCCTAGTTGAACAATAATACGTGTAGAAGAAATTATTACTTGTGCGAGATTCGAACTGCTCCCGGATTGGCAGACTGCCTTGAGGGCAGCTTGGCTATCAGAGCAGATATATACAGTCCGCTCTTGACAGTCCATGACCTCCCTCATACATGCCATGCTCCTGTTCAGCCTCAGCATGCCTTCAACTGGCATTGCTCCGAAGGAAAGTATTGGGATTTTCCTTTTAACCCTCGAAGCTATCCTAGTGTGACCTAAGTCGCCCACTCCTTTTCAACATCCAGTGGCCCGCATTCTTAGGTATGCCGCCATCGCCTCCTTCCTGAGTCCAAATAGGAAGACTCGGCGGCCCCAGCAGGACATCCAATGCAGTCGTGGGCGTGATTCTTATGGCTCCGGTTGTACCCAGGCCATCAAACCACAGAGCCATAGGCGACTTTCGGTCTGATGACCGCCGTGTAGAGCCAGCGCATGATACGGGGGTTTAAACCCCAGCTGGCACCCACCGCACGTCGGGAGTTGTCAGAAAGTCGCTATTGACTCGTTTACCACATTAATATTATACTATTGAAAATTTAATTTTTTTTGTCAATTTTAGAAATAATATAAATATTGTGCCATGGTGCCATGGTAAAGTCTCCAAATCCCTTTGAAAACTCATAAAATAATACCTTTTAAGGCTCTAAACGAGAAGAACGAGAAAGAACACTACGGGTGTTTGTGGCTCAGTGTTCAAGCTTATTCTTAAGTAGCTCTGCGTAAGTATTTTCTTGCGGCATTTTCTATGGACTTCCTATCAGTTTTTAAATTACTTCTTTACCAGCAGCTGTAATAAACGGATTACTTTAATATGTTACATAAGCCACTTACTACTCATATGTAACTACTATACTTTAAAAAATTTATCCTCGAAGGCGCAGCGATGTTTGAAGCAATTTGCAGAATCTTACAAAGATCAGGAAAAATTCTAATATTAAGAGAAAAACATATTTAAGTTTAATTTTTTATCTTTCAATTTTGAAGGTTTATGGGTCATATATGAATAAAAGTTTAAGGTGACAATACCTATTTATTAAATATACACTTTACAACGAATTGTGAGATATCAGCAATGCAAGTAATAATGTGTTATTTTGGTTACAGTTTCCTAAAACTACGACGGAATGGAAGAATATTGCTAAAGAGTTTGAACAAAAGTGGAATTTTCCGCATTGCTTGGGCGCCATTGGCGGCAAGCATGTACAAATTGTGACACCTCCACGATGTGAATCTTATTACTACAATTACAGTAAAAACTCACAGCATTGTGCTTATGTGCATTGTGAATGCAAATTATGAGTTTGTAATGTGCGATGTTGGAACAAACGGTCGCGTATCTGACGGCGGTGTGTTAGACAATACAATATTTATGAAGAAGTTACAGGAAAATAAATTACATTTGCCAGCTGCAGAATTAGTTGTCAGCGGATTTTAATTTATTGGATCTTGCACGCGGCCATCAGCGGAATGCTGGTGCAGAAGCAACAGATGTAAGGGCAAGATTTTCAGATCATTTTAACAATTCTGGCAAAGTTCCGTGGCAGCACAAAATGATTTCTCCGACAATTCAAGACATGTAGATAAACAGCAATTGAAGACATATTGAGCTGAATTAAAACTCTTCTATTATTTTTGGAACCCTCTCGGTCACCTCTATCCGCATTTAAAATATGACCCTTTCGCAATGAAACACCCTGTACCTATAATAAAAATTTACTTACCGATTCATTCTTATCTTCAACATTTGTTTGCGTCTTTCGTGGAATTTCTTGATCCCGTATAAAGTTGATTAAATCAAAATACCATAAATGAGGAACATACACCTGTTCCCCACCGACGCCAGGTCTCTTAAAATCAACTACTTTTTTAATTCCCTCCTGAAGGCGGTTCGCAAAGTGTTGATTTTTTTAACAACAGCTTCTCTGTCTGCTTCCGGATCGAACTCCCGCATTTTTTCGATCATAATTTCGTAAGCTTGTGATTTCACATTACGGTCACTGTATTGTTTCGATTTTATTTTCCACAGGCACGGAAATAATCGGTACAGCTCGATAAACTCATTTAAAAACTGTTTTTTTTTTCTTTTACATCGTGATGCAGTGAATTAAAACTTAATCGCTATTGAACTGACACCCGTTTAAATACAATAGCAAAGACCGCAGTAGACAACACGTGGGCAACATGTGCAAATAGCGTCAATACGCAGGCGCTGGTTGTGATACCTGCAAAAATTGGTTTCAATTGCGCTTGCACACACAAACCAGCGCACCAACCTCGAAACCAAAAATCAAAACCGAACAGATTTGCCCAAATCAATTATTTTGGTATGTACAAACAAAATGTTTGCTTTTTCACGCACAAATTATTGCGAAAATCGGTTTTTTCAACCTAGTTTGCGCAAACATCCACATAGAAATCCAAATGCATAAGGCATTACCTATTATTTTTTAGGTCATAACTGCAAAGGGTGCTGCTGTACAAAACTGTTGGGGATTTAAAGATGGTACTGCCAGAGCAATATGTCGCCCCTCAGAAGAGCAAGAAGATTACTATTCAGGCCACAAACATTTCCACTGTGTGAAGTATCAGTCTGTGGTTGCTCCAGATGGAATGACTGTTAGTGAAATTGGAGCCTTTCCAGGACGGCGGCATGATGCTGGTATATTTAGGGAGTCAGGATTGCTCAATCAATTAGAGCAAAAAACAAGACTTGCTGACGGAACAACTTTTGTTCTTTTTGGGGATCAGGCATATGGCATAAGGGAGCTTCTGTTGTGTCCATTTCCTGGGAATGGTGTCAATGAAGCACAAAGAAACGTTAATGCATCCATGTCTGTTGTAAGACAGGCAGTGGAATGGAGTTTCCAGAAAATTATTATGTTGTTTGCTTTTTTGGATTTTAGAAAAAACCAAAAACTTTTGCTTCAGGATATACAAGAAATGTATAAAACTGCTACCATTTTAAGTAACTGTCACACTTGTTTGTATGGTAATCAGACATCCCAGTTTTTTCATATAAATCCTATTAACTTAGAACAGTATCTTAATGTAAATAATTAGGTATTTAAGTAATTGATTTTGTAGTTTCTGGATGATGATGAAAATATTTTAAAACAAAGGTCATTCAATTTTTTTTTACTTAATTTAAAACTGCTGCAATGGTAAAAATTGCTGTAACAATAAATGAAAGATATATATATATCTAAATTTTTTTATATATTAATTTAATTAGGTTAACTTATTTGAACAAGTTTAATAGCTTATCCTACCTTTCCACTATTTTAACTAAACTCTCCCTACTTTGCATTTCTAAATTGATTTTCTTTTCTTCCAATTCAAGTTACTTGGTTACTTGAAATTCAGCCAACTTCTGCTTTTTTTCCATAAGCTGCATCTTTGCTTCCTCTAGAACTAGTTTTCTCTCCTCTACAACTAATTTTCTCTCCTCTATGTCCATTTCTTTTTTTTTTAATTCAGCTTGCGCCTTATCATACTGCTCCAGATAAACCAGTCCTTGCCTTTGAGTATTTACTTTTCTTTTTTGGGATCTAACTGGACCTGAAGCAAAATGCAATTTTCAAAAATTATAAAACTCAAAACATTTTTTGTAAATTATAGTAGTTATCATTCGAGTGTAGTTTTAAAAATAACATACCCAAAACATTTTGACTTTTAGACTTGACGGTTGTAGGAGTACCTAAAGGCTGCACAGATATTTGCAGTGTCTTATTTATTGTGGTAGGGGTTGTTACCGAAGGTGGTAGACTGGCTTCCTTTTCACTGGCATTAGGTTCTAGAATGAAGAAGTTAAACAAAATATTAGTTACTAGTGCATTTAATTTTTATATGGGAGTAAAATATATACAGGCTCAGCATTAAAGTCAGCACCATATGGAACTTTTTATTATTTATTTATTTCAACTAACCTCATTAATAATAAAAAGTTCCATATGGTGTGGACTTTAATGGTGACACTGTTATTATGTTAAACCCTTATTACTTTAAAATCATCCTATTTGATTCGCATTTATTAAAAATGTTATTGCTTTCTCTTACCTATATCTATATTTTCATTATTTTTAATAATATCTGACTGGAATACTTCATCAACAGTTCCATCATTGTATGTAGAGGAGCTTATCAACACTAAAACAAAAAATTTCTATGAAAAATATTACTGTAAATGAGTAGATAAATATGCATTGTCTTTTTAAATTAAAAATATTAAACCAAAAGCTGTCATCTACAGTTTGGAACTTTTTAAAATGTTGTGTACACTATAAATAACAGTAAGTTATTTTACTATTTTAAGCGCAAGGTACTGTAAAACACTTACAGCCATGATCGTGAATTACACTATGGGTCGAGTTGTAACTTGAAGATGACTCTTCCAATAATTCAGTCCATTTGTTTCTCGCTTCTACTCCTATAACTCTTGTGATATCCCTGCCTACTTTTTTCTTCTTTGCAGTCACAGTTTGGTATTCTTTCATAATATCATAAATATTATGTAATAAACTCTCCTTCTCTGTGATCTGAATTTAAATTCCTGACCTTAAAAAACATTAAATATCGAGATAAGAACAGGAGAATTTAAAATTTTCTAAGAGAGTACATAATTTATAAAACTGTAGTACTTGATGAACTGTAAGTAGGTATCTACCAAAGAGAAATAATTGCTTATTTACGTACTTACTTGTCTTTTAAAATTTTGTATTGCTCCAACCAAAGTTTAAGAAGTCTGTCCAAATGTTCCTTTAATGTTCTTATGGAAAAGGGTTTTCCAGTTACACTTAACACGTGTTCCTGGATAACTTGCCATAAATCAGGATTTTGAAATGGGTTCTGAGACAACACCTCGCGCAACAAAGCCAAATCGTCGTGGTCTGTAAACCGGTGCCGCTTTCTTAAAACATCCATATTATTTATAATAATATGTACTACAAAAGATACGCAATAAAAAAAAACAAAAAACCACGCTCGCTCAAACCTTTACCAAATAAAATGAAAATATTGAAAATGACATTTGAGCATTTGAGGTTAGGAAAGGATAATAATCCTACGTTGCCAAATCAAGACATCCAAAGATATTTATAGCATATTTAAGGAGCTAAACCATTATTTTGTATTAAAATAAAATTATTTAATATTATGTATGTATGTTTTGATACAATTTTAATAATTTTTGATATTTCTTTCTTTTTTACAACAAATAAGTAAAACACATTTGGCATCGATGTTAAAACGCTATCCCTTAATAAGGTTCCGTTTATTTCGACCTAACTAGCGGAGTACGTTGTCGCTTATTAAGGAGTTCGGTTATTTTTCAACTGCTGCGCATGATCAAAATAACCGATAACGTATAACGTTGATCAAATAAGTGGCTTAAAATCTCTCTATTGTTTACGTTTAATATTTGGAATCCGCCGACGTAACAGAATATCACATAAGCTTAAAGACCTCTATTGGCTTAACATGGTTAATAGGCGTAAACTGCATGCAACTTGCCTCTATTACAAAATTTTAAAATTTCGTTCTCCCTACCTCTATAATAAAATTACTTTTCGTACAGATGTTCATCACTTAAATTTACGTAGAAAAAACATAAACATGATTTTTTTAAAAGATCTTTTTCATATAATATGTAGATGTTGCCTTATTAATTAATTCATTAGATCTGGATTTGGCTCAAGTCAATATGTCATGTAATTCCTTTAAAAATAAATTGAATAAAATCTTGTTTAACAACCAGTGTCATGGTCAGAGATTATAAGTAGTGGAAATTTTTCATTTATCTCTTTTCTGCTTCTTTTTTTTTTCTTTTCTCTTCCTATCACTAGTAAATCTAGTAGGTATCTTCGGGATATATGTGTATAGCAGCGCACTAATGACATAAAGTATTATATTATTTAAGCTTTTGGCCTCATGTTAATAACAGAATCTGCCGAGTGCAGAAGTCTGAAATGATGGCCATTTATTTGCTCGTGTTTATAGTATAAATATCATTTTATGTATTTCCAATTTTTTTATAAAATATTGTAATGCTGTGAATGCATGGGTAAATAATAAACAGTTATTTATTTATTTATTTATTTATTTATCTTTAGAAAGATCTAAAGCAGTCGAACAGTAAAAATCGTTCAGCTCGTCAGAAGATAATGAAGTATTTATAGGTATTATGTTGTTTTTCCCTCTCAAATCATTAATAATTTTCCAACATTCTTTTCGTGGATTTAATGATTTACTAATACGATTTTCAAAATAATTTTCCTTGGCTTTTTTAATTAGTTTTCTATAAATGTTTTTATAAATATTAAAATATGAAATGAATGAATTGTTTGATGGAAATTTTTTTTAATATAATGAAGTGAACGTAAATTCTTAGAACTTATTTTTATACCCTTTGAAATCCAACATTTTCTATTATTTTTTTGAATAATTGTAATTGGAAAAGCTTTAGTAAATGTGTCTAAAATTGTGTCATAAAAATTACTTAAAGGCTCTTTATGAAGAAAAATACTATCCCATGAATAATTTTTTATAGCATTATTAAATTTGTTAAAACTTTTTTTACTGTAAATGCGTCCCTTATGTTTATTTTTCTCTATTTTTCCTATCTCACCGTTAAATTCACATAATATGGCTTCATGGTCCGATAAAGAATTATTTATTACTTCACATTTAACATTATTTTTATTAGAACAAACATAGTCAATTATAGAAGATGAATATTGAGAAAATCTTGTTGGTGAATTAACATGCATTTTAAGATTAAATGATAGTAATAAATTTTTCAAATTTATAGTGTAACAGCTATTTAAATCTTCAAAATTAATATTAAAATCTCCACACACAATACAATAAGATAAGGGGGGAAGTTGTGATAAACGATTTTCAAGTCTTATAAGAAAAATGTTAGTATTAGATAACGGTGAACGGTATAAACAAATTATATATAAATTGCTTTTTTTAGAGAATATTATAGAAAATTCAAAATCTATTTCAACCAAGAAACAATAAAATTTACTCACATTAGAAAATTCCATATATTTAATAGATTCTCTTTTAATAAAAATCATTGTGCCGCCATGTAAAGAACTAGCTCTACAAAATTTAGAAACAACAATATAATTTGGCATAAAAACAGGGTCTTGAATATTTAACCAGTGTTCTGTTAATATAACTAAATCTGGGTAGTTATGATTATTTAAAAATAAATATGGTTTATTAATTTTATTTCTAAGAGATTGTATATTTAGTAATATCAAGAAAAAGTTACTTTCTGAAGAGTTTTGTCTAAAAAAAAATGATCCAATGAAACATTTGACTGTTTATTACTTATTAACACATTGATTTTCGGAAAAACATTTATATTAGGTTTTATAAATGACAGCGTGTTAAAAATTGTTTTATTAAAACTTACTTCATTTGCTAAAATATTAATTAAAAAATTATTCTTTAAATTTATATAATTGAAATAATCAATGTTTATAAATGAAATTGAATTCTCAACACAATTATTTATTTTTTCTAAAGATTTATTAAGGTTAAAATTAAAGGAAGAAATAATATTTTGTTTATATTTAAAAATTATTGGACAGGACAAAAAAATAAAATTTGTATTTAACGATAATTTAATATTATCCCATATGTTTTTGATATCTGGAATTTGTTGATTTTTAAAATCATTAGAACCTGCTATAACAACAACAAAATCATTTTGATTAAAGTTTTTTATAGACACATTAATATTTTTAATATTGTTATTGAAAAAAGCTCCTGGTTTAATTATCGTTTTTACTTTAAAGTTTTTAAATTTTGAATTTAGCTTAAGATGATCTTGAATATACCTGCCATAATCATCACATAAAATTAATAATTTTCTTTTATTATCAGACTTAAATCGATTTTTCGCATTTATTCCATCCTTGGTATAATTTTTTTCTACAGGTTTATTGGACAAACTTTCTATTTTGTTGGAGATATTCTCTAAATCTGGTTTGACTGATTGAATAATATGTATTGCATTTTCATTTTTTGGTACTTCGTTTATCTTCTTTATTAAGTCAATTAAAGTAGCTGATTGATTAGTAATGTGCGTTGGGTCTAAAATTAATTGTTTCATCCCAAAGGAGTCCATAAGAGAGTCCAATTGTTTACTTGAATATGTTACATTTAACCCTTGAATGCCCAAGCGGGGTCCTTGCGGGACCCCAGTACAGCATTTTCTTTAATATTTCCGTAATAAAAAAAAACTGGCAACTGCGCCTTAAGGTATGTGCTTGAAAATAGTCGCGTAAACACGTGTTAGTTTGGTTTGAGCCGCCGACGCGACAGTGTCGAGTTATAACGCTATTAGGTAGGTGGGGTCCCTCAGAGATCCCGGCTTGGCATGCAAAGGCACCAAATTTTATATTAAAAATAATGTTTTTTTTTGCAGGTTTTGTTTAAAATGTCTCATTTCAGAAGGCATAAACCACTAACGCAACGGGAGCATGAATAATTGTTGGAAACTTTAGATTTAGACGCTTCGGACTCGGGACTAGAGTATGAAAATGTAAATGAATCGACTGAAGGAAATGAAGATGTCAAAGAAACTGTTTCGGAAACAAAAGACAATCTAGAAATAGAGAGCGAAGAAGATTCTGATCAAGAACCTGAGCCTCAAGTTATGATTCCAGATTTTGAACAAAATGCTAAACCTCAAGCAATTATGGGCATACCAGTATGCACCGCCAAATCTGGTCTAGAGTGGACTCAGCCATTCGTTAGAACCAAAAGACGCATTAGAAATAGTATAAGTGCACGTCCAGGTCTTACCAAATACAGTGAAAAGGCAAGCACACACCTAGAGTTTTTAACTTGTTTTTCACAAACGAAATGAAAGACTTGATTTGTCGCTTTACTAACGAGGAAGCAGCAAGATACTACAATAAATGGAATGGAAAATATCCAAACAAACCAAAGAATTGGACTTACTTGAAGCAGATGAACTAGACTGTTTTATAGGCATTCTTCTCAAAGCTGGAGCACTTAGGTGCAGAAAGCAATCTACCCGAGAAATGTGGACCACTGACACTTCAATTCGTCGATCATTTTTTAATGCTGTCATGTGAGATAGGTTTGAGCAAATATCTAGCTTTTTGCGTTTTAACGACAAGCCTACTCGAGAAGAAAGAAAAAAACTAGACAAAATGGCGATCATTAGTGATATTTGGAACATGTTTGTTGACAATTGCAAAAAGGCTTTTGAACCCTACAAGAACATTACAGCTGATGAACAGTTAGTGTCTTTTAGGGGTAAGTGTCCCTTTAGACAATATATAAAATCAAAACCAGGTCGGTACGGTATTAAAATTTATCTACAAGTAATCTACAAGTATACACTGGAAAGCTTGCGACTTGAAAAGCTGAAAAGAATCAGGGGTACCGAGTAGTTTCGGATTTGATAAAACCATACCAAGGCAGCTGGCGCGGTATTACAACAGATAATTTCTTTACTAGCGTTTCACTTGCAAATTACTTGTTGACGCAAAAATTGACTCTTCTGGGAACGCTCAGGAAGAACAAGCCAGGCACACCCCCACAGCTTAGTAAAACTCCAAGAGCTACGGAATCATCAATGTTTGCTTTTACAGAAGATCTTACAATAGTTTCATACGTTCCTAAGAAAAATAAAATGGTTCACCTTCTTTCAAGTCAACATGATGATGAAAAATGATATTAGATTATAATAAAACAAAAGGCGCGGTCGACAATGCAGATAAACTGATACGAGAATATTCATGTTCAAGAAAAACAGCTCGTTGGCCATTTATACTTTTTATGAATATGGTCGATATTGGAGGTGTAAATTCATTTGTACTAAATATCGAAAAATATCCCGACTGGCAGAAGAAGAACTGCTCACGCCGTCGCTCATTTCTATTACAATTAGGCGATCAACTAGCTAAACATAATAGGAAAAAACGAGCCGAGAACAAATATCTTCAGAACCATGTAAAAAGAGCCTTAGAAGATTATGGCATCGAACCTGAAAATTTACAAAACAATGATGAACTTTCCCAAGTGGCAGGCAAAAAAGCGCGCTAGATGTTACCAGTGTCCACGTAAAATTGATAAAAAAGTCAATACAAAATGTGACACTTGTAAGAAGTTTGTGTGTGAAATTCACAGAAAGAAAGATTAAAAGTATGTGTGTATAACGTGTTATGTGGAATAAGTTTTTTCACAAAGGTTAGCTATAGTATAATACCTACATATTAGTATTTATTTTGCTTTTGCCTATATTTTTCAGAAGGTTTTGTAAGGTTTTTTTTTATATATTTAATAAATATTTTGAGCATTATAACCTTAAGCTTGTGTTTAATACTTTAAATACACTTTAATGCACATCCCTATGTTTATTTACTATTGGGTCCCTTAGGGACCCCGGTTGGGCATATACGATGAGTACAGTAGGCTGGACGCTCAAGGGTTAAAACATAAACGTTGAAATCTCCAACATAAATAATATTGTCATATTCAGTGTAAGTTTTAGTTAAGATATCTTCCATATGCTCAAAGAACAAATTTGAATCTGAGTTGGGAGGTCTAAATGTTTTCCACAATAATGACTTTATTTCGTAAAACGACTTTAATCAAGATATGTTCGACGTATTCGAGTGAACCAGCAGTTAGTATATCAAATTTTAGATTAGGTTTTGAAACAATATCATAATTACACAGGATTTTTAAAATTGGTTTTAACTTTGAAGGATTATATCCCAAAATTTAATTTGTGTGACTTAGACCTAATGACTTAGACACTGATTTTTAACGGCCCATTTACAGGTATTACAGGGTCCTTAATTTTATAATAATAACAATAAAAAAATTTAAAGAATTTTTGAGAAGGTTGGTAAAATACTGATTGAGCGCATATTATTATTAAATTCCTTAGGTAAACTTATGTTTGATAAATGTCGAGCTAATGCATGTTTCCAAGCTTGCAGAAAGTAACACTGTTTTAGGCATGCATTCATAATATGAGTCAAGAAAGGGATTACAAACGAAGAGAATAATTAAACTAGATTTATATTGTGTGTATTAAAAGTGGTCAAATGCTTTTTCCCATCGTTATCTAATAAAGAATTATACAACTGAAAAGCGTCTGTTATCTATTTGTTACAGATTTGGATCCATTTATGCTGGGTATCAAACCTGAAGCAGTTTTCAAGTCAAATCTCTCGGACCGTTTGCCTTCGACTTCAGAATCTGACAACTCCAAATCAACTTCTACCTCTTAAACCTATCGTTTTGCGTTTTATAAATACAATCAAAGTACTTATCTATTTTGCTAACATATAATTTTATCTTTTCTATTAAACCTGATTCCTTAGCTTGAATATTAAATTCTTTCTTAATATTTTTTAAAACCTAATTGTCTTATTTCCCAATATGGTTTTCGATTACCTTGCTATTATTTCTTCGGTCTTAATGTTCTTTTCCCAAATTTCTTACTATTAACACTTCTAACGAGTGTTTAAATTCGTGAGTCGACATTCCATACCACATTACTTATTTACTACCATACCCATATTATAATCCATGATATACCATATAATTTACATTTTTCTTGTCTTAAATTTAAACTTATTCGGTGCTTCTTGCGGTTTCTCTTCTAATTTTTCTATCAATTGATTTTCGGCATCTTATTTAACTCATCCATACCAAGATGACAATCACCAATACCAATATTGTAACTGTTAAAGCATCTTGAATGCTTCCAAATTTTGTTTCTGTGGTTTAACCACCACTATTACCAGCTTGAGCTATGATAATTTCTTCTTTGTTCTGTGTTTTTCCCATTCTAAATAATTTTCCCATTTCTAGTTCTTAAGCAGAATCGCCATGTAATAATATTTTATTACATTATATATTTCAACTAACTAAACGGTTGGTGGAATTGGGCAAAACCCTTAAATAATACACATTTTAGTTCATGTCGCAACTTCAATCTATATATAATATATATTTTTACAATATTCGACCCATACTCAAATAGATTCTGAATAATCATAATTCAATTACATTATTATACTTGCTGACATTAATAATATTATGGATGTTATGATATGCACTAAATTGCTAAAATAAACATAATTAAAGTTAATAACCGAAAGTGACCTTTTCTAAGTATTTCCTGTTATGTGTCTTATATTACAATAGCCACTTAACAACGCTGTTACCTGGTATTGCTGAAGGAAGACTCTTGATAGTACTTGAAGGGGGTTATTTTATACCCAGTTTTCACAGAGGCAGTAGGAACCATTCAAGGTTTGTTAAACGACCCCTCCGGTCGTTTGGAATACTCACAGCACATCAACCCTTCTGGGATTGAGTCGATCAATGACGTAAAAAACGTTCTAAGTCCGCACTGATAAAGCATCAATCATCAATCTGACTCCAGTCGGCGATATTTACCGATTGGATCAGTAAGTTCATTCATTTTGTACAGTTATTACGTTAGGCAACTGTTAATAATATTTTATCATCCTTTACCGGTGTTAATGCTAGTTACAATTAACCCTTCAGGACACGGGTGAAATTTTAATCCAAAAAGGAACGGGTCGGGTCTTACAGACCGAAAAGAAAATTATATATACTTTAAATTAAAATAATATATTAAACAAAATATTATTACTACATAACTAAATGAACATTTTAATATCTATTTTTAATAAAAAAAAAACAAGTTTTAATTTCTGAACACATCAACAATAATAAAAAGATAAAATAACTTTTTTTGGTCGATAAATGTTAAATACCCTGTAGAAATTTCGCGATTTAAATTTCGTCAGCACACACATGACAAACATATCTAGAATGCTCTAAACAAATATATTTTTTACAAATTTTGCATTGAAAACGGGTTTTTCGATCTTTACAAAAATTACAACGACCTCTTTTATTACCCTCGATAGCTACTGGTGCAGGTTCCTGGACACCGCTAAGTTTTGCAGCGCGGTTTCGTATTTATCTAGTTAAATATGGAGATGTAACTCTTTCTTTCATGTGTTCCATTTTTTCCAGGGTTTTCAATTTCGTCTAACGGAGTAATCTCCTGTTCTAAATCGGTATCGTGATCGCTGTGCTCACATGTTCATTCATCTGCATCGGAGTCATCAGATTCTTCAATACCGTATTCCTCGTCTGTAGGCACCTCATCATACAACTTCTGCATCCAATTAATATCTTGTGTGTACGGATCTGCCATTTTTAAATCTAAAATTATACTATTTTCACTTTTTTACGTTCACATTTTTCAAAAAAAAAACTTACCAGAAAGAACGGGTTGGGTCTATCAGGACGAAACAAGCGATAGCACCTAAACGAAATATTGCACATTACTGATGTACACATTGAATTATATCGTCCGGCACGGAGAAGAGGTACCTAGTCGGGTGAAGCCGGCCGAAGTCGCGTTCGCGCGGTATGTCACATGGAAAAAAGCTATGGGCCTGTCAGACCCGACCCGTGCACTGAAGGGTTAAAAACTTCTTGGGCACCATGTAGGTAGTTTTCGGCTAACGCTTAGTATAATTCTTGTTTTTCAAAGCGTGAATTAAAATTTTTTTAACAGATGCGGTCTTAATGTCGCTCTCATGAAGTATGTGGGGGTTGTACCTACACGACCCTTCTCACCTAAGGGCCAAAATTCACAAAATACATTCAAGCAAAATCAAATGTTTGTTGCTCAGCTTAAGTACTTCAAAGAAGGTAATTTAAATATTTTTTTATTTACTTCACCTCGTTTTCGTATGACATTTTTAAGTTTCCAATAGGATAACTGAAATTTCTTTTTAACCCGCTACAACATGTCTCAGACCAGACTTGGTTACATGATGAATCATGTATATATCATGATCCACCTGTAAACCAGCAGCGCCAGCGTGTTCAAGAAGCCCACACGCGAATCTTGCACATTATGGCTAAAATCAAATAATATTATAATTTGGAGAATCATTTAATAAATATTGACTGATGATGCCCGAGTAAATGTTAATAATAAATAAAAATAAATTTATCAAAAATATATAAAAATTAATAAAATTCCCTGATAAGGCAACTAAATATAAAAAATTACTATGGCACATTTGACCAAACGAGATATAGCTAAATCACCGGTGGTGCAAATTTCAAGCATGAAAAGTAATACTCATAAATATCTGCTTATAATTTTATTATTATAGTCTGTTAAATTGTCAAGTGCAATTTTTCTCTGACAAATTTTTGTTAATTAAATATCCTATGCAACGTTAAGTCTGCGTCTGTTATTATTCATTCGAAAGGGCCAAACGCCAAGTTTTTAAAAATATTTGAGCAAGAATTTTATTTACACCTACATTTTATTCAGTTATAAAGTCGGTGAACCAAACACTCTGTATATTGCATACAAAAAAAGTCGCTATTTACCTCCAATCTATATACCATTATTTTCTTTAATGGTACGCTTGACTTTCGTCCTATATTCAGAACAATAGCTTCCGGGATAGTGTTGCCGTTTTTTTCGGGTTAATTTTAACTAAATTTGGTTTTGAAGAGTTGAAAGCTGGGATTGTCTAATTCACAAAGTTAGGTCTCCCGAACTAACAACTGAAAGCGCTTCACACAATTTTATTTTAGCCACAGATGTCGCCAGTAGCCTCTAATAAAATCGCCAAGTGTGCGATTTGATTCATTCTGGTATTTAATGAATTCGCATTTTTGCTAAGTAAAAGACTGTCGATTTCGACTTTAAGAACTAACATTCCTACGCGATGACAGCTGGAACAAATATTATCGTTAAGGCAACAAAAATGATAAGATTATAACTTAAGTGCATGGAGAAATTCGAAGAGTATTGTGTTTTGCCAAATTAAGTGCATTGATACCTAGAAAAGTAAATTAATAAAATTATTAAATAAATATATTGCGTAGTACAGCTTCCCGTGTAATTCCGGAACTCGTATGTTAGTGTTTTTCCGCCTATATTTGAAATACCCTAGTTGAACAATAATACGTGTAGAAGAAATTATTACTTGTGCGAGATTCGAACTGCTCCCGGATTGGCAGACTGCCTTGAGGGCAGCTTGGCTATCAGAGCAGATATATACAGTCCGCTCTTGACAGTCCATGACCTCCCTCATACATGCCATGCTCCTGTTCAGCCTCAGCATGCCTTCAACTGGCATTGCTCCGAAGGAAAGTATTGGGATTTTCCTTTTAACCCTCGAAGCTATCCTAGTGTGACCTAAGTCGCCCACTCCTTTTCAACATCCAGTGGCCCGCATTCTTAGGTATGCCGCCATCGCCTCCTTCCTGAGTCCAAATAGGAAGACTCGGCGGCCCCAGCAGGACATCCAATGCAGCCGTGGGCGTGATTCTTATGGCTCCGGTTGTACCCAGGCCATCAAACCACAGAGCAATAGGCGACTTTCGGTCTGATGACCGCCGTGTAGAGCCAGCGCATGATACGGGGGTTTAAACCCCAGCTGGCACCCACCGCACGTCGGGAGTTGTCAGAAAGTCGCTATTGACTCGTTTACCACATTAATATTATACTATTGAAAATTTAATTTTTTTTGTCAATTTCAGAAATAATATAAATATTGTGCCATGGTGCCATGGTAAAGTCTCCAAATCCCTTTGAAAATTCATAAAATAATACCTTTTAAGGCTCTAAACGAGAAGAACGAGAAAGAACACTACGGGTGTTTGTGGCTCAGTGTTCAAGCTTATTCTTAAGTAGCTCTGCGTAAGTATTTTCTTGCGGCATTTTCTATGGACTTCCTATCAGTTTTTAAATTACTTCTTTACCAGCAGCTGTAATAAACGGATTACTTTAATCTTACAAAGATCAGGAAAAATTCTAATATTAAGAGAAAAACATATTTAAGTTTCAATTTTGAAGGTTTATGGGTCATATATGAATAAAAGTTTAAGGTGACAATACCTATTTATTAAATATACACTTTACAACGAATTGTGAGATATCAGCAATGCAAGTAATAATGTGTTATTTTGGTTACAGTTTCCTAAAACTACGACGGAATGGAAGAATATTGCTAAAGAGTTTGAACAAAAGTGGAATTTTCCGCATTGCTTGGGCGCCATTGGCGGCAAGCATGTACAAATTGTGACACCTCCACGATGTGGATCTTATTACTACAATTACAAGAAAACTCACAGCATTGTGCTTATGTGCATTGTGAATGCAAATTATGAGTTTGTAATGTGCGATGTTGGAACAAACGGTCGCGTATCTGACGGCGGTGTGTTAGACAATACAATATTTATGAAGAAGTTACAGGAAAATAAATTACATTTGCCAGCTGCAGAATTAGTTGTCAGCGGATTTTAATTTATTGGATCTTGCACGCGGCCATCAGCGGAATGCTGGTGCAGAAGCAACAGATGTAAGGGCAAGATTTTCAGATCATTTTAACAATTCTGGCAAAGTTCCGTGGCAGCACAAAATGATTTCTCCGACAATTCAAGACATGTAGATAAACAGCAATTGAAGACATATTGAGCTGAATTAAAACTTCTATTATTTTTGGAACCCTCTCGGTCACCTCTATCTGCATTTAAAATATGACCAGTAGTAATAGTTGGCCGGTTCACCATCATAGGGTCCTCCAATGTTAATTTCGGAAGGATTTTTTATGACTCATATCTCCGGAACCAATAGGCCTAGGATATTGCGCATGCGTAGTTGGGGTCTATGAAATGGGTTCTTGCGCATGACTCGAAAATGACATCTGTCACCTGTCAAATTAAGAACTGTCACCTGTCAGATGTCACCTGTCAAATGTCAAAATCGACAGCTGATGTATGTAACGTGTTTAGGGTGACGTCATGAGTCGTTTAAAAAAAGAACGGGGTTGATCGGGCCAATAGGGTCAAAGTTAGTATAGCTAATGCCCTAACGGCACGGGGGTGAAAGATTGCAAATACATGTCGCGTATTTAGGGTGACGTCATGAGTCGTTTAAAAAAAGAACGGGGTTGATCGGGCCAATAGGGCCAAAGTTAGTATAGCTGATGCCCTAACGGCAGGGGGGCGAAAGATTGAAATACATGTCGCGTGCTTAGGGTGATGTAATAAGTTGTTTAAAAAAAGAACGGGGTTGATCGGGCCAAATCACAAAAGTATTTTGAGGATCCCCCCTGTATTTCAAATTTTATTATATCCTTCAAGCTTTTAATTGAATTTTAATAATCGATTGTCAGGTCAAAGGATGGAAAATTTTGCAAAACAAAATAACCTTGACGAGTGCGATGCGAATGTATAATCAATATGCAAATCATTAGTTACACACGAGCCTTGTCTAGATAATGCTTTATTTATGCTAATTGATACTGGTAATTTACAACAACATATATTGTATCATTTATATGCAAAAATGCATTTCTTTGAACAGATAAAAATTACTTGCGTAATTTTGTACAAAAATCTATACAGGGAAGATGTAAAGTAAGTATACAAAGACCTCCCAGGTCCCCCAAATTCCCTAAAATATATATTCCCGATGAAATTGTGACCTTAGTATAGCTAATGCCATAACGGCAGGGGGGTGAAAGATTGCAAGTACATGTCGCGTGTTTAGGGTGACGTCATAAGTTGTTTAGAAAAGGAACGGGGTTGATTGAGTAAATAGAACCAAATTTAACAGTCCGCATGCGCGAGAAAAAAATTGTTTCGCGGATATGGGTTATATATTAAATAAAAGAAAAGACATCAAAATTATAGAAAATTATTTATTTATCTATACCTTGACTTAATAAAGGTATGCAATAGATTAATTAGTAAAATGGTACAAGATACACATATAAATACAATTAAACTAAGCACACCATGTGTTCCAGCATATCCATCCACTATTGGAGAATTGTGAGAAGCATTTTGGTTTATTAGCGTCCTCCACTCGGTTTCGCCAAAAGTCAGGTCTCTAAACTGAAACCTAACCTTATATCGTAAATCACCAACTGTTGGAGCGTTTGATTTAAAAACAGCCTTATGTCTATTATCAATTTGTTCATATGTCATTTGAAGCCATGTGTTGTTTGCAGAAAAGGGTGGGGTTCCCAACATTACCGATGCATTCAATACATTATACGGAGCGTAAACGTAAAACACATTTTGTACTAAGGCAGTCAAGAGAATATAGGATGAACTTATCGCCGCCATGACTGTAGGCAGAATGATCTAAATTCCATTTCCTAAAACCTTTATTACTTCACGAGATTGGTACCAGACGCTCATAAAAATTATAAATATTACTAGCATACAAATGGCGTCGGTATATGAGAAACTCTTGTTTTTCTTCTCTTTTGTACACTCTATCGGTTTATTTTTTCTCAATTGGCGGCATCTCCATAAGACTTTAGCTAGCTCACAATGCTTGACATTCTTATAATGATCTTTCAAAGGATCATCTCCCACATACCAACTATCAAACTCACAATGACAAAATGAACACCTGACAATCTCTCAGTGTAATAAAACCCTGCACTTGCCAACTCTTTAGGATTGAGCTTGCTAGGCCAATTAGCGAACGTAATTAGCCTATCTTCAAAATTACGAAGCAAACTATAACCATCATCTCCACACATTTTAGGAGATGTTGCTATTGTCACAAAGGGAATAATCAAAAAGAATATTTTCTCAAAATAATTCAAAACCTAAATCAATATTTCATAAATCCACTTTAGTAAAGAAACACTCAGTAAAGAAATTAACTTCCCATCATTTATTACTAAATGTATAAACACGCCAATAAAGCCGATTCGGCAAGTCAGCAGGAAACAGAGGTGCTCGACCTATGCATTGACCGTAGTACATCGTTTACCTAAAATAGATTAAAAGATACCTAGTAAAAAGAGTGCTGACTTGACGAACCGTTAAAAAGGTATAAAGTCAAATTTGATCAATGGCGAGGGAACAGTTGTTGGCCGACAAGGTAACTGATCGATTCTACCCCGATTCTCCCCTTTGCGAGACGCCGTTCGAAAGCAGCTCCACGATGGTTATTTTCAAAGTTAATCTTTTATTGTAAGTATGAAACTATAGTTTATCTCACCTATAAGGAAATGTAACTAAGGGTAATATTTAACCATAACGTAATTGAAATGTAAAATAATTGTAATGATTTATTTGAAACAGACTAACAGTAAATAAATTAATTTGTTATTGTTATAAAAAATTTAGTGTTTTATTCCGATCTTAGGTCAACGTCCCCAGTCACACCCGCAGGGCGTGACAACTTGGTGGAGGTGCCGTGTTTATATTTTTATTTTTTGCAAAATAACTGGTAAAGTAATAATAACCCTGGTTACAATTTCTTAAAGGAAAAAATTTATTTTCTTTTGGTTTTACTTTAGTGTGATTTTTAGGTATTAATTATTTCTAGGTATTAATATTGCATACTGGTCTATTCCTATTTTTTTTTGTACTTTCAAAAATGTTTTAAAAGATTTTCTGGTTCATTCTCGTTGTGAATTTTTTTATAATATTAAATACTTAGTATGATCATTAAATCTTAGGGCATGTTTTTTTTTTTAAAGAAAAAATTATATTCTCATAAAAAGTTTGACATAGTCCTGTCTCGTGCCAGTTCACGCTGGCGAGATTAGTGCTATACAGACGAAGCTAAGATTGCTATCTCGATTGCTATTCTGTGACTGATATTAAATTCTACCTTGTGCCTAGTTTACGCTGGCGAGGTTTTAGAGTTTCTATCGGCAGCAGTATACAGATTTTTATTTCTGTGCCAGTTACCCGCTGGCGGAAATAATACACTCTGCATTAAAGGCACTTGCAAAAATCACTTTCTTCTAAGTCAAATAGTTATTTATGCACCTAAGAATTAATGGCCCGCAAAAAATTGAATAAAAATCAACGAGAACGAAAAAGACTTGAAAAAATAAATTTAGTAATCACAGATATAAAGGTACATAAGGAAACAGGCCTCCCTGTCACACCCACATTCAAAGGGTCCCAACAATTTTTTCCCACTATAGATGATGATCGCACGGCTCGATTAAAGGAAAAATTTCTTATATTATTTGGGGATGATGAACTGTAAATCTGCCAAAGTTTAAACAAAAATAATTATATCTTTTTTTTAGAATTTTTTTACTATTTTACAGATTATCAGTACCTATATATCTTTATCACCTAATACCAATTAGCACGCAAGCACAAGTACATTACAATATACATTCTACGAAGAATTTTAAGCAAAAAACATGTTTCATATCCTATACCGATATTTTCCGAGAAAATGGCGTTGGAAATTGTCAAATTAGCCACACGTTCTATTGTTTTTACAAGAAACGAACAAATAATGTAAAAATAAAATACTATTCTTTTACTTCTTTTTTGGTATTCTGTATGAGTGAGTCACAATTATTTCTCTTCCGGTTTAACCTAAAGTACTGCAAACATTGGTATTCAAATGCAAATTTCTCCAATAATATTAATGGCACTCCCCCTTTTAAATCTAATTCTCAAAATTATCTTAATTTTCAAAATATTTTTTTTGTTTGTGCTTCCCTATGTCTAAATTTATTAGTTTTTAAGATATAAGCAATTGAAAATGGCGCCTGCCATATTATGCTGTAACACAAAAATACAAAAATACTTAGCTATAAAAACATATTTAATGAGGCAAATAGCAACGGTGTAATAATAATCATAGAAAGCACATTTTAATATTAAGGTATCTATTGGCTCGGATAATAGCCATATTATCCACTTGGGATTTATATTAATATAACATTATGTAATAGATAATAAAATAATTGAATCATAAAATTATCTTATGAAAAGTTCTGTTATATCTATCTATAGAAATGGAAGAATATAAAATTATAAATAATTTTTTTTATTTCATGTGTAAAATAAAGGAAAAAATTATTACCGACAGTATCTACTGTACTATAAAATTAAGTATACTACTTATAAAATTGAATAAATAATTATTAAGTAAATTTTTGATGAAATAGGTACCTACTACTTATACCTATTAGATTATACAAGCATAAAAAATTCATAAATTATGGCAAATTATAACCTGCATTTCTTTACAAAATATCTAGATACTTGAAATAAAATTGAGCTAGGTACAAAAAATATAATTGAATTTCGTTATACAAAACAAATTGTATTAAATAGGTGAGCGTCTAGACAGTCTCAGAGGTGTAAAAGGAGAAACACTACCCAGATACAGCCATTTCAATATTTTTTTTTAGGTCACTGTTAACATTAACAAGTGGAACTATGCAGAATACTCACAGTGCTGGGGCTTTTTGGAAGCCCCTCCCAGAAGCCTTTCTACCCTTTTGCTGTATCTAGCATATCGCATCATATGTCATTATTGCACCACAAAACAACAATTGAAATGATAATACCAATTCACCACAAAATGGCGAAGGAATCGAAATGTCGGAAATCCCTTCGTCAAACTCGCAACACAACTGTGTAAAAAGATATTCTTTGAAAATACATGAGCACATGGATCTACTTTCACTGTCTTCTGGAGAAAAGATTAATGCACAAATTGAATGTGTAGAAATATAAATATTTCTCCTAAAAAAAAAAAGGTATCGCTAAGTATGCATATAGCATCCTTAAATAAGTTAATTTTTTTTTTCTCGTCAAGCAAGTGTTTTTACCTTTTTATTTAAGCCAAGAATACAGGTACCTACAAAAAGTAATTCTTGGATAAATATCATCGTAAATCACAAACAAGTTCCGGAACAACGACGAATAACTATGAATAATAATTAACATAAGATATCCTTAGATATTATAAAAATGATAGATTTTATATCAAGAATATAAGTACTTACAAGTATTAATTGAAGTAAATATGAAAAATATTGAACGTAGGTAGGAGACAGGGGTATACAACTCGATAGTTGATTTTCATGTATTTTCACAAATCCTACGTAATTTAACAATGCAACTAATTTATAATTTTGTAAACAAAGATTTACTCTGAGACAAAATTGGTATTGACTATAAAATTTTTGATATATATTATAACTTGGAGCAAACTAAAGTAATCACTACTTATATCATAGACAGTCTAAAGGACAATAAAGTCAGAATATATTAAAATAATTAGTTCACTTCGAACTGTAAAGAAAGTGCAGAATCACATATCTATTTTTTTTGAAAATTGAAAATATTTCAACAAGTTCAACAGTGGAATTTGTTATATATGTACGCATTTCTTGGTAGTATATGTATTTTTATTACCTAATCTTAATGCTTTTTACAAGGCAATTTAATAAAATTATTACTAGAAATTATTAATAAAACTTAATTTTTAGAAAAATATAAAAATAGATAAATATCGCAATTTTTTATACTACCATTAGTATAATTCAATCCAAGGTAATGGAAAAATAAGTTAAGAATAGATATATAAGCTAGAAATAAGAGGCACATACTTACACTTTATTTCTTTTCATGTTATCACACACACGATGGAACGCACTTCAAAGCCTGGTTCAACCAAGGACCCATCGAAGCCATCCTAATCCAACAGTCCAGCCTGCTTGATCATTGTTGGACAGCCTGTCCCACTCAAACGCTGTGATACCTTCACAGGATACCTCTGGTTCCCAGCCAATACTTCGCACCCACAAAGTATTTGTACCAGCTCACGAGGAAGACAACTGATGCTAAAACCTCATGCCATGAATGGAGTCCTCACGCTCAACAAACACTATAAGAGGACCGTCATCACGTGAACTTTCGGCACGGTTAAATGCAAGGCAGAAACGAACAACGATCATCCCAGTAATGCATATCATAGAGGAACAACACAACAACAAAACAAACACCTCACCGCACTGAAAACACACACATTCAGTTGCCAATGGGGATGATTTCACATGAGAACACGACAGAGACACCGACAAATTCCCAGCCCTGCAACGAAAACTGCTAAATTTGCAAATATTTTGAATCTGCTAATTTTGCAGCATCTGCCGCAAGCCGTTAGGTGTAAAGTTAGTTTGGATTGGCAACAAGTACATAGGTCGCAACACGACAAAGGTTGCAGCCTCGAGCAGTAGAAACGGAACCAAGGAACCAAAAAATGGAAAACTAAAGCAGTATGGAGAATGGAGGACACACTTCCAATAGTTTTGGAAAACTCACTCCAATAGTTTTGGAAAACTCCCAAGCTCTACGCCTACGACAAACGAAATGCTAATAAGCAACCACAATTAGCATAGGGATAGGCTGCGAACACAAGAGGCCTTGACACAAACGTACCGGCATGGCACTTCGATAGCTGATGGTCAGCCCGCGCATCTGCGCTACTATTTAGCCAAGACGACAGGACCGTACCCATACACCGAATGTGTTCCATAGTGGAGTGTGTGTATAAACATTGTTATTTTTACCTTTAATTTTTTTTTTTTTTCCTATCTTTTATTTTTGATTGCAAAATCATTATGTCTTATTGTTATTAATCTTATTTATAAAATGAAAATAAATCTTAACTAGGTACGTAGTTTATAAAAGGATTAAAGTAGAGACGTTCAACCATTTTTTTTTTATATAGGTACATACGATATTAAAATTTTAACAATCGCGAACCAAAGAGAGATTTAGAATCTCTTTACTCTACTCTTTTCGAGTTTATAGCTGGGGGCCAGCTCTCGTAGGACCGGGGCATGTGTCACAAAGGGAATAATCAAAAAGAATATTTTCTCAAAATAATTCAAAACCTAAATCAATATTTCATAAATCCACTTTAGTAAAGAAACACTCAGTAAAGAAATTAACTTCCCATCATTTATTACTAAATGTATAAACACGCCAATAAAGCCGATTCGGCAAGTCAGCAGGAAACAGAGGTGCTCGACCTATGCATTGACCGTAGTACATCGTTTACCTAAAATAGATTAAAAGATACCTAGTAAAAAGAGTGCTGACTTGACGAACCGTTAAAAAGGTATAAAGTCAAATTTGATCAATGGCGAGGGAACAGTTGTTGGCAGACAAGGTAACTGATCGATTCTACCCCGATTCTCCCCATTGCGAGACGCCGTTCGAAAGCAGCCCCACGATGGTTATTTTCAAAGTTAATCTTTTATTGTAAGTATGAAACTATAGTTTATCTTACCTATAAGGAAATGTAACCAAGGGTAATATTTAACCATAACGTAATTGAAGTGTAAAATAATTGTAATGATTTATTTAAAACAGACTAACAGTAAATAAATTAATTTGTTATTGTTATAAAAAATTTAGTGTTTTATTCCGATCTTAGGTCAACGTCCCCAGTCGCACCCATAGGGCGTGACACTATCTAAAGTGTTGTAAGAATACTATGAAATAAAACCAATAAAAAGGGTTAATATACATTTATTATCATCAAATATTACACATTTGTATTCTATCAAAGTCATCTAGTACCTTCTTGGGATTAAAGTGTATTAGTTCCAACATGTAAATAGCTTGTTCAGACATGTTTAAACTACAAATATTTTTAATAATCTCAAAAAAGTTTCCTTGGATGTCTTCATTAATGTTCATATAATTTAAAAAGTTATAATAAAATGCCATAAAATCTAAATTTTTTATCAGGTTCAATCTATAATTAATAATGTGACTTATACTAACAAATGAGGTTATGTCATGAGAACAGAAACATAACGTTGTATTATTACACACAAGATTTATTATTTTTTCACTCAACAACGTAACGGACGACACTGTAAAATTTTCAGTTTCAGAATCAATTCTTAATACTGTATCATCTTCAACCATTTTGGACGCGACTTCGAGAAACTCATGCCACTCAAAATTGGCTAGTGATGCAGCAACTTTTTCCTCTGGTAAATTTAAAACAGTATTTATTAACTTCACACTCGGCACCATTCCTCTAGCTACACTAAGGCCCACGATTATCTTATAATTTCCAGCGGAATAATGCACCTCGTTCAACAGCTTTTTCTCATTCTTAATGTCTTCTCTACTTCTTAATATCATACTATCAAGATATCTCCAAGGAGACAAACTTCTTGAATCTTCTTCAACAACGTATTCGCCCATGACTAAATCAGTACTGAAACCGTCCAAGCAAATTATCGACTACACTCTGACTACCCCACTCCTGAATATTTATTAATATTAAGTTCTAGGAAAAAAAGTTGCGACAGGGCCCACCCGCTACCCATCTCGGTAAATTCTGAAGCTTTTTTAAGTAGGTTATTTTTATATAGTTCAAACACATGTTCTAAATTAGTACTTGGATGAATCACGCTGTATCTCGAATTAAATGATTTAATTTCTTGTTCCTGCGTTGATGGTTGTAGATATACACCATAAAGTTCCATATTCATTGATATAGCTCGATGAAGACTCAACTGCTCCGCTAACACCGTTAGAACCTTATGTTTCAAGTCTTTCAGGAACAGCTTAACATCAGTCAAATTATTATTTGTCGATATGTGATAGGTATTCACTCTATTCTTAAAAGCTGTTTGAATAAGTTTAATACCAGAGCCTACAATCTCCCCACAGTTTTCCTTATGTTTCGTTGTACGATTATGACCTTTAGTCACCTCACAGTGGCACTGTTTGCAGTACATCTTATACTATAATACTAGCTGATTATTACGAAATATGACGTATTTATCCAAATGAGTCTGCATAACACTCAATTCTAGAAAACTAAACAACATCTTTTATCATGTCCACCCAGCTGTTGTGTGAATTATCAAAGCCAAGCCACTTGACAAACATTTTCTTCCCCTTTTTCCGTATAATTCTTTCAATAAGAAATACATCGGACTGTTTAGTTTTCTGTAATTCCGCTTCATAAAATCCTCCACTGATTGGTCGTCCCTGCATATCCTCCAATATATAGGTTGTAGGATTTGTTATATTAACCTTGGAAATTTTGAAAAGCTCGGTTGTCCAATTAGGTACATAACCCTTTTCAAAAACATGCTTGGATTTACTTATACGAACAATGTCCCCAACCCCAAATTTCTGTTTCCCCACAACCTTTAGATGTGTATATACAGAGTTTAATAACTTATCCGCGTTACTCTTATTAACATCCGACGGCTTCATGCCAATCGTGTGATGTTTAGTAACATTGTATGTATTCACGATTTCCTCCAACAAATCAATCCATCGATGATTTCCATTTAAAGTAAACAGTCTAAAAAGCTTTTCTTTAATCGTACGAATTACTCGCTCTGCAATTGAAGCCTTCAAAATGCTGAAAGTACTATAATGATGTATTTTATACGTCTTCATAAGATTTTGAAAACTAGTATTGTAGTATTCCTTTCCATTATCTGTAACCAACTTTTTCGGGATTCGCTTGGAGTGTCTAAAAATATTTTCCATCGCTTTGGTTACTTCTTGGGCAGTTTTTGTCTTTATGGCTCTTGCCCAGAGAAATTTCGAAAACGAATCGATAACAACAAGTATGTATTTATACCCCCTATTTTCGCGCGCATATTGATCGAGTTGCGCAAGATCGGATGCAAATGTATCATCTAAACCATATTGGATAAATCTACGACGTTTAAATTTCGAACGAGCTGGGGCGTGTAACTCTTTAACAACCTGTTCTCGCGCCTTAGTGATGACGCCCTTGGGCATTTTGTTAATAAAGTGAAATATTTGAAACATGTTAGACAATTTATATACCCCATCAACTGTATCTGCTAATTTAGTTACTTTTTCATCAAGTTTCTTCAAGTCTGCAGCTAAAGGTGCAAAAGAATTTTCGATTTTTACATGCATGTAACTATGTAAAAGATCCTTGAGTTTATCGAACTCTGGTTGCACTATTTTCATGGCTTCTTGCTGATAATCGTCAACTAATTTCAATTTAACATCAATTGCATTAAAACGATCATTAATTGTTGAAATATCTCTTGTTATTCTTGAAATACTGGTAGAAGACTTTAGCAAACGATCATTTAAATCATGGAATTCTGCAGATCCAACCTTCATGTGACCTTCGATGTTATTGGTAGTATCGTTAACCAGCATAACACACTCGTTTAAAGAAGCAATAATTTTCATGTAAAGAACAGAAATTGCATCATCTAAAAATTTTTTATTAACAGCATCTGTATCATCTGTTGGGGGACTGACGTTACAAAGCTTATGTTCCCTAAAATTGTAATCACCATCCCTAGTGAAGGAAAGTATGGTGGGTGCTGGTAAAACTCTCGGAACCCTGTAGGGGGAAGGTAAAGAACGTCCAAACTTATTCATGATTAATACTTTAATGATGCTTTTAAGGAATTACATGTTTATTTATAGAATTCAATAATTCCAAGTCTCTGCAATTCCTGTAAAATATTCTGAATCTCGTTCCAATTATTATTATTACCAACATGTTCGGAGGCTTCAAGCTTCTTCATTCGCTCAACCAGCTCATTTACATCGTCGTAATATACAAATTCCTTTGGTCTTTCGTTGTACTCCATTAATGCATTCCCAGATTTCAGTTTAGATCTTGTCACAGGCATTCTACTAATAGGCGGTGTTTTGTTCGAAGAACTTCTAAGATTTCTAGCATGAGAAGATGCCGATGATTGCAACAAAGACGTTGATCCTCGTGTTGAAGATGTTAGTAGCGGTCTAATAATATTTTTATATTTTTCCGATTTGCTACCTTTTAGTTGACCATTACTTAACCGCCTATATGCATTAGTGCGCACTAATATGTCTTTATAATGCACCTCATCATCTTTCTTACGATTGATGGGATTCTTTAAAAACAATAACTCATATAGACCCTGACTTCCTGGATAAGCGACATCGCCTACTTTAATGTCTCCATTTTGCAAAAAGTCCACCGACAGAGAACCCATTGTCCATTTTCCATTTTCAAAATTGTATGTTAGACCTTGTGAGTCATCCAAATCAGGGGAACTTGTCCAATACATTTTTAAATATTCGTGAGAAATTGGAGGATATTGACTGGTAAATTCCTCGAAAATTGCCGGATTCGTTCTCATAGTAGTTTCAAATACCTCCTTTAAATCTTGTGGGGTATTCTCTTCAAACACATCATCCTCGATTTCCTCATTATCAACCAAATCTCCATACCTAACTTCCGCTTCTCTGGGCAAAAATTGAACTTCTTCTGGTTTTGTTTTTACAATCGTCTCTGTCGGTTCAGTTTTAATCTTTGGCTTCTTGGCACTCTTTTCCATAAGCGGTACAAGCATATTTAGCGGGGTAGTAACTGGTGTTAAAAACTTGTTAAGCGCAGCATCTTCTTCGTTTCTCTCCAGCTTTAAAGCCAAGTATTTCCTTCTTATTGTATTAGAGGCATCAATTATTCGACGTATAACATTCTTATCATAGCTGTTAAATTGTCGAGACATTGCGACTAAATGGTCTATACTTTACAATGATGACGGTGATACTAACTACATATGATGACGTTATAGTATTATATAGGTATCGAATTTACTACGATATCTGCCTTTATTAATGTCGTTGTCTTTTACCATGACTAAAAACCCATATTTATCATTCCAACATTCAGAGCAAATGCGTTTAAACGAATCGAAAGACATGTCCGTGTTTACATGATCGCTATAAATATGTTTCAAGTTTAGCTCGTCTTGTTTAAACAAAACTAACACGTTGGCATTATCGCGAATCAACTGTTTGGGTACTTTTGAATATGTTTGCGAGAGATAGAATGAGTCGATATCATTATGACGGCCCATACAGAAATAATTTCTAATTTTATCCTGTTTCTCGCAAGCCACATCGTCAAAGATGAATACAGAGTCGGGTTGAGCAGTTGACGGGTCTATTACATCATCATTCTCACCATATGTGAAATACCCCAAACGACAATGTTTCAATGTTTCTTGGAGGAAATCATATTTTTCCTGTTGTAAAGATTTCGAATAAACGTACACATTTTGAAATTTTAAACCATTGGCGTCAGTTAATAGACTCATCATTACATTGGTTTTTCCACAATTACTCGGTCCACATATTAGCGCCCTAATGGTGTTTGGAAAAAGCTGCCCGTGTTTGTTTATTTGTTTCTGTTTGGGCATATCGAAATTTTGAATATTTAGGTGGTGTTTTTGTTTCTGCTTCCGCATTACTATAAATACACTCTTTTCTCTTCAAGAACTTTATTTGTAATGACAACGTTGCAGGGTGCAGGTGTCTTAAATAGTACCATAAATCGACTCCCGTTTGAACTTCATTTACCCGGTTATTCATATTGTGGTCCCGGCTCTCGATTAAAAGAACGTTTAGCTCGAGGTGATCTCCCAAAAAATAAATTGGACAGTTTTTGTCGAGATCACGATATTGCATACTCTCAGTCTCAAGACTTGAAACAAAGACATCAGGCAGATAAAATACTTGAAAATAGAGCGTGGGAGCGCGTGAAAGCCAACGACTCCAGTGCAAAAGCTTGACATCGATTGTGAATAAGCTTAGTAAACACGGTGCTGGTGATATAACCAAGAAAAAGACCTTGAGTAACTTACTAAAAGCAGCACGCATGTCGATAAAGAAAGCCGGTGGACGTAGAAAAATTAATATACCGAGGGTTATACCACTCCCTAAGACTGGAGGGATGCTTCCTTTGATACCAATATTTGCCGGGCTTAGTGCTTTGGGTGCTCTCAGCGGCGGGGTGGCCGGTATTGCATAAACCATCAATGATGTTCAAAGTGGGAGAGACAAGCTACAAGAAGCTAAACGCCACAATGAAACGATGGAAGCCATTGCTTTAGGGAAAAAGGGTAGCGGTCTATATTTAAAGAAGTATAAATCGGGGTATGGATTATATCTAAGAAAAATGCCAAAAAACTACCACTGAAGCTGCCCAAACGCCCCCATTAACCGATGAAGACATCAAAAACTATACATCTCAATTAAAGATACCCAACTTTAGGGGGTCTTTATGCGAGATACTCTTCCAAAATCACCTAACCATACTGAGTGTGGTGTTGTCAATTTAGATCGAAACGTCGGATTCGGAACACATTGGGTAGCTTATAAGAAACGCGGTGATAAAGTTGTTTATTTCGATAGTTTTGGCAATTTGAAACCACCCAAGGAATTTATAAAATATATGAAACATTGTAAAATTTGCTTTAATTACGATCAGTATCAGGACTTTGGATCATCCAATTGTGGACATCTAGCATTGGCTTTTCTCTACAATAAATCTCTATAAAACATATCATTCAAAGTCCCTTACAACAGTCATGTCTCAGACGTTTACGCTAAAAGGTCGTTCTCACCAGCTTGAAGCACACTTTGTTCCTCCAATAGAACTTGACCCAAACTACGAATACTCTCTTGCACTTATATCGCTGAATACTTGGAATACAATTCCAAACATTGAATCAGGAAAAAACAAGATTTACTATACTGAAAATAACGTGGAAAAGATATTGAAGATACCTACGGGGTCGTACGAACTGCAGGATATCGAAACGTTTGTTCAGAATCGCATTCTTGATTCACACGCTACTTTAGACGAGCGCAATCACGTCTTTCCGTTGAAACCTAATAATAATACGCTAAGGTGCGAGTTGAGAAGTCAATACGACCTAAATTTCCAGCCAGAAGATAGTATAGCAAGATTATTAGGTTTTTCTCAACGTAAACTAACAGCAGGTGTTGTGCATGAATCAGATCTACCTGTAGAAATAATACAAGTTGTTACTATACGCATAGAGTGCAATATTATTTCCGGTTCGTATTATACAAATAATCCTTCACCTACCTTATACGAATTCTCTCCAACAGTCGATCCTGGCTTCAGTATAAATATCGAGCCAAGAAATTTAATTTTTCTACCGGTAAGAGAAACGAGCATTTACAATATTTCCCTCACCCTATTGGATCAAGATTCGAGGCCGGTTAATTTTAGAGGTGAAGAAGTTGTAATTAGACTAGAACTTAGACGAAATGGTTCTAGTACTTAAAAAATATTTAAACAGTGGTGCTTCATTAGCAGAGTCATTCGAGCATCGAAAGCCGGAGAGATCACTCGCGTTTTCAGCTATAACTTATTTGTATTCTCGCCAAACTATCTACGGCTATCATGTCAGAAAAACTTCAGGTTTTTAATCCAATACATAGTGATGAGTCAATCATTCGAGAAGAATGGCATACATACCATCCGTTTACCACTTCTTTCAACAACAATGACGTAATTGAGATTGTCACCAATCAACAAGATGTATTTTTGGATATGAGCGAAGCCCAACTCTACATTGAGGGTGAATTTAAGGAAGAAACAACTGCTGGAAAAACCGGCAATTGTTCTTTAACAAATAATGCTGGTGCATTCCTTTTCGAGTCCATATCTTATGAAGTCAATGGCAAGGAGATTGAAAAAATTAGAGATCCTGGTATCGTCAGTATGGTTAAAAGTTTGCTATGTTTAAATGACCAAGAAAGTCGTGCTTTAGAGATTGCGGGATGGAATTGGCCCAGTGGTGTACTATAAACGTTAGAGAGCACTACAAACGAGTTTAATATACGTATTCCACTCTCTTTCTTGCTAGGTGTTTTTGCTGATTATAAGAATGTAATTATGGGAAAACAAAAAATTAAGCTTGTACGTGCTCGACTTGATGATAACTGCTATAAAAATGTTACTGCTAATGGCGATAAAAAGGCTGTCATAACTTTAAAGTCTATCGGGTTGAAAGTTAGACACATATATCTGAGCGACGCAATAAAATTGAGACTTTTAGATGACATTGCTAAAAATAAACCGATTTTTATCCCTTTTCGAAATTGGGAAATACACGAATTACCTGCATTAAAAACAACTAAGAAAGATATTTGGACCGTTAAAACAATGTCTGAACGTGCTCGATATGTCATTGTATTTTTTATGGACAATCGTAAGGATAATTTTAAGTCCGACTGTCCATATTTAGATAATTTGAGTATCACCGATGTTAAATTGTTTCTAAATTCCGAAGTGTATCCATATGAATCGTTAAACTTAAACTTTAACAATAGACAGTTTACGGAAGCTTACAGGATGTACACGGAATTTCAAAAATCATATCTAGGCAAGCCGACCAGTGAACCACTAATGGATTTTGCGGCGTTTGCCAAAAGGACTCTTTTTGTAATTGATTGTTCTAAACAAAACGAGAGCATCAAGAGTGCAACAGTTGATGTCAAGTTAGAATTTCAAACTTCTGAAAACTTTTCGAATGATGCGCGTGCCTTCTGTATCATTGTTCACGATCGTATTCTCGAGTATCAAGCTTTAACTGGTCAAGTAAGAGACCTTATGTAATCAGTTTGATTTGAGTCTTCAGACAATGAAGTTCGTTGTAGTCGATATTCAAGGATTTAACATACCTGAATTTTGCGCCAAAGAATTGGCTATTTACGATGGGAATAGTATGAAAAGTTACTTTTTTAAACCAGTTAAACCATTCAACACCTTAAGTAAGGCTTGCAAGAAACAAGTCAAATATCTATTTGGAAATCATCATGGTATCCTTTATAATTATGGTGATACCGATTACAAGGAGCTACATAATATCATCTCCAACAATCTGATAGACGCAGACATCATTTACGTTAAAGGACGTGTTAAAGAGGAATTTTTAGTTAAAACATTTTTAGAATTAAACTGCAGGGCACCATATATTATAAACTTAGAAGACAACATTGGTGTACCAAAATTGGAGAAGGGAGATGTTGATGGTTGTAAATATCATATTTTAGATATTAATGTTTGTAGTGTTAGAAATGCCAAAGTGTTGTATCGATATATTTATAGTCTTTTACCTTAATAAATATTAAAATTTTTCAACAAGCCAGCTTTTATTTATTTCCCACGTAGCTCAAACGTTTTTGTTTCTTTATCGGGGTTGTTTTGTGTAACAGAGAGGTCAACAGGGTCTGTTAAACAGGGCTGTTCAGGGCAACAGGGTCTGTTAAACAGGGCTGTTCAGGGCAACAGGGTCCGTTAAACAGGTCTGTTCAACGGGTCTGTTAAACAGGGCTGTTCAGGGCAACAGGGTCTGTTAAACAGAGTCCGTTCACAACGGATCTATTTAGAATTAGGCTCTGTTTCGAAACTATCAGTTGTTCTCGAACCTATGACGAAGGTAGTTGAAGAGAAGATCCAAGATCATTTAAGTAATATTCGTGCGCTGAAGAAACGTATAAAGCTTTACGAAGACCGAAAATCTTTGGTTAAGTTACTGTCAAGACTTAATATTCAATATGAGTGCCCAAATCAGATATGGAGTTGGAGATGAAGTTGCAGCAACATTTTCTACTGCAGACGAGCGAGTTATCGTCGAGATTGCTGAAGGAGAGCTTTATTTTTCCAATTATGATTTTGAGGAGTTTATAACTACCTACAGCGGTGTTTATGAATACTGGCCTGAAACTACTATTATAATTGGCAACTACAATTTGCGTTTCCATAAATACTTCGGCAGCCTATGTTTAACATTTGAAGAAAATGAACAATACTTGTTTTGCTGGGATGAAAGTCTTATAGATTTATTCTCTAAACACATTGAGAATTTGTATAAGATAAATTGTGTTTGCTATTAAAAGTTAATATACTTGAGTCTTATTTCGCAGGAAATGAAACTATGATTTAAAAACATGACATGGTTATTAAAAACGCAACAAGAACAGCTAAAATCAATAAATATATTAAAGTATAACTAGTCTTTTATTTAGTATAAAACAATTTTACCCAACAAAAACTCAAGCACCTAACCTAAAATAAATACCTTAGTCTAAAATAAATATCTTAACCTAAAATAAATACCTTAGTCTAAAATAAATATCTTAACCTAAAATAAATATCCTAACCTAACAACCCCCTAGCTACCAAAGAATGTCGAGGCATAAAAAGCTGCACACATAATCAGTCTTTTCTCTCCTGTGAATCCTCATCGTACAATACCAAATCTCGATGGCCCCAAGCAAGCGTGTACTCGGAATCCGGTATAAGGAAGCGTTTGTCGTCCGCGTGTGACAACGCCACCTTATTTTTAAGTTCGACATACATATTGTGTAATTGAGAACGGAAAGTCGACATTTCGCGATATATTTTAGTACCCTCTACGTCAACCGCTTGTTTATAGTCTGTAAGCGTAAGCTCTTTTTTGGTGACGTAGTCGGGTACCCCTTTGGCCTTTTTGGTCAACTCGCCGTCTACATTTACACAATATGCCTTCGCACCGGTTCCATAGAATTCCCAAACAATTTTTCCTGCATACTCATCCTTCATACGGCCCAAGATGGATGTGTTTACAGGAACATTGTGTGGGTTATCCTTTGGGTAGTTGGACGTATCAAATCTGTCTAAATTTTCCTTTATATCATCGTAAAAATTGTCGGTTGTAATTTGCAAGATTAACGAGTCAGTATCGGTGTAGAGCAAGACAGCCTTATCTCCGTATTTAGGTTTAACATAATCGTACAAAAAGTCATACATAATTGTCTTGGAGATTTTCAAAATGGCAAACCCTGCGTAAATAGGTTTATTATATACGACTTTCTGTTTCTGCATCTGTATAGCAACCAGATTTTCCGAAAAAATTGTTCGATTTTTGAAATGCGGTTTCATAGTTAACGCTTCTGCTCCCAGTCTCTTACCAATATTTTCCCAGTGGGTAACAAGTCTAACATCTACCCTTTTCTCCACGTTCTCCATCGTTTTGCCAAACACGGCATTATTCATAAGTTTAAAAAAGTCTTTTTCAAACTTATTTTGAGCTTTGTTTCGTAATGCCGTGTTCATGTCTATATATTTTTTTAGCCAGGGTGATTGATCAAAAGAAAGGACGCGGTGAATTTTGGTTAATTTGAGGCCGTGATTTAGTGATTGTCGCAAGTTTTGATAATGAATAACGTATTTTTCTTTTTTATTAAAATTTGGAATTAATTTGGAAATTTTTGAATTTGTCTTTGGTGGCTCGATGGATTCTGGGCAAAAGGGTAGTTCGTTGTGTAAATAATGTAAATTTTCAGGATATTCTAAATCCACTTCCAAAATGTAGCCGGTATTTGAATCGTTTGTAATGTTCATGTAATCTAAATTTTGAATTTCAGCCTCCTCCAACCACTTAAAATTACCAGTTGGTAAATATTGAGAAATGGCCGCCTCATATAAATTGGTAGCGTCCAAGTACATGATGTAAGAGGTAGGTTTAGAAGCGTCATAATGTGGGATAAATTTGTTGTTCGCGATACCTTTCCTAACACTACACTGACTGACTCCACCGCGAATACCGCGTTTCAGAAGATGTATCATATCAATGTCTGTAAGCAAGGTAATCTGGGTTTTTCCAGAGAGCGCAGCCGCATCCCACGAAAGACCGGGACTTGTAAAATACTGCGCAGGTTCGAGCTTATAGACATTCATACAAACATTTCTGAAATTTTCGAAAACATCTGCTAGCAGTAACACGTCGGATTTTAAATAAATGTCTGTATATTGACCTAAATTCTCGCATTTAAACAGGTTCCATACTGCCCAGGCACGCTTGTATTTCTCCACAGAAATATCCTCTTTTTTTAAACTATTATAAAATTCTTTATGTGATGGTAGCTCTGTCGTATTTAATTTTAAAAAAGAATCAACATACGAATATGGAAAAACACCCTTCTGTCGAATAAGTTTAAACTCGTCTTCATTTGGAAAATATTTTCTGACTTCGCGACATTGTTCTGGTTTTAAATTTTGACTAAGTTAATCCAAACTACTCGCCATAAAGCGGAAACTATCGAGAAAGCGTAATTTTAAAAATACATTTTGTTCCTTGTCTTTTTCCACTTTGAATGTATCCACCAAAATATGTTTGGTGAACGAGACGTAACGTTCTTTATTTTGGGCGATAACATCCAGCTTTTCCTGTTCGGTAGCCAACTGTTTAATCATCAGATGGCTATCGAAACCGGATAGGTTGTGGAAAAAGATGGGTATAAATTTTGGAACTTTAAAGTTGACATTGCAAATAGAGTGGACTGCCCCTCTGAATTTTGATGTGAGATGATCGTGATCTCTTACTCTTTCATCACCTACATTAAATGGTTTTTCGCAAATGTGGCAGCTAGTAGCCATTTTAAATTCGTTCTCTTCTTCAGGCGTTAGAGGAGCCATTGGCTTTTTGATTTTTATAAAGTCGTTGTAAAGTCGTTTACAATCCTTTTCCAACGTCTCTACAAACATATCACTAGCATTATCACCCCTATAAGTCCTGAATTAAGAGTGCGAATCGTCGAAAGAACATTTAATGCAATAGGCAAAAGAGTAAGGCGTATGCTTATGGGTTTTGATGGTGTAAGATTGGTTAGGGGAGAGCTCATTTTCCTCTTTTTCAATAGGCTCAACAACAGTTTCAAAATCCGCATACACTACAAACGGTACTTTTAATTTTTTATCGAAATTTTCAAATTTAAACTCGTTTTCGGGAACGTCCTTGCCGTATTTATCCTTGCGCAAATCAGTAGTCGGCAGTTTAACCGAAACGTGTTTACAATCGTGAGCCTGATGGGCTATTAATTTATCATTAGTTCTAAAATGAAGTAAACAACCATCACATAAGTATTTGACATGTTCATGTTTTGTTAATCGACTTGAGACCAGTCTAGACAAGTTTCTTATTAAGCAGTAATGATTATTTCCATAATCGTCACTAATTAATAACAAATTTACATGTCTGTTTCTGCGACATTTGGTAAAGTGTAAAGGTCCAATGACTTCAACGATATTTTTTCCGTTCTCGTAAACGTTATCAAGTCCGTAGACATTCACCGAAATATCGTTGAGTTCTTCAAACCTTGTAATATCGACAAGTTTCATAGGAGAAGCGCTTATACCTGTAAAATCCAACTCGTTCTCAAAAGGCAAGTAGTTCGCGACTCTATTTGCATTTTGTGTCCAATGTATTGGATGTAGAGCAGCCAAGACTGACCATGTAAAACATTTCTCATCGTTGTTCTGAATGTTGAGTACCGCTTTCTTTGCGTCGATCGTCTTTGGTAGCGGTATATAGGAAGACGCCTTTAGGGGGTTGTACCTATTGATACTTAATTCTAGGTGAAGGAGCTGTTGAAAGGCCCAACCTGTAACAAGGAGACATAATTAACATTTAGCCTAGACTAGACCACGTTCAAGTTTCAGAATTAAAAATAAATACATACCACTTTCTCTCTCTGCAAACTCGCTGGCCTTCTTATCCAAAATTGCAGCAAACTGTGCAAACAGTTCCTCCAAATCCGTGTTCCCGCTCACAATCCGAAACTTTGAATTAAACGACTTGACTTCCATTACTTCTTTAGACTGCAGGAGGAAGCGGCCGAATAGTTCCATGCCAACCTTAATGTTCGAGTAAAGGTTGACATTACTTTCCATCAACGCTACTGTTTTATTTTTTAAATTTTCTAAAAATCTCTTTACGTTGGTGAAATCCGCAGTACCATCCAAACGATAGGTAGCTAAACGGCCTTTGAACGGGGTCTTTATCAACTATACACCCTCCTCCTGCACTACGCAACACTTTTCCCGGTGCTGGAGGGTTCTAACGTGCCCACCCCAGCCACTGACGGGAACCTCCCGTTTACAGGGTTTGCAATGTTGCGTAGCCGCTAAAAATATTTAACACTGTTTATTTCTTCTAATATTTAGCAAAATAATAAACTTACCGTCTTGGAAGTCAAGTCTAGCTCGCTTCGCCATGGTTGAATGCGGAGTATCTGCTGGTCTTTTGGGGGCTCGGTGCTCCTCGCGCCGATGCCGTTGGAGTGCCCCCTCGGACTTGAAACTATCTCCGCATGTGTCGCAGCTTTTGGTTGCTGCGCGACAATCCCCATGACGCTTCAAATTATCCTTCCGGGTAAATGAGCGGGAGCAGTATTCACATGCAAACATTTTTTTCTAAAAATAAAGGAAATTTCCATGAATCGTTTCGAATTTCTAAAACCATGTATTATCAAGTATTATATCTAAATCATGTATTACCTAGTATTATATCTAAATATCGCGTTTATTCACCGATTAAACGTGACGTTACAAATAAATATGTCTATAACATTCACAATATAAAGTAGCAAATAATTATTTCTACACACTTTCGTACTTACCAGAAATTTAAATAATTCCACGCACTACCGAATTTTTTAGCTCTGCTACTCATCAGCTGTTGTTGTTCGTCAACTACGCGCTTAAAACTACTGTTTGAACGTCGTTCGGCTTTCGTATTTATATATGCCGTGACGTGAACAGGATATGCATTTACGTAAATAATATGCATATTTTAGTCATGTGTTTTCCGACTAGAATATTTTAATTGTGAGGTGATAAATAACGCACGCGTCAAGGTTATTTTCCATCCTTTGACCTGACAATCGATTATTAAAATTCAATTAAAAGCTTGAAGGATATAATAAAATTTGAAATACGGGGGGGATCTCCAAAATACTTTTGTGATTTGGCCCGATCAACCCCGTTCTTATTTTAAACAACTTATTACATCACCCTAAGCACGCGACATGTATTTGCAATCTTTCGCCCCCCTGCCGTTAGGGCATTAGCTATACTAACTTTGGCCCTATTGGCCCGATCAACCCCGTTCTTTTTTTAAACGACTCATGACGTCACCCTAAATACGCGACATGTATTTGCAATATTTCACCCCCCTGCCGTTAGGGCATTAGCTATACTAACTTTGGCCCTATTGACCCGATCAACCCCGTTCTTTTTTTAAACGACTCATGACGTCACCCTAAACACGTGACATACATCAGCTGTCGATTTTGACATTTGACAGGTGACAGTTCTTAATTGACAGGTGACAGTTGTCATTTTCGAGTCATGCGCAAGAACTCATTTCATAGACCCCAACTACGCATGCGCAATATCCTAGGCCCATTGGTTCCGGAGATATGAGTCATAAAAATCCCTCCGAAAATTAACATTGGAGGACCCTATGATGGTGAACCGGCCAACTATTACTACTGTCAGCGGATTTTAATTTATTGGATCTTGCACGCGGCCATCAGCGGAATGCTGGTGCAGAAGCAACATATGTAAGGGCAAGATTTTCAGATCATTTTAACAATTCTGACAAAGTTCCGTGGCAGCACAAAATGATTTCTCCGACTATTCAAGACATGTAGATAAACAGCAATTGAAGACATATTGAGCTGAATTAAAACTCTTCTATTATTTTTGGAACCCTCTCGGTCACCTCTATCTGCATTTAAAATATGACCCTTTCCCAATGAAACACCCTGTACCTATAATAAAAATTTACTTACCGATTCATTCTCATCTTCAACATTTGTTTGCGTCTTTCGTGGAATTTCTTGATCCCGTATAAAGTTGATTAAATCAAAATACCATAAATGAGGAACATACACCTGTTCCCCACCGACGCCAGGTCTCTTAAAATCAACTACTTTTTTAATTCCCTCCTGAAGGCGGTTCGCAAAGTGTTGATTTTTTTAACAACAGCTTCTCTGTCTGCTTCCGGATCGAACTCCCGCATTTTTTCGATCATAATTTCGTAAGCTTGTGATTTCACATTACGGTCACTGTATTGTTTCGATTTTATTTTCCACAGGCACGGAAATAATCGGTACAGCTCGATAAACTCACTTAAAAACTGTTTTTTTTTCTTTTACATCGTGATGCAGTGAATTAAAACTTAATCGCTATTGAACTGACACCCGTTTAAATACAATAGCAAAGACCGCAGTAGACAACACGTGGGCAACATGTGCAAATAGCGTCAATACGCAGGCGCTGGTTGTGATACCTGCAAAAATTGGTTTCAAATGCGCTTGCACACACAAACCAGCGCACCAACCTCGAAACCAAAAATCAAAACCGAACAGATTTGCCCAAATCAATTATTTTGGTATGTACAAACAAAATGTTTGCTTTTTCACGCACAAATTATTGCGAAAATCGTTTTTTTCAACCTAGTTTGCGCAAACATGTTGGCGTGTGAAAGGGCCCCTTAAGGTAAGCTTTCTTTTTATTCATAGCAGAAGTTGTGTAATTATGTGTTCCTTATCGTAGGACGAGCACAAAGTTTCAATGGTCATTTCGGTAGTTTTAGCACTGGTTAACTTTGCTTGGTGTTAATTAACAAAATGTGTCGTTATTTTAAGTCTTTGTTCCGCGGGGATGATCGTTACGACGGCTAGCCGGGCTGTTTGTTCGCAAAACTTGCACTGTTTAATGTATGTTGCGACTATTTTTTCAATCGAATGTTGCGTTAGATGTTTTTCATTTTTGATATCACTCCCAACGGAAATTTCTGCATCAGAAGAGGGCGCGGAGGAAGCACTATTTACAGTCTCAGTGGGTGAACGTAGCATAGCGCGCGAGCGTCTATGTTAGTGGGGGAGGGGGATCCCCTCGCGACCGATTTTCACTATGACTAACACTATTATTATTAATTTATTAATTTAAACACGCACTTAACTAATTTAACCACTAAATTTAATTATTTACATCCAGGGGGGGGGTGTACATTCCCTAAGTTTTCCAGTGGGAATACACGCTGATATATCTCTAAAGGGTGTACACTCAAGAATTTATCTCGATTTTTCGAAAAACGAAAAATAAAAAGTACAGGTGACTGACTCGAAATCACTATTACTCGCGGATTTTTGCGCGGCACGATCGCGGACCGCGAATTACACGATGATATACCCCCTGCATATACAGGGGGTATCACAAAAGGGTGAAAACCTTAAAAAAAACTTGTCGTAGCGACAATGCCAAGAATGGTATTTAAAAAGCACGCGGATTTAATACTTTACGCGATTTCCGTCCTTATTGTCACTAATAACAGAGCAATAAACAGCGATCCATGTCGAACGAGGATTCAGGCAGCTTGGCTAGGGTACCCTGGTCAGAAACTGAGCGATCACGTTTAGTCCAATTATTAAATTTAATTAAATTAGTTTAAAAGACTTAAGGAACCAGTGGACACAGTTGATGCAGTAAAATAATAAACACTCACTTGTATCCATTGTTTACGAACACCACGCATCATGAACGCAAGGGCATGATTCGCTGGTTTGATGGATCTTCCCAAATGACCTATCTTCAATCTTCAAAACCAACAATACACTGTCGAGGTGGGTCATAATGTAAACCGGAATCGAGACATACTTAATCGAACAAAAGTGCGCAATACTTATCATTCGCATCCATTTTGTTTACCTCTAGTTTAAAATGTTCTAATATTTTTTCGTTGAATCCGGGATCGAAAGGTAATTTTGACAAAACTCGTTTTAAGATTGTTATAGGCGGCAATTTAAAGAAATGTTGTAGGTATCTATATAAACGTGGACTTCTTTTGTACATCGATAAATCTTTTTTTCTTTCTTTCTCTTAAGCATGTTTTACATTATCCCATTTCTTGTCCAAGAAATTGTACAATTTCTTGTGCAATAAATGGGAAAGATATTGTTTGGATGGAAAATAATTTTGTAAGTTGTCTGTTTTACACTTATCAATTTATTGTACAATAAATGTACTAGGATCCTGCGCATAAGTCCTGTTTTTAGAGAAATGTTTGCTTTTTATGTTGGTAACAACAATATTGGCAGTAAATCCTAACCTTTATTGTTCTGTGTTATAACCTATAATAAATTTGGTTCTTTGTTACTTTTATTTTTTTTTATTCATAAAGAAGTTTTTGTCATTTAAAACGTTTTGGTTTTGGTGTATCGTGTGTAAAATGGATGTAAAAAAGCTTTTAGCAGCTCAAGGCGCATTTGTAGCATGTCGCGTTATACAAATAATATTACAAAGACGTATTGCTAGAAAGGGAAATAAAAAATCTAGAAAGATTTGGCAGGAGAAGTGGTTAGAACGAAGAAATAGGGGAGGAGGTGTTCTAAGTATGTTGCAAAAAGAACTTCTTTATGAAGATCCAGATTCGTATCGAAATTTTTTAAGAATGGACAGCACAATTTTTGGCGAGTTACTGGGATTGATAGAGGGAGACATTAAAAAACAGGATACACAATTTCGTCAATGTATCCCAGCTGACCAAAGGTAAATGTCTACTTTCAGTAGTTATTCATTTTCAGTACTTATTAATTAAAATGTGTGGCTCGAGATAACAGTATAATTTTTATTTTTAGGTTAGCAGTAACATTGCGATACTTAGCAAGTGGGAATACTTTTCGAGATTTAATGTTTGCTACCAGAATTCATGAAAGCACTATAAGTCTTATTGTAATTGAAGTTTGTAATGCTATTATCGCAAACCTACTAAAGGAATATTTAAAAGTAAGTTATCACACCTAATTATTAAGCATAGAGATCTGAAATATAATTATACTAATTTTGTTATAGATGCCTAACAGTAAACAGAATTGGATGGAAATTGCTAATAATTTTGAAAATATATGGAATTTTCCCTTCTGCATTGGTGCTTTAGATGGCAAACATATTCTTTTCCAAGCTCCCAGAAGCAGTGGTTCTTATTATTATAATTATAAGGGATCACATAGCATAGTATTGCTTGCTCTAGTAGATGCAAACTATCAATTTTTATATGTGGCTGTAGGCGTAAATGGAAGAATTAGCGATGGTGGTGTGTTCAGGGAAAGCAGCCTTAAAAAGGGAATTGACAGGAATTTATTAAATTTGCCTGAAGATTGTAATTTCCAAGGAACTGAAATAAAGGTTCCTTATGTAATTGTTGCGGATGATGCTTTTCCACTCTCAAAGAGGCTGTTAAAACCTTATCCTTTTAGAGGACTTTCTATTGAAAAGAGAATTTTTAATTATCGGTTATCGAGGGCAAGGCAGACAGTTGAAAATGCCTTTGGTATTCTAAGCAATCGCTTTAGAATTCTTCGAGGCACAATCAATCTTGGCCCAGAAAAAGCAGAGATAATTACATTAACATGCTGCATACTGCACAATTTAATTAATTAAAATGGAATATTACTAGAAGCTATGATAACATGCAGTGCTACTTATTATTTATGAAATAAAGTTAATTTTTTCATTTACTCACCAATTCATGGAATACTTCAGCTCCAGGAACTTCCCTTTCCTGATCTGGCTGCTCGTTAGACTCTCTTTCTAGTGGTAAGGAGAAGTTTGATTTTGAAGAGCGAATATTCAGATGGTCGTTTAAAAACTCCATATTCTCAAAATACCATAGACCTGGTCTATACACCTGTTTAATAAAAAAAAATAGTTAAAAAATAGTTATATCTATACTACCTTTGATTACTTTACGAAAGCTTCAATAAACATACCTCACTCTCACCCATTCCACTATGCACCGACTCAATTTGCTTCCTCCTTTCAGCTGCATAGGTTGTTCTCAACCCTTGAAATTTCTTCTGCGCCTCTAATTGTCGTTTTGGGTCGCAAGATCTTCAAACCCTCCACTATTGCTTGGAGTGCCAAGCTCCTCAAATGTTTGTTATGGTAGTTTTTGTGTTTTACCGCATACAAACATTCATGATTTTTATATAAATCTATTAAAAGTTCCGTCTGTTCGTGTGTCCACGACATATTATCTCACGGTAGTAGGTATATACTACAAATATCAAAAAATAGCACAGAAAAAAAAACAAAATCAAAATAATTGCACTGACACACCCAAAGCAAAAGATAAACAGGAAATAAAATGGCGGTTGTCGCAATTGTGCGGCAAGCCCGGCAAGTTCTGCAAATGACAGACCGGCGCAAGCGCAATTCAAAATTGGCTAGTAAATTGGATGAAAAATAGGACCTGCTCTATTTTTCTTGTACAATTTATATTCGATACAATTTTTGAGACAATTTACAGTATGACACTATACAATTTAAATTGTACAAGAAATTGTACAATTTCTTGGACAAGAAATGGGATAATGTAAAACATGCTTTAGACCAGGATAATGTTTCTTATTTGTTGACACTATTTAATTGTATGTTACATACTTTTTAAATAAAGAGGATTTATCATTATTATTATTAATATTATTAAAGCAAACACTTTTATCTTCAGTCGACCATCTTTTTCCTCCAGGTGTTTTACTAACATTACGTAAATGTGATTCGATAAAATTACGAGTAACTTCATTTAAGCCCTCTTCAATACATTAAAATTTTCCCTGATCATGTAGTCTCTTTAAAATATTACCCTTATTACTTTCTTTTCCTAATCATGATTTTAATTTTGAAAGTTTGGTGTATAAACATCGGGCTAATCAATGACGATTGACTATATTCTTTATAATAGCTTTATTTAGTACAAAAATTTGAATTATTATCCTTAACGTGTACAGAAAATATCTACATGACAGCTTTTTAAAAAAAGGGCCATATTTTACTTTCTTGTCAGATTTTTAGGTTGAATCTTTTGTCTAAACAGGCCGCCCGCCTTGAAAGGACATGGGTCATTCAAAAAACACTAACATAAAGAAAGTACATTAATTTTACAATATAATATTTAAATTGAGCCTAGAATAGTTTTTCAATAGGTAGCATACATATTTTATTAACTGCTCGTTTTATTTCTCCACCACGCAACTGAATAGTTGCTATTCTTGCTATCCTATCTAGATCTTTGTGGATAGATGTAATGTATCCGAGAGGCAATTGTAGTGGAGGAGCCTTATCATCTTTGACCAGGACCATTAAATTAACTTTTAGCATCTGCTGGCAGTTAATTCTCCATTCTCATCTGTAGCTCGTCGAAGTACTCAAGGTGCCATTTTGACCATAGCTGCAGTATTAAATGTTGAACTCGTTGCCATTTGACCAATCGGTTTTCAGGAACGTGAGAAAGATTAAATGCTGGCAGCATAGTCAAAGTGCGTCCAATTAAAAAGTGGGTGGCGTTAAGGCTGTGTTATCATCGGGATCGCTAGGCATTGGACAGTGCGGGTAAGAATTCAATATACCTTCTACCTGAATCGGCAATGTACTGAACTTTACAAAAGTTAAAGAACTAGAACCCAACAGTCTTTTTAAATGTGACTTAATTATTTTTATTCTCGATTCCCAGAGGCCACCGAAAGTAGGAGAGTTGCACGAAAATAATTAGAACCATTATCAGAGTAAATATTACATGGCCTGCCCCTTCTACTAATAAACCTTTTAAAACCAGGACTGCTCCACATAATTGTAGGCGCGGTAGACTTAAAAGCTTTATCGGTGCCACCCGTGATTTTGCGCAAAATAAGTTAAATATATAACTACCTGATGCCGTCAAACATCTTATACAGGGTGGCCGTTTAGTGTGGCAAAGTAGAATAGCTCCGTTTTTATTTATAATACACAAAAATTGGTAATATAAAAGTTGAAGGACAGTAAGTGAGTTATAACGTAAAATTATTTTTGACTCTATAGGGTGGCTCAACAAAGAGGAACAAGACATTTTTTTTTAATAGAACATCCTGTAAATTTTTGCACTTTTAAATTCCCCCTCGATATTCCGCGTATCGTGGCAAATATAGTTTTTAGTTATTTTGCAATGTTGTCAAGTTATTTAAAAATATTCTTTTTTGGAAGAAAAACACCTTAAGATTTGAAATATAATTGAATTAACTCAAGACATTCGGAACATTCTCGAGGGTATCAAAGATAAAGACTAATTCAAGACCTAAGACCCTCGGAACATTCCATATTTTGTACGGGGTGTGCTCTACAAACGTGTTAACTTTTCACATTTTAAAATTAATTACTCTTTTTTTTCAAATGGAACATCCTGTATTTTATTGCTTTATCTTGTAGAGTTTGTTTGCCCTCTACAACTTTTGTTAAAAGGTTCATTAGTTATTTTTGCTCAGTTTGGCGTAATATAAGTGTGGCTTATAAAAAAAAGGACCGAAGAAAACGGGTATGCACCAAAGAAAATGAATTCAACGTTCTGTCAAGTATTACTGAGAATCCTCATTTTGGTCAGCGTCCTCTTGCACAACAACTGGACATTGGACGAACGGCGATTTAAAAAATAATCAACTTATGGCCATTTGCATCGCTTTTAATTTAATACAGGATTAGTTAATCCTGAATTAAATCTTAATCTAGGATTATTTATTTTTTATTTGCACCAACACAAAAATGAGCTGGATTAGCAAACCCAAGATTACAACTTTTAGATGACATGGCAACGCGGCATCTTGTTAGGGATTTTATTTTACTAGCTTTTTCTGTCAATTATCAATCAGTCTTGTCATAATATTTGTGTCATTTTGTGTCAAAAATTTGCGCGGTTTAATCGGGCATGTTTCTTTTTGTGATCTGATCAAGAAAGTTGTGCGTTGTGTTTATTTCTTAAGTCTTTGCAAGCCAAAAGTTTACCAAATACCAATTTTATAATGAAGAGACAACGTCAGCCAAACTTTACCACTCAAGAGTGAGATATTCTAATGAATCTCGTAACAAAATTTAAACATGTAATTGAAAACAAGCAAACGGATGGGGTGACTACCCAAGAAAAAAACTTAGCTTGGAACAACATTACCAAGCAGTTTAATACAATTAGCCCCAATCACGTTCCCAGAACAGAAGAATCTCTTAAGGTTTACTACAAAAACCTTAAGAAAGATTTAAGAAAAAAATCGGCCAATAATCGGAAAGAAACCTATCTCACTGGAGGTGGTCCAGAGCCCCCTAAACTTTCCGACGACGATTATAAAATAATATCAATTATTAACGGCAAAACCGTCTTTGGCTTAAATAATGAATTTGACAATGATGTTCTTGAGGTAAGCAAAAGTCATAAATTGGTAGGATAGAAGCAACGACTATTAATTTAAGTCATTGGGAATAAGTACCTAATTCTTGGAATTAATTTTAGAGGTTTGATTATGCAGTAAAAACTTCTCATACTGAGCACCTTTCAAAGTTTACGCCTTTGTTAAAAGATTGTTAAATCCTTAAAATTTTATGTTCTAGGATATACCAATAATGGCACATGCAAATGAGTCAAGTGTAAATGATGAGAGTGAGGAGGAGATGGAAAAATCTGACTGGAAACATCACAAGGCTTTGGATTTAAAGAAAAAACCTAATATGGCATTAAAAAAGGTGCGTACCAGTTTGGTATAGCAAATTAATCTTCCAATAGCTAGAGTATTTTTTTTATATTTTGAACCCCTTTTGTAGGAAACTATAGTGCCCAAGAATCTGAACAACATTGAGGTTATTTTTGAAGATAATGTGGACACCCAAAATTTAATCAAATCTAGCAAGGTTAGTGAAAAACTTGCCCTGATTTTAGTTTAAAATTATTCCCAACGAGTAAATACATCTTGTCCGAATTAAGTTTTTGCTGTTTATGAAATAATTTCCTTTATTTTTTTTGTAGGAAACTCCATTGCCCAACAATATTGAGGTTGCCATGCTTGAAGATAATTTGGCAATTCAACTTTCCAGTAAAAAGACAAAGGTGTGTAAAAATTCACACTCTTCGGTTAGAGAAGTATCTGAATCTTTGCAGCCAAATACCTAGATTGTGCTGAAATATAGTTATGATTATAGTAAAATTTTTTTTAGGAAATATCTTCAACAGCCATACTTAAAAATGATAACCTGGCCAGTACACCTAACAATGGTCGAAGCATAAGCAGGCGTAGACCATGTACTACTGTTAAGACACTAACATCGTCAAGGTTAGGTGAAAAATATGAAATTTTAGTGGACAAGAAAATTGAGTTGGCTAAATGTCTCCAAAAAGAACATGAGGCCAGAATGATGGTACTAGAGCTTGACATAAAGCTTAAGCAAAAACAATTAAATTCTTACTAATTCTTAGTATTTTTTACATCTTCCTTTAATTGGGGCATTTAAAAGTGGGATAAATGCAATCATGTTAAATTTGTATAAAAGAAATGGCAAGTGAAATTTTATTTTAATTAAATGCAGGCTGTTTTTTATCACTACATTATATTGAGTACAAGTGTCTCCTATTGATTAATGATGTACCTAAATGTGCCAAAAATTAGTATTAATCTGTTCTACTTTTAGTATTATATTATACCTTACTATACAAGTCAATATAAAATATTTTCATAAAATAAAGTAATTTGATAAAACAGTTTGTACGAATGTTTTTTTTTATTGATTTTGTTGAAATACAGTAATTCTTAAAGTTTATACTAGGGCTAGGAATTTTTAAAATATAAGTATTCGAATAGTCGTTTGGTATGTTATTCAAATAGTCGAATATAGTCGACTATTCGAAAAGTCGAATTCGAATATCTTTGAATAGTCGAATAGTAGTCTATTTAAATATCAAAATACAGTCGCTTAATCTTAATCACGGTAGAAGTGGTTTAACTCCTTAAACATAATAAAGGAACATTTTTACGTATTAGTCATTTTTAATATCTAAATTATCGAATAATAATAATGTGTATTTTGTCAAATAAAGTAAGATGACAAATAAATAATTCTGTTAAATTATTTCAAGATATGAGAACTTGAGAACTCTGTAGTCTGTAATAAATAAAAAAACTCTTAAACAAAATGATTATTTATTGAACACAAAAAATCAAACTAAAAAACTTGCACCACTAGTGCATTTAAAAGAAACTACTTAGAAAATAGAACTTTTTTTAATATAACAAATTTGCAAAACCAAATACATACGCGAAATAAAGAAATGCATTTTACAAATGAAAGAATATTTGTAGTTTAGTCGAATAGATACTTGAATAGTTGAATATTTGTATAGCCAAATTTTCGAATATTTGAATAGTTGAATATTCGAATTTTTTAACTAACAGAAAATTCGAATTTTGAATATTCGAATATAATTCTGAGCCCTAGTTTATACATTATCCTTTGTTTAATTATTTATAAAAATCCAAAATAATTGATTATACCATTTCTTGTTAAAGCGGCGTTAGCTTGATTTTCTTGGATATTTGCAACATTTGGCATATTTCCCATTTCAATTAAGTAATTTAAATGATCAATGTCAACCCCTTCAGCAAATGGTGGGTCCTCATCATTGCTATTAATTGCAATGTTTTGTAAAACAGCTGTGGCAACTATGATATTCAACGCTGTTTCAACATTGACCCTTATTCCATATGCAAGAATGGGAAATCTTCGTTTCCACACACCAAATAATCTTTCAATAGTGTTCCTGGTCCGAATATGAGATTCATTATATAATTGCTCTACTCGATTGCCTGGATTTAATAGTGGTGTCATTATGTTGTTAGATAAGAAATACCCACTATCTCCTAGAATAAAAAAATTATTAAATATATTTAAGACAGGTCGCTAAAATAATCAAAAATCATTCTGAACCAGGTCATCTCTGCTTCTACCCTACAAGTTAGATTCCTAGTAGTAGTGTAATAGAAGAAGGGGGTCACTGAGTTATTCGCTCTATAAGGTATTTCATTATTGCTCACCCAAAATTACAGTGTTGGGAAAATGACCTGCCTCGAGCCTTGCTCTTATCCTTGAATTATTGTAGATAGTTGAATCGTGCGTTGAACCTGGCCACCTAGCCACAATATCCCTTATTTTTAAATTTGCATCACCCACTACTTGGGTATTCAGAGAGAAATAGGGACTTTCTATTCCGGAATAATTCTGCATCGTTTCCTCCTAGAAATTGATTATTTGGTAAGATATCTGTAATTACCTAAATATTTGAAAAATTGATGTTTTATAAAGCAAAAATATAATTTATACCTGGAGATTGAATACGTATATGAGTGCCATCAATGCAACCTATAACCCTCGGAAACCTGGCAATATCGTAAAAGTTGGTCTGTACATCCAATAGTTCATCATTTTGAGGCATGCTGATATACCTAGGTCTGAGACTAGCAAGTACTCTTGAAACTTTTGAAATTATCCTTGACGCTGTTGATGTGTGCATGCCTATATAATCAGCCACTGATGATATGTGTCCCCCTGTTGCATAAAATCTCAATGTTGTCAGGAGTTGGTTTATTGGGGAAACACTGTCATTCCTAACAAGACAACTAGTTTAGAAAGATTGCAAGGACTACAAACATTAAAGATAAGCTAAGTTAATAGAGAGGATGAGTTCAACTTTTAGTAGGTATTTTAGAGCAATACTTGATTTACTAGATATATCTATAAAGAGTAACCAGTCCTAAAGTGTACGAACCAATCATGGGGAAATTCCAAATGATTTTCAATTTCTACAAGCACAGCAAGTACTGTTGGTTTCCTCAGCCTAAATCTTTGGAAAAACTGCAGTTCATCATGGTCTTCAAAATAATTACTCCTAAAATATCTTCTTCTTGGAAATCCAAAATCAACTATATCAAGGACCTCTAAATCGTCATCAAAAACATCATCTTCAAAAACAAAGTCCATTAACGCGTCCATAATTTCACTTCAAACAAAATAACGAAAATCAAAGCAAACTACCAAACCAAATATTTTTTGAGGTTACAAATCAAGAATTAGGACTTAACTCCGGTATAATCCCTTATTTTCTTAGGATTAAAATATAACCCTAGATTAGGTGAATATCTCGGATTAAAAAAGGTGTGCAAACGAAATTTCATCCTTAATCCAGTGTTAAGCAGTAATCCTGGATTAAATAGTGCGGTGCAAATCAGCATTAAACAAATTACATCCTTACCACGTCCAGTTGCTGCAAGAGCTTAATGATGAGGACTATGGTAGGCGACTTAAATTTTGTGCGTGGGCGCAAAATAAAATAAGGAAGCAGCGTAATTTTGCGCATTTAGTTTTTTTTTGCGACGAAGCTACGTTCCATAAAAAATGGCAACGCCAATAGACATAATAATTATCATTATTATGCCACTACAAATCCTCATTTTGTTAGATTTCACTCACAAAACAGATGGTCCCTAAACGTTTTGGGAGGAATTGTAGGAGACTATGTAGCTGTCCACATTTTTTCGAAGGAACTCTAAGGGGACAGATCTATTTCAACTTTCTCCAAAATGATTTACCACAGCTTATTGCCCATATACCGAACGTAGTTCAAGAACGCATGTGGTTTCTTCATGATGGCTCATTAGGGAATTCTTAGACGAAACTTATTGTCAGCAATGGATTAGAAGAGGAGGACTTGTATCATGGCCAGCTAGATCGCCGGATATGACAAAAATGGATTTTTCTATATGGGGATTTGTTAAAGATCAGGTGTACAATATGTCTCCGACAACTAAAGAATACATGAAAATTCGCATAAGAAATTGTTTCCAAGTGATTACTCCCGAAATATGTCGCAATTTAAGCGAAGAATTTGAAGATCGTGTCCAGAAGTGTATAGTGGCTAATGGAAGACACTTTGAACATTTGATTAGATAGTTTATGTAACAGTTAGAAAAACTGATTAAAGCACCTTAAATAGGTAAAATTAAAAAAAAAACATTTTTCTTAGACTTTTCATTAAAAAAAATATATTACGCCAAAATGAGCAAAAATAACTAATGAACCTTTTAACAAAAGTTGCAGAGGGCAAGAAACTCTACAAGATAAAATGTTAAAATACAGGGTGTTCCATTTGGAAAAAGGCGTAAATTAGTTTTAAAATGTGACAAGTTGACACGTTTGTAGAGCACACCCTGTACAAAATATGGAATATTCTGAGGGTCTTAAGTCTTGCTTAAGGCTGCGATACTCAGGGCATAAATGAGAACCCGTGGCTTGGCCCGCGCGGTGTTGTCGATGTTCATTTTTTTTTTTTAAATACACAAAAATAGAAACATATCTATTACTTTTTATGGGTGGTTCTATACAAATAGGGTCATATTCAAAGCATAAGTGTGTTGTTAGTTTTTTTTGTTAAATGTCTTTAAAATTACTCTTATACAACAAAGGTTCAAGTATAGATTTACTTTCCAAAAGGGCCAGTAAAATTTCCTACAATTTTCAGAGATTTAGCCACTTTTTACAAAGAACGCATCAGGGGACTGACTAAATTGACAGGGGACTAAATAAAAAAATTGTTGTTACTATATAGGCAGATAATTTCAATTTTTAGCTTTGTGTAAGTTGAACAAAAGTAGTAAATATATCCTTTTTAAATTTTTAAAAATTTTGTATCATTCAGAAATAATTTTATGGCACGATATAGGTGTAATTAACAGGGGACTGATCAAAAACGCCAGGGGGCTGAAAAAAAGCAGTAAAAAAAGGAGTATTTATTTTCTAATTTATTACTAAACTAAATATTATGCTTTTTTAAATGCTTGGTATTACATCTACTTACAAAACAAAAGAAGATCAAAATAATTCAATTCTAACCTACCTAAGGTAGTAAAAACAAAGGAATTCTTATTCTTTTTTTATAAAACATATATTCTATCGTAAAAAAATACTGTTTTAAGGCATCAACAGAAACTAAACAATAGTATCTTAGCGTTTTTCATAAACGTGTAATAATTAATAAAAAATAAAAAAATTAAAAAAAAATAAAAAAAAAAGATTCTTAATTACTTTATTTTATCTTATTTATCTTATGATGTTGTTCCTGTTATATTTTTATTAATTAATTACTTGGGTCACCACGGCCACTCAGTTTTTTAATTCGCTTGAGAGCTAAGGTCGTTGATTTAATTCAGATAAGATTTTTGGGCGCCATCAACCAAAGGGGTTGAAAAAGATTATAAAGAAAAGAGTAAATAGAATATTTAGTTCCCTAGCCCTGAAAGAGAAAGCAGTATGAATAAAACAATTATTTTAATCAATTCCTATTTTATTAATAAAAGGATAATATTTTCCACCAAACACCCATTTTATTCATTTAGGAAGAAATAAACATAACATAGAAAAAGAATTTGAATAAAAGGCTAAGCAACTAAATCCGAGAAAGAAGATATAAAAAATAACATAGAAAAAGTTATGACATGACTAGACAGCTCCACTAAAAGATATATTAGATCGTAGGAAATCAAACAGAATAAGAAGTGAGGATTCTTTCTAAACACCCAATATAAAAGGAGTCAAATACTAACTAAAAGCTTTGAACATAATTAAAGTGTAATTACTTTAAAGGTAGTGACCAAAATAAAACCGAATTTAAATTTAAGGTAAACTAAATCAAATTATAGCATTCATTATGCCAAAATTGAAAATAAAATATTCTTTATAGTAAAGTCAATGAAAGGTCAATTGAAGCACTTACGATGCCCCAAAATTTGGTTAAGATCCCTTGAGAAATTTATGATAACTTCAAGGTTATATAATTAAAGACATTTACCCTTTTGCCAAAATTCAAAGTAAAGCAACAGTTAGGGTAAAGTTAATATAAAGTCATATACATATATATATATAGCATTCACTACGCCAGAATTTAAAGTGAGATAGAATTTAGAATCAAATTCATAATTAGTAATATCACTTCCAGGTTATATTAATAAAGACATTTACCATGCCCTATTCCAAAATAGAATTGAGAAACTTAAAACTTTAGTTATGTTCCCAACTAAATAGCTTAGGGGTGAAGATAAAGATTTTCTAGCTAAGTCTAACTAATAGATATAGCCAAAACCTAGAATGACAAAGAATACATACTGATGGTAACTAAAATATCTGGGTCAGTAAGTAATGTATTCAAAACCGAGATTATCAGTCTCTTATTAACCCGCTCAAAACAGATATAGATATATCCATTACAAGGTTAAGTCCAATGAAGAAGTTACCGATATAGGAATATCTCAACAAATTCATAGGGATATCTTAATAAAATTAAGTCAAAATAGAGAAAATTACAGCTATAGAAATAACTCAATACTCTATAGGGATATCTTAATCACATTAAGCAAAAATAAAGAAATTACAGATCTCAATAACTTTAGTGCGAAAATGCATACTTCCTGAGGAAGTAATAGATTTATACTTAAAAATTAAACATTTAACCGCTACTTCTGTTAGAAAGTAAGACTTACGTTTTTTGTTTAATGTAAATCTCAATTTAAGATAATTAATCTTAGACTCCTTAACGAGTGAAAGTTAGTTTCATAAATCAAAACTAGCCTGTTCCAGCTAGATAATCATAAAACCTACTAGGGATTAATATACAAATGAATTTACAATAAATAGACCAACCACTCAAGCATTCCTTGACGAGGGAGGTTTCGGTTTTAAATTAAAAACTAAGTTTTCGTATGATACAAGATAAGCAGTTTAGGTAATATGTACATTACTGGATTGACCCATCCACTTTAAGCGAAATCTACAAGAATTTACAACAGTCTTAAGCGAAGCTAGAGTAATTATACACTATACATAAAAATATACAGAGGGAAGAATATACAAATATGATACAGTCTACCAAATCACCACATAAAAGGTTTATAACATAGGAGATTGAGTTAAAGGTTAACAAATTGTCTTTTAGTGATCAATTTAAAAAAGTTAAGTCCGGTGTGGCATTGTGCCAGTCAAAACGTTACAAGTGAATAAAAAAAGGGTTATTTTAGCAATATTACATAAAAAGGTGGCTCTAGGCCCATTAATAGTACATTACGAGTGATTCAACTGAAGTATGGAGGTGAAATTATCCTGAATTATTAGACACATGAAATTTACTTATTCAAACTCAAAAGAAGGGTTTTTTGGTACTATATTTTATGAATTTTAATAAAAATTAGTCGGAGGTGATGTTAGTACAGTAATCAAGGAGTAAAAATATGCTACTTAGCTAATGTAAGGCAGGACTCTAGCAGACAGGCACGACGGATTATGCGTCAATCTCCAGCATCAGATCAATGTGGACGGTTGACCATACAGCACGTCGGGGTGACCGGCACATGCACCGAAACAGGAACTTCATCCAAAATGACACCCCCACTCGTCTTGGCCTCTCTAAGACATACATCCTCCATTCCAGACATGGGATCCATAGCAGGGTAAAGGATTTAGAGGAAGACTCCAGGTTACGAATACTGACTAAAGCATTTCCAACACATGGCTAAATCCATGTAGAACGTAGAAAATAGAAGTAGAAGGTAATAAAGGTAGAGGATAAAAGATGTAGGAGATAAAAGAACCAGAAGATAAAAGAAAAATAGACGGTAATCGAAGTAGATAAAGGAAGTAGGAAAAGAAGTTGATAAAAGAGAAATGATGAATAATGAAGGATAATAAATAACGAAAAATGAAAGTAGACGAAGAATAATGAAGGATAATAAAGGATAATAAAGCCTAAAACAAAACGTGAACATTAGGACGCCATTTTGTGAAACCAAAAAATACTACTCACCAGATGGTCGGGCTTTCTACGGTCTAGGTGACGAAGCAATCCCATTTAAGGCTCAAAAGACAGCTTCTGTGTTAAATTCCGATCCGGCCATTGCCGACACATATAAAATGTGAATAATCAACACAAAACCATAATTTTTATATCTTCGTCACCTGCTGTTCAAGTCTTCTGGACCGGTATATAGAACGAACAGACCTAGGCACTACGCCGTAAAGTCCTTAAATAGACTTTCCTATCAAAAAAACAACTTCCCACTCGTGACTCGTACTGCTTCGAAAACCCATGTGACTTCCGGTAATGACAAGTAAAGCTGGAGGGCACTTTGAACTTGAAAACGGGAATCTACTCATTTTAACCAAAAAAGCCATGAAAATAGATGCAAGTTTGACCCGAAACTAAATGCATCCAAAATACTAGGTTAGGTAACGTCAAAAAACCGGCAGTCATCCCAAAAAATGTAAAAGATAGCATAATACCATCTGGGTGTGCAAGTGATATTCCGACAGCTAGTCATGCATATCGTCATTTTACGGGTTGCCTATACGTAGGTTATTATTTTAAGAAGACCAGCCTGGGTCTAGAACCTTTTAGACAGGGGCGTATTCAAAAATTTTTAAAAAATTTAATTATTTAAATTGGTCAAAATTTGATAAAAACTCGGGCTATCTACTAACGTTGTAACAAGCACAAAAAGATTGTTACAAATACCCCCTTTCAACAAAAAATTTAAAAAAATAAGAAATAATTCAGGACAATTGAGTACCTCTTAACATCTAATTACCAAAAAAATTTTTAGGCTACATGTTGCCTTTACATTTGAGATACAATATACATTTCGGTTTATATTTTAGTCTTAATTACTAACTTACTAGCTATGGAATACGGTTGGGTTTAGGGCTGGTCAGCGTCTTCAAGATCAAGACTGCTATCCAGAGGGGATTTAAGATCTTTAATGTGATACCGACCGATGCTTTTATCGTGCTCATCCTTAAGTTCATAAATGATTGGAGAAATTTTCTTAATGATTTTACATTTAATGAATTTCTTTGCCAGTTTTTTAGAAAAATAATTCCCAGCGTCAGACAAGATGAAATTTCTTTTATAGACTACGTCACCCACATTAAACTCAATATTTCTCTTTCTCAAATCATAATATTTCTTATTTCGCTCATAAGCTTTATTGATGTTTTTAATAACTTGTTCATAAACGTCTGGTAATTTAGACAGTTCTTGAGCTAAGTTTTGTCTGTCGTCAAATTTATAGGGACAAAGGTTTTTACTTTCTATGATACCAAAATAATCTCCAGAGGTAGGTAAGTTACGTCCAAAAGTTAAGAAAGCTGGTGAAAATGCAGTTGATATGTGTGTAGTGGTGTTTATAGCGTTACATATGTGGTGTACGTGTTTGTCCCAGTCACGGTGGTTATTTTCTTTAATATAGGACCTAATCGCGGTGCCTATCACTCTATTTGCACGCTCTACGTTATTTGTTTGGGGGTGGTATCTGGCATTGTACCAGATGTGACCTACTTTATAACTATTCATCAGGCTGGTGAATTCTTTTGATTTAAACTGCGTACCATTGTCTACTACTAGAACTTGGGGAACACCAAAATATATAAAAACTATTTCCTCCAGAAAGCTACAAATTTCCTTAGTCAAAGCTCGTTTCATTTTATGAATAAAAGTAAATTTGGTGAACCAGTCTATTACGACGAGCAAATAACAAAAGCCGGACCTGGATTTTGGAAAAGGAAAGGAAAAGAATGTCTATAGAAAGTAATTTAAATGGGGTGGAAATATTCTTAGGTGCCCCCATGAGACCAGCCCTAGCAAATTGAGAAACTTTCTGTTCATTACAAACCTGACAACGAGAAATATACGTCCTTATATCTCGTCTAATCCCTGGCCACCAGCATTGTTCTAAAATTTTATCGAGACACTTTTTAAAACCAAAATGTGCACCTAATGGATTATCATGAAATTTTTCTAAGACTTCCGATCTTTTAATTCGTGGTATGATTAGTTTCCAATCTTTTTGGTTAATTTGAACATTGTGACTACTGGGGAAATGTTTATATAAGTTATTACCCTCTATTCGAAAAGCTGGATATTTTTGAGGATGTTTTTGTATTTTATCCCTCAACTGTGAATACCATTTATCTAGTGGAACGTTATCTATTGAGGAAATTTCTGGAAAACTACGACTAAGTGCGTCTGCGACGACGTTTGAGGTGCCAGACCTATGCTTAATAACAAAATTAAATTGTGACAGCAAGATGGACATTCTAGCTAATCTACCCATGGGGTTTTCTAAACGGAAAAGCCACTGCAAGGAATAATGGTCAGTTAAAATTGTGAAAGTTGGGCCACCCTCTATATAAGACCTAAACTTTAGTACAGCGTGTACTATGGCCAAAAGCTCTTTTTCTGTAACTGTCATGTTAATTTCTGATTTTGTTAAGGTTCTAGAAGCATAAGCTATTACATATTCGTCGTCCCCATCTGATTGAGTAAGGACCGAGCCTACTGCTGCGTTTGATGCATCAGTTTGTATGGTAAAGGGTTTATTAAAATCTGGATTTCGCAACACCGGTGTTGTAACTAGTCTTGTTTTAATATTTTCAAAAGCTTGCTCCGCTTCAGGGTTCCACTCTACAACTTGTTTTTTCTTTTTACTTTTTGTTATATTATTTAAGGGTACTATAAGTTCAGAAAAATTTTTGATAAATTTTCGATACCAAGAAGCCATTCCCACAAAACGTTTAATGCCTGTGACATCTTTAGGTTTATGATAATTACAGATGGCTGAAACTTTGTCAGGATTCGCGTGTAATCCATTCTTGTCTACTACATAACCAAGAAAAGCAAGGCTAGGTTGACAAAATTTACACTTTCTTGCATTTATGGTGAGGCCTGCATTTTTAAGAGTATCAAAGACTTTATTTAGAGTTTCCAAGTGAGAGTCAAAATCGCTATTTACTACTACCAAATCATCAAGATAAACAAAGATGTTCTTTTCTAAAGTGGGGTCAAAAAGGCGGTCCATTAATTTTTGGAGGGTTTGAGCAGCATTACAAAGCCCGAAAGGCATACGAACGAATTCGAAATGTCCCCTGTTAATGACAGTAAACGCGGTCTTGGCACATGAGTCTTCACTTAGTTTTATTTGCCAGAAAGCGTGCTTTAAATCTATAGAGCTTAAAAATCTAGCATCTTTTACTTTGTCTAGTGTTCTTGATAGGTATGGTAAAGCATAAGGGTCTTTAACTGTATAAGAATTTATGGCTCTTCCATCATAGCATAACCGGTATTCACCTGAATCTTTCTTTACAAGCAAGACATTGGCGGAATACGGGCTTGTGGAAGCTCTTAGCACACCGAGAGTTAATAATCTATCGATCTCGTCGTTCATGTATTTTTGCATATAGGGAGAAAGAAGAAAAGGTCTCTTACGAAAAGGTTCCTTACATGTAAGTTCTATTTTATGTTCTATTAAGTTGGTCACCCCTAATGTATCTGATACTAACTCATCAAACTTCCTAATCATATTCTCTAATCTACCCTTTTGTACCACTGTTAGATCGTTTTCAGACTGGATAGATATCTTTTCGAATTTTTCTTTAACAATAATTTCATTTAAACCCAGAGTGCTGTTTAAATCATAGGAATTGTCCTTAAAATCTAGTCTTAAGTTCATTCTTTGACAGAAATCTATGCCCAAAATAAAAGATTGATGAATGCTTGGAACTACTAATACTTCTAGGTCTACCTTTTTATTACTTAAGTAAAGTGGAAGAGTAACAGATCCTAATATTGATTGTGGTTTGCCATCAGCAGTGGTAATAGATTCTCTACTGAATTCTTTAATTGTGAAACCTAAGTTTGATATGATTTGATATCCTCTCTTCCCTACTACGCTTTGCATAGCCCCTGTATCCAATAAAGCAGTCACAAGTTTATCTTTAATAAAAACGTCTAGATAAGGTCTTTGGTCGTTATTTGATTGTTTTGAGAATAAAGGTGAAATTTCATTATATTTAAAGAAATGTTTTACTGTATTTAGCCACTTAGACCAGTTGTTCGATAAATGAAAAATATCGGACTTTAAATTTGCTTTTAAACACTCCCTGCCGACTGATGAGAGTAGGTTACTACGTTTTTTGGACCACAAGCTTTACAATTAGGTCTGGTGACATTTTTGTGTCCACACTTATAACAGAAAATTTTCTTTTTCATTTTACAGGCGGAGAAGATATGCCCCTCTTCATCGCAGTTAAAACATTTAACTCTCTTTCTTAAAATAGGCTGAGTTATACCAGTAGTTTTATTTGTTTGATCTAAAGCGCTTAAATTTAGGTCTTGAAAATTTATTAAATTATCAGTACTATTGACATTTTGACTTGAATTTTGTTTTTCTTGTTCTAGATTGACATTGCTAGGAGATTGATTAATTTCACTAACGTTTCTATTATTATTATTAAATTTTTGGAAAGGCTTTCTATAAGCTAGCTCGGGTTCCAGAGTGGAAGAATTGCAAAACGGTGGAGCTTGAAACTTATCAGTTCTTACTTTTGTGTCTTCTAAAATTCGACAAAGATTTTTTAACTCAAATAAAGATACTGGTTGCCTCAGAGCTAATTGTCCCTGGTAATAGGGTAACAGATTTCTAGTTATTATTTTTAATTGTACGCTCTCGTCAACTGGGTTTAAAAATCTTTTAAATAAATTTTCCATAACCGCTATATAGATAAGCGCCCTTTCAGTAATACCTTGAGTACGAGATCTCATTTCATCCCACAATGCTAATTCATAGTCTATAGGCAAGAAATTTAAACGCAACTGATAAACTAACTCATCCCAAGTGTTAACTAGACTTCTTATTGACCTGTACCAAATTAAAACATCCCCTTCAAAAAGTTCGTGTGAAAAATTTAAGAGCCCTTCTCTAGGTATTCTATATGCTAGACAAAATTCCTCTACCCTCTCTAAAAAGCTGTGTAGACTTTGGTTTCTACCATTGAATTTAAGACCAATACGATTTAAGGGAGGTAGTCTGTAATTATCCTGACTACTTAACGAATTTGAAGGCACTTGTCTATTTAAGAAGGAGGTTCGATAAGGATCGTTATTTAATTGTTGATTAAATGGCCGGGGTTCGTTTAAATTTAAATTGGAGGCTATGCTATCGAAAATTCCTGAGTTTGGAAAACAGTTATAACTCGGATTAGGTAAGCTTGTGGTGGTATTAGGTGGAGGACCTTGTGCAACTGAACTATTCCTATTTATATCTGGTCTTGAGCTATTTATGTTATAGGTATCTGCCTGTGGCAAGTTAGGACCCTGCAAGAATGATCGATTTATAGTGACATTTCCTTCAGATTGATATCTGCTATGCAAGTTTGCCTGTGGCAAAATAGGACCCTGCTCTAAACTTTGTTGTCTTTGAAAAATATGACCTGCGGCCTGATTTACTTGGTTTCCTGACATAAACCCACTTTCCTCCCTAATAAGGCTATTATCCATGTCGTGTGGAGAGTCTCCCAAGGTGGCCATATGTGAAAATCTATCCAAGGAATCTTATCTGCCCTGTTCATTATAAAAGTCTGGCATTATTCGCGAACTTTGAGGTCTTGAGTTTAAATTGATATGTCGTGTGTTTAAGTTGGTATTTTGTTGGGTGTCTCTACTAGATAAGGTTGCAAGATTTGGTGTGCGGGAACAATTTGGTTGAACCCAGCTTTCAAAGTCATTATCAATTAAATTTTCGCCATTATCAACTTTATTTTGAGATATTGAGTTTAAACTAAATTGTCGTCTATACAAGTTGACGTTTTCTTGTGTGTCCCTACTAAACAAAGTTTTAGGCTGTAATGTATGAGAACAGGTTGGTTGAATAGAGCTTTCAAAATCATTATTGTTACTCATATGTTGAGATACGGAATTTAATTGCGAAGCCTCCTGTGCTGGCCCACGAACAAGAACGTCAGAATGAATAATTATTTTAGGATGTTCTCCTGGATTTACTTTTTGTTCGTCGGTCGCAAAAGATACTCTACGAGAATTTACAATTTCAGGAGTTTCAGAATCGCTTTCATACGAGGTCTCTGAAGAACTTTCATCTGTGTCCTTGAAATGCAAAAGATTGACGTCATTATTTTGAGCTTTTGCCTTTAAATTGGCAATAAGAGAGGTTGTTTCCGTTATAAGTTCGGATTTGAAATTATCTTCTTCTGGGTTACCAGAAGAGATATACTCTAATCTACGTTTAACATGTAGTAAACGTGACATAGCTCTTTTATAATCAACATGTTCTTTATTGGAATTAAAAATGGTTACCAATCCTTGTAATATCACGAGTTTTCTTTGGCATATTTGTGTTTCCTGTTGAAAATCCATCGATATCGCCGGATGAGGCACGATAGAATCATCTTTCTCAGCTTTCTGTAGCTGTCGCAATAAGGATTTGAGGATGTTGACTTTTGATCCTGGATCAGCCTGGATTCCTCTGACGCAGAGTTCCCAAACCAACTCATCTTTCCACAGGTAGGTAGGGTTCATTTTAGACATTTTTCTCTATACCAAAATGTACCTAAAAATTCCAAATACAATTAAAAAATGGCCAAGCCAAAAATATAGAAATTTATGTGTTTAGAAAGATATCACTGCAAGGAAAAATAAAGATTTTTATCTGAAATGTTGTTAAAAATTTTACTTGTTACATACGACTGAGCTACCCACAAAATGTTATTCCTGGCCCCACGTTAGAGCGTCATTTGTAATAATTAATAAAAAATAAAAAAATAAAAAAAAAATAAAAAAAAAAGATTCTTAATTACTTTATTTTATCTTATTTATCTTATGATGTTGTTCCTGTTATATTTTTATTAATTAATTACTTGGGTCACCACGGCCACTCAGTTTTTTAATTCGCTTGAGAGCTAAGGTCGTTTATTTAATTCAGATAAGATTTTTGGGCGCCATCAACCAAAGGGGTTGAAAAAGATTATAAAGAAAAGAGTAAATAGAATATTTAGTTCCCTAGCCCTGAAAGAGAAAGCAGTATGAATAAAACAATTATTTTAATCAATTCCTATTTTATTAATAAAAGGATAATATTTTCCACCAAACACCCATTTTATTCATTTAGGAAGAAATAAACATAACATAGAAAAAGAATTTGAATAAAAGGCTAAGCAACTAAATCCGAGAAAGAAGATATAAAAAATAACATAGAAAAAGTTATGACAGCTCCACTAAAAGATATATTAGATCGTAGGAAATCAAACAGAATAAGAAGTGAGGATTCTTTCTAAACACCCAATATAAAAGGAGTCAAATACTAACTAAAAGCTTTGAACATAATTAAAGTGTAATTACTTTAAAGGTAGTGACCAAAATAAAACAGAATTTAAATTTAAGGTAAACTAAATCAAATTATAGCATTCATTATGCCAAAATTGAAAATAAAATATTCTTTATAGTAAAGTCAATGAAAGGTCAATTGAAGCACTTACGATGCCCCAAAATTTGGTTAAGATCCCTTGAGAAATTTATGATAACTTCAAGGTTATATAATTAAAGACATTTACCCTTTTGCCAAAATTCAAAGTAAAGCAACAGTTAGGGTAAAGTTAATATAAAGTCATATACATATATATATATATATATATAGCATTCACTACGCCAGAATTTAAAGTGAGATAGAATTTAGAATCAAATTCATAATTAGTAATATCACTTCCAGGTTATATTAATAAAGACATTTACCATGCCCTATTCCAAAATAGAATTGAGAAACTTAAAACTTTAGTTATGTTCCCAACTAAATAGCTTAGGGGTGAAGATAAAGATTTTCTAGCTAAGTCTAACTAATAGATATAGCCAAAACCTAGAATGACAAAGAATACATACTGATGGTAACTAAAATATCTGGGTCAGTAAGTAATGTATTCAAAACCGAGATTATCAGTCTCTTATTAACCCGCTCAAAACAGATATAGATATATCCATTACAAGGTTAAGTCCAATGAAGAAGTTACCGATATAGGAATATCTCAACAAATTCATAGGGATATCTTAATAAAATTAAGTCAAAATAGAGAAAATTACAGCTATAGAAATAACTCAATACTCTATAGGGATATCTTAATCACATTAAGCAAAAATAAAGAAATTACAGATCTCAATAACTTTAGTGCGAAAATGCATACTTCCTGAGGAAGTAATAGATTTATACTTAAAAATTAAACATTTAACCGCTACTTCTGTTAGAAAGTAAGACTTACGTTTTTTGTTTAATGTAAATCTCAATTTAAGATAATTAATCTTAGACTCCTTAACGAGTGAAAGTTAGTTTCATAAATCAAAACTAGCCTGTTCCAGCTAGATAATCATAAAACCTACTAGGGATTAATATACAAATGAATTTACAATAAATAGACCAACCACTCAAGCATTCCTTGACGAGGGAGGTTTCGGTTTTAAATTGAAAACTAAGTTTTCGTATGATACAAGATAAGCAGTTTAGGTAATATGTACATTACTAGATTGACCCATCCACTTTAAGCGAAATCTACAAGAATTTACAACAGTCTTAAGCGAAGCTAGAGTAATTATACACTATACATAAAAATATACAGAGGGAAGAATATACAAATATGATACAGTCTACCAAATCACCACATAAAAGGTTTATAACATAGGAGATTGAGTTAAAGGTTAACAAATTGTCTTTTAGTGATCAATTTAAAAAAGTTAAGTCCGGTGTGGCATTGTGCCAGTCAAAACGTTACAAGTGAATAAAAAAAGGGTTATTTTAGCAATATTACATAAAAAGGTGGCTCTAGGCCCATTAATAGTACATTACGAGTGATTCAACTGAAGTATGGAGGTGAAATTATCCTGAATTATTAGACACATGAAATTTACTTATTCAAACTCAAAAGAAGGGTTTTTTGGTACTATATTTTATGAATTTTAATAAAAATTAGTCGGAGGTGATGTTAGTACAGTAATCAAGGAGTAAAAATATGCTACTTAGCTCATGTAAGGCAGGACTCTAGCAGACAGGCACGACGGATTATGCGTCAATCTCCAGCATCAGATCAATGTGGACGGTTGACCATACAGCACGTCGGGGTGACCGGCACATGCACCGAAACAGGAACTTCATCCAAAATGACACCCCCACTCGTCTTGGCCTCTCTAAGACATACATCCTCCATTCCAGACATGGGATCCATAGCAGGGTAAAGGATTTAGAGGAAGACTCCAGGTTACGAATACTGACTAAAGCATTTCCAACACATGGCTAAATCCATGTAGAACGTAGAAAATAGAAGTAGAAGGTAATAAAGGTAGAGGATAAAAGATGTAGGAGATAAAAGAACCAGAAGATAAAAGAAAAATAGACGGTAATCGAAGTAGATAAAGGAAGTAGGAAAAGAAGTTGATAAAAGAGAAATGATGAATAATGAAGGATAATAAATAACGAAAAATGAAAGTAGACGAAGAATAATGAAGGATAATAAAGGATAATAAAGCCTAAAACAAAACGTGAACATTAGGACGCCATTTTGTGAAACCAAAAAATACTACTCACCAGATGGTCGGGCTTTCTACGGTCTAGGTGACGAAGCAATCCCATTTAAGGCTCAAAAGACAGCTTCTGTGTTAAATTCCGATCCGGCCATTGCCGACACATATAAAATGTGAATAATCAACACAAAACCATAATTTTTATATCTTCGTCACCTGCTGTTCAAGTCTTCTGGACCGGTATATAGAACGAACAGACCTAGGCACTACGCCGTAAAGTCCTTAAATAGACTTTCCTATCAAAAAAACAACTTCCCACTCGTGACTCGTACTGCTTCGAAAACCCATGTGACTTCCGGTAATGACAAGTAAAGCTGGAGGGCACTTTGAACTTGAAAACGGGAATCTACTCATTTTAACCAAAAAAGCCATGAAAATAGATGCAAGTTTGACCCGAAACTAAATGCATCCAAAATACTAAGTTAGGTAACGTCAAAAAACCGGCAGTCATCCCAAAAAATGTAAAAGATAGCATAATACCATCTGGGTGTGCAAGTGATATTCCGACAGCTAGTCATGCATATCGTCATATTACGGGTTGCCTATACGTAGGTTATTATTTTAAGAAGACCAGCCTGGGTCTAGAACCTTTTAGACAGGGGCGTATTCAAAAATTTTTAAAAAATTTAATTATTTAAATTGGTCAAAATTTGATAAAAACTCGGGCTATCTACTAACGTTGTAACAAGCACAAAAAGATTGTTACAAACGTTAATCGCAGACGTGAACTCGTAAAATTGCGTTTTATTTTTAAAATAATTATTAGGAACTGGTAATTTTTCTACAACTTCGTCAAATCTTACATCAGCAACATCCTTCTCATTCAATGTAAATACCGTTCCACAATAATCAAAAAGTTTCAAAAACGTAATGCGCAGTTCTTCTTCTGCTTCGTCAACATCTGAGCAGATTCCTGCATAACGATATTCTGTTTTGGACTTAGTCTGCTTAAATTTAATCAATAAGTAGTCACCAATTTTATAGCCTTTATAAGAAGTGCTAGGATTTTCCTGGTCAGACTGGTTTCTCTTTTCTACAATTTTCTTTTCAATTTTTTCCTCATCTTCAGAGTCAGAATAAATAGTAGACACTTCCAATAATGCTTCTTTTTTGTAATTAATCACTCCTAAATTATAATGATCACAGCCGTCGGGATTGCAAAAGCAGCTTAACGCTTTCATTCTGTTTTTCTTTGGTAAAAATATATTACCAGTAACCTGATGTACTTTTAGTGTCCCCGGAAATGACAGAACTTCCGTAACTTTTTCCTGGAGCATTTTGTTCATGGATTTAATTTCTTCCTGCTTTATGGTAAAAATTTGAACGCCTGGACATCTTTTCCCAATGCCGTTTACAAAATCTTCCAAATTAGTCACATTGCCCCCAGTTGCGATGATGCTGTCAGCGGTTCTTTTGCATACAGCACCAATTCCGTCGGGTGCGCCTTTACCGTGACCTGCCTCATGATAGTTCCAAGTGTATCTAAATTTGGATAAAAATTTACCAACTCACAGGCCAAAATGTAGAAAATACTTTTATTTCTGTATTGTGTCACCGGTCCATCACGATAAAAATGTAAGTTTTCAACTGTTTCGGGCAGCGACATAAATATTGGTTTCAGGTGGGCAAGGATGGCACCAGGGCCATGTGATAAATCAGCAGAGACAGTACAGTATGAGTTTATTTTGTCTTTTGAGTACACTACAACTGTATGTAAACTAAGCTGTGTGCGAGAACCACCGAAATGAAATGACTGAATTTCAGCAGCATATTTCGTGGCATAATTGTGGGATAAATCCATGTGAATAATAGCATCTTTGTTACTAAGACTATTTTTTAACTGCTTAAATTGTTTGTATTGATGCACAATATTTCTCTCGTGATTAAAAAATTTTAAAGAAGCGTTGTCCAATTTTAAAATTACCTCACGAGGTGGTAACTCAAATACTTGTTGTTTGTATTTGTTTACACATTTGTTTTTTTTAGTTTTAGGATCAACATAGTCTACTTTGCAGAATATCCACTGAATTAGTTTAATGTTCACTGAATTGTCAAACTCTTCATATAACAAGGTATTTTCACAACAGGTTTTGCAGGACCTTTCTAAACATTTCTCGTTGTATTTGTCACAACAAAGGTGTTGAAGGAGTGTTTGATGGTTGTTAAACGGCAATATTCTCGCGTTCTTAAGCGCTGATATCATAAAGTCCATATTACTGTGAGTAGTACACAAGCAGGTGTCTCTGTCAGATACTTTGGGAGCTATAACCCAAAACGGACGTAGGCGACAAAATAGGGAATAACTGATTTTTGTACTTCGTAAAAACTTTTGATGAAGACTTCTTATTGAATCTGAAAGATACCTTCTCTGGTTTTTTACTCCTTTTCGTACAACGAACTCTTTTTTTCCCGCACAAAGCCGGCTGTTTTCATCATTTTCAAAAAAAATTCTCACCTTTTCAGCTAACTTTTTTGCTAACAATGCAAATTTTGTGGTAGATACATTTTTGTGCACATGATTAAGTCTTTTGTATGAAAGAGCTTTGTTGCTAACTTTCCACAATTTGTACTTTTTTACAATCTTCCCACTAATAACCTTATTAAAAACCCTTTTCTCTTTATGTGACTTTATTTTTTCATAGTTTTCGCATAGTTGGGTTTCCATTGCTTCGCCAAATAATGCTTTTTTTACTAGTTCTTCTTTCTTTGTAGGATCTTTAGCCATTTCTAAAATCTTCGTGTTAGGACTGAGAACAGTGAGAACATTTGGTTCAGACCTGTTTTCGGAAGAAATTTTTTTCTTTAGTCGATAATATCTTGCTTTGTAGTTTCTTGCTTTTCTTCTATACTTTTTAATTTCTTCTTCTTTCTTTTTAAGTTCCTTGTTTCGTTTCCTTCCGTTTCTGCTTGAACGGTTTTCGCAGCGTTTATTACGTTGTTGTCTCTTTGGATTGGGGGGGTCTTGTTGTTCATTGTCCGAGTCGGGAGGAGTTACATTTTGCATAAAGTTGTTTGTATCATCACGCAGTTTTTTTCTGGCACGAAATTCAATCGAATAATGCTGCCAATTTTTTCTCGTTGTTCTCTTTTGGCGGGGAGTCATATCAGCTATGGATTTTCTTTGGCCTTTTTCTTTTTTCTTTAGATATTTTTCTCGTTCTTTCTCTTTCTGTGCTTCCCATTTCACTGGATCATTTTTAATTTTTTCATAACGCGCTCTTTCAGCTTCCCTTTTTTTTTTGTAAGTGCTCCGCTTTTAACTGCTTAGCTTTTGAAGGCATTTTCAATCCTAAACAAAAAAAAAATAATGTACAACCCGAGGACTTACCTTAGAAAAATCATTATAATCAGTCCCCTGTAAAAACATCAGTCCCCTGGCTTTAAAAATAGACAGGGGACTGGCGCCAGGGGACTGATTAAATCTTGAAAACTTACAGATTATCACTGTTAGGTTACAGTTTGCTACAAGTTTTTAACTATCAACGGTTAGAGTTTATTAAAATACGCACATTCAAATAAAGGTAAAAGACAAAACATTAAATTATAATATTAAAAACACTTACCAGTGGACTGGCCAATTGACTGGTCTTCACACGTGCTCGCACTGTAACGGTTCACCTCACACTAAATAAAATGCTATCCATCCCCAAAGCATCTCCCACTCCATTCGTGGACAACCAACGTCGGCGCCTGCCTAATTTGAATTTTACTGGTTTTACATTAGAGGCGCGTTTTTTAAATCTTACGGAGAGCCAGGGGACTGATACTAAATATGAGTTACACAGGCAAATATTTATTTTTACCTAAATTTATTAATACAAAAACTGATATACCTATTACCCGAAGGAATCCAATTATTTTTAGTTTAAATGCGCTATAAAATTATTAGGTGTAAAAATTTAAGAGCCAGATATGCCAATATTTGTTATAAGACCCAAGGCAGTTACACTCCAGGGGACTGATATTTTAGCCCTTTAAATAGTCCTTAAAAATAATAAATGTTGAAAAACTAATAATTTTATTTACTGTCCAATTCAATTAGAACAGACCCTTTAAATATTTGTAATAAAAGTTTAATATTTTTTTGTGGTTTATGTTATTTTCTTGGGTTACTATGATTTTCCCTATTCCTGCAGAACCACCCTTATAACAAAAATATTAAAAAAAAAGTCTTTGGATAAAATCCATAGTATTAGTACACAATAGAAATATTAATAGAAAGAACATACAAATAAAAAAAATCATCCTTATGACAGTAAAATTATTACATTAGGTTGTACCATAATGATAAAAGCACATATTTATAAACTAAGTGGAGTGAACAACGAAAACTAGCAAGTATAGGAACTTAAATTTCTCAAAATTTATAATAACTAAATGCAGTACACCTACCTAATTACCCAATAATGGTGTTTTTTTAAGATTGTTATCGAATATTTATAAGACATTTGCAATTTGCACATACAGTAGACTCGCGCTAGTGTCCGAGCATGTTCATACTATCGAGACTGTTCACACCACCGAAGGTATACTTGAAAACGCAAATATTAGTGTAAATCTAAAAAGTAGTGCCTAATCTGCTCTTTAATCTTTAATTTAACAAACTTAAAAGACTTTTGCTGTGAATGGCATAACAGAGTACCAACAAATACGATAATTCATACCTATTTTCACAATCCTTACAACCCTAAAATCTCAACGGAGTCTTTCCCCGGGTTTAAGTAAAAAAAAAGGAAGGAAATTGCACACACACATGTTAAACTTCAAAATTTACATTTTGTTGGTTAAAATAAGATGTAAGTTTTGTCTGAATCTTTCTAGCTGACCAATGAATAGCTACCGCTCTGTCCTCAATATTTCTTAGGCTCTCTATGTCACTAACGCAAACATTGTTCTGCTCTGACCATTGTGAAACCACTTTAAGTGCTGCTAAAACCTTCCTAACGGTAACTTTTTTGGGTTCCTCTACTTCAGCCTCAGATTCGTTTTCTACCGTGTCTGTGTAAATCAGCGATTCGGGATTGTTTTTCGATGTCGCTGATATATCCTCTAAATCTTCATTCCATTCTTCAATCTCTCTGTTGTTAGACTCGCCCTAGAATTACAAAATTAAATTTAATTAAAAAGTTACCTAATGTAATCGTAATGTCAGTTCCCCCCATGCGATTTTTTACTCACCGGTCCTAGTATTTGCAGCAACTGAATGGTTTCCTCTACAGTATGTTCTGACTTTTGACTGATCAATTGTTCTCGAATTGCAGCTAGGGGAAGGTCATCCTCATCAATATCATTTTCGCTAAAAATATTATTCCAGCATTTTTCGATAATCGAGGCGTCCAACTGTTGCCACGCTCGATTCAAATAAACAATAGCATTTTTCATAGTTAGGCTTCTTAGAGTCTCCCCTATGTTTTCTCCCTTGGCCACCACGTAACTTAGCAAATTTTTTCTGTAGTACAACTTTGTCAATCTTAATGCATTTTAATCCATTGGTTGGATTAGTGGGGTAACGTTTGGTGGCATAAACATGACAAATATGGCGCCATCTTCGGTTTTTAATTCTACTGGATGGGAAGCAGCGTTGTCTAACAAAAGTACCGCTTTTTCAGGGAGCTTTTGACTTTTTAAAAATGCTTTAACCTACGAAAATAAGTTGCGTGAAGTGAAACAAAATTTGGATTAATCGATGTAAAAACTTACCTTTGGAACAAAGCTTTTAAAGAACCAACTCTTAAAAATTTCCTGTGTTATCCAAGCACTCTTGTTGTTTTTGTAAATGCATGGATTGTTAAAATTTTTAAAACATCGAGGTGATTTTGCTTTGCCAATGACTAATGGAGTAAGTTTGTGAGATCCTGTTTCATTTGCACAGCCCAGAAAAGTTATTCTTTGCTTGGCTTGTTTGGGACTTGGAGCAGTTTTTTCAGAGTTCAAAACATACGTTTTATCGGGCAACAATTTCCAGTATAATCCGGTTTCATCAGCATTGTATATCTGATGGTGGGTTAATTTTTGAGTTTGATCAGTTCGAAGAACTCTACTTTAAACGGACTGACATTCTCGGAGGCTGATGATAGCTTTTCACCAGACATTTTCAAAAACCTTACCCCATATCGAACTTTGAAATTTTGCAACCATCCATCACTTGCATTGAATGTTTCATTGTCGTTTCTTAAACTTTCGTGTAGTTGAATAGCTTTTTATTTAAGCATTTCACCTGTTACAATTTTAATTCTCTTTGCCTAACAAACCATTTATAGAGAGACATTTCCATCTTTGGATATTCAGCTCTTTTTAAAGTGCGTTTTTTAATCTTACTTGGTCTACAACTTTGATTCACAACTCTCATTATCTTGTTTTTCTTTTTAATAATCGAGCAAACAGTTGATTTGGCAATTCCGTATTTCTTTGATAAAATTGTAATCCGCATACCTTGCTGGTAATCTTCTATGATTTTTGACTTCTCATACAGAGTCAGAAACTTTTTATTCTTCACCATATTTATAAGACAGGCTAACTACAACGAGAAACTCAACTAAAAATGATCAAGTTTCCATACATTCTACTACCGCACGCCGCTCGGTGATTCCCCACAATCGACTTGCACGGCCAACCAATGACGACAAGAAATAAGGGATAGAGCAGCCAATAAGAGTTGTTCATACTATCGAGAGTCCTAACTGTTCACACTACTGGGATATTAATGTATTCATTTTGATTGTTCATACTACTGGGAGGTTCATACGAGCGGATGTTCACACCAGCGCGAGTCTACTGTATTACACTGTGCATTTGTCTTATCGATGGCTGTAAAAAAATTCCACACTGGGCTACTTTTATTTCGCATTCCTAAACTTTTTATTAAACTCATTATAAAATTTATTTAAGAAAAAAAACTCTTGTTAGTACTTACTTAGTTACTTAAATCGGCGAAATTAATATAGACATTCGACACAACACGATTTACTACGTACGACGTATAAAACATAAATAGTAAATACAACAAAATGAAAACAAATAGAAACCAGCGGGGAAGTCTCTAAAAGCAAATATTTTAATTCAACTCCAAACGTTCTCTGCTATTAACGCGGCAGCCGGCAACCTTGTCTTGATCAACGGACACCGCCTGATCGCAACAGGATCAGCGTCAGCCGCCAGCGCGAAACAGGTAGGTACAATTAGTTATCTACGATTTGGAACAGCTCGGAACTGAAACAGGTTTCTTAAAATAATATAGTTAGTTATACCTGTTATTAAAAAAGCCTTAGAACCCATGCAATTCAATTTCAACATAATTTGATATATTTGCATGACGTGGTATCATTAAATCATTTAATTTACTTAGGGCCGGTTGTATAAACACTTTGAACTGTAGTTCAATGTTGAGCTGTAATTCAAAATAAGAAAGTTTATGTACCAACAGTATTTTATACTGATCTTAGTTCAAATTCGGAGTTTAAGTGAACGTCCACGTTTGGGCGTTTTCAAATTTTGAACTGTCGATCAAAGTCATTTTCTGGCCTTACAATTTTACTTTAGTGTCAATTATCGTTATCTCATTGTTTTTAAAAATAATATGAATTTAACGAAGTTATATCTGACGATGAAGATTTTTTGGATCTTGTAGATGCTTTGTGAATCCTAGAATGCCACGGACATTTAGGGAACGTCCTGACCATTTTACTAAATGGAAAGGCAATGAATTTTTACAAAGATTTCGCTTAACAAAATACACAGTTGCTTTCATTACTGAAAGTATTTCTCAAGCAATCTCCTCCACAAGCAGAAGGTAAATTTGGTTTGTTTTTATTTGTTATAACATACCAAAAAGTATATATTTTTTAAGGAATCAAGCTCTATCAGCGTCAGAAATGGTACTTCTGACCTTAAGGTTTCTTGCAACAGGATGTATTTTGCAGGTAGCTGGAGATTTTTCTGGTGTGGACAAATGTACAGCAAGCAGAGTCATTAATAAAGTGTCCCGGGCAATTGCACATATGCACGAAACCTATACAGGGTCGTTGGTATGTATGGAAACGGTCGATTATTTCTTAAAGCACAACAGCTAGCAAAAAATATTCCAGATAAAAGTTTTAGGGTTTATGGTAGCCTATTGAAATTTAAAAAAATTAAGTATACAGGATGAGTCAAAAAGCCGTAGGGAAATAAAGTTACTTTTTATTAATGGAACACCCTATATCGTACAATATTTTTGGATTTAACATAAAATTACAATTATTTTTTATTAAGTGTATTACTAGTATAAACCTAATAGTTTCCGAGATATCGGCTATTAAAAAATTACATTTTTGAATTTCGACAGCTTCTAGCTTTCTAATGGTACGTCTTAGAGAAAAACGGCTTACATGTCCCTATCTTAGTTTTTAACTATCTTTCTAAAAGTGTCAACTTCCGGTTAAACCGGATGTAGCTTAAATGCCGGAAATATAGTACTTCCGGTTTAACCGGGAGTTGGTATTTTTGGGAAGATAACAAAAAAGTAAGATAGGGACGTGTAAGCCGTTTTGCTCTATGGCGTACCTTTAGAAAGCTAGAAACTGTCAAAATTCAAAAATGTCATTTTTTAAAAGTCGATATCTTGGAAGCTATTAGGTTTGTACTTATAATGCACTAATTAAAAAATAATTGTAATTTTATTTAAAATCCAAAAATATTAATTAAGACATAGGGTGTTCCATTAAAAAAAGTAACTTTATTTCTCTACGGCTTTCTGACTCATCCTGTATATTTATCTTTTTTTAATTCTAATAGATTTTAGAAAACCATACAACTTTTGTCTTGATAATTTTTTGTTAGCTGTTTTACTTTAAGAAATAATCGACCGTTTCCAAACATATCAACGACCCTGTATATCATTACCCGATAAGGAAGTAAATATTGTTCGACAGGAATTTTTTTAACATAAAAAGAACCAGAAAATTGTAGGGATCGTAAAGGATATTTTTCTTTCAATGTGCAAGCAATATGCGAGTCTCAATTAAAAATTTCAGATATTGTCTGTAGATGGCTAGGGTCTGCTCATGATGCAAATATATTTAAATGATCAAATGAACTTACCTAAGTGAAGTTTGATCTTGATTATATTTGGCCACGTCGAAGCAAATACGAACAAATTGTAGTTGTTCCCCCATTGCTATGCCAACTGTCACAATTTTAAAAAGGTACACACAAAATAGCCCATCCCTAGTCACCGATCCCTGCGCCACCCGCGGTTGATCTCATTCTTTTAAAGCTATACCATATCCAAAAAAGATAATTTGGGGATACGGCAAAAAGAGAAGGTGTGGGTGGGATGTATTTACTTCGACGTGGCCAAATATAATCAAGATCAAACTTCACTTAGGTAAGTTCATTTGATCATTTAATGATATTTGGCCACGTCTCTGTAAATACGAACATATTGTAGATGTTTAAAGAATAAATCTTTTTTGGATACGAGTAAACATTTATTAATAATTCCCATTATCATAACAAAAAGAAAAATGGGCCTTTGTTATTTAATATATAAATCTATATATACACTAGTGAATATTGGGGACTGCAGCAAATGAAAGAGTACTCTTTAAAGTTACTTCAAGCTTTCGGAAATCGTATGTTTTACTTCCATCCTCAGGGAGACTACAAATTTACATAAATTGATATTAGGAGATTTGTTCAAATTAATAATTAAATGTTTTTACTTACAACTATGTTGAGATTGTTCATATAGATGTTAATATAATAAAATTATTAATAAAAGACATTCGAGAAGAAAACGTGTTGAAAATCCAAGGCAATCATAAATACAACTACAGTTTGGAGATAATATTAAAAACATTGTATATGGACGAAGAAACACACAATTTAAAATAAAATCAAACTTAGTTGTTCACATTTTGAAAAAAATCGTTACTTATTTAAAGTTATGGAATTATTAAGCGGGAAAACATGACTTGCGTGTCACCATCTTAAGTGACTGAATAGGTTGGGAAATACTGTCGTTTTTATATGTCATTGAAATTTGTCAGAATTATTTTTCATGCGGTTTGTATAAAGATAATATTAAATTGAGAAGATTCGGATTTAAGTGTTATCATGCAGCATACTTGAAAAATCGTTGTACTGTATTATATGAGGTTCGAAGTGTTATTATTGATATTGGCATTGATTGTGAGTAAATTTTTATCTAAATGAAGCAGATATGAATAGATTACACTTAAATGTTGGATATCCGTTCTTTTGTTCATACTATTAGGTTCCTGTGCAATAAATGTCATTTCCAAAAACAATCTTTTTTTATAGTTAGTTTGTGAGGTTAAAATCTCAGCTGAATTGAAGTTAATGTTAAGGTCCAAATTATTTGCATGTTCGGCAAGGGCACATCTCTCTGGATGGTGTCTACAGTCACTCTTGTGGTTCGTAATCCTACTAGACAAAGGTCTAGTAGTTTGACCTATGTATACTTTATTGCAGTCTGCACAAGGGATTTTGTAGACAACATCTGATAACTGATTGGACTGTGTTTTGTCTTTGATTTTTGAGTGAATAGAGTTTATTGTAAGTACAGGTTTGTATGCAATCTTTATATCATTGATTTCTCTGAATAGTCTAGATAGTTTTGGGGTGACTTCCTTTATGTAAGGCAATGAAGTGAATTTAAAGTTTAAAGTTGCTTCAGTTATATTTCTGTTTGCATTTTGGATATTGTTCACGTTGGGTGCTTGTGTTATAGTGGAGGACGTGCTGAACAGTATCTTTTTTACCAGTGTGGCAGGGTATGAGTTATTGATGAATAGTTGGAGGAGGATTTTAAGATACTTATTTAGGAAAGATGGGTGTGAAATTTTCGAAACTCTCGTTTTCTTTTGTTTTATTAAGTTCACTTTAACGCTGTGTTTATGGTAGGAGTGATAGTTTAAATATCTACCTGCACTACAAGGTTTTTGGTACCAGTCTATGGCAATTGTGAATGAGAGTGATCTTCCGTTTCTATTGTGAACTGAATATATTGATCATAGTCCTTGAGAGTCTCTACTATTTCAGTTATGCCATCTGCAGGAAGTGCAAGGATGATATCGTCAACATATTTTTTTAAAAAGAAGGGTTTGAAAGAAAGAACTGGTAAGACAACGTCCAACAGGTCGTCCATGACATAGTTAGCCAAAATAGGTGATATTGATGCACCCATAGGTGTTCCAAAAGTTTGTCTATAGAAAGAATTATTGAAAGAAAAGTAAGTATTTTCGAATAGTAAGGATATTATTTCTAAAAAAGTTTCTCTGTTGATATTACAGAAATTACTGATGCGGTGCCAATTTTTGTGAATCGCTTTTGTTGCAGCGTCAGGATAAACGTTGCTAAAGAGGGAGACCACATCCAAGCTTGCCAGGACATAATTTGTAGGCAATTGTAAGTTATTGTAAGTGTTACCTATTTCAAAGGAATCTCTGATGTAATATTCATTATTATAATCATATGCTTTTGTGAGAATGTCTGTAATAAAACCTGCAATAAACTCGGTGGGTGCGCCTATGGACGCTACAATAGGTCTTACTGAAAGGGTGGGTTTATGAATTTTTGGAAGTGAGTAAAATTTTGGAGAAAGGCCTTTGTAGTTAGTTAGTTTCTTTTTTGTAGGTTCATCTATTTGGTTAGTATTATGTAGTTTTTTTATTAAATTGTTACATTTGGTTTGAATCGACGATGTAGGGTCATTACGTAATTTAGTGTAGGAAGAATTGTTACTGATAATGTCGTCTGACAATTCAATATATTGTGTTTTGTTCATAACCACTGTAAAATTGCCCTTGTCTGATCTTGTTAAAATTAGATTAGGGTTATCTTTAAGAAACTTTTTTGATTTATTGTATAGATTATGGATTAATGAATTTTGTTTTATGTTTGTATGTATGTGGTTGGTAATGAAATTTGTCGCTCGTGCTATTGTGATGTTTCTGAGTGATGCATCATCAATAAAAGAGGTGATGTAATCAATATCTGCTAAAACATTTTTGATTGATATATCTTTGCCTAGAGTAGGCTCAATGCTAAATTTTGGGCCTAAAGATAAAAAACTCTGTATATCAGTCGGAATTTGTGTGTCTGTAATATTTTTTATCCATTGAGGTTTAGTGTTTAATATTTTATTGATTTGATTGTTATGTAATTTATTTAACTTATTGATATTTTTAGTTTTAATTTTATAGAAAAGTCTATTATAGTTACTATGTTGTCTACCAGAAAAGTTGTTATAAATGGCCTCATTAGTTTGATTGATAATATCATTTGTTTATGATTCTATGGTTAGTGTTTATTTCAATATTTATTAATTTATTTCCCAACCTACGATTGTATTCCATTGCATTATGTTCTTGTCTAAGTAGTAGATTCTCCACTAGGCCTGTAGAAGCTGTAAAATGTTGTGGCCTGATGTCCTTTTGTCTGTATTGTAGAAGAAAGGATCTGCGGTTGTATTCTTTAGCCAATTTCATCTTAGTTTTGACCCACAATTTCAACACCTTCACTGCTCCGTCTCCATATGTAGCCGAGATGGTCTGGTAAAACCCCATACCTGAGATTTATTGAGAGGGTAGTCGTTGCTGACTAGTTGAGAAATACACTAGTGAATATTGGGGACTGCAGCAAATGAAAGAGTGTAACCTTACGGCCCCCGGCTCATACGACCGGAGTAAAAAGCTGAAAGAAATTTTTAATTAGTGGGTTATTAAAAATGGGTTCATTAAATAATTAAGATATTTAATTTTAAACCTAAAAAAAATAAAATTATTATTAGTATTATTTTCAACAAAAAAACTTGTGCCCTGGAAGGTCTGATTTAACACAAAGTGTTATCGCACGACTCATGGAATTGAGTCATTATTCACCTATTCCAGAATTTCCCGCGTGACATCCAAATACATAAAATAATGCATTAGTATGCCTCACATACAATAAAGAAACAGGCTCTGATGTGACCGTTTAGATTCGGGCAGAATCTAAGGCCGACCCTACGTTGTGTTCGTCAGGTTCGCTGAAAAATACTAATTGGGGCATTATACAGAGTGAAGGAAAATAACTCAAAATTTATTATGGGCGCTTCTGTTTCACGTAAAACTCTTCTTTTATGATATCGGAAACTCATCAGATAGCATAATTTATCCTTATGTCGTCAAAATAAAATAACAAAATTGAAAATTAGTTCAAAGAAAGCTCCAGAAACGCACTCTCGACCACGTTTCCAAAGGAATCCCCTACCCTGTGCACCGGACAAGACAAAGGGGCTGTCGCCCTTCTCTATAGGGTATCCTCAAAATCGGTTCCTGGAGTGTGCTGTCGCACCGGTCTGTCGGCCGCCGTCCCACGTCGAAGGAAACATTGTAACCGACAAGTCTGAATCAAAAGAACGAGCCATTCATTATTCCTTGAACAACCTCCAACCAATATACCTTTATAAAACCTTTCTTACTATAATACGTTTATAGATAAAAACTGCCACCTATCCGAGTACGCGGGTATCGTTGTTGAACTAGCACATAACATAGAAAAGAGAGAAGTTCTTTCTTTTTCCTGTCTGATAAAAATCCCCGCATCCCCACGAGTTTGTTTTTTCTCGTTGCTACGTCCAGCGTGGGCTGTCGCCCCGTAACAGCGCGAAGGGAGAGCATGGTAATAGGATAACCCCGAACTTAAATCGTTTAGGAAAAATAATTGAATTATCATATTGGTTATTGATAGTTAATTACTTTCGTTGGTTTTTTTTTTCTAGACCTCAGCAACAGATACCACTAGCACATAAAACTGACTGTCTTAACGCCATAAACAACTTTGAGTAGAAATAATATAAAAATTAATGTGTAGAGTTTTATTCATCAAAATTGATTATACCATTACCAACCTGGAACATTAGTAAAACTGATGTTCTCTATGTCAGCGTCTTCTTCCGCTTGCATTTTTAATTTTTTGCTCCTCTGAAACTGATAGAAGTTGAGAAGTCATAAATATTTTGAGTATTAAAAATGTCAAATTTCAAAACGTTAACAAAAACATTTAAAATCTAATATTGGCAAAGGGAAAAAAAATGCATTTTTCCATAAAGGAATGGAGAAGGATTAACAAACCCGGTGAAGTCCAACAAACGGAACTACCTTAAGTTTGTCAAAGGAGAAGGATTAACAAACCCGGTGAAGTCCAACAAACGGAACTACCTTAAGTTTGTCAGGGAGGAAGGAGTAACAAACCCGGTGAAGTCCAACAAACGGAACTGCCTTAAGTTTGTCAGGGAAGAAGGAGTAACAAACCCGGTGAAGTCCAACAAATGGAACTACCTTAAGTTTGTCAAGGGAGAAGGATTAACAAACCCGGTGAAGTCCAACAAACGGAACTACCTTAAGTTTGTCAGGGAGGAAGGAGTAACGAACCCGGTGAAGTCCAACAAACGGAACTACCTTAAGTTTGTCATGGAGGAAGTAACAAACCCGGTGAAGTCCAACAAACGGAACTACCTTCAGTTTGTCAGGGAGGAAGGATTAACAAACCCGGTGAAGTCCAACTAACGGAACCACCTTAAGTTTGTCAGGGAGGAAGGAGTAACAAACCCGGTGAAGTCCAACAGACGGAACTACCTTAAGTTTGTCAGGGAAGAAGTAACAAACCCGGTGAAGTCCAACAAACGGAACTACCTTACGTTTGTCAAGGGAAAAGGTGACGGGAAGATTCAATTAGGTAAATTAGGGGGGAAAATAAAGGAAGGATTTAACAGAGCGGGGAAAAGAAAAATAGATACAAGCAAAATTGAGCAATTTAAACTATTATGTAATTTACCCCAAAAATTCTAACTTAGGAAAAGAAAATATTATGTTCTCTAAAATGACTTTCAAAACTCCTGAATATATTAAAAAAAAAAAAAAAACCCTTACAAAACACCTTTAATTCAATATTTTCTCTTGTTATAAATTGAAAGAAATAAACCCAATTTTGATATTGCACTCTGAAATTCAGTAACCATCACAAAACAACACACGGCATCAACTTTTGACTTCCCCTGTGTAGAAAATAACAAACCCTCCAATGTTCAGACTTTAAAAATGTGAATGTTTTGGAAATCCCCGTTTTACGTTTGTAAATTGCAAGACAACACCTTTTTAAATAAATTAAATATTTTATTATTTACGCAATTCACTTTCTTCAAATAAAGCCAAAGGAAACCCCAAATTTATTTCACTCACAACCTTTGATCCCACTATTATTATTTGCTATTTGTGAAAAAGTACTTTTCAAGAAAATCTAAAGAAAATGTGAAGTTATGATTGCTCTTGAATTTCGATGCTTATCGTACCAGATAGAAGTTGATAAGTGATCCTTTTAATGTTCTCACTAGACCAGCAAGGCGATATTATCCCCACCAATTTCGTCCTTCCACTTTTTAGCAATCTGCGCCAACTACCCTGTCGATGAAACGGCGTAAACAACATGCGAAGCGCTGCATCGCTCCCCAGGCAGACTCGAGAGTCCAAAGGTCACGCGCAATCTTACAATATACTATGAAACATATTAGGAATCACTAGTTTTCTTTTAATTAAATCAACTTATAAAACATGGAATTACATGACAATTAATAATTATACTAATATATACTTACCAGGTTTTTTCCCAATAATATATCAGGGTAAATTAAAACCACAACATGATTAAAACACAACACAGTCAAATAAGGCTGAAATAAATTAATATTAGGATGGTACAGTGCCGGGTAGGTCAAGATTAATTTAAAGATACAATTATTCTAAGAGCAAAAATAATTTAAAATAAAGACACCTGGGTCTGCTTCGTTACAGTCGCCCCCTATTATTTTGAACGAAAAACAGGGTTATGAGGGAAAAATAATATTGATTTAGACACAAAGAGAAAAAAACTCTTTTTGTCTGAGCTAGGAAAAAAGTGAAGAACCCTAATGAAAATGCCAAAAAAACCTTGGGCCTAGTGATCACTACTTTTTGACGACTTGCTTTTGCATAGGCAGGTACTCCCATGGAATAGCTTGAACCTTTTCTGAATTTTGCCTAATACCTTCGGGAGTCAAAATATGGCCTAAAAATTTGACTTCTTTTTTTAATAAAATCGGATTTTTCTATATTAATGGTCATCTTGGCCTTCTGTAGTTGACTCATCATCATCTCCAGATGTTGCAGGTGTAAAGAAAAATCGGGAGACGCTGTCAACAAGTTATCTATGTTATTGTAGGTAAATTCTCTCACCTTTGGTCCCAATATGAAATCCATTGCCGAGAAAAACTACCAACTGCTGTTTTTAAACCGAAAGGCAACTTTAACTAGTGATGGGAGTACTCGAGTACAGGAATCGAGTAATACTCGATTCTTGAAGGAATCGGTAGTATTCGAATACTGACCACAAGCGCCGGGATCGATTCCGATTCTTAATATTAGGCTGAGACGGAATCGGGCCGTGTTCGAGCGAGGTTCGAAATTCGAGGTTCGAGACCGAAACGCTGGAATCGCTGGAAATGTTGGATCGGTGTTCGGCGTCGGTGCTCGTCGTTTTACTCGGGTGATGCGATTGAAGGAATACGTGTTTTATTAGGTTAGGCTTTGTTTGTTTGTTTCTAAACGTTTCGACGCGGCAAATTCTATTCTTATTTTAAAAGTTATTTCCCTTTTAGTTAGGAATTTAAAGTAAGTGTTATGTTGCGTACTATTATTCTTTATTATTGATGTATGTTTTCTGAAGCATTAAATAAAAATAAGGTAGGTTTAAGACATTTAACCGGAGTTCTCAGAACGAGTATTTTCTAAAGGGGACCATTAATAAATATACGTCGAAATCGCTTATTGCCAAAGAACCTTAACCAAATAATTTTTTGAAATAGTTTTTTTGGTTTATATTAACAATTTGTTTAAAATGTTTTAGTTTGTAAGGTTTTTATTTTATTTTTCCAAAATAATAATATGTTAAAAGAGAAAAACTTTTATTTATTTTAGAATGTTTTATTTTATTTAAAAAAATATAGTTAAACCTGAGGTTTTCCCATTTAAAAACTCGTAATTTAAACATGTAATTCTTATAAAAAAATTCAAGAAATAATCTTTTGCTGTCTTTTTTATTTACAGCGATTTTTTGCGGGAAAAATAAATGTAATTCTAAAATATCCTCGTAAAAATCTCACTCGCTTAAACCATGAAAACAAATCGCTAAGTACTCAGTACTCGGTATTCAATAAAATATCCGATTCCGCGAAGTACTCGATCCCTCAGTACTCGATTCTTGAAAATACCCGATTCTTCCCATCACTAACTTTAACCTGCCTACACTGCAATACCACAGAAAGACACACCAACAAAACACAACAACATAATAACAGGTTTTCACTCAGTATAATTCTTTAGAACTAACTCCAATCCTGGTCACGGCACCACTGTAACCTTACGGCCCCCGGCTCATACGACCGGAGTAAAAAACTGAAAGAAATTTTTAATTAGTGGGTTATTAAAAATGGGTTCATTAAATAATTAAGATATTTAATTTTAAACCTAAAAAAAATAAAATTATTATTAGTATTATTTTCAACAAAAAAACTTGTGCCCTGGAAGGTCTGATTTAACACAAAGTGTTATCGCACGACTCATGGAATTGAGTCATTATTCACCTATTCCAGAATTTCCCGCGTGACATCCAAATACATAAAATAATGCATTAGTATGCCTCACATACAATAAAGGAACAGGCTCTGATGTGACCGTTTAGATTCGGGCAGAATCTAAGGCCGACCCTACGTTGTATTCGTCAGGTTCGCTGAAAAATACTAATTGGAGCATTATACAGAGTGAAGGAAAATAACTTAAAATTTATTATGGGCGCTTCTGTTTCACGTAAAACTCTTCTTTTATGATATCGGAAACTCATCAGATAGCAGAATTTATCCTTATGTCGTCAAAATAAAATAACAAAATTGAAAATGAGTTCAAAGAAAGCTCCAGAAACGCACTCTCGACCACGTTTCCAAAGGAATGCCCTACCCTGTGCACCGGACGAGACAAAGGGGCTGTCGCCCTTCTCTCTAGGGTATCCTCAAAATCGGTTGCTGGAGTGTGCTGTCGCACTGGTCTGTCGGCCGCCGTCCCACGTCGAAGGAAACATTGTAACCGACAAGTCTGGATCAAAAGAATGAGCCATTCACTATTCCTTGAACAACCTCCAACCAATATACCTTTATAAAACCTTTCTTACTATAATACGTTTATAGATCAAAACTGCCACCTATCCGAGTACGCGGGTATCGTTGTTGAACTAGCACATAACATAGAAAAGAGAGAAGTTCTTTCTTTTTCCTGTCTGATAAAAATCCCCGCATCCCCACGAGTTTATTTTTTCTCGTTGCTACGTCCAGCGTGGGCTGTCGCCCCGTAACAGCGCGAAGGGAGAGCATGGTAATAGGATAACCCCGAACTTAAATCGTTTAGGAAAAATAATTGAATTTTCATATTGGTTATTGATAGTTAATTACTTTCGTGAGTTTTTTTTTCTAGACCTCAGCAACAGATACCACTAGCACATAAAACTGACTGTCTTAACGCCATAAACAACTTTGAGTAGAAATACTATAATAATTAATGTGTAGAGTTTTATTCATCAAAATTCATTATACCATTACCAACCTGGAACATTAGTAAAACTGATGTTCTCTATGTCAGCGTCTTCTTCCGCTTGCATTTTTAATTTTTTGCTCCCCTGAAACTGATAGAAGTTGAGAAGTCATAAATATTTTGAGTAGTAAAAATGTCAAATTTCAAAACTTGAAACAAAAACATTTAAAATTTAATATTGACAAAGGAAAAAAAATGCATTTTTCCATAAAGGAATGGAGAAGGATTAACAAACCCGGTGAAGTCCAACAAACGGAACTACCTTAAGTTTGTCAAGGGAGAAGGATTAACAAACCCGGTGAAGTCCAACAAACGGAACTACCTTAAGTTTGTCAGGAAAGAAGGTTTAACAAACCCGGTGAAGTCCAACAAACGGGACTACCCTAAGTTTGTCAGGGAGGAAGGATTAACAAACCCGGTGAAGTCCTACAAACGGAACTACCTTAACATGATTAAAACACAACACAGTCAAATAAGGCTGAAATAAATTAAAATTAGGATGCTACAGTGCCGGGTAGGTCAAGATTAATTTAAAGATACAATTATTCTAAGAGCAAAAATAATTTAAAATAAAGACACCTGGGTCTGCTTCGTTACAAGAGTACTCTTTAAAGTTATTCCAAGCTTTCGGAAATCGTATATTTTATTTCCATCCTCAGGGAGACTACAAATTTACATAAGATGATATTATTAGATTTGTTCAAATTAATAATTAAATGTTTTTACTTACAACTTATCTATATATATATATATATATATATATATAGATGTATAAACCGGCATTACAAGGCCCGAAATTGCATGGTTTGCGGTTTATACGAAGCCCAAAGCAAATTTACGAAGCCCAAATCGGGCTTCCTAATTTTTCCAGTGTATGTTATAAAATTTTAATATAAAGCGCCACCTGTACGAAGAAATCAATATTTCTCGGTTTCCTCAGTTGCCAAGTTTCCGAAAGCTGTAATTTTTTTTGAAATATATAATACAGATGTCGCTTAAATGCATTTTCTATAAAAGTGTTGAGGGCTTCTTAAGTTGGGTTTACGTCTGCAAACATACACTAGTTAGTTCCTGCAAATCAACTATAAAGGGCTTGTGTATATACTCTATGGACGTTTTGCCGCTTAACGAACTAAATAGATAGAGCGGATTCTATCAGGCCCAACAATTCGGCAACAATGCGATTTTGTATTGAAATAAAATAAGTACATTTTTATGTGGGCGAGATCAATTAATTTAGTGGAAATTTTCTTTAACGCATAAAAAGGGATCGAGATGCAGTTTTCAGTGACAAACAATAATATATCAGTTTTAAGCAAAATTATATTTTCCGACAGTTTAGCTGCTTTTTATTATCGTTGCGTGAATTAAGCGTACCTGCACAGGAGTTAATAAAAACAAACTGAAGCGCTTTTTTTCAATTGTGACCAGAAACCATTTTAACAGATTGGTAGGTTTTTAATTTTGAACTGTACGAAAAACAGCATTTTTCACTAGTTCTGTTTATTGAGAAAATACCACCTAAACATTTTTTTAAAAAAGTGTTTTTAAATAAATGTGTTTGAAAAATAAATAAATTTTATATTATTAAATTTCAAATACTATCAGTTTTTAATTCTAGTTAATTTAAATATTTCCATCTACGTTTCCTCCCCGTATATTTTGGTTCAGAATTGTTGATTTAAAGCAGAACTTTTTATGAAGAATAACTCTCTTTCGTCGTCAGACGTGTAAAAGTTAAATGTTTTTTCTTTTTTAAAAATGAAAAAAGGAAACACCTTTTTTTTTGTTAAAAAATGTTTTATTATACCTAAAAACGCGGTTAACATTTTTTTAAACTTAAGTTTTAACATAAACTAACACATTATTACTACAACTAGTAGTATTTAACTTAATAAGAATCTTACGATCCAAACTATCGAGTAACAAAAAAAGATGTGATGTTTAATGGAAAAACATGTTACTAAAAACCAGAGTAGGTACTATATCGCTTGAAAATAAGCATAAATTAATTAGTCAAAAACTTAAATCCTAAAAATCGTTTAGGCCAAAATTTTGTTTTAATCTTAAATGACTGCTGCACTGATAACCTCCACAGGGTGTTTCTTATTATTGTGATATTTGTAATTTTCAGGCATTCAGCAATAAGCCTAGATTTACATTGTGATAATGAGTTTTTTGGTTTGTGACTAGTCTTTTAGAGTTTATAACAAATTTATAGGAATATTTATGAGCTACCGTCAAAATTTAGTTTAAAATTATCACAGTGTTTAAAAGTTTGTGATTTTGGGCCTGCCATTAGAAACACCCAGTAGACTTTATTAACTGCAGCAGTCGCTTCAAATTGCAAGATAATTTTAGTCTTAAGGGTTTAGTGTTTTAATGATTAATTATGTTTATTTTCTAGAGAATTCTAATTCTTATAACATGTTTTTACATTAAATATACGGCTAATTTTTTTGTTACCTATTTGTTAATTTTGTCCTAGAGTGTATTATCAAAAAAGAAGTTATCAAAATAAAGTAATCGAAAAAGAAATTATCAGACAAAAAATTTTCGAATGACAAAATTAAAAAAAAAAATAATTTACCGAACACAAAAATCTGCTTATGAAAACAAGAAAAAACAATATTTAATTTAGTTTAATAAAAGTATTGTAGACAAAAGTTTTTATTCTCACCCAGTCCTTATTAAACATTTTTTTAGAGTGCAATTTAAGAAAGTCGTCACACTCATGCTTTTTTGGAGTTATTTTTTTCTGTATATGTCTTTTGAAGTAATCCAATACAATTTTTTTTTCTTGATCGGACCAGCGAACTCGCCCAGATATTTTCTTTTTTCCTGATTCAATTTTGTCCTCATCTTGTTTTTTTAACTGTCTTTTTAATATTTGCCTTAATCTCTTTTTCTTTAGGGCTTCTCTTTTTTCTGTTCTTATTTTTTTCAATAATGTCTCTGCCGGAATTACTTTCCAAGTCAAAATTATCACCTGTTATATTAGAATCAAAAGTAGATTCGATGTTTTCTTCAGCAGATGTAGAAACTGCTAATGGCACATGTTCCTCGCCATCTTCATCTACATCTGAATCGGAATTAAAGACGTTTTCATTCAATTGAATTTCGCTTAGAGTTTTGCCCTTAAATTCCGATCCCTTACCTTTTTCAAGCATAAGTAGAATTTTAGCTACTTTAGCCGTCTGATAGACATCCTGAGGTAGTCTAAAAAGCATTAAAAAAAATTTGTTAAATAACATATAAAATTATTTTTTTAGTGTCTGATGACAGTTTAATAATAAAATTTACCGAAACTTCACTTAAAAAATTTACTGTTTTTAATTTAAAATTGACCGAAAACCCAAAAAATCTAAAGCAATTTGTATTTAAAGTTTTTGTATCTTCATTAGTTAAAGTCTGTGGGAGACATAAGACTTACCTGTAAAACTCGGCAAGCGTTTTTTGCGTGTGACCCATGAAAGTTGCAATTTGTTCCATGTCTTCTGGCTGCATGGTCATTAATTGTAACGTCGTCGCAATGTGTTTACGAAATCTGGTCGAAGTTAATAAAGCAGGTTGTTTAGCTTCAGAGTTATTTGCTAGTCGTCTTATAATATTTGCTCCGGCCATCCATTTATCTTTTGATCCAGGGTTTGCAAATAAATATGGATTTGTTTTTGGTACTACATCAGATGTTTCTCTGATTTTTATTATACAGGTAATGTATTTCTGAATAAGTTTTGAAAAAATAATTGGAACTGGTCTAGACCCCTTACCTCCAGTTACAATTCTTTTAAATTGCCTGCTTATTATTTTTTCCACGGGGGTTAGGGATTCTGATAAAGTTTGTTGCTCAACTTTAGCACTACCGCTGTTATAGGTTTCAATTGTCAAATATTGGACGTCACCTACTCTTTTTCTATTAAACATGACGGTTAGTGCTAAAATACATTCTGTTAAAGTTTTATAGTTTCTTTTCATTTCAATTTGTCCGGCAATGCTTTCGTACGCCTTTTCAGCCAGATTATTAAAATAACTTTGGAAAACAAGGATATCATTTGCTAGTGGTAACTGAGTTGGTTTTTTCCATTTTTTCTCTTGAAGCGTTTTTAGTGCCAAGCTTGAGATTTCATTACACCAATGTCCCTCTATTATTTTTTTTAAATCTTTTATGTCAGATTTTTTTTGTCCATTATCATCCCAACTTATATTAGGGATTTTTTTGTTTTCCAATACAATTTTAAAGGCAACATCACATATTTGTTTCAAATTTGTTCCCATATGTAATGCTAAAGATGGTGCTTTAAAATCTTTTGTATGTTTATCGTACCCACTAATTATCTTGGCGGCAAAAATGAATGTTCCAAACATTTCTGGTTTAAGCAAATCAAACAGGGATTTATTGTCTGGGTTAGAGGACCGTATAACTTGCAACATTCTTGCCATTTCTCTCATTTTATTTGATACTGCAACGGCTATTTGCCGCCTCTTATGCTTTACTAGTAGGTACTCTCCATATAAACATATTAACGGATCAGTTTTGGCCACCATGCTTATATCATCAGGACGCATAATTTGCAGAGCTTCATTTTTAATTCGGGAAGTTTTCAAAAACTCTTCATTTTTTGCCACTGCTGATGCCAGAAACGTCTGAGAGGTGCTTAAGCAGTTTCTTCCGGCTTCAACAACATTACCTGGTTTTTGTTTACAAAGCTTTACATGTTTGTATAAAAGCTGCTTTGTATAATGCCCCAAGCAAAAGGAACATACAAAATAATCGGTATTTGGATTTTTTGAAGTTCTTGTTGGGATTACAATATTTTTTTTAACGTTCAGAAGAAAATATCCTTGTTTTCGTAACGCGGCTACCATAGCTAAGCGATCTTTGCTTCCTGCTTTAAGACTTTTTATTTGCTTAACTTGTGGGTTATCTTTATGGCGCCTAATTAAATGTCTAGGGAAATGCGTTACAACATCTTCATAACACAGTGGACAAAGAGTTGGTCGTTCTCTGGCACAAGCCTTCTTGATATATTTCTGATTATGGTTCTAAAAATATAAATGCAGGGTGTTACAAATTTGACCCACACCACTGGGACCTCGGAAACGATCAGAGATACGAGAAAGATAGAGGGAGAATGCTTGGAAAAAGCTGATTATTTAAATAAAGTCCGGGAACAACAAAAACCAATTTTCAAAATTTCGATTTTTTTTTTCGGATATCTCCGCGAACTACTAAGAATTTCAAAAATTATTAAACGGTATTGGACTGAGAACTAAATTGCGCAAGTTTACCTTCATATCTTTGACTGTTTCTAATTTTCCAATTGGAGCTGCGGGTTTGTCTCACTCTGTAAGTAAAAAAAAAGTAAAACTTACATAATCTGGAAAAGATAGATGACCTTCCTTCGTCTGTGCTTTTTCTTGCCTCCTGGTCTCTAATTGAGAGTATTTACTTTCTTTGTATTCTCCTGTATTCACTTTGTCTGTTTCCATAGTAATTAATGTTTTTTCAATTTCATTTAAGTTTGTAGTTTCATCTCGGTTTTCCTTAATTATAATTATTTTACATGTTTTTTTTCTTGTAGTAGTTATGTCCAAATCCAGTAGTGACTCACAGCTTGATGAGGAGTCGGACGGTATGTATTCAGACCCTGAACATTCAAAATCTCGAAAATCATCATTTGGAACCTCGTGCGCAAAACTTCCGCTTGTCTCTGAATTGAATTTATTTAATATTTCGTGATTACTGTGAGGTACGCTGTTTGAAACTGCTGATCGTAGCTGATAAGATGTCATTTCTGAGGATTTTTTAATATCATCATTGATCATGTTTTCTCGATTAGTCTGTGGAAATTAATTCTGCATATTGTTGTCATCGTCATCAAAAAAAGATATAGTATATTCAGCAGTTATTGGTTCAGCAAAATATTTTTTTTCCTTTAATTGCTCTGGGTTCATTGTTAATTTATTGTCTGAAATTTCTGAACAAGAATCCTCAAAACCAGAAAAGTGTACATTATCACTACATTCAGTTACACTATCTGACACAATTTTAGAAGGACTGGAAGATATATCAGATTGTATATTTAAATTTGTTTTATTCTGGTATTGTATTAAATCATAAACTGGCGAAATAAAATCCTGATGGGCACATTTAGTTGCTTCGGCTTGAGTAAAATTGCTTTTGTGGTTTTTCAAAGCTGAACTGTTGATTCCTATGAAATGAAAATGTTTAATATTATCCAGAACCACCCACAAACAATGTTAATCAAATCCAGTCAAACCGGAAGTAAGTCAAAGTTCGATATTTAAAAAAATATAGATTTACGTCCTATATACTTAAGGTGGAAGACAATCATCACAATCAGTATGTCTTAACGTTTATACATGACTGCTAAAATAAATCTTTTCATCCCAAAAATTTAAAATATTATACTGACGAGCTAACTGCCGATTTACCTGGAATAAGTAATAACTTTTATATGTTTGGCCTCAATACTGCATATCATATTTGACGATATTATCTCGCCTTATTTATAAAGTCCAAATATAAATCTATCTTTTGAAAGCTAAGACTGCGGGCTAATTTGCATAGGTCATGGTTTAAAAATTGTTTATAGATAAAAACAAATAGAATCTGACAAAAATAAATATTTTTTTTTATCATAACTCGTTTACGTTTCAAAATTAAAAAAAAAAAAATTTTTTACCGATTTGTCCCCCTTCAATTATATTTTTTAAAATAAAAAAAATGTCAAGTGCCGCACAAGGTGCTTCCCTTTAAATCGCACACAAAAAGATTTATTTTTTTAATTTAGTTTGAGATGAGCTCTCTAAGCTTCAATTTTAAGGATTTCTTACACATTTGGGGTATGCCTAATTTGCTAATCTAATTTTAAACTTTTCCAGCAAGTAATTGCGTTAAACAAAATTGTTAATATTTGGTACAAGTACTAAATAGGAATGGTACTCTCGTATCACCAAAACGCGCCTAAAGTTGTTGTACGTGGTACTTTACTCTTGTCGATTTTGAGAAGAAACGTTCCAGGTAGTAGACAAAAGCTGCCAGGACATCTAGAATGGCTATAGAATATATTAGGTACAATAGTATTTTGTGCCAGCACCACCGAACAGCACACTTAGAACAATTTTAGACTTTGTTTGGTGCTGCTGGTACAAAGTACTATTGTAACTTATATTCTATAGCCAATCTAGATGTCCTGGCAGCTTTTGTCTACTACCTGGAAATTCGACAAGGGTAAAGTACTACTTACAACTTTAGGCGTTTGGTGATGTTGGCACAAAGTACTATTAACCTAAATATTCTATACTTATTTTGGACCTCCTGGCAGCTCTTGTCTACTATCTGCCACGTTTTATTCTCAAAATCGACAAGAGTAAAGTACTACGTATAACAGCTTTAGGCGCGGTTTGGTGGTACTAACAGAGAGCACCATTCTTATTTAGTAGTTGTACCGAATATGAACAATTTTCTGTAACGCAATTAGTTGCTGGCAAAGTTTGAATTTAGATCAGCAAATTAGACATACCCCCCGATTTGCATCCCTTAAATTAAATTAAAAAAAAAAAATGTCAAGCGCCGCTGAAGGTTTTCTTTTCATGCACACACAAAAAGTTTTTTTTAAAAGAGCAGAAACAAAGTTATTTTTAATACTGTTTAATTCCCTATGAACCCTTATTTTTGCCCTCAATGCGGTTCTATTATTCTGTAACTTTTTTTGAACTAAAATTAGGGTGTGGTGATAGTTTTAGTTTTTCTCCTATTACTGCTTACCTGTTCTGAAGAATAACTGGGGTCCTCGGGACTCTCTAGATCGCAACTATTAGGTCGTAATTCATCAGTTGCATCGTCATTAGTTGACTTAATGTCGTCCGAGGAATCACAACTATTATTGCAATATTTAACACTTATGTCTTCAGAAACTACTGCCACTTTATTTTCCATTGCCAAACGCAATACAAATTCACTACGTTTCATTTTATAGCTGTGTGAACCACCAGGATGCACCGGGCTGTCTAGAGCCGGTCAAGTATACTAACTAAACTACGCAGGAATTACATCAAGAAACGCAAATCTAATATTTATCTAAATGTAAATCATTGTGTAAATGTGACAACATGGCTTGGCTTCTTAAAATGGGAAATACCGTATACAGTGCATATAGCCGGGCTTCGCAAAATAAGTGATACATGTTACAGGTTTTTAATACACATTTTCGTTTCTCGCCCCTTAACCCGGGCTTCGCTTATAGCTATAACAGACTTTTCTATAAAATTAAAACTAAAAATATCAATAAGTTAAATAAATTACATAACAATCAAATCAATAAAATACTAAACACTAAACCTCAATGGATAAAAAATATTTCAGACACACAAATTCCGACTGATGTACAGAGTTTTTTTATTTCTAGGCCCAAAATTTAGCATTGAGCCTACTCTAGGCAAAGATATATCAATTAAAAATGTTTTAGCAGATATTGATTACATCACTTCTTCTATTGATGATGCATCCCTCAGAAACATCACAATAGCACGAGCGACAAATGTCATTACCAACCACATACATACTAGAGATGGGACCGAAGCCGAATATTTATTCGGTATTCGGCCTATTCGGCCACTTTTTGACTATTCGGTATTCGGCCGAATATTCGGTTTAAGACCCCGAATATTCGAATTTTTTTTTAAGGTTGCGATAAAATGGGTAAAGGCTGATTTTAATGATTTTTTATTTTCAAATAAAAATTGCAATAGGTACGTATTTATAAAAACATAACTGCAAAAAAAATCTTTACAAACTTAAAAATAATTAATACTTATAGTTAATAAGTGGTAGATTATGGTGCAAAAACACCAAGCTCTCAGCTCTCTCAGGTAATAAACGACTCCTCTTTTTCTCATAAACATTTCCAGCTTCGGAGAACAAGCGTTCACTGTAAACAGTACTTGCAGGAGCTGATAAATAAACCTTTGCCATCTGGCTCATATTTGGAAATTTGAGGGAGTATTTTTTCCACCATGCAAACGGGCAGTGGTCTTTGTGCAGTATTTCTTCTGACAAGTAAGCATCTAACTCAACTGCGATCCTGTTTTTATTAGGGGGGTTGTAGAGAGCACTAGTCGATGCTATTTCCTTATAACATTCCCAGAAAGTGGCGTGTGATTGATTAGTGTTTGTTTCAGACGATGCAGTTAAGTTTATGTTTATATTGTCATCATCGCTGCTGCTGTCAGAGTCAGCAGAACTCAATTCTCTTCGTAGCGATTCCACAAAAAATTTATGCCGTATTAAACAGACTTTGTCAAACGTAAAGAATTGCATGCGGTAACGGGGGTCCAGTAAAGTGGCTAGGAAATAATTCTCATTTATTTCTAATTCCTTAAATCGGACTTTCAAGCCACTAATTAAAGAAAGTCGCATTGCACTAATATTTTCTGAGAAAATATTTGCTCTGGCTAAGTATTTTAGCAGAGTGGTAACATTTGGAATCACTTCCGAAATACTCGCGACAGAACTGCTTATTCTTTTGGTAACTTCTTCAAATGGTTTAAGCAGCATTAGACAGTCCTCTAGTAGTTGCCATTGAGTTGAAGACAAGTTTTGGAACGTCACATCATTTTCAGAAATGTATAATGTAATCGGTCTTTTTTGTTCTAATAGTCTTTCGAGCATATAAAATGTGCTATTCCACCTTGTTTTGACATCTTGAATTAGCTGATGGAAAGGCAAATCAAGTTTTTGTTGATATAACTTTAATTTTTCCTGGCTGCTCTCAGAATGATGAAAATGCGTGATAATGCGCCTGGCAGCAGATATCATTTCGATGACGTTTTCCTGTACATTTATTGAATCATTAACCACCAACTGTAGCGTGTGGATAAAACACGGAATGGGGGTAAAATTGGATTCATTAAGCGCTTTTACTTCATTTGAACCATTATCGCGTAAAATAGTATGAATTTTTTCATTGGGTATCTCCCAAAAAGTCGTTATTTCTAATAACATTTTACGAATGTTGTCACCTGAGTGGCGTCCAGTAAAGTGTTTCATTTGTAAGACACAATGTTTTGGTACAAAATCGTCTGTTAACCAATGTGCGGTAAAACTCATAAAGCTATGAGTACTGTTGTCGCTGGTCCACATATCAGTAGTAGCTGAGATCGCTACAGCATGTAACAGATCATTTTTCAATGCATCTTTGGTTCTTTTGTAAATATCTGGAATTATTACATCAGCCATATATTTCCGACTAGGCAGCTTATATCTTGGCTTCATTTTATTCATCAGCCTAGCAAAACCACTATCTTCGACAATAGACATCGGCTGATTGTCAACTGCAATCATTTCAGCGATAGAATAGTGCAGTTCTTTTGCCCGCGCATCATTTACAGACCACTGCAATTCAAACGATTCTTTAATATTTAGTTGTATTTTAGGATCATTTAAGCATTTAGGCGTATCCTCGGGCATATCACACTGTGGATTATGTATTGGTCCGGTCATTTCTGTGTATGACCCAGGATGTTTGCCTGAAATAAAAACACCAGTCTTCAGTTAGGAAAAGGGTACAACAAATGTACGGAATTTTAAATAAGTTGAATGTAAAATTAATGTAAAATTTTTTACTTGATCAATTCTTTTGTGATTTTCTTGAGGACCTTGTGTATTTTATATTTTTTCTACTTGAACATCAGGCAACATCATTGAAAAAAGGGCGTAGCACCCAATTTTTGCCTGCGGCGCTATTTTTTTCCCGCTCTTTTACCCCCCCTCATGAAAAATAAATATCTACGACCTTGGTACGTGCGTGTTTCGTTCTTGCTTTGACCCCTCCATAATGTGGAAAACAATAAAAAAAATGCGAGAATTATTCTAATCCAAACTACAATAATACCTAATTAGGCAAGCCGATTTATTTTACCCACCTTTAATATGATTTATAAGCGAAGTGGTAGTAGCTCCTTTTCCTTTGCCCCCTCTTGAAATTAAAACATTACACAATGTACACTGGGCTTTTTTATCGTCCTCGGTATCTTTAAAGAAGATCCAAACTTTTGACTTTTTGTTTTTGTTCATTTTATTAATATAAATATTATAAATCGATAATAATCTATAACATCAACCACCCTTAGCAACAGAGTACCTTACACTAAATAGGCTTGCACGGCGCGACCGTCGACACGTACCAATACAGGTCGTAACCCGCAAAACTCGAATAAATCTTGGCGGCTACGCGTTCAGATCAATCAAAACTGTATTATTCGGTATGGTCGAATATTCGGCCGAATATTCGGTTTCAATTTGGCCGAATATTCGGTATTCGGCTATTCGGCAAAAGCACTATTCGTCACATCTCTAATACATACTAACATAAAACAAAATTCATTAATCCATAATCTATACAATAAATCAAAAAAGTTTCTTAAAGATAACCCTAATCTAATTTTAACAAGATCAGACAAGGGTAATGTTACAGTGGTCATGAACAAAACACAATATATTGAATTGTCAGACGACATTATCAGTAACAATTCATCCTACACTAAATTACGTAATGACCCTACATCGTCTATTCAAACCAAATGTAACAATTTAATAAAAAAACTACATGATACCAACCAAATAGATGAACCTACAAAAAAGAAATTAACTAACTACAAGGGCATTTCTCCAAAATTTTATTCACTTCCAAAAATTCATAAACCCACTCTTTCAGTAAGACCTATTGTCGCGTCCATAGGCGCACCCACCGAGTTTATTGCAGGTTTTATTACAGACATTCTCACAAAAGCATATGATTATAATAATGAATATTACATCAGAGATTCCTTTGAAATAGCCAACACTTACAATAACTTACAGTTGCCTACAAATTATGTCCTGGCAAGCTTGGACGTGGTCTCCCTCTTCAGCAACGTTTATCTTGACGCTGCAAAAAAAGCGATTCACAAAAATTGGCACCGCATCAGTAATTTCTGTAATATCAACAGAGAAACTTTTTTAGACATAATATCATTTCTATTCGAAAATACTTACTTTTCTTTCAATAATTCTTTCTATAGACAAACTTTTGGAACACCTATGGGTGCATCAATGTCACCTATTTTGGCTAACTATGTCATGGACGACCTGTTGGACGTTGTCTTACCAGTTCTTTCTTTCAAACCCTTCTTTTTAAAAAAATATGTTGACGATATCATCCTTGCACTTCCTGCAGATGGCATAACTGAAATAGTAGAGACTCTCAATGACTATGATCAATATATTCAGTTCACAATAGAAACGGAAGATGACTCTCATTCAGTTCCGTTCCTAGATACCAGATTTATACGCAATATAGACAACACAATTGCCATAGACTGGTACCAAAAACCTTGTAGTTCAGGTAGATATTTAAACTATCATTCCTACCATAAACACAGCGTTAAAGTGAACTTAATAAAACAAATGAAAACGAGAGTTTCGAAAATTTCACATCCATCTTTCCTAAATAAGAACCTTAAAATCCTCCTCCAACTATTCATCAATAACTCATACCCTGCCACACTGGTAAAAAAGATACTGTTCAGCACGTCTTCCACTATAACACAAGCACCTAACATGAACGATATCCAAAATGCAAACAGGAATACAACTGAAGCAACTTTAAACTTTAAATTCACTTCATTGCCTTACATAAAGGAAGTCACCCCAAAATTATCTAGACTATTCAGAGAAATCAATGATATAAAGATTGCATACAAACCTGTACTTACAATAAACTCTATTCACTCAAAAATCAAAGACAAAACACAGTCTAATCAATTATCAGATGTTGTCTACAAAATCCCTTGTGCAGACTGCAATAAAGTATACATAGGTCAAACTACTAGACCCTTGTCTAGTAGGATCACGAACCACAAGAGTGACTGTAGACACCATCCAGAGAGATGTGCCCTTGCAGAACATGCAAATAATTTGGACCATAACATTAATTTCAATTCAGCTGAGATTTTAACCTCACAAACTAACTATAAAAAAAGATTGTTTTTGGAAATGACATTTATTGCACAGGAACCTAATAGTATGAACAAAAGAACGGATATCCAACATTTAAGTGTAATCTACTCATACCTGCTTCATTTAGACAAAAATTTACTTACAATCAATACCAATATCAATGATAACATTTCGAACCTCGTATAATACAGTACAACGATTTTTCAAGTATGCTGCATGATAACACTTAAATCCGAATCTTCTCAATTCAATATTATCTTGATACAAACCGCATTATAAATAATTCTGACAAATTTCAATGACATATAAAAACGACAGTATTTCCTAACCTATTCAGTCACTTAAGATGGTGACACGCAAGTCATGTTTTCCTGCTTAATATTTCCATAATTTCAATTTTTTAAAAATGTGAACAACTAAGTTTGATTTTATTTTAAATTGTGTGTTTCTTCGTCCATATACAATGTTTTTAATATTATCTCTGAGCTGTAGTTGTATTTATGATTGACTTGGATTTTCAACACGTTTTTCTGCTCGAATGTCTTTTATTAATAATTATTATATTAACATCTGTATGAACAATCTCACCAAAGTTGTAAGTAAAAACATTTAATTATTAATTAGAGCAAATCTCCTAATATCATTTTATGTAAATTTGTAGTCTCCCTGAAGATGGAAATAAAATTTACGATTTCCGAAAGCTTGGAATAACTTTAAAGAGTACTCTTTCATTTGCTGCAGTCCCCAATATTTACTAGTGTATTTCTCAACTAGTCAGCAACGACTACCCTCTCGATATATATATATATATATATAATAAATGGGGATAGGAAAAAGAAAGGAACTCAACACTTACTCTCTGGAAGCTTTCGGAGTCCAATCTCTGCCTTAGGTTCTTGATTCAGATGGATGGTTTAAACCAACGATGAATTTTCTGCGATTTTTTAAATTTTTCACCTTCTGAATACTACCGACTGCGCCAGTTATGTTTCTTCGTCATGGAAATTCGTTTTTTAAAAAACTTTATTTTCCAAGATTTGAGAATTAGGTTTTACAATGACTTGTATACAACACTAAATCAGATCTAGTGGTAGGTGTGGAGGGAGGATACAGTGGTAGGTACGGGTAGCGATATTTAGTGGATGGATTTATTTTATGGATTTATAAGCTGTAATAACACTCTACTATCTAAACCATATGTATGGGAACGATTACCTTTATGATTAATATTTCTACTCTTGTTTCTAATGTTGTCCAGTATTTGCTTTTCATTCTGTGATTTTATCTCCAGGTATATAAACTTTTCGATCTGTTTTAGTTGTTTATAAATTTGTTTTTCTTTGCTAAGGATCATAGTTTGAGTATCTTCGGTGATAATTTCTATACTATATTTCCTGCATGTTCAGTTGTCTAAGTCTAAATTTGTGTCCAGTTTCTTCGTTAGTCTTCACATCTTTAAAAAGTTTAAACTAGCATCGGGAGTTGTTAAACTATATTATTAATTTTATCCCATTAAAGGCATTGCCAATATCAAAACGTCGAATATATTCGTTTTGATCACAAATAAAGCTACTTAAACCGAGCAACTGTCACCATTGGATTTTAATCCCACATATATTTTTTAACTAAAACGCCGATCAACCGAAATTTACTCGTCTTTTATTGTCCATTTAATTTGTTTACAACAAAAACCATATTCATTTTACCTTACTAATATTATATTTAAGGAAGATGGGAAAATAGCATAAATACAATATTATATCAAAATAAGTTTAAAAATTGTCGGTTACAACATTTGACCTTAGTCAGTGGATTTTTGTAAGTCGTAGATGTTGATAATCACGAAAGTCTTTTATACAGGTCTCCTGAAGCTACAGAAGTAATTAAAAATGTGTACCAATCTTTGCTGAAAAAGATTATTTAGCCGAGACGTCTGCTTTAACAAGTACTTCTTAATCTTGGGTAAAAGATATAGTACCGAAACCTATCATTCACAGAAAGAAGCGAAGTAACTGTGATGTTTAGAAGTTTTGACGAGAATGATTTGGATTTATTAAGAAGGAAAATTTATCAAATGTATAAAGAACAATCTATACCTAATCTGGTTTACCTAAGAAAGAGGCTTAACAACGACGAAACAAACATTTTTTGTAGCATTTCAAGCCTAAGAAAAATTTTGCTTTAAATGGGTTTTAAATATCACACAATTGATAAAAGACTTAATGGAATCTCAGCGTTTACGGGAATGGCGTCATAAATATTTAACGGCCATTATACAATAAAGAGTAGAAAAAATCGGTCATTTATCTACCTTAGCATGGTTTGATACACATGACAATGCAAGAAAAGGTTAAATGATTTTTCAAAAAAATGTCAAGCCAAGGCTTCTTAAAATAAAGGCAAAATAATAACAATAATACACGCAGGTATGTCAAAATTAAAGCGGTTGCAGACTTATGTTCATATTAACTTCTTGTATTTGGTAAGGAATATCACCCTTGAGTATAGCCAGATACTTAATTCACACTCTGCATATTTACTAAAACCGAAGCACGCGAAACACATTTTACATACTATTATGCTACATATTTTAATAAAAGGACCATCATCACCAATAAAAATATGAGAATCGTAAAGAGGTAAATTGTGTGACAATAATAAGTGTGTGTGTAGCCAAATAAATAACTAACATAGGTTCATCAAAACAAATTTCGGCTATAGTTCTGTTCCGCTTTAAATTGTAACACTTTGTATGTCAAGATTGAAGCGGTTGCAGACTTATGATCATATGAACTTCTTGTATTAAAATTTAGTTAGGAATATCACCCTTGAGTTTAGCCAGATACTTAATTAACACCCTGTATACTTACTGAAACTGAAGCACGCGAAACACATTTTACATATTATAGGTACCATCACCACCAAATAAGAATACAAATATGAGAATCATAAATAGATAAATTGTGTAAATATTAAAAGTGTTTATGTAACCAAGTAAATGACTTGCATAAATTTTTATTTCGGCTATATTTCTGTTCTGCTTCAAAATTGTAACACACTCTCAAAATTAAAGCGGTTGCAGACTTATGTTTATATGAACTTCTTGTGTTAAAATTTAGTACGGAATAACACCGTAGAGTTTTACATAATAATATAATTATGTTGCATTTTTTAATACACGGTATCATTATCATCAAAAAGGAAAATAGAAATATGAAAATCGTAAATAGTTAAATTGTGTAAATGTAAAAAAGTGTGTATGTAACCAAGTAAATAACTTACATAACTTTATCAAAACATTTCCATCTCGGCTTAAATTATTACACTTCCGTAAAAACTAACCCTTCCTCGCAAATGTTTCCCTGTCTTCACTCTAAAATATATTACAGGGGTTTGATTATCAGAACAGCACGATTTAGACAAAAGGTGTGTAATCTCCACGTAATAAAGCGTTATTATAACTTTCCATGGAAATCTTGCTAATTAAGAGCATACAAAATCAATCAACTGAATTGTATATCTTTTACATGATACAGGAGGTTAACATGCGACCCCGAGATAATCAATGTTTACTTATGCCCGAGCAGTACTGATATCAGTACATGGCATTGGTTTCGAACTTACCCCTATCGACGGGGGAATCCCATTGTATAAAATCAAGGGTCTCAATTGGACAGCTGCCAGAACTGACTTCTCGTTGAACTTAATAGAAGTCAATTGTCCACCTAGTATACAAAGAGTTGACGATAGTTATATTAAAAAGGTACATCATCAAAATAACTTGATGGAGCTGAATTAGGTGAAAAGCATTCAAGGCCCCCAAGAAGTTAAATTAGAAGTGAAAATGAATTTTGTTCGAAGCGTTGTGGTTTATATTGATATTGAAGTGTCAGAATATCCTTTTCAGATAAACTCTAATAATTTATATAAGTATACAATATCAGATTTGTGCCGCCCATGGTGTTCACGAAATATTTGAGTTATGTTTCGCGAACTCGCCGATTCACAAACTTTTCAATTTCCGCGACTGTATGAACTTAATACCGGATTTTGATTATAATCATATCGGTTATGTTTATAAATCGGCAAATGGTGCAGTAGACATGTGTGAAATAAAACCGAAGCTTCCCAAGCATTTAATTCAAAATATGGTAATAAAAACCTGCGACATTTAAATTTTTTATGCAGTAAGTATTTGTAAACAAAATGCATCAATAGTAGTTAAGTGTTTTGGATAATTTTCGGATCAAGAAAATATGAAAATTTTAAAATTTTGTTACTTTCAGTATAGGTTAGATGATTAAAAGAGTGCTTTGAAAAAAACAAAACACTAAGGAAAATCGTGAAACTTGGCTTTACTGTAAACGTCGTTTAGCCAAACAGAACGTAGTTGTGTAGAGTCGGTAAATAAAATAGTTTTTAAACAAACAATTTGATACTAAAAGTTCCTGCTACTGCTCCAAACATTCAAGAGGATGAGTGATACAAACATCTTATCTGCTATCAATGATTGCAACTATAAGTCTATCTGTGATCTTCTAACTTACTTTTCTGAAAATACCTATCACCCAAACAACAAAGGTGACGAGATAAGAAAACATTCTGCATGCCACTATCTAAACCTATAAAAGATCATTTTTAAGCTTATCTCCACCCTAAAACTTGATAAAAAAAATGTTGAATCCCAATGCAAATTAGTATAATTCTCATTCTTTTACTGTTTGACTCCTCTTTTTGTCTAGTATAATTCTCATTCTTTTACTGTTCGACTCCTCTTTTCCATTATATAAAATCAAGGGTCCCGATTGGACAGCTGACTTCTCGTTGAACTTGATAGCAGTCAATTGTCCACCTAGTATACAAAGAGTTGATAGTTATATTAAAAATGTACATCATCAAAATAACTTGATGGAGCTGAATTAGGTGAAAACATTCAAGGCCCCCAAGAAGTTAAATTAGAAGTGAAAATGAAGTTGTTTCGTGGGAATAATCTTGTTGGTAGCGTTGTGGTTTATATTGTTATTGTAGTGTCAGAATATCCTTTTTAGATAAAATCTAATGATTTATATAAGTATTCAGTATCAGATTTGTAAACTGATTAATATCGATAGTTTAGTAAAACGGTAGCCAAGAGGCCTTAAGCTTAAGGATTAATTTAATATTCATTAGAATCGAATCATTGAATAAATAGTAATTATTGTTTAGTAAAATTGTCATTTTCAGGGCATTTGTTACTTAAAAATATTGTTCGGTTGTGATAGGAATAAAATTTTAGAGATATTTCCGCTTAATGTTAATACATTATATCCTTTTTTAGTACAAATAACAAGTTTTATTTTTTTGCAAACTGGCTTTTTTAAAACCAAACCTGACCTAACCCAAATCGTACCCATAGGTAGGTAGGTGCTCCTATTATTACAGAAAATTGCATAATGTAAATTTTGTAGTTTGCAGCCAAGTTAACCAAACCCTAAAATTATCAGAAACAATAAAGACCCTCTAACTTTTTTTAAAATTAAAGTGGGCCTACAACGCGGAATTATTTAGGTAGAACAAGTTTTCACCACCATGACAAGCGTTTGTAAAAAGTTCAATTAGTTCAATTTACTTAAAAGGGTTGTCAGTCTGTGTGAAACTTTTTAAATTTCCTTGTCGTGTTTTTAATCGCTTCAAATGCTTTGGATTTTTATATTTTATTCATTTAGCAAAAACTTCAGCTTAATGAAATCTAAACTCAGTTTTAAAAATTATTGTTTTTTGATCAATAATTGGAACTGGCTATTTGCTGTAGCTTTTCAAGTGAGTCAATTCAGTAAATCAAATACAGTTATGAGCTGACTCTGCCATTACCTGGTGAAATTCCATACCTAAATTATATGAGAAAGTAAACACACTATTTACTTTGATTCCACTACATTTGGAACTATAAGAATTATTTATCAAATTGTTGCAAGTTAATTAATAAATTTCCGATTTATTGCCTGTGTCTACTACCAACCAAAGTACTACTTGCAAAATAAATCGAAAATTTATCAATTAACATGCAACGATTGTCCTAACACATGTATAGGTCAACTGGCAAAAGTTTTTTGTTGAAAGAATAAAACAACGGCGAAAATTTCTTTGCCTGCCACGCTCTTTTTTCAATGATGATGCTTAGTTTTTAAGTAAGAAAAATAGAAAACAGTAGAAAATCACAAAAACAGCCAGACTCGTTTCAATTGTTTTGTAATTTTACTTATCTTAGGTAGTTAGACGACCCAAGCTAAGCTCGCTCGGGGGGGGGGGGGGGGGGGCTCCCCCTTGGTTGCGCCACTGTACAGGGTTATCCAACCAAGACTAGACAAGGCGATTTTTTGACTTTTCCTGTACTTTTATAAAAAAACTGAAATAGCCATCTTAAGTCATTTTCTCCCGCGAATTCGAATATCTTCAGCAAAAAACAATTGAACATCAAACAAAAGTACTAGGGGTCACTTTGATATTTTTTTTAATGGGATGCCGTATTTTTAATGAGCTTATCCGATTTCTCATATAAATTTTGATCTAAAATGTTGGATTTTTAATTCAAAAACGCCTTTTTTCTTCAGTTTTAAATTCGGAAAATGTTCGTCTACCGTAAGATTAATACCTGATAGATGGATACCCGTTTCACCTGTTTACCCTTTAACCTGCTTTAAAGCGTCCGTCAGTTAGACAAAATAATCAAGTTTCAAATTTCTATATATTTTTCACGAATTAATTACAAATAATGAAATATTCTTTAGAAGAACGGCTAAATGTAATAAAATTATATTACAAAAGTGGAGAGAATGCTCGACAAACACAAAGAACATTTTTTGAGAGTTTCCAGAGACACATTTCAGTGGATACAATTCTCAGAATTAAGACCCTATTTGAAGAAAGTAAGACATTGAAAGATAAGCCAAGAAAGATGAAAAGACGGAATATAAGGGATCGAGCTATTGTTCAATATTTTACTATAAATCCGAAGAGTTCTATTCCGCAAGCGGTACGAGAAGTAAGGTATGGTCCAGGGCTCCGGAGAGTAAGCTATGGAACAGTTCACAGAACTTTAAAAAAATGTGGTCTAAAACCATATTGCATCCTTCCCGTTCAATACTTAACACAGCTTCAAAAAGAACTGCGATTTCGATTTGTTGCTTCAATGCTGATGAGAGAGCAAGACGAAGATTATAATTTATATAATAAAATTCTATGGAGTGACGAAGCGTCATTTACAATATCGGGGGTATACAATCGGAAAAATACAAGATACTGGGCAGCAGTTAACCCTCAAAGATATGAAATGATAAAGTTTCAAGGTTGGAGCTCACTTAATGTTTGGTGTGGGATGTTAGAAAATCGAATTATTGGACCACTATTTTATCGTGGCTCTTTAACAGGCCAAAGATACCTCCATTTTCTTCATAACGATATCGAGGATTTCTTGGAAAGGTTGCCATTGCAAGCCTACAACAATATCATTTGGCAGCAGGATGGTGCTCCGCCTCATGCAGTTCGAGAAGTGGTAACATACCTAAACGAGCGTTACAATCAGTGGATTGGCCGTAACGGAACAATTCATTGGCCACCAAATAGCCCCGATATCACGCCAATGGATACATTTTTATGGGGTCATTTAAAAAATGTAGTTTATCAACGACCCAACAGAAGTCTGGAGGACATTCAGCAAAAAATTATAAATGAAATTAATAGACTTAACCAGGACCAAAATATTGTAAGAGATTCTTTGGAGAGATTGAAAAGGGGGCATCGGTCATGTTTTGAAAATAATGGAGGACACATAGAACAATTATATTATTGAGATTAAAGTTATTCACTTTAGTTTATAGTTTTTTCTAATATGTCATACTTTTTTTATACGTAAGCAATAATAGATTTGCAAAAACTACTAAATTTGTAATTAATTCGTGAAAAATATATAGAAATTTGAAACTTGATTATTTTGTCTAACTGACGGACGCTTTAAAGCAGGTTAAAGGGTGAACAGGTGAAACGGGTATCCATCTATCAGGTATTAATCTTACGGTAGACGAACATTTTCCGAATTTAAAACTGAAGAAAAAAGGCGTTTTTGAATTAAAAATCCAACATTTTAGATCAAAATTTATATGAGAAATCGGATAAGCTCATTAAAAAGACGGCATCCCATTTAAAAAATATCAAAGTGACCCCTAGTACTTTTGTTTGATGTTCAATTGTTTTTTGCTGAAGATATTCGAATTCGCGGGAGAAAATGACTTAAGATGGCTATTTCAGTTTTTTTATAAAAGTACAGGAAAAGTCAAAAAATCGCCTTGTCCAGTCTTGGTTGGATAACCCTGTACATATTATTATTATACTTAAATTTCTGAACTTATACCTATATTATTCGGCGACACATTTTAACAACAATTAATACATGAAAATTAAGTTGTCTTAAGCAAAACCCGTAAAGAAAAACTGAAGAAAGCATTAAATACGCGGATTACCGGGCTGCAGCCCCCCCCCCCCCTCCGAGCGAGCATAGCTCGGGTCATCTAACTACCTGTTTACTAGAAAAATAAAGTCATTACTATCTAAGATAGGTAAAATTATAAAATTATAAAAAAAAATGATACGACTCTGACTGCATTTGTGATTTTCTGCTGTGTTTTCTATTTTTCTTACTTAAAAACCAAGCACCATCTTGAAAGAAGGGTGTGGCACCCAAAAACTTTTCGCACAACCCCCACTAAGCTTATTTGCTGGTTGCGCCACTGATGATGAGTATAATACAATGTTCTTAAAAAAAAATTATACCAAACCCCTTCCCACAGAAAATTGCGATATATATCATTAAAAAATAGGGACCCTAGCCTGTTAAACAAAGCAACTAAATTTACACGACCGTGCCCGTGTCTATTCTCTTTAGCTACCCTCATCCCTTCTGAAAAGCATTTTGCCGCCGCCCATGGTGTTCACGAAATATTTGAGTTATGTTTCGCGAACTCGCCGACTCACAAACTTTTCAATTTCCGCGACTGTATGAACTTAATACCGGATCTTGATTATAATTATATCGGTTATGACGACCTTAATTATTTAATTTATCTTTGTCTCTACCGGAACAACAATTATAACAATTTAACCATATCAAACCAAATCTCACTATATTAGCTAAGTTTACAGTGCAGGGTTGTAAATAGTTTAGTACCAGGACATTGACGGCTCTGCCAGCTTTTAGACAGTGGAGAAAGGCGGGGTTAAATAAACCAAGTAATTATGACGGCGCTACGTGACTTAAATTACGTCAAGCCTGTTGTCTTGATGTTATAGTGAGCTAACCAATAAATCACGAATTATGTCTATTCACGACTACAACCTGTCCCATAAACTATTAACTGAAAATGAAAATAATCAAAATGTAATTCGACCTAAGGGTGCAAAGAAACAAATTATATTTTCTGTGATTCGTTACATAAATAATGCTCTTTATTTATGTATGGAACTAACCTGAACTAACCAATGGTATTACAAATGTATATGTAATATAGTTTAGGTTAAGGAAATTTAAATATCTTACTATTATTTTACCACGTTGAGTAGTTACTATTACTTACTGCAATGAATGAGACATATTATCTATGCCTTTAGCGCAAAACGTGATCACGCTTCGTTACAATCGCACGGTAGTACATACTTCTGACTGGAGTGTTACACTGCAACGTTATCAAAATAACTAGAACTAGATTAGAAACTACTTATAAAATCAGAGAAAAGAAGTTGCTCTCACTACCCAATTCATAACATATGGTTCTGGTTATGTAAATTAAATGGTAAATTGAGCTTATAAATTTATAGTTACGTGAGAAAAAGAAGTATTGTTATTGATTGAATGGGTAGCCTCTTTAAAGATAGTTCCACTAAATCGTTGAAACTCAACATAAATTAAGACAGACTAGTGTGCCTGTATTCATTACTCGTAATTTGCTTAAGCTGCGTACACATCTGAGCAAGCGAACCGAATGAGCACTTTGCGCCGAATGAGCATTCATTCGGGCAAATTGTTGTTTTTCCGCACAGAACCGCATGAGCCTGCATTCGGAGGCGCTCTAGTTAATTTGTGTCCGATTTTAGTGAAAATAAACATGGAAAATTTAGGAGTAGCTAGTGCTGCGTTCATAGTAATTTATGAGTTGCGTAAGAAAAAGAGACGACGTCATGCTAGATGGTCTTCACATTTATATCTTCAAAGAAGTCGAGATTGGAGCCTTAACACTTCTTTTTTATTGCAAGACATCCGAAGTGACGGCGATGGCAGGCGATTTAAAAATTTCACAAGAATGTCAGAAAGTGATTTTTCATTTCTTCTAAATGGCATTAAGGATAAAATATCCAGAAGAGATACTTACTTCCGAAGGGCAATTCCGGCAGAAGAACGTTTAGCGTTAACATTACGGTTCCTCGCAAGTGGTGATTCATTTACAAGTTTGCAGTATATGTGGAAAATATCCAAACAGCTGATATCCGAAATCGTTCCTGAAGTGTGCCAGGCTCTTGTTTATCTTTTAAAAAAATATATCAAGGTAACTTTAGAAAAAAATTATTTGTTTACTAACTACATATCTTTAAATATAGTAATAACTAATAACAACATACATTTTATGTACTGTAATCATCTTCAGCATCATAAGAATGAAATAATGTTGCCACGCTTGAAAGAGAATCGTTTGGAGAGGTTTGAGGAGTTGATACAGTGGATGGACGTTGTGAGGATTGAGAGGTTGTAGTGAGAAATTGAGACGATGCATTTGGGTTTGAGAGAAAGTTTGTAGAAGTATGCTGTGAGGGTTGAAATTGGTTAGCTTTAGGAGAAGCATATTGAGGATAGAACTGTGAGATTGGGGCGGATTGAGTTGCAGAATGATGAGAAGCTTGTGGGGTTAGTCCGAAGGAAGATGCTGCAGTACCATGGTTATATTGCGCCATTTCCAATTCAAATATCACAGAACTTATTTTGTGTTTTGCCATTGCGCGAAATTTATGATCTAGTTTTCGAATTTCCGTTCCAACGTAATCACCAAAGGAAGTACAGTCATCCTTTACCTTTACCTCTTGTGAAGCAGAAGCTGCTGCTGCCACAGTTTGCAGGTAATTAAAAGCCAGTTCAACCCTTGAATTAGTTTCGGTTTTCCTGCGTTTGAATTGCGGACGTGTCGCCGGTGACTTGAACGTTTTAGTATGTTGTTGCGGTCCATTTCTGCTCTTAAGTTGGGCTTCGGTATCTTCTGATAATGCAGAGTCATTGGTATTTTGTGTTTCTTCGCTGTCTTCTATACCGATGTCATCATCTTCGCCACTCTCAGACTGCAAATTCCATAATAAACAAAAACATTATGAATAATTAAGAATAATAAAAGTGAAATGTATGAAAAATCAAATATATTTTTTTTTTGTTGCAGCTACCATCATCTCCTGCAGAGTGGAGAAATATTGCACAACAATTTGAGGATGTTTGGAATTTTCCTAATTGCATAGGAACGATGGACGGTAAACATGTCGTTATACAAGCGCCCATTAAATGCGGTAAGGAGTTCATTAATTATAAATCGCAGTTCAGTATTGTACTAATGGCGCTAGTAGATGCTGATTACAATTTCACCTTCGTGGACATTGGTTGCCAATGACGTATATCCGACGGAGGAGTCTTTAACAACTGCGCCCTCTATCACAAGATTGAAGACGGTTCATTGAATATTCCCGCTCCTAAACCCCTACCTGGAAAAACTTGAAATTACCATACGTATTTGTAGCTGACGCAGCCTTTCCTTTAACGGAAAATATAATGAAGCCTTACAGTGGTTACCATGCTAAAGACTCGGTAGAGAGAGCATTTAATTATCGACTCAGCAGAGCACGCCGTATCGTTGAAGACGCATTTGGAATCGCTGCCAGTGTGTTTCGTGTTTTAAGAAAACCACTACTTTTAAATCCAGACAAAGCAGCCTTGATAGTAATGACGGTTGTGTGCCTGCATAATTTTCTAAGGAAAAGTAAGACTTTGACGCATTTCTACTCTCCGATTGGTTCTTCCGATGTCGAGAATGAAGGAGAAATAATTCCTGGAACATGGCGAGCGGAAGAAATGGGACTTACATCTCTGCTACCCTTGAAAAATGTACCACGTTGAAATAAACAAACAGCTGCTACAATAAGGAACGAATTTGCGAAATACAAGGGCAGTAACATGGCAAGATAAATACGTTTAATCAATCATTTAATAACACATTGGGCCTAATGAATAAAAATGTAGCAATTGCCAAAAGCAATTACTGATAAGCAAAAGCAAAAGATTAAAAAGCAAAAGCTTTAAGAACAAGCAATTGCTTAAAGTTCATAAGAATAAAAACCTTAAGTATTTGCTAGCGTTCCGGCGTATTCTAAGCATTTGCTTTGTCGACTTGTTAAGACGCGTTTGTTCATTTTGTTTACGGTGCGGTGCCGGTGTCTCGAATCCAAACGTCGTTAGTTAGTTGTACTTGGTAGGTTTACAAATAAAGAATATAAAATTTGCATATGTCGGATACTAGTGATATCGACTCTGAAGAGAGTCAAGAAGAAGACAAGCAAATAATTTTCGTCCGTAAATTAAAAGAAAATAAAGTAATTTTTAATAAGTCGCAAGTTCCCGAAATAAAAAAGGAAAAAGAAAAGGCATTTCAGATTATAGCAAAGGAGTACAAAGAAATATTTGATATTTCTCTCACAAGTAAACAAATAGCGAAGAAAGTTAGCAACATAAAAGGAGAAATAAAAAAGAAATTTGATTTAAATAGAACTGGCAATAAAAAAATTATTATGAAACCATGGGAAAAACTACTTATGGACACTTTAGCAGCAGGAAAAAATCCTGTGTTTAATAAAATACCAGGTAAGTAAAGTGCACACCTATGGAGATTTTTTTTAACGCTAGACAGAATTCTATTTGTAAACTAGTAATTCGTACATATTCGTAATTAAGATAAAATGTCATATACAGGGTCCTTCATCTCAGCTCCCGTCTTTTGTAACTCAGTTCTTAATTGAGTTATATTTTTCAAATTTTGTACACTATATCTGTGTATCGAGTTGCATTTTTTTAAAATATTTTTTGTTATACATGTAAAACAAATATTTTTGTGTCTCAAAAAGTGTGACGTCATAACCTTTTTTCATTTTTTTAAGGTGCAATATCGATTGGTGTTGAGAATCAGTCTGCAGAATCCTGCTCACTTTCAGAAAGTGCATCCGTTACAGCTCCACCACCACCGCCACCACCGACAATACCTATAAGGAAACGTAAAGCCTTGTCCGAAACCGAGGAAACAAAACATTTAAGTACTACAGAATTGCAGCGTTTAGTGTTATTGGAGCAACTTAAACTAGTTAGAATGCAGCAGGAAGAAATTCAAAAAAGAAAGGCGGACGAAGAAACTAAAAAGTATATTAGAGAAGATGATTGTGTTTTGTTCCAACTGTAAATTACAACTCTTATTATTATTTTTGTAAGTAGATTACTAAACTTTTTATTTAATGAGCAGTTTGTACGTCCTAAACTTAAACATATAAATATAATAAACTTGTTTATCGTTATTATGGCAAAAATGTAAATAAACCTATTTACTAAAAGAAATGTATGTCAAACAAACTTATGTATAGACAAAATACGCTATCTACACTAATTAATATTATTGAACAGAGTTTCTGTGATCAATTCTTTTTTTTGCTGACCCAAACGACGAATTATGTTCCAATTACGTAATTCATTTTGGACACAGAAATCTTCATTTAACTCTTCCGGTAAGGCAAAATCATCATCTCTTAGATATTTTGCAATATTATGCAAGACAACGCAAGAGATGACAATTGGGGCAATTTTCTCTAGTTTGCTACGAACTTTATAGTGCAAAATAGGAAACCTAGCTTTTAATTGTCCAAAGCACCTTTCAATTATAACACGTTCTCGATAAAAAATCTTATTATAGTGTTGCTGAGCAGGAGTCGCTGGATTTCTCCACGGTACCATAAGCCAGGGAGCTATGGGATAACCATCATCTTCTAATAACAAACAGTCTTCCCCAGCGTTTTTCAAACACTCATATACATTGGAGTTGTTAAAAATCCTGCTATCATGTACGGATCCTGGCCACTGATAGTCTATACTTGTAAATATTTCGTGTACGTTGCATGTTGCTTGAACGTTTAAACTGGCAAATCCCTTCCTATTGACATACTCATCACCGAATTCGCCATATTTAGGGATCCTGATGTGGGTGCAGTCAATGACCCCAATAGCATTTGGAAATTGGTAGGGGAAGTTCGGGTAGCCCCGGACACTTAAGCAAAAATGCATTTTTTGACGAAAATATGTTCCTGATCATAAAAACAGATCATATATCTAAAAGTAGAAGCCCTAAGCAATTTAAATATGGCATAATTAAAGGGTAAAAGTTAAGAAAATAATATTCACAGGACATTTAAAAAAAGTAACCTTTTATTAGTAAAAAAAAATTGGAGGGTAACCCCGGACGCTTATAACATTCGTCAAACAACTGTTAAAACTTTAATAATTATTTCGGAATTCTGCAAAAGTCACACATATAATTCTGAGCAGATAACGGTACATCCGCACACTCCTCGTGGGCCCAGTTTTTGCACTTATGGCACTGTATCCAGTCTTCTTCAAAAGTTTCGTGGCATACAAGGCAAGCAACTGTTTCTTTGGAAGATTCTTTTTTTGTAGAACTTACTTGATGCGTGTTTTTCTTTTGACCAGTCTTGTTTTTCTTTTCAAATTTAATTTTTTTAGTTGCTCTTTTTACTTCTAAACGAGCTTCTTTTTCTTTCTGTGCATTTTTCTTCTGCTCTAAAACATCTTTAAAAGGTGACGACGTTAGAATTTCACTTTTCTCCGTTCTCCTTTTTCTACTCTCAATTCTTTTTTGAGTGCAATTGGGAACTGGTGAAATTTTTTTCAAAACATTGATAGCTTTCCGGGCATCTGGGGAAATTGTCGAAGCTAATATATAGTCACTGGTTCGTTGTGTAGAAGTAGGAATCCGAGGTGGAGTCTTGGGGACTACGAATGGATGACCATGCGATTCTGCGGCTGATGCATCTTCTTTTTTTAAAGATGTGGTGCAATCTTCTGATCCTTTAGTGTTAGAAGCCATGATTTTAGAGATGCTGCAAGCAGGCACGGAATGAACTTCAGCGGATACTGTCATTTGTTTTAAAGATGCAACATTATCTTCTGGTGTTTTGGTATTTGGAGGTACGATTTTAAAAATGGTGGACGAATCGTTGCTACAAGAAGGCATTGGATAAACTTCAGCAGGTAATATTTCTTGGTTTTGTGTAATATTTTGGTCTTCTTTTTCTGGAATTTCTGTAACTTGGGATGGCAGGAAGTCGAGATCTGAAAATATATTTCGGTTGAAAGGATGTATTCCAGTGCAGGAAAAGCCTTTTTGCGCAATTTCAAGGCGAGCACACCGTGTAAACGCTTGCGAGATGAGTGCTGAGATATCAAATTGTCCAATTCTAGAACCAGGATGTTGCCTCATCCATGACGCACATGCCTCATTATAAGCATTTTTGAATGGCTTCATAAAAGTTCTATCTAATGGTTGTATCTTATGAGTGGTATGTGGTGGAGTGCTTAGCATGTGAATATTATTTTCCCGTGCAAATAGAATAACTTGCAAATCTTTGTGACTGCCATGTCCATCCAAGATTAGGAGAATCGGATTTGTTTGGCTTGGCTTGGCATACATGACAAAGTGTTTTAACCATATTAAGAAAACACTGCTGTCCATCCAACCATTGGGCTGAGCAACACCAACGGCTTCTTCAGGAGCCCCAAACATTAATCTGTCGTTCATTCTCATTCGTTTGAATATGAGAAGAGGAGGAACAAATAAGCCTGTTACGTTCATGCACATCATTACAGTCACATTTTGGCCTCGCTCAGCTGATATCAATTTGCCGACTTGTTTTCTTCCCATCTGGGCCAGTACTTTTTGATTTTTCTGAACGCAGGATACTCCAGTTTCATCCGCATTATATATGCAAGAAGGCGGAAAGTTGTGGGTATTTCTCAGAAAATCTAGTTTGTCGTAAAATAAATCGACTTGGGGTTTATTAAACCCAACAGCTCGGGCCAAGCTTGTTGCCTCTGGTAGCCGTAAAGATAAATCTGGATGCCGCTTTAGGAAGTGGTAATAAAAATCCTTTCCAGCTGCTCTCTTATCTATATTAAATCTATGTTCAATTTTTAAATTAACGGCAAGATCAAAAGCTAGCCTAAGAAATTCTTTTTTTGTCAATGGCATCAATCTGCTCTCCAAATCTTTAATATGCTGAACTAAAATATTTTCATATTATGAGGTAAATGTTGCCATAAATCTGCCGATTTTTGGTTTTGATGTTATTTCTAAACCCTTGCGAAGTTTACTGACTCTATCACCAAGGCTACTCTTTGGAACACTAAACGTGTCCGCCGCTTCGCGAATACTGTTGTGCTGTTCCATAACAAATCTAATAGCCTGAAGCATGGTTTGCTCTGTCCAAAAGCCTCGATTTGTTTTTCGGTTAGCCATAATTTTTAATCTGAAACAACAACAATGGGTAATTAATTTTTATGTCAGCGAATCATATAAGTAAATATTTAAGAGAAATAGGTAAATACCATACAGAGTTGTAAATATATATGCATAGGTACCTAATACAAATAAGAGAAAACAAAAGCACTTTTTTCTTAGTGTCCGCGGCTACCCGAAATATGCGTGTCCGTACATACCCGAAAAGCGCATATTTGTTAAAATATTAAAGTCAGGTTCAATCAAACAGTAAACGATTTTCGGCATGACCATTTATCACTAACACATTACCTTCGGCAGAACAAAATTCAAATTAATATTTACTTACCTCAGTACTTTTTCAGAAGCTCATAAATGTTACACAGAACACTGTTAAACGTTAGAAATTTACAAAAACCGTCATAACTTTTAAAATAAACGTCTAGCAGCACTAGTAACTGAGTCGCACTAACCTTGGCAATAGCAGAGTTGATCGAGCATACATACGTATTACTATCCAGCCTAAAAACATTACATATCGCCGTGTCCGGGGCTATCCGCCGTCCGGGGCTACCCGAACTTCCCCTATTTTTGGGGCCATGAATTTTTAGCCTCAATAAGTTCGGCCCTAGTCTTGGGAAATTTTATCCATATGTTTGCCTTACTTACAATTGCATTCATAACGTATGTAGAAGTTTTGGAGACACTGGTTTGATGAACACCAATTTCTTCACCAACTGCATAAAACTTGGGTCTGCCACGACACGAAGAAAAATTTTCATTTTGTCTAAAGCCGATAAAGCTTCACCACGTGTTTCACCCCTTTCTTCCAGGAAATGGTTTGCAAGCCACTGTACATTTTCATGATTAAAACGATACAATTTTCGATAATCGTCTTATACACATTCCTTGCGTACTTTGTAAACTTTCACTTTACGATTTAAAAATTCTGCCATTTTAGGATGAAAACCGGACAAATACAACAACAAAGCTGATCTAAGCAAATGTAAGGATGGTCTAGTCTAGTGCATGCTTCAAAATTTACCAGCAATAGCTTATATGGCAAAAGCAATTGCCACCTTTATTCATATTATGTAAGGGAAATGCCACAACATTTCTAAGCAAAACGTTTTGCTTCCAGCTTTTCCTTCCGTTTGAAGCAATTACTACAAGGTCAAGTAATTGCTAAACATTTTATTCATTTCAAATTAAGCATTTGCTAATATTTTTTAAGAAAAAGCAATTGCTAAATTTTTATTCATTAGGCCCATTGTATATTAATTTTTTTAGTCCCCTTAAATTTGAGGCAATTGCTGTTCTTTAGATTTGTTATAGTAAAGCGACAAATTATTATAGCGTATAGGTTTGATTTTAACATTCATATTTGTTTGCTATCGCACTTTTAAATAAACCCAAAAATATACTTACATTCATCGTTTTTCTGTTAAAAATACATAGTTTAAACGACAAATGTACTAAAGTTTCACAAGTATTATTAGGTTTTCAGCAATTGTTAAAATAATGTTCTTATAGACAAAATACGAGTGTTATAATTTCTAAGTGAATATAATTTATAGCAAATTACAAATAAATTCAAACTTACCTTTTCCCGTTCCAACATTCTTTTTAACTTTTGCCTTTTCCCGCCGATAGATCCCTTTAAACTCTCTATTTTTTTTGGATCTCGCCGACGTCCCTGTTAAGTATTTCCGCAATTTCCCGCCAATCATCTCCTTTTTTAATTTTGTTGTAGTACATCTCATGTCTAACTTTCCACAATACAGGCCTTTTCTCGAATTCTTTAATCAATTGCAAACACATATCTTGGGAAAAATCCATTTGGTCGGGACAGTTCGCGGCCAATGTTTATAGACGCTACTAAACCCGTCCAGACTGAGCACGAATTTCCTTTGATGGGCCGACAACTCTCGGATCGGCTGGCGCACCACATGAGCGTGTTTGGCGCGGTGTGTGCGTTTGTCTACATCTAAATGCTCATTCGGTGCAAAGTGCTCATTCGGCGCAAAGTGCTCATTCGGTTCGCTTGCTCAGATGTGTACGCGGCTTTACACGACTCATAGTCACATTACTATACAAAAACTAACATAATATGTGCAAAAACTTGCGCTATTCCTGGGTGTTGTGTTAAGGCTGGTTCGTAGGCCTCTCAAAGCCTAGACTTGGAAAGCTGCGACAGGTGTGATCGGCTGCACCAATGTTAACCTTCTCCCTTGATCGAATGATCCGTTCGTGAACTACAGCATGGAGCAATTCTGGATCTTGCAACAGGAACTGGGTGGATAGCAGCAATTAGCGTACCGCAGACAGGGATAACAATAAAACCCAAGTCAACGATTAAAAATTAGAACATAAGAAGAAAAAAAGAAGAAAAAGAAAGAAACCCCTGAAACAAAAGAAGATAATTACTCATCTCCTAATTTAGGGTGACTCGGTACCGCACAACTTTTCACGGTTAAAACATATCAGCAAACTTTTCCTGGTACAAAAAGGGCTCCTTCTTCCACGCTTGCACAAGTATAAAGAAAGATGTGCCACTTCCTGTAGAGTCAAAATGGGCGGCTGGCGGTGTTGCCACATATCCGCGAAATACCCGTACCTAACGATCTGTGATAATAGAAGTTTCCAATTTAAAATATGATTCCACGGATCTGAAACCTACCGGGATAACCCAGGAATTTTATTGTTTTCAATATTAATCACTAAGTGTCACCTCGTGACGTCATAACTGAGTGTAATTTAAAAATTCCTAAAATACCGGACTGGCAACGTGTACCAGAAAATCGCAAATAACTACTGTAACGTCCCCTGTATGCTTATACGTCAGAATTTGACAACACTCGTACGTCAGAACCTGTCAATTTAAATAAACAAACAACAAACTTCAATCAAAATAATCGAGAAGAAAACCATCTCAAAATAACGATAACCGAACAAAAGTAAGTTCCTTTTTAGATTTCCTATGACATATTACCTAGAACAAATATATACATTGCATGTCATGTGTTTCTTAACCTAAAAGAACTCATGAAATTACGTTTGTTTTCAAAGCGAATATTTTAGATAATCCGCTATAACTGTGAGACAGGAGCCTTCGAGCCTTGCATAGATCATTCAATTCTTACTTTACTATTCCTGCTAGAATCTATGCTAGAAAGCTCATAAATTCCACACAAAACTAACCAACAACACTTGTGTCATTTTAGTGTAAGAAACGACAAATAGGGCTTCAAAAACCCAAAGAATTTATACTAAAACTAATAGAAGAGTGCTCCCTTGAGCTACCAACCTACATACAGAAGGCTACTCCCTAAGTTGACCGAGAAGAGACTTCTCGGGGATTCCTTTTGATCAAATCCTAAACAACTCTTCGAAGGCCCTGCTGTACCGAAACAAAGTGGATAGACGAAAACGAAGAAAGAAGGGTGATAAAGAGGTCAGTTGACAAGAAGGTGGGACTAGTTCTAGAACTAGAAGCCAAAGGACAATGCGCTATTGCCAGGGTATCGACTCTCTTTAGTTTATACACTCAGAGCATATCTAGTGTTTAGTAAGTTATATGTTAAAAATTGGTAAGCGCCTCCGCTTTACTCAATCATTACGGAGCCTAATTAAAAGCTTCGTGCCACAAAAACAAACAAAGCAAGATCATTGACTTATTTTAGGCTAAACCAGGGACTTCGGCCGAAAGCCCCAGTAGTTTTTATGGCAAACTACCACGCCGAAACAGGCAGGAAACCTGGAATAAAATAACCAACAAGAAAACGAACTTAATGACCAACTAAAGCCATCAGGACGGTATTTCTAAGGAATCAACCACTAGATAGATAGATAGATAGATAGATAGATAGATAGATAGATAGATAGATAGATAGAAACGTCTTTATTTTAACCTCGGCGAAGGTCAGCAGAGCTGTTTACTTAACCGAGCATACATTATAAATTTACAAAACTTAACAAATTTGAAAAATACCTACATATTATGATTAGAATTCTAATTACATTTAATATATTATCTAGTAATAATTTAGAAATATGACAGTAACAGTTGGCAAATAAATTCTAGCATGTATATAATAATGCAACACTATTTTAACTTATTTTGTATCTATTTATTTATTGATATTGACCTAGCAAGAAATATTTATATCTAGATTTAAATAAAAGTAAGCTTAGATTATCAAGCTTGTTGACCATGTCAGTATTGTATATTTTAGGAGCCAGATAAGAAAAACTGCGTTGAAAGAGGGCAGTTCGGTGCTTTGGTAGATTTAATAGATTATTAAAACGCGTTGTGCGATTATGCGTGGAATGTCGGAAATTAAGTTTCCGACGAAGATATTGAGGAATTCCACTTCCAAGTAACCGATGAAGGAAACAAGCAAAATGCAATTTTTGTCTATCCATGATTTTAAGCCATTTAAGCTCAGGCAGTTTATAGGTGACATGATCCCTTGCTCTCAGTCCGTAAATAAATCGAATACAGGAATTCTGAATTCGCTGTAGTCTATTCTTACATTGCAAATCTAGACACGGTCCATAAACAAAGTTACAATAATTAGCATGAGAAAGAACAAGTGTTTCACAGAGGGTTTTTCTTAAATAAGGTCTCAAGATATTTTTACTTTTATAGAGATTTCTGAGAGAGAGATATGACTTTTGAATAACTTTACTCACTTGACTTCTAAACCTAAGTTTGGTATCAAATATAACACCCAAATTTTTATATTCTTGCACAACAGGTATCACGCTTCCAGCCATATCTACTTTCATATTTTCCATTGCCCATTCACTATCAGAACCAAAAAAAATAACTGCTGATTTGCTAGGGTTTAATTTTAAGCCGCTGTTTAGAGAATAGTCATAAACTGATTTTAGACATTGTGTGAGTTTACCCCTTGCCTCAATATCACTGGATTGATTAAAACTTATGCGTAATTGTGTATCATCGGCATACCTTTGCATATCACAGTCCTTCACATGTTGGTTCATGTCAATCGTATACACTACGAAAAGTAATGGCCCCAGAATGGAACCTTGTGGTACACCCCTTCCTACAACCCTAAAACTAGAACGCTTGCAATCCAAGAAGACGAACTGAGACCTATCTGCCTGATATTCTCCAAAAAACTTCACCGAAGACTCATCGAAGCCGAGGGAGCGAAGCTTAGCACATAAGAGACCATGATCAAGCGTATCAAACGCTTTACTATAATCAAGTAATATCAGCGCTGAAGTTTCACCCCTATCGGCAGCTTCAATAAGATCATCCAAAACCTTCAACAGAACAGTTGCCGTGCTGTATCCTCTACGAAATCCAGACTGAGATAAGGGAAACAGATTGTTTGTATCGAGATACTCAGTTATCTGAAGATAAATAATCTTTTCAAACACCTTGGATAAAATAGACAACAAACTAATAGGCCTTAAGTCGGAGACGTCCTTTGGGTGGTTTACTTTAGGTAGGGGTACTACCATGGCAATCCTCCATCTAGATGGAAACAAAGATTTCGTGATACAGACATTAAATATGTGAACCAAAAATGGCACAATCACTGGACAACACAATTTAATCATGTGGAGAGATAGTCCATCCGCCCCCGATGCGTTCGATTTCAATTCTGATATGGCCTTTAAAACTTCATCATCCGTAACAGATTCCAATCTAAAAATGCTAGTTGATCCAGTGGTCTGATATTTTTCGACGAGCTCGTCATTGACAGGTGGTGCAATGCTCTTTACGGATTCGATAAAGTAATTATTTATATGGTCTGGCTTGTTCAAATTGCTAGGCAAGCTTATATTGATTTTACTTTTGTTATAAACATTTAAATTGTTTAGGGCGCCCCAAAGATCTTTTTTATTATTATTTTGTGCAACAAAATTGACATACGCTTTTTTTTCATTACGAACAGCCTGAGTAAATAAATTTCTCATCGCTTTGTATGCCTCCCAGTCTAGAACAGTCCTGGTTCTCTTATACCTAGACATTAATTTGTTACGCTCTTTTTTTGATAATTTTTAAGACGTCTGTAAACCACGGTGCCTTCGGCTTCGTCACACGCACTTTACACAGAGGCGCATGACTATCAAACAATTGTAATATTTGATCAGTGAGTAAATCTACCTTTTTATGAAGGCATTGTGTGTCATAAATTTCCCCCCAATTAGTATTTATTAAATCAGCATTAAATAGATCAATGTCAAAATATTTAAAGTTTCTAAACTCTACAATTTTTGGTGCCCTGGAAGACACCTTGCCCTTAATTTTGCAATAGGTAAGCTGATGGTCTGTAACATCATGCATATCAAGATGTATAACATCTCCATCTAATAAATTTTCACTGGATAAGAGAATCAAATCAATCAGGCTACTGTGTCCACCCGAGAATCGTGTAGGAGCTTTAACCACCTGACGCAGTGAATAGAAAGCAAGAAAAGTGTCGAACATACTGACTGAACTAGTAGCACATAAAAGATTAATATTTAGGTCACCCATAATTATTATTTCATCAGATAGGGGAATTATAGTGGAAACAGCATTCTCCAACAAATCAAGCCCATTTACCAAATTACCTTTAGGTGGGCGGTAAAGAACACCTAATCCAAAATTAATGCCACCTACCCTTACTGTCAGCCAAAGTTGCTCAATAGAATCGCTTTTATCCCCAACATCAACCACACTTACGGGTAGATCATCCCTAATATAGATTCCGACACCACCCCCCCGTGATCCTCGATCGGCTCTAAAAAATTTATAACCATCGATGAACAGTTGACAATCATATATATCATCAGAAAGCCACGTTTCCGACACTCCCAAAATATCCAATTGCAATCTAAAAATGGTATCTCTTAAACTATTTATACTGGGTAAAAGTGAACGTATATTCACATGACCGATAATTAAATTACTTGCATTAGCCATTATATTTATACAAAGGAAGCAAAAAAAGCAAGTAATAAAACCTACTTTATACCGTAAATAAAAACTTAAGCTAATAGTTCATTTAAAGCGGCTTCATTTTTTATAAGAACAGCGTTATCACCATCGTTTTTGCGAATCAACACTTTGCCGTTGCGATGCCACACATACTTGTAGCCTAACTCTTTCAATGCCTTCGCTTTTTTGAAAAGATTATAAATCTCCTTTGTTAGTTCTTCGTCGATAAAAATTGGAGCTTCAGATATTCCCAAACCACATTTTATGGGCGTAATTTTTCCTTTTTTAGAGCGTGCAGTTAAAATGCGATTTTTAAGGTCCAAGTTTTTCAAGGTAACGGTAACTTTAATGCCATTTTGTGTATTAAACTGGCGTATATTGTCAAAGTCGTCTACCGTCACAGGAACATTCAAGGAAGTACAAAGTTTGACGAAATCGTCCGGAGATGCCTTATTATTATCTCCATTCAGTGGAAATTCAGAAATGCATAAATTTTGCTTAATTTTACTTAAATTTTGATTGTTAAGCACACTCTCCAATTTTTGAACCTTTTCCTTCAAGATCTGATTATCCTTGGATATTTCGGCGAACATCTCAGACATTATCTTATTACGCTTTCTTTCTTCTTCATACAGGGTGGCTGATTAGTGCGAGGAAGTCCAATATCTCCGTTGTTCTTAGAAATATCGAAATTTATTAAATACAGAGGTTCTATGATAAACAAAACCGCACATTTTAAAAATATTTTTGGATATACAGAATGCGCCAAAAAAGCAGGGCATCATGAAAGTATATTTTTTTAAATGGTACCACTAACTTTTTTTTATCCCATCGAATTCGGTATAAAATTATACATAAGATATGATATTTTATTTTGGTGATTTATACGACGTTGTCAGATTAATCAATTTTTCCTAAAATTTTCTCGGAAAACATCATATCAAAAAAAATTATTTTAAAATATTACTAATCTAAACTAAAAAAGAAAATTTTATATTTTTATACACCTTAGAGGTGTCCGAATGATTCTACCCGAACAAAGTATTAATATCGTATACAGAGTGTTTTTTACATCGGGACAAATGTGGCAATCTTTAAATAAATATTACTCGTTTTTTTCAAATGGAACACCCTGTATATTATAATGTCAGTTTACAGATAATTGCAACCACTTCAAATATGCAATTATAATAAATGCTCTAAAACGCATCGTTCTTTTAATATTTTATGTTTTAATTCAAAATGTAAAAATATCGGCACTTTCAATAAGTTGGCCATGAGTTAAACAAAAAATAATAAATTGTAACAACTGAATTAAAAAAAAACTATAATAAATGTTCAATATGACCTCCATTAACATCTAAACAGGTCTCTAAGCGTTCTTGAAATGATCTACTAACTTCATTTAATACATTGTTGTTGATATTCCGAAAAACTTGTGTTATTCGGTCCTTCATATTCTCTTTTGTGGTTGGTGGCACTTTATACACTTCATCTTTGACGTATCCCCACAAGAAGAAGTCCATTTTTGTTAGGTCTGGAGATCGAGGTGGCCATTGAAATGGTCCACCTCTACCTATCCATCTATCAGGGAACTCATTATTTAAATGTTCATGAATTAGTGCCGTATGGTGGACTGGAGCTCCATCATGTAAATACCACATTCTTTCTTTTACAAAATTTGGCAAATTATATAACAAGCGTGGTAACTCATTTTGCAAAAAATCCAAATAGACTAGTCCAGTTACTCGTGTTTCAAAAAAATAAGGACCGATTACATAATTTCCAACTATTCCACCCCACGCATTTAGTGACCATCTGGTTTGACTATGAGTTCTAATAAAAAATGGGTTGGCGGTTGCATAGTAATGAAAATTATGCCTGTTGACATTTCCATTCTTATGAAATGTAGCTTCGTCAACGAACAATACATAATTGAAAAAATACCTGTCTTGCTGAATTTTTTGTTGAGCCCATTCACAGAAAGTAACTCTATTTCCATAATCCTGATCGTTCAGCTCTTGCATCAGTTGAATGTGATATGGGTGCATTTTATTTTTACTTAAAATATTTTGTACAGTCCAACGTTTTATATCCGTTTCATTTGAAATTATTCTTTGGGAGATATGGGGATTTTCAATTACTTTCAGCAGCACGGTTAATTCATTTTCTTCTGTATAAACACTTTTAGTTCTTTCAGATTTTTCATATTCAACTTTTCCGGTCCGAGAGAAACGATCCATTAATTTATCCAATGCCTCTTTTCTTGGTTGCCTTCTATCAGGATACGTTTCCCGATAAAGCCTTGTAGCAAGTAGAGAGTTTCTGTCACTTGCTCCTAGTATAAAAACCATATCAACCAATTCGTCTGTAGAAAAATTCATAGCGTTTCAACAAAAGAAATTTTTGATCTATAATACTAATCTTAACACCATAAATACACCACAAAATATGTCAGAAATCTAAATTCATTATGATTATGACAGCACGTATTGTTGATTTTTGTTTAACTCATGGCCAACTTATTGAAAGTGCCGATATTTTTACATTTTGAATTAAAACATAAAATATTAAAAGAACGATGCGTTTTAGAGCATTTATTATAATTGCATATTTGAAGTGGTTGCAATTATCTGTAAACTGACATTATAATATACAGGGTGTTCCATTTGAAAAAAACGAGTAATATTTATTTAAAGATTGCCACATTTGTCCCGATGTAAAAAACACTCTGTATACGATATTAATACTTTGTTCGGGTAGAATCATTCGGACACCTCTAAGGTGTATAAAAATATAAAATTTTCTTTTTTAGTTTAGATTAGTAATATTTTAAAATAATTTTTTTTGATATGATGTTTTCCGAGAAAATTTTAGGAAAAATTGATTAATCTGACAACGTCGTATAAATCACCAAAATAAAATATCATATCTTATGTATAATTTTATACCGAATTCGATGGGATAAAAAAAAGTTAGTGGTACCATTTAAAAAAATATACTTTCATGATGCCCTGCTTTTTTGGCGCATTCTGTATATCCAAAAATATTTTTAAAATGTGCGGTTTTGTTTATCATAGAACCTCTGTATTTAATAAATTTCGATATTTCTAAGAACAACGGAGATATTGGACTTCCTCGCACTAATCAGCCACCCTGTATTTTTCATTAATATAGTCCATAGACCTCTTTACCTCCCTTACTTCACTCTGCAATTCCTTTATCAGACCCTTAAGTTCGGCCATATCATCCCCATTAGTTCTAGGCGATGAGATAAACACCGACGAACGCCTACCTCCTTGGATGTCACAGTCATTGCAAATTCTTTCCGATTCCAATCTTTCAATATTCTTGGCAACGCTGTTAAAAATGTGACCGAAATTACAGAGCCTACTCTTAGGTCCAAAGTCCAAATCGACTATGCTGTAAGTACAATCTATAGATGAAATGTAAGGGGATGGCAGTGCAACTATAGAGCTAAAAGTTATTACACACTAGTGCATTCGTGAATTTTAATTAATTAAATCGACTCCTCACACATATCATGTAAATCTCCTTCGCCAATTTATCAGGAACAAGTTTATTATTTTTACACTATACACTATTGTTTTAATACGAAAATTACACGTTACAGGTTATGTTTATGAATCGGCAGATGGTGCAGTAGACACTACCCATATGTGAAGTAAAACCGAAGCTTCCCAAGCATTTAATTCAAAATATGGTAATAAAAACCTGCGACATCTAAAATTTTTTATGCAGTAAGTATTTGTAAACAAGGTGCATCAATAGTTAAGTGTTTTGGATAATTTTCGGATCAAGTAAATTTGAAAATTTTAAATTATTGTTACTTTCAGTATAGGTTAGATGATTAAAAGAGGGCTGTGAAAAAAACAAAACACTAAAGAAAATCGTGAAACTCGGCTTTACTGTAAGCGTCGTTTAGCCAAACAGAACGTAGTTGTGTAGTGTCGCTAAATAAAATAGTTTTTAAACAAACGGTTTGATACTAAAAGTTCCTACTACTGCTCCAAACGTTCAAGAGGATGAGTGATACAAGCATCTTATCTGCTATGAATGATTGCAACGATAAGTCTAGCTGTGATCTTTTAACTGACTATTCTGAAAATACCTATCACTCAAACAACAAAGGTGGCGAGATTAGAAAACATTCTGCATACCACTATCTAAACCTATAAAAGATCATTTTTAAGCTTATCTCCACCCTAAAACTTGATAAAAAAACTTTGAACCCCAACGCAAGTTAGTATAATTCTCATTCTTTTACTGTTCGACTCCTCTTTTTGTCTTTGATGATATAATGAATAATGAAGCTCATGAAAAAATACTATAGAGTGATAAAAATACCAAACTATGGTGGAGTACTGTGTTTTCAGTATCCCTATGTGATTCCTATCATGAAATCTCATCGCAATGTTACCACAATTTATGAAAATGAAGATGAAAATAGAAGTACCTATCTGGACAAGAAGAAAACTGCAGAACTATTCGAAGATGCTAAATTGGCCAGGTATGAGCTTTAATTTAATATAGAGTTTCTGGGGCCAGCTTCTCTGTTCTGTTATAGGTTTTTCCCACAAATCTAAGGCCTAAAGTTTGCTTTCTATTGAAGTTCTTCGATGCTAGCTGCTTTGCATTAGTAAGCAGAAAGATCTATTTACTATAACTGGTCTGTATATGTTAAACGATTTAAGATTTTATGATTGGCCTGTTCTCTATTCTGGGAGTCCCATGGTACCTATCTACTTACAGCAAAATCATTATGAATTTTTTTTAAAGTTTGTTCAGGTTAGAGTAATAGACACATTTTTTATTTTTACTCCTCCAGGGTGGGCAGGTGCACTTCCCCCGTACATTGTAGATGCAATTTTGTCCCACTTTATGAGGCAAATTCATCTAGGTACTTGTTAAAGTTACTACTTAAAATATATTTAATATTCTAAAAAGAAATAACAGGAATAGTATTGCAATACTATAAATAAACTGGTGGTATTTATTACATATTAATTGAAGGGTGTAGCGAATTTAAAAATTGTATGAATATATAGAATTTGCCTTTCAACAACGAAGCACATGCAACAAATAGATAATGTCCTTCCGCCTTCTTGCCCTCACCCCTATGGCGCATATACAAACTTTAATAATGCAGTGCCGCAACCAAGGGGGGGGGGACTACCGGGCTGCACCCCCCGGAGAGAGCTTAGCTCGTGTCGTGTAACTACCTGTATACTAGAAAAATATACTCATTACTACCTAAGATAGGTAAAATTATAAAAAAAATGAAACGACTCTGACTGTTTTTGTGATTTTCTGCTGTGTTTTCTATTTTTCTTACTTAAAAACCAAGCATCATCTTGAAAGAAGGGTGTGGCACCCAAAAACTTTTCGCACAACCCCCACCGAGCTTATTTGCTGGTTGCGCCACTGATGATGAGTATAATACAATGTTCTTCAAAAGAAATTATAGCAAACCCCGTTCCACAGAAAATTGCGATATATATCATAAAAAAATAGGAACCCTAGCCTGTTAAACGAAGGAACTAAATTTACACGACCGTGCGCGTGTCTATTTTCTTTGGCTACCCTCGTCCCTTCTGAAAAGCATTTTGTCACCACCCATGGTGTTCACGAAATAATTGAATTATGTTTCGCGAACTCGCCGACTCACAAACTTTTCAATTTCCGCTACTATATGAACTTAATACCGGATCTTGATTATAATCATATCGGTTATGTTTATGAATCGGCAGATGGTGCAGTAGACACTACCCATGTGTGAAATAAAACCCCAAGCATTTACTTCAAAATATGTTAATAAAAACCTGCGACATCTAAATTTTTTACGCAGTAAGTATTTCTAACAAAATGCATCAATAGTTAAGTGTTTTGGATAATTTTCGGATCAAGAAAATCTGAAAATTTTAAAATATTGATACTTTCAGTATAGGTTCAGGAGTCGATTCGTGACCTCGCAAGGTCGTACTAAGGTGGTTCTGTTATATTTTCCGATTGTGTTTGAATTGAGTTCATAATAAATTTTAAAAATAATACCAATATAAAAGTGAGTGATTAGTGAACAGTTGTTGAAAAAAAAAATCGGTAAAGGTATTATCTATTGTATTTAAAACGAGTGTTTTTAGTTCAGCACCGCCGGAATTTTCTTATCTATTAATTTGTATCGCTGGTTGTGATACGCGGCAAGGTTGCCAATACATGGACTTTTTACCCTATGATGGCTCCGTCAACTAGAAACAAAAATTTAATATGCGAATATTGTGAGACAACCATCTCAAAGGCAACAATGAAAATACTTTGTGACCAGTGCAAGAAATATGTTCACCTACAGTGTGCTGATATAAGCGAGGTAGAAGCTCGGCTTATGAAAGAGCAGAAAAAAATGTGGAATTGCAGGAAATGTAAGAGGTTTAGTATTGCTGGGTTGAAGCATAGCAGTTCAACTCGTGTGAGCCTCTCTCCAGCACATGAAGGAGGCGTAGACTCCGCTGCCATACACTCAATTCTGGTTCAGCTGAGAGCTGATATATGTGCTCTGAAAACAGATATGAATGACGTTAAAACATCACTAGATTTCTTCAATACTATGTATGAGGAGCAAAAACAAATGAACAAGGTACTTAGTGAAATTATCGATGATGTAAAGAAGGAAAATCAAAAACTAGGTCGTGAGCTTTTGGTTGCCCAGAAGAAGATGGCAGAAATGGAATCTGTGAAAATAAGCCATAGTGTAGTCATCAATGGTGCGTTTGATAAAAATGATACCGAGGAGATCCTAAGGGAGAAGTCTTTAAAAGTGTTTAAGTGCGTGGATGATGAATTTGATGATAACTCTGTGAGTCAAATTAAACCGTTGCTCATGAGAGAAAAAGCACCAGTGGTTACCATATCTTTTAAAAGTAATGAAGTTATGAAAAAGGTGTTACAAAGAAAAAGGCGTGAGAAAAGAAATCTAACCACCCAAATGTGCGGTATTAACGATGATCAATGTTTAGTATATTGTCACGCCGGGGGCGTTTAGTCCTAGAGGGGTACGTGGGGGTTGAAAAGATAAGGCGAGCTGTAAAAAACAACAACCACTTTATTAACTATTCCTTTTAGCATTCACATTTACCAGGTAGCCCGTAGAATGCCGAGCATGGTCAAATGGGCCGTCGAGGGGGTGCGTCCGGGACTCCTAGGGGAGTTTACCTAGGACGGGTACCGTGGTCAGTCGGGTGGACTTGGCGCCCCGACGGGTTTGGCAGGATGGAGAGTTGGCGTAGACCGTATTGGCTGTTGCCGCTCCAGGATAGGGTTGTAGGCAGGAAGGGGGATGGAGAGTTGGCGTAGACCGTATTGGCTGTTGCCGCTCCAGGATAGGGAAGGTTGACCAAGTCGAAAGACGAAGGTGCCTTACCCACCGTGCGCTCGGGTTTTTATACACCAAAAGTGCTGACCATTGTTTGGTTGCACTTGACCGTGAGCGTACAGTGGGTTAGAATCTCGACGACGCACAGTGGTCTAGAAGTGTAAAAGATGGTGGGCGGCCATTTGGTTGACATGCCCCCCCTTCGAATAGCGTTGGACCCCAATGCTTTAAGTTAGGCTAGGCATTCTTTACAATTTTAGGTTTATACAAATGTTACTTAAATATATATTATGTGCCTACCCGTTCCCGGAGAGCTTGATCTGCCTATCAAGTTCACACCAAGCAGCCTACCAGGACCAAGACGTCGGAAAGAATTCTTCAACCCCACCCCACAAGGATCCTGACAATTGGTGAATGCGCCAATTCCTGACAGTGGTGAAGGTAGAAAAATCAATCTGTGCCCGGCGCCTCCACCATGTCACGCCGGGGGCGTTTAGTCCTAGAGGGGTACGTGGGGGTTGAAAAGATAAGGCGAGCTGTAAAAAACAACAACCACTTTATTAACTATTCCTTTTAGCATTCACATTTACCAGGTAGCCCGTAGAATGCCGAGCATGGTCAAATGGGCCGTCGAGGGGGTGCGTCCGGGACTCCTAGGGGAGTTTACCTAGGACGGGTACCGTGGTCAGTCGGGTGGACTTGGCGCCCCGACGGGTTTGGCAGGATGGAGAGTTGGCGTAGACCGTATTGGCTGTTGCCGCTCCAGGATAGGGTTGTAGGCAGGAAGGGGGATGGAGAGTTGGCGTAGACCGTATTGGCTGTTGCCGCTCCAGGATAGGGAAGGTTGACCAAGTCGAAAGACGAAGGTGCCTTACCCACCGTGCGCTCGGGTTTTTATACACCAAAAGTGCTGACCATTGTTTGGTTGCACTTGACCGTGAGCGTACAGTGGGTTAGAATCTCGACGACGCACAGTGGTCTAGAAGTGTAAAAGATGGTGGGCGGCCATTTGGTTGACAATATATAAATGAACAATTACCCGTGGCAGCATACAAGCTTCTTAAGGAAGTCAAAATGTTAAGAGGTGCAGGATTTAAATATGTGTGGTGTTCAAGTGGCACCATCCTGGCTAGAAAGAACGATGGAGATAAACCTGTCAAAATTCGTGATATGGAGCACGTGAGTACTCTGCTGGAGACGCAGACTGCTTTTGAACTACCAGAATCATCAAAATTATAAGGTTTGCGTTTTTCTTTTTTCTTTTTCTGTATTATCCTTCCTCTTACTTTCATGGACCATAATTCTTTACTAGATTCCTTTAGAAGTGCACAAAATAAAGTGTGCAACCACCCTAATGATCTTAGATTTATTAGTAGTGAAAACAGTAATATAAATATCATTCATGTTAATATCCGAGGGATAAGAACAAACTTTAATAACTTGCTGCTACTACTTAGTTCTTTAGAAGTGGATTTCGATATCATCATACTGTCTGAAACGCATATTGTACAAAATGTAAACGAATTTAAAATACCACATTACTCAATTTTCTATAATGAAAGCACAGTTAATTGGTGTGATGGCACCATTATTTTTGCTAAAAATTACCTTGTTCAAAAAAGTCAAATTATTTGTGTAGAGTGTAGACAATATGAAATTTTTACGTGTTGAAATTATAAAACAGCATAAAAAGTATGATGTTATTGCAAACTATAGACTGCGTTCTCTGGATCCAGATGAATATTGGGGAATCTTGCATAAATTATTTTCTGAAAAACAATTTTCCGCATGCAGCGTAGAGATTTTTGCGGGAGATACCAATATTAACATTTTGGATTCAAAAATTAGGTACGTCAACGAATATCTAAGTTGCCTATCTAGCTTTGGGTATTTCCCATATATAAACAGTGCAACCAGAGCTACATCATCTACGTGTTTGGATCATTTTTTTGTTAAAGGGTCAAACAGCTGCGGAGGTTTAATTATTGACAGAGATATAACTGATCATTTTCCTATCATTTTAAATATACATTCTAGTGCCAATTGTGAAAATGCGCCCCAACGAATAGTACGCAGGAGGATTGACAGAGCCAGTTTGTGTAATTCTCTAAAAAGGGAATAATGGGATGGCATTCTGAAAGAAACGTCAAGCAGTGTAATTGCACAAAAACTAAGTGATACCATAAAAACTCATATTTCTAATGCCACAACGGTTGTACACATTGCAAGCAAAAAGAGATGTCTAAAGCCATGGATAACGCCTGGTTTGGTGAACTGTATCCGTCAAAGAAACATTCTAAAGAAAGAATCTTTTATAACAGCGGAATCATTACAAAGATACATCGACTATCGTAACAACCTGTCTAAAATTGTAACAAAAGCCAAAACTGATTTTTACAAAAACAAAATTAACAACAATTTAAATGATCCAAGAGCGGTCTGGAAGGTCATAAATGAGGCCACCAGTGAGTCAGTCGGTGATGAAAAGGTAAACGCAATAAGAACTAGTAACAATGAAATCACCACGGACTCTAATGTAATTGCAAAAGAATTCAATTGTTTTTTTAGTTCAATTGGTATAAATCTAGCAAAAAAAATAAATAAGCACAAAAACATAAATGGGTTACAAAAGAGAACAAATAATAACACAATATTTTTTAAGCCTATTACTGAAACTGATATGGTATGTATTATTAAAGATTTAAAGAACTTAAGCTCGTGTGGCGAGGATGGAATAACAACTGAAATTATAAAGGACAACCATCAGAACCTAATAAAACCACTTGTACATCTAATAAACTCCATCTTAACCACAGGTGAGTACCCCGATGTATTTAAAATGTCAGTTATAATTCCGCTATTTAAAAACGGGGACAAAACCGATGTCAATAATTATAGGCCGATAGCGTTAACAAGTGTGCTTAATAAAATTACTGAAAAATGTATTAAATTGAGACTCACTGATTTTATGGAAAAAAACAACATTTTATCGAAAAACCAATTTGGGTTTAGGACAGGATGTTCTACAGAACACGCACTGCATGAAGTTACCTCTTTCATTGCGGAGAGCTTTAATATGCATCAAAAGCCGATTGCAGTATTTTTAGACTTAAAAAAGGCGTTTGATACGGTGGACCACAGTATTTTGCTTGAGGCTTTGAATTATCTTGGGGTAAGGGGTTTGGGAAATAAATTATTTAAATCATATCTATCTGGACGTGTACAAAAAGTTAAGATTAAAGATATTTACAGTGATTCTACCGATGTACGCATTGGTGTGCCTCAAGGAACAGTACTTGGTCCTGTTTTGTTTTTAATTTATGTCAACAGCCTTCTGCAATGTCAAGACGTAGGAAAATCAATATGTTTTGCAGACGACACAGTTTTGCTGATCAGAGCACCGACCTGGCTTCTAGCATACCAAAAAGCTGAAAAAGCATTACATAAAATTAAATGTTGGCTTGATGAAAACCAACTTACATTAAATACAGATAAAACCGTTTTTATTGATTTTTCCATGAACTTAAGAGGAGCCTCAGATAGTAATACACTTCTGCTGCATGCTTCTTGTTCCTTACAACCTAATGAATGCACTTGTTAAGTTAAGAAATATTTTATCATTAGGTCTATTAAAATTGATTTACTGTGCACTGGTTGAGTCTCTCTTGAGCTACGGTATTGTCTGTTGGGGTGTAGCCTCCGAATCTGCTCTTGAACCCTTAATTGTTGCCCAAAAATACATCCTAAAAGTAATGTTCTTCAAACCCAAAAGGTATCCAACTGATGAGCTCTTTAAAGTTTCCAAACAACTTAAAATAAGAGAACTTTTTTGCTATCGTCTTATCATCTTTTCTGTACAAAATCAACTTTTTAAAAAAATAATTGACCATTCAATAGTGACTAGAGCAGTGAGTCGAATAGAACTCTATATACCATTTCAACATTTTAGCGTCACGCAAAGACATTTGAACTATATAGGTCCTATTATAATTAATATTATCCCTAAAGTGTTGTGTAACAAAGGAATGAAACATTCTGATAAACTTCGAATCAAGGAATGGCTGATTGGCAACTTCCATATTTTGTCTACAAAAATCTCCTGGCTTTAAGACCATCTAAGAAAAGAAAAATTTTTTTTTTCTTTTTTTTTCTTTGTTTTTCTTTTGTTATGTTATTTGATACTCTTTTATGCTGTTTTACTCTACTACTAGTAGTGATATAAGATATATAGATATTAAGAGAACGTTTAATTTTCTGTATATCATTTGGGAAACACACACATATCTTCGGATACACGTTGTTTCCTTAAATGATGTATACATTGTTGTAATTGTATTGGATTTGTGAAATTTCAAATAAAATTTGAAATAAATTCGAAATTTGAAATTTGAAAGGTTAGATAACTAAAAAAGGGCTGTGAAAAAACAAAACACTAAGGAAAATCGTAAAACTCGGCTTTACTGTAAGCGTCGTTTAGCCAAACAGAACGTAGCTGTGTAGTGTCGCTAAATAAAATAGTTTTTAAACAAACAATTTGATACTAAAAGTTCCTGCTACTGCTCCAAACATTCAAGAGGATGAGTGATACAAACATCTTATCTGCTATCAATGATTGCAACGATAAGTCTATCTGTGATCTTCTAACTGACTTTTCTAAAAGTACCTATCACCCAAACAACAAAGGTGACGAGATAAGAAAACATTCTGCATACCACTATCTAAACCTATAAAAGATTATTTTTAAGCTTATCTCCACCCTAAAACTTGATAAGAAAATGTTGAACCCCAACGCAAGTTAGTATAATTCTCATTCTTTTACTGTTTGACTCCTCTTTTTGTCTAGTATAATTCTCATTATTTTACTGTTCGACTTCTCTTTTAGTCTTTGAAAGATATTTTACGCGGTTTTTGTTTAGCAACCAAGCGATTATCTTAATGAATAATGAAGCTCATGAAAAAAGACTATAAAGTGATAAAAATACCAAACTATGGTGGAGTACTGTGTTTTCAGTATCCCTATGTGATTCCTATCATGAAATTTTATCGCAATGTTACCACAATTTATGAAAATGAAGATAAAAATAAAAGTGCCTATTTGGACAAGAAGAAAACTGCAGAACTATTCGAAGATGCTAAATTGGCCAGGTATGGGCTTTAATTTAATATAGAGATTCTGGGGCCAGCTTCTCTGTTCTGCTATAGGTTTTTCCCACAAATCTAAGACCTAAAGTTTGCTTTGTATTGAAGTTCTTCCATGCTAGCTGCTTTGCATTAGTAAGCAGAAAGATCCATTTACTATAACTGGTCTGTATATGTTAAACGATTTGAGGATATGATTGGCCTGTTCTCTATTCTGGGAGTCTCATGGTACCTATCTACTTACAGCAAAATCATTATGAATTTTTTTCAAGTTTGTTCAGGTTAGAGTAATAGACACATTTTTTATTTTTACTCCTCCAGGGTGGGCAGGTACACTTCCCCCGTACATTGTAGATGCATTTTGTCCCACTTTATGGGGCAAATTCATCTAGGAACTTGTTAAAGTCACTACTTAAAATATATTTAATATTCTAAAAAGAAATAACAGGAATAGTATTGCAATACTATAAATAAACTGGTGGTATTTATTACATATTAATTGAAGGGTGTAGCGAATTTAGAAATTGTATGAAGAGAAGAAGGTCTGCATGGTTTCCATTAAATACTGCAAAAATATCATCGACATAACGTCTTATGAAAAAGATATTCGTGAAAAGGAGGTGTGATTTTATTTTGGATTCTACATCTGACATAAAAATTTCTGCTAAAAGAGGGGATAAAGCTAAGCCCATCGCTAACCCTGAATTTTGTTTGTAAAACTTATTGTCAAATTGAAAGAAATTTTGTGAAAAGACCAATTGAAGGGGTTAGAGCAAAAAGGGTATAAGTGCAGATTATACAATTTTGAGTAATAAGAGGTTAAAGTTTATTGGTGTTTAAAAATTCCATGAAAAAATAACATTAATGGTGTTAAACTATGTGACTAACAAAAATAAGTCCAAATTCTATCAATAAAGTTAACTTTTAAAATAAAAATTAGTTCAGCCAGAATTTTGAATTTGATGTACTTATACCCTTTTTGCACAAACTGAAATAGTAATTTTGTGGAAGTTGATCAAATAAAACTAATTTTGTTTTATGCAAACACATTTTTATTAAAGAAAAACAACTTATAATAATTATTCATAATCTGAAGCAAGATCATGATCATCAAAATCTTCATCCGATTCTACATTTGCTGAGATATTAGTACTTGCTGTTTTGGCCTTTTGTGCTTTCTTTCCTATAGCTTTTTGGTGGATCATATTTGTGTAAAAACCATGATAAATAGGTGGAATATAATCCAAAAGGCTCTGGAGGTTATTCCATTTTTGAAGTTTAATAGGCATTGGGGTTTTGTTGGATTGCTGAAATGTAGGGAAAACGATGAACGTCCGGTTAAAAGTAATCCGCAAGTACATTTTAAAAATGGGCACGAAGCATTTAAAGTATGCTTAAACTCAAATGAAAATGTTTCGATGTCTTTGTCATATTTAAAATAGGCGATTTCTCTAAATTTAAGTGGGCTTCCTTCGGAGTCTCTTTTAAAATCTTTTATGAGGTTGTCTAAATTTTTGAAAGAGTAAAACATTTCTTGAGTCATATTACATACGATAAATTTTTTTGATGAACGAGCAATCACTGTTCTCCACTGATCGGTAATATACACATGCGGATTCTTTTTCTTTATTTTTCTCAATTAAAGCAAAGTTTCTATCACATTCCATGTACGTATGGCTAGGTTCTAAAAACTTATGATGGATTTTTTTAGGTGGGTACCTTTTGTTAGAAACATAAATAATTTGCATGTTTTTATTCTTATTTTGCCCCCCACATGAGTCACTATATGCTATCAGTTTGGTAACATTGGGGGGCAATAACTTAATAAAATGTATTATACAGGAGTCAATTTCTTGTGATCCTCGACCTGCTACCATTTCATCCCAAGTGTACATGTAAGCTTCACCAGTAATCAAATTATGCACGCAAAAATTGTACGTCCAAAGTTGTCTTAGATAAAAGACTTTTGATGTTGTTGCTGTTTCTGAATTTTTTCCCGTGCTTTGCTTTCGTTTAATGCTGCCTTAAGGGCCATGATGATTTCGTCCCTTTGAACTTCTTCTTCGGATTGGTTGAGATTTCGCATCTCAGTCTGCCGCTCTTTACGTAATTCTTTACGCGTCATTTTTGCAATTTTGTTTTCACTGCCAGAATCGGACTTATAAAAGTTATCTTCGCGCTCGCGCTCTTTTGTAGTTTTGCCCATAATTAATGGCAGTTCACTTGACATGAACTGCACAATTAAAAAAAATTAACAATTCACAAAAATAATCAAGAAACAATAACTAATCTAAAACTTACTCCTCTAGATGTCTTGCACTAACACTCACTTTCACTGTTTTCACCACAATGTACTGGTTACTACTCTGACCCGCACTTTCGCACCACTGACACGCACTTTCAACACTACCGACTAACTCTTTGTGCATGGCAGAATAACGCCCGACTGAAAAGCAGTCCTGAAACTGCTGAGTGTCGCTATGTGAAGCCTTGAGAAAGACTACACACAGCACGAATTTCTTTTAAAACAGGAACTCTGGAAGCACGATGTTGTTCACTCCACAACTGCACGAACTATGAAAAAAAGGGTTTTTTTTTTTTTTTTTGGACAACCGAGGAGAATCTGTGTACAGATACCATGGCATCCTCATGCCATGGTGATGTCGAGTTGGAGGGCCACTGAGGGTATCATCCCCGACCGACTAAACTCCCCGCGTGAACTGTTCGTACGGTTTCCGTGCCGTTAGGCATATAAACCTTAGATCAGTCTAAACTTGTATTTCCGCTGCACACATTAAGTGTGTTTTGCTTCGTACTACCTTACTGGGAATAAGGTTTACATCATCTTAAGATATTTTATTACCTAATTAATCAATCAATTAATTGCTCAATTAATCGATTAATCATACAACACAATACCGTAAACTGGGGATACTTTGATCAGTATTTAAGTTTAGAATCGAATAACATTTTTTTCTTTTAAGTTAACATTACACAAAAAATAGACAATTATCGGTTTTATCCTGTGTATGGATTCTGAAAATATGAACTATCTTAATTGACTATGCTTCGAGAAAAAAAATTAAAAGTGGGTGATCAAATTTAAACCGTATTTGGGGATACTTTGATCAACCGACGATTTTGAACAAAATATCAATTTAACCCCGTCTATTAGGCTAAGAATATTTTAAAAAATAATTTAAACAACTTTCCTTTCAATATTACAGACATTTTTTGTCTGTACGTCAGTAAAAATATGAAATTCGTATAAAAAAATATTTATTTAAAGCAAAACAGATCTGAAACTTTCTTTATGTCACTTAAATATAGCTTAACATAACATAGGAACTTAAACATGAACTATACTAAACATTATATAGGTATCAAAGGTACAAAAATGTTGTATAAATATACAAAAATTATCTATTTATACTTCAACGACACGAATTTCACTTTCAAAAGTGCAGATATTGTTGCCGTCGGAATTCCGTTGTTCTGTGGGATTTGTCTATATATCCGCTTCATTGATTGCAGAGATGTCTTCTACAATAAATTTAAACTGTTTTTTCTCTTTATCGATGGACTTCAATCCCATAATAACAATTTGAGGAGCAATCTCTATTATTTTGTACACATATTGGTATGTTTTTTTGCCACGTTTTGAACAAAATTTGGCAAGAATGTAATTTCCCACCTCTAATTCAACACTGCCTTCTTCGGACGACGTTGATTTGGAGAAAGTGGGCTCAAAATTAATTGAAGCTCTATCAGCAACTGACTCTGATGGAGAAGGCGGTGAAGTAAATGTTTTAATACTGCATCCAGGTGAAACATTCAGCCGGGTCTTCTTCCTTTGCTGCCTCTCTGAGCCCGGGGCGGCAAATCTTTTTTCTTTGAGTAGTGCGACTAGCGCACTTTCTGCACCCTCCTGTTGCTCTTCACCCGAACTCTCTGTTGGAAACTTTTTAAAAACTTGCATTCGATCAAGCGGGTAAATGCCTGTTGCTCTAAACGAGCTTATTAGATTGCGCTTAATTGCGCTTTTCTCATTCTCAGCCACTTTTGGGGGGACATCGTCCATTTTATCGAAACATTTCCTTAAAAAAGAAGGAAACTTGTCTTTTGGAACTGTGTTAAACCGTGGATTTTGGCATTTCCATTCTGTCAAAGTTGTGCGCCACGCCTGTTTCATTGGTCGAAAAAAACCGACATCAAGCGACTGACAAATATGCGTGGAATTAGGCGCCAAACATATAAATCTTATATTATTTTCAGCGCACATCTTTAAAACGTCATTACCCATATGTGTTGACAAATTGTCACCTATCAAAGCTTTTTCACCTGGCAGACGCCTTGCATGGGGCAGGAAACTGTTAGTAAACCGGTCACGGAAAGTTGGTCCATCGAGCCATCCACTAGCTGTCCTATTGTATCTTGTGCCAAGACTGCAGCATGATTTGTCACAGCACTGATTTCCTCGTGGGCCGTTTTCTCTCCATGTATCATATAGGTGTATGCTTTTATAGATTACATATGGAGGAAGCAAGATTCCATCGGCTGAACCGCACACCATAATTGTTGTTGCGCTTTTAGAATGGTTCATTATTTTTTCGGGATATTTTACACCCCTTCTGTAAATACCCCGCATTTTTCCTGGGTCGTCGGTGACGTTCGATTCGTCGTAGTTAAAAATATTACTACTTGGCAAATCTGCCAATGTTGTTTCCAAATTATCAGAAAAGATGCCAATAGTTGCTCTTCAAACCGATGCTCGTGTTTTTTTAATATTTGTTGCCAACCTCTGTCCATATGTATTCTTATGTCTTTGAAGAAGACTGTATGCCCAGTCGGGTCCCGGCATATTGTTTTTAAACTTCCTTATATTTTTGCCCTGTCGATCTAAATAATATTTGGCAAACATCCTTAGGTCCAAAAGAGTTAGAGGAAATCCCCAGTCTGAGGATTTGGATGCAGACTCCAGTATTGCAAGCTCCTCAGCATGTATAAATATTGTCGGGCGACCAGGTGCTCCGCCATGCAGTCCTTTGTATTTATTGTATAAAGTTCCAAATGGGATTTTGTAACTTCTGGATGCTTCCCTGATGGTTAAAGTTCCGTTTGCCACATCCTCTAATGCTTGTTCTAACAATTCTCTACGGTAATCACGGTAGGAACGACTTCCTAAAAGTCTCTTATGGCGACGAGGCATTTCCTGAAAAGGAAATAATAAGCAATATAATATTTAAATATTATAAACAGCCTATAAAATATTACGGGGCAACATTGATCAGGCGATCATTGTTACACGAGGACCAGATCAAAGTTACCCCTTAATAGTGAAACTAATTTTAAAAATTAAATTTACAACAAAAAATTACTTTTTTATACGTTATAGCACTCACAACTACCTACCTGATGTCACCAAATGGGTGGAAACGGGCAATAACAAATACTGTCTGCTGCAGCTGCAAAGTTTTTAATGGTAAATTATTATGGAAAAATTTGCGTGAATTTCAAATTGCGATAAACCGCTACTGCGTATACTCTCGACCGGTGACACGTTGCGACTAAGAGGCCGAACGTATTTGCAACCACTAGCCTCAAGGCCAAGCGTTAGGTGCCGCAATGTTGCCAGATATTATCCATAGAAGTAGAAGTGAAGTTTTGATCAATGTTACACCACCGGTAGTTTCTGCAATCTGAGTCAGTATTTTAGTACTAACAGTGTTAGTCAAAATACGCCAAATTGTGCTATTTAATTCAGCGCTCGTTGGGGCATGTAGCCCAGAGAATAGCTGTTTTAGCATAATTTGGTTAATCCTTATTGTATAAGGTCTCAGCAAGTGGCTAGAGAACAAAGTTCTCACATGTATACAATCCCCTCTTGGTTTGAACCCCTATCATTTCATGCTTGTGTTTTGTGCTAATCTTCCTGACATTTCGTTTGTCTTTCCAATTCGTTACTAGTACTGGACCCTTTCTCTTCCAAATTACTTCACCCTTTTTCATTTTTTTCTTTACCACTTCCTTTGGAATTCCTCTCCTATTTTCACGCAGCCTACCCACGCATGTTGTTTTCTCCTTAAAAAGTGCTTCCGCCAAACTTACACTGCTATAAAAATTGTCTATATATATTGTGTCACCCTTCCCCAAGTAGTCAGTAAGCAACTTTTTGACAACAGACTCTGAGTGAGTGGTGTTTTCATCTTGGAGCGTGCCCTTTCCTGTGTAGACAAGGACATTTAAAATGAAGCCATCATATGTCGTTAGTTCATATAATTTAATCCCGTATTTGTGACTTCTGTTAGCTATATACTGTTTAAAAGACAGTCGCCCTTGCCAGCAAATCATAGCTTCATCTATAGAAAAATTTTTGTCAGGATAAGATACCGATTTTATATTTAGCATAATTTTATTTAGTATTGGTCGTATTTTAAAAATTTTATCAGTCGGATCAAAATCATCATGGTTAACAAATCGCAGCATTTTTAATATAATTTGAAATCTATTTCGGGACATTGTGCGTCCAAAAACTGGATGGAAATACATAGGATGTTTACTCCATTGTTTTGAAAGCGCAGGGAAAACTACAGTCCCACTCAGGCAACAAAGACCAATAAACTTTTTTATCTCATCTATGGTTATACTTTTCCACGCTTTATCTCGTTTAGATCTAGTTCTTCGGGATTGCAAAACCGCATTAGCTCTTTTGTTAGTTTCATCAGTAATTATCTTTAAAATATCATCATCAAAAAACAAATTAAAATAGCCTATGGGGTGAGCACTATGCGGTAGATTTACATCAATACGAGCAATACCTATTAAAGGCATATCAGGTGAATCTTCCTCTGTATCAGTCCATGCATCATCATCGTCATTCGGTGGAGGCGAAGTTGTAGGTGAGTTTTGTGGTGAAGCTAAAGGCGAATTTTGAACCGAAGCGATAGGCGAATTTTCACTTTGTAAAATTCGATAAAAATCGGAGTAAACTGTTTGTCTTTGTTCGGATTGATTTAAAATTTTGGCGCAAAATTATACATAGCCCGCAGCCGAAATTACAATTCATTCCCCGACCCCAGCTTTCTGCGATTCTCATTAAAACCACATTATAAATGTGTCCAGTTAATGGACGCGGGCTCTCAGAAGAAACCAATGTGTCCAGTATACTGGACGTTGGCACTCAACCTGTTAAAGTTTAAAAATTGATTTGAAGCAGGGTTGCTTCAAAGTAGGGAAGAATGTTGGGAAAAGATTCAATAATCTGTTTGTATAATTAAAATAAACAAAAAGCAAGCATCAAGTCCGAACTGATGAGCTAATTAATATTGATGATGACGGTCTCGTGAATTGTGCTCATCCCCCGGAATACGTGAAGTTGATGAAAAAAGCAACTTTAAGAGGAGATCCGGAGGAAGCAAAGTTCTTTGATAGCATCTTTTATAATACAGAGTTCAGTTATACGTGCGTATTACAAGCCGCAAAAATGACGACCTCAATGGCCAAGCTTGTTGCTGAAGGGGAGTACCAGAATGGGTTTGCCAATATAAGACCACCGGGGCAACAGGCTACAACTAAATCGCCAGCTGGATATTGCATCTTTAATAATGTGGAGATTGCAGCGAATTATTTGCTTAAACTTAACTTAGCTGAAAAAATTGTGAACTATGATGTGCAGCATGGCCAGGGCACTCAAGAGATGTTCTACAAGTCTAATAAGGTTCTGTACTTCTCCATTCATCGTTACGAGTATGGAACCATTTTTTATTTTTTTTTTAGGGGGTAAAAGATCTTCAAAAGACGCACTAGCCTGTTGTTCTATAGGTTAGCCAGTGTTGGATTCGGCCCCTCTGGGGATCCGCCTACCAACTAAAAACTTCCCCCCTTTTTTGACGCACAGCCTTGGAACCGCCCTTGCGGGCATACGTCAGGGCTTGACTCAGACCATTCTACCTCTTACAATACAACCTCCACTTTCCTTTCTTCTCTAGCCTTGTCTGTCATGATACTGCGTATCATCGAGTGACCCGCTTCCCAAGCTATGCTTGACTTCGTCATTTCGGGTATTAGGTTGTTTACCGAGAAATTTACTCCGCATTGGAGGCTAGCCGTTGTTCTTTGGCGATGCCATCTTTCACACCGAAAAATCGTGTGCTCCGGGGTGTCCTCTGCGTTGCAGTATTTGCAGTTCACTGTAGTCTTGCCCAGTCTCGCGGTATATGTTCTGAAACTACCGTGGCCCGTGATGGCTTGGGTCAGGAAGAAGTCGAGTCTTCTATGTTTGCACTCAACCCAGCTCTTTATGTCTGGGATCAGTTTCTTAGTCCACTGTCCCTTCGTTGTGTTTTCGTTCCATCTGCGTTGCCATTCCTCTAGGGTTCTGTCGCTTGCTTTTTTGCGGTCCAAAATCGTTTTGTCGGTGTTATCCAGGAATCTACGTTCCTCTATGACCAGGTCAAGTGGTGGAAGGGCCGTCAGCACTTGCAAGACCACAGAAGAGAGGGTCCGATATCCCGACGCCACTCGGAGTAGTGCGTTTCTTTGTGTGCTCTACCACTTTCTTAGCCGCCTGGATGGTAGACCTACCTTCTCTAAAACCAAACTGGTTTTCTGATAGTCCCTCGCCGTTTTCCATCTCGATTTCCAGCCTCCTCTTGAGCATGTGTTCGTACAGTTTGGCCATTGTGTTTATCAGGCAGAGTGGTCTATATGCATTTGGTAGGTCCAGTGGTTTACCAGTTTTGTGAATCAGGACCAACTTTCCTATTTTCCACTGGGCTGGGAACGCTTGTTTGGAGAGTAGGTGATTTAAGACTGCGACTGTTACTTGCGACGCCAGCTCGACCATTTCCTTTATTGCTTCCGATGGTATTCCGTCTGTGCCAGGTGCTTTCCCGTTTTTTATTCGGCCGCTTGACTCCTTTAGTTCTTCCAGCGAGAAGGTATTTGCATTTGCCACTTCCCTTCTGCCTGGGAGACCCTCCCGTCCTTCAGGAAATAAGTGGTCTATAGTCTCTTCCATTTTGCAATCGCTAAATTGACACGGAGGTCCTAGCGCTTTGAATTTTTTCGTGATGATCTTGTAGCCTTGGCCCCAATTTGTCTGAGTTCAGCTCTTTGCAAATTGTCCTGCATTGTTTCCTTTTTTCCTCTCTGATTGCCTTCTTTAGATCTTTATTTCGCTCCTTATATTCTCCCCAAGTTACCTCGGAATTTTCAGGTAATCTGCTTGCTTCCCTAGTGTGTTTCCTTCGAGCTGATACGCTCAGGTCTCTCAGTCCTTTTATTTCTTCGCTCCACCAGTAGGGGACGCTGTTCTGGTGTGCACCATTTATCCGTTGCTTTAATCGTAAGAAAGTTCTTTTCAACAAATCCATGTAGTTGTCTATGTCAGTTGTCGGCTGTGCATATCTTAGCTCTTGATTTAGGGCTTCTGAAAAACGTTTCTTGTCTAGGTATACCTTTCCTCCGAGTTGGGCATTTGGTCTAGTGTCGTCGCATATACTAAAGGTTATATGCTTGTGTGGCGTTAGAGGCTCATTTTCCAGAATTTTCCACTCTTTGATTTTTTGGGACAGCCCTGTAGTGGCGAAGGTTATGTCTATGAATGAATTTGACTGTCTTCTGGAAAAAGTCGATTTGTTCCCGGCATTTTGGACGACCAAGCCTAGTCGTGCGCCCGCCTCTAGTAGCATTTGTCCTCTTCGATCGTTCACTGGTGACCCCCATTAGGCCGCTTTCGCGTTAAAGTCGCCAAGGACTATTGCTTTGCCTCCTTCTCGTTCCACCATCTCCATCACCGCATCGACATATTCCTGAAACTGTTGTTCCGTTATGTTTGGTGATATATAACAACCATAGATAAAGAAGTTTACAAGTTTGATTCCCACCACCCCCTGGCCTTGTAGTATGGATTGTGTTTTCACGTTTTTATTGTTAAAGAAGACCGCTATGTCTTGTCTATGGTCTGAGATCCAGCCCTGTTTTTTGATTAGGTTTCGATTTGGTTCACTGGTAAATGTAATGTCAATGTCTTCTGCCGCTGCTGTGTGAAATGCCATGTCATGGGCACGGTATGAGCGGTCCGCATTTACCTGGAGTATTTTTAGTGATTTTTTATCCATGCTACTCTCTTCTCCGTCCTCTTCTTATCGATTGGTTTTTTATATTCACTACATCGCATAGAGTCCGTCCTATGTCCTTCCTTCTGGCACGTGCGGCATTTGGGTTTTTCCGCGCAGTCCTTCGCTTTATGCCCATTTTCACCACAGTTTAAACAATTTGCGCTGCGGACCTCTCCTTGGCAGTCCAAAGAGCGGTGTCCAAAATCGAGGCATTTGTAGCATCTTGTGATGCTGACCCATTCCTTAACACGGCAATTGACCCATCCAATTTTTATTTTACCATGTTTTAACAGTTGTTGGGCATGTGCGCATTGGATCACGATAGTTGCGGTTTGGATTCCGGCGCGACTAGGTTTCGTTTTCCTTAGGTCAATATATTCTTTATCTATACCTGTTTTCTTTTGAATTGCTTCCACAATTTCTTCCGCCGTAGTTATCTGATCAATGTCAGCTTGACTATGAATAACTTTACCTTTTATATATGTATTAATTTTACAAACATGCAAGCTTAAATATGCTTAATTTAAAATTAAATATAATACTTTTAAACTCCGGATACAGAGTTCAGTTATACGTGCGCATTACAAGCCATAAAGATGACGACCTCAATGGCCAAGCTTGTTGCTGAAGGGGAGTACCAGAATGGGTTTGCCAATATAAGACCACCGGGACCAGGCTACAACTAAATCGCCAGCTGGATATTGCATCTTTAATAATGTGGCGATTGCAGCGAATTATTTGCTTAAACATAACCTAGCTGAAAAAATCCTGATTGTGGACTATGATGTGCACCATGGCCAGGACACTCAAGAGATGTTCTACAAGTCTAATAAGGTTCTGTACTTCTCCATTCATCGTTACGAGTATGGAACCTACTGGCCCAATCTAGCAGATGGCAATTATGACTTTATCGGCGAAAAAGAAAAGGTCCTGAATGTTTTGATGCCCATCGCGTACGAATCTCAGCCTTCAATCATATTAGTATTAGCTGGATTTGATGCCGTCCTTGGAAACCCAGATGGAAAAATTAATGTAACTCCAGCGTTTTATGGCCACATAACAACGGTGTTATCTGGTATCGCCGAGGGAAAAATCTTGATCGTTCTTGAAGAAGGTAACTTTACACCGAGTTCAGCAGCAATCTTCGTAAGAACACGGGTATCCTCACGCCGCGGGCTCCCTCGCGCCTCTTTACTCGAGGTTAGTTGATTTTTACCGCAAACAAGACAGACTGGTGTTTCTAGTCTACGTGACTAAATTAAGAGTCTGGCATGACGCCTTAAAGAAACACAAGGGTTTCTCGCGGCATTTTTGCTCGGTTTTTAGTTGATTTTGTGGCACACGGGCCACGAAAATAATTGGACAGTTTGCGGATGTGTATCTCGAAGCTCTAGTTCCGTTTATCTGATTAAATACTTGGGTAATTCGCGGTGTTGTATCCCGAAGTTCGTATACCACGACGCAAGTACAGTTTAACTCTTGTAAAAAGCAGTTTCAAGTTAGTAAATGCGATAAATCCTCGAAGATTAGGAGTGTACTATTGAATACTGATCGTATTGTTTGTTTAGTGACGTAATATTAGTGATGTAGGATGTATATTTAAAATAATGCAGTAAGTAATTAACGTACTAAGCTTGTAAAAGTAGAACCAGTATTTGATGTTACGCTGATCCACGAATGTAAAGATGAATGATTGAAATAGTAGAAGTAAATAGATATTCGACGACGGATGTCACTTTGAAGTATTGAGAGGCTCCACAAAAATGTTAAACGTTAAGTCTTCCTGGGTGTGAAGTATAAACGTTCCAGTATAAAAGTTCCAGTGTGTATACCGAGGTATATACGGTCCAGTTGAAAGTTCCAGGTTATAAACGTTCCAGTTTATAAAGGTTCCAGTTATAAACGTTCCAGTGTGTAAACGTTCCAGTTATAGACGTTCTAGAGTGATACAGATTTTCCTGTGCGTGTTTATTGTCATGAAATTTTTTGATAGGGAAATACCTAAGTGTGCGAGTGCATAGAGATCATTTCAGATAGTACAGAAGACATCTAGGGTTTCGAGAACTTCTAGATAACCCATTCAAGCAGAGAGTGATTCTTGAGTAATGTGGTGTTGCTTGGTGCGAGTAGCAACAAAATTCGTCAACAAGGTTTGATGAACAATAGGAGTAAGTTTCAACTAAATTTGTATGTAAATAAAAATCGTAGTATCTTTGTATTTGTATCTAAATGTAAAGCCATATTCAGCAGAAATCATAAGTTTTTTTAAATTTGTTGATTGTTTATATTAATATTCAGCTGGTCAAAGTGTATTCAAAAGTTTAGTAGCACAAAATTCACTTCGTATTATACTGATTCTGGGGAATAACGTTGATTTATTATAGTTAATAATATTTGGGAAATATTTTTGAAGTGCTGTTCTCAAGTTCACGAGTATTTGGATTTTGTTTGTAAAGTAAATTGTTCAAAGAAAAGCATAAAAATGACTACACAAAAAGACCCGGCTGCATTAGTACAGCAACAAGGAAGAGCAAGAGCCTCCATTACGCGAGTACAAACGTGGTTTGATCAGAATGACGATCCGAATGATGATAAAGTGGAACAAGCCCCCGTGCGGGAAAGAATGTTCGAGGAGGCATTCAAAAAATATTGCGAAATTCAAGACAAGATCGACGATTTGAGTCCAGGCGATTCAGATAGAAGTGAAATTGAGAATGGATACTGTAAGTTGTTAGGGCAGATAATAAATATAGGTTTGAAACAATGTGCAAAAAATGTTGTCAGGTCCCACATAACGTCTGGAGTGAAGTTGCCAGATTTAAAAATTCCACCCTTTGATGGAGCGATATCAGATTGGCGCTCGTTTTCTAAAATATTCACTGCACTAATAGTTGATAATGCAACTCTGTCAGATGTGCAAAAGTTAATGTATTGAAAGTCCGCAATAAAGGGGGAAGCTTTAAAGTTGGTTGACCTTATACAATTGCTGGGAACTAATTTTGATATTGCTTTTAATATTTTCTAAAAAAGAGATACGAAAATGTAACGTGTGTAGTTAACAGTTATTTAAACAATATTCTTGAAACGCCTGTGTTGACCAAAGCTAGTTCTGTAAATTTACGAGAGTTTATCACAAATTAGAGAAAGACAATCGAATCGTTGAATAAATTAACTTTATCGCAGACTCAAATTTTCGAGTACTTATTAGTGTATATAATGGAAAACAAGCTAGACATTCGCACAAAAAAGGCGTTTGAGTTGGATAGAGATTTGAACGAGCTACCGCAGTTGGATGACTTCTTTGAATTTTTAGAACAACGTTGTATAGTTTTTAAAAATTTATCAAGTAATGGGACACAGCAACATGTACAATTTCCACACAGAAATACTAATAGCAATCGGGTTTCTTTTTTCGCTGCGCAGGGCAGCAATTGGTGGTGTTACAGAGCACAGACTTCATTCATGCGAAGATTTCTTAAAGCTTTCGGTTCATGAAAAACATAGATTGATACAAACAAAACGTCTATGTTATGATTGATTTGGCGCATATCTAGTGGCCAAACGCAAATCAAGATATAGATAGTATAGACACACATTGCTACACAGAGACGGAACTCTATCAAACTCAAATGGAAACCAATCAGGGTTTAACGCTCAAAATTCAAATAGTTTAAACACGGCATACAATCGGTCAAATTTATATTCAAATCAGGGAAATTCGAATTTTTATGGTAGTCAGACAAATGCTTAAAGTGCCAATGCACAAAATTCGGACAGATTTGGCAACAATGCACAAAATAATGGTAGGTAGATATACGGAAAATAATCGTCCTCATATGGCAACAAACGCGCCGTACACTCGGCCTACTATACTACTATCAACCAGTGGAGTTTCGAACTCTCAGCTAAACGTGCCAAGTTCAAACGCACAAAATTTTAATTTAGATAAAACAGTGCGAAGTACAAATAAACAAGGTAATTCAAGTAATGGCACTGGAATAAATCAAAGTCACGCGGTTTTACTTTCTGCACTGTCACAAAGACAGTCAAATGTGTTATTAGCTACCGCGCAACTAAACCTAGTAGGTAAAAATGGTGAGCTCATCTCAGCTAAAGTTTTGTTAGATAACGGCAGTCAAAGCTCGTTTTTGACTCAATCATTAGTAAATAAAATTTAATGCGATGTATATAGACATAGTCTAAATATTTCTAATATTTCACAACAAAGTTTTATGTCAAATAAAATGACAAACGTTTTCGTGCATTCTAAAAATCAAGATAAGAAATATTTGGTGTCATCGCGTATTATTTTAGACAGTAGCTGCTTTCTTTCGACAAAAATATTGAATCATGATTATCAAATCATGTTTCGTTTTTACCGAATGGATTCGAAGGATCATGATTCTAACTGTTTAGCGAAAGAACAGAGGCAACATGGTGATATGAGGAAATCCATTTTAAGGTAATTAATATAAATATTAATATCAAAAACGAGATGGATGAGTTTGTAATGGTAAGTAATTTAGATTTCATTTTAAAAGTAGTTTGTAGGTTATTCTAAACTATTTTGGTCTAGTGTCTATGTCTACAGATTACCTATTTTTTTTTAGGAGGAGTTACTAAAAGCTCCAGATTCTCCATGGGATTCCTCAGATGACGATGAGATGCCCAGAAGAGTATCAACTAGGATAAATAATTATATGGAGGTTGTGGAAGCTTATGACGAAAAGGAATTTAAGGAGCACTTTCGATTAAATAGAAATACAATCCAGAAACTCGTTGGTGAGTATAATATTTAACACATGGAATATAATTATCGTTTTATATCTAATAAAATAGGTTCTGTTATCTACAGTGTCACCATTAAAGTCCGCACCATATGGAACTTTTTTTTATTAATGAGGTTAGTTAAAATTAAATTTCGGCAATCGTTTTTGCTTCAAATTAGACTAAAAATTATATAATCAAATGTCACCATCTGTCATTCGGTATCTGTCAAAAATTACATTTTTATCAAAAAATGCTGAAAAATGGCATTGTTTTACCGAATTTCAAAAAATTTTATTAGAAAAAGTTGTTTCTAGTACAATTCTTGGCCTAAATACAAAGTTTCAGTTTTCTAGCTCAAAGTTGATTTTTTTGCCATTTTTTCTAATTAACTTTATTTAATGTAAGTTCGCTTAATGGATATTAAACTATTTGCTTATACCATACTCAATATTTTATTTAGTTTGTATGAGCTTTTTTTTACTAGAATGCCATTTTTTTTCGAAATTTAAAATTAGAGGCAAAAAAATTTGACACAGGTGGTGCAAAGTTATCCTAATTTAAAAATTTTAACAGATAGGCGTCAGATATTCCATTTTTTTGATAGTACATACACCTAAGAAGTTTAAAAAACTTATAATAAAATTCCCAGATATAATAATAATAATAATAATAATAATAAATGCCTTTATTTAATGTATGAATCAAATGTACAAAAAAAAATCATTTCAATTCGAGTGGCGGTATCCAACTGCTGCTGCTCATACAACCACTCCAGTTTAAAGAATTATTTACAATATTACTACATACTTAAACTAAGATATACAGATTAACTGATATAAGGAAAGATACAAAAATAATAAAAATAAATGATGTGCACAAAAATAATAATAAAGGAAATAAATTAATTAAATTAAAATAGAGCACGATCCTCAGTACGCATTCCGACCCGCAAGCAAACGGCCCTTAACTCCCTTACAAAACACGGAAGAACTAGAAGCTATCGGGTAAAGAATTAAAAACAGTAACTGCTGTGTAGCTAAATGAACGCTGGAAGAATGCATGAGTATGCCTGGGAACACTATACAAGTCCCTGTGTCGTGTCAAAAGGTTATGCAGATCTGAGCCCTTAATAAGTTTATCATAAAGATATTTAGGAAGATGGTGTTGTCTAACTTTGTAAATAAGATGCAAGAGATGTAGTTCGAATCTTTCTTTAATGGTGAGCCACCCAGACTCGTTCAATGAAGCAGTAATATGATCAAATTTACGTACATTGAAGCTAAACCTGAGGCATGCATTTTGAAGTTTTTGCAGACTATCTCGGTCCCTCTGCAAGAGAGCAGGCCAGTAGACAGTATCGCAATAACCGAGATGGGATAATATAAGCGAGTCAGTTAAGCGTAACTTAGTAGCTGTATCAAATATGTCTTTATGCATGTATAAAAGTTTTAATTTAGCGAAAGTCTTTTGAATTAGAGACGAGACATGATCAGAAAATCTCATTTCAGAATCAATAACCAAACCCAGGTTTTTGCACTTATTGATGGGGTTCAGCACTGTGCCATTAACAGTAATTTTAAATAAAGGATTCTCAACCAGGGTAGATTTAGATGCACCAAACACCAAACACCACCAACTGGGTTTTTTTTTTCATTCAAAACTAAAGAGTGGTATTTAGAGATACCACCAATAATTTCAAAATCCTGGTTAATTCTTTCAACAGAGACAGCGACATCAGGGGGTGTAAAAGAAAAGTATAATTGTGTATCATCTGCATATTGATGAGATGTACAACTTTTGAGAAATTTGGAAAAGTCAGAAGTATAAATGGAGAAAATTAGTGGTCCTAGAATACTGCCCTGAGCTACACCCCTGCTAATATTAGAGAGTTGAGAAGGATTATTACCAATTAAAACACGCTGACATCTGTTCTGAAAATAAGATTCAAAGAAATTCAAAGCCACATCTCCCAAGCCGAAAAACCTGAGCTTAGCCTGCAAGATATCATGACTTATAGTATCAAATGCCTTACTATAGTCGAGCAATATAAGGCAAGTGCATTGATTGTTGTCCCAAGCTCTCAAGAGGTCATCTGTTATATTAAGTAAGGCCGTAGTTGTGCTATGATTTTTACGGAATCCCGATTGAGTTGGAGGGAGAATATTATGGGCATCCAAAAAAACGGTTAATTGATTTGCTACAACTCTTTCAAGGATTTTAGATAAAGTGGGCAGGATACTTATCGGCCTATAATCAGAAAGCTGCTTAGGATGCGAAACCTTTGGCACCGGTACAATATCAGCGAGCTTCCAGCAACTAGGAAAATAGCCAGTGGAAAGGCAGCTATTGATTATAAAGGATATGTGATCAGTTAAGAGGGGGGTTAAATAAAGTAACATTTTTAAGTTGATGCCATCAGTGCCAACTGCGTTACTTTTAAGGCTGTTGATTATTTTATTGATATCGTCATTAGTAACATTAATAAATTTAAATTTATCACCTTGGTGAGAGTTTTCATTTCTATAGTGTACATTAATAAAAGCACGATCATTGGGACCAACGGGAGGAAGAGAGTTATTAAAAAAGTTATTGAAATCGTTAGGATTTCCGACATTAAGCAAAGAATTAGAATCTTGGGAGGTAGAGCTTAAATTTAGATATTTTATCATCCGCCAAAAGTTCCTGGGATCTCTTTTAAAGGTGTGTTGAAGAAAAGCTTTTTTTTCTGCCCTGACAGTAATATTGACGCGATTACGCAAGGCTTTGTATTGTATCCAAGCTACGTCACTCTTTAAGTTTTTTATATCTTGAGAATGCTTTGTCCCTGAGTTTCATCATGAATTTCAAATTAGGAGTTATCCAGGGGGCAGGAGATTTAGTAATTTTAGAAGTTTTGATCGGAGCATGTATATTGAATAATTCATTAATGTTACAATTAAAATAGTTCAGCATTAAGTCGATATTAGTTAAAGAATGTATATATTGCCAGTTGATTTTGCCCAGGTCTCGCAAAAAATTATTATAATCGAAATTAGAATAATCTCGATAGGTTCTGAATGATGGCCCAGGCTTAGCTTTTGTTATTTTAATCTCAAAGTTAACCAACTTATGGTCAGATATGTCGTCCATATTAATAACGGTCACATTTTCAACAAGATTAGAATCTGAACACACAAGTACATCTAGAAGGGTGCTACTTACATTAGTGACGCGAGTAGGATCTTTTACACATTGATGTAATCCATATTTATTTAACAAATTAGTAAAATTCAAGGTACAAGGACTATCAAGATTGCTGAGATCTATATTAAGATCTCCACCAAATGCAACGAAGTCATATTCAGGTAAGATACCAATTAAAGTATTTTCTAATACATCCATGAATTCATTTAGATTAGAGCCAGGGGGCCTATACAATGCACCCAAACAGACTCGCCTTCCACCTGACTTAACAGATATCCAAACTTGTTCGAAGGAATTAGCATTGTTTGTTTCTACCAAGGAATATTTCAAATTATTTTTTACATAGAAGGCGACTCCCCCACCACGTCCATCACGATCGTTCCTAATTAAATCAAAACCCTCAATCCCAATACCATCGTTTCCCATGTTAGGGCTGAGCCAAGTCTCTGAGAGACCGACAACATCAAAGGAGCCCCCAGTCAGAACATCCGCAAACAGGTCGAAACCAGCGCATAAGGATCGCACATTAAAATGAGCAAAACCAATCCATGTATCCCGCATAGAACCGTTTTCCCCAGCTTATGGGTTAAAAGAATGAAAATTAGTCCCCCGCATGTAATATATAACATAATTAGGAAAAATCAAAAATTTATAAAACAATAACCTGCTAACTAGAGAACTGATACCAGTTGTAATCTAAGTATATTATAACAAGGCATGCCACAAAAATCAAAAACCAATCCCAACTTTCCCTTTAACACAGGTAAAAATATTTATTATTTAAAAAATGTATTGATAGAACATTATCAATTATATTGGATTTGAAAGATCATGCGATAAGAAATTTGTTCACACAGATATAAAAAATATGTTCCTATGCTACGTATTGTTCTGACTCTACCGCGACGACCAAATACTGACCGTCAATAAACAATAAACGATATACAATATACATTATAGCTTAAAAGAAGTGTTGAATAAACTTAAGCAGAGATTTGTTTCTTTCTATTTTTAGAAATACACCAATAATAAATACTACCATTCACAGACCACACTTTATTTTTCCCGTACTTGCGTTTGGCACTCATCAGTAATTCGTATCGTTTTTTTGTTAGGTCTTCAAATACAGCTAATTGAGAGTTTTTTAAAACTTTTTTAGCATTAAAGACTTCATTGCGCACCCAGTTTAACGTAAAGGTAACAAGAATAGCACGTGATTTATTACTATCTTCCGCTTTAGACATTCGGAAAGCACAATCAATATCCCGCTTAGAACACTGTACATTTAAGGTGGTGTTAATAAATAATAAAATATCAGATTAGTTCAAAATTTAGACACATTTTCTTTTTATCCACAATAAAATATCAAGGCAATTTTGAATTTTATAAGTAGGCTATGGAAAAAAAAACGAATTAGAGTGCCGAATAAATAAAAGAAATGTCATAAATTTGAATATTTTCGCAAGTTATAGTTTTCAGTGTTATCACCAATGTTGTCCATTCAAGAAAAAATAGAAATTGTCTTAATTTGTGGAGAGAATATGCCTCACCGGCAAGTATCTGCCATTTTTAATGAGAAGCATCCAGAAAAAAATTTGCAGCATAGCACTGTTTCAAGAATAATGTCAAAATTTAGAGAAACTGGATCTGTTCAAAATAATTTTAAGAAACCTCACGCGGCAAGTAAATACGATGAAGCAGCACAACTTGATGTTTGTTTAACTGTTATTGACCACGGTCAAACTAGTGTAACCAAGATAAGTGATTCAACAGGGTGCAAGAGGGAAAGCGTTAGAAAAATTATTCAGAAAAATCGATTTCGGGCATATAAACCCAAGTTTATAAACACATTAAAAGAACGCGATTTTGATATCCGACTTGATTTTTCGTTTTGGTATCAGGGACAATATGAGAATATTCTTTTTCCATACAAGATATTATGGACAGATGAAGCCACTTTCTCTTCGAATGGTACCGTGAGCTCACAAAATTGCCGATGGTGGTCCCAAGAAAATCCTAACTTCACAATTGAATGTCGCGACCAGTATCATTTTAAAACCAATGCTTGGTGTGGAATTTTGAAAGATGAGCTTATTGGACCATACTTCTTTAGAGTAAACTTAACTGGTGAAAGGTACCTGAATTTTCTTGATAACGAGATTACCGAAGTTTTGGATAACATGCCCTTACACCATAGACATAACTTAGCAGTGAAAGAACGCATAAACCAATTATTTCAAAACAGAGTTATAGGGCGTGATAGAGAATGTCACTGGCCACCCAGGTCGCCTGACATAACCCCACTAGACTTTTTTCTGTGGGGTTATCTTAAGCAGAAAGTTTATAAGAATCGACCGTTTAGAAATATCGAGCATTTGGAACAAACGATAAGACAGTGTTGTGCCGATATAAGATCAAGCTTTTTACAAAATGCTGTCAAAGACGTTTATAGACGGACGGGTGTTTGTATAGAGCGAGAAGGACGTCACACTGAAATGTGAAATTTATATTGCTTTTGTGTTACCTATTTAAAATGATTAAAGTTCCTTTTTGTTCCTTTTAATAATAATGATAGTTTTAAGTATAAAATAAAATTTTTATCAAATATTTAGATGTATTTGTCATTTGAAAAACGAAACATCTGACGTCTATCTGTTAAACTTTTTAAATTAGGATAACTTTGCACCACCTGTGTCAAATTTTTTTGCCTCTAATTTTAAATTTCGAAAAAAAATGGCATGCTAGTAAAAAAAAGCTCATACAAACTAAATAAAATATTGAGTATGGTATAAGCAAATAGTTTAATATCCATTAAGCGAACTTACATTAAATAAAAAAAAAGTTAATTAGAAAAAATGGCAAAAAAATCAACTTTGAGCTAGAAAACTGAAACTTTGTATTTAGGCCAAGAATTGTACTAGAAACAACTTTTTCTAATAAAATTTTTTGAAATTCGGTAAAACAATGCCATTTTTCAGCATTTTTTGATTAAAATGTAATTTTTGACAGATACCGAATGACAGATGGTGACATTTGATTATATAATTTTTAGTCTAATTTGAAGCAAAAACGATTGCCCAAATTTAATTTTAACTAACCTCATTAATAAAAAAAAGTTCCATATGGTGCGGACTTTAATGGTGACACTGTATAATGAATTTTTTCCAACACTATTGAGTGATACTTCTGTTTCTACATTTCAGATGACTTTGGTGAAATTCTGCCTACCTTCAAAGGGGGCTGGCCTTCAATAACAGCTAAGAAAGCTATATATATGACTGTGTGATATTTATCAAATACAGAAACATTCAGACAAGTTTCAGACAGGTTTAATGTGACCATGAGCAGCACACACCGGGTAGTTTCTTCTGTCACAAATTATTTGGTAAATGTTAGTTCACAATATATACAATGGCCTACAGAAGAAGAAGCTGCTGAACAAGAAAAAGAGTTCCGCAAGAAAAAAGGTATTTAAATGTAATTTAGGCAATAGATGGTAGCCATTTAAGAATTCGAAAACCAATTCTAAATGAGGAAGACTATGTTAATAGAAAAGGATACCACAGTATCCTAATACAAGCAACTGTAAATGCGAAAAAACAAATTATCAATGTTAAGGCTGGGGAACCAGGATCTATGCACGATGCACGAATGCTAAGGAGATCAACCATATACAAACTGGCCGAAGAAAACTGCAATAAGTATTTTTTTGGACGATATTGTCTTGTAGGAGATTCTGCATACCCTTCCTTAAGATGGCTAGTTACTCCCCATAAAGATAATGGCCACTTATCAGATGACCAGCGGCAGTATAACTATCGACATTCTGCTGCAAGAATAGTGATAGAGCATGCCTTTGGTGCTCTAAAGGGACGTTTTCGGAGATTACGATATTTTGAAAACTTAAATATTGATTTCATAACCAAATGTGCAATTGCGGCATGTATTCTGCACAACATTTGTATATCATCACATGATAATTTTGAGGAGATATTTTTGGATGAAATAGATTTGGAAGATATTTAAGTAAACAAAAAAGAAATATTGTTTTTAAACTTCTTTTTTTTGCCTTTAAAGATATAATATTATTAAAGGTATTTTTATAAATTGGTTTGCGTTTTATTATTAAACTATTTAGATATTTTCTTTTTTTGGTGTATAGTGATTACAAAAAAAATTAACTGCAAGTTTTCACAGAAACATTTTTATTTTTTAACTATAAATCAATACTATAAACTTAAAATACGCTAGGAACAAAAATTGACAACTTCAATTTAACTCTTAACAGCAATACTAATTAAGGAACAAAAAATGATATCTTGGGAAATAAACACTTTTCTCTACGACTATACTAGAATACCTATATACAATCTTCAATCAATATAACATATGGAATTACTCAATTCTTCAACCTGTGACGTAATATTCATTCCGTCATTTTATATGTAAAATCTCATAAACGGAATATTTATTCCATCACAGGTCACATGATATGGAACAATTTTTGTTAATTTATTGGTGTTTTTATTAAATTTTTGTGGTAATCATAGAGAAAGTATAGTCTGCAACTCGTTAAGAATCTGTTTTTCCACACTAGTGGACCGTCCCCCTCGCCTGACGGCTCGGGTGACAAACATTTCACTCGTGTGGAATATGCCAGATTCCTAACTTGTTGCAGAATATACTATTCTACAAGTAAAAATAAATTTAAATCTTATAATATTACAGCCATATAAGTATAGGAACAAAAAAACAAATAAGTACCCGCTTATAACTTCTGATATCCCAATAAAAACTTAACTTTCTAATCTGACTCAGTCATTGTCCTCTGAGGTTCCTCTCTCCTGGGCTTTTTGGCAAGATATTCTCGTAATAGTTGCACCTTTTCTTTTTCTATCGCCAATTTTTCTCTTTCTATTTCCAGTCTTTCCTTGTGTCGCTTGTTTTTTATTTCTTCCCGATAATTTCTTTTTTTTCTTATTAATGGAGTTTTTGGAGTAACCTGCTGCGTTTTCTCTATATTTTCAGTAATATTGTTATCTGGATTTTCAGGTAATGGTGAACTGACAGGTGGTCTCGGGGGTGGCTCATTTACTGGTGGCTCATTTATTGGTGGAGTTGTGCTCTTCGCAGGTCGGTCAACCTCAAAGCCAACATCTATGGATGAGTTATCTTCTATGTTCGTTGGTTTATTGCCCAAAACATCATTTAACTTTTCAAAAAATTTGTAACTCTGGAGCCCTCGACCTGTCTTTTTTGGTCCTTTATTGTCCTTAATTGACCTATATACCCTTAGCAGATTAATCCACTTTCTTTCAACTTTTACACCAGACCTCTGTAATAAAAATTAGAGTAAAATAATGAAAATTAGGACAGTAGGTACAAAAGTGAATTAGGTGATAAGAAGGATGGTTATTGTCTTAAAGAAATTTAGGTACCATAAAACCTAATTTTAGATGAATGTGAAAGCAGGCCACAAAGACCCGTGTATACAATTATGAGCCAGATTATATCTATTACTTACAAAGTAATTCTTGGCCGCCATTTTTTCAGCAATTATATCCCACACAATTTTTTTTCTTTTTGGCATGACAGAAGTCATCTTTATGTTCTTCGTATAGTGATATGAGCAATAGAGTTTCACTATCGGACCAGTATACATCTGTATTGACATTGATTGATTCTTTTTTTGATTTTCTTATTAGATTTGGACAATCCGATCTTGAAGTTGATGGCATATTTTGGGTATTGTAAGTATTGTATTAATCTAAAACTTCATGTCCTTCAGGATCTGCCAAGCATTTCTCTTCCCCATAGACTTGATGTTCATACTGTTGGTAGTGGTTGTCTATAAGTTGTTGTGCATAAACGTCGTCTAAAATTAAGAAAAGTGCGTGCATACAATAAATAAAAGCATATTACTACTTTTACAGGATACTAAAAATTTTTGAACTTCTATTCTATACACCTACCTCTCAATGCTCGTTCGTAGTCTTCTTCATTTAGTTGAAAAGTAATTTCATTATTACTTTCAGGATCATAGACTTTTAGTAGTTTTTGATTACACGACGACATTTCACATTTGTAGGTAGGTAAATTTAAAAAAGAAACAAAACACCTTCTTACCGCGATTTTTAAACTTTGTTTTGATATTTCGTGTTTGAGGTTATAAATTACGCTTCCATCATGATTGTATACAATATATCAAGGTTTTTGAATGATTCAGAGGGGCAAGGGGATTACGGATCGTGTTCCGTTTCGCTAGCTAAGTGGGGATGAATCATTGCAACGTTTTAACGCGAAAGAACATGATCAGTGATCTAAACGCGCTTGGATCCTAAAATTTGTGTCGAAAGAAAGCGGCTAGTATCACATACAAATTGCCACAAGTTCCAATAAATATTGACGCATTAGACATACGACAGAATTTGTACAGTCAGTTGACTGACCCCACCTTTAACTCTCCATCGGAGATCGATATGTTATTGGGGGCAGACGTATACTACGCAATTCTTAGTGATGGACATTATAGTTTAGGTAAAAATAGGCATACGCTTGTAAATAGCACTTTAGGATGGGTGATCGCAAGAAAGGTTCCCGTCCAGAGGAACGTTCATGGGGCGAGTGGCCACAATGCCGTGGCACAAAACTAGGTTTCGTTTTTTTTACAAACAAACGAAATAGATACGCCATTGACTAAATTTTGGACAATGGAAGAGGTTTCTTCGAAGCCTATGCTATCAGCTGACGGAAGATATTTTTACGACTACCACTGAAATTAGCGAAAGCGGTTCGTTTCAGGTTGATATTGTCACAACTTGGGGGCTGTTTTCCTAACGGGGCATGAATAAAACGATCCGGCTAGAAAACAATATAGACTTTATTTTCTACTAGCCAGTTATTCACCAGGTAGCCTGGAGGAAACCCAGCATGTCTCCGGGGAGTGAGGCACTGTCGATGGGGGCTCTCAAGAAAAGTGCCGGAGGGGCTTTACGTGGCTCCAGAATACGAGACTAGCTTCGGGGCCCAGGGGAGAGGCCTGAAGTCAGTGGGGCACATGGGCGCTCCTGATCTCAGGGAAGTGACCAGTCGTTAAGACGAAGGTACCGTGTCCACCCAATGTTCGGGTGTTTATACCCCGAAAGTGCTGACTCTTGTTCATTTGAACTTGACATTGGGTGGCACAGTGGTCCGCGACCTCAACGCACAGTGGTCTAGAAGTGCGAAAGTTTATAATTATAATGCAGAGCCCGCCATTTTGTTGACAGTATGCCATTTAAAACTCCACGGGAGTAGGAAAAATTGGGTGACTCGTATAAAATCGCGGAAAGACGATTTCCGTCTTTGGAAAAACGATTTCAGGGTGACCCAACTTTATTTACGGAATATAAAAAATGTATTGACGAATATGTGGAACTCGGCCACGCTAAAAATGTACCGTTGTTATTAAAAAAGGAATTGCAAATGTTTCAGAGCAGCAAAAATAGCACTTGTTACTAGCCAGAAGGTTAGGTAGTTGATTTTTGGTTGGAATATTTTTCTCGTTTTTCTATTTTCTCTCGGCTATTGCGCTCATTGGCGTTCATGTTTATGTTCATACATAATGTTACAAATAGGAACAATAAAATTCAAGTGGCAATTCTCACAGTTAGTGAAGTTAAAAATTCTCAAAACTTTATAGTAAAGATTTTACAGACTCAACACTTCACTAAGAAAGTGTGGGATTTAAAAAACAATAAACTAATTTCATAGCCCTTTGATTTTTGTTTGGAATATTTTTCTCGTTTTTCTATTTTCTCACGGCTATTACGCTCATTGGCGTTCATGTTTAGGTTCATACATAATGTTACAAATAGGAACAATAAAATTCAAGTGGCAATTCTCACAGTAAGTGAAGTTAAAAATTCTCAAAACTTTATAGTAAAGATTTTACAGACTCAGCACTTCACTCAGTGTCGGATTTAAAAAACAATAAACTAATTTCAAATAAGCAGTTCAGACCTCTTAAACATTTTTTGAATTGTGACAAATCAAATGTGAGTAGGGACGTAGTTCAAAACTATAATGTTTTCAATATTTCTTAGTAATATTTTTCTTTTCTTTTTTAAAGTTGAAGAAATAGTTCATGCTTTCAGTGGAGTTAATGTAAAGTAAATAAAACAATGCAGTCTTTCTCCACAGTTTAATAATGATGATGGTGGATAAAAAGGTTACCTACATGTTTCGAGCGCTTAATCACTTATCATCAGGGGATACTATGAGGAAAGTACAAAGTTAGGACGACCAATAAATATAAAATAAAGTTTAAGGACTTACCTAACATCGAGTTTAGTAGAAGAAACGTTGTCTCAAATTAATGAGTACAACTCATTGTAACTTTAAAGGTTGAAGACTTGGTATGTGAGATGTTTAATCATCTTAAGATATGAATGAAGTTCTGGTTAAATTTGGATTTTCTCATTACAGAAGAAACATTTTAAGTAAGACAACGAAATAGTTTAAACCATATGAAGTATAAAAATTTTTTTAAATTTTTTTATTTGTTAGTTTTAAATTAAATTTTATGTAAAAAATTAAATAAAAACATTGTTTTATTTCAACCAAACCATGCCCAGTTAGCTGATGTGTTAATATGGGGCTATGCCCCATACTTTCGGAAATTTATACAGGGTAATCATTATTTAACAGCGTTAAAAAAAATGATGTTATTAAAAAATTTTTGAAATTGAAAGCGTACAACTTGTTCTCAGCCACTACCGTGAAACTGTCGCAACGTGGAGGCTGAAGTGAGGTTACTTCGAGAAGAGAAATTACTTAAACGACATACACCAAGTTCAAATATTAGAAATATTAAAATACAAAAATTAATTATTGAAATCAAAGTATAGGATTCTAATCAACTCGATATTAAGTTTAAAAAATCTATACCGGATAGATTAATCAATGGTATTTTTCATCACTGGGCGTAAACAGTACTTAAGAATTGGCAGAAAATAGACATATCGCACCTGTTACAGAACACTGTCACATTACAAAAAACTCAGTTTTGTGATAGAGATGTTTAATGATTTGGACGGCTCATTTTTTGACACTGTAGAGAAAATTTAAATATTAGCCATGTTTCTTGGTAGAACTTGAGTTATTTTTTAAAGCCATTGAATAAAATGTGATCAAATTTGATTCCAACCCCTAAAACTACCCTTTTTGATATGTTATGACACTTATCCTGACTAGTGAGTCAATTTCAATTAGGCACTGATGCACGCACTTTTTCTTTCTCTTATTCAAGCTACGGCGATCTGCTACTACGTCAGAATAATGTGCAACAATGTTAAAACAAATAATATTGGGAATGGTAGATCTCTCCATCAAATTTTTCATTTTACACTGGGTTACGTCGCCATTAGTTTTTGTTGTGACACTTTTCCTGATTTAGATTTATTTGATCTGATTAAACTAATTAGGTACTTAATGATATAATTTAATCTTCTTATAAGTACAATTAAAAAAGTGATATTATAAGAAGTCTGTATTAATGGCTACGGTTTATGTAACTTATTTTATATCATAACCTCTACCATAAATGTTAGTGAGATTATTTTTAAAAAAATGGTTAGAGCCATTAAAAACAAGTTGACGTGATCTTGTAAATACTGTAAGAAGGCAATAATACAAAGAACACAATGTGACCAATTCAAAAAGAATATTTTATTACCAAAAATAACTGAAAATAGTACAAGACAACACAAAATGTTTGAATACCAATAATAACTGAAAATGGTACAACAAAACAACACAAAGTATTAATAACTGAAAATGGTATTACAAAACAACAAAAAGTATTTGACTACCAAAAAATAACTAAAACTAAAAGGGCCAAACAAAAAGTTCTTAGGAAAATTTAAACTACTTCACTCAGAAAATAAACCCTTATAGTAAAGTGCATGACTTTTTGGAATCTGATTTGCGTTTATAAGGTCCATTATGTCACTTTTTTTGTTAGCAGGTATTTCTATTTTTCGTTCATATGCTGGAGTGAGCTGTACATTCTCGAAAATGTTTTTAATTTTGTTCTCTTTTTGGGTGTCCTTACTTTTTGCTCTTGTCTTCTTGGTAAATGCAACGTCGACTTTATGTGGAATTTCACAATCGTAGGTGGTTTGCACATAAAAGCATAACGGGATATCCTTTTCGTAGGTACAAATCTTGTATTGTGAAGTTTGGAGCTTTTCGCCAGTTATCGTTGTATCAAAGTTTGATCCCAATTGAGTCTGTAATTTCTTAAAGTCGATAAAATCAGTTTGAGTCATTTCAATTAACTCAAAAAAAGGCTTGTTTGGCTTTGCCTTCTTGATTATGTCGGTATACGAGGCAGGGGTGTAGATCGGACTTTTTTTAGTATATCTTTTAACGGCTTTTTCGATAAGGGAATGTGCCGAATCCCCTTCATTCTGTGTGTGGCCGCATATTAAGAATTTGTGATTGATTGTTATTATGTTAGGTAGTTTTTGCACAGCGTACAAAAACATTGCACTTGTAAATTTATTTTTATTTTGGCCAGTGCAATTATCAGAATAAAATGTTACTTTTATATTATTCTGACCCTCCCGGTTTTGCGATAGTAGACATAAATACTTGAAAACACATGAGGCAATTTCATTTGCTCCACGCTTTCCTCCCCCTTCATGCCAGAAGAAGCAAGTAGTTTCTTGCGAAACGATGTTTGTAATAGTGAAGTTATAGCAGTTCATTTTTGATTTGTAGTAGAAATTGGAGGTGTTACCTATTGGGCATGATAATACCGACTGCAAGTCAAAAGTACATACTACATTGCTCACATTCTCATGTGCTTCCATTTTGTCGATTTCTTTGGAAATCCGGCTCAGTTCTTTTTGAAAAAGATGTTCATCGTAGTTTTCTTTCAGTTCATCACTATCCACTGTATCATTTTTAACTGATTCGCACAAAGCGCACTGATCTTTTTTCGGCGTAAATTGAGAAATATTAAAATCGGTGTAGAAAATTCTTTTGAATGAAGCTTCAGAAACTGGTATAGCGCCCTTTTTTTTCTCCCCAGTTTCGTAATCTCTAAAAATTTGCGACAAACTTCGACTTCCATCTATATATTCTCTAGAGGTCTGAGCCCTCAGATAATGGCTTTCGGTCCTTGGTATTTTACTTATAAATTCTCTCACAGCTTATTTTCTATCTCTCTCAAGTGTTTGGTGGTTATCGTGTTTTCCTCTTTTTTCGCCTTCTAAGAATCCACTGTCATCTAGCTTTCGCTTTACTGTCCTCACAGTTCGGTCTGAAATACCAAGCGAGTTTACAAAAAACAACTTACATACTCTGACTTCCTTGCAGTCAATAACAAAAAAAAACGATGAGTTCCAATTTCTTGGTTGGTCTTTTTTCGTGAAACGGTAGGATGGCTTTAAAACTTTGGAGTTTCTGGCAATGAATTCTCGTTGGCGAGTGAGGTCGCCTAACGCCCAGTACTGATCAAACAGCTCCTTTCTTTTAGCATTCGAAATGACTGAGGCACATTTCCATTTGCACTTTTCGGTGCACGTAGGGCCAATTTTTTTTGGTGGCATTACTTTTTTTGTCTTCGTGCTTATATATTCCTGACCTAAGTTTCTATTTATTGTAGCAATATCTTTTGACACACCTTTCTTCCTTTTTTTGCCTCCAATCTTTAGAGGAGAGCTTTTGATGGGAATGTCAACTGCAGGATTCGGCGAAATAATTAAAAAATTTCGATTGGTTGATCGAGCTTCCGATTCTGGCTGATAATTTGGATCAATAATGCTGTCATCACTGCTAAAGTCTTGCTCTTCATCACTATCATCTGATTTGTTATTCATAGTCTCTTTTACTGCTTCCGTTTTATCCAGGTTTTCTTCTCGTTTAGATATCTCCAGCCTAGGAATGTTAATATCCTCTTCAGATGCCTTCTCATTAAGGCTGATGTCCATAGGTATTTCTATTTCATTCTTGTTTAAGCAGTTTTCAGTCTTTCCTGCATCAGTCTTATCTGGGTTAATATCCACAGCTTCTTGTTCGGTATAATTTAGGATACCCTGTTCAGCCTCTGTATTTTGTTCCGTCTCGTTCTGTGTATTGGTTTCTGTCACATCTGCATCAAAAAAAAATAGTAGATGTAATATAACAAAAACCGCTGCCAATAGAATGAATACTTCCACAACGTCACACACTCACATATATACCCACACACACACGCCCATACATCATGACCAACCACAAACACGCACGCATTCTAATTTTCTTTATTACGTTCACAGTTCTGTGGTTTTATTACCTTTTTTTGGTAAATATTCTATGTATCCAGGTCCTTCATATTCATCTTTTTCTAATTCTTTGCTTACTGGTGGTGTTTGCGGGTGGTTAGCTATGCAATAAGTGTTGTCGATACCATTTCCCCGCTTTTGTAATATAAGACGCAAACAAAGAGCTCCGCGCCCTGTTTCACTAGCCAATCTTTCTGCAATTATACCATAATTTCTTATGCGGGTGTATAATGAAGTTTTTTGCATTTAAAATTACCAACACTAAAATAGTCATCATGTAAGTTGTTTTGTATACGCAGAGATTTCTTTTATCCATTTTCCTTTTTACTATAAATATCTTCTTGTTGAATTTTTATACTACTCCTTTTAATAAAATAATTAATTTCTAAAGTTAGAGCAGTATTATCTCAACTTACATGTATGCAGATTAATACTATTTTATTATAGGTAATTTCCAATGTAAAAAAACAGAAAATAATAGTTTAAACTGAACCACTATAAAAAAATTACCTAAAAGGCAAGGGGGTGGAAAATAAAGTAAATTTAATTGGAAAAACGACCTCTGGGTCATAATACTCTGTTACTGAGCTGCTGTGGCAAAATTGTTTTTTCCAATTTTAATTTACTTAATTTATTCCACCTTTACATTATTAAGTTATTTTTTAAGTTTGGCTTTTCGATTGAGTGACCGACAAAAATACTTCTTTATGATAAATAAGAGGCGTTAAAAAAAACTGCAATGCAATAAGTCATTTTATGAAAAAAATATGTTTTGTCAACTTTTCACTAATCGACACAAAAAACTATCGCAAGTTAAATTAGGTTATTTGTTTACAATTAAACTGCCAAAATCAATAATTGAAACAGTCATAAAATAAAATATGACTCTTTGAGAGTAAGAAATTTCATTAAATACCGATTATATATTCAAAAACACTGTCATATTACATAATAGGTCACTCTTCTGTAATGAAATTTCGCTGTCATAAAAGATGTGTGTCCCAACATTAGGTAAAGACTGTTTATATTACTTACCTCGATCAGAAACAGTGTCACATGTTGTAATAGGACAGTTTCGCGGCATGATGACTCGTGATCACTACTTGACGGTCAGTCACATACTAACTTAAGACACTCTTCCCGCCCAAGATGCGCGCAGAAACGTCAAAAGGCACATTGACATCAGCGCGTCGCGCGGAAACTATGCGAATTAGAAATATGTCAGTTTTACTGATTGGTAGATCTTAATGAAAATAGTAATAATACCCTAAAAACACAATTTTGAAAAATTTTGTGTTATGACACTGTTCTGTAACGAGTGCGATATGTCAAAAAATGATCAAATTATTTGGTTATGTATAAGGGGGTTGTAAATGTCTGTCGGAGGGTGATGTAGCACTGCACCAAACTAAAAATACACTTTTCAGGGCTGGTTATAACACTAAACCTAACTGGCACAGTAACTATGGGAAATATAGTTTTTTAAATTAATAGAAAAGAACATTGAAGAATGATGAAGAATTTTCAAACTTAAAAATAATAGGTGGATACAATCAAATTTGCAAAGGGGAGCTTAAAAGTATTTTTATAGAGAGAGTGAGAAGTATGTATTATGTAAGAGGGACTATATTGTGCTTATAATCTGTCAAGGTTCAAAGCATTGAAAAATTTAGTACTGCTATGAATGATTTGGTCATTTACATAGTCTATGTTTGGGTTCTTTATTATTTTGTTTATTTCCATTATTTCAAGCAGGTCTAATTTATTACTTTTGTTACAAAAGTGAAGAAATTTACTGTTTGTGTCTGGATCAAGTTATGTTTATTTGTAGATACATGCCTAGAAAAATTGGACTTGATTTTAGAAGGGGATAAGTTATGATTAGAAGCTCTTACTATCTCTTTACCGTGTTCATTTATGCGGATTTTAAATTTCCTCCGTGTTTGTCCCTCGTAAGAAGTTTTTAGAGCCCTTTAACATAACGGAGTACATACACAATGATGTGTATTTTTCATTCCAGGTTTCCTGCCTGTTTCGGTGTGGTAGCTTGCCATAAAAGTTACTGGGGCAGTGGCATAGTCCCTGGGGAAATCCTGAAAAGTCGATGATCTTTTTGCTTTTCTTATTGACCCTTTGTCTTCAGCGCGTGTAAGTGGAAACGCTTAACAATTTTTAATCTATAATCTTGGTTCTGCAAAAACTTAACCGCCTCGGTGGCCGAAGTGGGTAAAGCGCCGGAAACGGCGTGAGCCTGCTTTCGCGCTGCTCGAGTCGAGCGGGTTCGAATCCCGCTACAGTACGCTCAAATAAAGTACTGGGTTTGGTTGTTGTATGTGTAAGTGCAGGTACTTCTGACTAACGATTTATCAGAATCGAAACCGCAGGATCATGCTCCTATAGCAGCGGATCTTTAACCCGAGACTTGCCTCGGTTGCGGGCTGTGTGGGCAGGCTGCTGTGGGAGTGTGATTCTGTGAGGGGATCAGGATGGTGGTTGGTTGGAAAGCGACTGCGCGTGGTTCAGATCCCACGATAAACAGTAGGTCCCGTCTGGCTGACATTACCCAGACGTAAAAATTACCGTGGGCGGGCTAGTAACGAATAACTAGGGGATCAATAAGTCTGTAAAAGGCTGCGGTGTCAGGACGTAAGTGCCGACCTAGTTATTTAAGAGTAATCAATCAATCAATCAAATGGTTTTGCACTGGATGCGCTTACAGTGGCTAAACTAAAGAGTGCCATTTTCCTGACAGTATTGCTATTTTTTTTCTATATTGTAAGTAAAGGAGCTGAATAACACGGACCTCAATCTGCTCAGCTCAAAGGAGCGCTCTATGTTTTTTGGGGTCTCTTAACCGAGCACCGTTCTATGGTTTTTGGGGTGTCTCAAACTGTGCACCGTTCTATGTTTAAGTGCAGTTCGCAAGGAATTCGCTAAGTGTTTAACTTGCAAAGAGTTTTCAAGTATTTCGCTCACAGGGAGCATCTCAAGTATTTAGCTCGCAAGGAGCAGTTCGAGTATTTTGCTCGCAGGGAGCATTTAAAGTATTTCCCTCGCAAGGAGCAGTTCAAGTATTTTGTTCGCAATGAGTTTTCAGATATCACTCGACACAGTGTTTGGCGACGTTGGTAGAGCAACAATCTTTGTAAATAGATGTAAGTCATATACTTACGCATGTATATAGTTTAAAGTTTAAAAATTTATTTGAAGCAGGGTTGCTTCAAAGTAGGGAAGAATGTTGGGAAAAGATTCAATAATCTGATTGTATAATTAAAATAAACAAAAAGCAAGCATCAAGTCCGAACTGATGAGCTAATTAATATTGATGATGACGGTCTCGTGAATTGTGTTCATCCCCCGGAATACGTTAAGTTGATGAAAAAAGTAACTTTAAGAGGAGATCCGGAGGAAGCAAAGTTCTTTGATAGCATCTTTTATAATACAGAGTTCAGTTATACGTGCGTATTACAAGCCGCAAAAATGATGACCTCAATGGCCAAGCGTGTTGCTGAAGGGGAGTACCAGAATGGGTTTGCCAATATAAGACCACCGGGGAAACAGGCTACAACTAAATCGCCAGCTGGATATTGCATCTTTAATAATATGGCGATTGCAGCGAATTATTTGCTTAAACATAACGTAGCTGAAAAAATTGTGAACTATGATGTGCAGCATGGCCAGGGCACTCAAGAGATGTTCTACAAGTCTAATAAGGTTCTGTTCATCGTTACGAGTATGGAACCATTTTATTTTTTTTTTAGGGGTGTAAAAGATCTTCAAAAGACGCACTAGCCTGTTGTTCTATAGGCTAGCCAGTGTTGGATTCGGCCCCTCTGGGGATCCGCCTATCAACTAAAAACTTCCCCCCTGTTTTGACGCACAGCCTTGGAACCGCCCTTGCGGGCATACGTCAGGGCTAGACTCAGACCATTCTACCTCTTATAATACAATCTCCACTTCCCTTTCTTCTCTAGCCTTGTCTGTCATGATACTGCGTATCATCGAGTGACCCGCTTCCCAAGCTATGCTTGACTTCGTCATTTCGGTTATTAGGTTGTTTACCGAGAAATTTACTTCGCATTGGAGCCTAACCGTTGTTCTTTGGCGATGCCATCTTTCACACCGAACAATCGTGTGCTCCAGGGTGTCCTTTGCGTTGCAGTATTTGCAGTTCACTGTAGTCTTGCCAAGTCTCGCGGTGTATGTTCTGAAACTACCGTGGCCCGTGATGGCTTGGGTCAGGAAGAAGTCGAGTCTTCTATGTTTGCACTCAACCCAGCTCTTTATGTCTGGGATCAGTTTCTTAGTCCACTGTCCCTTCGTTGTGTTTTCGTTCCATCTGCGTTGCCATTCCTCTAGGGTTCTGTCGCTTGCTCTTTTGCGGTCCAAAATCGTTTTGTCGGTGTTATCCAGGAATCTACGTCATAAAGGATGACCAGGTCAAGTGGTGGAAGGGCCAGAAGAGAGGGTCCGATATCCCGACGCCACTCGTAGTAGTGCTTTTCTTTGTGTGCTCTACCACTTTCTTAACCGCCTGGATGGTAGACCTACCTTCTTTAAAACCAAACTGGTTTTCTGATAGTCCCTCGCCGTTTTCCATCTCGATTTCCAGCCTCCTCTTGACCATGTGTTCGTACAGTTTGGCCATTGTGTTTATCAGGCAGAGTGGTCTATATGCATTTGGTAGGTCCAGTGGTTTACCAGTTTCGTGAATCAGGACCAACTTTCCTATTTTCCACTGGGCTGGGAACGCTTGTTTGGAGAGTAGGTGATTTAAGACTGCGACTGTTACTTGTGGCGCTAGCTCGACCATTTCCTTTATTGCTTCCGATGGTATTCCGTCTGTGCCAGGTGCTTTCCCGTTTTTTATTCGGCCGCTTGACTCCTTTAGTTCTTCCAGCGAGAAGGTGTTTGCATATGCCTCTTCCCTTCTGCCTGGGAGACCCTCCCGTCCTTCAGAAAATAAGTGGTCTATAATCTCTTCCATTTTGCAATCGCTAAGTTGACACGGAGGTCCTAGCGCTTTGAATTTTTTCATGATGATCTTGTAGCCTTGGCCCCAATTTGTCTGAGTTCAACTCTTCGCAAATTGTCCTCCATTGTTTCCTTTTTTTCTCTCTGATTGCCTTCTTTAGATCTTTTTCTCGCTCCTTATATTCTCCCCATGTTACCTCGGAATTTTCAGGTAATCTGCCTGCTTCCCTAGTGTGGTTCCTTCGAGCTGATACGCACATGTCTCTCAGTCCTTTTATTTCTTCGCTCCACCAGTAGGGGACGCTGTTCTGGTGTGCACCATTTATCCGTTGCTTTGATCGTAAGAAAGTTCTTTTCAACAAATCCATGTAGTTGTCTATGTCACTTGTCGGCTGTGCATATCTTAGCTCTTGATTTAGGGCGTCTGAAAAACGTTTCTTGTCCAGGTATACCTTTCCTCCGAGTTGGGCCTTTGGTCTAGTGTCATCACATATACTAAAGGTTATATGCTTGTGTGGCGTTAGAGGCTCATTTTCCAGAATTTTCCACTCTTTGATTTTTCGGGACAGCCCTGAAGTGGCGAATGTTATGTCTGAAACCACCCTTACCTAGGTCATGTGTCATTCGAGATATTTTATGGGTTAGGACCTTTGTTTAATGTTGTGTTACCGACAGATTCTTTTAAAGTTTGACCAAAGTTTACTATTTAGTTTTTGCTTTATTCGGCAGCTTCTTAATTAGAATTTATATTTATAATTTTAATTATTTGTATTCCTAAAAGTAAAATAAAAGTCTCGGGTTAAAACAACACATTTATTTCAATTTCGTCATCATAAGGTTAAACCTTGGTAGTAAAAACGATAGGAAATGCATTTAACAAAACAAAGGTACAGATTAAAATGGAAATACATCAACGAGAACCCAATGAAAAGTTCAAATAAAAGCTTACACGGAAATTTCACAATTACAATTTTACAACAATGTAAATTATAAGTATACATAAATATTCTATTATGAAGGTTTAACTGAAATAGCAACAAATCGTGTACCATTAACTCAAACTTATACTGCGGTGTCCGTACCGGACAATAGCAAAGGTGTACCTCATATATAACACTCTATCATATAATGCACCTGACTTTCACCTTCGTTCATAAACATTCAAGCAACCTGTACACTTAGCTTGTCACAGGACTCTGCGTGAGTCCTTTCACCGACACCACAATAATTAGCTAAGTAATTGTACAGCAAGTTTAAATAATTCGTTCATGTTAACTTTCATCGCAACTTAGAAAAGGGGGGACGAAGCCGTCCAGCCCTTGATTCCAGTGGAATCCAAAATCTTGGTGATCTCTATTTATAAATTTTTTTATGTGAGGGGGACGAATGCGTCCAGCCTCAGCCACAATTGAGACCATAGAGATTCTTTTCGTTATATATGTTTTTTTTTTTTATTTGAGGGGGGCGAATGCGGCCAGCCTCGAGCCATTTGACTCTAAGAAAGATCTTGAAGATGGTTGCAAGTTGATCCATTAAATTTGCCAAGAAATTGTTTTTATTATGGTTACTTCAAGTAACTACAATTTGCTGCTACCAGAAAAACTAAATTTGGGTTTTTTTTAGGCAATAAATACTAAAGCTGTGGTACCTTGCATATACAATGTTTTTATACTAATAGTTAAATACCAATTCCCAGGATATAGAGTGATTAGGTAGATATTTACAGTTAAATAATAGTTTCTCACCTGTAATTTGACACAGATCGTTGGTTAGCTCTACGGTCTCGGGATGTTTTCTTTTATTACATTTACTTCTCGTAGGTTTTACTTATATGGCCCTCCAATGACTGATACCCCAATACTTTAAAAAACTTTATATATATATATATATACATTTTTTGACCAAGTCGAGATCCGACTAAATATTGGACAACCCGAGATCCACCTTAAATCGAACTGATTTCAAAGTATATATTCTAAAAATAGCTTTGCCAGCATCACTAGTACTTGAATCATCCTAGAGGGGTAAGGAATTTATATGTTAAATTTATTTAATAAAGATCTGGCAACGTGAGATCCATCGATAATATTTGCACAAGTCGAGATCTTGTTGTGTATAAACTACGCTGTATATCGCAAGGTGGGATCTGGCGTTGTTGCCAAACTAAAGCTTTGCAGCAAACGACCTCAAATCAAAGTAATTATATATTTCTTGAATTGCCATTCTAAACGAATGTTAAATCTGGAGTTAGGTTAAGTTTCGTTGTTTTCTTTTTTATGTTAAATTAAATATTTGTTTTAGTAACATGCGAAATACATGCGACCTTAGGAAAATTATCAAAAGATCTTGGTGAAATTCTTAGCAAACAAAATCCTATTATATTTTCTGTGTTTGTGGCTATTTTCAAAGTTTGTGATTGGATGACGTACGTTGGTTGAACTAATACGACAAAAGCAAGGGAATTTGATTTCGAAATGTTCGTAATATGGTATACAAAAGTTGTTAAATTCAGGGTATCCTGATATATTTTTCCCTATAAATGTGTATCAAAAATTGCCTTCTAAGGGAGCTACAGTCACGGCAAATGGGGTCCACTCAAGATGGGTTTCTTTATAATTATCGACCAAACTGACAGGGTATTTTTGAGTATATGGCACTGGTTATAATCAAATGGCAAGTCTGTTCAGGGTAGAAACTTGACATTTTAGTAAGCTTAATCTAATTCAAAATTGTTAGGGGCGTAATATTCGCGGACAATGAACAAACTATAGTAATGATTTTTTTTGCATATAGTAAATTTGTAACGTTTTTAACATTGAAAATGTTTATATTATCGCACGGGCACGTAAGTATGGGTACCGAATTCGAAATTCTTGTGTTGCATTTGTCCCTGACGTCACACCGCATTGAAATGATTGGGATCAGACCAAGTCGGGAGTAAACGTATGGTTTCGCTGGAGCAGTCAGCGGGTGCTGTTGGCGTTCGCGATCGAGCGTAGAGCGTAGCAATCGGCCGTCGTCGCAGGGTGGTTTGGCTGGAGCAGCGCGCTTCAGATCATATTCGTATTTCGTAGTGCAAGCGCTTATGTATGATTTATAATGAACGCCGATAACATTAGTTGCATGCTGTTGTTGGAGGAAGAAGATGATGAGGAAATTCCTCCATTTCGACAAGCGTCATATTAACACTTGAATTTATACTATACCATATTTAAATAAGAGCTGCAGCATACCAAGTAAACAAATCAATTTGGATAAAACGTCAAAGTATCAAAACATTTTAAAATTGTATCATTGGTTGGTATATCCGGAAAAAATATCAAAATTAGAAAAAAGTCAGTGGCGTACATTTTTTGTCAATAATATCTGTTGAAGTGTTTCCCGGGACGCCAGTGGACTTAATAAATTTAATCTAGTTAGGGCTAATTAAGCCTTTTATCATTATAAATGACGGTACCAAATTGCAATAAAATCGGGAAAAGGATATTTACAAAAATAATAAAAAAAACGATTTTTTTAAAAATCTTACGCACCCTGTACATCAAAAACGGGGCAACTCCGGACACATGTTCAGGTTAGTACTTCTAAAACACCCTGTAAACATTGAAATACAACGGTCAGAGACACAAATATTTATATCAAAATATTGACAACAAACAATAACACCAAACGATACAATGCAATAATGCGAAAATCACCGGTAAACTAATTACAACCCTGTCGCCCAGGGCCTTTTAGTTTTATTGCCGCTTGACCAATCGAAATAGAGTTACGGTTGTCATTAAGTACTGATCAATGTGTCCTTCGTATGCATAATGTTGGATTTGAATATGGTATAGGGTAGACTGGGGCAAGTGTAAAACTGGGGTAAGTGGAAAATCAGAGCGCCAATCAGGCAATATTGAAAGTTTACTTGTCTGTGTGGTCCGAGGCAACTAACTATACATTAGCGCTGTTGAATTATCCACTCCCGGCGAGTTACCAGGTGTTTTTTTCTTTCTGAGTAGTAATTTGTAACATAATCTCCGAATCGGTCCGTTGAATAGTGTGTGATATCTCCATAAAAAATTGGTCAAAGGTAAAAACTTATAATATACTTTTAGTTTTATTGCATTTTCTTATGTTTAGTCAATAATTGTTGTAGCTTTAAAATCCTATATACCGACCAAATCTAAAAGTGGTTTTTACTCACGAACAGGTTTGCACTTCTCCCATAAAAAACACAATGTGGGGCATGTGTAAACATTGTAATGGGGCAAGTGTAAAGGTTAGTTTACACTTGCCCCATTTTCCTGGGAATGCTAAAGTTCGTTGGCACTGACACTTAAAGCTTTTATTCTTTACAGAGAGTTAGCGTCATAGTACGAAATTATAAAAGAAAGTCCAATAGGGCTGCCTATGGGGAGGCGCAATTAAATGCTGCAGTAAATGCCGTCAATCAAGGTAAATTAACCATGTCGATGGCTAGTACCGAATTCAGAATCCCATACATAACAATCTACTGTAGAGTAACTGGCCGCCGTGGCGAAAAAAGCAAGACACAGGGCCGACCTCCAATACTTTCTTGGCAAGATGACTTTGTAACTTTAAATAATATTTGCAATCCTTTTAAGAACAATATGCCAGGCACAGATTGGCTAATAAAGTTTAAACCACGGCACTTTTTGAGTATGAAAAAAACCACAAAGCTTAGAGTACTGCAGAAAGAAATCTACGGACCCATTCATAATAGACCAATATTTTCCATTATGGGTAAAATTAAAATTGCTTGTTATATTTTACTATTTATTCAGTTACCTGACACGCGTGTTTCGACCCTTTCAGGTCATTTTCAAAGAAGCGCCAATTTTACTCATAATGGATAATATACGGTTTCACCAAGAATATAGCCCAACGCAAGTTAATTACAGACCAATATTTTGTTTTATTGGAAAAGGCTATATTGGAGTTGGGTCTTCAGGATCGTCCTGAATGGATTTACAATTTAGATGAGACTTCACTGTGTAGAGATCCTTCTCGTCTTAAAATTGTTGGCGCGAAAGGCAAACCCTCTTCAAGAATTATTGCTGGATCGGGCAGAGAATATATAACCGTCCTGGCAGGAGCAAGTGCTAGTGGTAGAAAATTGCCACCATTGATAATATTTAAAGGCAATAATGTATGGAGTTCCTGGAATTCAGAAAGAAATGAAGACCTCTTTAAGGACACCGTATATGCAGCCAGCACCAATGGATGGATGACCTCCGAAATGTTTAGAAATTACTTTCTAAAGACTTTTATTCTTTTGGTTCGTGATCAGGCACCAATTATTGTTATATATGATGGGCATGTCTCGCATACAAGTCATTTACTTCAACCTCTCGATTTGAGTGTGTTTAGATCCTTTAAGGCAATATGGGAGAGGGAAGTAATAACATGGCAAAGACGTCATCAGGGACAACGACTACCAAAAAGGGAATTCGCCACATTGCTAGTGAAAACCTGGGCTGAAGTAGATTCCGGAATCATAAAAACAGGATTCAGAAAGGGTGGTATTGTTCCATTTATTAGACATGTTATTCCTAAAGAGAAGTATGACATCGATGCCCTAAAAAGATGGGAGGAACACTTGAAAAATCAAGGATCTGTAACAGATTTACAACCGAGGCCAGGACGCATTGATATTGAAAGGAATGCTGAAGCACCGAATGTAACAGAAAAAACCGCTACTTTCGAACAGTCAATATTAAAAACAGTAAAGCCTTCTACATCTGGCGCCTAACTTAAAAGGAAACTAGCGTCTAATGCAGAGTTACTTACAGCTCCTTCATCAGCATCTAATAGTGACACCAATCTCAAAGTAATTGTCAGCTATGATCAAAATGAACAAAATATACTCAATAATCATCAGGATCCTATAACTGAAGCTGTATTACCAGCTACAACCAAAAATCGGCAAGAAAAAAAAAAGTTTTGATGATCTACTACTTGATTCGCTCCGACAGAGTCCTTCTTCTAATCCAAGGAAACGAAAGCGCTTAATTCAAGGTGGCCAAACCATTGCAGGTACTATCGCAAGTAGTCAGTAAAAACTCTCTACAAGTTCATCTACTAAAACTAAACCAGCTATAAAAATTGACAGAAAGAGTAAACAAAGTCGGCCAAGTCCGTATCAATTTGAATCCAGCTCCAGTGAATCAGATAATGAAAGTGTACCTTTTATGGAATCGGATCAAAGTTTCATTTCTATTGGAGACTGGGTACTGGTTAAATACACATTACCAAAAGCAAAAAAACATTTCATTGGCCAGGTAAATACTGTGGACAACGGCTTTGAAATCAAGTTTACTAAAAAATTAAAAGACAATTTTTTATGGCCACTCACCAATGATGTCAATGTAGTACAGCTAGACGATATAGTGACTCGTTTACCTGAACCGGTAGTAACACGCCGAGTAGGTTTTCATTTTAATGTGAAATTTGCGGGATACAATATTTAACAAGTTCCATAAAATTATTCGAATTTTTAAACTTTAAGTTTCTTTTCTGTTTTAGTTTCTCCTTGGGAATAATTCCTACTGTTTTAGAGATTAAAGCCAAACATTGGGTTTTCAACGGATAAATACGTTTATAAAAATATTATTCTTGTTATTAGGACTTTTTTGAGTGTTATTTTGGATTACTTATTATTTTTCAGAATAAATAATCAAAAAAAAAAAATAATCATTCAAATCTCAAGATCTCAAAAATAATTCATGTGTGCCCTATGCAGTATGAAAAGTAAACATATTAAACTATTACTTTCTTACAAAGACGTTTTTATAAATATTGTATATTTAAAGTAAGAAGGAAATAAACTTGAACTATTAAAAAGGGCTTCGCACTTGCCCCAGTCTACCCTAATTATAAACTTTGTAATGTAATGCTGAAAAATAAACAAAATGGTTTTGTACACTTTACCGTTCTTCCCTACACTTGCTGCCACTTTTTTTCATGCATTTTCTTTCATTACAACATTTTTGTAATTCTCGTTCTCGTAGTTGTATAAAGGGGACTACTTTTGCACCTCCTCTATCAAACACTCGTCAGCAATTGCCGAGAACGGTAGCATTCTGCTGAACGATCGGTGCTGGACTGGTCTCTCTAGCAGTCCGAACGCAGCCGCTGCAATTTACGGCAAACGCTGTGTCGCTGAGCTGCGGCAGTGAGACCGTTTACATACAAATCGCATTAAACCAGTAACGAGCTACCAATCGCGAACGCCAGCCGCGGCCGCTGACTGCTTCAGCGAAACCATACCTTAGAGGCACATTAGAGTTTATTACCTTTATTTTACTATTTTTTATATTATGAATCAATAAAACTTATATCAACTACCTAAATATTACATTCAAATCTATGAGTTTTCGCAGATCTCAAATCTCACAATAGTCACAAGCGTTGCACTCTGCTTCGGCATTTTCAATGTCTTCCCCGGTTGCATCTTTGTAAAGGACTGTACATTTTTTCAGTATGTACCTTGATCATTTTCAATAAAAAAAGGTAGATGCTTTTGGCTCATGCGCTGGGTTACACGGTTTTTGAGAAAAATGTATTTAAAAATTGCGCTTCTTAACAAAAATACGTCAAATCTTCGATTCTAATTCAAATACTGCCAAAAATAAAAAGTTTTCCTAACTTTTCTCGAACTGGTCACATTGTCATTCATTATTCTTATGCAGCGTAATTTTCATATCTATCTTTCTCGAAATCGGTGATTACTAGCACACTGACCAAGAATACCTTTTCTTACTTAAAAATATCAAGGTTTTCAAATTTAGTCAGAAGGAGGTTTCAAATTTATACACAAAAGAGTTATGACTAGTTTATTCTCGTAACGCACCCAAATGTTACGCCCCTCACTAATTTTTTAAAAGTTACTATAATGGCGGAATTTTAGGTTTCTACCCTAAACAGTTTGCGTAGAGAATTAAAGAAAACCAACTTCAGGGTACCCCATATGGGGGGCTGTAGATCACGACTATTGTTCATGTTTGATGAGCTATACAACAAATTAGAAAATTCAAAAAAATGCAATGAGTTGCTTAGTTTTTCCGTTATTGGGGTACAAATAGGTTAAAAACGCCTTAATTTTCGTGCGCGCGGATGAATCCTTTTTAACAATCTTTGTATACAGGGTGTATGGCCATTTGAAAACGAAACAAAGCCAATTTCGGGCATCCCAAGTTAAAAAAAATGCTCGGACCCGTTGGTTTTTGGATTATAGGGGAAAATATTTTTTTGGCATTTTCGCCCCCTGAAAGTCAAACTCCTAACGGCCGCGACAACTACCACCAATATTTAAAAGGAAAGGCGGTTGAGTGGATACCTTGTTTTAAAGGTATTTTAATGTAGAGTATAAACCTAAAGTTTAACAACGCTACTATCTACCTAGCCTGTACAGTGGCTTACAAAAAGTACAAAAATAGGTTGTTTTTGCCTTTTTTATTACAGTCAGTCCAGTAAATGTCTGAAATGCTGCCCCTGGGCCTCCATGTAATAGTAAAGATTTTGTACACAACGCTTTCGTACATTTTGAAGCATCTGTAGGATGATTTCACGGCATTCATCAATTATCGGTTGTTGTAGGTGTTGGCTGGGTGGCATAAATTTAGGTTTTTAAGTGGTTCCATTAAAAAAAAATCTGACGGGCTTAGATCTGGAGAACTCAAGGCCCACTCAATACTTCCTCTGCTTTCAATTTATTGTCCTGAAAACGTTTGGTCCAAATAGTGACAAACAGTGAGTGCAAAGTTGAGTGGCGCACCGTCTTGCTGGAATATTAAGTGGTTTTCCATGTACTAATCGGTATTCTCAACCAATACTACTAACGCTGGATAAAGGGCATTTTGTAATAATTCCAGATACATTTTGCCTGTTAAATTGCCAGGTAAAAAAAAGGGACCTAATTTGGGGTTATCAAAAATGCCAGCCCAAACATTCAGTTTTTCCGGATGTTGCGTATGCACCTCAAAAAATATTCTGGGATTTAAATCAGACCAATAACGAGAGTTGTGACGACTCACCGTACCGTTTAGGAACAAAGTGCATTCGTCAGAGAAACATACGTTGAAGAGAAAGTTCTGATCATTTATTGCCCGTTTACTCATAATAGTCGTAATTTCACTAATCGCCTATTAAAATGGTCTTCGTTAAGTTCTTGCTCCACCAGTATTTTGTAAGGATGAAACTTGTGTTTTTTTTTTAATATCGTTTGAATTTGCTTTCCCGACATTGGTTTGAATGCTGCTTCTTTTAACACCAGATGCTGGCGCCAGCCTTCTTGTACTCAGTGTGGGATCTTGAACAACATGCCCTAAAATCTCCACCTCTGTAGCTTCATTTACTACTGGATTTTCCACTTCACGTTTTTTGTCAGCTACTGACCCTGTCTCTCGAAATTTTTGAAACAATTCCAAAATGTACTGTCGATGGACTTGTCGATTTGGATGGGTAAACAGTTGGGCAGTTCTATTAGCACATTCATTGTTCGCACAAAATAGTGAAATGATTTGCACCCTTTTAGCAAAAGTGATAATGGTTAACTCACCATTATCACTTTTATGCCGATTCTGTAACAAAATTAATTAGACCTTTACTACTTTACCGCCACCGAAGGATATGATCTGCAACAATAATTGAAGGCCACAGGAATAAAACTAGAGTTGTCAAAAAAGCAAAGTTCTACATCAGCAAATGCTATTTATCGTTGTCATTTTTTGCAATGAAAAAGTTAAAAACAACCTATTTTTGTACTTTTAGTGAGCCACTGTACAGGTTAGGTAGATAGTAGCGGTGTTAAACTCTGGGGTTATACTCTACATAAAAATACCTTTAAAATAAAGTATCACTCGACCACCCATTTGAAATTTTGGGAGTAGTTATCGCCCCCGCTGGGGGATTTGACTTTAAGGGGGCGGAATTGCCAAAAAAATATTTTCCTCTATAATCAAAAATCGAGGGGTCCGAGTGTTTACTTTTCTAATAGCCTGGGGTGCCCAAAATTGGCTTCGTCTCGTTTTCAAATGGCCACCCTATATATCTCTAAAACGATTGCCGACATCGCCATGTAGGCTCATGGATTTGGGACACTCACTATACAGGGTGTTTCAGAAGTACGGCACGTAACTTAAGGAAGTGATTTCTTATGACATTCTAAAAGAAAAAGTTCATATGAACATGAGTCCGGAGTTGCCCCGTTTTTAATATACAGGGTTTTAAATTTTTGTTAAAAATATCGTTTTCTACTATTTTTTTAAACATTTGCTTCGATTAACTCTTGCATTTTCTTTTGTATCATTATTTAAACAAATAATTTTATTTTTAATTTAAATGTTTTAATTAACTTTAAAATGCATAGGTATTCTTTCTGTTCATGCAATAAAGGGATTTTTATTTTTTCTCTCGAAAACGAAGCAAAATACGAAAACAATTTGAGAACCAAAAAAGTTGTATTATTAGCTGTTAAATCTGAAAAAGATATAAAAATTAGAAAAAAGTTAGTTCCGTACATTTTCTTGTCAATAATATTCGTTAAGATGCTCCCCGGGATGCCACTGGACTTAATAAATTTAAACCAATCAGGGCTAATTAAGCCCCTTATCATTATGAATAACGTTACCAAATTTTAATAAAATCAAAAAAGGATATTTAAAAATATAATGAATTATGTACGATTTAATAATAAAATAGTGTACAATTTTGCGGCCAATATTAACAATAGGGGGAAAAAGAAAAACTGTGATGATCTGAAAAGAATAGTTTTATTAAAATCTACAATAAACACTTTATTTTTCAATTGAAGTATAATTATAATGTATAAACCTTGATATATTCATACTGCTTCCGTTTTGGCATCATCTAATATGTGCTTTGGCAATATACACATGTTGTCAATAAATGCTTTAGTTTTTTGATATCTACAAGGGCCAGCTACGACATTATATTAGTATTACCCAGAACAAATTGCTGTAAAAATAACCTACATTAAAAATATTACTATCTTATAGAAATAATTAGAATATTCTACTAAATATTCTTACCTTCGATTTAATGAAGTTAAATCTATGTAGACTGTGTCTATAATATCCATGGTAAGATTCAGTTAATACATTTCTTGTACTTCCTACTTACTACAACACCATATAATGCACAAATCTTATTTGAATATCAGAAACCTGTTAAACGAAATAAAAAAAAAACGTTCAAAAACTTTTTTATACAAACGTGTTCAAAACTACAGATTTTTAAACTATTTTTGAAGCCAAAATGACTCCTTATACCACTTACCACAAGCAAACGTCAAAAAACATGTCAACAATAAATTTATTTAAAACTATCTGCACTTACTAAACATTCTTAACATTTAATTTCTAACTGTGTTATTACTTTTTATTGCCGTTTGTAGAAAAAGTATTGTATGATATTTGTGTTAAAAATATTTTAAGGCACTTCGCTTCTCGCATTTTATTCATTCTGCAAAATTTTAAATGCGTGTCTTAGAAATGTACTTTTAACACTTATACCATACAAACCTATAATAAATAAGACATACCCACTGTCACTCTTTCTCCACTACCAATGCTAGGCAATGGAACAAAAACACTTTCACAAACCACAATGACCATATTAAGTAGATGTTGGTTTAGTTCTAGTTAGAAACTCATCCCTCATCCATGTGGGTTTTCAACAGCTAATGGCATTTTCTGGGCTTATATCCCCCAGCTTTTCTTTTCAGATCAGGTTATATACTAACATCTACTACTATTTATTCTCTCGCGTAAATTTGCGGTTGATCTGATATTGGATTTGCATGGCAAAGGAGATTTAAATACGCCAATATTATGTCATCAGAGGTTTTCTTTGCCTATTTCCTTACAGAGCCATTTCTTTAAGAAGCATAGGTTTCTTCATATAAATGCCGGAATTTAGAGGCTAACTATGCATCTTTTACAGTACTTGCAATGACTCCGGAAACCCAGGAAACTATATACGTCAGAACTGTCTGAAATTTTAACTTTTTTGTTGATTGACAAGAAACAAACGGCAGCGCGATGGGGTAGTATTATAATTATGTTTATTATGTTGCATAGAATTTTACTTAACTTTATATATTTGCAATAAACAGGGTAAAGGTGAGATCTGCGCGGTTGCCAGTTCGCTGAATCTCTACTTGGTTAAAATCGCATACTTATACAAATGGTCACGGGCGCCCTCTACATAAATATTTCCGAACTAAAGGTGTATAAGGCTTGAAAAAAATAGTATAAACGAGATCCGGGTACAATTTTACGGGCGATCTGTAAAATATTTTTAAAGTCCGAAAAACTCGATATACACGGTAAAAAAGACGAGATCCGAAAACGGATCTCAACTTTCCAAAATGATCTCACCTTGGTATATATTTAACTAAAAATTATCTCGCCTTGAACGTTTATATATCTATATATATTCAATTTAAAATGTCAAAAACTACGAGAAGTAAATGTAATAAAAGAAAACATCCCGAGACCGCAGCGCTAACCAACGATCTGTGTCAAATTACAGGTGAGAAACTATCATTTAACTGTAAATATCTACCTAATCACTCTATATCCTGGGAATTGGTATTTAGCTATTAGTATAAAAACATTGTATCTGCAAGGTACCACAGCTTTAGTATTTATTGCCTAAAAAAAACCCAAATTTAGTTTTTCTGGTAGCAGCAAATTGTAGTTACTTGAAGTAACCATAATAAAAACAATTTCTTGGCAAATTTAATGAATCTTCAACTTGCAACCATCTTCAAGATCTTTCTTAGAGTCAAATGGCTCAAGGCTGGGCGCATTCGCCCCCCTCAAATAAAAAAAAAAGATATATAACGAAAATAATCTCTATGGTCTTAATTGAGGCTGAGGCTGGACGCATTCGTCCCCCTCACATAAAAAAATTTATAAATAGAGATCACCAAGATTTTGGATTCCACTGGAATCAAGGGCTGGACGGCTTCGTCCCCCCTTTTCTAAGTTGCGATGCAAGTTAACATGAACAAATTATTTAAACTTGCTGTACAATTACTTAGCTAATTATTGTGGTGTCGGTGAAAGGACTCACGCAGAGTCCTGTGACAAGCTAAGGGTACAGGTTGCTTGAATATTTATGAACGAAGGTGAAAGTCAGGTGCATTATATGATAGAGTGTTATATATGAGGTACACCTTTGCTACTGTCTGGTACGGACACCGCAGTATAAGTTTGAGTGAATGGTACACGATTTGTTGCTATTTCAGTTAAACCTTCATAATAGAATATTTATGTATACTTATAATTTACATTGTTGTAAAATTGTATTTGTGAAATTTCCGTATAAGCTTTTATTTGAAATTTTCATTGGGTTCTCGTTGATGTATTTCCATTTTAATCTGTATCTTTGTTTTTTTAAATGTATTTCCTATCGCTTTTACTACCAAGGTTTAACCTTATGATGACGAAATTGAAATAAATGTGTTGTTTTAACCCGAGACTTTTATTTTACTTTTAGGAATACAAATAATTAAAATTATAAATATAAATTCTAATTAAGAAGCTGCCGAATAAAGCAACAACTAAATAGTAAACTTTGGTCAAACTTTAAAAGAATATGTCGGTAACACAACATTAAACAAAGGTCCTAACCCATAAAATATCTCGAAAAATAAATTATAGACGATCACTGCTAATACCTGGACTTGGGTATGTAAACACATGACCTAGGTAAGGGTGGTTTCACTGGTGCCGTGACCAGGATATAGAGTCGATAAAATTAGCCATATGTTTTATAAAATTTGGTCTGATACTGCTTTAAAAATTACAGGAAAGAATCACGCTACCTCGGAGGATAGCTTTGGTGACGAGACAGCATCAGGGAGCAATATGACCACTACTGGGACAACGGAAAATCGAGTCGTGGTTTTAGACGAACTTACGGCAATAGGACGTCAGATGAGGGAAGATCAAAAATCTTTCCAGGTACAGTTGGGTAAAAGTCTAGTGGCTATGTACAAGGAACAACAAGCGAAACTTGGGGCTATCGAACAACAGTTTAATCAAAAAATATCAGAAGATAATACTTCACAACAAAGCAACGAAACCACAACCGCTACGTCTAAGTCGGAAACCCGTCCAGTCAATTTTACGCAACAACCTACGATACCTACATTTCGCGCAGCTACCAGCAATAAACATCCTGTTAAGTTTTTAGAAGAATAGGAAATATACATCTGCAAACTAGATATTTCACCAGCGAAAAGGCTAGATGTCATCCGCGAAGCACTTACCGATGAAGCTCGCGATTGGGCAAGCATATTCCAAATTTCGTGGGAAACCTATGAAGATTTCCGCGGGGATTTTCTAAATGCATTTTGGTCGGAACAAGCACAGAATAAGCTGCGACAGAACATAACTAATCACCGTTGGAGTGTTTCACACAGACGTACAATGGAGGCTCACTTTGCACATTACGTGGGACTAGCGCGGCTTTTAACTACACCAATGTCGGAAAACTTATTTTTCAGCGAATTAATGAAGCATTTTCCGGCGAACTAACAATCTCTTTGGGCACTTAAATCAGGAACCGAAAAAACTATCGCAAACGTCGCGGAATTTTTGAGATCACAAGAAAATATTATGACACAGGATACAGGAGCACTAACGCAGATACCGATGACACGTAACGCACCACTAACAAATAAACGTTTTAAACTGGACAACAGAACTCGAGAAGTACCGAACAATAACAATGGTACGGGAAACGACCGCCGGTTGAGTTAGAAGGGCCAAAGTACTCAACCGTCGCCACGTGTATACAAAGGCCAAACAGATGTCCCATAACACGCAATTCAACTGGTCAAGTAACATCTCATAAAGGGTGGCAACTCCTTCGCACTATGGGGTGGACTCAAGGAAAAGGTCTAGGGAAACGTAATCAAGAGATCACCGAACCCATAACCGCACGCTCACATTTTGGTTTACAAGGATTAAAAAGTAATACAGAGAAAATTAGGAATTCTAAACGCTTTTTCAATTATAGTGATTGGGTCCATGCTCGCGGTAGTACAATTACGTCGATAAACACTTCTATACGAAGGCAGCTACCGGAAATAATTATTTACTATGAAGGCCACCCTATAACAACATTATTGGACACTGGTTCAGAACTAACTTGTTTATCAGAAGAACTTTATGATTCCAGGATAAAAGCAACAAACCCACCAATGTTGCCTCTTAAGGCACTTATTATACAGGGAGCGTTCGGGACTCGCAGCAAGCGAATTACCCGTCAAGTACTACTAAACATCGAAATTCAAGGAAGATTATTTGAAACCTGCTTTTTAATAGTACAAGGCTTAATACGTCCCTGTATTCTAGGATCCGACTGGCTGCAAAACTACAACTGTATTTTAAATTTTACAGGAAAACAACTAAAAATTCATACAAAAGATGAAGCACTACAGGTACCCTTTTCTATTGCAACTGACAAGGAGGACAATATTGACCACACAAGAGTGGAGACTGAAATAGAGGCGTTACAAATGGACCAACCAGAAGTAAACTACCAAGATATCATTGACAACAAATTACAGGCATGTAGTTTAAATAATAAGGAAAAACTAAAATTAAACAATTATTGCTACAGTTTACAGACATATTTTCAGAAAAACCTGGCCTTACACCGTTATACAAGCACGAAATAAAAATGATGGATACAAAACCTTTTGTACGTAAGAGCTATCCCGTTGCGTTTGCATTACGACCAGCAGTAGAAGAAAAATGGGAAGAAATGGTCACTCAGGGTATCATAGAAAGAACTTCATCACCCTACTGTAGTCCAATGACTGTAGTAAAAAAACGTGATGAATCAGTGCGAATTTGTTTAGATGCTCGCGCCCTCAACGAAAAGATGGTATCCGATTTAGAGAGTCCTCCGGCCATAGACGAACTGCTACAACGCTTTTATGGGAAAGTATACCTGAGTAACGTCGATCTAGTTTCAAGTTTTTGGCAGATTGAACTTACGCCAGAAAGCAAGAAATACACAGCATTTTTGTATAACGGACGCAGCTTCTGTTATAAGGTTTTGCCTTTTGGATTAAAAACATCAGTAGCCAGCTTCAGTAGATGTATGGACGTTCTCTTAGGACACGATGTTCGAGAATTTGCACACAATTATATAGACGACTTGTTAATCGCATCAACGACATTAGAAGAACATTTAAATCACATCAAAATAGTATGTGAAAAGCTGCGCGCTGCAAATATGACAATAAATATTCAAAAATCCCATTTTGTCAGGAACGAAGTTACATTTTTGGGCCACAAACTAATGCCATCAGGAATAAAAAAGGACGAAGAAAAGGTTAAGGCAATTATGGATTTTCCCCGACCAACGAAAATTAAACACCTCAGAGCTTTCTTAGGACTTTGCAACTACTATAGAAGATTTTGTAAAAACTACAGCGATTATCCGAGGAAACTTAGCCATTTATTAAAAAAGGGTGCCCATTGGAGATGGGAAAATACCGAAGAAGCAAGCTTTAATGAAATCAAAGAACAATTTGTGGCTGAAGTGGTGCTGATCCACCCTGATCCAAAGAAACTATTTATACTTGAGACTGATGCTTCTAATTACGGCATTGGTGCAGTTTTATACCAAGTACTAGAAGATGGGAGTCGAGGAGTTATCGCATTTCAGAGCCGTAGTTTAAGGGGACCGGAACTCAATTACGTAACCACGGAAAAAGAACTGCTCAGCGTCGTTTATTCCCTGCACAAGTTTAGATTATATCTAACTGGAACACAATTTCTGATAAGAACTGACCACAAAGCGTTAACATTCTTAAAAACTTGTCGTTACCTAAATGAACGAATTACTAGATGGCTACTCTAAATACAACAGTTCGACTTTAAAATTGAATACATCAAGGGAGCTAAAAATATAACTGCCGATATATTAAGCAGATATCCGCCTGACAGTCAATCCGAAGGAGATCAACAATTCCCTGTCATCGCTTCTTTTATTGCAGAAGGCTCAAAGGAATTATTGAAAGTTTTTAAAACAATGCCAGACTTACAGGAAAATGACCCTGTGTTAAAGGAAATTCGAAGCTACCTAAAAACTAAACGGACACCACAAGATGCGAATATACGACGTGTACTACCCTATTACCATTTGGAAAACGACATACTTATCCACACCGATACATACCGGGTGTTGCATCGTCGAGCGGGACATAGGAAATCCCATGTAATTTTAAATGGGGTCAATTATTGGCTTCCCTAATTATTTTAGAGAAAAATTCTATTTAGGTTTATTAAAGAGCACTAAAACCCACATTCAAAAGAGTAACTTTAGATATTTTTGATGAGCCCGTTTACGGGTTATCGCCGATTTCTTTTTAACTATTTCTCCTTTTTATGGCCCCGTATTTGCGGGCACCAGTCAAGGTAAAAGATGACTGTCAAATAAAGTTGTCATTTTGAAATGAGTGCTTTATTGTTATAAAAACTCGTACATCGAAAATATTAGCCATGAATTACACTTCTGAAGAAAAAATATTGATGATTAAATGGTATTATCAAGGAAATAGTTATCAAAATGTGTCAGACATGTTTGCTGCTCTAAATCCGAATAGACCGATACCTGCAAAATCTACAGTCGAAAGGACTATCAAGAAATTTGAGACAAAAGGCACTGTAATAAATAACTGCAGATGTGAACAAAGGCAGGAACAAAGAAGAGATGCAAGAAATGATAGGGACTTGCAAGTTTTATTGTGCGTGGAAGAAAATGATGGGAAGATCAGCACAAGGAAACTTGAGGATGACATAGGATTAGATCACACCACAGCGTTACGAGCTTTGAAACGACATAAATATTATTCATACAAATATGAAAAGCACCAAGAGCTAAGAGATAGGGACGAAATACGACGACAGGAGTTTTGTTTTGGTATGATGGAAAGAGCAAACATGGATAGGGAATTTTTAAAAAACATTTGTTTCACTGACGAATGCACATTTACCTTAAACAATGAACCCAATGTTCAAAATATCGATATTGGAGCAAAGAAAACCAACACAGGTTTGTGGAAACAAGGACGCAATATCCACAAAAAGTTAATGTATGGGCTGGGATTTTCGGAGAAAATATTATCGGGCCATTATTTCTTACACGCAATTTAAATGCAGAATATTTTTTGGAACTACTTGAAGATCATATTTTACCTACTTTACATGATGCCGCCAGGGAAAATCAGGAAGTTTGGTACCAAATGGATGGCTGCCCGGCACATAGTACCCTGGCTGTCCGGGAATATTTAAACCGTGCTTTTAATGGAAATGTTATTGGCTTAAATCATACAGTAAATTGGCCAGCCAGGTCTCCCGATTTATCGCCAAATGATTTCTTTCTCTGGGGCCATTTAAAAAACAGGATATACAAAGATAAAAAATACCCAAATCTAGACGAGTTAAAAAATGCTATTTCTGCCGAATGCAATAGAATTTCAGTTTACCAACTAGCGAATGTAAGAAGAGAATTTTATGATCGCCTCGGTTAATGTCTAGCAGTCAATGGAGGAATATTTGAACATCTTCTTAAATCCTAAAGTTCTAACAATTTAATAGTACCTACCTATTAATTAGTAAAATATTGAAACATGTAAAATGTCATAATTAACCTTGTAATTGGATATTTTATTTTAGTTTTATTCAGATTAATTTGTACTTATAAATACACCTTAAATATTTTCGATGTACGAGTTTTTATAACAATAAAGCACACATTTCAAAATGACAACTTTATTTGACAGTCATCTTTTACCTTGACTGGTGCCCGCAAATACGGGGCCATAAAAAGGAGAAATAGTTAAAAAGAAATCGGCGATAACCCGTAAACGGGCTCATCAAAAATATCTAAAGTTATTCTTTTGAATGTGGGTTTTAGTGCTCTTTAATAAACCTAAATAGAATTTTTCTCTAAAATAATTAGGGAAGCCAATAATTGACCCCATTTATTATTACATGGGATTTCCTATGTCCCGCTCGACGATGCAACACCCGGTATACAAAGCGTAAAACCATAGCTGTGCTTACCTCTATACAACAGCGATTGGTATGGCAATATCACCAGGAAATGGGACATTTCGGAGGACAAAAGGTTTTTACCGTAATCAAGCATAACTTTTATTGGCCAAATATGCGAAGACATATTAAACACCTTTTACAAACTTGCGATTTGTGTCAAAAGACAAAGAAACCAAACAATCATCTAGAAGGCCTTCTTAAACCTATAATTGCGAAAGAGATTGGCGAAACAGTAGCAGTCGACTTTTATGGACCATTACCCAAAGGAAAAGGGGGCGTTGCATATATATTAGTTGCCGTTGACATATTTTCAAAATTTATTAAACTGTTCCCTTTAAAAAGAGCCACCGCGACCGCAGCTGTCAAGTGCAACATAAAGAATTATTTGCCTATAATACCAATTAAGAGAATTTTAAGCGACCACGGATCACAATTTACATCAAGTAAATGGAGAGAACCATTACAAGAACTGGGAATCAAAGTTACCTACGCCACTGTTCGTAATGCGAGATCAAACCCCAGCGAACGATATATTTTCAGGACATATTATCATAATAGACACAAGTCATGGGCTAATTATGTCAGAGATATGGAGGAGCGTCTAAACAGTGTCCCCCATTCAAGTACAGGACGAGGTGCATATGAGATAATAACCGGAGATAAACATCGTTTTTACTTAGAAACGATAATTGACAAGATTTTGCCGAGACAGGTAAAAACACCCGAAGAAATTAGGGCAAAAGTTTGGGAAATGCTCCTTAAAACATCCCGACGACGGGTACTTCAACAAAAGCGTAAACCTTATAGTTTCCATATAGACGAGTTAGTGCTTTTAAAAACGAATCCCACCTCTAATGCCGCAGATGGGGTTGCACAAAAATTCTAACTAATTTACGACGGACCCTATCAGATTACAAAGGTATTAAACGATAATGTTTATGAGATTTCTTATGTGCATAACGGTGTTAAAAAGGGAACTTATAAGTAACTTATAACACTCATAATTTACGCCCTTACCATTGTGATACTTAAAAAGAAAAAATGCAGATTTTAGTTTTAAGCCAACTTCTAAACGGTTAACAGCATGAGTGCGGAATTTGGAAATTTGTTAGAGCAAGCAAATGCTATAAGCGGCAGCGACGGCATTCCTGTGCTAATAAACGAAAACGGTAATCCCTTAACACCAGGACGTGACGATACTGGGGATTCCCTCGATGAATTTTTGGGGTTAGTCAGTTTGGAGATACCGGATTTAAACAGCTTTGAACTACAAATAGTCGAAGAAGTACTTGGGAGCCCTGAAGACATGAATCTAGATATTTTTTTAGAACATATCGCACACGACCAACTAGAATACCCAACTGTCCCAGCCAAACACCAATAACATCTACGGACTTAATGTCAACTACAATACCACCTACCACACACTATATGATGACCACTACAGTTCACACCGAGACAGCTTTAAGGGATCCACGACCACCACCAACACTCGGACCGCGAACACCCCTCGAATTAAGGGTAATTCCCAAATATAGCAATAATAAAGAGAACCAAGCCTGCCATCTGGTCCAAAACCTCAAGCTCGACCTCCAGCCTTTGCAGCAAACCTTCCAGCTTCGACAGTATTCCTGCCAGCCTCAACAGCGACACAAACCGGGTAACAATGCGCGACGCAGACGGCTACAGAAAAAGAAGCGGAGAAAAAATCTACCTGTGAGTGTATAGAGTATGTGCAACCGTGCGAGAAAGAAATAGTGCAGTGAGGTTCTAAGTATTTGTTAGTCTGTTTGTTGGTTATAAGGTTTATTTAGCACTGTGTTGCTACTAAATTACAATTTACCTGTACATAATGTTTAAAAGAAGAAAAAAAACAAAAACAATTTTATCATCTCACTTATTACAAATGGAAATATACATATTTAGATTTTTAAATTACGTTACATTTGCTTAGACATTAAATATGCTTTTAATTTACACTTTAGTTGTTTAACGTTTTGCGATTTAATTTTACTATCTGAATTGTTAAAAGCAATTAAACCTTGGTAAAGACTAATTTATAAGTAATATTTTTAGATGTCTTGATTAAGTAAAAAGTTTGTCTTATTCCCTGTTCGTAAAATCATAAAACCCTTTAAATAACTTTTGAATGAAGATACAAATAAGGATAATAAGTAAATTTTTAACCATGACAATTTATTTTAACCACAAAATTATTTAGTACTGTTCATGTTCAAAATAATTTGGATAACTTGATTTTGTAGGCTTTTTATAACTTTCGTTTGCATGATATAATATTGTTGAAGATATAAAAGTGAGGTAAATAAATGTATTATAGATAAGTTTGTTCGAATAAAATGTTAGGTTTTAACCAAATTGTACAAGCAATTTTTTTATTAAATTTAAACATACGTTCCACACTTTGATTTGCATCATGCCTTATTATTTTAATTGGTTGCAGTGGCAAACTTGAGATTGTTATATTGTCAACCAAATGGCCGCCCACCATCTTTTACACTTCTAGACCACTGTGCGTCGTCGAGATTCTGACCCACTGTACGCTCACGGTCAAGTGCAACCAAACAATGGTCAGCACTTTTGGTGTATAAAAACCCGAGCGCACGGTGGGTAAGGCACCTTCGTCTTTCGACTTGGTCAACCTTCCCTACCCTGGAGCGGCAAAAGCCAATACGGTCTACGCCAACTCTCCATCCCCCTTCCTGCCTACGACCCTATCCTGGAGCAGCAAAAGCCAATACGGTCTACGCCAACTCTCCATCCTGCTAAACCCGTCGGGCGCCAAGGCCACCCGACTGACCGCGGTACCCGTCCTAGGTAAACTCCCCTAGGAGTCCCGGACGCACCCCCTCGACGGCCCATTTGACCATGCTCGGCATTCTACGGGCTACCTGGTAAATGTGAATGCTAAAAGAATAATTAATAAAGTGGTTGTTGTTTTTTTACAGCTCGCCTTTTCTTTTCAACCCCCACGTACCCCTCTAGGACAAAACGCCCCCGGCGTGACATGGTGGAGGCGCCTACCCGTTCCCGGAGAGCTTGATCTACCTATCAAGTTCACACCAAACAGCCTACCAGGACCAAGACGTCGGAGAGAATTCTTCAACCCCTCCCACCCCCCAAGGAGCCAACCCCTTCAGAAAATTGTACGACTGACCTCCAAGCAACTAAAACGCCCCCAGTGATATTCAATCAACCCCTCGCAGCAAAGAACAACCCAAGAAGGACGACACAACCCCACCCCATAAGGATCCTGACAATTGGTGAATGCGCCAATTCCTGACAGTGGTGAAGGTAGAAAAATCAATCTGTGCCCGCACCGTGGAAACCGAAAGTCAATGCAAAACTACGAGCTAAGGAGCCGCACCAAGTCAAACAGCACCCCTACAGACTTCCAACCAGAACATCAGAGCACAATAGCCGGTGCAACCCCATTCCATAAAAGCCAAAAAGTCAGTCGCAGTCCTACGAACTCCCCGCTGCCAATCAAAGTGGTATTCACCGATACCCCCAGCAATACACAGCCATCTAACGACCAGACTACGTCAGTACCCACGGTAGACCCAGTCCATAGCCAAAAGGACCTACCAGGACAGACTACGCCCAAGCGACCACCAGTAAATACACCTTCAGCATCTGCCAACTCACAGATCATCGCCGACGCCCCGCCTAACGTCAGACAAAGCACACGTAACCAAGACCCGCCAGCCCAAACCATGAATACTTTAAACGTCACCATCGCAGATGCCATGGCCGCATCCCGACAAGCAGCAACGCCACAATTCGTGTGTCCACCAACGTTCCACCCTTCAAAGGGATCAGCCACGAACTTCCTGGGGACCTATGAAAGAACCGCCATAGCAAACAGCTGGGACGAGAATCTGAAAATCGCATACTTTGGTACATTCTTGGAAGGTGCAGCAAATCTATGGTTTAACGAGTACACAACGACCAATGGCAACAAAACATGGCGAGACATTTGTGCAGCATTTACACAAGAATTCGAAGATACAAATCTCCAGGCAGTCCGAAAACAAAAAATCGAACGAAGAAGACAGAATTATGAAGAAACCACAAGAGAATACTTCTACGAATTGCGCATGCTATACCACGAATATAAAACGACTTTGAACATAGAAGAGTTCCGGACCTTTTTCGAAAATGGCCTGAGGGAAGATGCCCAGTACCATTACTATTGGTTAACAAACACACCAAACTCACCTCCCCAAACAGAAGCAGAATTAAAGAAAATAGCTATCACGATAGACAACGCACCAAGGACCCCCCGATCCGAACCTAGAAACACAGTAAAATTCAGCGAAAATTATCGCCACAATGAACAAGACGCCTACCACAGAGAACTATGGAGACCATCATATAGCCCACAAAGTTACAGAAGAAGTACATACACTCGACAGAACGAACAAGTCAGGGATCATCGGCAGCTCAACACAGAAGCATATACAGGCCCGCGACAACCGATGCAACAAAACACCAGACGCAGCTCACCAGCACGATATAATTCAAGGACTTTCGACAATAGGCCGAGATGTCACAATTGCAATAGGACCGGACACTACGCCGCATCCTGCAGGAGCCACCCAAACTCCAGCGGACGACGAAACTAAATAGACCCCCCGTCGTCCTCTGCCAACAGGGGCATAGTACAAATCATCACACATCAGCCTTAAGCATTAGAATATATATTAATAATAAAGAAGTACAGGCAATAGTGGATACAGGCGCAGAAAACAGCATTGTGGGAAAAAATCTACTAACAAACAAACAGCATGTAGAAAATAGCAACACAGTCCTAATCACAGCAGGAGGACACAGAGTAAAAACACTTGGAACTGCCTCCCTCCCAATCCAAATACAATCAACAAGAGGAACACTGCACAGCTACTGCGCAGCACGAATTATCGACAACCCCCCGGTACCACTCATCTTGGGCATGGATTTCTTACGAAGAAACAAGGCAATAATCGATACAACAAAGAATACCTTAAGGCTGCAGACAAGATATATAATTCCACTACTACAAACAAAGAATAGTCAGAAAGAGACGTCATCATTAATGGCACACAGAGAAGAACAGACAGAAGAAGAAAATTGGCAAGAACTATACTCAAACTACATAAGAAGCAAACCAGGGGAAAAGCAGTTAAGAGCAACACAGAATACGCAGCCACAAAACCTAAGCGAAGTATTTTACATAACAGAAGATGGAATGGTAGATACAAACCTAAACACACGAACAAAAGACAACTTTATTAAATGGAAGGGCATCAATTTCAAGCCACAGAGAGGCAAAGCAACGGTGATAAAAGAAGAAGGGCACTCCACTTACTACCTAACTACAAAAAAAAGAGCCTACTTCAAACCCAGCTACGCATACTTCTTCAAAAGCATTCTGGAGCTGAAAAACTTAGCGCTACAAGCAGGGGAACAGCAAATCTCGCTGCCAGCAACAGCTTATAGAATGGACCAAATAAAAATCAAGCAGATTATCGATCATGTATTCAAGGAAACCAATATAAAAACAAATCTATACATACCAAGGGAACCAGCAACACAAGAAAAAACGGAAGACATGGAACTCAAAAGCCTATGTAATATCGCAGTTGACAAAGACCCAATAAAGTTCAAAGTCTCGGCAGCAGAAGATCGCAACTTGCACGCCAACAGCGAACAAATCATAAAACTAAAACTCCCAGATCTTCCAGAAGAAGAGCCGCACCAATTCCTGCTCAATACGCCGCTAATGATAAAAAATAAATGGTACCCAACATCCGACATATACTACCAGGGGGAACATCTACTCATAAACTTGAAGACAGAAACACACAACCCTCAGCCAATCAGAAAACACATGACTATAGGTCATCTGGTCAAAATAAAAGACACGAAACCAGAAGCATCACGATGTTTTTCGCTACAAGAAGACAAGGAAGACATCGTCACAATGCAAGATCATGACCTATCAAATATAACAAACATAAACACACAGCACAAAATGAAAGAATTGCTATATAAATACAGGGACGTATTCGCAAAGAATCCAAAATTTATGGGAAAAACCAACTTGGCAGAACACAAAATCGAGATAGAAGACCCCACACCCCTAAAAAGCAGACCATACAGGGTATCACAAAAAGAGCGAGAAATAATTAGCGATCAAATAAAAGAGATGCTGGATTGTAACGTGATCAGACCATGTCATTCCCCCTGGTCAAGCCCAGTAGTATTAGTAAAAAAGAAGGATGGAACTACAAGATTCTGTGTAGACTACAGGAAAATAAACAGCGTCACCAAAAAATCATCCTGGCCACTTCCCCAAATTGACGACATACTGACGTACCTAGGCAAAGCAAAATTCTTCAGTTCATTGGATATGTTATCCGGCTACTGGCAGGTCCCTATGGAAGAAGATTCAAAAAAATATACAGCATTTGTCGCGCAAGGTCACGGGTCCTACGAATTTAATGTACTAAGTTTCGGCCTTTGCAACGCCCCAGCTACATTTCAAGAATTGGCCGACAAAGTATTTTGGGACATGAAATGGAAAGAAGTTCTCGTTTATCTGGATGACATCATCATTTTTTCAGAAACCGAAGAAGAGCATTTGAAAAAACTACAAAAAGTTTTTAACCGTCTAAGACAGGCTAACCTAACGCTAAAACCAAATAAATGTAAATACCTCCAGAAAGAAACAAAAATATTGGGCTTTAAAGTAAGCGCTACAGGAATACTCCCGGACGACGACAAAATAAAATGCGTACAAAACTTCCCCACCCCAAAAAAGCTTAAAGACGTCCAAAGCTTCCTAGGCCTATGTAACTTCTACAGGAAATTTATACAGAATTTTTCAGTAATAGCAAAACCCCTGCACGAAGCAACCAAAAAAGACGAATTTAAATGGAGTAAAACACAAGAAGACGCTTTCAGTACCCTCAAAGAAAAACTAACAACGGCACCCACTCTGCAGCACTACGATCCCAACAAGGACTGTATCCTACACACCGATGCATGTATGGACGGCATCGGGGCGATTCTGCTACAAAAGGACGACAACGGGACTCCACATCCTATAGCATACATAAGCCGCAGCTTGTCAAAAGCTGAAACAAACTACGCCATAAGCGAACTGGAACTACTCGCCGTCGTATGGGCCTTAGGCTACCTACGTCACCTAATCTATGGACGACCAGTTAAAATAGTAACGGATCACCACGCTTTATGTTGGATGGACTCCATTAAGGAACACAACAAACGCTTAGCCAGATGGGCACTCAAAATCGCAGAATTTAATTATACAGTTGAATATAAAAAAGGGACAGCACATAAAGACGCAGACTGCATGTCTAGGAATCCGGTCTTACCACCAGGAAATAATATAACAGACGAACTGGAGGAAATACCAACATTTACAGTAATAGAAACCACGCTAAGGGAAAAACAGGAGAGGGATCAAGAAGCTAAAATATTAATAGACCTGTTAGAAAATCCTGAAAGCACAGATGCTCCTATAGGCACCAGAAAAAGAGCGAGGGGGTTCCGGCTAGTCAATGGAATACTACACAAAACTTTAACAACAATGTCTGGAATAAAAACAGTCCCAGTTATACCAAAAACCATGATCGAGGAAATCCTGTGGGAACTACATTCCGCCCCTACAAGCGGACACCTGGGGATTAAAAAAACAATGCAAAAAATAAAATCAAGATACTACTGGTCAAACATGGACAAAGACATTGAAAAGTACATCAAGGGGTGCCCAGACTGTCAGGCACGCAAAGGCCAACCATATCGAAAAACACCAGGACTACTACAGCCAATCGAAGTGGGGCTAATTATGGACAAAGTCGGAATAGATCTCTTGGGACCATTTAGACGAAGCAACAAAGGCAAAACCATGATCATCGTAGCCACAGACTACGCTTCAAGATACGCTATAACAGCAGCCCTACCAAACGGAAAAGCAGGACCTGTAGCACAATTTATACTAGAAAAAATTATTCTAATACATGGGGCACCAAGAACACTATTAAGCGACAGAGGCAAAACATTCCAATCGGAGTTGGTGCAAGAACTCACAAAATTAATGGGGACCCAAAGCCAATTCACAACAGCATATCATCCTAGCTGCAATGGGCTCACAGAAAGGCTAAATAAAACAATGGCTGACATGCTAGCAATGTATTGCAATACACAGCAAACGGACTGGTGCAGCTACCTGCCATTCGTAACATTTGCGTACAACACGGCAATGCAGGACACGACGAAATTTAGCCCATTTATCTTAACTTTCGCAAGAGAAGCTACGCTGCCATCAGAAGCCATGTTAAATGAAACAAGTAGCACTACAGAAACGGGGGAATTAAGAAAGAAGGCATTAATCATGAGAACCATAGCCGTCGAAAACATAAAAAAACGACAAGGGAAGGACAAGGCTATTTTTGACTCTAACCACAGTGAACTAAACTTTGAACCGGGGGACAAAGTCAAAATATTTACACCAATCAGAAAAGTAGGACGAAGCGAGAAACTATTATTAAGATGGTTCGGACCATATACAATTAAAGAAAAACTAGGGGAAGTAAATTATATGATAAATAAAGGAAGAGGGAAAACAGACATTGTTCACGTCAGCCGGATACTCCCTTATAATGACCCTTGGACGGCACAAGACGCCATAGAAGAAGAAGAAGAGGAGAACATGGACGAAGAAAAAGAAGAAGATGACAAAGAAGACAAAGGAGAAGAAGAGTCCTAGAGGGGAACCCTGCGGGCACAACACAACAAAAGAATTAATACTTACGTTTATTTTAGGCTAACGTCACTGCTAGCATGGACATCACAGAGCCAGCTAGTACAGATATCCGCCGGAGCCAATTGGAAGCCACTTCCAGACACCATAGCATATGAAGGATCTATCCCACTTACGTATCAAATGAAATGGACAGACGTCAAGCTGGAGACAGCATCACGCACCAAGTGCCTAAAAACGGACAAAAATAATGTAATAACATGCAATATACTACAATACATGGACGAACTAGAAGAAGCCACAAATACAGAAATCAATACCTTAATCGATAGCTGGAAACCTGTTTACTTACGCAACAGGAACAGGAAAAAACGGGCCATCTCTTTATCATTCATAGCGGACGGACTCAACTACTGCTGCGGAGTAGCCACACAACAAAACCTCGATTCCTTGGTACTAGACAACGACGAACTCCACAATCGCCTATCAACCATCAATCAAGGATTGGAAAACACAATTAAGGCTATAGGCTCCGAATCATGGCAACTGGAAGCATCAGAAAACCATACAGCAACAGCCCTAAAAATTACAGAAGAAAAAATTAAAAATTTACAAAAATATACGGAAACGCTCAACAATAACATACATATGGAAAGCCACGAACAAAGGAGCCTCATAATCGCTATCGCAAAAAACAATATGGAATCAACAAAAAAAATAATAACACTTACCAGAGCAACAAAAAATCATGGGATAATCCAATCATGCAGGCATCACCATATCCCAATAGCTGCAATCAAACCAAACATCCTCAGGGCAGACTTGAAGAAACTACAATCCACATTGAGCGACAATGATCAGGACCTGGCATTACCACTCACAGATGTCTCGAAATATTACGAACTGGCCATATGCGAATGCAACCTCGCCGAAGACACCTTAACCATAAAAATAAAAATACCTATAAAACAAAGACATTATCAATGGAGGCTCTTCGAATTAATCACTGACCCCTTCGCATGGGAAGGGCAGACCTGCCTTATAGAACACAACACACTATACCTAGCCATATCTGAAAAGGATAACCAATTGGAACATATACGCCAGATTACAGGAATCGCACTACACTTATGCAAACCATACGAAAACAAACTATGCTACCTACCTCGTTTCTCCGCAGACACACTTCAAGGACCAGCATGCGCCACAAAACTCTTTCACGGCACTACAGTAGAAGATTTAACAGCCCACTGTCCAATGAAATGCCACCATTCCAACCTCATGACAATCTCAGAAGTCAGCGAAGAAACGTACACCATCACACATCCCCAGCAAAATTCCTCGATCCAATGTGGCAACAAAACCATCAACATACAGGACGACATGAGGTTACTCCCAGGGGCACTTCAGCTTCAACTCCCATGTGACTGCACACTCCAAGTTGGTGGTAACACCCTGATTCCACGTCGCTTCCCATGCCCTAAAAAACAAACAAAAACATTAGAGATTATCCACGTCCTACCTGCAGCATGGACCAACCTAAAGACATTTCAACTTACCCCTGTAAACCAAATGACCCCACCCAGGTTCAACAACCTGTCAGAATGCCTTAACACAAACTGGACAACAAATATACCACATATTAACCTTACCTCCAGCAATGAACTCCTACAGGAGGTCAAGCAGCAACTTCAAGCAGCCGCACAGCCACCAACAATATATGAATGGCACACAGAAAAACACAGTATCATGTTAATTTGGAACATCGTGCTTTCAGTAGGCCTTGCCTACGTATTATTCCAAAGACCACATGCCATATTTACAACCCTAGCCAACCCCTCAGCAGCACAAACAACAACGAAAAGCAAAGAGCACGAGGCAACATTCTACATAACCTGTATCTTATTCATAACCTTCATAATATACATTGGAAGCAAAATAATAAGAAGCTTATTAAAGAAAACAGGCTTACCTGAAAATGCGGCCAACTCCAGACAAACACAATCACTAGGAAGAACAACACAAACAGGAACAACACAATCAACTCTGGTCCTGGAAATACCTAGAAATTTGGAGACGTCAGCGTCAGCAGGGATAGCAGGATCTATCAGCTGTTTGCTTCACGAAATAAACACAAGCGAGAGCACAGAAGATAAACAAAGGATAGCAGTAGGCACCGAGGACCAAAACCAGACAGACTTAAGGCAAGTTCAAAGAATCGCGTTTGGGTCAACAAATAATCATTTAAGTTAAGAATAAAAATATATTAAATTAAAACCCCAGGTAGTCCGTACAAAAAATAGAATCTAAAAATAAATATGAATAACAGGGCAACGAAACGTTGCCCTTACATATATATAAACATTACGGCCTTCCAACCGGCCGTTATATACCACCCTAAAATTAGGAGGCCGGGGGGGGGGGGGGGGGGCCAGCTTTCTCCTTCCCGGACCATTACCGTAATGAGCTGAAACCGGAAATCCTGAAATTCAAAAAAAAAAAAAAAAAAAAAACTACTAATATAACCGAAAAATTAATCATATTGTGAGAAAAAAAAACACATTATTAAACAACATACTCTAGGCAGGTCCGGAAACGCTTTTCTAATCACTCTCCTAACTTTTCTTTTAAAAGTTTCGGATAATCTTTCAGGATCTGAAATAGGGATAATTATGAATAAACACAAAAAAGGCCAAATTTTTTCTTTGACAACTTTACTTACAAATCGAGTTCAACATATTCGCACACAAATTTAAACAAATTAAATAAAAGAATACCTAAAAATCCAAGCATTTTTCTGAAAAATTTTGCCGATATAAACGATATAATATAATTAGGGTCAAATAACAGTGGGACAAAATACTATAAAATAATAGTACAGTGGGTCGAAATACCAAGAAAATATAAAATAGTATAGACATAACATATAATTATAAGACAAATTGGGAATGATAAGGGAATATACTCAATCGGGAATATAATAACCACCACATAGAATATACTAAGATACTACATTAGATCTTCTTTTGTTTCATGTACAAACCTCTACGACTCCACCAGTTGGCAAGAAGACAAGAGAGCACCCGGCAACACCTGTACCAAGCCAAGGAGGCAAACAATGGCAACATCCAAAGGCAATACAGGGCCGACTCAAAAAGTACAAACCAAGCAAACTGGTGGAACATGAGAAAAAGGGAAAACAGAAACAAAAGAAGAAATATAATATATATTTAAGTAACATTTGTATAAACCTAAAATTGTAAAGAATGCCTAGCCTAACTTAAAGCATTGGGGTCCAACGCTATTCGAAGGGGGGGCATGTCAACCAAATGGCCGCCCACCATCTTTTACACTTCTAGACCACTGTGCGTCGTCGAGATTCTGACCCACTGTACGCTCACGGTCAAGTGCAACCAAACAATGGTCAGCACTTTTGGTGTATAAAAACCCGAGCGCACGGTGGGTAAGGCACCTTCGTCTTTCGACTTGGTCAACCTTCCCTACCCTGGAGCGGCAAAAGCCAATACGGTCTACGCCAACTCTCCATCCCCCTTCCTGCCTACGACCCTATCCTGGAGCGGCAAAAGCCAATACGGTCTACGCCAACTCTCCATCCTGCTAAACCCGTCGGGCGCCAAGGCCACCCGACTGACCGCGGTACCCGTCCTAGGTAAACTCCCCTAGGAGTCCCGGACGCACCCCCTCGACGGCCCATTTGACCATGCTCGGCATTCTACGGGCTACCTGGTAAATGTGAATGCTAAAAGAATAATTAATAAAGTGGTTGTTGTTTTTTTACAGCTCGCCTTTTCTTTTCAACCCCCACGTACCCCTCTAGGACAAAACGCCCCCGGCGTGACAATATATTTAAGTTATGTAAGTTGGATAGGGTAAGTACTATTACTATTAGCTTATTATCATAAAGTGCTGTATGCTTCTCATTCATACTTTATGATAGGGGGTGTGTGAAGTGACCCATACCTACCCTGTATTTAAAATATATATTTGTTCTAAATTTAATAGTTTATGGCAAATAAATAATTAAAATTACATTAATAATAAAAAAAACGAAGATCAAAATTTAAATTAAATAAAATACAGGCATTAATCCGAACGCGAGAATACCCGCCTAAATTAGTCGGGTAGCGCGTTTAAGTGGGAGGGCGAAAGGGTATAAATACGAGCCACGACCTGGCAGAAGAAAGTTTTTTTTGTTTTATAAGATGTGAGTAAAGACACGGCGGATGCTGTGGCTCCTCTCGTGCACACAAGATTGGGCTTCCCTGGCAACGTGTTTCGCGGCTGTATATAGGGAAGTCTAGTTAAGGCATTGTTATTGTTGGTGGAGCAACGTATTTTACGGATGGGACCACTTTTCAATGGTAATGTAGTTTGCACTGGAGGATTCAATAGCGAACCTGGCAATTTTAGCTTGCAAGTTAGATTACCCGGGCAACGTGTTCCGCGGCTGTAGAAAGGGTTAATTTGGCCAAATGTCAGTGGAGCAACGTATTTTACGGATGGGACTACTGACATTGTTGCAAGCTAGAGTTTTTTATGAAAGTTTTCTTGTTTTATAAGATATATATATATATATAAATTGGAAGGGTAGTCTTTTTGACTGACTAGTTGGAAAACAAAGTTTTTTAAAGTATTGGGGTATCAGTCATTGGAGGGCCATATAAGTAACACCTCTTTTTTACTACGCCGAGCTTTCGAAAATCTTTATTTTCTTTTTCAAGGCTACAAAACAGAGTGTTACCTGCCTTCAACAATGTATGTCGGGAGTAACCGGGTTAATTAAAAAAATTAAAAAAAAAAAAAAAAAAAATTAAAAATTCTCGAATAATCAGTCAAGCACATGTACAGTGATGTAAAACTATGATTGACTGTTTCTAAGTGATTTTCCGATGCTTGTCTATATTTTCCTGTTGTAATAATGCCTAACTTTGCAATTAATACCCAATTTGCACTCAAGGTAATAGATTTATTTATAAAAAAATTGTCACTTTTCATGTTATAGTAATTATTGCTTCTCTGTTTTGTAGCCTTGAAAAAGAAAATAAAGATTTTCGAAAGCTCGGCGTAGTAAAAAAGAGGTTTTACTTATATGGCCCTCCAATGACTGATACCCCAATACTTTAAAAAACTTTGTTTTCCAACTAGTCAGTCAAAAAGACTACCCTTCCAATTTGTTATTATAGGAATGGGGTTTTACCATGAAATCGCACAACAATACGGAGCACAAGCGGTTAACATGTTAAAAAAATGGGCAAACACGAACACCAAGTTGGCATCTATGAATAACAGAAGAATTTTTCTCCTTACATGCAGAAAACAAGCACTAACACCTGCTCATATCAAGAACAGCACAAAAAACATACATAGCACCTTACTGGTAGAGGATGGCGCATCGGGACATCGCATCAAGCAATTCAATCTCAGGTTGGAAAACAAAATTCTTAACTTTGAAATTTCTACCACATTAAAAACAATAACTAACTTAGAAAGAAACTTGACCCAGATCGCGAAAGAAATCACTTCTCTTATTCCTAGACATATTTTTGATCAATTTAAAAACAAACAAAAGCTCTCATACAACTCTAAATTCAAAAAAATAAAAACAACCAATTTAAAAAAAATAAATAAATTAAAACGTGAAATAGAAAACACGCAGATTCAAACAAAAGACAACTGGATCAAGAATCTGACTAACATAAATATACCAAATGATATCAAAAATTTCTTAGCATTGGGGTATAAATTTGCTCTCTCCCCCACCTCAAGTGATATTTCAATTAAAAAAATACTAGCAGATATTGAGCACATCATCTATCATTCTCCAGAAACTGACAAAAACATATACAGGGCTAAAATCACCAACATTTTAACTAATCACTTTAGAAGGCCATATAACAACACATATCTTGATATTCTTTTCAATAAAACTAAAAAATTCCTAAAGGAAAATGAAGAACTTTATGTAACTAGGGCAGATAAGGGTAACGTAACGGTCATAATGCTAAAGGATACTTACATTTCAAAATCACAAGAAATCTTACAAGATAGAAAATACTATCAACCATTAGCACGTGACCCTACATCTACCTTTCAGCAGAAAGCCAACAAAATAGCATCTAATTTGAAAAAGAGAGGTTTTGTTGATGAACAACAATCCAAGGCTCTTACAATTTATAATCAAACATCACCAAAATTTTATGGTTTGCCAAAAATCCACAAACCCACTCTTTCATTAAGACCTATTATATCATCAATTAATGCTCCTAACAGCAAACTATCATCTTTTGTTGCTAATATTTTGACACAATCGTACAACAAGGACAACGACTACTATACATATGACTCCTTTCAATTTTCAGAATTTATGAACGAAAAACAGATTCCAGACAACTATGTACTAATTAGTCTGGATGTAATTTCTTTGTATAGTAATATACCTCTTGGTTTAGTGAAAAAAAGTATTGAAGCTAGATGGCAGGTAATATCCCAACTCACAACAATACCTAAAAATCAATTTTTCGAAATTATAGAATTCATTTTTCAATCAACATATTTTCAATTTAACAACAACTTTTTCAAGCAAATTTTAGGTACTCCAATGGGAGCAACACTATCCCCTATACTCGCCCAGTTTGTAATGGACGATCTCCTGGATACATGCATTTCACAACTATCCTTTCATTTACCTTTTATAAAGAAATATGTGGATGATATAGTCTGCGCCATACCTTTGGATAAAAAAGATGAAATTTTAACTGTTTTCAACAGCTACAATAGTTACATACAATTCACAATTGAAGAAGAACAAAACATGAGCGTACCTTTTCTTGACACTAAATTAATCCGGACTGAAACCAACCAAGTCATTTTAGATTGGTACATAAAACCTACCAATTCAGGCAGGTATATGAATTACCATTCGTATCATACAGAAAAAACGAAAATAAACTTAGTGTTGACACTTAAGTCTAGGATAACCAAAATTTGTCATCACTCTTTCAAACAAAGGAATTTGGACAGACTATATAACACATTGTTAGAAAATTCATATCCAAAAAAACTTTTAAAAAAATTAATTTATAATACAGGCTCGATCATTGCACCACGGGTAGAGAGTGTGAGGGGTGTTTCTCCGGATATATCAGCTTTTGCTTCTCAAAATAGAATTTTATATTACTATGCCCTTCCGGCTATCACTACTGTCACTACCAAAATAATCAAAGTGTTCAAATCCATCCCTACAATTAAAATCACACAAAAATATCCAAAAAAAGTAGGCAACCTGTTTACCAAACTAAAAGACAAAATAAATACTATACAAATGTCAGGAGTGGTATATAGTATTCCTTGCTCTTCCTGTAACCAAGTGTACATAGGACAAACGTCACGTGTTTTAAAAGATCGTTTAACATCACATAAAAGTGACTGCAGATTAAAAAAACGATCATGCGCACTATCGGAACATGTCCAAGATACGGGACATGAACCTGACTATTCGGCGGTATCAACATTACACACAGAGAACAACTTAACAAAAAGGCTATTCTTAGAGATGGCAGAAACCCATTTAGCACCGAATTGTTTAAATAAAAAAAGAGACATCTCAGATCTAAGCGCAATATATGCTCATTTAATTACTATAAACTCTAGTGACTCCTTCTCACAGAATAGCTCCCTTAATGAAACCTAGTGTTAAGATGATGATGCAACAATAGATGTTTTCACTATCAAAGCACAGAAAATCAACGTTATCTCATATTAATTATAAATAGGACCTTATACTTAAATTATGAGGACATAGTTACATTTTATATAACTGCTTCCTTCCCAACAAATCACTTTCAAATGAATAATATCACTTTCTAATAATCGGCATCACCAATACTATCTGCAAACTGTGTTTTGCTATTGAGAGACAAAAGAAACATCTTCAAAATTATATACATGTACGTCAGCTTTTTCGTTTTACCGCTAGATTTTTAACTAAATAATTTCTTAATGTAGGCACATTGATTGTGAATCACCACCTGACGACTAAATGCTATATAAATATATTACAATTATTTTTAAAAAAATGTTTCAAAGAAAATTGATAAGGGAGATCAATTTCGACCCCACAGTGACATGGGTGTGAAATGGATCTCTACACTTCCATCTAATAACAGAGTGGTGTTGTGTGGCAAGCGTGATCTACTAGGTGGCAGGGTGGATTTCGTTTTCTACAATGCGCGATATCTGTAAATATGAAACTCGTTTCGGGGGTCAGTGACAGTGACCGCTCGCGAGCATTCATCAAACTTTCACCTCGATTTTCTGGACTCGCCACCTATTGGACGGTGATCCAAAGGGCCACATTGGGGACGCATGTGGCAGATGTTTCCTTTCAGTGGTTCTTTGGTGTTACCTACCTTTACTCTAGTGACTCATTCTCACCGAATAGCTCTCTTAATGTAACCTACTTTTGGAATAATAATGTAATAATAGATGTTTTCACTATCAAAACGCAGAAAATCTCGACACAGCCATCTAACAACAGAGTTGTGGGTTGTGGCAAACGTGACCTACTAACTGGCAAGGTGAGTTTCGTTTCCTGCAATGCACGATATCTGTAAATATGAAACTCGTTTCGGGGGTCAGTGACAGTGACCTCTGGCGGGCGTTTATCAAACCTTCACCTCGATTTTCTAGAGTCGTCACCTATTGAACGGTGATCCAAGTGACCATATTGGGGACGCAGGTGACAGGTGTTTCCCTTCCGTGGTTCTTTGGTGTTACCTACCTTTAACAACAGATATCGGGATTTTCTGCAGTCGCCACCTGTTGGACGGTGATCCGAGTAACCGTTTGTGGGGGAGCATGTGACAGATGTTTCCTTTCCTTGGTTCTTGGGTTGCCTACCTTCAGCAACGTATGTCAGGAGTAACCGAATTATTTTAAAAAAATTGTACAAAAAAAGTAAAAATTCTCGAACAATCAGTCAAACACATGTACAGTGATGTAAAACTATGATTGACTGTTTCTAAGTGATTTTCCGATGCTTGTCTATATTTTCCTGTTGTAATAATGCCTAACTTTGCAATTAATACCCAATTTGCACCCAAGGTAATAGATTTATTTATAAAAAAATTGTCACTTTTCATGTTATAGTAATTATTGCTTCTCTGTTTTGTAGCCTTGAAAAAGAAAATAAAGATTTTCGAAAGCTCGGCGTAGTAAAAAAGAGGTTTTACTTATATGGCCCTCCAATGACTGATACCCCAATACTTTAAAAAACTTTATATATATATATATATATATATATTGGAAGGGTAAGTCTTTTTGACTGACTAGTTGGAAAACAAAGTTTTTTAAAGTATTGGGGTATCAGTCATTGGAGGGCCATATAAGTAAAACCTCTTTTTTACTACGCCGAGCTTTCGAAAATCTTTATTTTCTTTTTCAAGGCTACAAAACAGAGAAGCAATAATTATTATAACATGAAAAGTGACAATTTTTTTATAAATAAATCTATTACCTTGGGTGCAAATTGGGTATTAATTGCAAAGTTAGGCATTATTACAACAGGAAAATATAGAAAAGCATCGGAAAATCACTTAGAAACAGTCAATCATAGTTTTACATCACTGTACATGTGTTTGACTGATTGTTCGAGAATTTTTACTTTTTTTGTACAATTTTTTTAAAATAATTCGGTTACTCCTGACATACGTTGCTAAAGGCAGGTAACCCAAGAACCCAGGAAAGGAAACATCTGTCACATGCTCCCCCACAAATGGTTACTCGGATCACCGTCCAACAGGTGGCGACTGCAGAAAATCCCGATATCTGTTGTTAAAGGTAGGTAACACCAAAGAACCACGGAAGGGAAATACCTGTCACCTGCGTCCCCAATATGGTCACTTGGATCACCGTTTAATAGGTGGCGACTCTAGAAAATCGAGGTGAAGGTTTGATAAACGCCCGCGAGAGGTCACTGTCACTGACCCCCGAAACGAGTTTCATATTTACAGATATCGTGCATTGTAGGAAACGAAACTCACCTTGCCAGTTAGTAGGTCACGCTTGCCCCAACCCACAACTCTGTTGTTAGATGGCTGTGTCGAGATTTTCTGCGTTTTGATAGTGAAAACATCTATTATTACATTATTATTCCAAAACTAGGTTACATTAAGAGAGCTATTCGGTGAAAAGGAGTCACTAGAGTAAAGGTAGGTAACACCAAAGAACCACCGAAAGGAAACATCTGCCACATGCGTCCCCAATATGGCTCTCTGGATCACCGTCCAATAGGTGGCGAGTCTAGAAAATCGAGGTGAAAGTTTGATGAATGCCCGCGAGAGGTCACTGTCACTGACCCCCGAAACGAGTTTCATATTTACAGATATCGCGCATTGTAGAAAACGAAATCCACCCTGCCACCTAGTAGATCACGTTTGCCACACAACACCACTCTGTTATTAGATGGAAGTGTAGAGATCCATTTCACACCCATGTCACTGTGGGGGTGAAACTGATCTCTCTTATCGATTTTCTTTGAAACATTTTTTTAAAAGTAATTGTAATATATTTATATAGCATTTAGTAATTGTCAGGTGGTGATTTACAATCAATGTACCTACATTAAGAAATTATTTAGTTAAAAATCTAGCGGTAAAACGAAAAAGCTAACATACATGTATATAATTCTGAAGATGTTTCTTTTGTCTCTCAATAGCAAAACACAGTTTGCAGATAGTATTGGTGATGCCGATTATTAGAAAGTGATATTATTCATTTGAAAGTGATTTTTTGGGAAGGAAGCAGTTATATAAAATGTAACTATGGCATCATAATTTAAGTATAAGGTCCTATTTATAATTAATATGAGATAACGTTGATTTTCTGTGCTTTGATAGTGAAAACATCTATTGTTGCATTATTATCTTAACACTAGGTTTCATTAAGAGAGCTATTCTGTAAGAAGGAGTCACTAGAGTTTATAGTAATTAAATGAGCATATATTGCACTTAGATCTGAGATGTCTCTTTTTTTATTTAAACAATTCGGTGCTAAATGGGTTTCTGCCATCTCTAAGAATAGCCTTTTTGTTAAGTTGTTCTCTGTGTGTAATGTTGATACCGCCGAATAGTCGGGTTCATGTCCCGTATCTTGGACATGTTCCGATAGTGCGCATGATCGTTTTTTTAATCTGCAGTCACTTTTATGTGATGTTAAACGATCTTTTAAAACACGTGACGTTTGTCCTATGTACACCTGGTTACAGGAAGAGCAAGGAATACTATATACCACTCCTGACATTTGTATAGTATTTATTTTGTCTTTTAGTTTGGTAAACAGGTTGCCTACTTTTTTTGGATATTTTTGTGTGATTTTAATTGTAGGGATGGATTTGAACACTTTGATTATTTTGGTAGTGACAGTAGTGATAGCCGGAAGGGCATAGTAATATAAAATTCTATTTTGAGAAGCAAAAGCTGATATATCCGGAGAAACACCCCTCACACTCTCTACCCGTGGTGCAATGATCGAGCCTGTATTATAAATTAATTTTTTTAAAAGTTTTTTTGGATATGAATTTTCTAACAATGTGTTATATAGTCTGTCCAAATTCCTTTGTTTGAAAGAGTGATGACAAATTTTGGTTATCCTAGACTTAAGTGCAAACACTAAGTTTATTTTCATTTTTTCTGTATGATACGAATGGTAATTCATATACCTGCCTGAATTGGTAGGTTTTATGTACCAATCTAAAATGACTTGGTTGGTTTCAGTCCGGATTAATTTAGTGTCAAGAAAAGGTACGCTCATGTTTTGTTCTTCTTCAATTGTGAATTGTATGTAACTATTGTAGCTGTTGAAAACAGTTAAAATTTCATCTTTTTTATCCAAAGGTATGGCGCAGACTATATCATCCACATATTTCTTTATAAAAGGTAAATGAAAGGATAGTTGTGAAATGCATGTATCCAGGAGATCGTCCATTACAAACTGGGCGAGTATAGGGGATAGTGTTGCTCCCATTGGAGTACCTAAAATTTGCTTGAAAAAGTTGTTATTAAATTGAAAATATGTTGATTGAAAAATGAATTCTATAATTTCGAAAAATTGATTTTTAGGTATTGTTGTGAGTTGGGATATTACCTGCCATCTAGCTTCAATACTTTTTTTCACTAATCCAAGAGGCATATTACTATACAAAGAAACTACATCCAGACTAATTAGTACATAGTTAGTTGTCTGGAATCTGTTTTTCGTTCATGTCAAACCATAAAATTTTGGTTTTTTGAATGATTTTATGAACGAAAAACAGATTCCAGACAACTATGTACTAATTAGTCTGGATGTAGTTTCTTTGTATAGTAATATACCTCTTGGATTAGTGAAAAAAAGTATTGAAGCTAGATGGCAGGTAATATCCCAACTCACAACAATACCTAAAAATCAATTTTTCGAAATTATAGAATTCATTTTTCAATCAACATATTTTCAATTTAATAACAACTTTTTCAAGCAAATTTTAGGTACTCCAATGGGAGCAACACTATCCCCTATACTCGCCCAGTTTGTAATGGACGATCTCCTGGATACATGCATTTCACAACTATCCTTTCATTTACCTTTTATAAAGAAATATGTGGATGATATAGTCTGCGCCATACCTTTGGATAAAAAAGATGAAATTTTAACTGTTTTCAACAGCTACAATAGTTACATACAATTCACAATTGAAGAAAAACAAAACATGAGCGTACCTTTTCTTGACACTAAATTAATCCGGACTGAAACCAACCAAGTCATTTTAGATTGGTACATAAAACCTACCAATTCAGGCAGGTATATGAATTACCATTCGTATCATACAGAAAAAATGAAAATAAACTTAGTGTTGGCACTTAAGTCTAGGATAACCAAAATTTGTCATCACTCTTTCAAACAAAGGAATTTGGACAGACTATATAACACATTGTTAGAAAATTCATATCCAAAAAAACTTTTAAAAAAATTAATTTATAATACAGGCTCGATCATTGCACCACGGGTAGAGAGTGTGAGGGGTGTTTCTCCGGATATATCAGCTTTTGCTTCTCAAAATAGAATTTTATATTACTATGCCCTTCCGGCTATCACTACTGTCACTACCAAAATAATCAAAGTGTTCAAATCGATCCCTACAATTAAAATCACACAAAAATATCCAAAAAAAGTAGGCAACCTGTTTACCAAACTAAAAAAAAAAATAAATACTATACAAATGTCAGGAGTGGTATATAGTATTCCTTGCTCTTCCTGTAACCAGGTGTACATAGGACAAACGTCACGTGTTTTAAAAGATCGTTTAACATCACATAAAAGTGACTGCAGATTAAAAAACGATCATGCGCACTATCGGAACATGTCCAAGATACGGGACATGAACCTGACTATTCGGCGGTATCAACATTACACACAGAGAACAACTTAACAAAAAGGCTATTCTTAGAGATGGCAGAAACCCATTTAGCACCGAATTGTTTAAATAAAAAAAGAGACATCTCAGATCTAAGTGCAATATATGCTCATTTAATTACTATAAACTCTAGTGACTCCTTCTCACAGAATAGCTCTCTTAATGAAACCTAGTGTTAAGATAATAATGCAACAATAGATGTTTTCACTATCAAAGCACAGAAAATCAACGTTATCTCATATTAATTATAAATAGGACCTTATACTTAAATTATGATGCCATAGTTACATTTTATATAACTGCTTCCTTCCCAAAAAATCACTTTCAAATGAATAATATCACTTTCTAATAATCGGCATCACCAATAAATACTATCTGCAAACTGTGTTTTGCTATTGAGAGACAAAAGAAACATCTTCAGAATTATATACATGTATGTTAGCTTTTTCGTTTTACCGCTAGATTTTTAACTAAATAATTTCTTAATGTAGGTACATTGATTGTAAATCACCACCTGACAATTACTAAATGCTATATAAATATATTACAATTACTTTTAAAAAAATGTTTCAAAGAAAATCGATAAGAGAGATCAGTTTCACCCCCACAGTGACATGGGTGTGAAATGGATCTCTACACTTCCATCTAATAACAGAGTGGTGTTGTGTGGCAAACGTGATCTACTAGGTGGCAGGGTGGATTTCGTTTTCTACAATGCGCGATATCTGTAAATATGAAACTCGTTTCGGGGGTCAGTGACAGTGACCTCTCGCGGGCATTCATCAAACTTTCACCTCGATTTTCTAGACTCGCCACCTATTGGACGGTGATCCAGCGAGCCATATTGGGGACGCATGTGGCAGATGTTTCCTTTCGGTGGTTCTTTGGTGTTACCTACCTTTACTCTAGTGACTCCTTTTCACCGAATAGCTCTCTTAATGTAACCTAGTTTTGGAATAATAATGTAATAATAGATGTTTTCACTATCAAAACGCAGAAAATCTCGACACAGCCATCTAACAACAGAGTTGTGGGTTGGGGCAAGCGTGACCTACTAACTGGCAAGGTGAGTTTCGTTTCCTACAATGCACGATATCTGTAAATATGAAACTCGTTTCGGGGGTCAGTGACAGTGACCTCTCGCGGGCGTTTATCAAACCTTCACCTCGATTTTCTAGAGTCGCCACCTATTGAACGGTGATCCAAGTGACCATATTGGGGACGCAGGTGACAGGTATTTCCCTTCCGTGGTTCTTTGGTGTTACCTACCTTTAACAACAGATATCGGGATTTTCTGCAGTCGCCACCTGTTGGACGGTGATCCGAGTAACCATTTGTGGGGGAGCATGTGACAGATGTTTCCTTTCCTGGGTTCTTGGGTTACCTGCCTTTAGCAACGTATGTCAGGAGTAACCGAATTATTTTAAAAAAATTGTACAAAAAAAGTAAAAATTCTCGAACAATCAGTCAAACACATGTACAGTGATGTAAAACTATGATTGACTGTTTCTAAGTGATTTTCCGATGCTTTTCTATATTTTCCTGTTGTAATAATGCCTAACTTTGCAATTAATACCCAATTTGCACCCAAGGTAATAGATTTATTTATAAAAAAATTGTCACTTTTCATGTTATAATAATTATTGCTTCTCTGTTTTGTAGCCTTGAAAAAGAAAATAAAGATTTTCGAAAGCTCGACGTAGTAAAAAAGAGGTTTTACTTATATGGCCCTCCAATGACTGATACCCCAATACTTTAAAAAACTTTGTTTTCCAACTAGTCAGTCAAAAAGACTTACCCTTCCAATATATATATATATATAACAACAAGTCTTTTTGTGGGGAAGCAGCTGCTTCCTCACAAAAAGACTTGTTGTTCCTAACTAGTCCAGCAACGACTACCCTTCTTTATATATATATATATATATATAAATTGGAAGGGTAGTCTTTTTGACTGACTAGTTGGAAAACAAGGTTTTTTAAAGTATTGGGGTATCAGTCATTGGAGGGCCATATAAGTAAAACCTCTTTTTTACTACGCCGAGCTTTCGAAAATCTTTATTTTCTTTTTCAAGGCTACAAAACAGAGAAGCAATTATTATAACATGAAAAGTGACAATTTTTTTATATAAATCTATTACCTTGGGTGCAAATTGGGTACTAATTGCAAAGTTAGGCATTATTACAACAGGAAAATATAGAAAAGCATCGGAAAATCACTTAGAAACAGTCAATCATAGTTTTACATCACTGTACATGTGCTTGACTGATTATTCGAGAATTTTTAATTTTTTTTTTTTTTTTTTTTTAAATTTTTTTAATTAACCCGGTTACTCCCGACATACATTGTTGAAGGCAGGTAACACTCTGTTTTGTAGCCTTGAAAAAGAAAATAAAGATTTTCGAAAGCTCGGCGTAGTAAAAAAGAGGTTTTACTTATATGACCCTCCAATGACTGATACCCCTATATTGTCAACCAAATGGCCGCCCACCATCTTTTACACTTCTAGACCACTGTGCGTCGTCGAGATTCTAACCCACCGTACGCTCACGGTCAAGTGCAACCAAACAATGGTCAGCACTTTTGGTGTATAAAAACCCGAGCGCACGGTGGGTAAGGCACCTTCGTCTTTCGACTTGGTCAACCTTCCCTATCCTGGAGCGGCAACAGCCAATACGGTCTACGCCAACTCTCCATCCTGCCAAACCCGTCGGGGCGCCAAGGCCACCCGACTGACCACGGTACCCGTCCTAGGTAAACTCCCCTAGGAGTCCCGGACGCACCCCCTCGACGGCCCATTTGACTATGCTCGGCATTCTACGGGCTACCTGGCTAACGTCACTGCTGGCATGGACATCACAGAGCCAGCTAGTACAGATATCCGCCGGAGCCAATTGGAAGCCACTTCCAGACACCATAGCATATGAAGGATCGATCCCACTAACGTATCAAATGAAATGGACAGACGTCAAGCTGGAGACAGCATCACGCACCAAGTGCCTAAAAACGGACAAAAATAATGTAATAACATGCAATATACTACAATACATGGACGAACTAGAAGAAGCCACAAATACAGAATTCAATACCTTAATCGATAGCTGGAAACCTGTTTACTTACGCAACAGGAACAGGAAAAAACGGGCCATCTCGTTATCATTCATAGCGGACGGACTCAACTACTGCTGCGGAGTAGCCACACAACAAAACCTCGATTCCCTGGTACTAGACGACGAACTCTACAATCGCCTATCAACCATCAATCAAGGATTGGAAAACACAATTAAGGCTATAAGCTCCGAATCATGGCAACTGGAAGCATCAGAAAACCATACAGCAACAGCCTAAAAAATTACAGAAGAAAAAATTAAAAATTTACAAAAATATACAGAAACGCTCAATAATAACGTACACATGGAAATCCACGAACAAAGGAGCCTCATAATCGCTATCGCAAAGAACAATATGGAATCAACAAAAAAAATAATAACACTTACCAGAGCAACAAAAAAACATGGGATAATCCAATCATGCAGGCATCACCATATCCCAATAGCTGCAATCAAACCAAACATCCTCAGGGCAGACTTGAAGAAACTACAATCCACATTGAGCGACAATGATCAGGACCTGGCATTACCACTCACAGATGTCTCGAAATATTACGAACTGGCCATATGCGAATGCAACCTCGCCGAAGACACCTTAACCATAAAAATAAAAATACCTATAAAAGAAAGACATTATCAATGGAGGCTCTTCGAATTAATCACTAACTACTTCGCATGGGAAGGGCAGACCTGCCTTATAGAACACAACACACTATACCTAGCCATATCTGAAAAGGATAACCAATTGGAACATATACGCCAGATTACAGGAATCGCACTACACTTATGCAAACCATACGAAAACAAACTATGCTACCTACCTCGTTTCTCCGCAGACACACTTCAAGGACCAGCATGTGCCACAAAACTCTTTCACGGCACTACAGTAGAAGATTTAACAGCCCACTGTCCAATGAAATGCCATCATTCCAACCTCATGACAATCTCAGAAGTCAGCGAAGAAACGTACACCATCACACATCCCCAGCAAAATTCCTCGATCCAATGTGGCAACAAAACCATCAACATACAGGACGACATGAGGTTACTCCCAGGGGCACTTCAGCTTCAACTCCCATGTGACTGCACACTCCAAGTTGGTGGTAACACCCTGATTCCACGTCGCTTCCCATGCCCTAAAAAACAAACAAAAACATTAGAGCTTATTCACGTCCTACCTGCAGCATGGACCAACCTAAACACTGCTTGCATTGTTTCAATCAACAATATTACAATAACCTATGAATCAAAAATAAAATCCAGTAGCCTATGACCTTACAATAACCTATGAATCAAAAATAAAATCCAGTAGCCTATGACCAACCACTACCGTTTGAAAATGAAACAAAAATATTACTTGTCAGAACGAGTAAAAGTATAATAGTTTTTATTATTATTATCTAATAATAACGATTTATTTGTGTATTCTGAATTTAAAAGAAAATGGCATTGCGTTTTTCTCACGAAGAAAAATTTGATTTGCTAGAATGTTACATTCATTGCAACAGAAATGCAAACCTTGCATTGGAAAGGTATTTTGAAAATTTTCCTGAAAGACCGCAGCCAAGTGTCAGACTTTTTCCAAAAATTGTTATGAACCTGAGAAACCATGGAAGTTTTGAAAAACCGCGGCCCAAGAGTTACGAAAAAGCAGGTAATAACGAGCGTGACGAAAATGTCAGAGCCTATTTTAATGCCGCTCTGACATCATCTACAAGAGCGTCGGCAAGAGACTTACCAACCCCGCGAAGTACCATACAAAGAGTCCTTAAGGAAAATAAATATCGACCATACAAGCCAACTATAGTTCAGGGTTTACGAGAAACGGATTATCCAAGAAGAATGCAGTTTTCAAATTGGTATGTGAATCAATGCGAACAAAATCATGATTTCAGTCGTCTTGTAATTTGGACCGATGAATCACATTTTACCAACTGCGGGGTATTTAATAGACATAACCATCATTTTTGGGCAACAGAAAACCCTCACCAATTGGCTCAACGAAGACTGCAAACCCGATTTGGTTTTAATGTATGGTGTGGTATGTATGGTAAGTAATGTCACCTAGCTTGCTAAATACATAGCAGGTATTAAGTAACCCAGCTTTACTTTTTTTCTTACATTTTAGACAACAGACTTATAGGACCATTCTTTTATAATCATACGTTGAATGGCCAAAGATACTTGGAGCTGTTAGAAGATCAAATATTACCGGCAATTAGAGCAAGAGTTCCTCAAGATCAATTGAATAATATTTGGTTTCAACAAGACGGTTGTCCCGCACATAATGTTCGGGAAGTTCAAACTCTCTTAAGACATATATTTGATGACAAATTAATTTCAAACGGCGGACCAGTTAATTGGCCTGCTAGATCCCCTGATATAACTCCTCTCGATTTTTATTTATGGGGTTATGTAAAAAATGAAGTATATGAGTTTGAACCCCCGGAATCTGTACAAGAATTAAAAGAGAGAGTGAGGAATGTGTTTACGAGCATAAATGGCAACACGCTTCGCAGAGTCATCAATACTGTGTTAACAAAGTGTCAAAAATGTATTAATAAAAACGGCCAACATTTCGAATAAGTATAGTAAGTTAGATATTTTTTCTTATTTTCTTTTCAAAACAATAATTATTATTCATTGCGTTTTTAGTTTTCTTTATTTGAAATGTTAATATGAGATTTTTAACCATAAGGAAAAAATAAAATAATGTATTGTAATATTATGATATTTTAAACAAATTTAACCCTGCCTAATGTGTTCTTCTCAAATTTGAGGTGTTGCGAAAATTAATTTTCTTTATTTTTCAAGTCAATTTCATTTATTTTCAAACAAATCATACATCGTTGAAAAGCTGACGTCATAAGCTACCTTTTAAGTATAAAATACAATATGGCGCCCATAAGAAAAAATGAACCTGAATGTGACTCATTAATACAAATTTAATTAATATTATTATTATTATTATTATTATTGTTTAAGACTGAAGCAAAATGCATTCTGATTTCGAAAATATCCCTAGATGATTAAGAATACTTTAGACTTTTATACTAAATAATAAAAAGAATATCATATCATTTGAAAAAATTCTGTAAACCAGGGTTAAAGTTAAGATTTTTTCAAACAATAAAAAAATACATTCCTTTAAAAACTGAAGGATAAAATTTTAATGTCAGTGCTTAAAAAATTACAAAAGGGACGAATTTAACAGATTTTATCAGTATTTTTCCCGTATCAATTGCATACGTTGTTTTATTGACGCCATTTTGTTTTTGGTAAAATGAGTCCTACGCCGCCATTTTGAAAGTAAATGTCAAGTTGTTGTATGTCGTTGAAAAGATAATTTTGAGAAGAATTTGACTGTGCAATATAATATACAGGTTGTCATTTAAAAAAAAATAAAATGGCGTAGTTCCGGTGAAACCGATAGAATTTATTTGGTTTTCAGGTAAAAATGAAGATCCCTATTAAACATTACACCAACCCAAATTTGAATAAAATATCTTTTAACACAACACTGTGGTGCTCTGTACAATGATTTCGTTGACACCCGGTATATAGAAAACTACATGGACATTTTTTGAAAATTTGACAGTATGTTAATGTTCCTGGGGGACACCCGGCTAAAATATTTTCAATAGGGTGGCACTTCCGGTTATACCGGAAGTAGGTATCAATACTTGCTTATTTTAAATGGAACACCCTATATCTTAGAATATTTTTGGATTCTACATAAAATTATAATTATCTTTTAATAAATGCATTATTGGTCTATGCTTAATAGTTTCCGATATATTGAGCTTTGAAAAATTACATTTTTGAACTTTGACAGCTTCCAGCACTCTAACTGTACGTCTTAGAGTAAAACGGCTTACATGTCCCTATCTTCAATTTGTATTATCTTCCCAAAATATCAACTTCCGGTTAAACCGGATGTTACTCGAAAGCAGGAAACAAAGTACTTCCTGTTTAACCGGAAGTTGACAATTTTGGGAAGATAATAAATATTGAACATAGGGACACATAAACAATGTTTATATGCCTACCGCCGTATCAATATAACACGGGGCCCCCGGGCTACAGGGGCCCGGAACGTGTTTAAGCAAAACCTTGTACGAACTGAATTAAGTTTAATTTCCACTAAAAAAGGCAAGTGACGAATGTAAAAATATAATTAACATTTTAGAGAGCTAGGTACGATTTTTAAGTGCTTGTCGGCTTTCTTCTTCACTATTTAAAATCATTAATCCTGTTTCTAAAGCTCTACAACATGAAAATAATGGTTTACAGAAACCTCTAGCATGTTACTAAATAATATTTTAAATAGATTGAGCCAAATATAAGAAATCAAAATTTATTCGATGGTTAGCTGAACGAGTCCTTATAAGATCTAGCAATAGTACAAAAATGGTAGCTTTGACAATAAAAAATTCCGGAGTTGGGTTTCTCAACGTTTCTTTATGTTTTTTGGTGTCCTGAATCCGAATTTCAACTTTGCCGCGTCGTACGTGTGACGCATTATCCTTAAAACTTGAAAAATAGGTGAAAATTGGGCTTATTGTGGCGTTTATTGCATATAAGAAGGAAATGGAGATAAATAATTAGGTCATAGCCTGATTTATATCGGGAGGGCCTCGGAGAATGCTGAACCTGAATTTTCACCCGCCCGACTCGGACAATGTTATTTATCTATCCTTTGGTGCCATCATGTCACGAGTTCCCAATTTTTATCTAGGTTACGAAGACCCTTAGCCTGGACCTTTCAACGTACTGGAACTATCACAGTCCGAACCCTCCCAAGCTGGACTTTTCAAAGAACGAAGAGTATCAAAAACAGACGGTATGTTCAGTCAATAACTACCATACCGTTTTTTGGTCATTTTTGTTTTTGCTACCTTTTTTCTGATCTACTAATTCTCTTCCTGTTTTTTCCAGATCCAGAAATAAAAGCAAACCTTTGGCCTGGGTCTTCCATCGTACTGGAACAATCACAGCCCGGAACCTCCCGTGCTGGACTTTCCAAAAAAAGAAGAGTGGAATCAAAAACTGACAGTATGTTCAGCCAATACCCACTATACAGCTATTTTCTTCTTTTTTTTGCTACCTCTTTTTTTCTGATAGGGTTATTGTTGCATTGATCTTATCCTGTCTCTGTTTTTTTCAGATCCAGAACCAAAAGCAATGAAGAAATGAAGAAATTAATAATTGTAAATACAAACGATGACCTTATTTTTTATATGATTTCTTAATATATTACGTTTAAATGAGGTAAATTTTTGAATTTTGTCAACACTAATTATGCATTTCTAAGGAAAAAGTTGGGTATAACTCTGCCATTTTTAAGATTTTTCACCATGCATCGTTGCCTTTGCAAAGTTGGGACGTAAAAATTCGGATTCAGCACCCGAAAAAGCATGAGAAACATAATGGATTTTTAAGGGAAAAAATCTTAAAAATTTTGTCAAACTTTCGCCATGTGTCGTCACTTGTCCGAGTCGGGCGGGTGAATTCAGATCCAGATATTATTTTTATTTCTTTAAACAAAAAATGTTGACAATGTTGTTAATGTGACTTCAAGTTAGTTGGGTAATTAGTAACATCATGATTATTTGTTAAAAGTTTGTTTCAAAATATTTTTTTGGTAGGCATTTTTTGTAATAAAGTTCAACGTAAGTTTATCGTAAGACGTTTTATTTTTGAATGGTTTCCTTTCAATAATGTCTAAAAATGTTTTGGTTATTTTTTATACTAATCGTTAGGCGCCCCAAAATAGCTCGGCTCTTTTTCTTTTAAATTTTATTTTTGTTCAAAATCTATTTGCTAAAAGGAAAAATTGTGTACCTACCATGTGCGAAGTGTCTTTACCGCCCTTAACGTCTTGCCCAAACTCCACTTCGCGTCGTTCGTACAACTGCCATCGCGTGCGATAAAGGACCACTTTCCGCACATGTTAGATATGTAAGTAACTATTAGTACACTAATTGCTAGGGAAAATAAAACAATACAAAACTTTATTTACCCTTTATTATAATTAGGTATTATAATTGAAACAGGGGAAGGTAAATTTTTGGATGAAATGACCCAGTCCGCAGAAGCACGTCAAGATGACGTCAGTATCTGGTGACTACTGGTCAATATACGTCAGTCAACCAAAAATCGACGACATTTTGACGTCAGTTAATTGCCGAATTTCTGACGTCATTTAATTCAAGTCATATTGTCGACTTTACTTGGTGATATCTGGTGTGATATATATTTTATTATTTCTACCCAAAAACTATAATAGCTTACACGACATTCTCTCTGCTGACGCAAAAAAAAAAGAATAATGGCCTCATAATCATGCATTGGCTGCGCGCGCAGACCATCTTGCCATTTGCAACGAGGACGAACAGGGTTGGCAGTTTATTAGGAACTCCCGGAACTCCTATCCACGCCATGCATCATGTCTCATAGTTTTACTTTTCTTGATAATAATAATCAGTCGGTAAGGTAAAAGCAAAAACAATAATAAATTTACACTGTGCTGATTATATTATTAGTGTGGTGAAAATGCTATTTTATGTTTAGCAGGAATACAGAAAAGTTTTGCCATTAATTTTGTGTTAACCTGTTGGCAACCTTGCGGACGAACGAAAGCTCGCGGCTTGGGCAGTAAGGGGCAAATCCGTATTTAATAAGCTTTCTTCTTTCTTCTATGACGCTAACGCCATTTTTTTCATAAGTAGGTCTAGGTGGTGTTGTGTTTGTACGTTGATTAGTGGTAGTACATACTTCAACCAACGAAACCAAAGCAAATGTAAGTACCTACTATTAATTACAGGGTATTGCTGCTGCATGACAAAGGATTTCTTTATTTCTAATATTATATTATGTTAGTGGAGTTTTATAGACGAAATCTCTAATTTTTAGTGTATTTGTTCTTAATTTTCTAGTAAAATTTATCTTTTGTTTATTTTTGCATATCCTTGTCGCCATGCTGGATTTCTAAATTACTTTAAACTTTATCATTTTATTCACTTTAAGACCATTTTTAGGTTAAGTTGATGGGAATTTTAGGTGAATTTACCACCTAAAATACCCATAATAACGGGACATTTTAAATGACTTTAAGAAGTTGTTGGCCTACTTCTTAAAATTTCAAAATTCAATTCAATTGCCAATAAAGCTCACCCTCGAGTTAACCTAAAAATGGCCTTGAAGTGCATAAAGTGATAAAGTTTAAAGTAGTTCATAAATCCAGCATGGCGATAAGGGTATGCAAAAATAAACAAAATATAAACTTTACTAGAAAATTAAGCACAAATACACTAAAAATTAGAGATTTCGTCTATAAATAAAATAAAATAAAATAAATATGTCTTTATTGTAATTTACAATGTAATATTACAATTGGCGGAGTTGAAGCTTGGCTTCCTATCTCAACCAAGAGAGTTTTAACATATGTATAACAGAAAACGTAGTTTAAAAATATGGAATTTATAATCATCATTACACAATAATATAGGTGTAGTTTATGGGCGATTCACAAGACTTAGACTTATATGATAGCGATCTAAAGTAAAACACATTAGTATCACATAGGTGGGCAGCGAGATAGCTAGTGCGAGTTTAGAGGAAATTCTCGATATTTTGTTTTACAAATAATTTGAACTTATAACCAGAGAAGTTTTTAAAATCGATAGGCACTTTATTGTAGATTTTCGAGACCTGATACGTGAAGGACCGTTCATACATAGTAGTGAGATGTGCAGGTGGTGTTATAGTAAATTTATGTCTAATTTCTAAATTGCGAACGTCATATATGAATTTGACCTTATCGTACAGATAATCAGGACACCTATTACAAATTATCTTATTGAATAAGACCAAACTATGTAGCATACGTCTCTCGTTCATTCTAAACCAATGAATGTCACGTAGCTTTGCACTCACACCTCTCTCACGACCGCGAATACCTCCTATCAAACGCACACATGCATTCTGAATGAGCTGTATTCTTTTGATATCACCATCTAAAAGACAGGGACCGTATAGCACATCACAATAATTAAAATGCGATAGAACAATGGAGTCGCACAACACTTTTCTAAGATTTTCATTGAGTAGTGCTCGCTGATCAAAAATTAACTTCAGATTAGTAAACGCCCTTCTAATACAATTATTTATATGTCCAGAAAATCTTAGATCAGTATCTAATAGCAGCCCCAGATTCTTTGCTGTTGTGCATGTGCTCAAAGTTTCATTATTTAAACTAACTTGAAGGAGATTCTGACTCTGGTTGCGATTTTGTGTTCGACCAAAGAGCAGCACTTGCGACTTAGTAGGATTTATCTTCAAGCAGTGTGCTTCCGAGGCCTTCTTAAGGACATCCAGATCATGCTTCAATTTGTCATTAACCTCCAAAATTATATCTGGCTTAAACGAAAGGTATAGTTGTGTATCATCAGCGTAAAAGTGTGCAGTTGAATACCTCAAATAAGTAATAAGTTGGGATGTATATAGCGAAAAGAATAAGGGGCCCAGTATTGAGCCCTGAGGTACACCGCATGGGACTCTCACAGGATTTGACAAGTTACCACTAAGCCTGACCATTTGACCTCTACCAGTGAGATACTCCTTGATAAGAAGTTGTGAATCATCATCAAAGCCGAGATAATTAAGTATGCTCAATAGAAGATCATGATTTAGACTGTCAAAGGCCTTTGAGTAGTCCAAGAGGACCAGTGCTGTCAAATCGCCACGGTCCGAAGCTTCCACTGTTACCTTTAATAGGGCAGTCGTGCAACTATAGCCCCTGCGGAAACCAGACTGGACGGCGGGCAATATTTCTTGACGGGCAATGTACTCTCTCACTTGGCTCTCCATAATCCTTTCAATGACCTTAGAGAGGGTAGGCAATATGCTGATCGGTCTTAAATCTTTCAGCTCATTTGGGGAGTTAACTTTTGGAAGAGGCAGAATATATGAAGTCTTCCAACATTCAGGAAAACTGTGACTCTCAATACAGAAATTTATTAAGTGAATAACAACCGGTATTATATGGGGACTGCAATAAGTTAACATCTTGATGCCAATTCCATCGCAACCAATAGCCTCTGATTTTATAGAAGATAGAGCTTTTTCAACGTCTTCCACTTGTGCCATTTTAAAAACAAAGTTTGTCACCCCCCCTTTCCTATGGCTACGATAGAAGTTGAGGGTTTCAGGATCAGGATCCCCGGATTGAGCTGCGCCCAGAAAAAAATCATTAATAGCATCAGCACTACCTAAGTGCTCAGGGACAAGTTTTTTTTCTTTGAGTAGATGTCAAGCTCCCTCAGCAGCTTCCAATTTTCTCTTGGTCCATTATTTCGAATACTATTCTCAAGATATGATCTTTTCTCCCTGTCGATAGCATTACCTACGAAATTTCTAAGTTGCCTATAAGATTCCCAGTTGGTAGCCGTTCTTTGTTTTTTATACATTGACAAGGCTTTGTTTCGAAGGGATATACAAAATTTAATATTTTGAGTTAACCACGGAGCCTTTCTTTTAATAATTCTGGATGTCCTTACAGGTGCATGCAAGTTAAACAGTTCTGTAAGGTAGAAATTAAATGTATTTACTTTTTGATCAATGTTATGCATATAATAAATATCATCAAAAGGCACATCCTGGAGGTCCCTATAAAATGCTATACGATCAAAATTTGTAAAGTCCCTATAAGTCGCAATAAAAGGATGTGGCTTGAAGCACTCGAATTTTAACTGACATTTTATTAAGAAATGATCGGAAGCATCGAAAGAGTGATCAACCTCCGAGTTTTGCACTAGATCCATTTTTGAACACAGGATTAAATCGATAAGCGTTGCGCTATTCGGACCCTGTCTAGTAGGCTCATTGATAACCTGTGTCAGACTATATGCTGCAAAAATCATTAAAAGGTTTTGTGTGTGTGTGCAGTGTAAATTTAAGGTATTTATATTAAAATCGCCAGTACATATAAGATTATTACAGTTTAGAAGATTTTTACATATATTTGCCTCAAACTCGCTGCAGAAATCGTGCATACTTTCGAAACCAGGCCGTCTATAGATGACGCCTAAGATTGTCTTTATCTTTTTTATTTTAAATTCTATCCAGCTTTGCTCAGCATAATTACATTTGTTATCTAAGATTTCTGTAAAATTAATAGTATTTCGTACGAATAACAGAACTCCACCGCCACGCCCATCGGCTCGATCTCTCCTCACGAGTTTGAAACCGCCAATACTTACCAGCTCATCAGAAATTGCATGCGTTAACCACGACTCAGATACAGCTAAAATGTCCAAATTGTTGCTAAGAATATAGTCCCTAATTTTTTTAAATTTTGGAATAATTGATCTTATATTAATATGTGCTAACCTAAGTTGATTATTTTTATTCTTATTATTATCCCTAATTTGCGCCATTTTAATTTATGAAATAATACATATAGGCAATGACATGATTTACGGAAGAAAAGTATTTGTTAGCCACTCGTTTTCAGACCATCCACTTGTGCTGAGGTAATTATACGAATGACAGGTCCTCCTTCAGTCTTCCTCGCCAATATGTTGTCCTCTTTGCACCAAACGTATTTAAAACCGACCACTTCTTAATTCAACTGCTTTCTTAAGGAGCTCGCGGGTGCGTTTTGTCAGGTCCTGATTAATGAAGATTCGTCTGTTATTGTCTGTTGGTATATTGCATGTAGTAGTATCTAGCGGGATCGATTTTTTAATTTGTAGTACTTTGTTTCTGGTGTCCTCCTGTGAAAAGGATACAAGGACCGGCTTTCTATCCGACTGGCTTAGGAGGGTTTTTACGTTGTAGTCACTATCAGGAATATCTACATTTAATGCAGAAAATACCTTCTTGACGTCTCTCGCTGCACCATCACCCCCAGTCAGTCCAATAATAACAACATTTTTGTTCCTCTCATCTACGTTGCTTCTAGAGAAACTCTTAATATGTATAATTTCGTTCTCCAGTTCAGCAACTCGGCTCCTTAACTGGGTTTGTTCTTTTTTCAATGATTTGTTTTCACTCGCGATTGTTTTGATGCCTTCTTTCATTTGCTCCATCATGTTTCCATTGAAGGTGATGGAGTTTTTTAACTCTTCATACATACCCTTAATAGCCCTCATGAGCTCTTTGTTGCTAGGGTTGGGGTGTTCAAAGATATTGTCGAATACCTTAGCAGCACCTGTACTTAGACGCTGAGTTGATGTTCGTGTAGGAGGAGAATACCCTACTTTAGACCCCGAGTCGCTTACTGAGGTAATAATGGAACATGAAACAGAACACCATTTTTCATCGGTCGTGTGTAGCTCAAACGCAGTAAACTCTTCATCCATCAGGCCAGAGCATGACCTATGAAACCATCCGCTGCAAATACCAGCACACTGTATTTTATTCTGAGTTTTTGTAACATTGCTTTTACACTTGATACATGTAATTAGTTTCTTCTTCTTGGGTGCCATCTCAAATTGCCCAGTACGCCCCTGTTCACTTGGATGTTCAAATGTTTAACCAAGTTTGTACCTTGACCTTTTATACAAAAAATGCGAGGATCCCACAGATTTATTAACAATAACAGCACTAATGTATTTATTGATAGTGATAAGAATGAATGGCTTTGCAAAGCACTTTTTAGGTGTAAATGCCGGAATGCTGTAATGCGAGGAACAGGTTTTCACTGTTTTTAGCACAGTTATGATGCGTATCGCCAAAAAGGCATTATCATTTTAGAACTTGATTTTCTTATGTATTTAACCATTCAAAATTTACACTTATAGGACACTTTTGACTATGCGAAAATCGCGTTTCTTTCGTAACCACACTTGCGACGACGTTCACCGTACGAAGGCTAATTTTGTACCGTATAAAACTCCACTAACATAAGTACAATACTAGAAATCAAGAAATCCTTTGACATGCAGCAACAATACCCTGCAATTAATAGCAGGTACTTACCTTTGCTTTGGTTTCGTTGGTTGAAGTATATACTTACCCCTAATAAACGCTTACACAATGTATTTAGTAGTTTCAATTGAAAGTAGATTACTGGTGAATACAAAATATTTTTAGACGTGAAAGTCACGTGATTTAAAAACGTATAAATGACGTCAAATATTGACGTCATCGGTCTGCGACATTATGAGGTCATTTTCACGTCATATCGTCACGTCATATCTGGTAATAAGTCACCAGAATATGACGTCATTTTGACGTGCTCCTGCGGACTGGGGAGTAGTGAAAAGTGTAAGCAAATATCTATAGAATCGAGTTTAAAAATATCCCGTACAGTGAATAAAATTTAAATTCTCAAAAATAATAAATGACCTTCCTTTTTCTCCCTTGTACTCTTCAATTACTTTATTAGCAGAAAACGGAAATTATGAAAAACTCTCATCTAGACATTCTGGAGAAGTAGATCTTGAAGGTTGCCACTCATCTTCAGTAGTAGAATCAGTCTCCGTATTCTAAAAACATGCATAATATATTATAGGAACTGGTTTTTTAGTTATACAAATGTGTGAAACCACACTTTCAATAGTTCTTTCAGGGGTATTCCTTATAAATACTGACCTGTTTATTATCAAGACGGCTCAACATATACTTTGGATACGACGGACGTAACGCTTTTTCCTATCAATTCTGGCACAGTCTTAATTTTTTGTGCAATCACTGCACGAGGCGGATATTTACAGATACCTGAACGGCCATCACCGAACAATTCTTTGAGTTTTGCTTTCTGTGGCGTTGTCCAGCTCTTAAATGTTCCAGCTAAAAACGAGAAATATACAGGGTGTCCCACTTAGGTCGACGAGGATATTATGGAAGCCAGAAACCTTGTCTTTGAGAAAATCTTGATTGACTAAATCAATCAAGACAAATTGATGTAATATATTTTCAACTTTCCAAAATGACCGCTAGAGGGCGTAATACTATGATGTAACTAAAAATTTTAATTTTCTCGAATAATCGCTGTTAAAGGTCTTCGTTTTAATAACAGGTATATAAAAAGACCAGTATTTTTTGCAATAATGTGTAATACTTTTTCGTATCGTTGATAAATAAGAACGGGAAAGTTTGTAAAAAAATAATTTAAATTGCTGTATTTTTCATACCATTCATCCAAATTTAATCAACTTAGGCTATAGTTATTTATAAACCTTTATTTCCTTCAAAAGACTGATTGCTTCGGACTTCCATTGTCTATATTTTGATTTAAACCAACAAACAATGATCAAGCATTTCTCACCATACCATACCTCAGAAAAAATTAGAAGGGTAGCTAACAAATACAATATGAAAACAGCTTTTAAATCAGGAAACACACTTAGAAGTTTTCTTACAAAAGTTAAACCAGACACGGACAACAAAAAGGAATGCATTTATCAAATTCCTTGTGAATGTGGTGATTCATACATTGGAGAAACAAAAACACCTCTTCCTGTAAGGGTTAAAGAACATCTTAAACATACCCAAAGAGGCGAGACATCAAGATCAGGTATAGCGGAACATGTCTGGGACAAGCAGCATCATATGCAATGGTCAGAGGTTAAAATTTTAAGCAAGGAGTATCACTGGCGAAAAAGAAAGTTTATTGAAGCTGCATATTTTATATTAATCAAAACACTGTGTTTTTAGCAAACCCAGTATTGATAAACCAAATATCTGGAAACCGCTCCTTGCTCAAAATAAGCAACTAAAGCTTCACAGGTCAGTAAACACCGGAGCATAACGGTCAAGCTCCACTGCAGATAACTAGTATATAAAACAGTAGCCTAGTGAATTAATTTTAGTTTACACTTGAAAACGGTTAGAGATAGTGCTAACCGAAACTTTGCGTTTTTAAATCAAAATATAGACAATGCAAGTCCGAAACAATCAGTCTTTTGATCATTCTACTACATTCTACCACCTTTAAACTTTATTTCCTTGTTTTGCGTTATTTATTGGATTGAGTATTATTGGTTGGACATATTCTTTGAGATAAAAATAAATGAATATTGTTTTTTTTATAATAATTATATAGATTCCTGCCAGTTAAGCTTGTTTATGAAAGTGTTACTATCGTTACAGTGTCCTCTAGAAGTTGCAGTGTAATAGTTGTGTGTGATATTTTTAATAAGTGTACAATTATTTTTAAAACAAGCCTAAATTAAAAAAAATTTGTTTAAAGAGGATTGCAGTATATACAGCAATTTTAAAAATACTTTTTTGTTGAGTACATTGGAGGCTATTGTCTCCAATTTGAAAATATTTTTAGCAATGCAGCGTTGCCGCTTGTGCCTAAAACAGGTTGCAACATCGTTACTTTAAATGGAACACCATCTAAATCTAAAAATATTTTTAGATTCTACATACAATTATAATTATTTTTTATAAATACATTATTAGTCTATACTTAATGGTTTCCGAGATATTGAAAAATTACATTTTTAAACTTTGACAGCTTCTAGCTTTCTAACTGTACGTCTTAGAGCAAAACGGCCCACATGTCCCTATCTTCGATTTTTATTATCTTCCCAAAAGTGTCAACTTCCGGTTAAACCGGATGTTACTCGAAATCAGGAAATACAGTAGGTACTTCCGGTTTAACCAAAAGTTGATTTTTTCTGAAAATAATAAAAATCGAAGATAGGGACATGTGAGCCGTTTTGCTCTAAGGCGTACAGTTAAAAAGCTAGAAGCCGTCAAAGTTTAAAAATGTCATTTTTCAAAAGTCAATATCTCGGAAACTAATAAGTATAGACTAATAATGTATTTATAAAAATTAATTATAATTGTATGTAGAATCTCAAAATATTTTTAGTTAACGTAAAGTATTTAAAGTAACGATGTTGCAACCTGTTTAAGGCACAAGCGGCAACGCCGCATTGCTAAAAATATTTTCAAATTGGAGACCATAGCCTCCTATATACTCAACCCAAAATTCAAGTTCTGAAGTTTCTTGGTTATCTAGCTATCTCTAATAGGCCATCGAGTTTGGCGCACCCTGTATATTATCCGTTATTAAACGAGAATATTTAATAGCTATTATTCAATAAAAATTGAATGTTTCTAGCTATACAGCGTGTGTATGAATATTGGCAACATATGGAAAACTTTTTTATCTTTGATTTTAGTAAAAAGAATTATTCTTCATAAAAAGTTTTGCTTGCCCTAAAGTCACATACTTAAAAAATCGCAGTTGAAGAAAAGTTATTCAGAATTACATGTTATGTCAGAATATAAAGTCACAGCCACCTGCTAAGAATTTTTTTACAGTAAGTCACCTCAGAAACAAGCAAGTAAACAAATAAATGTCAATGTAATTTTTAAAATTGAATTTGTTTCAAATGCGAGTTAGTAACCAGGATAAAGTAGAAATTGTGCTTATTGTGGGCAATAACTAACGTTTTTTAAACGATGCTGCAAAGGAATTAAAAAAAAATTCTTAGAAGTAGGTGGCGGTGATTTGATATTCTGACAACATTTAATTGTCAATAACTTATTTACAATAAATGTTTTTGTATCATGTAAATTACCGTTACTTTACTCTTAGCATACTTTCGCATTTTTTAACCACCCTGTATATGATTTAACGGCATATGATTTTTTTTAAGGCAACATTACTTTTTATGACGAATAAGTTTTTCTCCTAAAGTCAAAAATAAAAAGTTTTCCATATGTTGCCAATATTCATACACACGCTGTATATCATAGCCCTATCATTTTTGAAACCTGAAAATATTTTATATTTATTTTTCTTGGCCGACTGAGTTCATATATTTCTTTGCCAAATACATAAGGTTTATGGATATTATATCACGCAAACCTTAGTGACCACCTGTATGGGTTTTACACCATAATATGAGCTTAACTATACGAATAAAAACTTTTATTATTAGTTATTTGAGAAAGAATCATTCTACATAACTTTTTTGCTTGTAATATAAATAGGATACACGTTAAGGAACTTGTAGTGCCAAAAAAATACCTTTATTAGAAGAGCTTAGAAGGAGGAGTCAAAAAGCCCAATAACGTTTTGTATATTAAGTTATATTAATTACTTACCAGATATTTGAAATTAAAAGCAATCAATCAATCAATATAAATATATGAAAAAACAGAAAAATTATTTCATATTTAAAGTCTTATACCATACAACTTCTACAAGAATATTTTATTATGCTTATTTAATTTATTAGGTTTGATTTCTCCCTCCTTTCATTTTATACTTCAAATATTAGATAATATATTATATTATACCTTGACGTTTTTTGTTCCTTTTTATCTCTGCACTGAGCCAAAGTGATATGTGACTAACTGCCTTCCCTAAACTTTTAATTTTTTTTTGTCGAAGGATTTTTTTAATTTGGCCTGCTGAAGGAGCTTTCTCTTTATCAATAAAAGTTTTAAATGCTTTCCTTATGACTCGTTTTTGAGGAGTGCTCCAGGTTGTGGATGGCACCAGTTCAATGATTGGTCTAGAAATTTCAGATTTTTTAGAAATATCCAGTGGAAAGCTGTCAACCATAAGGTCCTCCTGAATTTCATTTGATTGAAGCCAGGGGCTTTTTGTAACCACTTGACTGTCATAGTCACTTTCGTGTTTTAGTTCTAAAATTGGTAATTCCCTGGTAGGAGAGTGATCGACGGCGGTGAAGGAATCGTTAACTTCCGCGCCTTGCTCTTTGCCATTTGTATCTTCGCCAGAAAGCCAAGATACACGGGGTCCTTGTCCATTGAAATTATCTGTAATTTCGATTGTTACAGGGTCACTGCCTTTAGAAAACCCTGCTGCATTTAACAAGATGCTTTCAACCTCTGTAACATCAGTTTGGACAAGTCGCTGCTGATATATACTCTTATGAATGGCTGCACTGTGTCCCATAAAATCTGTAATATATTGCTGTTGGGTGAAAGGAAGGTGTGCGGTAGAAGTGGCCAAATGTTTTCTAAGTTTCGTCGCCCTCAATTGTGAATAATTTAGCCCATGGTCATAGCATATCGCTCTTAAAGATTCATCGGCTCTAAAGAAAGGTGCTTTTTTAGCTTTAGGGTTTGCAAAGACATACCTAGATTTAGGGTCTATATTTACGTCCTGTCTATGAAGTATTAGAAAATCAATAGCATCTTTAATTTTTTTATTTACCAAAACTGAACCTGTACTATTCAGTTTGTTTCTTGTAGTATATCTGTATGTTTTTTTAGCCCTTTCTCTCTTCTCTGAATTTAAAGAATTTAGATCATCGGTGCTTAATGTACTGACAGTTTTAAATTCATCTAGTGTAGTCTTGTGTATATCCCCTGGTCGCTTCCTGTTAAATACCATAATTTTAGCTAAAAGAGCTTTAGGTAATCTGGAGTAATTTTTAGCTGTCAATTCCTTCTGGACATCGGTAAATGCTACCTCAGCTGCCTTATCCAATATGTTAACTAAAGTACTGACGCTTTTAGTTGAAGGAAGAACTTCCATTTTCTCCCTTCGGTAGGAAGTAGCATTTTCTAAAGCTACTTTTGTGATCTGGCTATTCTGTTGGTTTTGGAATACGAATAAGAACTGTTCAACTCTAACTCTAAGTTCATCCCGACCCTGCGACAATGTATAACAGATTAACTGCTTCGCCAATTTTATTAATAATGTACAGCAGTTCGTTGGAATTATGGGGTGTTCGTAGCATCCATCTTTCATGCCTCCCCTTTGTTGGATAACATCAAAAACTATACTGCACTTTGTAGGCTCAAATAAAGATAACATGTCTGATATTAAAGGGTATTTTTCCTTGCATAGGAGATATACATCTGCCAAAAGTCTTAACTGTGCTGCAATACCTTTATAATTATCAGCTTTTTCTTTTTTCTCTAAGTAGGCTTTACAAAGTACATTACCATATAAAACAGCAACCGGGTCGTGAAAAAGAATTTGCGTTTGTTCTTTTTTTCTTAAAGAGGGAAATTTCACTTATCACGGTCTTTAAGGTTTCCGAGGCTTCGATATGAATATAAGCTGCCTGGACTCTTGCCATCCCTAATAAGTTTTTCTTTTTTTCTTTCGTTTACAGTACATTGCAACATGTTTTTTGTAATTAGCTGCAGAATACATTCCGCAACATATACGGCAGGTTACATATTGAGAATCTTTGCTTGTTTGGTAAGATTTTCGAACTACTTTGGGCTCAGAATCTTTTTGAGTGTTAAATTTGTTATCTCCCATTTTTCTGAGATTGTCAAATTTTCCATGATTTTTGCTTCCTTGGTTACCTCTTATACAATTTTCTGTAAATAAGAATAAATAAAATAAATATAGTGTCTATTTATTTATTCTTTATTTACTATAGGTTTACAAAATAAGCATAGTTTTGTCAGTCCAGTGTAAAAATAATTACATTTATTTTGTAAGTATAAAATTAAATTTAAAAAAATATAAGGGTAAAGGAACAGTTTTACTCATTCGTGGGATTTTCCATAGTTACTGTTAAACAGACAATTGATACATTAATTCAAAATGGTATTAGTGTTTTATACACCTGGTTCACAATTTATTATGGTGTACAAGGCTACGAAAATGTGGTGGAACAAATATTGAAGGAACCAACAATACTGTCGCTACTTATAATCATATATTCTCTGCTTATGCTATAGGTACCTATCGAATCTTTGGTTGTTTCCTAGACAAAGAATCACTCGGTTTTTGTATTGGTGTTTTATAGATATGTTTAGTCCGAGTATTCAAATATTTTATTTTATTAGTTTAATATTTTTTACTAGAAAAAAGCTTTACTTTACTTCACTTACCAGCTTCCTGCAAGGCTTCCTGAAACAGTGGTTCCTTTAGATGGTCTCTACCCCAATGTCGTGGCATATTTGTGCAGACACCCACAAAAATAACAAGAGTGTTTTCTATTAGGTTTCTTTCTTTTAACTTCTAGAGTATAATCATTAATATGAATAAAATCCTCTATAAAATCATTATTTTTAGTTGCATCTTCTATAAAACCATTTCTATTATCAGTTAAATCCTCTATAACTTCCAATGGTGCTACAGATATACTACTATACTTGTAGGGGCTGTTGATTTCTAAGACCTCTAAATTTTCATAATATGCATCTTGAACTGAAGTACTACCTGGTGATGAATGCTCTATAAACAAAGTTAAATATGATTTAAATAATTTTAAAGCATTTTCTTTTTCTAAATGCTTTTGACAAATCCAGACATATACCTACCCAGAACATTCAAAATTTTAAGACCTGACCTACCACTGGTGTCGATTATTTGGTTATAATATTAGGTCTAATAGTAGATGCGATACTTATTTTTACTTACTTTCCACAGTTGAGGGATCTGCCAAATCCTCCATAAAATCATTATGAGTTAAATGCCCTATAAAACCATTATTATTAGTTGCATCTTCTATAAAACCATTTCTATTATCAGTTAAATCCTTTATAACTTCCAATGGTGCTACAGATATACTGCTCTTGCGGGGGCTGTTGATTTCTACGACCTCTAAATTTTCATAATTTACATCTTGAACTGAAGTACTACCTGGCTCTATAAACAAAGTTGGTGCTCGAGTCAGAAAAAATTATTATTGTATTTTCGGTAGGAGATAGGTCTGATTGTGAATTATAAATATTTTTCTATTAAACTATTGCTATTCCACAATATAATTTTATATTTAAAAATTGATGATTATTATGGCGTGACCAGTTTAAAAATAAATCTAACTGAACCCCTAAAAACTTTGCTTGTTAAACAACCTCCACGCGTGATTCCCAAAATAGCTGAAATATGAGACGATTTGTTTATTTCGTTCTTTGTCATCTTAACTTTTCTTTGTCTGCCAGTTAAATATGATTTAAATAATTTCAAAGCATTTCCTTTTTCTAAATGCTTTTGACAGATCTAGACATATACCTACCCAGATCATTCAAAATTTTAAGACCTGACTTATTGGTGTCGATTATTTAGTTATAATATTAGGTCTAATAGTAGATGCGATGCTTATTTTTACTTACTTTCCACAGTTGAGGAATTTGCCAAAGGTACGCTGACAATAAAAGTATCTTTCAATGTAGATCCATTTTCTAAAGAGCTCTCCTTAAAATCTTCGACAAACAAACGTTTTTTAACTCTTTTGCGAGAGAGCTTTTTGTTAGTCGAGGACCGATACGAAACCGGGGTGCTATACAGGGTGATTCACGGTGGATGGAACATTAGACGTTTCTGACGAACCAGTAAAGGAATCGTTGCGAAAATTTGGTTGCTTACATAAACGGACATGCTCTACCCATCTAAAATATTTTTAACAATACAGTGATGCCGCTTCCACACAAAAATAATAGTAACTTTGATTTTTCAAATGGAACACCCTATATTTTATTTTATTTTCGAAACACCCATTACTTTTCTTACAATTTTTGTTAACTCTATTCTACCCTTATCTCTTACCGTTTCTAAGATATAAATTAATTTCCGTTTTTTTTGGCCGAAAACTTCACTTTAAAAATGCTGATAATTTTGAACTCTAAAATACTGAAACCCTGAAATTTGGTAAATAGTTAACTAATACCATAGGGCTCTTTGCCCTACCCTCAAATCTTAGTTGCAATATACAGGGTGGTTAAAAAATACACTTATTCTGGTAACTTGAAAAAGTGACCATAAGTTCTTTTTTTGAAATGTAACACCCTGTATATTATTACGTATTTGAAAAGCTGCTGAAATTTCTCCTAATTCTTGTATATTTATACCTGTACCTAACTAACTCGTTTAACCATTTTTTTGACGTATTAAGCATGATTTGTAAAATTTTCTATACAATTCAATATTCATTCGGTTATTAGTAAGTTAGCCATGACAAAAACAATGATGTTGACTTATGTTACTATGGTTATCGTTTTGACATTTCATTAAGTTTAGATACAAGATAGTTACAGTACAAGACAGTTTAAAATCATGGAAGAAACCTATACAAATGCAGTTCTTATGAATTTATTTATTTTATTTGGACAATGTGATGTGAATTATCACCAGGACATGTATAAAGTTTAACGAAATGTACTCTAATTTACAGCCAATGTATCTCAGAAAATTCATAAGGATCCAGAACAATTTTACTGCCTTTGGTTCAGCTTTAAAAGCGCCAAGAAACTTGCCTTGACCCGTGACTTCTAACGAAGACAACGAGATTAATGTTTTGGCATATTTTCATGTATTTCCCCAATCTTCAATACGATGTGCTCAATACGATTTAGGTATAACATATTCATCAGTTCAAAGAATTTTAGTAAAACATAACATGCATGATTACAAGTTTACAAAAGTTCAAGCCATGAAGCCTCAAGATCCTCAACAGAGAGTACAATTTTGTGAAATGATATTGGTGCGCACTCAAGAAGATCCAAATTTTTTAAATAGGATAATTTGGACCGATGAATCAAAATTTTCAAGGGAAGGGATTTTTAATAGACGAAATAGTCATTTCTGGTCCAGAGAAAACCCGCATGTAACAAAAGAAGCCGGATTTCAAGAAAAATTTAGTTTTAATGTTTTTTGCATGTTAATGGATAATCAATTAAATTATGTAATATACGAGGAGTCATTAAATTCGAGAAACTATGTTAATATTTTGAGGACAGATGTCGAAAATTTTGTAGATAATCTGCCACTTGCAGATTATCGAAGCTGTTGGTATCAACTTGATGGAGCTCCTGCACATTGCACTAGGAAAGTTAGTGCAGAACTTGATAGGATTTTTGACGATCGTTGGATAAGACGTTTGGGACCTTGGAATTGGCCTCCAAGGTCACCCGATCTCAATCCATTGGATTTTTACTTGTGGGGCATGTTCAAAGAAAAAGTTTACAAATCACCCGTAAATTCTAAAGAAGAGCTGCTACTTCGAGTCACTCAAGTATTTAGAGATCTAAACCCAACCGAAATTAGATCTGCAACGACAAATGCAGTCAACACCCGCATATTAAAGTGTTTGGATGTAAACGGCCAGCGTTTTGAACATTTGTTAAAATAGCATTTTATTAGTTATAATTTTAGTAGTCTTTTATTATTTCACTAGTTAACATTTAATAAAATTGTTCTGGATCCTTATGAATTTTCTGAGATACATTGGCTGTAAATTAGGGTACATTTCGTTAAACTTTATACATGTCCTGGTGATAATTCTATCACATTGTCCAAATAAAATAAATAAATTCATAAGAACTGCATTTGTATAGGTTTCTTCCATGATTTTAAACTGTCTTGTACTGTAACTATCTTGTATCTAAACTTAATGAAATGTCAAAACGATAACCATAGTAACATAAGTCAACATCATTGTTTTTGTCATGGCTAACTTACTAATAACCGAATGAAAATTGAATTGTATAGAAAATTTTACAAATCATGCTTAATACGTCAAAAAAATGGTTAAACGAGTTAGTTAGGTACAGGTATGAATATACAAGAATTAGGAGAAATTTCAGCAGCTTTTCAAATACGTAATAATATACAGGGTGTTACATTTCAAAAAAAGGACTTATGGTCACTTTTTCAAGTTACCAGAATAAGTGTATTTTTTAACCACCCTGTATATTGCAACTAAGATTTGAGGGTAGGGCAAAGAGCCCTATGGTATTAGTTAACTATTTACCAAATTTCAGGGTTTCAGTATTTTAGAGTTCAAAATTATCAGCATTTTTAAAAGTGAAGTTTTCGGCCAAAAAAAACGGAAATTAATTTATATCTTAGAAACGGTAAGAGATAAGTGTAGAATAGAGTTAACAAAAATTGTAAGAAAAGTAATGGGTGTTTCGAAAATAAAATAAAATATAGGGTGTTCTATTTGAAAAATCAAAGTTACTATTATTTTTGTGTGGAAGCGGCATCACTGTATTGTTAAAAATATTTTAGATGGGTAGAGCATGTCCGTTTATGTAAGCAACCAAATTTTCGCAACGATTCCTTTACTGGTTCGTCAGAAACGTCTAATGTTCCATCCACCGTGAATCACCCTGTATAGTAATTCTAGCAGAAAACAATGACAAACAGTAAAACAAAGAAAAGAGTAAAAACTAAAAGTAACCAATCATGGTATATTTTGATTTTCAATTAAAAGTGTGTTAAAAGATAAAGAAATTATAGGTATTCAGGTATTATGTATGGAGGCATCAATGTATACCAATTGTTATTTGAATCTTTAAATTGCAGAAATTAAAATAATAAAAAAAAAATTAAAGTGTGTTAAATCATAAAAGTTTTGTTATACGCATAAATTTCATAATTTTGGGATATAGAGATTATCATTATTACCATGTATTTTATTCTTTTACGAGCTCATTTCTTAATCCTTAATGTGTCTAAACTTTTATAAAAGTAACTTTTTATGCTTATCCCAATTTAGGTACAGTAAGTTGTTGAATTAAAAATATAATAATAAAATAACAAAACAGTCTTACAATTGATCATACTTTAATAATTTCCTATTTTCACAAAGTCTCTGTCATTGTTTAATAAAATATTTGCAGCCTCGCGACGTCTAATTTATGACAGGCGTCGGTATACTTTTACCCTTAATCAAAAACTGCATATTTGTATCGAAAATTATTCTACAATATGGTTTAAATAAACTTTATGTAACACCTACCTAATGCACCACTATTGTCTACATTTCACTAGCAGATGGTTCATTCGAGTCCGAATTTTGTGAAACCTGAAATAACAAATTTTACATTTGGTATACTTTCTATTTCAGATGCCTTCATCGGAAGCTAAATGGAAGAATACAGCAAAAATGTTTGAAGACAAATGGAACTTCAATCATTGTGTTGGGGCAATGCACGGAAAACATGTGGCTATAGAAAAGCCACCCGGTAGTGGGTCGTGTTTTTATAATTATAAAGATTTTTTCAGTGCAGCACTTTTTGCAATTGTTAATGCAAATTATGAGTTTATGTATGTGCACACTGACACTAACGGAAGCGTCTCTGATGGTGGTGTAATACAACATACACGATTTTATGAAAAACCTTCCGCCAGAGTCGACGTTACCAGATACAAATATTAAAGTGCCATACACATTTGTAGGTGAGCGCTTTCGCTCTCAACGGGCATGTTATGAAGCCCTACTCATTCAAGAATATAAACCACGCAAAAATAATATTTAACTATAGGTTATCTAGAGCAAGAAGGGTAGTGGAAAATGCGTTCGGTATTCTGGCAGCACGTTTTAGGATTTTTCGCCAAAAAATAGGTGTAAACATTCAACACGTTAATGCTATTGTGCTAGCATGCTGTGCTTTGCATAATTATTTGAGGACAAAATCAAATACCTATATGACAGATTTATGTGTAGACGCTTCTCGACCAGGTGAATGGCGGGCAGAAACCTTTCAACTAGTGTCACTTGCGCAAAGGAATGAAAAACAGCGCAACGATGAAGGCAACGATGTTCGAAATAAATTTATGGCATATTTCAACGGGCAAGGTAGTGTTCCTTTCCAAGAAGACATGTTACAAATTATATCTTAATCACTCAATATATCAAACAATACGTATAAATTAATAAATAACAATACCAAATATTATAATAAAATTGTTATGTTAAATGTTTTACTAACCTCTTCCGCATGATCCAAGGTCTCTATACCTTTGCTAGATGGTTCACTGGTCTCTTTAAAAAAAATCAAACAGGTTATAGTACCATAGTGACGGCTTGAACACATCGTCGCTGCCTGTTCCCGTATGTTTGGAAGCATTTATCTAAACAAATAAATATAAATTTGATACTATAATAAAGCAAAGTAAGTACTCACCTTCTTTAACTCCCGCGCGTAGGACGTACGCATGTTTTCAAATTTTTTTTTGAAATTGGTAAATCGATGTCTTTTTCCAGTTCGCGAAATATTTCAAACATCATTTCAAAAGTTTGCTCTCTCATATCCCGGTTGAAATATTGTTTGTTTTTTTTATCCCATGTGAGGCCGGTCTTTATAAACTTCTATCACCCGCGTCCAAACTTCATGCTCTTTATTTTCCATTTTGTCGTAATGAATTACCAAAAATACTACTCCGCGCTTCGTTGGTTATGTACGAACTTACTTAAATTGGCCCAATCACACTACACACGTGTAGAGTGGCAGGGCGGCAGGATCTGATCTAGGTAGGAAGGGTTGGAAGTTGGTAGCTAATTATACAGGGAAAACTCGCAAAAAGAACGATTTCATAATTGAAAACTTGAAACAAACTCCTAATCAAACTAATATTGATGTTTTAAATGATATTAACAATTTTTATTTAAATATGTGTTCTCAGCAGGACATTGACTATGCCTCAGTTGCGCAAAATATTGATAGGTAATCATAATAAAACTTTATACCTCTATCCATTAGATCCTTTAGAGCTCCTTAACATAATAAAAAACCTAAGAAATAAAAAATCTGTAGGGCAAGACAATGTACCAATACATATCATAAAGTATGTGTCTGCGGAAATCATTTCTCCTTTAACCCATATCATAAATTTCATGCTCAATACTGGTACCTTTCCAACTATGCTAAAGTGAGCTCTAATAAAACCTATATATAAAAAAGGCGACAAGAACACAATAAAAAACTATAGACCAATTGCCCTATTAAATAATTTCAGTAAAATATTTGAGAAGGTAATCAATGAAAGACTGGTCTCATTTTTGGAAGAAGAGGGCCTTCTGTCCGACCTTCAAAATGGATTTCGACGTAAAAAATCCACAATTAGAGCTGTCTTTCAAGCTCTATATAAAATACTTGAATCCTTGAATTCAGGGAAATCTACAGTGGCTATGTGCTTTGTGCTTGGACCTTTCAAAAGCTTTTGACTGTGTCGATCATAGGGTGCTTCTTTTAAAACTAGAAAAATATGGGATCAGGGGTAAGTTAAATAAATTAATAGAGTCATATCTAAAAGATCGCCAGCAATGTGTCATTGCAACGGAGAAAACTGGATCTCGCTTAGCATCTCAATTGAATATAGTTAAGAGGAGCGTACCACAAGGGTCAATTCTTGGACCCCTTCTCTATATAATATACACCAATGAGCTATCCTCGATAACATCCAATACTATTCAGTTTGCCGATGATACATCAGTCATATTCTCCGTTGATTTTAAAGATAGTGAATGTGATAAAATTCTGAGTACTCTCAGTGCTCTAGAAAATTGGTTTTCGTCAAATAACCTTCTTCATAATGTTGAAAAAACAAAACTAATTAAGTTTAATTATCAAACTGATCCTATCAAAAAAACATATCAAAATGATGTAAAATCACGTGAAACAGTAGCATCGGCAACCTTTCTGGGAATCGAGGTAGATCATAGACTTGACTGGCGGCATCACACTGACGGACTGGCTAGAAAGACAGCGAGCTATTGTTATGCTCTAAAAGCCCTTGCATCCAATATTGACACGAAAACAGCAATAATAGCATATCATGCTTATATTCATTCGCGATTGAGGTATGGTATCATTTTTTGGGGTAGGGGTATGGGGGCAGATACAGTCTTCCTGCTACAGAAAACATGCATCAGAAACATTTTCAATCTAAAATCAATTGAATCCTGCAAACCTAAATTTGTCGAAGCAAAAATTCTTACTCTTCAATTACTATATATGTATATATGAAGCTATTATCTTTGTCAAACAAAACAAAACTTTAATTTATTTAGAAACTGTGATCGAGATCACCATCTCCCGACACAAGGAAGATCTAAAAGACATGAAATGCAATTTCACTTATATACAAAAAAATGTACATTCTTCAATTATAAAATTTTTTAATAAAATTCCTATTGAGGTTAGGAGACAGGACATAAACTGTGTGAAAAGATATCTAAAAGGACTGCTGGTTTCGGGGGCATACTACACTTTGGAAAAGTTTTTTCGAGATAATCTATAGCGGCAAAGTAGTATCTTCGTTGTTTTGTATTAAATTGTTTGTTTTCTTTGTCTATCGTGATACGTAAATTGAATTTTAAAAACAAATACAATTAATAATAAATCCTCTTTTATTCTAAATAAAATTTATGTGATTGATTAAATATCAAGTTATGTGACTTTATATTTTCTCAGATTTGCTATTTCTTTAAATTTAATCAATGTATTGTAAGTCTAAATCAGTGCGTATCACAGAATGCGCGACTTATCTGTTTGTATGATTTATGTAGTTTGATAGTTTTGTAAACAGCTCTACGTTAAGTTTTATTCTTTCATTTTTATTACTGACATGTTTCACGCCAACCTGGCAAAAGTATATTGTTTATAACATGTAGATTATGTACTATGAAACAAATAAAGACTTATTGAGTATTGAGTATTGAGACCTAAAGTTGTATAGAGCGATAAGTGATTACTCGGATATGGTCGGTCTTCGGGATGATCTTTCAAGATTCGCAGATTATTGCACAGTTAATCGGTTGTATTTAAATATTGATAAGTGCCAAAAAATTGTTTTTTTCCAAAAAAACATGTTTTACCTCCTTAGATCACGGATTTGTATATAAATAATACTGCGGTTAAGTCTGTCGACTCCGTAAAAAATCTGGGAGTGATATTGGATTCCAAACTTTTATTCGAGAAACATATAGAGAACATTGTTCAGCGTGCTTTTCGCAATTTGGGTTTTATCCAGCGTATGTCTCAAGATTTTCAAAACAGTCAATCGTTCATTTCGCTATATCAAAGTCTTGTGAGGCCTATTTTGGAATACGCGACACCTGTTTGGAATCCAATGTACCAAAAATGTATAACCCGTCTCGAAGCTGTGCGGAAAAAATTTGTCAGTACTTTAAACTATAAATTTGATAGACAGCGACATTCTTTCAATTACAGTTTAAATTTGCAATATTATAAAATGGAAAGTCTGGAGTCGCGAAGAAAATACTTTGATATCTTACTATTGTATAAGATTGTAAATTATATACTCGACTGCGAGTATTCCACTAATTTTCTAAGCTTTAATGCAGGTTCTTATTAACTTCGTCATATACTAGTATTTTATAAGGATCGTTTTTACTCGGCACTATTATTGTAATTCGCCACTAATTCGTTGTCAAGGTACCCACAACGCCCTATGCCACAATGAAGATATTGACATGTTTTTTGTAGCTTTGCTAAATTTAAGAGACTGGTTAGGAATCACTTTAATCAGATTATATTTAATAACTTAACATGCTAGTCTTATGCCTTACCAAATTGTAATTATTATATGTATACATACTATGGGCTAACCTTTTATTGGACATCTTGCCTGTCTGTTGGTTGGCCAGTTCTTTAAAAAAATAAATAAATAAATAAATAAATAAAAGTGTTCTTGCAAATCAAATTTACATGTCTTTCCGATTTTCAAGATTATTTAGGTACTGGAAGAGAGATATATTAAGTATTGGAAATTTTCAAATTGACACAAATGTTTCCTTATACTTATAATTTTCAAGTATAATACAGAAGTTAATAGTAACAATACCAGGGATACTAAACAAGCCGAATTTTGCACTGGGCTAAAATAAAAATGAATATTAAAAAAATGGTTGCAAGCAAATGCTGGCAGTTAATGAATTTTGTCCTTGACTATAAATCACACTGTACAGGTAAAAACAAACACAACATTTTTTTGACTGGCTAAAAAACTAGTAACTCTGTGTCTCCCAGAAATTGCGCACTCTGTAAGAAAAATTTTATAAATTTCTCACCACATAATACAGGGTGATTTCTAAGGCGATACTTTTTTTTCAACTGTGTATACAACTACTTAAAAAAAAAAAAAAACTTTTTCAAATGACTTTTTTTAAATAACTCAAAAATAAAGGAGATACGCTAATGTAAAAAGCCTACGATATATTTTTTTTTATGTCAAGCAGTGAAGTCTTAATTTGTTGTCAGTTCATCGCGTGATAGATTTCAGTTAGTTTGGGAGTGTTTAAAAATAAAAATGGCTCATGTGTATGAAAAAATATCTCCTTTATTTTTGAGTTATTTAAAAAAGTTGTTTCTTTTAAGTAGTTGTCTACACAGTTCAAAAAAAAGTATCACCTAAGAAATCACCCTGTATAGAAGGTTCATCTGCTTTAGTATCATCAAGAAATAATTCGTCGTCTGACAAAGTTATTTCGTCTAGGGTTTTTTATATTTCCCAGCATTCCCACTGTTAAAGATGATGAGTAATTTGGACACTTTTGCTGTTTGATACACGTCTTGTGGAAGTCTATGGGGAATTAACAGGTTGAGCATTAGAAGTAGGTTTATTCAATATTTTAAAAATAACATTTTTAAACATATTTAAGTAATCAACAAAAATTTGTATACGTGCCCAGCTTGTAAAAGTGCAATTTTAATCGTCACTTTTCATTAAAAACAATAACTGATTGATATTATGGGTTAACCAGAAAAACTACTAGTTTGACTTAGTAAACTTCCACTATATTGACAAAAAATTATTTGACATGTTTCGCTACACTGTAGCTTCTTCAGAATATGATTTACGAATGAGTGATGACTAACAATTGCAATAATGTAAACCTCTGAGGTAATTAAATAATAATAATAATTAAATAATTAAATATATATATATAATAATATATTATTTAATTACCTCAGAGGTTTACATTATTGCAATTGTTAGTCATCACTCATTCGTAAATCATATTCTGAAGAAGCTACAGTGTAGCGAAACATGTCAAATAATTTTTTGTCAATATAGTGGAAGTTTACTAAGTCAAACTAGTAGTTTTTCTGGTTAACCCATAATATCAGTTATCGACTTCCACCAAGTATCGGCCGACTCAATCAATTTCAATAACTGATTGTTGTGATACTTTAATACAATATTATAACCAGTGTTAGCAAAATAATAATTTAAAGAGATTTCTTAATTCGCTAGAGACGTCGAAACCTAAGTATTTAATTGAAAATCGATCGGTAGATATTTCAGCATTGCCCCTTAGTATCTAAAAAATTAAATTAAAAATAATAAAATGACATGATTAAATGATTACCTATAATACGCTTCATGTGTTTTTTTGGTGTGCTCCATAAAAGTGGCAAACTGCTCCATTTCATCCTCAGGCTAGTGTCCGATACACCAGCTTCTTTCGCCGTCTTTTTTACAATATGGTACCCACTTAACCAACCGTCTGTGTTAGGATAGTCAAATAAATATGGATTGGTCTCTGGCACACAATATTTTCGGAAACTTACAGGAATTTCAATGAAGTCCTGAATGTCTTGCGGAAATAAAATTGCCACAGGTCTACTTCCTTTTCCACCTGTCACCACTCTTTTAAAATTTTTGCAGAGCGTTTGTTCAGCTTTCGAAAGACAATCTAGAAACTCGATTTGTTGGTTCTCATCGATTTTGGTATTGTAAGTTTCAGTCTTTAAATACTGAATTTCTCCAACGCGCTTTCTATTTATTAATAAAGTCAATGCTAATATACACTCAGCCAGTTTTCGATAGTTAACCTTTATATGCATATTATCTTTTAACGCATTTGACGCTTCATTTGCCTCTTTCATTACAAATCTTTTCAAACTTTACAACATCTTCTGTCAGTGGCAGCAATTTTGGAGAACTATAATTATTTTCCTTTAAATTTTTTAACGCGAGGCTTGAGATCTCAGAACTCCAGTGGTTTTCAATAAGGCTTTCTAATCGCTTCATATCTTTTGAGCTTTGTTTAGCATTAGCACAAGATACAATGGGACTTTTTTTTATAATATTTTTAGTAGCTATGTCACAAACTTGTTTAAGCGTCGTCCCTATATGTAGCGCCAAACTGCCCGCTTTAAATGTTTTGGTTTCTTTGCAATAGCCACTAATAACTCTTACAGCCCCGACAATATTGGCAAAGAATTGTGGGTTTAAAACATCAAAAAGTATTTGAATTTCAGTTACGTTTCTTAAAGTTATAAGGAGCCGCCCCAATTCTCTCATTTTGATTGATATGACATTTGTCCTGGCACAGTTCGCCTTCGCTTCCTCCTTCAAGGGGCATATCCCTGGAGGCACCACGGCTAGCTCTATTCATTATCTCAGGGGCGGCGAGCTGTGTAGGGCATTTTGAAACCGCCCCAGGACTCTTCCTGGGGTCGGCCTCGGTAGTCATGAGCATGTCTTGGATATCTTCGCCCTCAGCCGTCAGGGCTGGAGGGGTTTCACTTTGTAATGCCGTTTTTTCGGCCATTTCGCTATTTGCCACGCTCGGTTTCTTCGCTGCCGACCTGGGGCAGGTTGTGCCCAGGTGGTAGGTCCTTGTATTTATCTCTTAGGTATCGGCACTAGATGCTGGAGGTCAGGCCTCGACGTCCAGCTCTTGGCGTCGCCGGTTTTCTGCTTATTCAACTTAAAATCACGTTGCCACGTGGTTTTTTCTTCTTGCCGACCTGGTGCAGGTTATGCCCAGGTGGTAAACCCTCGTACACGCCTCCCTGGCGATGGCGTCCGCTGCAGCAGTTATGGCACAGTTAGTCCAAGGTTGGCAACGTCGGCTATGACCGGTTCTCGTCGTACTTCTTCTTAAAATTAAATTGCCACTTGGTTTTCTCGGCTTGCCGACCTGGTGCAGGTGATGCCCAGGTGGTAAACTCTCGTACACGCCTCCCTGGCGATGGCGTCCGCTGCAGCAGTTATGGCACAGTTAGTCCAAGCTTGGCAACGTCGGCTATGACCGGTGCTCGTCGTACTTCCTCTTAAAATTAAATTGCCACTTGGTTTTCTCGGCTTGCCGACCTGGTGCAGGTTATGCCCAGGTGGTAAACTCTCGTACACGCCTCCCTGGCGATGGCGTCCGTTGCAGCAGTTATGGCACAGTTAGTCCAATGTCGGCAACTTGGCGATGACCGGTTCTCGTCGTACTTCCTCTTAAAATTAAATTTCGGACCTGCCCGTACTCTAGGTACGAACGCCTCGGATCGGCTAGGAACCACTGTTTCCTCACAGTATCGGGCTCGACTACGGCGTCCTCCACCGGTGCTTCTTCAGCTACACCTTGCTTTTATCTTCAGGTTCACGTATGCCGCCTTGACATACCCAGGTCTCGGAATCTCCAAGATCAACTGGCAATTCGCTTGGTGACGGTCGTCCAAAGAAAAAGACTTATACAGATTTTAAAGCCGGAACAAATGCTCAACTATTTCATGAGACACTTACTCATTTATGGTTCTGTACTGACTGGTCTCTCCCTTGAAAATCACGCAATTTATAGTCATTTTGTTGTGGTATTCAAGCGTGGAAATCGGCTATAAATAGCGTGATTTCTAGAGGAATAGCCAGTCCGTACAGAACCATAAAGAGGCAAAGACCTATTAGCATAGTTGAGCATTTGTTCCGGCTTTAAAAATTGTATAAGTCTTTTTCTTTGGACGACCATCGCCAAGTAAAATTGCCAGTCGAACTTGGAACTTCCGAGCACCTGGGTATGTCAAGGCGGCATACGTGAACCCGAAGATTAAAGCAAGGCGTAGCTGAAGAAGCACCGGTGGAGGACGCCGTAGTCGAGCCCGATACTGTGAGGAAACAGTGGTTCCTAGCCGATCCGCGGCGTTCGTACCTAGGTACGAGCAGGACCGAAATTAATTTTAAGAAGAAACAATACGATTACCGGCCATCGCCGACGTTGCCCACCTTGGATGACCCATGCCATAACTGTAGCAGCTGACGCCATCGCCGAGGAGGCGTATACAATAGTTTACCACCTGGGCATAACCTGCACCAGGTCGGCAAGACGCCAAACCTACGTGGCGAAATAATTTTAAGAAGAAATAATACGATTACCGGCCATCGCCGACGTTGCCCACCTTGGATGACCCATGCCATAACTGTAGCAGCTGACGCCATCGCCGAGGAGGCGTATACAATAGTTTACCACCTGGGCATAACCTGCACCAGGTCGGCAAGACGTGGAAACCACGTGGCAGAATAATTTTGAGAAGTAATAATACGATAACCGGTCATCGCCGACGTTGCCCACCTTGGATGACCCATGCCATAACTGTAGCAGCCGACGCCATCGCCAGGGAAGCGTATACAATAGTTTACCACCTGGGCATAACCTGCACCAGGTCGGCAAGACGTGAAAACTACGAGGCAAAACGACTCTGAGGAGGAATATTGCGAGAACTAACTTTAGCCGGTGGTGCCAGCACTAAGCAGACTGTGCCACCCCTGTAGCAGTCGACGCCATCGCCAGGAAGGCGTATACAAGAGTTTACCACCTGGGCATAACCTGCACCAGGTCGGCAAAACGCGAAAACCCCGTGGCAAATTAAGTTAAGAAAGGAATACGACGAGAAACCAACATAGCCGGCGCTGCCAGCATTGGACAAACTGTGCCATACCAGCAGCAGCCGACGCCATCGCCAGGGAGGCGAATACAAGAAGTTACCACCTGGGCATAACCTGCACCAGGTCGGCAGAACGTGAAAAACACGTGGCAAACATTGTAATGGCCGAGAATATGGCATTATACCACGAAACCCCTCCAGCCCGGACGGCCGAGGACGACGATAAACACGACATGCTCTCTACCACCGAGGCCGACCCCAAAAAAGGACCTGGGGCGGTCTCAAACTGCCCTGCACAGATCGCCGCCCCTGAGACAACGACTGTAGCTAGCCACGCAACTTCCAGGGATAAGCCCCTTGAAGAAGGAAGCGAAGGCGAATTGTGCCAGGACAATTTTCAAGGTCGAATACCACAACACATTCTCTATTTGAGTACGCTTGTGTTTTCTTGGCAAGCTTTCAGCGAATGAGCAAATAAGCATATCGTTCATAGCAGTTCTTAAAATTTCGTCATTTCGCATAATAGGAAAAATAGCGGTATGTACAGAAATTTCACTGCACTCGTAATTATTATTGTCGGTATTGAAACCTTTTCTTGGCATTGCCTCATTTTGTCCACTTTCTTTGCCTTTGACACCGTCATTTTCACGCCTTAATTCTTCGTAAGTAAACCCAAACTTTGCTTTTTCGTCATCACCCGAAGGCAGATACTCGCTCCCTGATGATTGAAAAGGTTCCTCCATTTCGTCACTATCATAAGTTTCTTTATATGCTCCTGGTGGTTGTCTTTTTGGCCTCTGCGATACCTTCCTTATCTGAGAATACACTTCTAAAATTTCTTCATTGCATTGGGGCGATCTTATTTGATAGTTTTGAAGTATGACTATTTTATTTGCTCCGACTTCTTGATTCCCATTACAGTTGTTATTGTCATTATCCGGAATTATTTGTTCTTTATTTGCAGCATACTCTAAAGCTGGTTCTAATAGTTCAATATCTTTACTTTGTTTAACGTTAATTATTTTTAAATTAGTATTTTTTTCCTGAGCAGCGTCTACTTTATACGTATCTTTCTCTCTCTTTTTCTTTGTTGGGTCGGTGTACACTAATTTCTGTCTGATCTTCGAAGTCGTAAACATCCGCTTGCACGCCTATTGTACCACTTTGTGAACCTATAACGCTTAATACTTGTTGATAACACTTTTCTAAACCTTTTGTTGTTTCATATTTTGGAAGAAAATGTAAGTTTCGTTTGTCATTTCTGCAAGGTTTAATACTTTTTTGGTTCGTTTACTCATGATTGATTGAGGTTTTACCGTTTGAAATGAATGCAATAAAAAGCTGATTGTTGTATAGTTTCTGCAAAAAAAAAATATCTCATTGAACATTACAACTTAATTAGTGTTGCTTATATTGATCGACCGATACCGATGTTAATGTCGATACATCGGTATTGTTTCGGCAATGCCGATAATTGGTATAGTTCAAATTAACATATTTGTAAGTAAAAACTTTTTTTAGCATTTTTTTTCATGTGAAACAACTAAATTGTTTCTAAACTATACAGGGTGTAACAAGTTCGCTTAGCACTACAGGGATCTCGTAAACCGTAAGGGTTCGTCCACACTTGCGAGCAATTTTTTGCGAAAGATAAGTTGTAGACGATAAAGAGTCAAAAACGTTTTTCAAACACATAAAACTTAACTAGAGTGGTCATAGTAAAGAAATCGCTTAGAGGCTATTCGGTTTGATTTTTAATAGACTTTTATTTAGTTTTTGGTGCTAATCCGACAATGTAGTGTGCCGTAAAATTACCTTTACAAGACAACTTTACGTACCATGGTGCGAACGGCAGCTCTTGTGTCGGAGACTCGGAGTTCTTGCCTTTAGCAGATGTTTTTTGATGTCTTGGACGGCACCTATTTTAAATGGTTAAAAAACTAAATACTTACAAAGCGTTTTAAAATAGGAAAACCGCTTGCTTCTTCTAAAGATGGTAATAGTTCGCTCTGCAGTACAGTGAGTAACAATAAAACACATATATAAAACAACAATGGAAATTATATTATTAGGATCATTAAACTGGATTCCACCAAAGAGATTAAATATTGAAATCAATAAGTAAATAAAATATTATACTTAAAAAAATTATACACTCATGGGCAGGCCTGAAGGGTTTTTACTCGCCTGGTAACTGGTTATCACCTTTAGTTTATGAAAAGGGGAAAAGAGAATGTTCTAGAACCTTCATACTTGTATGGTCATAATACCTAGATTCTTTCTAAATGTTACCGAGGTGGTATTACAAATTAAAGTTAATTTAAGAGTGAAATTTATGGTGTTAAGGTTATAAACAAATTTAATCACAATACACTGGCTTTATTTCCCAGATGTTCTAAGTCGTGCTAACAATTAACATAAATGTCATAACAAAGCCGTATTCGAGACATCTTTATGTCATTGTCAGACAACATCTAGTCTACTTACTTATTAACCAAAAGATTGAATCAAACGATTCAACAAAAAAAAATCATCAAATTTCGGAAAATCATCATCAGGCCAAATACCCTCTGCGAATCCCGAGTGAAAGAGAAGAAGACCCATCAGATTCTAAAGTGGTAAACTAGAAATAAAACAGACATATAGCCAGGATTGCGCTTTTTCAAGTGGCATGAAAAACCCTCGTGTACTGGCCTCACTTCAGAAATCGAACGGATACACTCCAACTCCCGAAAAACACAGGAATACCCACCCAACAATAAGCCTCCGAAAGGTGGAAAACCAAACAGAATTGGTGACCCAGATGTCCACCAACAGAAGGGGATAAAATAAAGTTTTCATCAAACTAAAAAATGCCGGACGCATTACCATACGTTCAAAAAAATTCTAGAATAGGGTGTTCTGTAATGTGGCACTGCAATCAGCCTTTCGCACAAAATAGCCTAGAAAGGAGCTCAGGCAAGATACACTAGTACCACCCAGCTATGTGTAGCATCGCGATAGATCACTACGCTAAAGTGAATACCCCGCAATGTTTGCCCATCCAGTCAGGTGTGCTTAAACGTGTTTAAGCACGTTTGTACGAAATCCGATGGCACCCAACGCACCTAAGCCTTAAGTATTACCCAAATGTACTTATCTTCCAAGAGATAAATACCCAAAAATATTTCCGGCACTTGGAAATAAAAGACGCTATAAAAACCAAATAAGACCCAGAAATATATATTGTCAGTTAATATTAAACTGAACAAGCCGTATGAAAATATCCATATTTCAGAAGTTCCTCAAAAATCAATTATAGTATTCATTATAGTGTTGATTATATTATTCATTATAGTATTGATTATAGTTTGCTAAAGAAAGATACCAAAATAACTTAATATGCAACGCACTGTGCATTTAATCCAAATAAACCTAGCACTTTAGGTATACTAAACCAAAAATTTGTCCGTGACAAAAACTAAATATACCGTTATCGGTAGTAAATTTTGAATATGGCCAATATTCAAAACATAAGATACGCTATGTATCATCAATAAATCCAAAATAACTCTTGTCATACTAAAGGTCTATAATCTAAAAAATATAGATTCATAGAAACATCTAGTTCAAGGATTCACAGACTTATAGGGAACAGGGGCCACTCGGGAAAAATATAAGCCAAGGACGGGCCACTACAAACAGTACTTATTAACACAAACATTTTTAACGAGCGATAAATAAGTTTGGGAAAGTCCTATCACCTTCTTTATTTAAAAATTTAATTAATTAATTAATTAAATTTTTAAAGAAGGTGATAAGACTTTATTTACCTTCTATATTTAAAAATGTAATTAATTAATTAATTAAATTTTTAAATAAAGAAGGTGATAGGACTTTCCCAATCCTATTTATCCCTCATTAAACATGTCCCTTCTGAAGAGCAGTTTCGATCTTAACAAAAATTTTTATTTTTAAATAGTATGAAATACAATGATAAAAATAAAAGAACCTTCAAAAATGTTTGTTGTAATTATGTAATCATAAGGTAATCTAATCATTACAATGTACTATTTCATGTTTTATTATTTTAATGCATGACATTGCATTGAACTAACAAGTTTTTTTTTATATTTGGCTCCACATTACTTGTCGCCACACGTAAAATTGCTTCCAAATTTTCATTTGCCAGACGGTTTCGTTTTGTTTAGTTTCATCACTGAAAACGCTTGTTCACAAATATACGTCGATCCAAATAAGCTTCCGCATTTCAATGCATTTATTCGTAACTCTTTATAAGCGTTTTTTATCAACGCAACGGTAGAAGTTAAGTAAATTACCTTCATTAAATTTGTTTCGTAAACTATCATCATTTTGCATGTCTATTAATTCCAGCTGCATCGATTCCGGCGCATTTTCGGGTGAAATTTTGAAAGGATTGCTGAAAATGTCCAATAGAGGTTTACTTTTTTGAAGTCTACAAAACGATTTTGAAAAGCTTGTATCAAAATATCAATTTTTTGAACATGAGCGAAATTGACGTCAGTTTTATTGACTTTTCCATAATTTTTTTGTAGTTCGCAAAATGGCTGTAATTGGCTGAATTGATTTGTGTCCTGAAAAGACTCAATTTGCATTGAAAGGACGAAACATGAGAGTATAACTGCGAAATCAATTGATCTTTGCCTTGGAGTCGCGTATTTAGGACATTCAAGTGATTTGTGATGTCTACAAGAAACGCTAAGTCACACAGCCAATCAGGGTTGTCGAGTTCGGGGACGTCGTTTTTCTTTTCCGCCAGAAATAATTGGATTTCTTCAATCAAGTTAAGAAACTGCTGTAGTGTCAACCCACGACTTAGCCACCTTACTTCAGTGTAAAACAGGAGATCACCATATTCGCTTTCAATATCCTCGAGAAATTGTTTGAATTGTCGGTGAGTGAGACCTCGTGATTTTATAAAGTTTACAGTAGATACTACAACTTTCATCACATTTTCAAATCCCAATAATTTTGAACAGAGGGCCTCTTGATGTATAATGCAATGAAACTGCATTTATTCCTTGGTATTTATGTTTTTAGTTTGTAAATATTTTTTTTAACATAGTTACTATCCCAGATGTACTTCCAACCATTGAAGGTGCTCCATCAGTCGTAATTCCAGATATTTTCGTGAAATCCAAATCCATTACAGAACATTTTTCCAAAAGAGCTTTGAGCATGTCACTCCCCTTGGTTTGACGTGTCAAAGAACTCATACCAATCAGTTCTTCACTCACTTCAAAATTTTGCGTTACACCTCGTAAAAATATTAAGAGTTGAGCAGTGGAACTTATATCTGTAGATTCGTAGAGTGCTATAGGAACATACTCAAAACTTCTCGATTTCGTAGCTAATTGCTCTTCTATATTAGCTGCTAATGCGGTAATTCTTCTTTGAACAGTCATCCCATTTAACTGAATTTTTTCAAACTTCTACATTTTCCGGAGAAATTTTTTTTGTGGCGATATCTAAACATTGCTTAACATACTCACCATCCTTAAAAGGCCGACAAGTTTTCGCTATTATTCGAGACATTTCAAAGCTAACTTCAGTAGCTGTTTCAGCAACTTGAATTGATTTTGTAAACATAGCTTGCTGGCCTATTAGTTCCCGTTGTAAAGTTGAAATTCTTTGCGTTCGATTTTCGCCGGTTAATTTGGTAAAAGTAGGATGCTGGGGTTCATAGTGCCTTTTCACATTATATCTGAAAAGGAGGGTATTGGCTGTGTGCACGTAGAAATATAAGTGAAAAAATTTAGTTGTGTATTGCGTGCATAATTTATTCGAAAGAATAATTGGTTACAATCGTAGCAGAGCGCTTTCGGCTTTCGCCATCTTCAGTGCTATCTGAAAAGAAAGCATCGAAAGTTCAGTTTGAGGGATATTTATTAATTTTTATCTTAATTCAAGTACAAAATAAATGATAATCAAATTCAATATTGTATTTAAAATTTGGTGTTCCACAGTTAAAAATTGTTTTTTTATTTTTAATTATTAAAATGTTCAATTTTTTAGGTGATGAAGAGATTTTTATGTTTACCTTGTTAATAAATTGTAAGGAGAAATGTTTTTTATAAAATTCAGACTGATATTCGATACTTACTCGTCAGTAATTAATACATGTACTATCTTCAAAATTTGCATATTATATCTTCACAATTTAACACTTAGGAACTCTGCAATTAGTCTGTTACCTTTCAGTCATAATTTGTTAAAAATAATTAAAAAACAGAAATAGACGAAAACAATTAAAATATTTCAACAGCACGTTACATTTTGGTTGAGGTTTAAAGGTGCAATGAGCATGTGGTTTTTGTTAATAAAAATTGAGATTGATAGAAAAGAGAGAGAGAGAGAAAAGGCTGACCACACGTGAACACACCCAACCGGTCCTAATGAGAGAGAGGAGGACACATTCAACGGCGATCAGGTCTAGTCGTCGTACCGAACAACGGAAACGGGTAGAGTTTAAAAATTATTGCGGTTTATTCAAATTTTTTGATGTTTGACGATTAACTTTATTCTGATGTATAATTGGTTCTTAAAAAAGTTCTTGATGGGTTTGGATGTTGTAATCAGAACGAACATACGGTGCAGCAATATATAGAAAATTAAGAAATTATGTGAAAACCTGTTGGCCATTCTTTAATAAATTATTTCTCATTATGATTTATAGTTTAAAAATTATATACATTATAAATATAAAGTAGATTTGATGTTTTGAATCGATGGTGAAAGTGTCTTAAAAATTGCCATTATTTTCTTATTTCGAATGTTATTATTATTTATATAATGTTATGTGTTGTTAAAATTAATGAAAAGGTTAGTAAGAAAAGTATCCTCCAATAAAGAATGTTATAGTTAATTAGTGATTGGATCTCCCGAGGACTTGTGATACTGTCTGAATTTGTTATGTCATCATAGGGTGACAACTTCAGTGATGCGTCTGTGTAAAGGGTGGAAAGATCTATTTAGGTTGCCTTGTGTGTTCAGACATTGATTGTTCGTTTTTAGTTCTTTGTTGAATTCTATATCTTCAAGAAAATCCAATCTAGTAAAGTTTTTTGAGGATATGTTATGCAAAATTTTTGAATTTCCTTTAGGACTAAATTGTGGTTTAAATCCTTAAGGTGTGTGCCAAAAGCAGATGAGGATCTGGTAAGGTGCTCAGAAATTCTAATTTTAAGTGGTCTGCAAGTTCTACCAATGTAGGTGCTATTACAAGAGTTGCAATTTAATTTATATATTCCACTTTTTGAGAGTTTCTCTATTTTGTCTTTTGAATTTACTAAATTGGTGGCAATGTTATTTGTTGTTTTGTAAGTTGACTTAATATTTTCAAAATGTTCTTTGAAGCATTTTGTGATTTTATTTGAAATTTTATGGTTGATGAAAGGGGTGGCTATGTATTGTGGAGTGAGGTTGGCAGGGATTGGTGGAGAAATATCTTTTTTGATTCTCTTGAGTTTAGTTGTGGATATGAGTTTGTCTATTAAATTTGGTTCATAGTTATTATTGTAGGCTATTTGTTTTAGAATATTTACTTCATTCTGGTATGCTTCCTTCGACATGGGGATGTTTAAGAGACGGTTTACATAGCAATGGAAAGCTGCCATTTTGTGTTGTTGTGGATGATTTGAGGCATCTGTTATTAAATGATCTGTTTGGGGTTTTCTGTAAATGGAAAAGTTGAGAATGTTTTGCTTCTTTTTTAAAGTTATATCGAGGAAGTTAAGTTGGTTATTGTTTTCTATTTCTAAAGTGAATTTTATGTTAGGGTGTATGTTGTTAATTTTATTTAAAGGTGCATTGGCACCTATCTCGTCACAATTCAAAAAGCAAAGACAGTCATCAACATACCTATACCAATGTAGGATTTCTTGATTGTTAGGGGTGATAATAAATTTATTTTCTAGATGGTTCATAAAAATGTCAGCTAAAAAAGGTGAGAGACAACTTCCCATAGCTAAACCATCCGGTTGTCGGTAAAATTTGTTGTTAAATGAGAAGAAATAAGTAAAGTTATGATATTAATTATTGTGGTTGGGTTGATGTTTTTTGTCTTTAAGAGGTCGGTAGTGATTTGAACTGTCTCATTTTTTGGGACCGTGGTAAAAAGGTTAGTTACGTCGAAGGAGACCATTAAGCTATTGGGAGGTAGGTTAGTATTATTAAGTTTGGTAACTAAGTCTACTGTGTTACTTACCCCGTATTTAGGTTTGAAATCAGTTATGTTTTTTATGAAATTGTAGACAAAAGAACCCAGCCTAGAGGCAGGGGTATTAGTGAAACTCACCACTGGTCTGATAGGATTATCTAATTTGTGAATTTTTGGTAAGCCATATAGCCTAGACATGTTTGGATTGCTAAGTGATAAAGTCTTTGTGGTGTTGCTTTCTTGTAGGATATCACTGAAATGCTTCAAAGCAGTATTAGTTTTCTTAACAAAAGCGTTAAATGGGTTGTTATTTAATAATTTAAAATTATTGTTGATTAGAAAAGATTCTACCTTATTCACATAATCTGATTTATGTAAGATCACCAAACAGCTTCCCTTATCTGCCTTTGTTAAAATGAGATTTTTATTTTTGATTTTAGACTTTAGTGTTTTCAATGTTTTTAGAGATGAATCAGAGACTGTATGATTGATTCTTTTTATGTTCTTTTTTAAATCATGTAGGATTATTTGTATATCATTACGAAGTGCCTGTTTTTTGTTATGGTCATTTGAAATTTGTTCGATGAGGACATCTAGTTCAACAGCGTACTTCAAGATGTCACCCTCAGAAATGGGTATTCTGAGGCTGTGTTTAAGACCAAGTCTTAGGAGATCCACCTTTATAATTATTGTGATTTTTGATTATATCCTTGTGAAAGTTAATTTTTTGTTTTATAAGGTTATCTAATTTTGACTTGAGTCTGGCAAATTTAAGTTGTTTGAGGGTTCTGATTTCATCCGAAATATTATTTAAGAATTCTGTAACTACTTAACCTTTGTCTATCTCAAGATTTCTTCTCATTTAACAACAAATTTTACCGACAACCGGATGGTTTAGCTATGGGAAGTTGTCTCTCACCTTTTTTAGCTGACATTTTTATGAACCATCTAGAAAATAAATTTATTATCACCCCTAACAATCAAGAAATCCTACATTGGTATAGGTATGTTGATGACTGTCTTTGCTTTTTGAATTGTGACGAGATAGGTGCCAATGCACTTTTAAATAAAATTAACAACATACACCCTAACATAAAATTCACTTTAGAAATAGAAAACAATAACCAACTTAACTTCCTCGATATAACTTTAAAAAAGAAGCAAAACATTCTCAACTTTTCCATTTACAGAAAACCCACTCAAACAGACCATTTAATATCAGATGCCTCAAATCATCCACAACAACACAAAATGGCAGCTTTCCATTGCTATGTAAACCGTCTCTTAAACATCCCCATGTCGAAGGAAGCATACCAGAATGCAGTAAATATTCTAAAACAAATAGCCTACAATAATAACTATGAACCAAATTTAATAGACAAACTCATATTCACAACTAAATTCAAGAGAATCAAAAAAGATATTTCTCCACCAATCCCTGCCAACCTCACTCCACAATACATAGCCACCCCTTTCATCAACCATAAAATTTCAAATAAAATCACAAAATGCTTCAAAGAACATTTTGAAAATATTAAGTCAACTTACAAAACAACAAATAACATTGCCACCAATTTAGTAAATTCAAAAGACAAAATAGAGAAACTCTCAAAAAGTGGAATATATAAATTAAATTGCAACTCTTGTAATAGCACCTACATTGGTAGAACTTGCAGACCACTTAAAACTAGAATTTCTGAGCACCTTAACAGATCCTCATCTGCTTTTGGCACACACCTTAAGGATTTAAACCATAATTTCAGTCCTAGAGGAAATTCAAAAATTTTGCATAACATATCCTCAAAAAACTTTACTAGATTGGATTTTCTTGAAGATATAGAAATCAACAAAGAACTGAAAACGAACAATCAATGTCTGAACACACAAGTCAACCTAAATAGATCTTTCCACCCTTTACACAGACGCATCACTGAAGTTGTCACCCTATGATGACATAACAAATTCAGACAGTATCACAAGTTCCCGGGAGATCCAATCACTAATTAACGATAACATTCTTTATTGGAGGATACTTTTCTTATTAACCTTTTCATTAATTTTAACAACACATAACATTATATAAATAATAATAACATTCGAAATAAGAAAATAATGGCAATTTTTAAGGCACTTTCACCATCGATTCAAAACATCAAATCTACTTTATATTTATAATGTATATAATTTTTAAACTATAAATCATAATGAGAAATAATTTATTAAAGAATGGCCAACAGGTTTCCACATAATTTCTTAATTTTCTATATATTGCTGCACCGTATGTTCGTTCTGATTACAACATCCAAACCCATCAAGAACTTTTTTAGGAACCAATTATACATCAGAATAAAGTTAATCGTCAAACATCAAAAAATTTGAATAAACCGCAATAATTTTTAAACTCTACCCGTTTCCGTTGTTCGGTACGACGACTAGACCTGATCGCCGTTGAATGCGTCCTCCTCTCTCTCATTAGGACCGGTTGGGTGTGTTCACGTGTGGTCAGCCTTTTCTCTCTCTCTCTTTTCTATCAATCTCAATTTTTATTAACAAAAACCACATGCTCATTGCACCTTTAAACCTCAACCAAAATGTAACGTGCTGTTGAAATATTTTAATTGTTTTCGTCCATTTCTGTTTTTTAATTATTTTTAACAAATTATGACTGAAAGGTAACAGACTAATTGCAGAGTTCCTAAGTGTTAAATTGTGAAGATATAATATGCAAATTTTGAAGATAGTACATGTATTAATTACTGACGAGTAAGTATCGAATATCAGTCTGAATTTTATAAAAAACATTTCTCCTAACAATTTATTAACAAGGTAAACATAAAAATCTCTTCATCACCTAAAAAATTGAACATTTTAATAATTAAAAATAAAAAAACAATTTTTAACTGTGGATCACCAAATTTTAAATACAATCTTGAATTTGATTATCATTTATTTTGTACTTGAATTAAGATAAAAATTAATAAATATCCCTCAAACTGAACTTTCGATGCTTTCTTTTCAGATAGCACTGAAGATGGCGAAAGCCGAAAGCGCTCTGCTATGATTGTAACCAATTATTCTTTCGAATAAATTATGCACGCAATACACAACTAAATTTTTTCACTTTTCACATTATATTCCTTTGGAATAGAAACACTACTCTTGCATATTAAACAGATAATTTTGTTATGCGATGAATTAAAAAAGTATTTTTCGGTCCAAATATCTTGAAACTGTCGATTTTCATCTTCAACCTTACGACTACATTTCTTACTGGGGCCTGGTTTATCCATATCAAAATTGATATTATATTGTTACGTAGGAAGAAGCCAAGTTCGAACGACAAAATATTTACTCGTCACAGATTACAGTTCTTAATTAGTATACCGTTCGCTTGTCCGTAGTTAAAACTTAACTGCCCCGGTAGCTGGCGATGCGTCGTATTTATACGAGTTACCAAACATCGAGAACCTTCCACTATGTTCGGGGATACTACCGACGTGTTTCGCGAATCTTAAAGTAATCTAGTTAATGCGACAGATTTCTAGTCTCGTAACAATATGCTTAGACCGGAGCGCGGCGAGTAGAATACTTTTAAAATTCGCTGGCAGGCCGCATAAATATCGCTTTTAAAATTTATTGGCGGGTCGCATAAATATCGACAGCGGGCCGCGGTATATGCATCCCTGGTATAGACTGATGCTCTCAACATTTTCTTCATCTTTATCTTCCCAACTAGCTATCTTGGACATCTTTTTAGCCTTTTTCTTCTCGACTGTCTGTGGTTTAACTTTTTTCATTTTGTTATCTTTAAGTCTTTGTATGGCATCAGCTGTGGTGATAACCTCAGCACCTGGACATACCCACTTTTTCTTTATTTTCTCATAGGAACTGTGATTTTTCATAGTAGCAAGAAGCAGTTTTGCAAAACTAGTTTCTGCCCTCAATTCTGCTTCTATCTAGGTAGTAGTGGAGCAACTTGCGGCCTGTATATTTTGAACATGATTTTCATGATTTTACGTATATAATGTGAAGGCATTGTGACCTGTAAAAAAATAATTCGTATTATTGGGAAAGTGCGTACTAGACGTAGAAGTGTGTAGTAGAAAAAACTGTTATGCTCGTACTTTACCGCCTTTATTTGAGGTTAAGTACGCACTTCATATATTTTTTTTAATAATAGACTTAAATTAAAAATAATAAATTGGTGGCTAAATGCGTTAGTCATAGCTAAATAAGAATTCATCTTAAAACTTATCAAAACACATAAGTAATGGCTGATGATCGTAGATATAACAAAGCTTTACAAACTTGAACCACCTGTTTATTTAGCACGTGATTGAAGCTGCTTGTATTGTGTAGTCTAGAAGGTAGCGAATAGCGCCCTTTATTTAAGAATAGTTAAAACATATTTAGGCAACTATATTACCAGGCGCATGCATTGATTCATATAAAAATAAGAAAACTACAGTACACTTACCCACTCACCCGATTTTCGCACTTTGCCGACTTGACCTTACAAATAAAATTGACCTATTCACAATTACCAAATTAGTAAATTAAATATTAAAAAGAAATTTTAATCTACTTACATCTAGTTGTCGAAATTTATTGTTTACTAATATCAAATAGCTATGTATCTTTTTGACTTTTCACTTATTGTAACGCGGTATCAGTGTAAAGCAAACTGCAAAGACCTTATAATAATAAAAAATTCGGGGTAATGGCTGTCGGCAGAAATACCTACAAAGCTTTAGTTTCATATTTTAAAAATATTAAATAGAGGTATTTATTTTTTAAGAAAGAATTTTTTTTGATTATTTTTGTACTTAGTGCAAGTTTATTGAATAAAACATAATATCAGTAGAGCGCTTTCGGCAGTTACGCCATCATCAGTACTACTTTGTCATAAAAATATAACCAACCACAAAACACAACATACAGGTATATGTATAACACTTAAAAAATTGAAATTTGGGGCCTAAAGGCGATGTAAATTACATGATGATATTAAAATGTATTAAAAGCGTCCATTTTACTAGAGGGAACTAACCTTGATGATAATACGCTTTGGTCGGCCAATTTTTCCAGAAAATAATATTACGTTCCATCAGCTATACAGGGTGTTTCAGAAGTACGGTACGTAACTAAAGGCAGTGATTCTATTTGATATTCTAAGAGAAAAAGTTTTTTTGAACATATATCCGGACTTGTCCTGTTTTTGATATACATAAACAGGGCTGCCCAGAAGTCCGGAATAAAATTAATATAGCCTTAACCTGTAACTTTTGGGGAAAATGCTCGGACATGTCAATTTAGTTTTATATATGCTTACATTTTGACGTTATTCGTTTGTTTTTTTATAGACATTTGTCAAAGATATGACGACATCGATCTTTTTGTTAAATGGAAACATACAGCTTGTCATACATCATTTGAAAGCTAATATCTCGTACGGTATGCTCATGCGCGATTCTGTCAAGCTATTTCAAAATGGCGACTGTTGAAGTGAACTGAACTGAACTGAACGTGAAACAATGAAGATTTCTTACCTTGAAAGGTAAAAAAAACATCAATGATTTATCATTTCCGCTTATTTAAATAGGTCACACGAACAACGTTGTAAGTACCAAAATACGAATTATTCATCAGATCATATTTCTTGTTAAACATATCCATAGCCATACTGAATGTTTAGATATATGTACACGTTGGTTAAATAATTAGGTAATGATAGACGGCAGTGTAGTTATATTTTTGCTTCTTACCATATATTTGAAGAAAACGCTAAATTATAAGATTACTGGACGCAATGTTGTAACTGACTATCATTTACAACGGTTTTGCAAAATATTTGTTTAAAATACAATGCTTTTACCTGAAATGAGTAAAGCATATGTTTTGTGTTGTATGTGTTTATTTGTTTAAGTTTAGGTCAAACAAGTTTAATGATAGTGTCTACAAATATTTATGTATTTAGTAAATTTAGTCAACGCTTTGTAGCTCTTCATAAAAACGACTGTAAACTATAGGCATATATTTGCACATATCAAGGAGATTAACTTTTCTTGCACTTTTAATAGGCAAAGGCCCATTGTACAGATTCGGAAACCTTTCAATATTAGTCGGTGGCAAGTAGGTATTCATTCGTCCACTCATTTTCTTTGACATAATATGTAAAATCCATGGCTGCATAATATGATGGCTTTCCCTCCCTTTTAATGATGTTGGATCATCACTTGTGATCTGAAGCCAGGTATACTCTGTAATCTTAAAAGTATTTAAGCTATTTTCGATGATAGATAGATCTTGGAAATCTTCTTGTTTCATTTGGATTACATGAAAACCCTGATGGTTTTTTGCATTAGCGATCACAGGTATGTAGTCCAAAGGCACATATACGAACGCTGATTTTTTATTTATCTCTATAAGAGCAAAATCACGGTCACAGGGTAGAAAGCTATGTCCTGTGACAAGAAATTTTTGTTCTACCGTAGAGAAATATTTGCAGGTAACTAAATTCTGTAACAGTGTTATCATCCGCCAGTTATTGTTTTGACCTACACATCAATCTGACCATAGAATAAGATTTCGAATTTCAGCAGGTCTTAAAGGCTTAAAGTTGATGGAAATGTACTTTAAAATACAAGAAGAGATTTCGGCGGAACCCCTTTTGCTATAGATTCATGCCAAAAGCACATCATGGCAATGATAAAAAATAGATGAGTGATGTAGCTGAGAGCAGAATAGCACTTGTTAGAGGTCTACACACAAGGTCACCACTGAGGTTGTTTCCTGACTTGCCACAGAATCTTCTGCCAATCGGTTGTATGCAGCTTCAGCTCTCCTATGATGAGCGTTGCTTTCAACTTTAATTTTTTTCATTTCCTCTTCTGGCAGGAACACCAACAAGCTGAATAAAGAGTTTGTCACAGTAAGAGCAGGTATCGGATCTTGGACTACCAAATCGAAGATTGTACTCACTTTTAAATATGACTCTGTAAGCACACTCTGTTGAAGCATTGGGATGTTGTTCACAAAACATGAGGTACATCTTCCGCAAATTTAGATCTGGGCTGAGAGCACACTTACTACTGTTATTTCGGGAGTAGTGACTTTCCTGCTGAGGAAAAGATTCAATATGTTTTTTTTATTAAGTTCCTTGTTTCATACGAAATTTAATTTGGTCTGTTGAAATGTTTTCCACGCATATCTTCAAGCGTCGAATGAGACTTTAGTTTTTCTTGTAATACTTGCAACCTGCGAGGTGGTATTTTTCACGCGTCACTAATGGTTTTTTGACAAATTCGACTCGTTTCTGTCTGCAGAGGTAAAACATATTCGACTGAGCATTTTCGGCGAGACACAGCATCGGCAACTGTATGTCTTTTTATGTCTGTAATATAATCGTTCTTTTTCTTCTAAGGCCACCATTTCACAAGAAAATTTATATCGACACTGCCCTAAAATAGAACGGCGTTTTATAATAATTTGAATGTCTAAAAATAATGCAGTACTCAAGTAAGACAAAGAAGAAAAACATGCTTCTGGTGGGCAAATTAAAACACAGTTACAACATTATTCTACTCACACCACTAGAAGGTATTTTTCTAGGCACAGGCACCTTTCTTTTGGAAATATATATGGATTCCCAGTATCCCTTAAATTCTTCCTTTTATTTTCCTTCCACTCATTTATGTTAATTTTTCGTTTCTTTCCTTTATTTAAGCGTTTTTTTTTTCTGATGGAGTTAAGTTGACACAGTCGCTATCAGCCATCTTGCTGTAGTTACAACGTTGTTCCACCGCAGAGACGAAAATAAAAAATTTTAAACTGTTACTGTGCTGCCATCTATCTGTATAATGATGATCTGAGTACAAGAAATTAATTTATTAGGTAGATACAACGTTGTTCCATGTTTAGCAAAAAATTTAAAAATTTGCACTTACAACGTTGTTCGGATGAGCTATTCATTTGTAAAGACATCGATTTTTTAAAAATTTTGCGCATCCCTAGTATGTACCTACATTTTTTCTTAATATTCTACTTTTACTCGAGCACAATCAAAAAACTATGGGAGGTCTACACAAAAAAGCGGTTATGTACCAGAATACGCAAAAGTATTGTCAGATTAGGTTTCGTTGTTTTCGGCGACTGGCATTACTTGGGTGTATCATCCAAATTATGCAAAGTCGATCACCCAATAGTTAGTCGCAAGGACTGCATTCAATTCTGTCCTAAAATCTGCAAAATTTTCGTCGTGGGTAGTTCTAATATGCAACTACATGTTCGTGCAGTGGGCATTCTGTATGTTTTAGTATTATTGTTAAATTGAACGAGAATCATTTTTTTTTTAATGAATAAGCATCGGTTTCCTTATTTGTTAAGGTCTCATTTACACAACCTAGCAAATTTAAAACGTATTTTTGTGTAACCGCTCTCTTCTGATATACTTCTATTAAAGTCTCATATTCAAGTAGGCCCTTCAAAAATGGTTGCCAAAAGTGAGCTAAATCATGAAGCTTCAAGTTTTTTTTTTGTAGGACATCTTTTGCAATCCAAGCTACTGCATACATCCATAATATCATCAAACTTAACCTGATCAAAGTTTTCTAATACAACTTTAAAAATATTTCTGTCTGGTTAACTTAATTTTTTTAAAGTCCTCAATTATATCCGACTTAGAACTAGCCAAAATGCAACACTCCATAAAAACAATTTCATCGGAAAATATTTGACATGCTTCCAACCAACAACAATTATTTTTGCAACTGCTTGCCATTTGTCTTCGTTATAACTAACCTGAACTAACCTGATTATTGGAACTTTTAGTATTGTTCCATTGATACATGACTCATAAAATGAGTTCCAAAAACTTAGATAGGGCATCTCTAAAAATTCCACCTATATCTAGTCCCGCTTCCTTTTATCGATTGGGCTCGTACATTTCTATAGTAATATTTATATTACATGTCTTAACGTTTAAGAATGCCTCTATCAGTTGAAACTTCAATTGTTGAATCTACGTAGACCCCCGGAAAAGACTGCTGAGAAGAAAAGACATTTACGTTATTTATTATTAAACCGGAATCGAGGTTAATTAGATTTTCTTCAAGTTCAGCTTCGTAGGCTCCACTCGTTATTGTAGCTTCGGAAATTGGTTCCTGTATACTCTCACTTTCATCATCATCATTCATTATACGAGGATTTCTGGGATTTCTTAAAATTGTCGATGTTGATGGCGAGATTTGCAATCAGGTAAAATTGAATATACTATTATATTTACAATTATGGAAAAAAACGCGCAGTGTTTGTGAAGTTATAAGACAGCGCCCCCTAGCGCCTAGTATAAAACACTTATTGCCGTAGTTCATAAGATGATATATAGAGTGAGAAAAGCCCTTTTTAACAAAATTAACTTTACTAAATTATGTTAAGTCAGACCGGAGTTATCAGCATTTATTACAAATAATGTTCAACCTTCCCCCACCACTTTATTTGAAAAGTGACGAACACGTTCTATAAGTGAATTTTATTAATAAATCTTCGAAATATACAAAAATGTTATTTTCGGGATACCTTAACTAGGCGACTTTTGAGGAAACTTTGTGATTCATATTTACCGTTACTGTTACGCCCTCTAGCGCTAGTCTGAGAAACTTGAAAATAATTTCCAACAATTTCTCATGACCACTTTACCTAATATATTTTTTTTCCGCAAGCCATACGACTAACACTTTCTGAGATACGGCCGACAGCCATTTATTAGTGGGACACCCGGTACTGTAGCGTTTAACTTCTAGATAAAATCTATGACGGACTAATTTTGTTATTTTAAGCAGTTCCTCAACGCAGTACTTTCCTTCGATACTTTTTAGATTAAAATATTTTATGTCTAGGACGAATTAATCTAAAGAACCTTTTGATGACACATTGTCGGGAAAGAAAAGCTCGATGGCAATTTTTAAAATATCACCCTTCTTTGCTGTCTTGACAATATCGACTTTTCTTCTGCCACCACCATTTCGCGTTCTTACTTGTTTGTCATCATAAATCCACCCTAATTCTATTTGTCTCGTGCACTTTAACTTCTTCTTAGTATACATCTGATCATCTTTATCACTAGAAATAAGAGGGGATGTTTTATCTGCAGTTTTCTTTTTCGTATTCGATTCAATTCTTTTACTTAATCTCTGTACTAATCCTTTCTTTCCCTTAGACGAATTTTGAGTATTTTTACAAAAGTTTTGTATTGCTATACGATCTCCGTATTTTGGAAAAAATCGTGCCAGTTCGTCAGGATGTACGGTGGCGATAATAGTTTTTCGTCAATCTGGAATAAAGAAAATGATATCAAAGTTATTACAGTTTTTGACTCATTAAGGAAAATATAGTATTCCGCGGAGGAAATAATATTATTGCTAAAATTAGTCACCCTGCCCTCCTTGTAGGTAGTGCGGGGGCAACTTTGAAATCCTAACTAACCTGCTAGATCAGCAACTTCGCCGGATTTCCTTGTGTGCAGCTATTTCAAAGACAAAGTTTACAAAGAGTTGAGTACCAACAACACTTGAGAATCAGAAATTCTTGTGCCGAAATTCAAGCAGACACACTTCTCCGTGTGCAGTCATTTGAAATGCGAATTAATAAGTGCATTGAAGTCGATGGCTACTATTTCGAGCACTTACTTTAACTGAAATATGATGAGGCGAGGGACTTATGTTAATTAAGCACCCCGAAGGGAACAGAAAACTACTACGTCAACGTCTCTAAAATCGTGAATGAATTTCGTCAATTACAGCGCCATCTATCATGAATCGAAACAAATGTTTCAGACAGATCCAACGTATTTTTAAGCCGTAAAATCCGAATCTGCAATAAAGAATAGGGGTTCCTATTTAAGATATCAAAGTTACCCCCTGCCCCTTCTACAAGGAGGGTGGAGGAGTGGGACTAGTTTCAGCACTAATGTATTTCCTCCGCGGCGGGGGCGGCGACTTCTATAAAATATTGGGGGGCACGAGTCTTAATTTCTCGGTTAGGGGGGGGGGGGGGGGGGAAGCTCAATAATTCTGACTAAGAAGTATTATGAGGGAATATTAAAGCGTACAATTCAAAGAAGAAAATAAGTATAATTTAATGCAAAGGTTTTGCGTCTAATTTCGCAACGTTCTATAAATTCATTCGCTATCTCATTCAAATCAACATTTATCGCATCTTCCGAATGTACATGTAAAATACTTAAAGAGTTTAGCCGAGTTTGGGTCGTGGTACTTCTTAAATATGTCAATAATCTTCTTAACTAGAAAATTACCTTTCAGCTGTATATGTCGTCACTGGCAATGTAAGTATCAATGTAACAAACTTCGTTAGTTCTGGCAATAAATCTAAAACGTGTTTTTCGCTTTTCAAAAAATTTATATAGTCACCAAAATTTTGTATGACAGATTTATTATGAGAGCTGTTTTTTTGCAAGCCGATCTTTGTCAATGTCTGGACCAAAAAACTGCAAAACTTCTTTTTGAAATCTGTCATCCCCGAAAAGAAAAGTTTCCGCCTGATGAAGGAAAGTGTATAATTTTGTATCAAACCTTTCTTTCAAACGATTCATAACATTATCAATGATTTCATAGTATTGACTTCTTAATTTGTCCTCGAAATTTTCAAAACATTCTTTAGCATTGTCATTTCTAATTTTTTTGGAACTTTTCATTTACGTTTCGCTTCTGGAAGATCAATGCTTACAAAAAGTCGCTCTTTTTCTATTTCTGTCCAAACAATCGCGAACTGATCCCTCAAAGTCGAAATAGTTGAACTTAAATTTTCAATAAGTACTTTAACATTGCCAAAATGAAATTGCTTTTTCTGAATAGCGGTGTTGGTAGCATCAACATGTGAAAAAATTTTGCGTAAAATGAATATTGCACAAAAAAGCCTAAATGATGAAGTAAGAAAACCTTTTGCTTTTGCAGCTGCATCACTACATTCTTCTGCATGGTTTTGAAAAATAATCATCAATTTCTTGTAATTTTTGAAGATTGAATTCAAGAATGTGTAACAGATGGTCCATCGAGTAGGGCAAAATGGTTTCAAATTTGCCGTGTCTTCTGAGTTATCTTTACTCTGTATCTCTACAATATAAATACAATAGAAAATCAGTTACTCTCAGTTTTTTAACTCGGATTTTTAGTTTATGAATTCACAATGACGAATTAATCAATTATAAAACAGAATAAGTAGTTGTTATTTCATAGAATAGTGGATTTAGAATATTTTATAAGTTTGTTTTACCTGCAAACTCGCTCAATCCTTTCGGTGAATTCCTTACAAAGTTTATTAGATTTTTTGCAAGGTTAAGGGCGTCACAATATTCAGGAATCATTATTACTGAATCTTGAATAACAAGATTCAATTTATGTGCTGAACAATGCATAAAATGGGCTTTTTCTTCGACTTTAGAAATTTTAGCTTGAAGCCCATTAAATTTTCCACATACATTCGCTACTCCGTCAAAACATACGCCTCGGGTAAACTGAATATTAAGATCAAATCAACGTAAAACATCGATAATCAAATCAACAATGCTTTTGCTGTTGTAGAAGCAGTGGAGTAAAAACTAAGAAACAGTTCTTCAATTTCAAATGAGGAGTTAACGACTCTGAAAATATTAAAATGTACACAGTTTTACATTAGCAGAGTGCATGAACAACGGATACTAAACCACCAATAAAACTTTGATTCAAGAAATAATCGATAATTATTAGGATTTAAAGAATAGTTATTCCCCTAATTGAATTGATGACCTGAAACAAAAACTAAACTGTTCCTTAGATACCACATCTCGGGTTTCATCACCAATTAAAGAAAAATATTTTGCTTTCTTTCTGTCTTCGATCAGTGAACGCAAAATGTTGTAACTTAAAATTTGGAGTACCTCATTTTGAATGTCTTTGGAAATCCACTTGTAAGTATCCCTGAGTAACCATTTTCGTGGTTCTGGTGAGTCCTCACCTCTCAATTTCAATAAACAATTGAAATAATTACTCTTTTCATCAGTATGACCACGGATTGGAATGCCTTGAACTGCGAGGTAACGTAAAGTTGAAATGATCTTTATCAAACACGCGCGATTTTCTTGTGTTTGTCTCAAATGTTAGTTGGATAAACTTTCAACAACACTTAATTTGTTTTGTAAACACGTGATTTTTAGAACAGCTTCTTGATGGGTGCTTGAAGATTCATGTTTACGGAATTTTTTTTCATTTTATTTTAGTAGGTCTTTGTACCCAAGAGGAGCAATAATAATTTATATTAAAATTTTTTTTTACTTTGCAAGATGTAGGGGCTCAAAGAGCTTTCTGTTAGAAGAACAGTTTAGTGAATCATCTCCAAGCTTGGGTAGGTTCAACCGTGATTCAACCATTAAATTGCTAGTTATTATAGTATTTATTTAAGCATATAAAAACCATAGTATAAAACGAATCGAATAAATACTAAAATAATTATGTCACGTGTCCTAACCATAAGTTAATTCTTGTGAATTAAACAATAAACCAAGGCTACTTACTTACAAAATATGTACCGGGTGTTCCACCTAAGGAGGTAATCGGCTATATCTCAGAAAGTAATAACACTAGGACTTTGGGAAAAAATATATATCGATAAAAGCGGCCAAGAGAAATTGCTGGAAATTATTTTCAAGTTCGAAAAATGACCGCTAGGGAGCATAAGAGTACTTTCAAAATAGAAATGCCGATTTTCTCTTCATTTTTCTTAATAAAAATATGTTAAAAATCTAAGCATTGTATTCTTCATGTTAGGAATCGTTTTTTTTTTATTTTCAATAATAAAGTGGTGGGAGAAGGTCAAACTTTTTTTCTTTCAAACGCTGATATCTCTGCTATTGATAAACCGATTTTATTCAACTTGGTCTTGAAAAAAAGCCTTTCTTTTCCTCTACACGCAGATCTATTAACTATACCATATTGATTCTGATGGTGGCCACTAGATGGCGTTTTTCCGTAATGAATAAGGATTTTCTCAAAAAAATCAAATGTTATGATATGACTTTTTCATCATATTTTATTTTAGGCTTGTGAAGGCTATTAAATAGTGAAATAAAAAATCCAGGTCCGTATTTAAAATAAAAAACTTGATGATGGTCGTTCGAATCCGAAACGTCGGATTAAAAAACTAACCCCATTAGCTTGTAGAGGAGGAAAAGTTACTATAAGGAACTGAAAACCGCAACGTGATATCTTTTGTTAAACTAGAGAAATTAGGGATAATAATAATTAATATGGAAAAATAGGCCATTTTTTAAAACATTAATTGATCAATTAAATCTCTGGTTTAATGACGTCCAAGATGCTCGAACTGTCTCCCATCATTTTGAATGCATAATTCCAATCGTTCCCTCGTCGACAAGACAGCTGTTTCCATTTCTGCTCTTGATATGCTTCGAACAGCGTTTAAGATCCGTTGAATCATATCCTCCCTTGTTATAGGTCTTGTAGTAAAAACGAGATCCTTAATTCGACCCCATAAATAGAAATCTAGGCAGGTCAGATCCGGTGACCTGCAACAAAAACGTAGGTAGGAAAATTTGTGATTATTATTAGGTAGGTGACCTACTAAGAACAACATGTTAACTTTACCTCGGGGGCCACGGAAATAAGCTACCTCTCCCGATTCACCTCTCGGGAAACGCCTGATCCAGAAACCTACGCACGTTTACTGCGAAATGGGCTGGACAGTGGACACCCATCATGTTCGAAGAACATGGTCCTTCTGGTTTCCAATGGTACGTCTTCTCGAAGGACTGGTAAATTATTTCGCAAAAACTTCAAATAATTTTCTCCTCTAAGCGGTTCATCCCAAATAAAAGGGCCTATAATTTTATTGCCCAAAATTCCGCACCAAACATTGACGCTCCGCCTTCCCTGGTGCTGCACTTCTTGCATCGAGCGTGAATTATTTGCTGCCCAATAATGCATAGTATGGGTATTAACTCCACCGTCACTACGGAAAGTAGCTTCGTCCGTCCAGAGAATGCGCGGTAAGAGATTTCGGTTTTCTGCCATCATATTTATCAACCAAGGTCAGAGCTTGATGCAACACAATATGATAGGGATGTAACCTATAAGATAAAGATTAATTAGAACTATTTACGCGGACGCGTTATTATACCCTGGCAGGCTATAATACCTAAGCGAAAAACAACTGTTTCTTTCAAAAACAATAATGGGTAGTTAATATTCCTATCAAATGTCAAAAATATCAATCATGCATAAAGTTTTTTATGCATTGCGATTATCAATGGATGGTCTAATATCTATACCTACATTAGGTAGCTACTAATAACAACAATCTAATGATTACCTGTGGTCTTTCAATATTCGACATACTGTGGTCTGAGCAACATCTAAATCTACTGAAATTAGCCGAACGCTTAGCTGAAGATTGAACTCTACATACGCTAAAACGTTGATAATATTTTCCTCAGTTCTGGCGGTACGACTCCTTTTGCGGCGTAACGGATGAACACTTCCTATAGTACGGAAGCGATTGGCTAGGCAAATGAACATTCTGCTTCCGTACTGGCGCCTTTCAGGATATCTAAGAGCGTATATCTTCGCAGCAACAGTCGCATTTTGAAAACACTCAAAATAAACGGCGATAATATCAACCGCTTCTTGAAGCGACAAAGGCATTTTCAAAAAATATAATCTAATGACTAACTAAACAACAACTAACACTATAACTAACTAACAAACTAACTAACTAGCACTATAACAATTTACTAACACAAAATAACAATAACCTAATCAATAATCTAACTGCGAATGTGGTTATTAATTATTTTAGCATAAAAAATGATGTCTTTTGACATTAGGAAATTTGTTTTGTTTCCAAAGCTTACTTGATAAAGGTAAATTTACACGCTCATTGGATCTTGGTGTTTTGCTTGTTTCCAAAGTTTACTTGATAAAAGGCAACTCTACACGCTTAATGAATTCTTGTTTTGGTTTATCCAAAGCAGAGATATGAGCGTTTGAAAGAAAAAAAGTTTGACCTTCCCCCACCACTTTATTATTGAAAATAGAAAAAAACGGTTCCTATCAAAAATTTGCATAATTTTATGAAGAATACAATGCTTATATTTTTAACATATTTTTATTAAGAAAAATCAAAATAAAAAAAAATTATGGGAGACAGTTCGAGCATCTTGGACGTCATTAAACCAGAGATTTAATTGATTAGTTTATGTTTTAAAAAATGGCCTATTTTTCCATATTAATTATTATTATCCCTAATTTCTCTAGTTTAACAAAAGATATCACGTTGCGGTTTTCAGTTCCTTATAGTAACTTTTCCTCCTCTACAAGCTGATGGGGTTAGTTTTTTAATCCGACGTTTCGGAACCGAACGACCATCATCAACTTTTTTATTTTAAATACGGGCCTGGATTTTTTATTCCACTATTTAATAGCCTTTATAAGCCTAAAATAAAATATGATAAAAAAGTCATATCATAACGTTTGATTTTTTTGAGAAAATCCTTATTCATTGAGGAATTACGGAAAAACGCCATCTAGTGGCCACCATCAGAATCAATATGGTATAGTTAATACATCTACGTGTAGAGGAAAAGAAGGGCTTTTTTCAAGACCAAGTTGAATAAAATCGGTTTATCAAAAGCAGAGATATCAGCGTTTGAAAGAAATTAAGTTTGACCTCCCACCACTTTATTATTGAAAATAGAAAAAAACGATTCCTAACATAAAGTTTGAATATTTTGAAAGTTCTCTTACGCCCCCTAGCGGTCATTTTTCGAACTTGAAAATAATTTCTAGCAATTTCTCTTGGCCGCTTTTATCGATATATATTTTTTCGCAAAGTCCTAGTGTTATTACTTTCTGAGATATAGCCGATTACCTCCTTAGGTGGAACACCCGGTACAAGAAACAAATACTTGACTAAATATATATAACATAACGTTTCTTCTCTTTACAGAATTTAAATCCATCCATGGTGGCTCACGAGAAGCAGAATAGGATTCTGTAGAACAATCTGTGGATGGTTGGATTTGCTTCAAAACATGCATAATATATAGTTTTTTCGTCATCTAGGCAGACCCATTTCCTAAAACAAGTGATGACAGGATCTAGCACCCTTTCAACAATATATACAGTTGAAATAGTAATAAACACAATATTTATTATACAAACGTAACATTTTCGATGCGGTCGCTGGACGAAACCTGTCTTACTTCCTTTTGCCCTTAGTAGAGACAACATTAATTGTTTTTAGAACCCCCGCCTCTTCCAGATTATGTATTTTCACTGCTGTAGAGCTATATTTTTCCAAAACTGATGTAATTATTATCAAAAAATGCATTGACGTAGTCCTTGTTAAAACCTGTAGACTTCATTTGACTTGTAGTTTCAGGCTTTCGTAAAGACACCTAGTCTATATGCCTTTACATAAAACCATTCCATGCCCAGTCCAGAACTACAAATTTTTGTTAAAATTAAATATTACAAAATATCTTGCTAGCAATCTTATTTGTTTTCCAGGAAGCAGGCGTGACATAATTTTTTTTTTTTCTTTTTTTTTGTCAGGAAGGAAACCCTTTATGGGCACCGGCTACTTGTTCTCCCGTTCACCGATAGTGTGCGACTCCAGGGTGCCAACCTGTTTACGCACTAAAACCTCCCTCCTCTCGAAGAGTGTCCTATGATCCAAAAGTCTGCCCTAAAATACCGGTCAATCACTTGTTGCCGTGTGCGTCTGCCCTCTGGAAGCCAATTGTTATTAACTAAAAATAAATAAGGTATTTTTATTGTGATTTGTTCGTTTTTTTTTTAAATCTATGTAGCAGGAGAATGAAGTTTATAAATTAAAAAAAAAATGCCCGAAAGTATACGTTTTACAGTGGTGTTAAAAATGTTACTTGCCCATTCTTTTTTAGTCATGCTTTGTCATCAGTGTTAAAGTATTACGAAATTATTTTTTTTGGGAATAATCTATAAAATATATCATATTTTCCATAATGTTATGCCAAAATGTTATTACACTATTCTAAGAGAAAATAAAAAAAATGTCGCTTCACCTGGGACTTGACGATCTTCTGGCACATGTATTTATGATTTTCGCAGCTCTTACAGGGTAATAATGAAGAGTGCGATGCTTTAACAAACACCTAAATCGGTTTTTTTAAACCCCAAAGCATCGTTCTACGCAATTTCTAGCCCTAATTTGTGTGGCCGAGTACCTCCCTTCAGGGGTGTTAATTAGGGCGCCTTTGATTGGTGTTAATATCCATGGCTCTAAAGGATATCCAGAGTCACCTGAAATATATCAATAATCTGTTAGTACGTAACACGCTAAGCAGCTCAAATATTATGCAACTAGGTACAATATCATAGTAACACAGTTTTTGTAAGGTTGGTTTGTTGTCGACACTAATGCTAACTTCTGTATTGCTACGTAGATTATAGTTATTTTTTATTAGTTTTGTAAACAGTTAATTTAGTTTTTATTTTTACGTACATTATATTTATTAGTTTTGTAAATCCATACTTAGTTTAGTTTTTTCTTTATTGTTGTGTAGTTTATAATTTTGTTAGCGGTGAATTCACGAGAGGGGGGGGGGGCGGAACCAAAATGAGCGTGGTTCCAAAAAAATATGTTCTCTATGCCGAACACCCCCCGCCCCCATATGAAATTATTTTTTTACATTTACATTTCATTTTGTATCATTAATCGTGTATTTTTTTGTATATCTACTATTGCTTACCGATTAAACAGGCTGCAACGCCATTGATATAATTCTCCTGCAAATGGGTTCTCACGGTGCTTAATGCCCAAATTGCAGAGTCGTGAGTCGATCCCGGAAACCGTGCATTGCAATTTAAAATTTTTTAATTTGTATCACACACTTAAAATTGTGATCACTTTATCAAAAATAATTTTAAAATGATATCTTTGTCAACGTTATTTGCATATCTTTTTAATAAGGACTATTGAAAAATGTATTACCATTTGCACGTTCACACTATAGTACCCCTTCCTATTCAAGTATGCAATGCCTGGGCGAACTGGCTCATTGCCAAGTGGGGCAACAATAGCAATGTGGGTACAGTCCACTGCACCAATTACCCCGGGAATGCCATATTTTTGATAAACTAGATCTCTAACCCCTTGCCTGTTGCTTTTTTTGTTTAAAATATTTGATATACTAGGCAATGTTTATTGCAATCCAAATGTATGTATGAAATAAGACTGATGTAATCTGGTTTATCATAGGTCTGAAGGTAATAAAATAAATCATTGATACTTACTCTTGTTTTATTCTATTTCTTTCTTCCACGGTCTGTGGAAAATTGATGAATCGATCTTTAAGGTGATCGTCCATAATGTTAGTCGTCTCAACAATTCTGTTACTGACCGTGGACTGCTCCAGGGCCAGACTTCCATTAGTCCCGACGCATTTTTGATAGCTCCCGTGAGCCACATAGTATATTATTGTTAATACCTATAAATTGTATTAGGAATAAAATAATTTGTTTTTATGGCTGCCAGTTTGTTAACACTGTTTTACTACCCTTAATTCTATTGTGACGGCATTTACCCTCCTATTTTCGATAAAAAAGGCCGCATAATCTCTATTATGTTTCGGGTGCTTTGCTTAGAGAATCTATAAAATTTTATAAAGTTTTCTTCCGGAACCTGGAATGGGTCCTCATGGTCCCGTAACCACCTCCGTTGAAGATTCACCGCTTGCCCTAAATTTTTTTTTTATTTACAACAAAAAATGTTTAGGTTGCCAATAGTTTTTTTCCGCAAGTGATCAGATTCAAAAGGAACGGGCTTATGAATTTGCATGTACATATGTTTGTTTACGGCTGTACCTTCATATCGCTTCAAAATGTAATTATGTATAGTTCTGTTATGTTGACGCTAATAATTTTTTTTTCTAAACGCTGATTGTCTTAAAATATTTCTGACTAGTCGAAAGCATCTAATTAGCCAAAAAACATATCAAGGATGCATATATCAACCAATGCCCTACTTTTTAAAAAATAAAATCAATTAAATTTAAAAAATAAGGCAAATTTTTCGTAAACAAAATACGATAATCCTGAAATTGTAACAATACCAATATATTTTGTAAAATTTGTCGCATTTCTACAATAAGTTGGGTATTTAATTATTTATTAATTGGTTTATCACAACGCCACGTTCATCTGTGGAATCCCTCATTTAAAAATATTGGCGACCTTAAATAAAAGTGACCTATCAACTTCATTTTCAAATTGTTCAATTAAAACTAAATTAATAATTTGATTCATTTTATTAGGATATTTCACTAAATGACTGACATATAATAATATAAATGTCTACTATTACATTATAAAAAAAAAACAAGTGTATTTGTCAAATCTAAAATCAAAAGAGGCTTTGCTAATGGCGTAACTTGCCAATGACTTGATTAGGGGTTCCTTTTGAAAATACCTTTGTATTCTGGCGCGTCTCTGCGTTCTGTGTCAATTACGTTATTGTGTTTGGGTGCCGTTCTATGTTGTAGAAAGTTTTATTTATATATTAAACAATATGTCGAAAACCTCCCGCCAGGGTAGGGCTACTAAGCTACAATTTGAGGACTTAGTCGACTTTGTTGAAGCTAATCCCCTTATTATAACCGGTAAGACACATCCATTGGAAGCGGGAAAGAATAAAGTGCTGTGGAATCAGTTTGCCATAGAAATACACAGCAAGGGCAACGGACCCCAAAAATCTGCGGAGCAATGGGCTACGGTAAGTAATATTTTTATTGATACTAGTTTGCAAAAAACAAACATTAGACTTGAAAGACCAGTTTGTGTACTTTTTTCTACCAGTATAGTTGCTTTTAAGTCATTTTTTCCGAAATATAATATATGGTGTCCCGAAACTAAGGGACACTTAAAGGGCGTAATCTACCTCCTGAAATAATCATATTTCTTCCAATACGTCTAAAGAGAAATGCCTCTTAAGGGAGCTTCAGACCCCCAAATGGGGTGCCCTGAAGATGCATAGGTTTCTTAAATTAACGACTAAACTATTTAAGGTAGAAACTTGATAATCTAGTGTTATAGTAGACATACTCAGAGGCGTTACTTTCGGGGACATAGAGAAAAAAAACTAGTCATAACTTTTTTGTGCGTAAATTCGAATCGTTTTTTCAACCAAATTTGAAAACTTTGATACGTTTCAACAAAAAAAAAACTCTTGGTTCATGTCGCTTATAGAGGAGGGTAGGTACACAGTTTTCGAGAAAAATGGAGATTTGAGTGAAAATGTGACAAGCGCAAGAAAATTAAGTAATTTTTTTATTTTGACCCTGATTTACTTAAATAAACAATAAAGATTTGACATGAATCTGGTATGCAGCGTAATTTCTAAATCGATTTTTCTCGACAACGGTGTACCCTGGCGACATGGACCAAGAGTCCTTTTTTTACTCAAAAGTGTCAAAGTTTTCAAATATGGTTAAGAAAAAAAATTCGAATCTATACAGAAAAAATGTATGACTAGTTTATTTCTCTATGCCTCTAAATGTTGCCCCCCTGACTACATTTTATGAGTTTTGAGTTTAGAATTAGATTAGGCACATAAAGTTGCCTATCATACTAACAAACAGTTTCGTCGATAATTAAAGAAACCTATCTCTGGGTATACCCCTTCTGGTGAATTACATCTTGCTTAGGGGCACTTCTTCATGTACGTAAATATGAAAAAAATTACTAGCACGTAAATTACGCCCTTTAAGTATGTTACCTTAATTTCGAGTAAAACAGGGGCCTATAGGGGCAGGACTTATCGAGGACAAAATATCGTATATCGTTGGTTAGGTTTAAACATGGTGCAAGGTTTTATTTTGTCGAATTTCAACAGACTCTGTAATGAAAATCCACAGTTATAATACAACTTAGAAACATTTTCAGGTCTGGAATGAATTAAAAACGAAGGCTAGGAAAAAAGTCGGATAATAAAAATGGAGCTACAAAGGACAGGGGGTGGGCCCCTTTTAAAAAACGAATTAAGTAACCTGGAAAGTAGAGTAATGGCGCTTTTATCAAGCATACATTTAGGCGATCCAGATATAAATGACTGCTTAAATCTACTAACGCCAGCGTCGGTGACTTCGGGCAAGTAAGTGTTGTAAATTTAATTTGGTAGTTACCAAAAACAAAAATATATTTAATTACATACTTACCTATATTAAAAAAAAATAAAAAAATAAACAAACCTAAGCTAAAACAAACACATATACAGTAGTTTAATAAAACTAATACTATAAATTAAATTAAAAAAAAAAAAAACCTTAAAAGAGATTAATTTAATCAACCTCTAATTATTATTATTACAAAATAATATATACACTATACAAAATACTATATTATATGGGTTCATTAAAATTTTAGGTTCATCAATAAACACCAAGTCTGGGTCAAATGATGTTAAACAAGATAATTCTCCCTACTAATATAAGTTTGGTTAATATTTAATTTTTTTTCTTCTGTTTCTTCCTCTATCTATTATAGATTTAATATTTGCATAACAGAAAGAAAACATTGACGTGTTTATTCTTATTGATCAAGGAAATTTCTTTTTAGAAACAGTTACCATAGAAATATCATATCCGCCGCCAAAGAGATTTAAACGAGGTAAAACAATAATACTTAGGGCTGAGCTTGATGCTACGGGTCATTTAAATACTCATACTGCCAAATTAAAGCTTGTTATTTAAAAAATATAAATTTGAACCATCCTGGTAAAACAAAGTGCCAACTATTATATATTTTTTGGAAGCTCTCAGTAAGCAGAATGCAACTAAGAATAAATATACAGGGTGTTCCATTTAAAAAAACACAACTTTGGTATATTTCTCAAAATTAGGGATACCTGGAAAAATACTAGCTACGCCACTGAATTCTGCGTAAAAAACTGTATAACACCCCCTTTTTATATTTTCGATAGGGTATAAGATAACTAAAATACAAGGGGTCTCTGAAAATGCACCCTTTTCAATTTCGCCCTGTAATATAAACCAAGTTGGCCATGATACATCCGTTTTGGGCATCGTTTGTTTCACAAAAAAGTGGTACAGGTTTGCGAAAACCGAATCATTCTATCTGTACTAATAACGGAGATACCCGTCAAAAGTGTCGAAAAGTAGACACACTGTACGTTACGCCACTGCAAGTTCTTCATTTATAGAAGCCGAAGAATTTAATACTTAAAATAATAAGCACCGGTATTAAGGTTGGGTTAGATGGCTACTTTTAATTGTTTTGTCAAATGCCATATTTATTTTAGTGTCACCTAACAGCGGTAATCAACCTGACAGGTCTGCCTGAACTACGTTGCAGTCCGCCATTGAGGCATTTTCAGCATCACTAGAACTACATAAGGATATATCGTTTCAAATGAGTGAGTTCAACGAAAGCAATAAAAAAACGAATGAATTAAAAGAGGAAGAGAATATTATTAACAAAAATAAAAACAAAATAGCCCTAATGGCTCTAAAATTTAAATTTATACAAGAGTTTGGCAATCTCGATAATTTTAATGATTTGGGGACACTACAACACTACACACACACAACTAACCTGAACTAACCAACATTTTTTAAATTATTTGTATATATGCGAACCTCAATGTTAATTTAAATCAGGTTAAACACCTTTTACTTTTCTTCTTTCTTTTGTTGCATTTTCAGCTCCCTTTAGATTTGATGGTTTGTAGTATTCAATTTTTTTCGTTGATATGTTATTTCCTAGATCTTAGTGCCTCTTTACTATGCAGGGTTATAGGGAGCCAATCTTCTGGAAATTTGTATGTTGAGTCCGGTGTTGATCTTACAATCATGTGTTTGTCTGATAAGTTCGTTTGTCATAAATTATTTGTAAATATGCAAGCAGGGCACGAACAACTTTTTTTTTTAATAACTTAAAAATAATTTAAATACGACACACACAAGACCAGCAAAATTATCAACGTGTTTTATTTTATTAGGTTGTCCTTTTCAATAAAAATTTATTGCTATTTTAATTAAATTGAATTATCGACGTGTTGTATTTTACTTGGATGTCCTTTTCAATAAAAATGTATTGCTATTTTAATTAAATTAAAGATAAAATGTTGGGTAGTGTCATATTTGTAGTAGTCTAGCAGTATTTTTTGTCTATTCAGACTTTACGTTGTTAAATTGTGTAAAGTACCTAAATATTTCTATATCTTTTTAAAATTGTGAATATATAGGTATACAGAGTATAGCGCACCCTATACGAGGCGGCAATTTAATGGAGAACGGCTAAAATTTTTCCTATTATTTGGGTAAATGCAGGATGTTTGTGGGTACAATTTAAAATTATATTGAAATATACCGGAGGTCCTAAAAATGATCCATATCAAAGATATATTTTTATAAATGGAACACCCTATATCTTACTGTATTTTTGGATTATACATAAGAATTACAATTATTTTTAAATAAGTGCAATGTACTTTATTGTTTAAAGAACAATATTCTTGTTGACAAAGTAAAGTCATTATTAACAAATACAATAGACACAAACACAATCTGAAGGTCCTAAACAAATGTCAATCAATAAAACTAAAATAAAACAGAACATGTATGGATACAATCTTACCAGACCTACAATTACCCATATGACACAGTATACCTAGGCTGTTAATTATATGTACATATGGAAATATGGAAGTAATGAACAGCTTAAAGACAAAAAAAAACAACATGTAAAACAAACTTAACCTATTCACTAAAATAATCACTGGACTGATGGATCGACTTTTTGACACTTGATAGCTTCTAGCTTTCTAACGGCACGTCTTAGAGCAAAACGGCTTACATGTCCATATTTTAGTTTTTTATTATCTTTCCAGAAATATCAATTTCCGGATTACATCCGGTTTAACCGGAAGTTGACAGTTTTGGAAAGATAATAGGCTTGTTTCAACCAGCAGCCTGGGACTGGTTTTTAATCACAAATATTGCATGTAGGCTCCAGGATGCCTTGTTAAGTTCTACAACTGGTCCATTTAAAAAAAAATATATCTTTGATATGGATACTCTTTTAGGATTTCCGGTATTCTTCAATATAATTTTAAATTGTGCCCACAAACATCTTGCATTTACCATAATAAAAGGAAATTCCTAAAATTCAGCCATTCTCCATTAAATTGCCGCGTCGTATAGGTCGCGCCACCCTGTATACAGTAACCTGAACTAACCCAAACGTATTGAAACAAAAATAAAGCGGTTGCGGACCTATGTTAATATTAACGTTTTTTCATATTTTTCTTATGTGAAATATTATCGCACCTTCAAATTTGTCATCGACATTTACCGACACCCTGTATAGAACACTATACTTATAACTTTTAATATACAAAATTAAATATTTGTTTTTTTTTTCATTTCGTTAAAAGACTGAAAATTGGGCCGGAACACTGGCAAACATCGACGCGCGTACATCGCCGTGCGTTCATGTAATAATACTTGTACGCGTGTCTGTAGGCCCCTTTACAAAAAAAAGAATGATGAATTTTTTAAATACTTTTATTTATGTAAAAATGCTTCACCACACTTTATTTATAATTTTGACATAACCTAAGACAAAAAACAACAAGTTGCAACAAGAGCAGTCGGCAACTTAACAAGACTAACCTGAACTAACCTATTTAACTTAATTGATTGCAAACTACAGAAAGTATACATAGGTATAATAGTCCACATAAACAAATCCCAACTTTCTGAAGAAGCAAACACTTATGTTGACAAAACTTTCAGAGAAAAAGACAATCGATGACAGTCTGTAACAGCCCAAAAACCTAAAGGATTTAAGTATTTTTTAAGAAGAGGGAACAAATTGCAAGAAATTAAAAGTTTAAAGTTAAACTTCTTTTAATGAAATATATATTTTATATATATTTACATACATAATATATTTTTGTATATCTAGTACCTAATAAAAGTAAAACATATAACATATAACATAACATTAACTTTAAAAAACATAATTAACAAAATTTTGGTGCAGTTTATCTCTCCCTTCCTGTAATTGTATGTGCTGGCGCAGAGCTAAAAAAATTTTAATGACTGTCCATATTTTATAGTAAATATTATTGTCAGATTTGTCCATTATTAATAACATTGAAAATTAAGTAAAACTAAACTCATCATTAAAATCTTGAGGTTAGTAAGTACTTTTTCCAAGACATTAATATAATAATGGACATAAAATACATGGATTAGTTAGTTTAGTTATAAAAAAAGGTAGCATGACACTTGTTTTTAGACGTGGCATTTTGAAAATTCTGCTTTAACCCTAACAGTTAGAAAATATTTTTAAAACTTCAACTGATTATTTTTACCTTAAACTTCTTCGTTTTTCTCCACCACCTCCTCGATCTCCAGCACTCCTAAGCCAAAATTTTATAATATTTTCCACTTCAGTTTGAGTAATTTCCCCACCTTTGGGAGCATCTCGAGCAACAGCTTAAAATAAAGAAGTGTTTGGGTACAATCTTGACTAGCAAGTTATAATGGCATATCTTTGCTTATGGCGTACGCAAAAACAATTGCATATTAATCAAGCCTATGATAAATTTCTTTATAACGTTACTCGCGTTTATAATAGTTATTTAATTGTGTTATGTGGCATAATATGAAGCTCCTATGTTCTTAATAAAAGTATAGGTATCTTAAAAAAAGAAAATCATAGCTGTAAGCTTTGGTGACATACTCTTACCTATGATTACTTCAACTAAGTTTTTGTATTTCTTAAAATCTGACTTGCCATTCCTGCCATACCAATTCGTTCTCAAGGTTAATGAATGAGAGATCAAAGTTTATATATATACAACCAATTTTTCGCGTTTATTTGACTATATTCTTACCCTCGATAGTAACCATATTTCTGCAAAGGTTGTTGAAAGTGGCCACTTCTTCAGGCTCTTCTCGCCCAAAACTTTCCAAAGAGGCTGATGTTTCACTGGATTGCTCTTCTTTGCATTTGTCAAGTAACTTTTCTTTAAGGTTTACTCATTAATCTGTTTTTTGGGTAAAAAAAACCTTCAGCCATTGGTTTTTGAGTTATTTTTTGATTGAATTTTAAATGATTCTTAGGAATGGAGGGCAACTGATCTTCTTCATCTCCAGAGAAAAAGTTTAACTCGTAATCTTTCAGTTTTTTTGATTTATAGCTATTTCCGAGGCTATTTCTTTTGGTAGACTGTTTAGTTTCGTTTAGTGAGGTATTCGCCTCGTCAGAAGATACCTCAGTGTTAACTGTGTCATTTCCTTTTTTAGTTTCTTTTAAGATCCTTAATTTTTCATTGGCTTTCTCTAAGGAATCTGAAAAAATTATAAGAAATGATCAATAATATGTTTATGTCACCATAGCAGTATAAGAAATTTAAATTCAAAAGAAGTATTATCCAATATTTGTAATTCTTTTTTAGCTCAATTTAGTTTTTTTTTTTATATTCCAAGAATCGATACAGAAAAAGCTTATCACTAAATATACTCACTGGATCCATATTTAGTAATATGCACTTTGTACAAAATGTAGTCAAGAGAAGAAATGTCCTTTATGCATTTTACTGCCTCTGTAAAGGTCTTTTGAATTATTTAGCCATGTACAAAGATCTTTCTGTTGCAGCCAGTTTTCAGGTATTAGGGACATAGGAGGATTTCCTTTATATTCCTCTTCAGAAAATTCTACAACGTAGTATTTTCTATAAAAAAAGTAATAGAATAAATATAAAAATTTAAAAAATAAGTTTTCAATTCTTCTCAACCCTGCGAGTTTAACAAAGTTGATAACATTTTAGACTTCGCATATTGTAAAGGTTGCCAATAGTTGCCACAGTCCTTCGATAATAGTAATGACTGATAACAATAATTGCGATGATCCTAATTAAATTCAAAAACTAAATTTAAAAGTACTTGCCCTAGTTTTACATACAGGGTGTCCAGTAAAGAATGGGCCATATGTCAATTACAGCTTCCTTGAGACAAAGAAGATCGATTTAACTAAACTTACTAATAATAAAAAAGATACAGGGTGTCAAGTTGAAATTTAAAATTCGAATTTTCACAATATTTCTAGAATCATTTAACTTATTAACTTCAAAGTTAGTGTATGGAGTCTTTTGCGGTGTGAAAAAGGAATGTGATGTTAGTTTTATTGTGGCCACTAGAGTAAACTTTAGTTAGTTAGTAAACTTTTAAATTCAGTAATGTCGTTGTTGATGTTTATTGCTATCTTCTGTAAGGTTTTTTCTAAACCAAAATAATAAAACAAACCATTCTTTTGCTTTTCTAAAATAATTTTTGAAGGTGTATTCAAAAGTATTCTAGCACATGTTGGTAGAGAAGACAAATCTGCTGCTGGTTGTGTTTTGAACCATTTTAGTAACTTAGAGAGTCCATTATGTGACAAATTATTTTCAAAAGAACAGTTACGCAAAAACTATTCTGATGCATTTTAAAAGTCTGAATTTTCAATACTTTTACTTTGGTTTTCACTAGGAGAAGAATAACACACCATTAAAGTTTTACTATTTGATGAACTACTCTTTATGTGAGGGTCCACAATAATTGGGCTTTTACAAGGATTATTATTAATGCCTCGGTGAAGCCTATCATCATCTAAAACCGAGTCTAAAATAAAGTATATGAAAAAAAAAGGACTTGGTTCCTCGATTGCTGAAGACCGAGCTACCACTTAGACATGAAATATTTGGTTCCTGACAAACATCAGGCTCTTGTCGGGGTCCTTGCAATTCTCTTTCTGCTAATATGTACTCTTGCCTTTTGGATATTGTTTTAAATTTTTTAAACATATTAAATTAATTAAAAACACAAATATTTAACATATAAATCTAATACAAAAAGCCGTTACATCGTTAAGATATGCTTTTTATGCGCGAGCAAAAGCTTACACAACAAAATATTATGAATAGACAAGAAAAAAGCGAGAAGAGAGCAAATTGTCTAGACATAATTATTGTAATATACTTATTACTTACTTATTTATATCCATTTATACGAACAAAATACCAATAATAAAGAAACACTTAAACCAACATTTGAATCACAGAAATCAAAAACTTATTTGAATCTTATCCACAAACTTATCGATCATTTGAAATAAAAAGTAGAAAAACTTAAGAAAGTTTTGAGGTTATAGTCGAAGTCGATTCATCGACTGGCTTCTCTTTTTATTGACTGGATTTTATCATTAGGCCTTTAACCATATTTTAGAACGGAGGATATACAGTGTGGCCCAAATTGGGCCTACATGTATGGGGATCTCGGAAACTATAGAAGATAGAGAAACGGTTAAATGGGGAAAGTTTTTGACAATTATATTTCTAACTGAAAACCGTTTAGTACGCGGCCCTATCTTTTTTGGTTTTTGAAATATGTTGAAAAAACCAAAAAGATGTATTTTCGAAAATATGCTGTAGATTTCTTATTATTCACAATTTTGGCAATCTGTAAAAACATTTTTAAAGCAACTTTTTAAGTAGATTTCAGTTTTGCAATTTAATTTTGAACACGACGTTTCAGTTATTTTATACCATCATCAGGTTCATTTTTTCTTATGGGCGCCATATTGTATTTTATACTTAAAAGGTAGCTTATGACGTCAGCTTTTCAACAATGTATTATTTGTTGGAAAATAGATGAAATTGACTTGAAAAATAAAGAAAATTAATTTTCGCAACACGTCAAATTTGACAACTGCACTATAACTCCCTAAATTGAATCCCAATTAAAAGGTTTACATTTTGTAGTATTCACAAAACACTGCTTGCATTGTTTCAATCAACAATATTACAATAACCTATGAATCAAAAATAAAATCCAGTAGCCTATGACCTTACAATAACCTATGAATCAAAAGTAAAATCCAGTAGCCTATGACCAACCACTACCGTTTGAAAATGAAAGAAAAATATTACTTGTCAGAACGAGTAAAAGTATAATAGTTTTTATTATTATTATCTAATAATAACGATTTATTTGTGTATTCTGAATTTAAAAGAAAATGGCATTGCGTTTTTCTCACGAAGAAAAATTTGATTTGCTAGAATGTTACATTCATTGCAACAGAAATGCAAACCTTGCATTAGAAAGGTATTTTGAAAATTTTCCTGAAAGACCGCAGCCAAGTGTCAGACTTTTTCCAAAAATTGTTATGAATCTGAGAAACCATGGAAGTTTTGAAAAACCGCGGCCCAAGAGTTACGAAAAAGCAGGTAATAACGAGCGTGACGAAAATGTCAGAGCCTATTTTAATGCCGCTCCGACATCATCTACAAAAACGTCGGCAAGAGACTTACCAACCCCGCGAAGTACCATACAAAGAGTCCTTAAGGAAAATAAATATCGACCATACAAGCCAACTATTGTTCAGGGTTTACGAGAAACGGATTATCCAAGAAGAATGCAGTTTTCAAATTGGTATGTGAATCAATGCGAACAAAATCATGATTTCAGTCGTCTTGTAATTTGGACCGATGAATCACATTTTACCAACTGCGGGGTATTTAATAGATCCATCATTTTTGGGCAACAGAAAACCCTCCCCAATTGGCTCAACGAAGACTGCAAACCCGATTTGGTTTTAATGTATGGTGTGGTATGTATGGTAAGTAATGTCACCTAGCTTGCTAAATACATAGCAGGTATTAAGTAACCCAGCTTTACTTTTCTCCTTACATTTTAGACAACAGACTTATAGGACCATTCTTTTATAATCATACGTTGAATGGCCAAAGATACTTGGAGCTGTTAGAAGATCAAATATTACCGGCAATTAGAGCAAGAGTTCCTCAAGATCAATTGAATAATATTTGGTTTCAACAAGACGGTTGTCCCGCACATAATGTTCGGGAAGTTCAAACTCTCTTAAGACAGATATTTGATGACAAATTAATTTCAAACGGCGGACCAGTTAATTGGCCTGCTAGATCCCCTGATATAACTCCTCTCGATTTTTATTTATGGGGTTATGTAAAAAATGAAATATATGAGTTTGAACCCCCGGAATCTGTACAAGAATTAGAAGAGAGAGAGTGAGGAATGTGTTTACGAGCATAAATGGCAACACGCTTCGCAGGGTCATCAATACTGTGTTAAAAAAGTGTCAAAAATGTATTAATAAAAACGGCCAACATTTCGAATAAGTATAGTAAGTTAGATATTTTTTCTTATTTTCTTTTCAAAACAATTGAAATGTTAATATGAGATTTTTAACCATAAGGAAAAAATAAAATAATGTATTATAATATTATGATATTTTAAACAAATTTAACCCTGCCTAATGTGTTCTTCTCAAATTTGACGTGTTGCGAAAATTAATTTTCTTTATTTTTCAAGTCAATTTCATTTATTTTCCAACAAATAATACATCGTTGAAAAGCTGACGTCATAAGCTACCTTTCAAGTATAAAATACAATATGGCGCCCATAAGAAAAAATGAACCTGATGATGGTATAAAATAACTGAAACGTCGTGTTCAAAATTAAATTGCAGAACTGAAATCTACTTAAAAAGTTGCTTTAAAAATGTTTTTACCGATTGACAAAATAGTGAATAATAAGAAATCTACAGTATATTTTCGAAAATACATCTTTTTGATTTTTTCAACATATTTCAAAAACCAAAAAAGATAGGGCCGCGTACTAAACGGTTTTCAGTTAGAAATATAATTGTCAAAAACTTTCCCCATTTAACCGTTTCTCTCTCTTCTATAGTTTCCAAGATCCCCATACATGTAGGCCCAATTTGGGCCACACTGTATCTATATATATCGGCTGGCCAGTTGACGCTTCTTTAACGATCAAGCATTGGTGAATAATGAGCTGGTAAAATGCATTGGGCTGTTGACGATGTTATAACGTTGGCAAAATAACTAGTTTTATATGGAGGCCCGACATCGATTTAATGATATTACTGTTATGTGATGCAAACTTAACGTAGATAAAGCATTGGGCCATACTATTGCGGGCGACAGTCGTAAGACCATCAATCGAGTTACTGGGCCAGAAGTAAACCATTATTAATCAGTTGTTTATAAGGCTCTTCAGCAATTTTCTTTTACCGTTTTCTTGGTGATAACTTGTCACTATAGCCAATTGAACTAACCTTTGTTTCGTATCTGTGTTCTTTACTTGTGGTTAATACTTTGATTTCAATCCATATTCTAAAAAAAAACAACTATAATAATGTAAATATGTATGAAGGTTAACAAGCATTTAGTTGAAATATAGAAATAGGTACTTACGACATAAGTAATGTATCTCGAACATACACTAAAACTTATACTGTTAACCCATCGGAGATCACAAAGCAAAGAACTTTAAAAACTTAATAAAAGTAGTAAAAGCACGGTACCCACCTGTCAAAATATACGGACCTCCAAAATTCTTAGGTTAAGAATTCTGACACTTAATTCTGACAATCACATCCGATAACTTAACGGCTCAGCTGTTTCTCAACCACAGTGAAAAATTAACAAGTAGGCTGTTTTCGGTTGTTGTCATGGAAATGCTTAGGTTAAAAGTTAAAGTGAGCGTTTGATCATAGGGCTGAATGTCAGTTTTGTGAGGGGATGCCTCGGAAAATCGGCTGTATAGAGGTTATATAACAATGGTGACAGCACGGTTCCCTGAGGGACCCCCGCATTAACCACCCTTGCATCAGACAACGCACCCTCTACTTTAACCAAGAAGGTCCTCTTTAGTAAGTATGTTTTAAGTAGAGTTATTAGGTACATTGGGAAGTTATGTATAGTCATTAATATAAAAAGCAGTACGTCATGCCAGACAGTGTCAAAAGCCCGACTGCCCTCTAGGGACAAAAGTACTGTATTTTGACCTAGATTAAATTTATTTTTGACGTCAGTCAGAACTTTTGTCACTGCCTGAACTGTTCCGTGTTGTGGTCTAACCCCCCTATTCTATATGTTTCAACGACGTCGTTAGGGGTCGTTAATAGACGACTATCGTAAATATAACGGTACGTTTGAAACAAACTTATTCTGTAAAATTACGACTGTAGTTACAAGACGACAAGTCGTCAAAATATTGTCGTTGATGAAACGCAAGCTGGGATGCTGTCGTTGAGGGTCGTTGTAAGCTTAGGAGGCCAAGTTGGTCGATCTAATACTTTTTGTTGTGTTTTTTTGCAAGGATTATAATAACTTGTTTCAATTTTTATTATGAATAGAATACGAAGGCGCAGAATATTTAATTTTTTACTGGAAGAATTAGCAAGAAGGTATGCATGTTTACATAAATATTTAATATTAGTAGGTTGTTTATAACAAGTAAACAAACAACTACAATAATAATAATATTAATTTTATGGAAGTAGTCCATCTCACAGTGGAGTAATATTTTAAGTGAGGAATGAAACACAAAGTCTGCTCCACTAATTTAATAAAAGGTTCAGATCAACATCCCAAACATGTTTCGAAGGTATAAACCTTCATCTTCAGTGGGTAATTATTAAGATGTTATTTATGAAGAGACCAATGACATTGTTAAATTTATTTAAACTAATGTTGCAGAAAAATTCTTTTTAAGAAGACATTTATAACTTTAATTAGATAACTGATACATATTTAAATTAAAGTAAATTTTTTTTTTTTATATATATATAGTTTAAAATAAAGACAAATTCATTTTAAATTCACTTTATTTTATATAAAAAAAAAAAATTTACTTTAATTTAAATATGTATCAGTTATCTAATTAAAGTTATAAATGTCTTCTTAAAAAGAATTTTTCTGCAACATTAGTTTAAATAAATTTAACAATGTCATTGGTCTCTTCATAAATAACATCTTAATAATTACCCACTGAAGATGAAGGTTTATACCTTCGAAACATGTTTGGGATGTTGATCTGAACTTTTTATTAAATTAGTGGAGCAGACTTTGTGTTTCATTCCTCACTTAATAATAATATTGTTTTAAAATTGAACTTAAAATGTTTTAAGTTATAAAATTTGGTCCTTTTTAGGGCACAGAACAGATTTGTAACACGGCAGTTAAGAGATACAACTGATCCTTTTAATATTCCTGACCAAAATTTTCGACGAAATTATCGGCTAACAAGACAGGTGGCTAGAAATCTGTTTTTAGAAATGTTACCCCATTTTACCCGAATTAGAAGAAACACTAGAATTCCGAATATTCTAAAGGTCAGTTTATGCGCATGATGCACTTGGTAGGTAGGTACTTAACAAAAAAGTGAAACTCTTTTGGGTTTTTTTTTTTAGTTCATAGCAGCTCTACATTTTTTTGCCCATGGCAGCTACCAAAAGTCCATAGGAAGGGATAGGAGTGCCAGTATGTCACAACCTTCTGTAAGTCGCTGCCTACATGAAGTTTGTGATATATTGGTAGGCTACTTTGCTAATCGGTATATCCAGTTTCCTACTGAACTTCAAAATATAGTTACTGTTAAAGCAGGGTGAGTTTCTCATTTTAATTTCAGATGGTTCGAATGCTTTTATATGGTTGGGTTTTTCAAACCCCACTTGAATTTGTCAATATTTTCGTATAGCATCTTATTGTCGGGAAGGTGTATCAAAAAAAGAAAAAGATTTTTTGTGAATCTCTATATAGGTACTTCCTTATTGAGAATTTTGTTAGATTCTGACTTCTAACTCTGAGTTTCTGTTAAATAACAAGATTCTATTTTCCTTTTTTTTAAGCTCTTATATGCTTTCGTAGCATCTTGAGTAAAAGGTGAAATTAATTTTTACATAGTATGTATATTCTTTTAGTTTTTTTGAAAAATTTCCATTTAGTGGAGTTATTGGGTGTATCGATTGCACCCATATTAAAATATTTCCACCAGCTGTAAATGATCCAGTGATGCCTGGGAATGTTTTCATCAATAGGAAGGGTTTTCATTCTTTGAATTGTCAAATTGTAAGTAGGTATCTTACCCAAAAAGAAGTAATATATGGAGGTGATTGTTTTGTAGATATGTGATTCAAATCTGAAAATATTGGCTGTGAATGCCAAGTTTCCAGGTTCAGTACATGATGCAGCTATCTGGAGGTTAAGTACCATTCGGCAATGGGCAATAAATAATTATGAAAATGGTGATAGAAATACATGGCTTTTAGGTATTTATTACTTAATAAAATAAAAAAATTGTCTAGGTAAAAAGAATTTTTTTAACATCTTACAGTTTGTTGCTCTTACAATTTTGGCCAATTAATTAATTAATTAATATAAGTATTTTGTTGTTTTAGGGGACTCAGGGTATCCGCTAGAGCCATTTTTATTAACTCCAATACCAGGTGCTGATCCTGATAATCCAGAGGGGCGCTATACAGCAACACACATACTAACAAGAAATACTGTTGAGAGGTGTATTGGCCTCTGGAAGGCTTATTTCAGATGTTTACTTTCTGATAGAGTACTACATTATAAGCCAAAATTTGCCACAAAAATAATCTACTCATGTGCCATACTACATAATATTATGAGAGATCATGGATTAGTGGATAATGATATAGAAATAGGTAAAGATACAAAAACCTTATGCACTTAAATCTTGACAGCTACTTAATATTTAATTTATTTGAAACCCCTCTTATGTATGTAGTGTTGTTTGTAATTTGTAATTGTCGATAAACTACCATGTTTTTTTTTAATCGAAAAAAGGTATTTTGAGACAAGAAAGCATGCATATTTAATCATTAGTTCTAAAAAGTTCCTTCTCAAATTTTATTCTGCAACTAGTGATTTTAGTTGCTTTACACTACATGGTTACAAACTGAGGTAATTGAATTACTGCTGTACATGGCCCTAAAAACCTTTATTTGTTTTAATTTTTGTTTATTTTCAGAACTGGAAATTGACGATTACCTACCAGATATTCCACAACACAATAATCTTCACCTTGATGGAGTAAGGACAAGAAATAATGTTATACAAAGATTTTTATGTGATATCTATTAGGTATAATAAACTTCTTAAAAACTTGCATGTTATTTTACTATTGACCTACCTACTTACTCCTTGGCAAGTTATGTTACAAAACGTGGTTAAAACTAATTTCTTATAACGTCTGTTCTAGCAAGCGGTTTGGGGCCAGTTTTTATCAGAAATACAGTCTACCACATTGATATTGTATGTAGGGCCCATGATGGCTTATTATGTCCTATCATCAATTGTGTTTGAAGGTTTAAAACTGTCAAGGACTGCTTGCTAGAACAGACCTATAGTATAATACATGTCAAGGTTTTTCAACCAACAATAACTGAACAACTAACAAAGTTAAGTAACTTTAAAATTTAAAAAATCATTCGTAGTCTGAATCACTAGTATCGCTTACATTTACATTATACTTGACTTTAAGTTTAAGTCTTGACATTTTATTTTCTTTTTGTTTTAAAAAAACAAGCTTCGCTAGGTTTTTATTTATATTCTGTAGTACAGAGAGTGATGGGTCCTCCTGCTCCGTCATGATTTTTTTTACCTGTTGAATCAGGTTATTTTCTGTTACTTTCTTGGGTTTCTGATCCATCTGAAGATTTCCTTCATTTTCTGGCATCTTAATATCTTTTGCGTGCACTTTCACTTTTTCCGCAAAATCAGGTTTGATAGTTGATTGGTTCATTGGGACATCCTGTTTGGGTATCTATAACAATAATTTTTAGATAAGATAAGGGTTGGATTTCTATAGACATAGGTAAGTCATTTTAAGTATTGTATGATATTACTCCGAGTTCAATAACCGTAATCTCCCAATTTGTAGTATTTGCAATACAATTATTGTGATTTTGCAATGCTCAAATAGCTATTCTAATTCAAATTCTGCAATGGATATAAAATTTTGAAAAGTTTTTTTCTTCCTTTATTGTGGACTTGCCCATGAAAGAACATTATAATTACTTACCTCAGGAATACCAATCTCATCAACACCTGAAATACCATCTACTACAACTTTTCCAGTTAACTCGATCAGTTTTACTTCCAAATCGGTTAAACTTTTTTCAGGTTCACCACCACCAGTCATTTGACGAGCAAGTTTAAGGTTTCTGGCCTTCTTCCGTATTTGACACTTCCAATCAGTGAAAACCTAAAAAAAAAAATGTAAATCTTAAAAGTAAAGAACAGGATAATTTAAGCATTCCAGTCGAATGAGTGATAATAAAAATAGGTAGGTAGTTTAAGATGTGTTTGTAGTTCTATTTTAGATAAAAAAAAAGGTACTTACCCTTTTCCACTGAAAAGTAGTTCTTGTGGGACCCCCACAACTGTTTAACTTCGAACTTAGTAAATCCCAGGCCTGATCTAAAATTTCTGGAGATGCTGGCTGAAATTTATTATTTCTAATGAAAAGATTGCTTTCTAACTCTTCTAAATAAACGGCATATTGCTGCCTGCTGGTTTTGCTGCTCCTCTTTTTTTCCATTATTAAATTCTCGAATACGAATACAATGCAACGCCAGTAACACAACTTTTTCTGTAGCAAAATTCAAAAAACCGAAAAATGAAATGAGGTTAGTTTTTCTCATTTTTAAATCACTAAACATACATTTTATCCAACTTGACGTGTTAATTATGTTTCTTTTTTTATTTACCATAAGCTAGAAAAGGACAGAAATAACCGGACTTGTCAATCGTACGAAAATGAATTATTCAGCAGATACTATGCATCCTAGAAACATTCGTCAGTCGTTGAATACGGGTTAACGATAATAAATCCTGATAACGATACCTTTACAGAATAGCATTCTTTCGATTGTCGTTGAAAAAGTCGTTAGGAAATCTATAACGACAGCAGTTTTCGAACGACATCGTTGATTAACGACTTCTTACAGAATAGGGGGGTAAATCCAAATTGCTCGTCTGGGATTCGGTCAGGAAGCCTTTGTTTTTTAAGTTTCAGTAATATTGTTATTCTCGTTATCTTTGATACATTATTGATAACTGCGATCGGTCTGTAACTGTTCGGTAATTTAGTGTCCTTGTTTGGCTTAAGTAGAGGTATAATAATGGCCTCTCTCCACTTTACAAGGAAATGTTGTAACGTGAAAATTGCATTTATAATATAAAGTAATTGCACAAATGCCCTTCTAGGTAGGTTTTTTATTAAAATGTTAGGAAGCCCGTCAGGTCCAGGGGCTTTTCTGAGAGGGATAAAGCGTATTATCTCTTTCAGTTCCCTGGGCGTGACGAGCAGTTTGGTTAGGTGGGGGGGGGAGGGGGTATAGTTGTTGTCATTGACGGAATTTTATTGAATTTACGTTTAAGGCGCTTGGACAGGCGCCACAGTGACGAGTCCTGTGCTGCAAGTCCTGTCAAAGTATAGTTCCATGTTTTGTTTTTGAATTGATTTATTTTATCAGTAGGTAGGATAAAGGCAGTTGAAACCGCACATGCGCAGTAGAGGGAAAGCTCTTTGAAAACCCTAGGCTTCTTAGACCACTATGAAATCCACATGCGCAGTAGAGACACCCCCCTACCACACCTCCCCTTAACTAACCCCTACCATATCTACAACTAAATCTTCCCCTACCACAGCTAGACTTCTTAAACCACTATGAATCTCTATGTGGAATAGATGCGCATCTTTGAAATTCCCCACACTTTATATTGTTGATATAAATACAACCATTAGATCATTTAATATCAAAAAACATTATGTCTACTTCAGTTCTCATTGACACCTCTTGGGATTTAGATCCTTGTGAAACTTACAATCCGGAAGAGTATGTCAAAAACAATTTAATACTTAGACAGACACCGCCTAATTTATCCAAAAAGGCCAAGAAAAAATTTCGTGAGGCAGAAAGAAAACGGTTTCAACAATTACTAGACAACCAACACATTCCTCAAAAATAGTTGAAATGTCTTGTGGATCAGCAAATATTATGTTATCCCGCATGAATGGTACAAGACAGCTAACGGACTTCACAGTTGAGGAGTTGACAATGCTTCCTTGGAATATATTATTAACTATGGTAAACCAATCGAAATATTGAACATTTGGTCTAGACTACCAGCAGCATACAAAAGATGCTTTGAACTTCAAATTCGTCTTCATTGTTACATTCATTTTAATCGTCCAGACTGGAGAGACCAGGTAGACGGCCCCCCTTCATCACAGGCGAAGTGTCATTATTGCAACAAAATGTTTGAATGTCTAGTATAACTTAAAATGAATAAGTAATTATTTACATAATATTCTTTCATTTAGTGCACCTCTAGTATTCAGAAAATACTAAATCCTCCTACCACAACTCCCCCTACAAATCCACCACCAGGATTCTGACACAACCCCTTCATCACAGGCGAAGTGTCATTATTGCAACAAAATGTTTGAATGTCTAGTATAACTTAAAATAAATAAGTAGTTATTTACATAATATTCTTGCTTTTAGTGCACCTCTAGTATTCAGAAAATACTAAATCCTCCTACCACAACTCCCCCTACAAATCCACCACCAGGATTCTGACACAACTATTCCCCTCCATTTTCACACCACTCTTCCCTCCACTCTCTATTTAACGCAGTAACAAACGATTTTGCATTTAGTAATGTGCCCGACATGGTTTCGGTTTACGCTAAAGTCATTTTAATTTTGTGTCTAGATGTCAATGTTTAGGTAAATCAAGTGATGGTATACAATAGTATACATTAAGCTTATAACCATTCTTATCGACTAGTGAAAATGCATCCTTGCAGTGATTGTAATAAAACTTTTACGCAGAAATCCAATATTTATAGACACAAACGAGAATCATGCCCTTATCGACCATCATGCTCAAGCGATAAGTGAGAAGTCAGTATACATAACCAACAAGTTAGTAATAATCAAGAAGCAAAAAGAATCAAACTTGAAGAACAACCTAAAATCCCTAAATTAGTTCTTTCACGATGTAAAGAGTGTAATACCTGGTATGTGAAAAATAATCTCAGTGCACATTTACGATCTAATGCACATAAAAGGAAAGTGATTAAAAGTAATGAAAGTGTAAAAATATTAAATTCAGCCTTCAAGAGCAGGATTATATCTTACATGTTGTTACCATCTAAAAAGTATGTTGATATTGGTGAATTTTTCGATGAAGTGAAACAAATATTTTTAAGTTTAATTTTGGAACAATTAGTTAAACATCGATCAATTAAGATTAATGTTGAATTATTCGGACAATATTTGTTGCAAACTAAGGAAACCATAGAAACTAAGTAATTTAATACGAGAAATAGGGTGATATCCACTTCATCAGATTTGTGTGATATTTATAGCGGATTTTTTAGTGAAATTAAGGAAAAAGTGTCTATTTTTACATTGGCATTGGAACAGATACTACATTTAGAACTAAACATTAACAAATACAATCCAATGCGCGCATCAACTTATATTCCTTTGCCTAAGGATATATCTAAAAAACGGGCTATTATAAATGTTAAAAATAATGATGAATACTTTTTGCATGGAGTGTGATAAGTGACTGTTTCCTGCAAAAAACCATACTGATAGAACAAGTTCGTATCCAAATTTTTTAGAATTTTTAAATTTTGAAGGTATTGAATTTCCAATGAAATTAAAAGATATACATAAATTTGAAACTCGTAATGAAATATCTGTGAATGTTTACGGTTTAGAAAGTGTTTATGAAGATAATAAATTAAAATATGAAGTCGTAGGTCCTCTACATTATACTTCTGAAAAACGCCCATCACATGTTAATTTGCTATTATTTAGTGATGGAATTAATAATCATTATAGTTGGATTAAAGATCTCTCGCGCTTAGTTTTTTCACAAGTAAATCAAAGTCATTTTAAAAAACATTTTTGCGATGGATGTTTAATATATTTTACTTCTAGGGGAAAATTGGATTTACATCAATCACATGATTGTAATCATTTGTTTACAAAAGTTCCTACAAATGAAATAAAAATGAATAAATATGGTCAACATATTCCAAAAAATATTCTACAGTTTGAAAATTTTGAAAAGCAATTAAAAGTTCCATTTGTAATATATGCCGATTTTGAATGTCTTTTAAAACCTCTACCATACGAACATCCAGAAAATGATCAGAAATCTTATACCCAAAACAGATTTAAACATGAACCATACGCATTCTCATATTTAATTAAATGTTCATATGATGATTCTTTATCAGTAATGAATCACTATTTTGGTTTGGAAGCTGCTACAGAATTTTGTAAACGAATCGAAAATCATGCACATAGAATTTATAATGATCATCTAAAACATGCGATTCCAATGATTACTTTATCAACTGAAGAGAAACTAGCTTATAAAAATAGCAATGCTTGTCACATATGCAATGAAAAATTTAAACCTGGAGATGAAAAGCAGCAGCCCATAGTGTTTGCAATTAAAATTTTAAAATTCCATACTTTATACCAATTTTTTTCCACAATTTAACCGGATACGATAGCCATTTGTTTATTAAACAGCTTTGTTGTGAAGAAAATAACATTGATGTACTTGCACAAACTAAAGAAAAATATGTTTTATTTACAAAATCAATCTTAGTCGACAAATATAAAGACGAAGATAATAAGGAAAGAAATGTTTTTATTAAAATGAGATTTTTAGATTCATTTCGATTTGTTAGTTGTTCTTTGGAAAAACTTGGTGAAAGTCTGGAAGAAAACCAATGTGTTGAAATTAAAAAATATTTTCAAGATCCAAACCAATTTAATGAAATAAGAAAAAAAGGGGTTTATCCTTATTCTTATGTTGACTCCTATGAAAAATTATATCAAAGCCAACTTCCAGGTATTGATCAGTTTTACGATAAACTTAAAGATGAATCACTTAATGAGTTAGATTATAAGAGAGCGATTAATATTTGGAATTTATTTAATTGTCAAACCCTTATGGATTATACGAAAATTTACTTATTTTCTGATGTTCTGATACTAACAGATTTTTCTGAAGCATTTCGTAATGTATCATTAAATATCTTTAACTTGGAAGGTGCTCATTATTATACATCACCGGGTTTAAGTTGGGATGCTATGTTGCACACGACCAATGTAAAATTAGAACTATTAACTGATATTGACATGCTACATTTCTTTAAAAATAGTATAAGAGGTGGAATTTGTCATTGCAGTGTTAGAAAGGCTAAGAGCAATAACCCTCATGTTCAAAGCTATGATGGCACGAAACCAAATTCATTTATAATGTATTTGGATGCAACCAACTTGTATGGACATAGTATAGTCAATATCTTCCAATAAGTGACTCTAGATATTTTATCTGTACCCGATGATGCTGAATATGGATATGTTTTCGAAGTAGATATGAATTATCCGAAAAGCTTACATGTTCAACATAATGAACTACCTTTTCTGGCTGAAAACATTTACCCTCCTGATACCAAGCAAAAAAAATAATCTGCAATTTGAATAATAAAGAAAAATATATAATTCATTATCGAAATCTGTAACAAGCTCTTAAGAATGGTTTAAAATTAACTCAAATTCATCGAGCTATTAAATTTAAACAAGCAGCATTTCTAAAACCTTATATAGATTTAAATACTGAAATGAGAAACAAATCCAAGAACAAATTAGAAAAGGATTCATATAAATTATTTAATAACGCAATTTATGGTAAATCATTAGAAAATATTGATAAAAGAGTTGACATACGATTAATCACTCATTGGAAGAACATTGGGTAAAAACAAGGAGCTGAGACTCTAATTGCAAAACCAAATTTCAAAAATAGGTTGATTTTTAACGAGAACTTTGTTGCAATCCAAATGGAAAAAGTAAAGGTAACGTACAATAAACCTGTTTACGTCGGATTCTCAGTCTTGGAATTATCAAAATGATTTTTATTATGATTATATCAAAACCAAATATGGAAACAATGCAATTTTACTATACACAGATACTGATAGTTTGATCTTAAAGGTTGAAACTGAAAATTTTTATCAAGATATTCAAGAAAATTTAAATTATTTTGATACTTCTAATTATTCTAAAAGTAATATACACAATATAACAAAAACTAAGTCAGTGTTAGGATGCATGAAAGATGAATTCGCAGGTAAACCAATCCTAAGCTTTTACGGAACAGGCGCAAAAGCATACTGTGTTAATTTAGAAGATAAATGTGAAAAGAAAGCTAAGGGTGTAAAGAAATATGTTATAAATAATTCGATTAATGCACAAGATTATAAAGATGTAGTAGAAAATTTTCAAACTAAATTTAGAAAAATGAATATATTTCAATCTATATTGCATGATATGTATACACGATTAAAAAATAAAATTGCATTATCTCCAAAAGATGATAAACGATATATAATTCCTGAATCTTATAGAACTTTGGCTTGGGGGCATAATCATATAAATATTATAGACAATAAATCCAAGACTGATGATGAAGATATAAACATTTGCTGTCAGATTCTTCAAAATTTAGTTCGTGATCAGTATAAAGCATAGAACTTAACGAAAATATGTTATTTTTGAAATGTTAGTGTTACCAGTAGGAGTGTTGTTTCTCTTTGCTTATATCAACAATACTTTGTACAGGGTGATTGTTTATATTTTACTCGATGGATATCTCGGTTACTATTGGTCTTACAGAAAAGTTTAAATTAGCAATTTTGAAGTACTTTTTATGGGCATTCAGAATCCGCCATCAGAAAAAACAAAAAAACATCAGAAACTTAAAATTTTCAAGTCACCTGGTATTTTTTAAATGGAACACCCTGTATTTTATATTTTTAGTCGCTAGATATCGTTCTCCTGAGTTCAAATATATATAGTTTATTATGGTTATTTTTGTTAGTTTACGAAAAAAATAGACTTTTTCGTATAAACCTAAGACAGCGGTGGAAGGTCATTTATACGACCATGCTGATTTGTTTTTATCAAAGTAGCCATGGGTAATAAAACAAAAGAAATTTATTTTTTTGACAGCTATTTATCTTCCATTTAATTTAAGAGCTGTCGACAATGATATATTCTGAGGTAGAAAAAGTTAATATTGTGTCAGTTTTTATAAAAAGTAATCAAAATCAACGCTTGGCGCGTCAAGAATATGGACGAATTTATCGTAACAGGAAAACTCCTAGTGAGAAAACATTTGTTAACTTGTATAAGCGTTTTAGAAATACCAGTTCGTTGAAACGAAAACCCAAAATTGTTCGACTAAATGAAGATCAAGAATTAGATATACTTCTATATTTTCAAGGTAATATATTTAATTGATACTTTTTTTATCAGGCGAGTGAAATAAATTAAATTTTTTAGAAAGTCCAATGAAATCCATACGGGATTGTAGTCGAGACATGCAATATTCTTATTGGAAAGTGCAAAAAACTTTAAAAAAATATCATATGCACGACTTTAAATTTACCAAGGTTCAAAATCTATCTCACATGGACAAACAAAAGCGTTTAGAATATTGTAGAGTTATGTTGCGTCACTTAGAAGAAAATCCAGATTTTTTTAATCGTATACTTTGGACCGACGAATCGAATTTCAACACGGCCGCACCACCTAATTTAAAGAACCTACATTTTTGGGCAGCGGAAAATCCAAAAAAAACTTTAGAAATAAAAAGATCTGGTCGAGAGTCGATAAGTGTATGGTGCGGTATAATAAACAATCGGGTTGTCGGCAAAATATTTTATAATGGGTCCTTAACAGGTATTAGATACTTGGAGCTCCTTGAAAATGACATTGAGGAAGAAATTAGTATTGTTGTGGAACTCGATCTTGGGAAACGGCTATAAATAGCGCGTTTCTCAAGACAGAGCTCAGTTGGTGTCGTACCTTGCAAGTGGCAAGACGTGCTGGGCCTTTGTCACTGGCTAAAAGCGGCATGGAGGTTGTTTCATTTGGGGGGAAGTCCCTTGGGAAACCTCAAGTTGTTAAGTTTGGCGTGCTGATGTAGCACCGGTGAAGGGCGCCGTAGTCGAACCCGATACTGCGAGGGTGCAGTGGTTCCTAGCCGTTCCGCGGCGTTTGTACCTAGGTACAAGCAGGTCCGAAAGAAGAAATATAGTGAAGAGGAAGATGGACAATTTTAACGTATGGATGCCAGCAACGTATGAATGGGACCTTCAGTCAAATGTTTTCCACCTGGGCATAATTCGCACCAGGTCGGCAACCAAGTGGTGTGCGACGGATACCGACATGGCCGACGGTGCCGCTATTGGATTGGAGGCGCGCCGGACGCCATCGCCCTGGGTGACGCGTACGAAGGGTTGGACCTGGAGGCATACCCTGCTCCAGGTGGAGAAGCAAGAAAACAGAGTGGCGAAGAACAACCAAGGAAGAATAAAGTCAATGAAGTACAGAACCGCCGATGCCAGGACTGGATGATGGGTGCCAGTCCTCCGACGTCGAGTGCCACTACGGAGAAGACCTGTACGAGTATATGCCACCTGGGCATAACCTGCACCAGGTCGGCAAGAAGCCAAAACCATGTGGCGAAGTGAATTAAAAGCGAATTAAAGATGAATAAGTACGAGACCGCCGTTGCCAGGCCTGGATGACCGTTGCCAGTCCTCCAGCGTCGAGTGCCACTACCACGAAGACCTGCACGAGTGTATACCGCCTGGGCATAACCTGCACCAGGTCGGCAAGCAGCAGAAACCACGTGGCAAAATAAATTAAGGATGATTAAGTACGAGACCGCCGATGCCAGGACTGGATGACAGTTGCCAGTCCTCCAGCGTCGTGTGCCACCACCGAGAAGACCTGTACGAGTGGATACCACCTGGGCATAGCCTGCACCAGGTCGGCAAGCCGTAAAAACCACGTGGCAAAGTGAAATTCCGCCAGCCCAGACGGCAGAAGGCGAAGATGCTCTATCCTACCGAGGCCGCCCCTAAGCCGCTGCTTGGGTGCGGTTTCAAACTGCCCTACACAATATGCCGCCCCTGAGAAAACGACTGTAAGCTAGCCGAGGTACTAAGAACTTCCAGGGATAGGCCCCTCGAAGGAGGAAGCGAAGGCATCATTGTGCCAGGACATGGCGCCCAACTCGATGGCCACTCAGGCGATAGGAGTGAAAAAGTACCCACTAACGGAGTTAGGTCCTTTGGGCCTAAGCTATCGTTGAACGTTGACAACCCGACCTGCTGAACGCCTTGCAAATAACATCAGAGCAGAGCGAAAAGTGTGGGGAGGCTTGAATTTGGGTCGAACATCATAGACAAGAACTGATGAGGACAGAATTGTTAAGTCAGATGGACCGAAGATTGAACAGTAATTGTGCCAGGACGACTATCAAGGGGACCTCCTATGGAGGGATGAGAATCACCATTCGTGGATTTTCTCGTCACTAGCTCTCCTCCATGGAGAGGGATCTTTTTGAGGCGACGCATGGAGCACGCTGTGAACGAGTAGAGGAAGACCGGACCACGGCCCCTCAGACCGAGGTCGCCGGGACGATGTTAAAAAGAAAGAAGCGTTGAAGAAACGAAGAAGTATTAGTATTAGTTGTTGTATTAGTTGTTAAGTTTTGTATTTGTTGGAAAAGATTTTTGTATTTGTAAATATTGTATAATCATGCCAGATGGGCATGGTTAAATAGATCACCAGTGACAAAGGCTCTTGAGGGTGGGGGTGTTGTGGAACTCGATCTTGGGAAACGGCTATAAATAGCGCGTTTCTCAAGACAGAGCTCAGTTGGTGTCGTACCTTGCAAGTGGCAAGACGTGCTGGGCCTTTGTCACTGGCTAAAAGCGGCATGGAGGTTGTTTCATTTGGGGGGAAGTCCCTTGGGAAACCTCAAGTTGTTAAGTTTGGCGTGCTGATGTAGCACCGGTGAAGGGCGCCGTAGTCGAACCCGATACTGCGAGGGTGCAGTGGTTCCTAGCCGTTCCGCGGCGTTTGTACCTAGGTACAAGCAGGTCCGAAAGAAGAAATATAGTGAAGAGGAAGATGGACAATTTGAACGTATGGATGCCAGCAACGTATGAATGGGACCTTCAGTCAAATGTTTTCCACCTGGGCATAATTCGCACCAGGTCGGCAACCAAGTGGTGTGCGACGGATACCGACATGGCCGACGGTGCCGCTATTGGATTGGAGGCGCGCCGGACGCCATCGCCCTGGGTGACGCGTACGAAGGGTTGGACCTGGAGGCATACCCTGCTCCAGGTGGAGAAGCAAGAAAACAGAGTGGCGAAGAACAACCAAGGAAGAATAAAGTCAATGAAGTACAGAACCGCCGATGCCAGGACTGGATGATGGGTGCCAGTCCTCCGACGTCGAGTGCCACTACGGAGAAGACCTGTACGAGTATATGCCACCTGGGCATAACCTGCACCAGGTCGGCAAGAAGCCAAAACCATGTGGCGAAGTGAATTAAAAGCGAATTAAAGATGAATAAGTACGAGACCGCCGTTGCCAGGCCTGGATGACCGTTGCCAGTCCTCCAGCGTCGAGTGCCACTACCACGAAGACCTGCACGAGTGTATACCGCCTGGGCATAACCTGCACCAGGTCGGCAAGCAGCAGAAACCACGTGGCAAAATAAATTAAGGATGATTAAGTACGAGACCGCCGATGCCAGGACTGGATGACAGTTGCCAGTCCTCCAGCGTCGTGTGCCACCACCGAGAAGACCTGTACGAGTGGATACCACCTGGGCATAGCCTGCACCAGGTCGGCAAGCCGTAAAAACCACGTGGCAAAGTGAAATTCCGCCAGCCCAGACGGCAGAAGGCGAAGATGCTCTATCCTACCGAGGCCGCCCCTAAGCCGCTGCTTGGGTGCGGTTTCAAACTGCCCTACACAATATGCCGCCCCTGAGAAAACGACTGTAAGCTAGCCGAGGTACTAAGAACTTCCAGGGATAGGCCCCTCGAAGGAGGAAGCGAAGGCATCATTGTGCCAGGACAGTATATTACCTTTAAATTTATTTAGAAACTTAATATGGCAACAGGACGGGGCACCACCTCATAGCATTTTAGCCGTTAGACAATACCTAAATGCAAATTATAATATATGGATTGGCAGGAACGGAACTATTTCCTGGCCTCCCAACAGTCCAGACTTAACCCCCTTGGACACTTTTTTATGGGGGTATTTAAAATCAAAAGTTTATATGGACCGAACCCGAACTATCGAAGAAATGCAACTCAAAATACAAGAAGAAATTAATAATCTCAACAACCAGCCGGAAATTTTACGAGGATCTATAGAAAATTTAAAGAAAAGATATCGTTTGTGTGTAAATGTAAATGGGGGCCATTTTGAACAACTACTTTAATGAATAGTTAATAATAAAATTAAACAATATTTCTTTGTTTTATTATCCATGGCTACTTTGATAAAAACAAATCAGCATGGTCGTATAAATGGCCTTCCACCGCTGTCTTAGGTTTATACGAAAAAGTCTATTTTTTTCGTAAACTAACAAAAATAACCATAATAAACTATATATATTTGAACTCAGGAGAACGATATCTAGCGACTAAAAATATAAAATACAGGGTGTTCCAGTTAAAAAATACCAGGTGACTTGAAAATTTTAAGTTTCTGATGCTTTTTTGTTTTTTCCGATGGCGGATTCTGAATGCCCATAAAAAGTACTTCAAAATTGCTAATTTAAACTTTTCTGTAAGACCAATAGTAACCGAGATATCCATCGAGTAAAATATAAACAATCACCCTGTACATACAAGTTGATCCAGGGATTAGAGAAGCTTTTATTTGTTTATCAGTTGATAATGCAAAAAATGACACTTGGCCATCAGCATGGAGGAGAATGAATCTTAACAGTGGATTATTTACATATAAGGTCGATGATAATAATCAATCTTCCTTTGTAAAATATAAATTAAGGTTATATTTTTTTAATAAAACAATTGTCGTAACAGAAGAATGGAAGGAGTTGTATAGAAAATCAGATTAATGTAATTTATATTTGTGTATTACACTATTAACTGTCTTTTTTATACTGTTCATATGTATGTTAGGACTTATACTGTTTAAAGCATACATGTATTATAAATAAAATGTTTAAAACTGATTGTGTGTTTTAATAAAGAATCATTCATGCATTGACATTTTTTTCATAACAATTTTTATAGTGGTATAATAATTTAACATTTGCTAATGCACAATGCCATGGTTTATCATTTTTATGAAAATTACAGTCTGGAATCTTCTTGAATTTACTTAGTTTAGGTTCTCGAGCAGCGGGAATATTGATGATGATTTCCTCATCCAGAAACTTCTTTAGAAATTTTGTTTTTTCATCCCCTTTCACGTAAATCTTAGGTGAATGATAAAATTCCAATACATGTGAAAAAATGTTTCCAATTTCATTTTGCTCTGTTTCCACAATCCCACTCCATTCCATGATACTCTTCAGCCCAATTTACGGTTTTTTGATCAATAGCAGATAACATATTTTTCTTAAATGGTGATTTAAAAAGATAGTTTGAGCAACGGATCCCATCATAAATTGCTAATTCTTTTGGAATGTATCGAAAGGAGCAGTGATATTCTTGAATATCAATGAAAATGTTTGTGTGATCCATGATTGGTAAATGAAGTTAAAATTCAAATTTCTCTTATATAAACGCATCCTCCCACCAACTACATGCCCCTATCACATGACCAACTTTGCATTATTTAAGCTGACATTCTACAAGCTTTTCATTCATAAACTTCAAAATATATCAGTCGACAACAATCAGTTTAGTAAGAAGCGAGCTGCGCTTATAGGTGAATCCATATACTACATAAACAAATCAAAATCCAAGTGGGTTAGTGTTGGATTCTCTTTGGAGAGAAAATATGTTCCGGTTATTAAACTCTGTGGATTGAAGAATAATCAAAATGTGACTTTTAGTGAAGACCAGTGGATTTCCCTTCTAAACAATCAAGGAATAATGTTGAGTTTTATTTACTCCAACGGTTTTGGATGGCAACCCACGCAAGGAAATGGATATGAAATTCATTTTGTGTTTATTAATAATTCAAGAATAATCAAGATTACTCAAGATGGTGGAAATGAGATATTTCTAGCTGGTGACACCATAAATGAGTTAGTCAACTTGGTGAATTTGATCAAGTACCGTTTCGATCTACTCCAATCGCAAGAGTTTGCAAAATATTACAATATACTTGTTAGGGGTATTTCAGCTACAAATGGTGACTTAATAAAAAATGTTTATGATGTTGTTTCACCTAACAAAAACAGTTTTAATGTTTGTTGTGTATTGGAATTATTAAATTTTAATCCGGATTGTATTGTAGAGGATGTTGAATCATTTGCTTGCAATGAGTTTGTAAAGAGCTGTATCGAAAAATAAAATATGTATTTAAAATAAATATTTGTTTAATTCCTCCCAACCAACAATCAATAGTATTTAACGATCATCAAAGAGTTAAGCAGTAGTATTCTGATTCAAGATGTGGTTTGCATATGTACCTGAAAGAGAGGCGTCAAACTTAACAACTGCTGTGGAGAATCTAACACAAAAATTTGACAATTTAGCATTCGACGCTGAACATGAAGCTGAATATGGATTTGATCAGTTTTATACCTATGACGAATGCATGGAAATCGCAAAAAAATATGAAAAAGGTTCTGAAGCATGTAGGATATACTTACATACATCAGACTTAACAACTTTCCTGTACACAATGAAGGAAATGGAATATGAGATGTTTTTGAACGAAGTAAAAAAGTTTGTGTCAAATCAAATTGTTCAAGAAGTATTTGATACCTAATTTTTTTAAATAAAATTTAATTTTATTTTTATTTATGTGTTTTATTCAATCATTAGCCAATTATTATATAATTTATATACATTAGTAAGCGCACATATACATTCTGCTTGGGAGTGGTAAAAACAGCAGGCTTCTTCTCTTTGTAAGGGTGGATCTTCATCGAACTCTCTTACTGGTTTTATTGAGTACTTCCTAATGTATTCAGCTTTTTCTTTTCCTTTTACATAAACATAGTCTACCTTTTCTGTTAGGTTTTTGATTATTTCGGAGAATTTGTGAACTGGAGTGTACCCTTCATTCCATGAAATACAATGGTGATTTTTCATTAACCAGACGGCTTGCTTTTGTAAATTAGGTGATAGGAATTTTATAGGAAAGGGTGATTTAAAAATATAATGACATATACTTTTACCATCATAGGCTGCTAACTCCTTTGGAATAAACTTATTGTTTTCTATGTTAAATCCTTAAACATCAAGAGCTAACATTCTCATAATTTCATAAGAGAGAATTGTTTAATCATCGATTTCTTGTTGGAATACTCCTCAATTTGTTGTTTTTGTTTTGCAAGATTTCTTAAAAGGATTGATAAGCGTTGTTCTAATTCCTCATTCATACTGATATACAAGAAATATAAACATTTGATTTTATATAACGTTAAATTTGTCTAACATTTTTGGTTAGAGGATTGTAACTAAAATTTTTGTCATGCATAATTAAACAATAAGCAGAAATCTTGTCTGTAAGATCTTCATGTATTCAAATTCTACTCTCATAACAATGGGTCCAGTTTCAATTGTTTCCTTTTGGTGAGAACAATCAATGTATGTGATGGGTGCATATGTTTTAAACTCCGATGGTGAAAAATACGGCTCCGGTGTTAATCCATAATATGACATTTGGAATTGTGAAAACATTTGATATACTGATGCAAATTTATTTTTAGCAAAGTCTAAATAAAGATCGCTGTAGGGATATCTCTCAGAATTTAAAAAAACTTTTATGTTCCGCATTTTAATATCACTAAATCTAGACATGTCAGTTGTGGATTTATCTCTTAAATCTTTTTGAAAACAGATTGCTACATGTCGAGGGGTGTTCACTTTGGTTGAAGTTTTGACAGGCCAATTATGACGACTTGTTTTCAGTAATTCAGAATATTCTATTAGTTCCCAACTTCTAAATGCCATTATTAAATCAGTATTTTTATTAATAATTTTCGTTAGCTCCAGTTCTTGAGGGATCGCTACAGAAATGTGTGGTATAGTCCAAGTTAATTTCGTAAGTTCAATCTTTGGGATTTCATTAACAGTATTAACAGTTGCATTTTTATCCGAATTGTCTCGAAGTAAGATAAGTTCTTGTTTAGAGTTTAAAATTATTTTTTTAGTCTTCAAAAAAAACCCATTAAAAATTTGAGTGGAATGCAAACATTAAATAATCCTGTCGTTGCATCAACCACTTGTGACGTTTCCATGGGAAACCAACCAGCGTTTTTTAGTTTGTTACACTCGTTTTTGTTATAGGATAAAAATCCTTTTATTGTTGATGTTAAGCCAACATCTCTTACTGAGTCTATAGTAACACCATTTAGTTGATAACGAATCTCTTTAAAAAGAAAAGCTATCCCATTGTTAATTAGTTTCAATGTATTTGAAACAGTTCCATCTCCTTTTGTTAATTTACCTTCTATGTAAAAAAATCTTTCAGAAGGAAGTGTATATTTTTCTATTTCATGAACAGGAATTATAATCTCATCGTTATTTCCCAATTTTGTAGGTAGATAGGGTTCATAACCATGATATTCTGAATGTACGATTGAGTTATCAATATAAAGATTTTGTGTTACATTTAGGGTATCCATATTTTATTTAAGTTTAAAACCCAAACTTATAAGAAACTGACGATTTAAAGATGTCTCTGAGAGTTTGATTTATTACTGTGGAAAATATGATTGTGTTTTTTCTTATTAAGCTTTCCACTAAATCGTTGTTTTCTGTTATAAATAATTACCATCGTTCATCCAATTTTTTAAGGTATAGTCTTAATGTTATGGTTTCTTCTCTAAAATTAATAGTTTTTCCTTCTTGGTCCAATATTTTAATGGTAATTTTATCTATTACCTTGGCAGTAACTGGGAAATATATAACGTTTTGGGGTGATTCAATGATTTTAAAACCAGGAGACACACTGGGAAAAAATTGATGTATTATATGAACCGGATTACCATTTAAGTATGAACCTTCGGCGATACTACAGTCGATATTTATTGAGTTTACTTTAATTATTTCTGCAGGTCGTTCAGAAATATGAAATTGCCCCGAATCCAGTATTTGATTTTGAAATCCCAATAATGCACCTATAGATCCCTCTCTAAAAATAATATTTTCGGTGCACTTAATTACTGATCGCAACGTATTATTATTAGCATGAAGATAAAACGAAATTTGTTCTTCTTCCAATTTCTCTTGTAATACTTTGTTGATATTATCAATTTCATAACTTCCGGGTGGAATAGTTATAAATTTACCAGTTTCACCGTAAAAGAAACGATTATTACTTTCATCAATATTGGGAATTGCATTAAATGTTTCAAAATTTACAAGTCCTATAACATAGTCGATATTTTTTTCTAGATATAAAATTTTGCCGATAATATTGCAGAATTATCGCTAATAACAAAACTATAGGACATGTTGTGTTAATATTTCAACAACGAATAAATTTTTATTGTCTTTCATGTATTATTATAAAGAAATTTTAGACATAGTTGTCCACAATTTGTGGTGTTAAAGGTTTGATACTGGTTGTAATTGTAATTTATGACATTTTTATTTTTATCGCTAAAAAAATATTTCATTAATTCAGCTGGAGGTCGCAGATCACCATAGCTATCAAAGTATGTTATTTGCTTTCCTTTTTTAATGTAAGCAGTCCAATGAGTCCCATTACTATTATAGTCATCTAGATTAATAATAGCACTTTCATTTTCTTTTATTTTTTTAGGAAGTTTGTTTCGCATAAATATGCCTCTAAAACTGGGAATTTGTAAAAATTTAATATATTTATTCAAATCATAATTGGTAAGAGATTTCAGAGGTATATGTTTTAGCAGTTTTTTGAATAGGGTTTCAAATACAAACCACGTCCGGTTTTATATGGTTTTAGATAGAGACCGCTTCCTTTTTGACCTACTGCTATAGACTCCACCGTTTTATTGTGTCTTTTATCTTCTTCTAATTTTTCTTTCGCAGATTTTGCATCATTCACAGCCTTTGCAATACCAGCAGCCCCTCCTCCAAGAGCACCTAAAGCCGACAAACCTAAATAATAATAAGTGGTAAAAATCCACCACTTTTTGGAATGGGTATTACTCTTCTCTTAGGTACTCTACCGCTGTTTTAATACCATCATGTAAACTTTTAAACTGTTTGCCCTTAATTCCTTTTCTAGCTTGAGAAATGGCTTGAGATAATGTTATTCCACGACCTATTGTTTTCTTTCTTTTTAGACCCATACCTAACTTTCTTTTAACTTTCATAGTGCCACTGACACCTAAGGCAGCCACTTTTTCTCCAAAACTAGCGTTCCTTGCTCTAACTTGTGCTATAGCCTTCTCAGATAGTAATTTATCAGCAACGTGTCTGCTTTTTACGTGTTTGATTGTGTATGAGCAATATCGTGCTCTTTACAAGCCTCGTCTAATAAATTTATTCCCTTGTCACCTCTTGATAATCTTTTTTCTAATTTGGTTTCAGGTCCACAAAAATTGTAACCAGGAATGTGTAGTTCAAAGGGTAATTTATTAATAAGAGTGTTTAGCAAACCAGATCCTCTTTGTTTGTCGTTCGATTTGTAAATAACACGTTTGTTGTGTGATTGAAACATTATATAGTTAAAGTCTTAACATAGAATGATTAGTTTTAGTTTGACAGTGAACTTAAGTACTTTTATATAATATGAGAGTTGAAAAGCAACCATACTCTGTAATAATTAAGAATCATGATACATCAACAAATATATTTAGAAAACAGTATCAAAAAAGATCCAAAAGGTTATAGTGCTAAAGACTTGGATAATTATATGGATATTCTAGCACGAACTAATGCATATCGTAGGAATAACAGTCCTGAGGAGCAAGTTCAAGGAAATGGTTCGCGTAAATATGTTACAATAATTGGACCATACTTACAAAAAAAAAGAATAACAAAAACAAGAGCTCTTAACCCAGCAGCCGAAAATCTAATTTCAGCATTTGCCAGTTCAGCATTCACCAGACGTAAAGCTCCATATAGAGTTCAAAGAAGCGCTCCGACAACACAAGGATCGGGTTTAACTCTAAAAGTTAATAAAAACAATATTAATTATGTATATTGGGATGATGTTAACGAGCTTGTTAACAGACTTCGTTTATTAGTGGCTTCAATGAATGCTGGTCATACCGGTCATAATAATGAAGTTATCTCTATTCTAGAAGAACTACGAGAGGCCAACGTCATCATATAAAAGAATTTATCTAAGGTTTCGATGCATTTACAAAATGACTAATGACAAATTTGGTCGTCATATTTCAAAACGGGACAAAATAACTGATATAGATATTAAAGACCTCGTCAGAAATGTTGAAAATGACGTAGCCAATAATATTTCAAAAAATTTAAACTACATTGAAAACAAAGTAGTTGAACACTTTAAATATGGATTGCAACAAAATCAACTGGGAATTTCGAATTTTGAAAAAGAGTTAAAGTTGCAAAATAAACGCTCCCTTGAAGTTTTCGAAAATATTAGCAATATAACGAAAAAACTAAACTTTTGTGAAGATCAAGTAACAACATTAGAGCAAAAATATAAACAGGAAGAAGAGTATGGTAAGGAAACTCTAGAAAATATCGACAAGAAAATATTAGATTCTGAAATAAAAGTAGGTGTCGTAGAGAAACAGATAAGTGGTATTGCTAGTTTACAACAAGAAACTCAGAAGGTATTTTTAAATTACAAACTAATATAAAGGATGTAATAAATATCGATGACATTCAAAAAAAGTTAACAAGTGATCTTATACCAAAATTTGAAAAATTTTCAAGTGCTGTTTATGATAGGATTTCAATGGAGGTGGAACATTTTAAAGATGTTCATGACGGAATGAACAAGAATACAAACAATATTGAAAGGGTTTTGAATTTACACTTAATAGTTCACAAAAAGAATTCTAGAATTAAAATCTATAGAACATTTAAATAAAGAAGAAATAGAAAATATTAAATCAACTTTACAAGAGAATAACAATATCTCATTAAAAATTTCAGACATTGAAAAAAAAGTTGCTGAAATGAGTACAGATGTAAATATGAATGCAATTATTAAAGATATTAAATCATTAGAAGAATTCGTTAAAAATGAAAATATAATTTTAAAAATGAATATTGAAAAAATAAACGAAATAATGGGATCAAAAATTAAGGAAGTGGTATTTTTCAACGCAAAAGAAAAAATTAAAGGCTTTAGAAAGGATGTTGAAAATTTAAATACAACGAAAGCAGATTTTCAGCAAGCTGATCCATGAAATTGTTCACAAAATTTTCGTTGACTATATTATTGATAGCTTCATCCAATTCAGAAAACTCACCCCTTGCTTGGTCAACTAGCACATCTAATTCTGCAATCTCACCCCTTGCTTGATCAACTACTACATTAGGTTCTTCTAATTCAACCTTTGCGGGAACCAGTAACAAATCTTGTATTACATTGATGCGACCAACTAATTTTGACATTTGACTAATTAAGGGTTTGGTTGACATTTTTTTTTACTTTTATATAAGACAATTAAATTAGATCCAGTTAAATATAAAATACTTTAAATGTATTTTGGTATTTAATGTACTACTGAATGAATGCATGTCTGCAAAATCGAGATATTTATACAAAAATATTTTGCTTAAAGATGTGAAAACTGGAATTTAATGCGCCCAGTCCACTTTTTATACTCGACTTGATTGACTCTGCAATTAACCAGTCGTTCCAATTTATTTTACTTTGTTTTTATTTATCGAGAAAAAGATTTTTGTTAGCTCTTGTTGAAACAAAGGACAGTTTTAAATATTTTTTAAGTTAGACATTTCACTTAAGTGGATGCAGCTTGTGACGCAAGTTGACGGTTAGTTAGTTAATTATAGCTGTTACACATACTGGTGAATAGAATACTAGGGCTTTCCTATGACACTTCATTTTTATCATACGATTTAAAATAAAATACCTATCGCATTTAGGAAGCAGTCCTTCTAAGAAAGAAAATTTCAATTGCTCCAATTTCAAGATAGCATAAGGGTGTTAAAAAAATAATAATATTTTGTGTTTAAAAATATTTTAAAAAATATCTATGCATTTTAATAGCCCAATGTTTAATCTTATGTGTCATTACTAGTAAATAATTAATTTGCTCTCGATTTAATTATTAAAACACCCATTATATAGATTGATTTAAGTAACGCCTAAGGCATCTAGGGCTTTCCTATGACTATTTTTTTCATACGATTTAAAACAAATAAAACACCCATCGCTTTAATATCGGTTTAAGTAACGCCTAAGGCATTTTTAAATTGTGTTACAGGTAGACGCTTCAGTCACTTAATTTATTATTTAAGGTCAGATAAAGTCATTAAATAATAATTGTGGTGATATAAGATTAAGGTAGGTCTTGGTTTTAATGAAGCAAGTGAACTTTTTTAAATCTAGACTTGCTCAACCTTCGTAGCGTATATTTTAATGACGTGTTTTCATTCATTTTATAGTCATTTAGCCATGTCTTGAACTTTTTAAAAATTGTTTTTAAGTATACGCTTCAGTTAATTTGTTATTTAAGGTCAAATAAACTGATTGAATGATAATTGCGGTAAAAAATATGTCAGGTCAAGTGGTTTTTTAATAAACCAACATTAACCAAGTGATTAGCTTACCATGACATTTTACCAGACTGTTTACGAGGGGAATACTAAATGAATAAAATATAAATAAAATAATTAAAATATTTACTTTATTTTGGGTTATACCACACATTCAGTTTTTTTGACATACTCTTCCGGATTGTAAGTTTCACAAGGATCTGAATCTCAAGAGGTGTCAATGAGAACTAAAGTGGACATAATGTTTTTTTTTTTATATTAAATGAGCTAATGGTTGTATTTATATCAACAATATAAAGTGTGGGGAATTTCAAAGATGCTCATCTATTCCACATAGGGATTCATAGTGGTTTAAGAAGTCCAGCTGTGGTAGGGGGATTTAGTTGTAGACATGGTAGGGGTTAGTTAAGGGGAGGTGTGGTAGGGGGGGTGTCTTTCTATTGCGCATGTGGATTTCATAGTGGCCTAAGAAGCCTAGGGGTTTCAAAGAGCTTCCCTCTACTGCGCAAGTGGATTTTATGGTGGTCTAAGAAGCCTAGGGTTTTCAAAGAGCTTCCCTCTACTGCGCATGTGCGGTTTCAACTGCCTATATCCTATCTACTTTTATCACGTATAGTATGTTGTAATTCTGTCATTCTATGTTTGTCAATAGGTCTTCGTGTTCTTTGCCAAATTTTTCTTTGCCTATTTTTGAATTTAATTAAGTCAAGTATGTCCTGTGGTAGTCTGTCTTCTTTGTGTTTGATTTTAATTTTTTGCCCAATTTGTCTGTGTAGTTCTTGCATATTTGTTCAGTTTAGTCACTTCTTGTTCTAGTGTTTGTATGTCATCAATGTTATTGTTTATTGTAATTTTGTCATTAAGTAATTGTCTGTATTGGTTCCAATTAACATTTTTCAATAAAATGGTCTCTGTCGGTGATCTGAAGTGATCTGAGTTTAATTCATTAAGAGCAGTCGCCTCGGACAAGCCCAGGATATTCTTATTTAAATAAGGTCTATGAAGGTAGGCGTTCCCCCGTTCAAAGGAATGTGAGTGGGCGTGTCCGAGGCGACAATTTGAATATTATTATCTAAAATAAAGTCGTAAATTAAATTACCGTGAGGGTTATTTAGATGATTGCGCCACAATTATGTCTTGCATTTAAATCACCAGCCATGAGTACCTGGCCATGATTGGCGAGAAATGATTCGATATCATTGTTTGTTAAGCGTGTGCGGGGTGAGGCGTATACCGCACTCATAACCACACCATGTCTCAGCTTGATTGATATATGCCCCACAGCAGTTATGTAATTGTCAATCTGCATATGAGTCTGTTTAATGAATATTGCAACCCCGCCGCACATTTCTGTCAGCTCTATAAATTTGATAGTTACGTATTTTTACCGAATCATTTTCCGTCAATTTAGTTTCGGTGACGCACATAACGTCGACCCGGTTTTTTGTTAAGAAGGATATCAACTCTCCCAGCTTGCTTTTCACGCCATTGGCGTTCCAAGATACTATTATCAATGATTTCACCATTAACGAAAGCTAAAAGTGTGGAAAGTTTGTGAAAACTGCATTAATTTGAACGGGATCTCCATTTCGTTAGGCAATAAAGTTATTGCGATTAATTCAGAGAAGAATCTTATGACCTCGTTCATATTAACGGTTTTCATCCCCTCAACTATACCTATGACGTCACTTACCGCAAATCCTGGTTGACTCGCACTGATTGCACTTTACACTGCACTAGCACTGGCGCGATGCTGTTGTTGTTGTGGCTGCGTGGGGTAGTGGACGGGATCGGGTGCGGCCGCACCACCTCTGGCTGGAAGACTGGGGAAGTTAAGGCTGTTTAGCGTTGGGGCACTTGCCCTGCCCGTCGTGTTGACCCCACTTGCCCTGGGATTGTTCTTTTCCCATGGATTTGTTGTCGGTTGTGGCGCTGGTACATACTGCGGAGTAGGTCTGGATTTTTGCTGGTTTTCTAGAAGTTTGCCAATTTTAAATATATGCACTGGACATTGCTGGTCATTGCCGGTATGTGCACCATTGCAGTTTGCACATTTTAGGACGTGTCCGGGGGCGCAGTCCTTGGTATAGTGGTTTTGGGCGCAGCGCATGCATTTGACCTCCCTCGCACAGTATGTAGTGGCATGTCTCCAAATTTGACATCTTTTGTATTGGATGATATTTGCAGGAGTTTTACGTTTTTCCCAAGTTATCGATGCATATGATAGGTGAGTAATTTCTTTTTGTACTTTGGCTAGGCTTACGTCACCTTTCACAAAAACCATAAAGAGTGGTTTAAACGGGTTTCTCAGTTGAAATACTTGTTTTACTGGCAATTGGTAGTCATCCTGCAGCTCTTGTTGTACTTCATCAGGGGTGGGTTTGTGATCCGGGCCCCTGATGATGTAAGCCTGAGTTTTATCGGTGGACTGAGCATAAGTGTGATATCTGTTCTGGTCATTGGCTTGGATTTCTCCGAGATACGCATTGTATTCATCGATGTCAAAGATTTTTAGAACAGTGGTGCGTTTAGACAATTCTGATCGAAATCCTTTTTTCACTATCTTTTCAATGTCCTTTCGCATATCGGCATATTTTTGTAAGCCTATTGGTATTCTTTCAAATATAATTGGAGGTACTGGAAAGCGTTTTTCTTTAATTTCTTTTTCTTTTGCAGGTTTGTGTATTGAGTATCGATAGTCACAATGTTGTCGCTTTTAACGAATTTTGGTGAGAATCTTGGAAGTAACTTATTTCGTTTTATTGTTTTTCGTGTGTATATTTTAGTGCTGGATTTGTAAGTTGATGGGACTTGTCTCGTGACGTTTCCTTTTTTTATATATTTTTCTTTTATTTCTTGTTGTTCTTTGTAGATCATTTTTGTTTTTTCTCTGTTATGCTGAGTGTAGTTGTTCATAAGGGTTTTTTTGATATCAACGTCAAATGGGTCCTGTGAATCCAAGTGTCCATTTAGAATGTCCATAGGTCTCATGTTGGTCATGGAGTGGATGGAGTTGTTGTAGCCAAGGATAGCGTAGGGCATTTGTTCTTTAATGTTGAGAGATTTCTTGTTTTCTCGGAGTATTCTGAGATGTTCGACGAGCGACGTATGGAAACGCTCAATCATCCCATTGGACTGTGGATTATCTGCAGTGGTATAGTGGATTGAGATTTTGTGCGTGTCCATAAATTCCTGCATAAGGCCATTCTTAAATTCTGTTCCACTGTCGGCAACTGACAGGTGAGGGACTCCATTGTGCGTAATAAAGATTAGGAGGACATTAAGAACGTTGATTGCATTTGAGCCTTCTATTGGGTATGCTTGCGCATACTTGGAGAATGCGTCGATGATTGTCAGGAACTTTTTGCTACCTGCTTGGAAGGTATCAAGATAAACAATTTCGAGTGGCTTGGTTGGTGTTGGGGTCAACATGAATTTAGGCCGTACGGGGTTTCTGTCGTATTTGTTAGTCTGACAGGTATCGCAAAAATATTTGTGTTTCCTATATCTTTCTTCAGGTTGGGCCAAAAAAATTTTTTTCGGATAACTTTTTCTGTTTCGTTGATGCCTCTGTTTTTGGTCTTGCCTTGATGGTAGCTTTGAACGATTTGCATTTATCTTTCTTCGGAATCTAGCAAGGTGTTACATTTTACCAGGTCAAATGCCGAGTTTTTAAATATCTCTCGGATTGTATTGCAAAAGACTGTGGACAATTCGTCATTTTCGAAAAGTATGGCATATTTTTTTTTTGGTTCTATATATTCCTTAAAGAAGTTGATTATATCATTCCTTAGATTGTTTTTCCCTAGTTGAACGTGGAGTCGGTCTCTGTGGACAAATATTTCTTCCTTGATTGGCTTCGCTGGATTATAGTTTACGGTTTTGGGAATGAGTTGGTTGTTATAATAGTTGAGCGGCTTCTCGCTGATGGGAACTCCCAGTATAGGATCTTCTTGTGTTGTGTATCGTGTTTCGTCGTCGTCTTTGTTTTCATTGATTTAGTCTTCCCGGTTTTCTCTTTTCTGTCTCCTCCAAGGAACTCGATAATTGAATTAAGTTCGTCTTCAAGTGTCGCTTTGGGGTCGTAGTTCGTCGATGCGGGGTTGTTGTAAATATATGTTTCATCGTTTAGAGCTTTTTCTGTTTTGTCGGAGATTTCCTTTGTATGAATTTCGATTCTGGAAAGTGCGTCGGCGTTAGTGTTTGCTTTTCCCTTTTTAAACTTTGTAGTCAAATTCCTCTAATTTTAGACGCCATCTGACCAGTTTGGAATTGGGGTCCTTAAGTGAAAATAACCACTGAAGTGGGCGATGGTCTGAGAGGATTATGAACTTTCGTCCAAATAGGTAAGGCCTAAAATATTTAGTAGCCCAGACTATGACTAGCATTTCTTTCTCGATGATCGAATATTTTAGTTCAGTTTCGTTCAAAGTTCTGGATGCGTAGGCTATTGGTTTATCGTTTCCAATGGGGCCTTGTGAAAGCACTGCACCAACTGCAGAATTACTTGAATCAGTCGTTAGGTTGAATTTTTTTGCGAGGTATGGATATTGCAAGAGTGGTTGTTAAGAGATTTTGGCAGATCTTGATGCAGTTAAGAAATTCTGGGGTATGTTAGATCTTAACATCTTTCTTGAGACACGATGTTAAGGGTTTTGTTATCTTAGCGAAGTATTTGATGAATTTTCGGTAATAGCCGAGGAGGCCGAGAAATCCTCTGATTTTTTTTGCTGTCCGTGGTATAGGATAGTCCATAATGACTTTGATTTTGCTGGGGTTTCTCTTAGGTGCTGGAATATTTTTGCCAGGTTAACTAGATGTTTCTGTAGGAATGTACTGAAGACAATGATGCCGTCCATGTAAACATGGCAAATTTTTCCTTATAATCTTTTTAAAACATTGTCCATCACTCGTTGAAACGTAGCTGGTGCGTTCTTTTATCCGAAAAACATCCTTAAATATTCATATTGGCCATTTTCTACGTTAAAGGCGGTTTTTTAAATACCTACTGCTGCCATTTCGATCTGATCAAATCCGCTGGCCAGGCCCAGGGTCGTGAAGTACTAGCATCTGCCGAGTTTGTCAAGGATGTCGCTAATGTTCGGGATGGGATATCTGTCGTCGATAGTTTTTTCATTCACTTTCGTGTAGTTCACTACTATTCGCCATTTAATTTTTCCAGATGCATCGGGTTTTTTCGGGACGACCCAAATAGGAGATGGCTTGGCCTGATGATACCTTGGTCTAGCATTGATGAAATTTGATTCTTCACTTCTTCTTTATCGATATGAGTGTATGACTGTATGACTTTGTGAAGACTGGGGTTTCATCTGTTGTTCTTATATGATGTATAATCTGATTTGTAAAAGTTAAATAGTGCTCTGGATCGTGGAAGATATGTGCGTATGTTTTGCATAATCTTTCTATGGACTTCTCTTCTTCTGAATTGAGATGATCAGTCTGGATTGGTGGACCTTCTTTAATTTCTGGTTGTTCCTAATGCATGATATATGCAGTGTGGAGATTAAATTGTCTTAGGTCGATCTGACTGCTCTTTACGGGCTCTGTTAGAGCAATTTAGAGTTGGTCGTCAGTCTCATTGATTAATTCCGTCCAAGCGAGTTCGTTGCATGCTAAAGTTAGGGTTTTCCTTAGGATGGCTCCCTGAAGTTTTTGCCTTGGTAGTGTAATTGTGCGTTGAGCCTCTTTGACCGGGAGTCGGACTTTGGTTATTGTATGCGGTTCCAGATGGATAGAGTAGAATTGGGTCTCGTTGGTTTCATAGTATTTTATAGGGAGAACTGAATGTTCTGTAATAAGCTTTGAGTCGGGTAGGTCTAGTTTGGCTCTAAGGAGTTCGAGGTTATCAAGGCTATTAAGACCTTCGAATGTTTGATGAAATTTAAAGAGGTAGAATTTAAGGTTATGATGTGAGTTAAATTCGGGAGAAATAGGAATTTCGGCGCAATAATGTTGCTGTTGAATGTTTCCCTTGTAGTATTTGAATCCTATTTCTGGATTAAGGAAATACTTAGTAGCTCCGGTATCGATAAGGAGTTAAAGGGGTGGATTGGAGATGGATATGTAAGGTATTCTTTTTTATCGGTATAATTGTGTAGTTCAACTATGTTTCTTCGTTTGCTCCTGGGTTTTCGTAAATATTTGCTTCCTCGCTTTCATTCTGGAGTTCTTCTTCTTGTTGATGGAAGTAGTCGAAGTTATCGTTGGTGTACCCATAAGCTTCATATTCTAAGGATTCATCTTGTTGCTCTATGTTGAAGAGTTCTTCAAATGTAAACTTAGAGGTGGTTTGTTGTGGTGGCCTCAGGTTTGGTGCTCTGTTTTGAGAGACGGCTCTTGACGTGGTACTCATAGACGTTGGCTTTGGTAGTTGAGATGGTCCTTGGCCGCTGTTCCAGACCTTGGGTCTATAGGCAAGTTGGCTGGGTTGTGTAACCTGTCAAAATCTTATTGGTTATTCTTGACCAGATGGCGAAGGAATTAAATAAAACTAATAAAAAAAAAATTTGAAATTGCTACCTTAAGGGCATACATTTTTATTTAATTATTGTGTAGTAATACAACAAATACAATATACCGTATTTACAATCTTTTTAATTTTCAATCAATGTAAAAGTTACTTTGGTTTTGACGTTCTCTCCTGTGTTTCATCGATGTCCCTCGGTTACCTCTTTCGTTATTCTACGATTGAGGCAATAAACATTCCTATTTCTTCAGTTCCCTGTCTTGGTTGGGGTTAACTAATTGTTTGGAGTCCTGCGAGACGACTGGTAGAGGTGTTGGCCTGAGTTTATCTACAATAAACAACGGTTTTGAACACTGGTGTTGCGAAAAGGGGTTATGTTTTGTAAACATAGCGACAATTGGTTCGGTTATTCTAATATTTAGGGTGCGATGGACCTACCTTTCTCTGCTAGTACCTCGTCTGTGTTTGTCGTATTGCACCAGGCTCCATTGGATATCGCAATTTTGGTTTCTCTCGGGTCTTGTTTTGATTTTTCTCAATTATGAAATATCGCCGCGGAACCGCGTGTAAACTTTTAAATAACTACGCATGCGGTCATATTGCCAATGTCCCCAATTAACTCAAAAGTTACTAGCTGGAAACTGCTGAATATCTCTTAAAATTATCAGTGAAATTCCGAATAAAAATCGGAATAAGTCATTTCTAAAATTTAGGGATGTTATTCACCCAAAACCTCATTTAACTTCGTCTTAATTTGTGCATTTTATTTCCATTGGTCCAGCCAGAGCGGAAGTCCGTTTTTTCGTTGCGCCCTGTTGCCAAGGTTACTTTGGATTTGTCCCTAACGACATTTCCTAGTTGACAGCCACAGAAAATGTGATGCATTGTTTCTGTATTGAATGATTATATATTTTAAATATCATAATTTTTATAATGCTTCACGGGTATACTTAGTATTTCCCGTTCACACGTGCGTGAGTTGTTTAATAACTTGTTCTTCTGGGAATGGAGATTTTTATTCGGGGTGTGACGTCATCGTCGTTGTATATCTTGGGATGCAGGGTTGACGACGGCAACCTTGGAGGAGAGAGAAGGACGACGTAAGTTGCGCTAAGTAGTGTTTTGACGCTCAAGCGTGGAAATCGGCTATAAATAGCGCGATTTCGCAAGGAACGATCAGTCGGTGCAGAACCATAAGACAGTAAACAAGTAAAAGTATTGTTGAGCATTTGTTCCGGTTTTTAAAATCTGCATAAGTCTTTTCTTTGGACGAACGTCACCAAGCGAGTTGCCAGTCGATCTTGGAGATTCCGAGACCTGGGTGTACCAAGTTGGTACACGTTGAACCTGAAGTTAAAAGCAAGGTGTGCTGAAGGAGGCACCGGTGGAGGACGCCGTAGTCGAGCCCGAAACTGCAAGGAGGCAGTGGCTCCTAACCATCTTAGAAGTTTGTACCTGGAATACGGGCAGGCTTTGCACGCACCTAGGGGAAAGAGTCCGCTTACGATCTTCGGAGGAGGGCCAATCGTTCAAGCACCTTTGCCACCTAGAGGAATAATTTGGAGAAGAAGTACGACGAGAACTGGACATTGCCGACGTTGCCGACTTTGGACATCCAGTGCCATAACTGCTGCGACTGACGCCATCACCAGAGAGGAGACTACGAGTGTTTACCACCTGGGCATAACCTGCACCAGGTCGGCAAGAAGAGGAAACCTATTGGCGAAATAATTTTAAGGCGAAGTACGACAAGAACTGGTCATAGCCGACGTTGCCAACCTTGGCCGAACTGTGCCACAACTGCTGCGACCAACGCCATCACCAGGGAAGCGTGTACGAGTGTTTACCACCTGGGCATAACCTGCACCAGGTCGGCAAAGTGAGAGAGCCACGTGGCAACGTGTAAAAACTGCGAATTAGTGAAGAATCAGCGACGCCGAGAGCTGAACGACGAGGCCAGGCCTCTAGCAGCTAGTGCCAGAGCCTAGAGAACGAATACGAATACCCACCGCCTGGGCATACCTTGCCCCAGGTCGGCGAAGACGAAGCCAAGTGTGGCAAACCGAAAAATGAGTGAAGACAAAGATTTAAATAGCGAAACTCCCCCAGCCCTGACGGCTGTGGGCGAAGAAAACCCGTACATGCTCGTTACTACCGAGGCCGACATCAGGAAGGGTCCTGGGTCGACTTCAAACTGCCCTACACAGACCGCCGCCCCTGAGAAAATGGTTGGAGCTAGCCGTGGTGCTTCCAGGGATATGCCCCTCGAAGGAGGAAGCGAAGGCGAACTGTGCCAGGACAGTAGGTGCAAGAGAGACGGTAGGAAGCCTTCCTCAAGTTTGGGTTCGCCATTTTGTTGTGAGACTGTCTTCAACCAACCGCCCAAGGGTGTAAAAGTGTTCTGTAGAAGCCTAGCTTCTCTGTGAGATTTGTTCAACTACTAGCATGGAATTTGTCTAGCAGTATCCTTTTGGGGAGTTTATTCTTCAGAGAAGAGCGGATAAGCCGTAGATGTTGTTTTGGTATTGTATGCTGTATTATGGCTTCCTGCACCCTCGTGGGATTATCAAGCTTCTGAAGTCGCTTTACTGTGCCCCGTTTAAGATCGACAGGTTAGTTTATTTATTTAAGTATTTCCTTTTGCTGTTCCATATACGGTTAGTCAAATTAAGCATTGCATGATGTCTAAGTTCCCTTTTTTTCCAGGGGCAAGAAGTGAGTAGGACTATTTAAGTCGAAACTCACCAAGAAAACCAAGTGGCCACGTGAGCCGGTTAATATCTTAACCTCTGGCCGTTTCCCCTTCAACTTCCGGCCTACCGGATGTGAATGCTGGAACCAGCACTCCGTGTTGGGTAGGTGGACGCCCTGCTGTCCATCCAGGCTCCCTATAACCAGGCGTGATTGCTGGAACCAACACGCTTTGCCCACAGGTTTTTTTTATTATTGCATTTTTTTGTTTTACATTTTTTGCATTTTGGGTGCTAATCCGCCTATGTAAAGTATAATTATTTTAAGTAATGATAGTAGATATGCGTCGGTTGGGTATGTTCGTTAGCGGCGACAAGCCTAATTGAAATTTCTCTTTCTGCAGGATTTAAAATTAAAAACTATTATTAGTTTTAATTAATTAATATTGAATGTCTTTTTCGGGTTAACTATGAATTAAAGTTTTCTTTATTTTAGACATATATTAAAATTTAAAATTAAAAACCATTATTAGTTTTAATTAATTGATATTGAATGTCTTTTTCGGGTTAACTATGAATTAAAGTTTTCTTTATTTTAGACATATATTAAAATTTTCTTTACTTTTAAATATAAACAAAAATTTTCTTTACTCTAGATATAAGCAACATGATTGCTAGGGGATAGCTAGTGAGTAGTCTGGAATCTACTTATTTATGAGAGTGTAAAAACTTGTTTTCTTGGGTACCTGATAATTTCGGTGTGGCGCTCGCTCGTAAGTAGTAAACGCGTAGAGTTTCTGAAGCAAGAGTGAGTTAATGTTTTTTTTTATTGATTCAATTGTTTTTATTTGAAGATTTGAACGAAAAGTTGCTCATTCAGAGGTTCCATAACCTCTAATCTTTTTCTCTTACTACTCCGAGAAGCATCATTTTAATGTATATGGTATCTGAAACAAGAATGAGTTATTTTTGAATCGATTCAATTGTTTTATTTGTAAGTTCAACTAGAAATTACTCATTCAGAGGTTCGATACCCTCTAATAACGAGTGATTATTAATTATTTTGCTCAAGGGCGGCTGTGACCCAGTATACATAGTGTAGCAGTAGCGCGTAGATTAAATCATAGGGCGAATTTGCAAGAAAGCAGCGTTGTCACGTTGAAAACCTAAAATAATGTTTTTTGACGGTATGTAATATAAAATCCTGAGCTATCTTACTTTGAAAGCCTACTTTATATGGCCGCCTCCTACTTCTAGACACCTTCTGATGTTTCTTCTTACCTTCAGAGACACATTAACCAATACGTTTGGAGAATTATTAATTTCGGCAATTTTTTCTGAAATCCTTCGTTTAAGATCATTTATATCCTCAATTGGTGTTCGATAAATGGAGTTTTTTATAAAAGGCCACAAGAAGAAATCGCAGGGTGTTAAATCGCAGGAACGAGGTGGCCATATTTGTTGCGTATTTCGGCTTATAACTAACTCTGTTTTCAAAAAATTCACTTAAAAAATTTTAATTTTCTCTGGTTACATGAGGTGTAGCGCCATCTTGTTGGAAGTAACCTTCCCGCAATTCATCATCGTGAAGCTCATTAATAAATGTTGTCAGAATTTCGATCCGATATCTCTCAGCTGTAATTGTGCCATCAAAGTAAATTGGGCCTACTATTCTTCTAGAACTAATTGCTGCCCACACACCAACTTTTTGAGGATGAAGAGGTCTTTCTACAAAAACATGCGGATTTTGCGTATTCCACATTCGCATATTTTGTGAATTAACAGCCTGATAAATAAAAATAGGCCTCATCGGTAAAAAATGTTTTTTCAAAAGCACCACTATTTTCTTCTTGAAAATTGTTTAAAAACCATTCACAAAAATTAAGTCTTTGGGGAACGTCATTGGGAAGGAGTTCATGAATAGCCGTAACACGATAAGGGTATAGATGCAGATCCTTTTTCAAAAGTGTTTGACATGTACTGTAGCATAAATCCGTTTGCTAAATTTGTTGAGATAAATGCCTAATAGAAGTTGAAGGATTATTTTCCATAATTTGTCGCGCTTCTTTAATTACCTCATTCGATCGTTTCGTTGGTCTTCCAGCCCCTTTTTTATGTTGAACAGAACCAGTCTGACGAAATTTATCAATTACGTATTGTGACCCAGTACGAAAATTATGAAAGGTCACCGCAACATCAGGAAACTCGGTTCGAAATTCATCAAAGCAGTCATGCATAGAGTAATTCCACACACCGCCTATTTTGTTTCCATTTCTAAAAAAACTTTCAACAATAAAAATTTTGTGTGCTTCACTAAACATTTTTACTGTAGAACTTTCAATCCGGCAACAAAGCTTCACCAAAACTTGATACGCTGAAAAATAAAAAAAAAATAAAAAATAAAATCATATCCTGCAAATAGCACTTTATAATAGACAAAAGACGACTCCCCGGAGAAATATTAGTTAAAGCAATAGTAACCTACCTTCAAATAACTGCAAAAATTACAAAATTTCTCCAATTTTTAAACTTTACAAATACACAAATTCAAATAAGACGTAAATGTCATAAAACAATCATGTCATCTTATCTACGCAGTACGGCCATGATGCTTTTAAAATGCATGGCCTCCCTTGAGCAAAATAATTAAAAATCACTCGTTATCTTTCTCTTACTACTCCGAGAAGCAACACTGTTTTAAAATATTAAGCGCACTGTCCATGTATATTTTTCTTTTGGGTTAATTAAGGCCAGTCGACTATATGTAACTGGATGTGAACAAAACATGATCATGTCTTGGTGAGCCAGGTAAATGCGGAACTCCCACCTTTAGTAATTTATTACTAGACTGCGTCTTGATACCCTTGTTGCTCAGTTAACTTAATAAGTACCATTATTTTAATTTCAACAATTTTTAATTCTGATATTTCACACTGTATATGGGGATGAAATAGGGTCAGCTCATTGGGTTCTCCTGATTTAATTGTTATTATGTAAATTGGGTTCCCTTGATTTAATTGTCATTACGTAAATTTAGGGGTTAAATAGGATTCCTCGTGATCGACCCAACCTCATTAACACGTTCACTGCCCAAGCCAATTGGGATGTTTCCCGCGCACGCCCAGCTGTAGAAAAGGTGATTGAGGCATTGACGGTAATTAACGTCATGGGCTTCCGGTGGCTAATAATTATTAATTACATTTTTTTAGTTTAGTAAAAATGTGTATTTAATGAATAAAAGGACTATCTACATTGTGTCAAGGGCTTCATAACAAAGGGGCGTATCAACAAAATTGATATTATTCAAGAACTTAAATAAAATAATTGAAATGTTTTCTGTTATTACAGAAAGGCTACCAAAAACTCTACCTTACCTAACCTTACCTAACCTAACACCAAAAATCCATTTTACCAAAAATTAAAGATACGCCCCTATGTTATGACGCCTTGACGATACGCCCCTCTGTTATGAAGCCCAGTGTATTCAATAAAACGCAGTTTTAATTCAAATTTTACTGAACAAAAATAACATAACTAATAAAATAGTATTACAGGGTAAGAATAATATTTACATGTGTAGATGTATAGCCTTTATTGAGTTTTATTTTTGTGAAAAATCGGAAAGCACTCTAGACATAATGCAGGCTGCCCCATGCATGTTGAACAAAAGTAGATAGTGTCTTTGCGTTTTCCATTCATATAGCAATATTTACATCGCTTTTGTTTTGATTTTCTTTGGCCATCCACCTTCATAGGTTGTGGATAATGTAAAGAAATATTTTCATTACCGTCCTGTGGATCTTCTCTGACATTTTTTTTGTGGGACAATAAGTACTCAATAATTTTCAGTCTGTAATCATATAAAGAAAGTTTATTTTGAGCAAATTTACAATGCAGTAGGTATGAGTTCAATAGGATTAGTTGAAAAATATGAATTCCTATTTTCTGGTTCCATCTCAACGTTTTTCTTTCACAAGGATAATATGATAACAACTGATCAATCATGTCTACGCCGCTCATAAACTTGTTATATTCCAAAATTGATTTCGGTTTTGTGATCAATTGGCCCCTTTTATTAGTAGCCTCCAAAAGTTCCCCCTTGTGTTCTGTAGAAATCATAATAATGTCTCTCTTATCTTTCCATTTTTGAATGCTTATGTTGTTTGCACATTTAGACTTAAGTTCACCTTTTTTAAGTTTTGCATCTAATAATTCTTTAGGGATCCCTTTTCGATTCTTTCTCAAGGTGCCGGTTACATAAGTATTTTTTTGCAGTAGCCCATTTGCTAACTGGATACTTGTATAGAAATTATCCATATATATAGCGTGTCCCTTGTCCAGTTTATTTTCCATTAATTTATACACAACACTTGAAGTATGCCCCATTCCACCAATATCCGAATCTTGCGCTCCTGCATAAATTAACATTTTTTGCACCATTCCATTTGGCTCGCAAAGCATATAGAGTTTCACGCCATATTTATGGCGTTTATTTTTTATGTACTGCCGGAAGAGTAAACGGCCTCTCCATAATACCATTGACTCATCAATACTTAAATTTTTCTCGGGATAATATATTTCCTCCATACGATTGTTAAAATAATCTAAAAGTGGACGTATTTTATAAAGGCGATCTGTCTGCGAGGTATCTGCGTCATTTGGAGCAAAATGCAAACATCGCAGAAGAATTTGAAATCTGTTTCGGGACATAAACTGACGAAACACCGGAATATTAAAAAGGTAATGTGTTTTCCAATAATCTTCTATTCTTGAAAGTCTTATTGTGCCTGTGTGATATAACAATCCTAGAAAAACTTTAAATTCATCTGTGGAAACTGCCTTCCAGCGAGTTATGCGAGATTGTTCTTCAGCACCCAATAGAAAGATTTCTTCTGCGTACTTATTGCTTTCTGTAATTACCAAGTCATAGAACTGATCTGTAGCTACAAGGTTGAAATATTCCGAAGGCTCGTTGATGTCAGCAACATTTGGAGGAATTGCAGATCCTGTAAAATTAATATTTTTCAAGTCGGATACAAAATCCACCCACTGATATTGATCTTCAGATTTATCGGCTACTACGTTACTAGGCTCTGGGTATTCCTCATCTGCCTCTGGCTCATAATCTATGTCAGAGTTATCGCAGAGATCATCGTCACTCTCAGGTAGATAATCACCATCTGAGAGTTCTCCAGAAAACGCAAGCTCCATTGCTTCTTCTGACGTATACATTTTCTTCTTCACATATCTGTAAAAGAATATACTGACAACAACGTATATAACCTAATTACATATTACAATATTTTGGTTTTGTAGCCAGTTGGCAGTAGTGGCGGAACTTTCAATTTTGAGCGCCCCAGAAAAAATGTAATTGAAGGCTCCTTGATTTTTGCCCCCCCCCCCCCCCCCCCCAGCAAAATTATTCAATTTAAGGGCCCCTTGAAAATAAAAAATTAAGCGCCATACATTTTTTTATATGTTTTTATTAGGTATATCAAATAACAAACGGCGATTTTTAGCATTAGCAAAGTTTCATATGCTCTCGTTATTGTTAGAGAAAAAATAGTGCAGTTTCTCAAATAAATGGCCCCTCAAGTCTCCGGACCACCCCGCACAGCTCCCTTTTGCTGTATGGTAGTTCCGCCACTGATTGGGACACTAAATACTTATTTATTTATCAGAAATTGCAACGTGAATACATAAAAACCTTAAACTAGCAATTTATGTATTGTTTCGTAAACATAACCTCAAAAAGGATAAATTTAAAAACTTTTAAAAAAATTAATAAAAACGAATTATTATGAAACAAAATACATTATTACAAAATAGATCCACATAATTACTAAATATTACCTTTTTGGTCTATTTTTCAATGGAGAACAAGGTCGTTTTGAGGTACTAGGCTTATCCATTTTAGTACATGCAGCGCAAAAACCAAACTCATACTAACAATATTTGAGGTTCTTACTAGTGGCCCACATCGCACAGAATTGAATAACCCCCACGCCCAATTTTAAAATACAGATTTAAGTTAGTAGTGCAAATGACGTACCGTAACGTCATGGGCTAGGGGCGTTCCTCCTATATGACGTTATGTAACGTCATGGGCAGTGAACGTGTTAACTTCTACTTCTTCCACATCTATATAACTTTGAGGTTGACTAGCTATATCGCGATCAAGTCACCCTAATTTTTCTCTATCCTCTTTTCATGCTTATACTAAATAAAAGGGTACCCATTTGTCAATTCAATAACGTTGTTTTTTTTTCTTCTTCCCACAAGTTGTTGGTAGGTACGCAGACCACAGTGGGCAAGATAATTCGTGGTTATTATCTTCGCCCTAATTTATAACAACTAGACTACAGGGCGTGGTACAACCTAACCACGTAGCGCCTTACCGGTAATTAATCTTTTTCCTATTTTTTTTTGTTTTGACCCCAACCCTTCTCCACTGAAAGCTAGCGGCTACCACTGCTACCTGTTGCTGATTTATTGTGGCTGCTGTGTTGGTGTACAAACTTGTGGGGTGTTGTACGAAATTGGTAGTTTGTTAATAAGTAAAGTTAGGCGGCCATAGTTGGAATCTTGGCGGTTGAACAAAGGGTCTTGGTCTGAATGGTTGTGTCGAGGTTAAGTTTTGTTATGACTGAGGCCTAAAAGCTTGGGGATACCAGGGTGAAGGTTGCTGTTGTTGGAAGGGTTGTCTTGATCCCTTGATCCAAATATTTGCCAATGGGGGGGGGGGGGGGGTGCGAAAGTTTGGGCAGGTGTTAGTGGTCGCTGTGGCTGATGGGCGGTTTTGTTTATGAATGGCTGAGGGATGGTTGCTGTCCCTTTCTAGAGGTATTTAATGTTGTTTTCTTCCTAAATTAATTGTATGGCTCTAGCGAGATTTGGGGGTCTCATGGCTCTGATGGTGGATCCCAACGGTTCTCTTAGTCCTGCTAGGAAGCTGGTAAGGGCTTGTTGTTGGAAGAATTCCTTTTTGCTTTTTTTCTATTGCGTCTTCTTGGGTGTGGAGTTCGACGTAGTTTAAAATTGTATTTAAGAGTCCCACGACCTTTTCGTACAACTGTTGTGGAGCTTCGTTGGAACCTTGACGTAAGTTGACTAGGTCCCGTGTGAGTGAGTTTTCGTTCCGTTGGTCTGCAAAGTTCTGGATAAGTACGTCTTTAATGGGGGGCCACTCGGTACATCCGTAGATTGAAACGACTTCCTTTAAGCTGGCTAATTATACCTTGCACTATTAGATAGTTTTGAAAACATCTAGGATCGGCGGCATTTCAGAAGTGGTTTAGCAGTAGGGTCGTGACATTGATGAAATTGTAAAGCTCGTTTGGATTGCCATCATATTTCGGGATAAGGCTGAGGTTTTTTACATCAGATTCTGGTGTGGTTGACATGTTTCCAGGCTTTGTGGTTTTTTCTTTTGGGGAGGTGATTTGGGTTGTTGGGTTGCTGATATCAAGGACACTAAGCGCTGAAAGTAAATCAGACTCAAAAGACATTGGTTGCTTACACTGTAATTGGGATGATGCTTAAAAGCATAATCAGTTTTCTTTATTCTTAAAAATTTTGTTTCACTAAAAACAACGTACGCTGCACTAAATCTTCTAACGGTGAACCGTTTTGGTTTCCCGGGAAGGTAAGTTCTGGATAGTTGATAAACGATAAAGACCGGCGAGGATCTGTATATAGACTCTTTCACTATCCTACCGACTGCGCCAATTAAGAGTTTAAGACGTCGCTGATACTTTTTCAAAAGATTTATTTACTATAAACACTAGGTACAACTCGTCCAAGCTAGCGTGATATATGAAAATTTTGCCGAGTGCGTACAAACCAGAAAAAGAACGCATTCGGAGGAAAAGAGAGGCATGATGCGCACGACCGATCGGTGCCCGTGCTTCTTTGATAGTACAGGCCGGTGAAAAATGTATGTTGTGTGTTGGATTTATTTTAAGTTAGTTATCATTATCAAATATCAATTATTATTAAAGAATCATAGGGATGTCATGGTTGTAATTTAGGAACTTAACTTAAAATTATTTTATAGGTATCGAGCCTAAGTTACTGAAAAATACTATGTAGGTAGTTTATTTAAATTATAAAAAAACTAGATAACGTCTTATAAGTATATATCTACAAAAAGTCTAACGGGTAAAATCGACATAAAAACTTTTTTCAACTTATATTATTACATCAGGTCTACCTTCTATAAAATTATAACTGAAATAATTAGGTAATTAGTAGGTAAAACACTTAAGGAAAACAATAATTTTCGATTTTCACTATATTTTAATAAATAAACACATTGTTTATTTATTAAAATATAGTGAAAATCGAAAATTATTGTTTTCCTTAAGTGTTTTGAACATGGATTTTCATCAAGTAAAGGCCTCATCAATCGTGTTTTTAATTAGTAGGTACTTACATAATATTTATTATAAAATTCTGACCAAATAATAGGTAGTATCTAGATACATATTTAGCAAATCGCAGTTGCAGGTAACTAACTGAGTGGTAAATTATGCAGAGAAATATTTTTTTTAAATTGTTGTCGAGATTATTGTATTATCTCTAAAGCGGCTCAAATCCTGAAAGTTCGTCTTCTGAGTCCGAACTGCTAGTTTCGCTGGTAATATCACTATCACTATCTAAACGTACATTTATTATCAGATCATCGACGATTGAATCCAAAGACGGTTCATTTTCCATAAAGTAGTGTTCAAATTTAATAGCATGTTTACATCGCTTTTGCCACTCTTCTTTCGAAAATGTAGAAAAGAAATCCTTGCATAATTGGTCCACATACTTAAAATTAAAATTCACATTCTTCTCGGCTACATATTTTTTTAATGCTGCCTGTACTAATTCAATGAGGATTAAATCAGGATGATATGGAGGAAGCCTTAAGACGGAGTGACCTGCATCAGCCATAATTTTATCTATTTCATAAACTTTATATTTTGGTTTATGAGCTTTTACTAAGCTATACAGCTCTGCTTTCAGCAATTCGTCTGATAATGGAATATTTCGTTCTCTTAGCTATTTCTTCATTTCATCTTTTCTAGACCCCATAGTTGGAAATTTTTTAATTTGGACACTGGTATGGTGCATTCTCTATAACCAGTACGCTATTTACCGGTAAGTTGGGTATAAGTTTTACTTGTAGCCATTTTTTGTAATTGCTGTAGTTCATTTGTGAGTGGTAGTCTCCGGATGGTTCCAGATTTGAATTTCAAAAGTGCATTCTCAATAAACCCCATCACACCGCCGGCATGTACAATGATCATCCTCTGTCCTTTCGAAACTGGCTTATGAAATCCTTCTTTGGTGTTGTCACTCCATCTTCTATCTTGAGTGTGGGTGAAATGAATATATTATGTTTCATCCATATAAATTATAGGGCGGTTTTGATGCCTATATTTTTTAATATTTCTTAGAAAATTTCTTCTAAGGGCCTGTATATCGGATTTTTCCATCAAAATTTTTCTGTTATTTCTGGTTTTTCTCCAACGAAACCCGATTTTATGGATTACTTTTCTTAAGGTTTCATGTCCTCCTGCATATCCAGTGTCTTGCACAAATTTGCTATGAATTCGTCGCAAAGTTGGAACCTTTTTTTCGGTTATGTACTGATTTATTATAAGCCGGCGAAGTATCCCACTATCACAGTCGTCGAATTGGCTTTTTGGTGCATTTCTTGTCCTTTTTTTGTTTGGCGTCGAAATTGAAGCTTATGCCCCTTTTTCGACGTTTTTCATTTCTCGGGAAATTCTTCGTACGGTGGCCAAGCTTACTCCAGTCGCTAATACAACACAGTCCTAAACTTTATTAAATTCTTTAATAGGCCCGTTTTATGCTGCTTTTCGCTGCATAAAAAAAATAATATTGGCTATTATCTCTCTAGCCTACCCTGACAAAATTATCAATTTTGACTTAAAATCCACTATCTATGGTTTTGAATATTTTTCCCCGACTGTACAGTTCTTTACTCTACGAAAGTCTGGATAAATATGACAAATTTGGTCGGTAGCCACGGCGCATCGAATGGGCGGCACATATTTGAAATTCTCATATATTACGCTAGCTTGGACGAGTTGTATATCAATAATTTCGTGTTAACTATAAAGTTACAACTAATTTATAACGTTTTACAACATTCTATTTATATATAAATTACTGTTAGTATTGCATTTATTAAACTAGGACGCTGATTTGCATAGTTGCAGGTTCATCAAACCGTAATTGCTCGGATGGTACTTTGAGGTTATTTTAGTTTTGTTTTCAAATATTTATATTATTTTCAATACGTTCGGCATCTTCCTGGTCTAAATTTCTTGTAATACTTTTGATAACTGTGCCTAAGGCATTTATTAGGGCTCACTTCTCGCGATATTTAGTTGGCAGGATTTGAGTTAATCTTTCATTCATTTTTTTGTCTGATAGTATTAATAGTAATATGAGCGTCATGAAATTCCCTTTTGTAGTTGGTTCTGTTATTTAGATTTTCTCTAAGTACTTTGTATTTCTTATTTAATTCAGAAAAGTCCTTAATTAAGTTCGTCATTACAAGAATTTGAATAAAAGTGCAGTGATTTGTTGCTTTTTGGGCATTACCTATTTTATATAAGGAAGCATTCCTGGATTATTATTTAAGTTGTGGCATTTGGGGTTGTCTTTGTGGACGAAGGTCCATCTGTAACAAAAGGCTTTTAAATTCCTTTGTATGTACAATTTCTATTCTATTAAATCAGGAGTTATATTGACTACATTCTAAAAATTAGATTAAGTCGCACCTAGATGACAAAACATCCGTATGGGCAAATACATAATTTTAATTACTGAATTTCCAATTTTTTTTCAGTTTCCTAAATCTTCAGCCGATTGGAAGAATATTTCGTTACATTTTTAAGAGAAATGGAATTTTCCACATTGCTTAGGAGCTGTAGACGGAAAACACGTACAAATTACAGCGCCCCCAGGAAGTGGATCATATTATTTTAATTATAAAAAAACTTTCAGTATTGTTTTAATGGCAATTGCAAATGCTAACTATGAGTTCATATACTGTGATGTTGGAACTAACGGACGAGTATCTGATGAGGGACTCATTGAAAATACCAAATTTATGAAGAATTTAGTAGCAAATAAACTAAATTTACCAATTCCAGAAGTAGTGATAACAGGTGAACCTCCTTTAAGTTATATTTTTGTTGGAGACGAAGCATTTGCAATGAGGTATGACTTTTTAAAACCATATAATCAGAGAGAGCTTGACCATCAAAAAATAATATTTAACTACCGTTTCTCTAGAGCTAGACGCATAATAGAAAATACTTTTGGAATTCTGGCTAATCGATTTCGAGTATTCCATTCATGTATTAATTTAAAAGTTGCTTATATTGACAAAGTTGTTTTGGCATGTTGGCATGTTTCTAAGGAAAAATTCGACAAACTCATACACATCTAGTGATGTATTTGACTTTGAAGACATATCAGCTGGTGTCATTACCCCAAGATAGCGCACACAGTCTGGAAATTTACTAGATCTTGGATGCAGCCAAAATCGTCATCACAGTACCGAAGCAAAAGTTTTGAGGAATAGTTTTGAAAACTATTTCAATAATTCTGGTAATGTACCATGGCAACATAAAATGATTAGTAATAAAAATATTAAGGAAAAATAATAAAAGTAAAATACCCATATCAACCGGTCACAGTACTACTTACTAATGTTAACAATAATGTATGAATAATTTATATATAAGTAATTAAATAAACCTACATCTACATGCATAATTATCCAAATTTATTTTACCTGCGATTCGCTGTCTTCGTCCATATTTGATACAGTATTTCTTGGCGTTTCCTGGTCCTGAGTGAAGCTCATTAATTCATAGTACCACAAGTGTGGGGCATATATATCGTCTACACCAGCGCCGGACCTTTTCGAATCCAGAACTTTTTTTAATTCTTTTCTGTATGTGGTTCTCATAGAATTTATTTTCTTTTTTACGGTCTCTCTATTTGCATTTTCATCCACAGTCTGCATTTTTTCCACGAGAATGTTATACGCTTGAGCTTTAGCGTTTCTATCGCTGTATTCCTTAGATTTAACTTTCCAAAGACAAGGAAATGATTTAGGGGAGGGTGAGGCAAGTGAAACACCTTAAGGTTTGACGGCATATAACTTTTTTATTTCTATAAATTAAACAACGCGTTTTGGATGGAAAAAATCTTCAATGCTTTAACAATCAACTCATCACTAAAAACCAAACAAAATATCAAGTCTTTATAAAAAAAGATTCTTTGAATTAAAAAAAATAAACGACTCTCTTGCCCCAGGGAATGGGGTAAGTGGGTCACTAATACGGGGGAAATGAGTCCTTATGCAATTTGGCAGTTGTCACAAACATAACTATTGGAACCTGGTTCGTTATCTGAACACTCCTCGTGCATCCAGGAATTACATTTTATGCAACTGATCCATTCGTCGTGATAAGTTGTTACGGTAAAATTCACATTTACCATACCACCTCTAAATCGAAATATTAATCTCAAATTCAGTAATACTATCGCCACCTCTTGAGACAGGATTAAATTTCAACTAGGGTATCTGCAACCTGGCTACGGTAGATATGGCGGTACCGGTTTTATTTCTTTTTAATTAAGATGGCACTGGTCAACCAGGGTGATCTTATTTTTAGTCCGGGTCATGACTGTCTCTTTCTAACATTAAAAGTATTCATGTTTAGCATTTTTCGTCTCTTTTTTGGCACTGTTAAAATTTATACAGTTTATCGTGCCTTTAGTGGGTTTTATAACCACGTTTATATGTACATAACCTGTTTTAATTTAATGAAATGTCTATCTAATGTGAAGATTGAGTCTTAATTATTTTTGATTAATGAATTAATAATTTAACTGGATGTTTTACCCGCGAGCGAATCGAGCAAGGTGTAGACTTTTTTTGTGAAGTGCGTGACCTATAAAGTGATCTCTGATTGGTTCAAGTGAGGTCGCAGGGATATGTAGAGGGGATTTTTCTTCAGCAGGAGGACGAAAAGGTAATTTTTCTGAGGACTCTAGTGTTCAGGCTTTTGCACAGGCAAGTACTAAAATTCTTCTTTCTTAATTTTTTTTTATTTTTTTTTGAGTTTCATCATAGAACCCCGAGCTCAGTTGTTTTATTTATTTTAAAATTATCTTTTAATGTTACCCTAAAGATTGATTAGTCATTTTACCTACTTATCTTGTTTTAAAGGACATAAATTGTCTCTTTAAAGATTTACCTGGTCGCCATTTTGTGCATAGGCACATGGGCACCCCTATCTTTGGTTTTGAATTTTAGAGGTTCATTACCTATTTCTTATTTTGGACAACTTAAAGAAAAACTTCACTGCCCTGGTTTTTATTTTTTTCTATAGATTTTGGAAAAGAGACTAATTGCTCTGATTATAGAGTCGGTTTACGCCACCTTATGTAGTTTCTGACCAATAATTCTAATTTAGAGAACCGAGCATAAGTTTTAAGTTGCCATCATACATTACGCTATCTTTGGTGATTGATCACTGGGTACTGAGTTTTTTCTGATTTGTTAATATATGAAGATTTGTCTCGGGGGGGTTCTATGATGAAATCTCACTGCATATCTCTTTAAATTTTCATTTATCTCTTGCTAATTTAGTACTTATTACCTGCCTTGCCTGTGCAGAAGTCTCCTAGAGCACAATTTACTATTGATTATTTTTATCTAAACCTGGTTCTGTGCAGTAGTTTATCCTAGAGCACTATTATATTTTTTTTTATAAAATTACTATTACCTACTTACCTTATCTTAAAGGACATAAATTGTACCTGGTCGCCATTTTGTGCATAGGCACATGGGCACCCCTATCTTGAATATTAGAGGTTCATTACCTATTTTTTTTATTTTATGCTTGTATAGCTACAATTTTTTTTTAAAAACATTACCATTGAATATTTTTATCTAAACCTGGTTCTGTGCAGGGCTTTCTCCTAGAGCACAATTTCATTTTGTGTTTCTATAAATTGTATAGCTACTATCTGTTTTTATAAAATTACGATTAACTATTTTTATTTAAACCTGGTTCTGTTGAAATAGCTTGCACCAGAAAACTATCTTATTTTATGCTCTTATAGCTTTTATCTATATTATAAAATTACTATCATTGTCAAGTTATTGATCATTTTATTTAAACCTAGTTCTGTTGAAAAGGAGTATCACTGCAATTTCACAATTCAGTTTATTATTACATTAATTAATTAATTAAAATTCAAATATATTCCTTTTTTTTTTTGTTCTGTAAATATTCCTTTTCAAGCAGAGCAAGGGAATTTATAAGGTTTTATTTGGTGAGTCTTAACACCTGGTCTTTTCTCGGTACCCAACTTCGGAACTTCATTATTGGAGCCGGACAACGCAGCTGACGTGACGTCACGACAGGGGCCCTAAGTCTGTTGAGCTCTACTCTCCTATACCTGTAGAGAGTCGATTCCTAAGCTTCACCCGAAGCTCTGACATAAACTGGTTATATCTCTACAGGGATCCGAAAACCACTATTGAAGAAAAAGGGGTAAAGGTAACTGACGCCTTGTGTGTGATTCACCATAAAATAAATCAAAAACCTGTCAAAAATCTTTATTTAACTTTTGTTAATTTTTTTTATCTGATTGGATATATCATCATTGAAACTATTATTTTATTTTTCCTTTGCAAAAATAATTGTTAATTCATTCAAACTACTTATCTTTAAAATTTTCCTTTTGTCAAAAATCTTTGTCATACAAATACTTATGTAAATAGACTATAATTAGTTAATTCATTCAAACTACTTATCTTTAAAATTTTCCTTTTGTCAAAAATCTTTGTCATACAAATACTTATGTAAATAGACTAATTGTTAAGTTGACCTGAATGTGTTTTTATTTCATACTGGAAGGGACTGTTAAAATTTAAACTCGAACTTACCACGCCCTGCCTGAGCTAGCAAAGCAACAGAAGGTAAGAAATTGGCACTCAACGACTAAATAAACTTTCATTACAATTACAACAATAAATTTTCATTACAACTTTTCTGGTTTGAGAGCCAAATTTTGATTACAATTGGCGTACCAACGTCATTAAATTAAATATTCATTACAATTGGCGCCCAACGTTAATTACCAATTTAGTAACAAATTGGCTTTATTTTAACAGTCCTTGCTTGGTGTGAAGTAAAGCACTTCGATATCCTTTCTGACAGTTTTTTAATTATCTAGTTTTCTGGTGACTTGCATAGTTTTTATTATTTTTTATCTGCATTTTTGGTATATTATCTTCAAAAATGACTTTGTTAGTATCGGTATTACATAGCCATGAGGTAGATTACGAACTTAGTATCAGAGATATAACTCCTACTGGTAACGTAGAGGAAAGAAAAAAAGTTTTAAAGGGTATATTGTCTCAAGAAAGTGCCAATCGTAGCTTTACTCAAATTAAAAATCCTTATGCATTTGATGATGATGTAAAAGAGATTAAATCTTCTTTGGATAACCTTAGAGCGAAAATTGACGCCTTTTCTGGTTTGAGAACTGACTCAAAATATAGAGAATTAACTTCACGTTTATTTCATGTGTCTGGTAGAGTATCACGTATAAATACAGCCTCTAAAACAGAGGTTGATACCAGAAAAGACCTTAATTTGCAACTTTTGACATTAGAAGGCACACTTGACGACAAAGTATCCCCTGCTACATCAACCCCTGTTTAGTTTGCATCTAATCCTCCCAATACCTCTTTTTCTTATCAAAAATCGGTTCCTGTTTATAAATGGGATTTAAAAAAATTCACTGGTGAAGGGTCGGTTATGACTTTCTTGGAGAAAGTAGAAACCCTAAGAATATCGAGGAACTGTCATACCGATGAACTGTTTGCCTCAGCCAGTGATCTTTTCGATTCACAGGCTTGGGCCTGGTGGTATAATAACCATATCAAGGGTCGTTTTACGGATTGGGACGATTTAGTAGTAAAACTTAAACAAACTTTCCTACGTGACAATTATGACAAGAATTTATTAGACGAAATTAAATCGCGTAAGCAAGGCAATAAAGAGTCAGTCTCTCTTTTTATTTCTTCTATGGAAGGTTTATTTAATAGATTAAATGTAGTTCCTTCAGAAAAAGAAATGGTGCAAATTATTCGTGAGAATATTTTACCTGATTATGTTAGATCTCTTGCCTTACACGATATTGATAATATAGAAGACTTAACAAAACTTGGTAAAAAACTTGAAAATTCCTTTCAGATCACAAACCAATCTAGAAATTTAACCTATAAAAATCATAGATATATGAAACCAGATTTAAGTCGTCCTGGTTCATCTTTCTCCGGCAATGTTAATGCCGTTTATTTTAATGAAAACGTTACGTGCTGGAACTGCCTTAAACGGGGACATAAATATCCCTCTTGCCCTCAGCAACGTACAATTTTTTGTTTTGGATGTGGTCGGAAAGGAGTTGTAAAGCATAAATGTCCCAAGTGCAAAAATTCTGCTTATGGTTCAAAAAACGAAGTAGCTTCCGGCAGTACTATTCAAGGTGCTGTCGGCAATCAAAACCAAGCTCAAACGACATCCAAAAAGGACAAAAAGTCCAAAAACCAAAGTTAAATGTTTCTGAATGGAATTCCTGGCTTGCTTTTGTAAATACTTTCTTAAAATCAAGCAACATGCAGCATAAGCAGGATTTCCCCAAGTCTCAAATGCCAAATGTCTGTGATAATAATGTCTCTTTATCGGGGAAATTACCCATAACTTTACCTCTACCTAAATCTTTGTCTAAGAAATTACCTATGCCTAATAACTTATCTTTATCTTTGCCTAAATCTACGGAGGATACTAGTAATATATCTCATACTATTAGTCCCTTATTTGTTATGAAAAAGTATGATGAGAGACCATACCTTGATGTAAATATTTATGACCATAAAGTGTTAGCTTTAGTAGATAGTGGCAGTTGTTCTTCAATTTTAGGATCTGAGGGCTTGCATATCTTAAAATCTCTTAATTTGTCCTTGTCCACGGATTTTTCTTTTCTTGTCACTACAGCTGATGGCCAAAGCCAAAATGTCTTAGGTTATGTGTGGGTTCCTATAGCTTTAAATAATATTGTTCGTCCAGTTAAACTTTTAGTAATACCTTCCCTAAAGCATACATTGATACTGGGTATTGACTTTTTGAAAGAATTTAGTATTGAATTAGATTTTCAAAATTCTTCTTATAAGGCCAATTCATTTTCTACTTGTGTAGTAAATACTTTAGAAAGTGCTGAACAATTAACGAGGGAGCAGCAATGGCAAATTTCTGAAATTGCTGATTTATTTAAGTCTATCGGTCCTAGTGATAGATTGGGCTTAACTCATTTAATGACTCATACAATAGAAACTGGCTCAGCAAAACCTATTAAACAAAGACAGTACCCTTTATCGTATGCAATGCAAAAAGTTTTACATGAAGAGATTGATAAAATGTTACAGTTGGGTATTATAGAGTCTTCTAACTCCCCATGGTGTTCACCTCTTTGGCTGGTTAAAAAGTCTGATGGTTCTTCTAGAGTAGTTTTTGATGGGCGTAAGCTAAATGAGTATACTCCTACTTCTGCATATCCCATGCCATTAATAGAATCTATAATCACTAAGGTTAGGGATGCAAGGTATTTATCATCTATAGATTTGAAAAAAGCTTTTCATCAAATACCTCTTGACGAGGAATCTAGGCCTAAAACAGCTTTTGCAGTTTATGGAAAGGGGCTTTTTCAGTATAGGGTTTTACCTTTTGGATTAAATAATAGTGCACAAGCTATGTGTAAGCTTATGGATATGGTTATAGGCCCTGCATTGGAACCTTATATTTTTTATTATCTTGATGATATAATTTGTGTGACCAGTGATTTTGAAACTCATTGTCGAATTTTGAAACAACTTTTTTATCGTTTGAAAGAGGCGAACCTCACTATAAATTTTGAGAAATGTCAATTTTGTAGACCTTCACTTAAGTTCCTTGGATATATGGTGGATCAACACGGTCTTAGAACCGACCCAGAGAAAGTTTCAGCTATTTTGGAGTACCCTAGGCCTCGAAACACTACTCAAATCAGGAGACTGGTGGGTTTAGTCGCTTATTATCGTAGGTTCCTTAATAATTTTTCTTCGTTGTGTAGCCCAATTACTGATTTACTAAAGGGTAGAAAGAAGGGTCAATCGATTAAATGGACTCCAGAAGCTGAAGAGGCTTTTCTTAAGGTTAAGCAATCCTTGACTACGGCTCCTGTTTTGGCTAGCCCGGATTATTCAAAACCATTTGTACTTATGTGTGATGCATCGGATACAGGAGTGGGCTGCTGTTTGTATCAAGAGACAGATGGATTAGAACACCCAATTGCATATGCAAGTAAAACTCTTAATAAATGTCAAAGGAAATATACAACTACAGAAAAGGAGTTGTTGGCTGTTATTTTTGGTATTGAAAAGTTTCGTGGTTATATTGATGGTTCACATTTTACAGTTCATACTGATCACTCGTCTCTAACTTGGTTGCATAGCATGAAAAATCCTAGTCCTCGTGTTGCAAGATGGATCGTTACTCTAGCTCAGTATTCCTTCACTATTGTTCATCGTAAAGGTTCAAGCAACACCGTTGCTGATGCGCTTTCTAGAAGCCTTGAAGATGTAGCTATCTTAAATTTGACTTCCCTTAAACTGGATAAATGGTATGAAAATATGATTACGAAAGTTCGAGAGGATCCTGAAAAATTTTCTGCTTTTAAGGTCGAAAATAATATTCTTTATAAACATTTCTTTTCCAAGTATGATTTAGATGGCAATATTACGAATTGGAAAATTGTTGTGCCTGCTGCCCACAGGAAGGAAATGATTCGAAAATTTCATGAAGATCCAACATCAGCGCATTTTGGAATATCTAAAACTTTGTACAGGCTTTCTGAGCTATATTATTGGCCTAATATGAGAAATAGTGTCTATAAATATGTTCGAAAATGTACCAGGTGTGCTGCTTGTAAACCCAGTAATTTACCACAGGCTGGTCTTATGGGTCAATATCGTGACATAAATTTTCCATTCCAGATGATTTCTGCTGATCTTTTAGGTCCGTATCCCCGAACTGGAAGAGGTTCCCAGTACCTATTAGTTGTTGTAGATTGGTTCACAAAATTTACTCTTGTTCATCCAATATCTAGAGCTACGACTAAAGCTATCACTAAATTTATTGAAAATCAAGTTTTCTTAATATTTGGTGTTTGTCAAATATTTTGTTGTGACAATGGTAGTCAGTTTATTAGTGCTGATTTTAAAAAACTTATGAAGAAGTATAATGTTCAGAAAATTTTCTATAATGCTAAATATCACCCTCAAATTAATCACACTGAAAGGGTAAATCGAAGTATTGTCACAGCCATACGAGAATATATTCATGAAAATCATAAAAATTGGGATCAAAATATCTTTCAGATTGCCCAGGCTATTTCTTTGTCTCGTCATGACGTTACTGAATTTTCACCTTCATTTCTAAATTTTGGTAGAGCCATTCCAGTTGATGGAAGTTTTTATGGCCTTATTTCTGATAATGCAAATAACAAAATAGAAATTTCTTCCAAAGTTCATAATCCACAAACTATTCAAGAACTCCCACAAATCTATGAGGATGTACGAAAAAAACTTTATAAATCATATTTAAAAAGTAAAGAACGTTATGACTTACGTAAAAGAGACGTAGAATATCATGTGGGTGATTATGTTTGGAAAAAGAACTATGTATTGTCTAATGCTGGAAACAATTTCTGTGCGAAATTGGCTCCTAAATTTATACCTTGTGTAATCAGTAAAAAACATTCAAAGCTTGTTTATAGTTTAAAGGATAGGCAGGGTAATGACCTTGGTAATTGGCATATTTCTGACATTAAACCTGACGTAACTTACGATTTGGATTCTGACGATCAATCAGAACCTGAATCTGAGGTATCATGCTGATGCCTGCTTGTTTTTTTTTATACTGTTTTTATTTTGGTGGTATCGTTATCTTGCACCCTACACCCCTTTGTAGTTAACGATGCTATGGGTTAGTGGGGGGCTCTCTCATTCTTTATCTATCATCTTCTCGTCTCTCAATTTTTGCTGATTTATTAATTATCTCTTTTTTTTATGTTATCTCTGATTTAATATACCTTTTTCATTTAACTCAATATTTTAATTTTTTTTTGAATATTAATTTTTTAATTTACTTGTGATTTCATCACAATACTATGAACAGAGAGACAGATGATTTTAGAATATTCCGTGTAACTCTAAACTCCGGAATATTTTTCACACAACATCAGTGACATTTGCAAAGTTAGGCAGTTAAATTTATTTCCCCTAATTTATGCAATATCTCGTTTCTTCTAGCCAAAATCGAGGAATTGTCTTTTGCTGACTTGATTTTGAGCGCTAATACTATTTGGTTAGTGAGTACATCTTAGTTTGTGTTAGACTTAGGAATGCATTTCTTTGGAAATGATCTAACAAATTTAAGAATGTAGTAACTATAGAAGCGACGTTGAAATATCTTTCTTCCTCTTAAATCTCATTAAATTTCTGTTTAATGAAGACCTTTATTTGTAATAGGCTTTTGATCCGCACAATGTATTGTGACCTATTAAAATAAGTCTATCTCTTTCTTATTTGCCTGTTCCTTCTTGTCTTGATTTTATAAAGGTATATATTATTACTTCGTCTTTTGGACGTCTGGATTTACCGATTTTGTCCTAGCTCGAGTTCAACCAGAACTTGTTTTTACCGATTGTGTCTTATTTATTTGCAGCCTTCTCTTTGTTATATACAGGCCGGAGGCGATGACGCTTCTCGGAACACCCTATTTAGTTTTTCATTAAAAGGCTATGGTACATTTAGATGTTTCAAACACTGATGTATCTTTTAGTTTTGTGTGTACTAGAATACACTTTATTTCGACCAGTGTAACATTTGGGTTACAATGATTTATCTTATCTTTTCTATTTTTTCTAATGGTTAATTTTAGTCTTCCACCCTCTGGGTACTGTTGTGTGGACGGTTTGCGTGGGTTCTCTTGGTAGTATGAGGTAGGGCTTTGAATTTGCTTGTATGAGGTTAGTACACGAGATTCGCCAAGTCACATTTGGTGTAATGCAATGCTAACCTAAGTCCGTTTTCCATCATAGTTTTGTTTTATGCAGTTTTATTAAGGATCCTTATTTCATGCAAGCGATTCGGGGTGGCATTCATCTGCTATTGGGGGTGTCCTAGGTTTGCGTATTGCGGAGCAGTCTCTGGGGTTGGACGACTATTATTAATTATTTTGTACATTTGGAATGTACATGGCGCCCAATATTTGTAACTTATCGTAAACTATTGCCTGTTTGTTTTCCTGCCTCTATAAAATTATTGCCTCGACAAAATTGTCTATATCTCTGAATCACACTGCTTCGTTTTGCGGTGAAACATCATTTAAAAAAAAAAAAATAAGTAAACTTATTTTTTTTTTGCCGACTATTGGGGGTGTGTTACGGTAAAATTCACATTTACCATACCACCTCTAAATCGAAATATTAATCTCAAATTCAGTAATACTATCGCCACCTCTTGAGACAGGATTAAATTTCAACTAGGGTATCTGCAACCTGGCTACGGTAGATATGGCGGTACCGGTTTTATTTCTTTTTAATTAAGATGGCACTGGTCAACCAGGGTGATCTTATTTTTAGTCCGGGTCATGACTGTCTCTTTCTAACATTAAAAGTATTCATGTTTAGCATTTTTCGTCTCTTTTTTGGCACTGTTAAAATTTATACAGTTTATCGTGCCTTTAGTGGGTTTTATAACCACGTTTATATGTACATAACCTGTTTTAATTTAATGAAATGTCTATCTAATGTGAAGATTGAGTCTTAATTATTTTTGATTAATGAATTAATAATTTAACTGGATGTTTTACCCGCGAGCGAATCGAGCAAGGTGTAGACTTTTTTTGTGAAGTGCGTGACCTATAAAGTGATCTCTGATTGGTTCAAGTGAGGTCGCAGGGATATGTAGAGGGGATTTTTCTTCAGCAGGAGGACGAAAAGGTAATTTTTCTGAGAACTCTAGTGTTCAGTCTTTTGCACAGGCAAGTACTAAAATTCTTCTTTCTTAATTTTTTTTTATTTTTTTTTCAGTTTCATCATAGAACCCCGAGCTCAGTTGTTTTATTTATTTTAAAATTATCTTTTAATGTTACCCTAAAGATTGATTAGTCATTTTACCTACTTATCTTGTTTTAAAGGACATAAATTGTCTCTTTAAAGATTTACCTGGTCGCCATTTTGTGCATAGGCACATGGGCACCCCTATCTTTGGTTTTGAATTTTAGAGGTTCATTACCTATTTCTTATTTTGGACAACTTAAAGAACAACTTCACTGCCCTGGTTTTTATTTTTTTTCTATAGATTTTGGAAAAGAGACTAATTGCTCTGATTATAGAGTCGGTTTACGCCACCTTATGTAGTTTCTGACCAATAATTCTAATTTAGAGAACCGAGCATAAGTTTTAAGTTGCCATCATACATTGCGCTATCTTTGGTGATTGATCACTGGGTACTGAGTTTTTTCTGATTTGTTAATATCTGAAGATTTGTCTCGGGGGGGTTCTATGATGAAATCTCACTGCATATCTCTTTAAATTTTCATTTATCTCTTGCTAATTTAGTACTTATTACCTGCCTTGCCTGTGCAGAAGTCTCCTAGAGCACAATTTACCATTGATTATTTTTATCTAAACCTGGTTCTGTGCAGTAGTTTATCCTAGAGCACTATTATATTTTTTTTTATAAAATTACTATTACCTACTTACCTTATCTTAAAGGACATAAATTGTACCTGGTCGCCATTTTGTGCATAGGCACATGGGCACCCCTATCTTGAATATTAGAGGTTCATTACCTATTTTTTTTATTTTATGCTTGTATAGCTACAATTTTTTTTTAAAAACATTACCATTGAATATTTTTATCTAAACCTGGTTCTGTGCAGGGCTTTCTCCTAGAGCACAATTTCATTTTGTGTTTCTATAAATTGTATAGCTACTATCTGTTTTTATAAAATTACGATTAACTATTTTTATTTAAACCTGGTTCTGTTGAAATAGTTTGCACCAGAAAACTATCTTATTTTATGCTCTTATAGCTTTTATCTATATTATAAAATTACTATCATTGTCAAGTTATTGATCATTTTATTTAAACCTAGTTCTGTTGAAAAGGAGTATCACTGCAATTTCACAATTCAGTTTATTATTACATTAATTAATTAATTAAAATTCAAATATATTCCTTTTTTTTTTGTTCTGTAAATATTCCTTTTCAAGCAGAGCAAGGGAATTTATAAGGTTTTATTTAGTGAGTCTTAACACCTGGTCTTTTCTCGGTACCCAACTTCGGAACTTCATTATTGGAGCCGGACAACGCAGCTGACGTGACGTCACGACAGGGGCCCTAAGTCTGTTGAGCTCTACTCTCCTATACCTGTAGAGAGTCGATTCCTAAGCTTCACCCGAAGCTCTGACATAAACTGGTTATATCTCTACAGGGATCCGAAAACCACTATTGAAGAAAAAGGGGTAAAGGTAACTGACGCCTTGTGTGTGATTCACCATAAAATAAATCAAAAACCTGTCAAAAATCTTTATTTAACTTTTGTTAATTTTTTTTATCTGATTGAATATATCATCATTGAAACTACACTGCGTCCATTAATTATGGAATAGGTAAAAAAGTACTCAAATTTTAAACATCCATATCTCCATCAAAATTATATCAATCCACTCAATTTTTGATTTATTAGGTAGGCCGTCCCTTGGACTACTTTGCACAAAGTATTTGACCTTACTTTATGTCTTTTTTATACAGGATCATAGATAAGATACCAAGCCATGTAAAATGTGCTGATTTTAAAATTAATGTTTGGAAAATACGAAGCAATGGAAATTGAATTTTATTAGTGTACTGGTTACAGCTTTATGTTAGGTACTTACTGTACAAATTACAGCGCAGTGCCGCTCGTGTCAATTAAAAAAAAAAATAAAAAAATAAAAAATGGAATAGGTAAAAAAGTACTCGAATTTTAAAATCAATATCTTCATCAATCCATTCAATTTTCAGTTTATTAGGTAGGCTGTCCCTTGAACTACTTAGAACAATGTGTTTGACCTCACTTTATGTCTTTTTTATACAGGATCATGGATAAGATACCAAGCCGTGTAAAATGTGCTGATTTTAAAATTAATGTTTGGAAAATACGAAGCAATGAAAATGGAATTTTATTAGTGTACTGGTTATAACTTTATGTTAGGTGCTTACTGTACAAATTACAGTGCAGTTCCGTTCGTGTAAATTAAAAAATCTGTCCTTGTCAATTTATCAAGATTATAAATTTGTTGGCAGTTCTTGACAAGGCTTTTTGTTTAGTTTCTTTTTTTAAATGAATGCCAATATCCGATTCATATCTCCAGAAGAATGTTCCTATGCAAGAGGACTGTTTGAGCAGGGCCGGTCTCAGTCTGATATTGCCAGAATCATGAATAAAACGCAAGGGGCTATATCAAAAATTTTAAAACTGTATCGAGAATATGGATCGAATCAAAGAAGAGCAGGGCAAGGCCGACCAAGGAAAACAACTGCTAATCAGGATCGGTTTTTAACAATGCAATGTGTTCGGGAGCGATTTACAACAAGTACCAAGCTACAAGCACGGTTGTCAAACGTTCACAATGTTCGACTATGTAAGCAAACAATACTTAATCGCTTAAAAGAGGTCCAACTGAAACCGTACGAAGCAGCGATAGGACCAAAGCTGGAACCGCACCATAGACGTGAACGATTGCAGTTTGCTCAAGAGCATTTGCCATGCGGTGAAGATGAATGGGCTAATGTTTTATTTAGTGACGAATCCCGTTTTTGTCTATACAGCAATGATAGACGTTTAAAAGTGTTTCGAAGGCCTGGTGATCGCTATGCTCAGTGTAATTTTAAAGAGCGGGTTAGTTATGGCGGTGGATCAATTATGGTTTGGGGAAGTATATCTCTAGAGGCAAAAACGGAATTGGTATTTGTAGAGCTATTAACTAGTGACAGGTACATTACGGAAATTCTTCAGGAGCATGTTGTGCCTTTTGCTCCTTTTATTGGAGAAAACTTCATTTTTATGCAAGATAACGCACGTCCAAATACGGCGAGAATGGCAACGGAATATCTAGCAGAAACGGGAATTACCGTAATGAATTGGAAAGCTCGAAGCCCAGATCTTAACCCTATAGAGCATTTATGGGATCGAATGGGTAGAGAGGTTCGTGCAGAAGCTAACCCACCAGAAACTTTGGCTCAGCTGGGATTGACGCTACAAAGAATATGGGAAAATATGGATCAGGTTTTTATAAGAAATCTGATTCTCAGTATGCCAAATCGTTGTCAAGCTGTCATTAATGCCCGTGGAGGAAATACGCGTTATTAATTTTTATTCTTATAATTAAGTTGTTTCTTTAAATTGTTATTACTATTGTTAAGTTAGTGTTATATCACGATTTCTTAATTTTTTTTAATTAACACGAACGGCACTGCACTGTAATTTGTACAGTAAGTACCTAACATAAAGTTATAACCAGTACACTAATAAAATTCCATTTTCATTGCTTAGTATTTTCCAAACATTAATTTTAAAATCAGCACATTTTACACGGCTTGGTATCTTATCTATGATCCTGTATAAAAAAGACATAAAGTGAGGTCAAACACATTGTTCTAAGTAGTTCAAGGGACAGCCTACCTAATAAACTGAAAATTGAATGGATTGATGAAGATATTGATTTTAAAATTCTAGTACTTTTTTACCTATTCCATTTTTTATTTTTTTATTTTTTTTTTTTAATTGACACGAACGGCACTGCGCTGTAATTTGTACAGTAAGTACCTAATATAAAGCTGTAACCAGTACACTAATAAAATTCAATTTCCATTGCTTCGTATTTTCCAAACATTAATTTTAAAATCAGCACATTTTACATGGCTTGGTATCTTATCCATGATCCTGTATAAAAAAGACATAAAGTAAGGTCAAATACTTTGTGCTAAGTAGTCCAAGGGACGGCCTACCTAATAAATCGAAAATTGAGTGTATTGATATAATTTTGATGGAGATATGGATGTTTAAAATTTGAGTACTTTTTTACCTATTCCATAATTAATGGACGCAGTGTATTATTTTATTTTTCCTTTGCAAAAATAATTGTTAATTCATTCAAACTGCTTATCTTTAAAATTTTCCTTTTGTCAAAAATCTTTGTCATACAAATACTTATGTAAATAGACTATAATTAGTTAATTCATTCAAACTACTTATCTTTAAAATTTTCCTTTTGTCAAAAATCTTTGTCATACAAATACTTATGTAAATAGACTAATTGTTAAGTTGAACTGAATGTGTTTTTATTTCATACTGGAAGGGACTGTTAAAATTTAAACTCGAACTTACCACGCCCTGCCTGAGCTAGCAAAGCAACAAAAGGTAAGAAATTGGCACTCAACGACTAAATAAACTTTCATTACAATTACAACAATAAATTTTCATTACAACTTTTCTGGTTTGAGAGCCAAATTTTGATTACAATTGGCGTACCAACGTCATTAAATTAAATATTCATTACAAAGTGTCACCATACGTTTCGTGGCAAAACACGCATAGTGTGGCTTTCTGTTCTTCTGATATCATTGCTGGCACTGCTGATGCACTTTTCATGTTTTTTTTTTCAAATTTTTATTTTTTATGAATTTTTCAACACCTGAACTCGGCTCTGGTTTACCAAGATTCTTTTTGACCAATTTAACTTTAGGTGTGTTCAATTTCTCTTTCAACTTCTCTTCTAGTTGGTCCTTGTAAGGGGAACTGGTAATTATTTTGGATCCTTCGATGTTTCTGGACACCTTTCTGGTATTTCTTTTCTCCTGAGATGGTTTTGGGATTGGACTGAATTTCAAAATTGGGACGTAACTGCACGACGGCGACGGCTGATCAAGCTCTAAAATTGTTAAGAGATACTTTTAGGTAGGTATTTTGAAAGGGTTTTGAGATTGAACTTACCTGAATTGAGAACAGAAGCAGCACTGCATGACGGTTGTTCTGTAGGCTCTAAAGAAGGTGGTAATATCTTAGGTTCGCTATCGATTTCCTCTTTAGGATACTTTGGATCAGGTTTTTTCTCTACAGGTTACTCAAGATTAGGTTGATTTGATGAGTTTTCGGAAGAAGAATTTTCTTCTATGGTAGATTTCTGGATAATGTTCTCGGCCGCCTCAAAGTCGCTCTCTTGAAACACGTCTGGATCATATGGAGATTCCTGTTTTCTCAAATTCTCAAAACCCTTCATGATATTTGTTGGGGTAAATGCTTTCATAAGGGCACTTTTAATAATAGGAGCCATATCATATTCGGTTATTCTAGAACCAGGATGATTCGTGAGGCAATTATCCATTTCTTTTGCGAGATAAGTTTTAAATGGCCCGAATACACTTACGTTAAGAGGCTGTAGCCTGTTTGAAGTGTGTGGTGGTAAAGTCAGAAGAGCAACTCCAGAATCTCTAGCCAGTTTTATTGCATCAATGGACTTGTGACTTGCATGGCCGTCCAATATCAGTAGACTCGGAGACTCTGTAGTTGTTTTTGTACAGTCTATGAAATGCTTCAAAAATTTAAGGAACAAGTCAGCTTCCATCTATCCTGATGGAGCAGGAAATCCTACTGTTCCAGGAAACGCATTACTTAACAGAGTTAAATTCATTCTCACAGAGGAAAGACCATAAATGGTGGTATAAATATAAATGTGCCTGTGGCACTGACGCATGCCAGTAGGGTTGTGTTTTTTCCTCTTTCCAATAAAGTTAACCTTCCCACTTGCTTTCTTGTAGCAATTTTAAAATTGTGGGGTATCATCTTTGGTTGCATAACGCTAGCCAAAATATGGGGCGAACGCACTACTTCTGTTTTCTGTGGCTGATGGCATCAGGCGTCGCACATAGGTGAACCATGTAATTCCGTTTTCGCGTCTCGGTCAAGTCGCAGACAGACCGTCCATTTCTACTTTTGGCGATTTTATGTTTAGACGGGGTTGTTTAGAATTACTTTCTTCATTTCCTTATGTAATTTAGGTTCTGGTAAAAGCCCAGACCCTTGTTCGTTCTGATCGTTTGGATCCTTTATGTTGTTTTTCTGTTCTCTTCTTCTTCTTTTCTTGTGTTGGGGTTTATGTCCAGCTGGCAGCCTTGAGTCAGCCGATTTTGCTAGAGAAGGGGGTCTGTCTTACTGGAGAGATCTTGCGGCCTCCATTTTGGCTTTCTGAAAATACCTTCAGGGAAAAAGGTCGCCGTTGGGCCATTTTTTTTTTTTAAAAGACCACGAGGTCTCACCCCCCTTTTAGAGGTAAGCTATTTTCTTTTCTTTTGTTCTTAGTTATCGTTTTGTGGGTATTCAATGGGTTAATTTTCCTTTCTATTCTTTTCTAGGGGTTGTGTGTTTAGTTGCTTTCGGCTGATATGCCGTTTTACCTGCCATTCGGCATTTGAATAGGTTAAGAAACCACATGGGATTCTAACATCCACATAAATAGCCCTTGAGCTACCAGGTTCCGGTTGGCCCACGTAAGAACAGATTGAATTGGTTACAAACTATATAAATATATGGACTAAATTTCACCCGGAAGTCATGAGCAGCTTTCAGGAGCCACATGGTCCATGCCCAGTATAGCTGCCTCAGCAGAAGCGAGGGATTAAAAGGCTTGTATAAAGCAAATCTCAATTAAATACATTTTGCCTTTTAATTTAATTAGTACATATTTTATCAACATTTAAATTAACTGCTCGTTAATCAATAATTTTTTATTAATGTAAGGCCATCTTGACAAAGGTAACCTTTTTAACCACACACCACCAAAAGATTTAAAAGGTTCTAGAAATCACCCGAGGTTATACATAATTTTGACTTAAATCCTTGCGTCCAGAAAGGCTGTTTTTTCATTCATTTCTTTTTCATAATTCAAACTCGACTAGATTTTTAAACAATTTAATACCATATAAAATTAACCTAGCGAAACCCCCTTTTATTCAATAAAAACTTTATTATTTGTGTGGGAAAGCTTTAGTTTTATTTATTGTATAGATTTTCCAATAGAACTGATATTCGGTATATTTTTCCTGGTTTGGACATCGATCAAACCAGGTGGCGCCCAAGACAACCAAAGACGAAGGGGAGGTGTAAGTATTGGACCACGACCTAGTGCCTCCACATAAAGAGCTACCGTCAGCAGATAGTGACAACCTGTTGTCCAAGACAACAGATTGCCATTGTCACAAAAATAGCGCCCAGTATCGTGGGGCTTTGATTCCCATTTTTTTCAACTTTCCGTCGTCTTGGTCTACGTTTTTTAATTAATATTTATATTGGAAAACTATGCAATAAATTTCATGCGGTTTGAATTTTAACTTTCTTTAGTATGGCAACTTCTTACAAACTCGAACCTTAATAATTATTGTGTGATTACCTACCTATATCTTTACCTTTATCTTATCTTTATCTAGTTTGGTTTAAAAACTCAAATTTTAGGGATCTATATTTGAGGAATGTTAAACCTGTATTTTTTATCTTGCATAATGGAAGTACCTGATATTTTGGTGTAAAAGAAAGACAGTGGTTCAATGATATTTGGTATACTTTTATGCGTTTGCACCTTGAGTGTGTATTGAACTATTTCTGTCGCTTCTAGGTTTTTTTGTAACTTCTATTAGTGGCTTTTGATTACATTTTTGGTACTCGTACCTTATACTGCATATTTTACAGAAAATATAAGGTTCGATACATTTTTGGTGAATTTTTCAGTATTGGCTTCTTTGAACATTGAGTGTTTCTAGTTTTGATGTCTGTAAGCAGTACATTGTGATTTTGATAACTGACTTTTACTTGATCACCAATTTATTTAACAATCACTATACAGAGTGTCTAAAATGTTGAAATTTTACTTACACTGTTCCTAATATTATTTAATTCACTTTAATTAAGTCCAATTAACTTAGTTGCGGGAAAATAATTACTTTTCAACATAGTTGGATAATTCACTATACAGGGTGTCCCAATTATAGTAATTTTTAATTGAGATTTAATTTTTTTAATTTTATTATAATATCTCCGGATAAGTCTGAAGGAGTATAACACGTTTTCTAAGCTCTGCTGTTATCATTCAGTGTACAGAGTGGCACAAATGTAATTTAAATTAAAAATTTAATTTCTTGATTATTTCTCGATTTTGAGTTTTATCTTATAGACACTTGGATAATTTTCCGAAATCCTTTTAGTATACGGGGTGAACTTGAGTAGTATTTGGACTTGTAAAATATCTTAATTTTTTTTTTGAATTTCAAATTTTTTTATACAGCCGCCTACAGGTATAGCTTTGATTTGTTTTTTTATACAAGGTGGTCAAAGTATTATATTAATTTACTGCTTTAAGTTTACTTAATAGCATTCATTCTTGAATGACTTGTGATTGAGAACACTCGATTTCATGGTGCTTATCTGATTTTTTTTTTGATTTGTAGAATTTTTTTGAGCTTTCACATCTACTTACAATCATGGCAGAGTCAATGCAGCCTAATCATTTATTAGATTCTGAATTAAGCTACGAGTTAGCAATTCGCGCGGTTACATCTACTCGACCTGTTGCAGACAGGCGAAAAATTTTGAGACGACTTTTAGCTAAAGAGACTAGCAGTAATAAATCCGAAATTGTGACTGCTTTTGTTAGGAATCGCGAGTTTAGGTTAGAGGCAATTGCGATCGAGGAAACGATGCAATCAATTAAAGATATTATTGCTGATTTTGAAGGTAGTGCAACAGACTCTACATTTTTACGAATTACTTCCAGGTTAATTCACCTCTCCGGTAGAATTGGCAGATTATCAAGTCCAGAAGAAAATGCTGATGCTAGTAATTTTAAAACCGAAGCTCATGCGTCTTGCTTAGTTCTTGAAGCAGATTTATACGACAGCATTATACCTACCTCTTCTGGTACTCATACTGCTAACTATTCAGCTTCTCAAGTACCAATCATTAACGTTGCACCACCCATTGTTAATTGTTCAGGCAATATTCCAGCTATAGGTGATTGGCAGATTAAATTTAATGGTGATTCTAAAAATCTTTATAACTTTTTGGAAAGAGTAACCGAACTTGCTGAATCTCGTAAGGTGAAGCAAGATGACTTGTTTATTTCTGCAGCCGAATTATTTGTCGGTGATGCTTTTGTTTGGTTTAGGAGTGTAAAGGGCTCAGTAAACAATTGGGATTCCTTGGTGGCTAGATTAAAAGCAGACTTTTTGCATTCAGATGTAGAAGATGATTTGTGGAACCAGATAAAGCATCGCAAACAAAGGCGAAATGAAACAGTAGCTGTATTCATCGCATATTTGGAAATTTTATTCTTTCGTTTAGTTCATCCACCGGCAGAAGTAACCAAGGTTAAACATATTCGGAACAATTTATTGCCAGACTATATTACTCAGTTAGCCTTAGTAGATATCTCTACAGTTTCAGAGTTAGCAAATCTTTGTAAGAAACTTGAAGAAGCTTCTTATATTAGAAATAAAAATAATACAGTTAGCGAACTGTCCAATTTAGATATTTCTGGTCCTTCGAATTCTAATAAATCTAATACTGGTTTTGGTAGGGGGAAATTTCATAATTCTTCCAGTGGAACTAATTCTGGAAATTTTTCTAATAACCATTCTAGTAGGAATAATCGAAATATCTCAAGTGAAACAGTCAACTTAAATTCTAATGCTGCTCCAACTTCTGGATTCAAAAATAAAGTAAATGCTAGTAATCGTTTAAGTAATAAAAATAGTAAACCTCAAAGTAATATAGTCTGTTTCAATTGTAATATGCCAAATCATACCTATCAATTTTGTAGACAAACTTGTAAACTCTTTTGCTTTAAATGTGGATTGCCAGATGTTAAAGTGACTTCTTGCCCTAATTGTTCAAAAAACTAGTAAAGGAAGTGTGTCCTCGAGGCAGGTACACTACTGCTAAATTTAATGTCTCAAGTAAAGTCAAAATTAGTAAATTTAATAAACATGATTGGAGTAAATGGCTTAAAACAGTTTCAAATTTTTATCAGAGTTCTAAAAATGAACTTTCTCCTTTATTTGTAAAGAAACCGATGGATAATAGACCTTATATTTCTGTAAAATTATTTGATCAAGATATTACCGTTTTACTAGATTCCGTGCTACAGCTTCTGTTGTAGGCACGAAAGGTCTAGACATTTTACGTCGTTTTGATTTAGAAATCTATCCAGCCAAGTTAAGAAATATATGCACTGCAGACGGAACTCAGAAAAATGTCGATGGTTTAGTTGATTTGCCTATTGTTATAGGAAACATTTGTCAAGTTTTGGTGGTTCCGACATTACCACATAGTTTTATCTTTGGATGCGACTTTGCCAAACAGTTTAAAATTTCTGTTAATTTTAAGAATGATTCTTGGCAAGTACACGCTAACTTAGCAAATTCTTATGTACCTACTGTTAAGAATTATTCTGATTTTGTTTTTGAGCCGCTATGTTCTTTAGATGATCTTTCTAATTCACAGCGTTTTAAAGCTGAAAAGGTTATTGCTTCTTTTAATTTAATTAATAGTAAAAATCGTTTATGTAGGACCGATAGATTAACGTTAACAATTGACACAGGTAATGCTTAACCATTTCATAAAAAACAGTATCCAATGTCGCCATACATGTCTCAAGTTTTGAATAAAGAGTTAGATGAAATGTTAAAGTTGGGTGTTGTCGAACCTTCACAAAGTCCATGGTCTTCTCTAGTACTTTTAGTTACAAAATCAAGCGGAGAATTTAGATTTGTTTTTGATGGACGATTTTTAAATAATATTCCTAAATTTGATTCTTATGCTCTTCCTAGTATAGACAAAATTCTTAGTTCATTACGTAATGCTAAATTTATTTCGTCTATTGATTTACGTAAAGCATTTTGGCAGATACCGTTAGATGAAAATTCTAAGGATAAAGCTACTTTTAATGTTCCTGGGCGTGGTTCTTTTAGATTCAATAGAGTACCCTTTGGTTTATGTAATGCAGCACAAGCTCAGCAGCGCTTGGTTGATGCTATTTTTGGTACAAAGTATGAACCGTTTATTTTCACGTACCTGGATGATATTTTAATTTGTAGTCCTAATTTTGAGCATCATGTAAGATTATTAGGCGAAGTTAGAGAAAAATTAAGAGAAGCAAATCTTACTATTAATTTAGAAAAATAAGATTTTTTTAAAACAAGCTTGAAATTTTTGGGTTACATAGTTGGATCAAATAGTTTGCGCACGGATCCTGACAAAATTATTTCAATGGTTAATTATCCGAGACCAACAACTGCTACGGAAGTTAAACGTTTTGTAGGCTTATGTCCGTGGTATAGGCGTTTTATAAATAATTTTTCCTCATTAATGTCTCCGATCAATGATCTTTTCAAAGGTCGCAGGAAAAGCCAACCTATTACCTGGACGGAAGCCGCAGAATCTTCCTTTGTTAAAATCAAGGAACTTCTAGTCTCGTCACCAATTTTGTCTCAGCCCGATTTCAGCAAACCGTTTTTTATAACGTCAGATGCCAGTTTGACAGGTGCTGGAGGCGCACTGTCACAAATTATCGATGGAAAGAAGCACGTGATAGCATACGCCAGTAGGTCACTCTCAAGAGCCGAAAGGAATTATTCTGTTGTGGAACGGGAATGTCTTGGAGTTTTATTTTGTTTAGATAAATTTCGTATGTATATTGAAGGCGCTCCGAAATTCCAGATCATAACAGACTGTTATTCTCTTTTGTGGCTAAACAATATGAAGAACCCTACAGGCAAATTAGCTCGCTGGAGTGTGCGATTGCGTCAGCATAATTTCGATCTTGTTCACAGGCGCGGAGTAGATAATGTTGTGGCAGATGCATTAAGTAGAATTCCACCTCCTTATGACAGTCAAGAAGTCTCACCTATTGTTTCTCTTATAAATCCATTTAATGTAGATATTGATCGTATTGACCCTTGGTATAATGATCTGCGCGAAAAAATTATTCAGTCTCCTGATAAGTATACTCAATGGAAAGTTGAGGATGATTTTATTCTAAAGTTTACACCTAATAAACTTCCAATGGGTGTAAATATTAATGAGTGGAAAATTTTTGTTTCAAATCCCCAAATTTCTGATGTCATTCAACATTGTCATTGTCCGCCAACTTCAGGTCACTTTGGTTTTTTTAAGACTCTTAATAGAGTACAGGATTTTTATTATTGGCCTAAGATGCGGCGTGACGTTTTGAAATTTGTCAAGTCATGTTTAGTTTGTGGTGCTCAAAAGGTATCAAACACTTCTCGCATGGGACTTATGGGAAAAGTGAAGAAAGTCGACCTGCCGTTTCAATGTATAGCTGCAGATCTTATGGGACCCTTTCCTAGATCTAAGAAAGGGCACAAATGGCTATTAGTTGTAGCGGATTGGTTTTCAAAGTACACTCTTTTATATCCATTACGTAGTTCCAAGTCCTCTCATATCGAGAATATTCTAGGAAATCAAATATTTTTAGTATTTGGGTGCCCCGAAACCCTTATCTGTGACAATGGACCTCAGTTTATTTGTAAAAGCTTCAAAGATTTATGTTTAAATTATAATGTAAACACTCGGTATAATCCTCTATATTCTGCACAGTGTAACTTCGTAGAACGGAATAATAGAACAGTCGGTACAGCTATTCGTAGTTATGTTAGTGATCACGATGGTTGGGATAGAGACATTTCAAAAATTCAGCAGGCTATAAATACCTCTAAGCATGAAGTTACTCACTTCACTCCTGCTTTTTTAGCTTTCGGTAGACATCCGCCTTTATCGGGAAAGTTTTATTCTCAATCATCTGAACGCAAAAGCCAAGATATCGAAATTATTCCAGGAAATAGGGATTCATATGCTGAAAACATGCATGGTCTTAGGGAAATTTTTGTAGCAGTTAAAAAACGACTCCATGAGGCATATGAACGAAATTCAAAAGCATATAATCTTAGGAAGCGGGACATTTCATTTCTTCAGGGTGATCGCGTGTGGCGAAAAAATCAAGTTTTATCTAGTACGGCAAATCATTTCATGGCAAAGTTAGCTCCAAAGTATACTCTCTCGATTGTGCATAAAAAGATTTCAAATTTGGTTTATGAACTTAAAAATGTTAATGGTTCTAAGGCTGGTAGATGGCATATCAAAGATCTTAAAAAGTATGATGGTACTGATCTGGATAATTCAGATCAGGATTCTCAATTTTCAGATTAAATTTTGGAATTTAGGGAGAATGTTAAAATTTCAGGGGCGAAGTTTGCCTAACCACGTATTCTGTTGGCAAAATCGTTACGATTTGTATCCCTGATTTAGTGGCATTCACTATTCCTAAAAACCTTTATTTCTGTTTAGTATCTTATCTATTTTGCAGTCAGATATATATTTTATTTTGATGCATAATTTGGTTATTTGGTAAGCGAATAAATTCGCTGATTTTTCTCTCTTCACTTACCTATATTTTTGATATATATTTTGGTTCAAGTAAGTTGAAGCTTTGTTATTTGCTAGACGCATTGACATTTATCTTTCTGGTTTTTATCCTTTTGCATATCACCGAAAGTGATCATATATTGTTGGGTTATTGGTGTAGACGTACACTAATAATTTGTTACCTCTTTCGTTGACTTTTTTAAGTCGAAGAGAAAAATAGTTTTTGTGTATATAAAGGCCGTTTATTGTTGGGTGTTACCAGGTTTCATATGGGAGATGGTTTAACCATGTCTGGCTGGAAGGATGAGCATTGGGGGGGATGTGTCATTGGCGTAAGGTCCTAATGAGTCCTTACACTATGCTGGGGCCATCCTACTGTGTTTCGTCTGAGCTCCTTCTCGGATCATTTTATATGGAGGGCTGGTGACAGTGCCAATTTACGGAACAACCTATTCAGTTCAGTATATTTTTCTCTGCGCTTCGGCATTTTTAGCGTAGCGAGCGCTTTAGTTTGCTCCCTTGTGACGAGTGGAACATTTGGGTTACCATTATCTATTCGATATGTTTTTTTGGTTTTCCACTTTTCAGAGTGTACCTTCCTGGTGGGTGTTTGGGTCACGTCTGGTGTTGGTGGGCGTATTCTCCAGACCAGCTGTGTGAGGTTAGTAGACGAGGTGCTTCACGCCATCATTGAAGTCACGCAATGCTAACTTTCGTTACTACTTAAGTCAGGATTTCCACACTGCTGCCTGGGGAGTGCTTCTTCCTTCACTTGGGGGTTTCATGGGCATTTCGCCATCTAGATATTTTCTGAAATTATTTTTTTTGTTTCTTCCTTAGTCTAGTACTAGAGGTCTTATTTTGAATTTCGCTATTACACTTGGTGTGTATATTGTACAGTGTTTTGTCTGGAAATTCCAGAATAATTTCCCTTGAGATTAATTCCCTTAATCTGCATTCTTTTATTCTTTAGTAGGCTAGATCCTACAGGGGATTTATTTACCGTTTTGTTGTGATTACATGACGTATGATGTTGGGTAAATATTTTTCTTATTGATATTATCACGATATTTACCATATCTCCATTTCTGTTAGTTTTAGATAGACTTTTCCCTATTATGACTTACCCGATTTTGACCTTACCGATTTAGTCCCTTTTAAGGCGAGTGATACACGCAGCTATCAAACTAAAACTACCCAGAAATCTCTACTTTTATTGTATCCTTGATTATGTTGACTATTATTATAGTCATTGCGTATTTTTTTTATTTTTTATTTTTGGAAAATAGTCTATTTCATAGCCTATTTTATTTTCGTTGGGGAATAATGTAGCAATTTTAAAATTGCCACTATTTATTTTGTGGGGTATCATCTTTGGTTGCATAACGCTAGCCAAAATATGGGGCGAACGCACTACTTCTGTTTTTTGTGGCTGATGGCATCAGGCGCCGCACATAGGTGAACCATGTAATTCCGTTTTCGCGTCTCGGTCAAGTCGCAGACCGTCCATTTCTACTTTTGGCGATTTTATGTTTAGACGGGGTTGTTTAGAATTACTTTCTTCATTTCCTTATGTAATTTAGGTTCTGGTAAAAGCCCAGACCCTTGTTAGTTCTGATCGTTTGGATCCTTTATGTTGTTTTTCTGTTCTCTTCTTCTTCTTTTCTTTTGTTGGGGTTTATGTCCAGCTGGCAGCCTTGAGTCAGCCGATTTTGCTAGAGAAGGGGGTCTGTCTTACTTGAGTGATCTTGCGGCCTCCATTTTGGTTTTCTGAAAATACCTTCAGGGAAGAAGGTCGCCGTTGGGCCATTTTTTTTTAAAAAAGACCGAGAGGTCTCACCCCCCTTTTAGAGGTAAGCTATTTTCTTTTCTTTTGTTCTTAGTTATCGTTTTGTGGGTATTCAGTGGGTTAATTTTCCTTTCTATTCTTTTTTAGGGGTTGTGTGTTTAGTTGCTTTCGGCTGATATGCCGTTTTATCTGCCGTTCGGCATTTGAATAGGTTAAGAAACCACATGGGATTCTAACATCCACATAAATAGCCCTTGAGCTACCAGGTTCCGGTTGGCCCACGTAAGAACAGATTGAATTGGTTACAAACTATATAAATATATGGACTAAATTTCACCCGGAAGTCATGAGCAGCTTTCAGGAGCCACATGGTCCATGCCCAGTATAGCTGCCTCAGCAGAAGCGAGGGATTAAAAGGCTTGTATAAAGCAAATCTCAATTAAATACATTTTGCCTTTTAATTTAATTAGTACATATTTTATCAACATTTAAATTAACTGCTCGTTAATCAATAATTTTTTATTAATGTAAGGCCATCTTGACAAAGGTAACCTTTTTAACCACACACCACCAAAAGATTTAAAAGGTTCTAGAATCTTCCCCGAGGTTATACATAATTTTGACTTAAATCCTTGCGTCCAGAAAAGCTGTTTTTTCATTCATTTCTTTTTCATAATTCAAACTCGACTAGATTTTTAAACAATTTAATACCATATAAAATTAACCTAGCGAAACCCCCTTTTATTCAATAAAAACTTTATTATTTGTGTGGGAAAGCTTTAGTTTTATTTATTGTATAGATTTTCCAATAGAACTGATATTCGGTATATTTTTCCTGGTTTGGACATCGATCAAACCAGGTGGCGCCCAAGACAACCAAAGACGAAGGGAAGGTGTAAGTATTGGACCACGACCTAGTGCCTCCACATAAAGAGCTAACGTCAGCAGATAGTGACAACCTGTTGTCCAAGACAACAGATTGCCATTGTCACATTCTTTCTTTTTCGGCTAATATTTTTCCTGGTTGTTGGACGCATGTAATACCTGTCTCATCGGAATTAAAAATACGATGCGGGAGAAATTCGTACTTTTTCGAAACCTCTTTTAAATTTGAAAAAAATTCTGCTACTCTGTATTTTGAAAATTCTGTCACTCTTGCCATGCTGGTGGATCAGGTCTTCTTATAGATAGGTTACCACGGCATTTCAAAAATGATATTAACCAGTCTTTTCCGGCTAATTTCCGCTCTTTATTAAAAGGATGATTCAATTGGTTAATTTCAGCAAATTGAAATGCAATTCGTCGGACGTCGCTTGTTGAGAGACCATAAAAAAGCTTTTCCAAATGTATTATATGGTCACGTAAATCATTTTCCATTGCTTCAGTAAAGACGGGCTTGAACCTGCCTAAGTTTGTTATTGGGTTGAGCACTTGACGCTTCAGCCGGGAATGTAAGCTAGTTCTTGGAACTTTGAAAACCACACTAGCTTTCTTGATTGACATTTCTTTCTTCTGAATAGAATCTAAAGCACGCTGTATGGCATCCTCTGAGTACGATCCTCTTTGGGTCTTACGGACATAGTTGCGAACCATACTCAACTGCAAAAAAATACTCTCAGTGAGTTTACTTAGAAAACCAGAGCTGCTAGCACGATATTTTTATGATAAATACACACATACTATGTATTGTGTAAGATTAAAACCAAAAATGTATAGTTAATTATCGTAGATACAGTTCGCACAAACGTGGGGCAAGTGAGTCATAGCTAAGACTCACTTGCCTCAGCCTGACCTTAAAATCTTTAATATTAATCTAAAAGAATACAAGTAATTTGGCAACAATCTAGGTATCACGCGGTACTGCTAAAATGTTGGGTTATATGGTGCTTATAATAGAATATCTGGATAATGCGTTTAAATTGTGAAAAATCCTTATGCAACACATCGTAAATATTACACTGCAATATGATGAAAACAAAAAAAAATTATATTTACCTTCTTTTTAATGTTTTTCGGCGACTTTTTCACAGACACGATGCGGCTGCCGGTACGGAACTAAGCTGTCTTGATTGTTTTCGCCGGTGTTGCCACTAGTACGAATTATTCAAAAAGACGCACTTGCCCCCCTATGACTCTCTTGCCCCACGCTCCCCTATACAGCTCAATAAATTCCGTAATAAATTCGTTTTCTTTTTTTGACATAATTAAAATAAAAAACGTACAACGTTACAGCACAGATAAAATAAAAGATGCAGAGCACCACAAATGCAAAAACCACGTGAAGGTCTTGAAAAGAATTCGCTGCAACTGGTAAACAGGCGACGGGCGACATGCGTCGAGTTGGAGTGTTGTTTACAAGTTCATGCATTTGCGCCAACCACATGCAAATTATCTGACCAGTTAGATTTTACTCAAGCCAACCTTTCTGGCTTGTGCCAGTTAACGATTTCGGTTTTCATGCAACGATTTACTTGTGCAAATTGGCATGTACAAGCCTATTTGCGCAAATTGCATGAGCGTGAAAACCCAACTATAAACTGCATCGACTTTATTTTTATGGGATGATACGTAATCGGAATAAAATGACGTAGGGATAAGATCTAAAGAGTCTCTGGAATTTGTATGACCTAAGACAAGTTCATGTGGTGTGTATTTTGTAACGCTGTGTACAGTACTGTACAGTAGTTATATGCAATTGTTGCGTATGGCATTAATTCATGAACAGACCTATTCTTATCTTTTTGTTTTAAAGTTCTTAGATGTTGGACTAATTCGTGATGTTTAGGGGTAGTAAAATGTACTGTTATTTTTTGAGCTTTTAATAATTCTTTTAAGAGTTCGTTATTAAATTCTCCACCATCATCACACGTAATAGATTCGGGGCATCCGTAAAATGAGAAAGAGTTTACTAGATTATCTCATACAGATTTTGCATTCTTATCGTAAGGGTATGCTTGTCCAAATTTTGAAAATCTATCAAAAATTGTTAAAAAGTTTTGACCTTCAAAAATAAAAGTATCTATATGTAACATTTGAAAGGGTTTACAGGGTGTGTTCGTTTTTGTTAAGGGAACGAATGATTTTAGTCTACTATACTTTGAAGTCTAACAGATATTGTTACAGTTCGAAAATTGCATTTTATAAGTTTGATTATCTCTGTTAAGTTTTCGGTTTTAAATTGTTAAAATACATTTGTAGACTCTCACCTTTAACATTAATTGTTAATTAAGTTACCTGAAATAGGCAAAATTTTCATTATATTTAGTTTCAAACCTTTGTTGATGTTTATATTTCAGGAATGTTTTGTATCTTGTAAGACATAGCTAAATGGATTGATTTCTTCTGTTCATCGTTTGATACTACTTGCAGATAGGTTTGATTTCAAATCTTTCTTTTAGTTAATTGGTAATTGGTAATTTATAATTATTTAACCTAGTATAAAAGTTGTAGGTTAAATGTCTCGGATTTTGTAAATCAGCTGTGTTTTAAGAAAATCGATAAGAGGTCAGTGTCAGACTGACAGTTCCTGTGCGTTTTCACAGCGACTTCTGGTTAAATTTTGCTTGGTCGCGTGGGTCGACTTCGGTCGCCATTAGTTTTCTGTATTGTTGAGAGAGGTTAGTTTCCGTCTAACCTTTATTGTTCAGTGGTTTTCCTAGATAGGGTGACTAATTTTCTTGTCATTGTTTTGTTTTGGTATCTATGTACGTTGGAGAAAAATAATAATCGTCCCTTTCCACCATGGACACTGGAAGTTAGAGCACGTTTGTGGAAGTAGCTCCCCAAATTTAGTTTTTTTGGGCCTTGCAGGCTAATTAGTGCCGTTAAAGCATCCACAAATGCATTAAAAAGGGTATGGCTTTGTAGTTACCTTTGGGCGGAATGCCGATTTAAAATGCTTTAATGAACTTCAACAGCGGTCATCTGGTAAATTGGGGACCCTCGTTAGTTATTTGAGGGTTTTTTTTTTGTGGGGGCTAAAAGTCCGAGTACAAACTGGAGTACTAGTTTATTTTGTTGGGAATGCCTGGACGCGGGACGTGCCAGTTGCCATGTACCATTTGAATTCTGGGTGACTAGCTGTGTAGCAGTATCCACGTTAGCTATTTGAGAGACCATGGGTAGCACGTAAAGTCGCAGCTAAGTATCATCACTCTGTGTATATTGTTCATTTGCTGTCAGTTTGTCTATATTATGGAAGTCAGTTATGTCACCTTCAAGCTTCATGACATCTTGGTACTCTTGAACTGTATGATTTCGATTACGATCAGAAATCTTCAATGTTTCCTGTTCATTACACACAAACATCGCCTTCGAACCTTCGGAATCGTAACTTACCGGCTTCGAAAAGTACTTTGGAGGCTTCCGATTTAAGAAGTTCAACTTTATTTTGACATCTGCGATATCTGTATCCAAATCGCCTGTATTATAATTTCCAGGCATAATCTCATCCGGATTTACTAAGATCGGGCTGTCATTAACAATTTCCCATTGAGCCCCTGGGATTGGGTTATTCCTGTGAAAACGCCTGCGATACTCGACCGGGGTTTCAACATTGGCTAAACTTAACACTGTGTCTCTAAGATTACTAAAAGTAATCTGCTCAGACTGAGGAATAAACCTCTCTCGTCGTGTTCTGTTTATTCTACCTACTTTAGGAATATACGTTCTGTCTCCCATTTTAATTTGCCCTATAGCATTAACTACTGACGCAATTGGTTCGGGCACAACCATCATTGTTTTCGCGGTTACAACAAAATCTTCTCTTGCAGCAAAGGTCTGATAATCGTCGTCATTTAATTGTGGCATCACAATGCCTCTAGATGATACAATCAATTTAGCCTCCAAAACGGCTAAGTTTACTCTATACATTTGGTATATATTACCAACTATCGGTACATTATTAAATTGCCGCAAAGCAGCAAATATCTGCACTGTTCCAAAGCCTATCTGTCGTGTCGTTATAGTTAGTGTTATGGCCTTAACAGTTTGTAGTGATTCCAACTTACTCTGCGCATCCTGCGCATTCTTAATCCCCGGAAACAATTTCCTTTTCAATATTACAGTCATTCATAAATTGGTTAACATTGTTTTTCATTTAAGGCCAATAATATAGTTCTTTTAAGCGATTAAATGACTCTGTTGTACCTCTGTGGTTGGTTTTTCCTTGGTGTTGATGTTTCATAAGCATATTTATATTTCAGCGTCCAATCCTCTATATTACTTTTACCACGTAGTACGCCTTTGTCGTACCGTCGCGCACTATTTTTAAAGTTCTTCCCCGCGTCCCTGCGTTCCTTCGATACCCGCTCAGCTTTCCTCATTCGCCTTTTAGTGCTCGTCGCGTAAAAAATACGATTACTCACGTATTTTTTGCTCCGAAAACGTTTACGGAAGAAGTGCCTGGTGACTAATAAACACTTAAGTAAATAGTGTGCTTTATTGTAGAGGATTTATAGGTGTGTATTTTACGAAAATGATGTAAGTATCGAAATAATAAGTTTTTCTTTAGGTTCATTAGGTTTAAGATAAGGATGGGCTCTGATTCAAGTGACACTGAAGACATTTCAAATAAACAATTATTGGAAAAATTTAAAAAACTAGAACGAAAAGTGCGCAAAGCCAATTATCGCCAAAGAACTCGGTCTCGCTCTACGGAGCATAGATCTAGATCTCGCCACAGACCCAGCCCGTGAACCAGTCGAAGATCTCCATCTCGTCGCAGGTCCCGATCTAGAGACAGATCTCGCTCCCATACCTATGACCATCAACAGCAAGTGCCTCCAAGCCCATATGCAAAACGAAAAGATAAAGATCGATTTGCGCAACGAGATTATCGCAGTCTGCGAGACTCGGAATCTCGACATGAAAGTGAAGATCGGGCCTACCAAGGTTCGGCAATTCACTTATCCCCGAATGATCACACTCTGCGAGATGTGGCTTCCGCAGAAAACGAGTCGGTTCTGGACCCTCAAAACGCTGAAACAAATATTAATATGTCTCCTGTATTACAAATACACAATGAGGAAGAACTACCAGATGACCTAATTAAAATTTTAGGGCCAGACCCAGAACAGTCTACTAGTTCTGTTTTTCATATTCATTCTGCCCTCTCTTCGAGATGGAGCAAGTTTTATTTAATGGCCTGCAGCAGGCAGAAAAAGAAGCCCTCAAAAATAAATATGTATTACCCTCCAACTGCGAGGCCCTGACCCCCCCAGATATTAACCCCGAAATAAGTCAAATACTTTCCAATCCCCATTTAACCAGAGATAAAAATTTGAAAAATTAACAGATTCAGCTATCTCAAGGCTTAGTTGCTCTCTCTATGGGAGTGCAAATTTTATTAGAGGTTAAAACCAGTATTCCTTAAAATATTAAGAAAAACCTCCTTGAATGCCTAAATGACTCTGGTAAACTTCTGATAGATCTGTTAGTAAATCTGTTAAGGAAACTGTGGAAAAAACAAAACCCATTACGTTCTTGTTTGGTACCGAACTTGGGGAAAAAATAAAAGAGGTAAAATCATTGGAAAGAACAAGCAAAGACCTTAAAGCAGTACAAAGTACATCTTTTGTACCTCAACCTAAACCAAAATACACTCCTCAAACCAAATATTTTAAAAAAGGGGGGAGGGGCGGGTTTTCAGGCAATACATACACATCAGGGTTAAACAGGCATCGCCCGGCCCTTCGACAGAGCGAGACGACGAGGTCAGCAAAGAGCAAATTCTTGAACACACACCACCAGTACAGAAGAACGAACTAATTGTAAGTACACAACCCGTAGCAGGCCGTTTAAAACACTTTACCTACGAGTGGTCCAAGATTACATGTATCAAATTATTATTATCTTGGATTGACGGGTATTCCATTCCATTTACAGGATTACCTCAGCAATCCGAAACTTTCATACAAAAATTTTCCCCCCAAGAATCAGTTTACATAAAATCCGCTATAGAAAAATTACTAAGTATTGGTGCTCTTAACCATTGCCTCCAATTAACTACTCATTTTCTGTCTCCTATTTTTCTTCGACACCAGCCGAACGGCGAAAAGAGACTTATTTTAAACCTTAAAAAACTAAGCGAATTTGTATGCACTCCACACTTTAAAATGGAAGACTACAGAACAGCCATGAAATTAATTACAAAGGGTTGTTATATGGCATCTATAGACCTAAAATATGCATATTTTTTACTTCCAGTTGCTAAGCAACACAGGCAATACCTTCGTTTTCGATTTAATAATAATTTATTTGAATTTACCTGTCTACCGTTCGGGTTATCGTCAGCCCCCTACTGCTTTACGAAACTAGTCAGGCCCGTCGTTGAAAGTATCAGGAAAAACAGTATAACCTGCGTCACCTACCTTGACGATTTTTTAATATTCGGTAATACTTTTGAAGAAAGTCAAAATAACGTACGTTATACTGTAAACTTTTTAGAAAATCTAGGCTTCATTATAAATTATGAAAAAAGTTCCTTAACACCCAAAACCAGACAAATATTTTTAGGGTTCCTTTATAACAGCGAAAAAATTATCCTCGAATTACAAAAGCAAAAGGTCTAAAAATTAAAAATGTTATTCAACACTTTCAAAAACCTGGCCAGTTTTATAAAATAAGGGAGGTGTCCAGACTTCTTGGGTTAATAATATCTGCATGTTCAGCAGCAAAATTTGGCTGGATATATACTAAAGCATTAGAACGGGATAAATACATTGCCTTAAAATCTCAAAATCAAAATTACAATTCAAAAATGAAATTAAGCACAAATGCCTTAAAGGATCTATTTTGGTGGAACACTAATATTTTTGTTTAAAAAGTCAACTATGGTTCAGCCTTTACTACTTATTTTATTATTACTGTGTATCCGTAGGCTGAGTAGATGGCTCTTGTGTAGATCTGTCGATTTAATAAAACACTGTATTAAATTCCAACAGCATTTTATTCGTAAGGTAGCACTAACATTTTATTTACAATATTCACTTTATAACTTCCCACTATCTGAGAATACACTACATCAAATTACTAGTTACACTTCCAATTGCATTCACTCATACGTTTCCATAGTACTCAATACTTTCACATTGTATTAACTTGTTGAACTTTGTTTTTTTTAACTTTAACTACATAGTACAAGAAATGTGGACAATTTCCACTCGGTGACGTGCTTTACTTTTTAAAAGCAGTCGTGCGACATGCACCGCCGAACTTTCGGGGAACAGTCCCCTTGATAAACTTAAATTTTATGCGTTTAGCCAAACTCTGCTTGGCGACCGTCTGGAGGCTGCGTTGCCTCATCCCTTCTCGCGTCTGTCTCCCTTCCTCACGCAGCTTGGTAGGTGATTATTTTTGGTGAAGCGCCTAATTACATATGACAACAATGCCGCGCTGTTACTATGTGGGTTTTATGATGAATCTTGGATATTTACGTATACGTGAGGAAAAGAGATGAACTAATAAAAACGCAGACAGCACAGGGTGTGTTATTGCATCGTGCGATAGCTACATAAGCGTTTTATATACACTATATACATCAATTAGACTTCCAAGAATGCCATCAGTGGCGTACTTTGCTTTAACATTCGGCGTGTTCTCAACAATTTTAAAAACAAATAATAACATAAAGCTCGATTCGTTTAATATGGTCATTTTTACCGATTCATCCCTAACAGGGTGGGGGGCCAGTTGCAGCAGCAAAATTACCAATGGTTGGTGGACTGTTGAACAAAAATGAAATCACATCAATACCCTACAACTTCTAGCTATCTTTTATGGTCTAAATAAATGATTCAGGAATTGTCACAAGTTTCCTGATACAATTTTAAGATGGCGCTGTTATTCAATCTAACTTATTTTTTAATTTTTCTCGGTATTTGCAAATTGGATGGTATAATTTTTTTCGGTAGTAATAGGAGACAATTTGCATAGGGAACGATTAGTCCAAACCGCAAATCGATATCACCAGGGGTTTAAAAGTTATTTTGATTTTTCTTTAAAAAATGATACAGTTTCCATTTACCGGTACCCGGTATACCCCTAATAAGCAAGATAACAACTAATTTCATGGCCTACTGTTTAATAAACTATAAAATTTATAATAAAAGTTTAACGAGTCAAAGAAACATCAATAACACTGAATAAAATATGAATATTATGATAATATCATATTATGAGACTTAGACTATGAAAAAGTGCACAAATCTTAGAACAAGAAATAATTTTATTAGCAATTGAGCGAGACAACAATAATAATTACAAATGTTCAAAATGTTTTCCGTCATTTTGTAAGCACTTAATTATTCTTCTGTTAGATGATAATACGGCTGCCTCAATTTCAGCCGTGGATAAGTTTCTAACGGCATTTGTTATCCTTACCATCATGTTTTCCCTTGTTGTTGGTCTCTCTTGGAAAACCAGATCTTTTAACCTACCCTATAGGTAAAAATCAAGACAAGTAAGATCCGGTGAACGAGCCGGCCAGGGAAACAAGGTTCCTCTTCCAATTACACGATGCGCAAATTGCTCTTCTAGGTATTGGCGTACGTTACGATAGTAATGCGCCGGACAACCATCAAGTTGGATCCACATGTTTGTTCTCGTTCGTAAGGAGACTTCTTCCAAAAGAGGTGGAAGAAAAGTGGCCAAGAAATCTAAAAATCTTGCTCCATTAAGGGTTTGGTCAAAAAAATGGGGACCGATAATTTTTCCTTCCAAGATCCCGCACCAAACATTTAAACTCCAGCGGTTTTGAAAATCTACTTGCCTCATCCAATGAGGGTTTTGCTCAGACCAATAGTGCATATTATGCAAATTCACACCCCCAGCGTTAGTGAAAGTGGCCTCGTCTGTCCATAATATCCGTGAAAGAAAATTTGGATTTTCCCTAATCATATTTAATAGCCAGTGACAGAAATCCAATCGACGATCATAATCAGTATCGTTCAATGCCTGGTGTAAAACGATGTGGTAAGGGTGCATACTGTTAGTTTGCAAAATCTCGTGGACATTTGTTTTTGGAACCCCCAAGTGAAGGGAAATTTTTCTCGTGCTTAAAGTGGGATCGTATTGAACGTAAGCCAAAACGTTGATAATATTTACCTCATTACGTGTCCTACGAATGCGCAAGGGTCGTTGAATGGGCTGCACATTACCAGTTTCTCTTAATCGTCGAGCTAATCTTGAGAATACTTCTCGACAATGGAAATCGCATTGCATACTCTCGCGACGCTATTACAGCATTTTCAAGAGATTGAAAATGCATATTCAACATATCATACGCTTCTGCGTTAGTAAACGGCATACTGTTTGTAGAAAAATGCAATATAAATGAAAAAAACAATGCTTAATATTATAAGATGCTTGACGTTTAAAACTCATCAACAGCTTGTCACAATAAATTATTAATTTGTTTTTTTTCGATGGCCAACTTGGAACTTGTAATTTAGGCGAAAACATGATGGAAAGGATATGAAATGCCGTTCGAAGCTTATCCACAGCTGAAATTGAGGCAAGAGGCAAGTGTGTTTTTCACTGAAAGAAGAATAACTAAGAGCTTAGGAAGTGACGGAAAATATTTTAAACATTTGTAATTATTGTTGTCTTGCTAAATTGCTAATTGTTTCTAGATTTAAGATTTGTGCACTTTTTCATAATCTCATATCATAATATTCATATTTTATTCAGTGTTATTGATGTTTCTTTGACTCGTTAAACTTTTATTATAAATTTTATAGTTTATTAAACAGTAGGCCATGAAATTAGTTGTTATCTTGCTTATTAGGGGTATACCGGGTACCGGTAAATGGAAACTGTATCATTTTTTAAAGAAAAATCAAAATAACTTTTAAACCCCTGGTGATATCGATTTGCGGTTTGGACTAATCGTTCCCTATGCAAATTGTCTCCTATTACTTCTGAAAAAAATTATACCATCCAATTTGCAAATACCGAGAAAAATAAAAAAATAAGTTAGATTGAATAACAGCGCCATCTTAAAATTGTATCAGGAAACTTGTGACAATTCCTGAATCATTTGTTTAAACTCCAAGGAATACCCTTTCAAACAAGTCTAAGTTATAGAAAATCCGTTGAAGGATAACGACATAATGACAGTTTTTGAAAAATGTCCTAAAGGCTTCCCCCACTCCTTTATTAGGCGAGATTCAAAAAAATAACAATAACAAAAGTTGTAGTATACAATCTACTGATTTTAATTATTTATTTGCTTTTCTACGGTTAAGTGGCATTTTTTGCCGTAAAATGAACTTTAAAAAATAAATAAGCCGTTACGCCCTCTTGCGGCAATTTCCGAAACTTAAAATTATTTTGAATGAATTTCTCTTGGCAGTTTTTATAATGAGAGCTTTTTTTTCAGATCTGTGGGACGTATCGTTTCCGAGATATGGCCGCTCCGTATCCTTATCCGGACACCCTTAGAAAAAATATAACAAAATAAACTGTATACACAACCTAGAAAATGTATTTATTTTTCTATTTATTTATTTTTAAAGTCCTTTATTGGTTTCCACCAAATGGCCATTGACCGAAGTCCTTCAGATTTATATAAATTAAAATTATGTGTTGTTATTCATTCAATAACCATTCATAAAAAAAATAAAAAATCATATTTAAAAGTTTGACAATCCATATTAAATTGTTTTGTAAATATTATGTATGTTAGTAATTTATATTACAGGTCTTTGTTGGTACAAAATTCTACACATTTATTCCCGTACAATTCTTCCTTCTTCATTTATATTTCTCGCAATCTCATTCCCTTCATTGGCGTCACAAACACATATCGAATATATTAGAAAAAATATTACAAAATAAACTGTATACACAAGCTTCCCTTTTTAGAACCTACAATAAATTTATACAAACCACTGGGATATTTAAACCTAGAAAATTTATTTATTTATTTATTTATTTATAAAGTCCTTTATTGGTTTCCACCAAATGGCCATTGACCGAAGTCCTTCAGATTTATATAAATTAAAGGTATGTGTTGTTATTCATTCAATAACCAGTCATCAAAAAAAATAAAAAATCATATTTAAAAGTTTGACAATCCATATTAAACTGTTTTGTAAATATTATGTATGTTAGTAATTTATATTACAGGTCTTTGTTGGTACAAAATTCTACACATTTCCTCCCGTACAATTCTTCCTTCTTCATTTATATTTATCGCATTCTCATTCCCTTCATTGGCGTCATTAAACACATTGTTGATGCCTTCATTAATATAATTCGCGATTTGTTCATCTTTAGCATCGATACATATGTTATGCATTACGCAAGCTGCTAAAACAGTTATTGGTATATAATCCTATCTATTCATGTCTAGGTTTTTAAAGCGACGAAATCGTCCAAAGAACAAGGCAAATGACCTTTCCACTGTTTGTCGTTTTTTTGATACTAATGTATTAAAATACTTCAGAGCTTCTGTCAAATTGCCTCGATCTATACAGTGTGACCAGTAAAGTCCGCATCATATGGGATTTTTTTTTATCAGTAGCTTTCTTCGAAATTTGACTTTGGCATCAGTTTCTGCTTCGATCGAGATGAAAATTTACCCAAAAAATAGTAGTCACGTGATTCGCATTATCAGTCAAATTTTAATTTTTTTCCAAAAAAAATTAAAAAGTGGGGTTTTTTCTCAAAATATCGAAAGAAGTTATTAGAAAAAGTTTTTCTAAATGCCATTTTTAGCCCATATGCAAAATTTCAGTTGCATAAGATAATTTTGATTTTTTGCCCATATTTTGTAAATTACACCACTGTTGCAAAATAAAACTCAATGCAACCTACATAAAACTACTTAGTTGTATCAATGTCTTATTCCAGACACATCTCCTTTAACCTGGCGCCATTATAAATGTGTGTTTTTCTACAAAATCCAAATAGGGCTATTAAAATTTCGTCGCATGTGATGCAAAGTTTATTTGTTTTCGACCCTTTCTAAGGTAGCTTCAAAGAGTAGCACAATTGGTTGTGCTACTCTTTGGTAGCTTCATAAAATAAGTATTTTTGAAAACGTATAATATTTTGCACAAAAATAAATTTAAACCTTATAAGCCAAAATTTATAAATACTCTTAAGGAACAAGATTATGACATACGTTTAGGATTCTCTTTTTGGTACCAGGAGGAAAAAGAAGGAAATGTGTCATTTCCCTTTCACGTTTTATGGACCAACGAGGCCACTTTCACTTCAAACGGCATTGTTAGCTCTTAAAATTGTAGATGGTGGGCTCAAGAAAATCTTAATTTTATAATAGAATGCAGGGACCAGTAATCCTTTAAAACAAATGTGTGGGGCGGTATCTTAAACGACCAAGTTGTTGGGCCTTATTTTTTTAAAGGTAATTTAAACTCTGAAGAATTCCTACGCTTCCTTAATAACGAGATCCTTGAAGTTATGGACAATATGCCTATTGAAATAAGGCATAATTTGTGGTTTCAGTGTGACGGTGCGGAAACCGTCATTCGAAACTGTATTTTTGAAATAAGGCCCCTAAGCATCAGAAACACCATCAAAGAAGTGTCAAGAAGAACAATTGTTTGTATTGAACGCAATGGACCGCACACAGAAATGTAATTTTAAATTTTAAGTTTTTGAATTGTTTTAATTTAATATTCAAATATCAAGAATGGTTTGTTATAAATTAAAAGGTGGAATTTTAAATTATTATAATATGATTTTTTATTAGAAAATAAGACTCTTTTCAATTAAACTATTTTGTTAATATTAAGGTGTTTTACTTTTAGACACAAACTAGGTTTTCAAAAATACTTATTCCGGTCCTGATAGTGACAGTTACAGTATTGTTGTCGTCAGTTTCTGAATAAAAGTCTATTATCTTTAGTCTATTGCAGTTTTAAAATATCCTAATATAGTGATAACACCAATATAAGATCAGAAATCCAAGAAAAACTGTAAGTACACCAAAATTCGATCATTTAACCCTACTAACTCAGCGAAAACCAGCACGTGAAACCAAGAGTTGCGCACGCACCAAACAGTTCAAAACTCCTTGGATTCCTACGCTTCACCAACTCCACTGTCTGAACAGCCACGCGACCTGGCACGCGCCAGTAGGACAGGGCAGTATTTAACGCGGTTACTCTCAATGACCAAGAAGAGGAAGCGTAACCCAAAACCATGAATAATACTTCAGATGGTCTTCTTCCTAACCGTTTAAAATCTGCCACTAATGGAGACTCGTCAACCACACCCAAGTCATATGCTTCTGCCCTAAATCAACAACAAAGTCCAAAAAAAGATCAATCTATAATCTTTAATGCAGTAGAAGACTCCAAATTGTTAGACTACATATTAGCCCTTGGACCGAAGAACATTATTTTCTCATCAAGAATATCCAATAATCGCATTTGTATATATCTATCTAACAAAAGCTGTGTAGATAAATTTATTTCAGAGAAGAGACCAATCATTGTAAACAATGAAATACTTTATGGCAGACGCCTAGTCACACCTTCAGAACGACTTGTAATATCCAACGTATGTCCAACAATTCCAAACGACATATTAAGAGAAGAGCTGCAAAAATTGGGACTAAAACTACTATCAAATATACCTTATATTAAAATAAATATTTCTGATCCGGACTATTCTCATATTCTAAGCTTCCGTCGCCAAGTCTTTATATCACCAACTGAAGATCTACAAGTTGCTGAAACAATACCAATCAATTATGAAGACACACAATATCGCATCTTTTTAGCAACTGATAACCAATGTTTCAAATGCAAACAGCCAGGGCACATTGCCACTAAGTGCCCGGGGTCAGTTGAAATACCAATAGAAAACCCACAAAATGTAATATCTATGCAGGCACAACCTTCTCAATATACCACCCCTCAAGAAGTTTATTTACCCCAACCAGAGAAGCTAATATCGTTGGAAACATCTACACCAAACCCAAATACATTCCCTGATAATGATGGTAAACAATCAGCAAACAAAAGAAATCTTTCAGATATTCTATCCCTTCCAGTCGACGCAAGCAGAAACCAAAATGATGAGAACAATTTGTTTATAAAACCAAACCATACTCAAAAAAAAGCAAAACACGACCCACCTAAATCCACCACATTGACTGGACGACCCTCTTCAGCACTAAAGCAATTTATTGAAACGCATTTACCACCATTTATACTTACATATGATCAACTAACTGACCTACTCTCTAATATTCAAGGCTCTCCAAACCCCATCAACATCACAATAAATGATTATACTACAGATCTTGCAGCACTAAACTTTATGTTAGAGAAAATATACCCCCATCTTGACCGCTCTACTAAAAATCGATGCACTAAATTTAAGAAAAAGATTAGAAATCATATCGATGGATTGACCTCGGGCACAGAAAGTGATGTTTCTCAAGATACACAGTATTAGCAACAGAAAGACTTATTATTTGTTATTAATAATAAAACAATGTCTTCATTATCTTCATTATCTCACTCTATCTTACAGTGGAACATTAATGGATATTACGCTCATTTAGAAATGCTTCAAGTTCTTATCAAAGAAGAAAACCCTACCACTATAGGATTACAAGAAACACATTTTAAGGAAGCAAAAACAAGTTGCCCAAGGAATTTTAACGGCTTCCACAAAAACAGACAGAACCAAGATAGGGCTAGTGGAGGAGTATCACTATTCACTCGTAAGGATATTATTGCTCATGAAATCCCTGTCAACTCAACAATGGAAGTAGTAGCAGTTACCGTAAATCTTTCCAAAAAGATCTCAATATGCAATATATATATCCCGCCATCCAAAGATTTCAGTATACAAGATGTCAAGGATATACTGACGCAAGTTCCCCCTCCAAGATTGGTGATTGGCGACTTTAACTGTCATAATGCAGTTTGGGGATGTGATAACACTGACCTCAGGGGAAAAACTTTGTTTGATGTCATAGACTCGTCGAATCTAATTATACTGAACAATGGAGAAGGTACTCACTTTAATATCTCCACAGGTCTCTCATCAGTACTCGATCCTAGCCTATGTGACCCATCACTGGCAATATCACTCCAATGGAAAACCCTTCCATTCCTATATGGAAGTGATCATTATCCCATTAGCATTACTGACTCATCCACTACCTACGACACTCCTATATCGGATAAGTGGAACTTAAAAAATGCAGACTGGTCAAAATACCAAATTCTGGTTGAAAACAAAATCAAATCACTTTCGTACGAAAATGGAATTGATTCTTTAGTGGAAAACTTAACTAATGCCTTAATACAAGCAGGAGAGCAATCAATTGGAAAATGTGCAAATAATATCAGACATATTCCTGTTCCATGGTGGAATGAACAATGTGCCTTATCCATTAAATTGTACAAACAAGCTCTATATAAATACAAGAAGGAAAAAACACTAGAAAACAAGATTAACTTCAAAAAGTTTAGAGCAAAAGCACGATATGTAATTAAAAAAAGTAAAAAGGACTCTTGGACTAAATATGTATCAACTTTAACAAACTCGAGACCATCTAGAGAGGTATGGAACAAAATCAAGAGAGTTTCTGGAAAGAACACTTTTACACCCATCCGCTCAATAATCAGTAATGGCGACAATTTAACAAATAGCACCGATATAGCTAATCTTTTTGCAGAGACATATGCAAAGTTTTCAAGTAACCAAAACTTTACTGAAGATTTTAGAACACATAAAGAAAATGCCGAACAAATCCCCCTTGTAACATACGACGACAATGACTCTGTGCTTAATGCAGCCATTACAAAAACCGAATTAGAAGAAACCTTAAATGGTCTAAAAAATGGCAGTCCAGGTCCAGATAATATCCCTGCCATATTTCTTACCAATTTACCACAAAATGGAAAAAATTTCCTTCTTGACATGTACAATTTCATTTGGAAGCAACAAAAATTCCCTAAATTGTGGTCAAAAGCGATCATCGTACCAGTACCAAAACAAGACAAAAACCTAAACAGCACAGATTCGTTTAGACCTGTCTCTCTTACATGCGTGATGTGTAAGACACTTGAAAAGATTGTCAATAACCGGTTGTCATGGTATCTGGAAACGAATAAACTAATTACTCCGGAGCAAAGCGGCTTTCGCAAACAAAGATCGTCACAAGACAATATCATAGATTTGGAGTCAGAAATACACGAGGCATTTTTTAACCAGCAGCGATGCTTAGCCGTATTCTTTGATATTCGACGAGCCTATGACTCAGCCTGGAGATACCGAATTCTGCAACAACTTACCCATCTTAATATTAAAGGAAATATGATAAAATTTATAGAGAACTTTTTACAATATAGAAATTTCAAAGTAAGAATAAATGGAATAACTTCTGAAGAAAAGATACAAGAAAATGGCACCCCTCAAGGCTCCGTACTTAGTGCTACACTTTTTCTAGTAGCCATAAATAATATATCGCAAAATATTACGGCCCCAGTAAAATGCAGACTCTACGCAGATGATTTAGTTCTCATCATTAAAGGAAAGAACATAGAATCCATGACTAATATTATGCAAAAGCATCTTAACAAACTACAACAATGGTCTGAGTGCACAAGATTTCAGTTTTCCACAAAGAAAACTAAATGTATTATGTTTTCCAAAAAATCAGAGAATATAACACCTTGTCTAAATATATATGGGCGACCATTAGGGTTCTTTGACACCGTCAAGTTTCTTGGAATGGTGTTCGATAAAGGCCTGTCCTGGAAACCCCATATACAAAATGTGGTGCTAAAATGCCGCAAAGGAATAAATATGCTAAAAATTCTAGCAAACCGATCATGGGGAGCGGACACAGAAACACTACTTAAAGTTTACAGAGCTCTAATCAGATCACGAATGGACTATGGTTCAATTGCATATGACTCTGCGACACCATCCTTACTTAAGCTCCTAGATACAATTCACAATGCAGGTATACGTCTAGCTCTTGGCGCTTTCTGGACCAGCCCTGTGGATAGTTTACTCTGTCAAGCATCCGAACCCTCTCTTAATTACCGCAGAACCTATCTCTCCCTATCGTATGCATCATCTGTAGCTGGAAACTTTGGACACCCATCTCGCCAAAACGTTTTTTCAGACCGATACCACGAATTGTACAACGCAAAGAAACGCTCTAGACCAACATTCTATGAACGAATAAATCGATATCGAGATAAATTCAATATTCAATTTCCTACATTTTTCCAACAGGACCACCTAATGCCCCCCCCCCCTTGGATTATTACTAAACCTAACTGTGTTACAAAGTTGACTCAATACAATAAACATGAATCATGTCATAGTTTAATTAAAACAGAATTAGCTGCGCTTTTAGATGATCTTCCCAAAGGAGTCAAGATTTATACCGATGCCTCAAAAACCGACGAAGGAATCGGAGCAGCTGTAGTAGCGCCTGACTGCACCCTTAAATTTAGACTAAGTAAATACACCAGCACTTTCACTGCTGAGCTATATGCAATCGTCCAGGCTTTATTATATGTCCAGAAGAGAGATTCCGGAGTCCACTTGATTCTGTCAGACGCGCTAAGCGCTATTAGATCACTACAACATCCTTTTTCTAAACATCCACTCGTCCAAAAAGTATACCGAATCCTTCATGATATTCATAGTATGGGAAAAGAGGTTATCATTATATGGATACCATCACATATCGGCATTGAGGGAAACGAGGAAGCCGACAAGGCAGCGCGCGCTGCCATAGAAGATCCCGACTCAATACTAGTGGCAAACTCCATGACTAGTGACTTTAAGTGCTGGATTAAGAACAGGATACTTTACTCATGGTAATGTGAATGGGACGGATCACCGGCAAAGCTACGGGAATGTAAGAGCAATGTAAAACCGTGGGAGTGCAACCTACGAAATAGAAGAGACCAAGTCACGTTAAATCGACTGAGAATAGGTCACACGAAACTAACGCATAGTTACATCCTGTCAAAAGAAAATCGACCGAGTTGTGAACAGCGTCAAGTGCCTTTATCCATTAAACACATTTTAATAGACTGCCCAAAATTCAAACAACTAAGACTTAAATCTAACGTTAAAGACAATATGAAGGAAATTTTGAACACAGACTTACAAAATGTGCTAAACTTTCTTAAAGACAGTGACTTGCTTAACCAAATATAATTAATAAATTGTAACTATGGTCACGCTAATAACCCCAAGTGGTTGATGCGTTTTCTTTGTAAATAAAAAAAAAAAAAAATACTTATTTTATGAAGCTACCTTATAGAGGGTCAAAAACAGATAAACTTTGCATCACATGTGACCAAATTTTAATAGCCCTATTTGGATTTTGTAGAAAAACACACATTTAATATGGCGCCAGTTTAAAGGAAATGTGTTAAAAATGGCATTTAAAAAAAACTTTTTCTTATAACTTCTTTCGATATTTTGAAAATGAACCCCACTTTTTAATTTTTTTTGGAAAAAAATTAAAATTTTACCGATAATGCGAATCACGTGACTACTATTTTTTGGGTAAATTTTCATCTCAATCGAAGCAGAAACTGATGCCCAAGTCAAATTTCAAAGAAAGCTACTAATAAAAAAAAATCCCATATGATGCGGACTTTACTGGTCACAGTGTATATGGCACTATGCACCATGCAAATACGGGATATGCTTTATCCCCAAGAATACATTCTCCATTTGGAAAATACTGATCTGTGTTATTAATTGTTTCATTATAAATAACAGAGTTTTTGAAAATACGAGTGTCACTTGCCGATCCGGGGAAACCAACAAAGATATCCAAAAATTTTAAAAATGGATCAGATATTGCCTGCATTGTAATTGCATAATGACATTTTCTGGTGATATATGACTGTGGGTCATATTTAGGGGCTTTTATTGGTATATATGTTTCATCAATACATCCAATTTTGTATACGACCCATATTATTGAATGCTTCCATAATCCTTCGGTACTCATTGCCATGAGGCCATTTAATAACTCTACGTGCAATGGATCCAAGAACATTTATGACCCTTCAGAAAATAATACTTAGGGATGACTTGGCCAAACCAAAACGTTCCCCAACAGATCTGAAAGTTATATTTTAGACATTAGTTACAGTACTTAAATTAGGTAAACTAAAGAATTTTCTCAGAAAACAATGTAACATGAATTTTTTATTTTAAGCTAGTTTTGTCTAGGCATGCAATAATTTTTAATATATAATTAAGTTATCTACCTATAGGAATCAGGAGTTGCTAGCAGCCAAATCACAGATAAAATCCGTTTTTCTATTGAAACTGTATTTCTTCCAACCGGTCAACTCCTTTGAAGAGCTGGACCCAAAATATGCAATAAATGTTCAAAACTAGTGGTGGGTCGTTCGCGACTGATCCGGTTCAGGAATCCGGATCCTTACTGGGACCCGGGCGACCCGGTTCTTTTCTCCGATCTTAACCGGGTCACAGATCCAGCGGTCGTACGTTTGGGTCAGGTGCGCTTAGCTTTTTCCGATCATATTTCGATCTCAGTCTCGCGTTGAGTGAAGAGCAACTTGAATAGCGAAACTATTGGGCCGCAGACTGCCGCGAGCCGCGACGCTCACCGTCCGAATCGCTTGCAGGTTACAGGCTAACAGGAATACTATAATGTATTGTATTACCGTGGTATTTCCCCGTAGTACGAGAAATCCCAGTAATTCCCCAAGAAATAAACAAAGCATTATCCTTTTCTATTACATCTTAACGGTTGCGACATGCATTGCGGCTTGCGGCTCACTCCATTCTGCATATCGGCAGTTCCTGTTGCCTACCCTACGTTCGATAGATTTCGCCAGACCTGGCAACGGCGCGGGCCACACGGTTAATTTATTAAATTCATTTGCGAGCGGAATCCGGCTCTAGGCGAACGATGCGACGTCGACCCACCCGATTGGAAACGAAACGTGCAAATCGGACGAACTTCTTACACGGATATCTGCTGTGCTTCTTATAAGCTGCAGACCCGCGACCCGGTTCAGGGATCCGGATCTTTGTCCTGATCTGGATCTGGAGATTCGGATCCCAAAAAACACCCGGATTGCCCACCACTATTCAAAACCATTTACGGGTATTCGAAAATTTTGTTGGAACTGTAACGGAGTATAGTTATGCACGACAACTTCCACATAGTTTGTAATCCTTATAGGCTTCCTCCGTTCCTTGCTTTTTAACATAAAAGCTAAAGAGTAATACATGTACTCATCAGAACCAGATTCTGACTCAAGTAAAAGAAACTTCGATGCAAGCATTATTGGCACCGGAAGTAACTTCATAGTAAATATAATATTAACGTAATAATAGTAACTACAAGACCAAATTATAAACAAGACTGCAATATAATAATAATATAATGTACCTCCTAAAGATTACCACCAAAAAATATAAAAGTAAAAGAGGTTATGTTACGTGGACTGACGTTTCCGTCAGTCGCGTTCATAAATTCAGTCAAGTTTATGCTGGGTTAACCCTGTGACGTCACAAATATTACCGTGCGCCGCCGTTACCCTACCATCGCCTTTAATTTATGAACGCGCCCCAGAAGTTAACCTCAAATGTCAAGAGTAAATCTGGAAATAATACTCACGATTTACCCAGCGAAAAACTTGTTAACGTTTAGGAGAAAAAGGGGTAACCACAGACAACAAGTGAGATGGTTTGCACTGGAAATGTCAAAAATAGCCGCGGAATTTAAAACTTTTCTTTAGTCTGCATACGTAAAATAGCCGTTATCTCACTGTTCGTTCTGTCTCATTGTTGGACACTTTCCCCTACCTGTAATATCTTTCCTTATATCGGCACCCTTCTTTATTGAATACTTTATATCTGATAAGTGTCGGGTGCATCGATGTTAAACTACCCGTTTAACACCAAAGAGCTTATTCTTCACTTTATACGTTCTTAAAAAGTTTCGTGTGACAAGCGTTCACAAAAAACAAATGGTACGCTTGACTGGCATTCATCAGTCTCCTTCGCTTTTAGATAATTCGGCGCGAGTGAAAAGATGTCGCAATACTGTAAATTTCTGGTATTGCCCCCTATATCTACTTATTGTTCTTATTCTGTGGCACAACTCGACAAGTCCTAACTTCTAACCTATAAGACTTTATTTAAATTCTATTTTGTTTAAAAATGGCCCAAGTATGGAAGCAGAAGCAAATGCTTTTAGAATTTTTAAAGGAGACAAGTATTGTGTTAAAATTTGCACTAATTGCCTAAATACAAATTTGTTCAGTTTAAACATTCTGATGAAGTCACGATCCGATAATTCCTCCAATGCACTTTTCTCAGCACCATGGATTCTCATATGAAAGCCATCATTTTGCTCCTCTGCATCCTCTAAATCATTGATCAGGTTAATATATAATAGGCCCTCCATTCTTTATAAAATGAATGAGACAAATTTAATTGCTATTTTCAAATTACTGGCTTTTTATACAGTAAAATAAGGTTAGGAAGTCAGGTGACAAGCGCTCACATACCAAAATTCTGACTTGTTGATCTCACCGATTTTCGTACGTTAAGTTACCGGTAGAGGTAGTGAAGAATACCAAATTATTAAATATTACTTGTCATGTTATCTTAATTGTAAATAAACAATACACCATAGTATTAATTAACTTTTAACTTTTATTAAGACTATCACGTTTTATACATCCTCCATCTCTGGTACACTACTCCGGCAACCCACATTATCTAGTCATTAGAGAGCTACTCCCATTACACAACATTAGGGATCTACTATCATGACATCTCCTTTTTTTTCAAAATAACAAAATATTTTTATACAACATAATCTGACAAATATTTTGGCTTATTAATAAGTCTGCCAGACCTAGATAAATTAACTTTATTTCCTAGCGGCATATCGACGCTTTTATTTAGATCTGAGGTTAGCAATTTGGTAGGTGTGGCATTCTTATTTTCATGCACCGAAGTATCTAATGGTTCCTTTTCAAATTCTATAATTTCAGTTTCCAACCTAAATTTATCTTCTGATGAAGCTTTATAAATATTGAATTTGTTTCTTTCTACAATATTACCTGTTGACAGCTTGACCCTAAATGATCTTGGTCGCTCACTTTTACCAATAATCTTGGCTGGTACCATTTGATGAATATTATCTTTAATATAAACAACTTTACCCGTTTCAAACTCTAATGGTTTTGCATTATTTTTTCTATCATGGAAATACTTGTACTTATCCTGCCTCTCTTTAAGTTTATTTTTAATCTTATTGGAACATTCCTTTGATTTAAAGTCTTCATGAGTGGGCAAAAAAGCACTAATATTTGTACCGAAAACCAACTCACTAGGAGATTTATTTATTTCAGGATCAATGGGTGTATTTCTATAATCCATTAACGCAATATAAGGATCAAGGCCTGAAGCCTGAGCTTTTTTAAGTAAATTTTTACATGTTTGAACATATCTTTCAACCATCCCATTAGACCTGGCATAATATGGACTTGAGGTTTGATGCTGATCCCACACTCTGGAAAATTCTTTAAATTTAAAGTTAACAAACTGTGGGCCATTATCTGAGAACAAGTAAATAGGTTTTCCATAGCGTGCAAAACTGGACTTCAAAGCAGTTATAATGATATCCGCATTTTCTTTTCGTAATTCCTTAAGCTCTATAAACTTACTAAAATAGTCAACAATTAACAAGAATTACCTATTTTTAAAATAAAAAATATCTACCCCAATCATATCCCATGGTTTATTTGGTACATCTCTTAGCAATAAATTTTCAGTTTTTTGAAATTTTAAACATTTTTTGCAATTTTTTAATAAATCTGCAATTTCTTTCAGCATATGTGGCCAAAATAGCACATTTCTAGCTCTGACTTTACATTTCTCAATGCCTGAATGGTTAAGATGGATTAACTTTAACATTTCAGACTGTAAGCTTTTAGGAACAACAACACTTGAATCTTTAAATAACAAGCCATCAGCCACAAATAAAGAATCCTTTATCGAGTAGTAAAATTTCAAATTATCAGGTATTTTATCATAACTAGGCCATTTATTCTCAATATAATACTTTAATGTGGTGAGATTCAGATCATTAGCCGTTTCTTTTTTAAATAGTTCAAGTTTTGAGTTAGAAAATTTTAAATTGTTAACACACATGCAAACATGAACTTCTCCTCATCAACATTTTTCAGACTGTTATCATCCTTTAAAAATTACCTTGACAGTGCATCTGCCAAAAGCAATTATTTTCCAGGTTTATATTTAACAAAAACATCATAAGGCTGTAACCTTAAGCGGAGCCTTTGTAACCTTAAAGATGTATCTGAAAGAGGCTTTTTGAAAATCGTTTCAAGTGGTTTATAATCTGTTTCCACTACAATATTTTTACCATACACATATTGATGGAATCTTTTACATCCGTGAACTATAGCTAAAAGCTCCTTTTCAATTTGAACCCATTGTCTCTGAGTAGTAGTCAATGACTTTGATGCATAAGCCACAGGCAAATTATCTTGCAAAATTACTGCTCCCAGTCCCTGACTACTACAGTCAACTGATAAAACAACTTCTTTATTATAATACTTTAAAACTGGTGCTTCAGTAAGCAATTTTTTTAATTTCATAAAATCTTTTCTTTGGGGACCATCCCATAAAAATTCAACATTATTTTAAAGAAGTTGTCTCATTGAAAATGTTACGTCTGGCAAATTAGGTAAAAACTTACTGACATAAGTAACCATGCCTAACAAGGTTTGCAACTCTTTTTTGTTCTTTGGTTCTTCCATTTCAATAATAGCACGCACCTTGTAACTATCTGGTTTAAGGCCTTCTTGACTGAAAACATGCCCCACATATTTCACTTTATTTAAACCGAACTTGCACTTATTTTTATTAAAGCGAATATTGGCTAACTTTGCACGTTGTAACACAGCCTTAGTCTTTCATCATGCTGTTTCTGATCAGCACCCCAGACAATCAAATCGTCAATGTACACTTCAACACCAGGGATGTCTTTAAAAGCATCTGTAAACATTCTGTGAAATACCTCTGGAGCTGAACGCAAGCCGTAAGGAACACGTAAGTAACAATAACGACCATAATTTCCAGTACTAAATGTAGTTAACAACTGACTTTCTTCGGCAAGCTTTATTTGATAGAAACCCTTATTGCCATCAAGAATAGAAAATACTTTAGCCCCTGACATTTTCGAGGCCAATTGTTCGAATGATGGTAGTTGATGTCTCTCACGAACAATAGCTTTGTTAAGGCTTTGTGGGTCAAGGCACAGTCTTAAACTTGGTTCCGTCACCTTCCTGATTATTTTCATTTTTTCCATTCTATCAAGCTCCTTTTTGACTTCGCTTTGTAAGCTTATAGGTATCTTTCTAGGAAGTTCTACTACTGGTTCCACTTGTTGTTTAATTTTTATTTTATAATTTTGTTCCATTTCTCCAATGCCTTCAAAGAGATAGTTATATATTTTTAACACCTCATCCAATATAGCACTTTTTATCTGATCAATCTTCTTCAAGATACTAAATCGTTGTGTAAATGGCAATCCAATTATACATGGTGCTTTATAATCTACCACTATAAACTCTACGATATGGTTTTGCTTATTAATAGTACATGGTTTCAATACTTTTCCTACAACATGTATTCTTAAACCATTGTAACTTTTTAAATTTACCTCCGTCTTCTTTATTTCCAGCCCCAAATTTGTTGCAGTTTCTAAATTTAAAATATTGACATCCGCTCCTGTGTCAACTTTACACTCTATTTCTGCACCCCTTATTTGTACTTTTTGGAACCACTCCTTTATGCTACTTACACATTTTACCTTGTTTTCTATTGTTCCCACAAAAAAATCATAGTCTTCTTCTTCCACTGCTCTCTCTTCTTAAACCTCGTAGACTTTTCTTCTACTTGATTCACTGGTACACATTTTTGCAAAATGATTGTACCTCTTACAATTTAAGCACATTTCCTGAAAGCAGGGCACTTTAAGCTTGCTTTAAGCCACAAGACTTGCACCTAAACTGTCTCTCTGTGCCTTGCTCTTGGGAACTTCCGGAACCTCTGTGGTTTTCTTCTCTACGATGTTCTTTTTTACCATATCCTTCTTTCTTCACCAAATCTAATTTATGTCCTTGTGTGGATTCCTTTTCTTCCAACTGTTTGGACCTTGCTGATGCCAGTTCTGCCGTTTTGCAGATATTCACACATTTAGCCAAAGTAAGTTTAGGCTCTCTAAGTAAGATGTCTCTTACCTTTGAGTCCATAATACAACACACTATTCGGCCCCTAATTAGACTATCTTTTAGGTTTTCAAAATTACAATTTTGACTTAGTTTTCGCAGATCTGTGACAAACATATCAACACTTTCACCTTCTCTTTGTTTCCTAGTATGAAACATGTGCCTATTTATTGTCTCATTTTCTTTTGGCTTAAAATGATTGTCTAAGTGGTCGATAATTTTTGTCCAAATTTTCTTATCTGCTACTGGAATCTCTAATGTCTCATATATCTCTTGTGTTTCTGAGCCTATCGTATGTAGTAATATAGCAACCTTTCTCTCTTCCGAGATCTCATTGTTGTCTTTTATACCTGACGCTTCTACATAGAAATAAAACTGTTGCTTCCATTTTCTAAAATTAACAGCCATATCACCCTCTAGTGATAATTCTTTGGGAGGCTTAAGGTTTTCCATTTTTATATTCAACAGGCGAGTGTACTCTAACCACACAAACACTAAAGTTTTTATAGGTACTTAACTTTCTGCTCTCTGATACAAAACACTAATTCGTTATCGTAAGCCGCAGCGCCATGTCATGTTATCTTAATTGTAAATAAACAATACACCATAGTATTAATTAACTTTTAACTTTTCTGGGATCTACTATCATGACATTACTCGCGTACGAGTCACATGCATCACTTTTGGTTCGTTTTTCGGGTGAAGAATAAGGTCTCAAGTACACGGTTCGTTATAAATAAAGGTCCGAGTTCCATAAAACTAATAAAAATAACTTTTATTCACGTAAAAAACAACACATTAAATACATCACGGTGAGAGAAAACAAGAACATGTAACTGAGAATCAAAAAAAGATTAACAACACTCGAAGCAGGGCCACGTCAACACATAATACTCTCCGTCGTCCTTCGGCGCGTTTTTCATACCATGCCGCTTCAGAGAAACAATATTCCTTGGGTGGCAGGATACTATTTAGACCAAAAATGTTCGACAAAATCGCGCTATCAATGCTTCATTTTTACTTTTGAAAAATGACATTTTTGAATTTTGACAGCTTTTAGCTCTCTAACAATACGTCTTAGAGTAAAACGGCTTACATGTCCCTATCTTAGATTTTAACTATCTTTCTAAAACTGTCAACTTCCGGTTAGACCGGTTGTAGCTCAAAAGCCGGAAATAGTACTTCCGGTATAACCGGAAGTTTATATTTTTGGAAAGATAATAAAGAAGTAAGTTATGTAAGCCGTTTTGCTTCATGGCGTACCGTTAGATAGCTACAAGCTGTCAAAGTTCAAAAATGTAATTTTTTAAAAGCCGATATTTCGGAAGCTATTAGGTTTAGATTTACAATGCACTTAACAAAAAATAATCGTAATATTATGTAAAATCCAAAAATATTCTAAAATATAGTGTGTTCCATTAAAAAAAAAGTAACTTTATTTCTGTACGGCTTTCTGACTCATCCTGTATACTTATCTTTTTTTAATTCTAATAGACTTTATAAAACCATAAAACTTTTGTCTAGAATATTTTTTGTTAGCTGTTTTACTTTAAGAAATAATCAACCGTTTCCATATAAACCAACGAACCTGTATATGCATATGTCGCTGACAGTAAGTGAGAGGAGTTAGTTTTTGAATAATTTATGTATTTCATGTACCTAATTACCTTTTGCGACTTGTCAGGGCTGTGTTGTCCGAAACCCAACGAATTAAGCTGAATGCTCAGTTCACTCCACAGCTTCTTTGGGGCCCTGGAATCGTCCCGTTGCTAAAGCAGTTTTACGGCAGAATTTTTATATCTGCCGTGGCACTATGCTACTCAAAGAACGATACTAGGACGTCCCAATGTTCTTCCCTCATGCGAAATGCCATTTCATTAAAACTATAACCAGCAATCTCTAGAAAATATCACTGTTTTCGGTGAATTCGATGGTCGTCCTCTCAGTTTGGACACCAATATTTTGTGGTTATGTGTAAAGGTGGATTTTCATGCATACGAAATACGACGGTCCGATGATCCGAAAGTGTTCCTATTGGTTAAATTGTTTTCGCGCCAATATTTATCCGAATCATTTCAACTTTCATCCGACCGTCGGATGAGTTAAAATATTTTTAAGTTTGTTCGACAATCGTATATATTTCACCCTCACTATTTGACGTTTTTTCGTGCGTTTTGTTGTTTATGTTTTATTATTTTCACATAAAGTTAATATTAACTAAATAAATCAGTGTCATTAATTAAAATATTATAATCTCCTTATATTAAGAATGAAAAATAAACAAAAAAGAACAGAAAAGAACAGAAAAGAATGGGGGGGAAAAATAAGGCGCTTATCACAACCTGCTTCAAGAAATGAAATTAATAGATTCTGAAAAGTATTTCAATTGTAAGTCAAAGGTTAATAAAAACATAAAACGCACGTGGTGGACCAATATTAGAAAGTGAAATACTTGCAGTTACACTCAGGTCACTAAACATAAGTCTTTGTTTTGTGCACTCAGGTAAAGTTAGGAGTGAATTGGATGACATTAAGCTGATAATGCTCGTCATTGTCGCACATATATTGCTTTAAAAACGTAATGAAATCAAATGGGTAATTAAGAGCTCTTATCAGTGACCTCCATTAAGGTGAAAAGGTTTGACAAACTACAAGAAAACTATTGAATACAATTTGTTAAAATTTTGAATTTAGATTCGCAATTTGGTGCTGTATGACTATATCGATGGTTTAAAACGCAAACATTGCATGTCCGATTATCTACATTTTGCAGAAATGCGAAAGATAGATTTTCTTTCGCATTCAAGTAAAATTTGTAATAAAATCACAAAGGATTTGGTGTTTTTAAAGTAAGTTTAGGGGAGACCGGGGACAATTGTACCAGTTTGAGATATTAGTTCATGAGAAAGTTAAGTTTAATATATATGTAGGCTATAAAGTACACTTAGTGAAGTGTAACTATAAATCATCAAAACGGCGTATAGAAAATTTGCAAAACATACGTATGTCAAAAGTTATAATGTCTAGAAAACAAATTGCAAAATGGTACAACTGACCCCAGCCCTGGGTCGATTGTACCAGTGGCTGGGGACGATTGTAACAAAAACAGTTTAATACATATTTATTATTATATTTATTCAGTGTTAATAGTTTTAATGAAAATATTTGTTACATAAGTCTAAAAAACATAAAAAAAAAGAACATTTAGTTAACAAAGACCCAAGTTTTAATTAATTAACTAAAAAATTAAAACAACAAATCTGATTCCTACGGTATTTAGTTAAAATTAATAAAAGCATTTCAACTGCAAAATTTATATAAACATGCACTAAAAGAACAGCACGCAAATTTACACAATTCTACCAAGAATAATCAGTCGGAATCACAATTGTGGCAAACGTAAGAGAATGTCTGGCCAACACATTCTTCGTGTGACCACATCTTACATTCTATATATTGGATCCAATTTTCTCCAGGTTTGCTGCGCCCATAAGATTCTACGCACACTAAGCAATAATAACCTTCCTCGTCTTCACTGTCCTCTTTTAGAATTTTTTGTTTCTTCTTTTGTGGGCGGTTATAAGTGGATTTTTCATGCACCTGTTGACCAAAATTTTTGTTGACTCTATTTTTATTTCTTTCTTCAATTTCTTTCTCTATCTCCATTTTTCCGGGCGTGTCTGTACAAATGGCTGATTTTCTCTTTTTCTTTCCTCTGTTTGATGTTTTTCTAGGTGGAGCCTTGGCAAATGATCGATCTTACTTGTTCTGGCATGAATTTAACAATCGCAGTAGAAGTTGAAGGTTTGGCCATATCCCGATCCAGTAACTGATTTGACGATAATGTAGAGAGGCATGCTATAGCTTCATTTAAATTTCCTTTAGTTGTTGGAAGTTTCTCGGGACTACTTGAGGTGCCTTTTTTTATCCGCATCTTTCATCTCCATTGCTTCTTTTTCTCTCTTTTTGTGCATTTGCCAGCTTTCTTCCAAATCGGTTTTGTCTGCAGCGCTATAATACACTAGGGATATGAAACGACAGCTGTGGATCATAACTAATAAATAGTTTTCGATAAATGCTAATAGAAATCGGCGTGATTTTTTCGGTTATACAATAAATTTCCACATACAAACGATACATAACCGAAAGATTTAAATCGGCAGATAAATACAATTTCTTTGTATCAAGTCGACTGTAGTGTGATTCCATAAGAGGAAAGCTGTCGATGTGTTTTTTGACATGATTTATTGCTTCATTGGGTGTAATGTTGGCAGGAGATTTTCCCTTTTGTTCGTCAGTGCCTATGTAACCCCACCTGGGCCACGTTTTTTCAAAGCCAGGTCAATGATTTGAAAACTAATGCTAAAAGTTGCACAAAAAAATTTTAAGCAAACGCGCAGATTACAATCCTTTTCATCAGGTAGTGAATAGACGCGTGATTTACTTTTATTGATTTCGCTTTTAGGATTTTGTTTTCTGTATCGTTGAATAATATTTTCTTTGACCAGGGAGCATAAGCGTGCTTTTTGACGATCGGCATCAGCAAGTTCCCAATACTCTTGATGCAAAATTTGCTGTCGCTCTAAGGATATTTTATCGGAGCATTTGAATCTGCACCTTGAGCAATCAATGTAGGTTGGTTTTTTTTCTGCCATGATTGTATTTTTTCTGGTTTGCTAGCTTTTACCAGACATTGTTTTTATTTTCCTTTCGTTTTTTTTCCATGTATCGGGTTCTGCTTTTCTCCTTCGAATTCTTTTCATAACTACAGGTACCAAAACTTTACTGGATGTTGACGGTAGTGGAGGTATTTCTCTTGACTTGTTTTGTCATATTTGTGTGGGTTATCGTCAGTTCGTATGACGTTTTTTTCTTTTGGGACATATTCCTCTGAACTTTAACTTGCACTTTTATTCCTACGTAGATCTTCATTTTTCTCCTTTTCAGTGGTGTTCTGTAATAATTTATTTATTTATTTATTTATTTGAGATACTCTTACAGACACATGTTACACGTAATTATAAGTAAGAGAGAATGTTACACAAAGATAACTTATAAGCTAAGACAAGAAAGTAAATTCTTAAAACGAAACAAGACAATAACACAATGAGGTTAACGAATAAAAACTAAGTACAGTAGTATTACAAATTAAAAAATGCATTTTCTATGGCCCTGACATCAGTGTTGAACAGATCAATTTTACTCATTTCAACAAAATCGTTGCATTCCTTAACCATTCTATTGTTAATTGAGCAGTCCATGTTGTCTACATAAAAGAGTTTATTACTATTTATCCTTAGGCTAATCTTAGGTACGAGTATTTTAAAACTATTTACCAAAAACAAATTTTTGTATTTTATGTTATTAATAATATAATAAATAAACAACACTGCCTGATACCGGCGTCTTTTTTCTAAAGTTACCATATTAAAACTATCAAGCATGCTCCTATACGAAACCATGTATGGATAAGCATTATTTTTCCTAACGTAAAGAAACCTCAGAAACCTTTTCTGGACTTTTTCAATATGATTTATGTGGACTTCTGCCTGGGGTGACCAGATTATCGAAGCATACTCGAGGTGAGGTCTTACCAGTGCATTATACAGTTTGATTATGGAGCTAATATCTCTAAAGAACTTTGTGCTTCTTATTACAAATCCTAGAACCCTATATGCCCTACCCACTATAATGTTATAATGATTGATGAAACTAAAATTGGTCCGCAGATTTACTCCCAGATCTTCAAACTCGCTTATTCTATTCAGTTGAACTTCATTAAGCAGGTAACCATGCTCTAAAAAATTATGTTTACGTGAAAAAGTTATTACTGCACATTTATCAATATTTAACGTCATCTTATTTTGTACAAACCATCTAGAGACCGAATCTATATCCTCTTGCAACTGCATACAATCCTCTGGTAAAGCGATAGGTTTGAAGATCTTAAAGTCATCCGCAAATAGCAGACTAGAAGAGTTTTTAACACAACTGGGCAAATCATCAATAAAAAAGGCAAAAAGTAAGGGGCCCAAATTACTTCCTTGTGGTACCCCAGAACTCGCCAGAAAAGGCTTTGATAGACAGTTACCGACCTTTACTTGTTGATATCTACAATCCAAGTATGAATTTATGAACAACAACGCGTTTAACGAAAAACCAGATTTACCCAGCTTCTCCAACAAAATAATGTGATTAACCTTATCAAACGCCTTGGCACAGTCAGTTGTAATGACATCTAATTGAGTTTTACCATTCAATGACTCGGCTATACAATTTGAGAAAATGAACAAATTTGTAGCTGTGGATCTATCGGGTAGAAAACCATGTTGCTGATGGGCAAAGAATGTCCTAAAGTTTTCAAGAATATTATCATATAAAATCGATTCAAAGATTTTTGCAATTGAATTAATGATGCTAATTGGTCTATAATTAGTAACATTCGCTTTGTTGTTGCTCTTGAAAACAGGTGTTACTAAGGACTCCTTCAGTCTTGAAGGAAAAAAGTTATTTTTAAGGGCTAGATTAAAGATTGAAGTTAATGGTTTCACAAGAAATTCAGCACATCCCTTAAATATGTAGGCAGGAATGTTATCCTTGCCAGTTGCTTTCTTTGCTTTAAGCTTCTTTATGGCTGTCATAACGACCTCTTCACTAACTGGTGAAAAACAAAATGTGCCTTGATAGTCAGCAACTTTTTCGGTAGAAGAGTCATCGTAAACGGACTTAAAATACTGTGCAAAGGCGTTTGTTATATCATTCGGCTCGGTAACCGTAACATTTTCATACTTCATTTCGGCAGGAATACCCCTAGATTCACCCCTTGACCTCACATACATCCAAAAACTGTTTGGGTCAAGATTTGCATTGACTTCAATTGTTTCGTGATATTTTTGATAGTCCAACTTAGTCAGATCTTTAACTGTTTTACGTAGTTGCTGATATTCGAGTTGTCGTTCGAGACTAACCCTACCCCTACGAACCTGTCCATGCAATCGGTTCTTTTTCCTAATATTTCTTATAAGTTCTATTGAAAAATATACTGGATATTTCGTTTATTAAATGATTTGTCCTTAATTATTTTCTTAGGAACAGCTTTGTCTATACACAAAAACAATTTTTGGTAAAAAAGATGAACTTCAGCATCAACATCATTTATTGTATGCAAATCGGACCAGTTGGTAGATGCAATGAGGTGGTATAGCAAGTCATAATCCCCCCTAGCATAGTCATAAATATAGGCAGGTTGTATTTTCGGAATATCCTGTGCATTATAATGAACATTAATGGTAAAATTTATGGCTGGATGATACACATCCTCGCTAACAAGTGGAAGATTGCATCTGCAACAATCCGAGAGATCCATATTACTCAGAATTAAATCTAATTTCCTATTCATACAGTTTGACACAGTGTTACATTGATTTAGGTTACAAAGACTAATGAACTCATTCATAAGTAGACTTTTATCACATCCGTTTACTACAAAGCTAGGAATATTAAAATCTCCAAGTATTAAGATTGAAGTATTCTCAGAAATTAATTCTTCCATAGCCTCAATAAACTTTATATAACTATCACATGCTGAATTTGGTGGAACATAGACACACGCAATATAAAATAAGTTTTTCCTAAATTTTACCTTAACAACTAAGCACTCTATCTCACTATTAGACCTAAAATCGACCATTTCCATGCTAATGTCATTCCTAACTGCTACAATCAGACCCCCTCCCCTTGTTTTACCATTACTCCTGTCCAATCTAGCCACACTATATCTTTCATCCAGTAGTTCTGCATTATTAAAGCCATCATTGAGCCATGTCTCAGTAAATGTGATAATATCATAGTCTTCCGACAAGACACCAGCAAATAGTTCGTGTACTTTGGTTCTAAGCCCACGCACATTTTGATGGTACACGGTGAGATGCGATATTCGATTATTGGAGGCTTGATGGATTAGCCTTCTACTCGAGGGCCCAATTCTACTGCTGGCGCCCTCTTTTTGGGGAAAAACCTTGAGACAAAAGCTCCGTTAGGCCATATTTCTCTCTTCCATGCTTCCTTGAGGTCTTCTTGCCTTATAGTAACCTTCATCGAAGTATAATACTCAGGATATTTGGATGGGTGTTCCTCACAACGCACATCGATAAATTTAGGCTCCAGGAGTCTTTGTAGATCTTCCTTCTTAGTAGCAGGAGAAAGCCTAGTTACGTGTAGGTGAACATATCTGGGTACCGTTTGTATGTCTTCATGTTCACTCTTTCCTACAACAAACCTTCTTCGACGTCTGACCTGCTGCCAACCATTGTTTACGTCTGGTTGGGTAGATTGGTCTAGGTAGACTATATCATTCATTCTATTTCTCACCTCTGCTTGCAAAACAGCGGCATTAACTTGTTGTGTTGTGACAACTTGATCTTGTTGATTTCTACCATAACCTCTGTTTTGACTGGGAGGCACAGAACTGGGAGGTTTAGGTTTTGGAATTGAATTTTTGTTGTTGGCAACACTCGCTTCATTCCCAGCTGACTTTGTGTTGGCTACATTACTTTCCGGTGCCCTTCGTTTATGCCCTGACGATTGGCTCGCCTGTTCGTTGACGTTAGACCAGGAAAAAGCACTGTTGCCAGGTTTTTCATTGCTAAGACGATTAACTTTAACTTTTTCTTCCAACAATTCAATATTTTTGTAAAGTAAGGCCTCCTTGGCTCTCAACTCCGCTATGATTTCATCCTTACTTCTTAAAATTTCATCTTTGGCTTGAACCACTTTATTTAGTGAGTCTTTTTCCGCGCCAGACAAACTAACCACCTCACTTTGCCTGAGACAACATTTCACTTGATTATTCTTCCCCACTGCAACAAGACCAGCCACCCTTAACGCACATGACGTATGATAGACACTCTCGCACAATACACATTCTGCAACCGTAGTTGAGACGTTTTTTTTGCAATATCCACAATTTCCCGGGATCACGTTATTTGACTTGTCATCTCCGGCCATGTTGACAAGCTTGAACATAATATTATATTGCTTTCGCTGATGACAGAATATGCGATGTTTTCTACCACTTGTAACGAATCTTTACATAAGGATGGTATTTCTGCAAATAAGGGTGTTTGTTGAATCTCGGGCAATTGATAATGTTCTTAAATCTTGCAACCAACCACAGAAACACCACATGAATGATTTGTCTCAATTGTCTATTCGACAGAATCTGTAACAAATGCGAATAATTAAATAATCATCGACAAATGTAGGTACACTGTAATGCAACGTACCAAAAGGAATAATTAAAGTATCTAATTGGGCTAAATTTGGATGGTTAAATGAATAGCTAAATTCAGTGGGTGCCTTGTAGATTTGTGATGCATTTTGCAGATCTGAAAATTAAACCAGAAAATACATTGTTTGGTAAGTACAGCGTTTTGAACATTAAAATTTATCTTTTTGTCAGATCCTAGCCCTACTGATGAGCTATGATACAGCGAAACGCGTCTGGGGATGGGTCTGATAAAACAAAAAATGAACAAACTTTTGATTAAAATTTATTATTTACAGGATAATAATAATATACCAGTTAGGGTATTTATATAATAATATACAAATTTAGGATTATCATTTATTTTACTAGCAAAATTGAGTATACAAATTTTAATGTTTGAAACTTAGTTTTCTTAAGATTTAAGAAGTAGTCCATGGTCTGTGGTTATGTATTTTAAAGGGAAATGAAAGTCTGTCTTTACCACCAAAATTTCTTTATATTAACTACAATACACCCTAGATTTGGGTATCGAGGGCATATATATGGGAGGGATTCACCATATGAGTTAGATGTTCAATATAAGTTTGAAAATTGAGTCGGACTAGTTTCGACCTTAGAAAAGATCATCATCAGCAACTCTATATAATTGTAATATAAACAAGTTAAAACACAGTAGTGGATGGTTCAATGAATGTGTATGCCTGCCCATGGACTTGACTGGGAACGTCCCTTTGGCTACACAGATGGTTAAGAGTAAGGGGTTAATTGATACACTTGTTGAGTATCGAGTGTAGAGGTTTTATATTTATTTGACGTAAGCCAATAACTGTAAACAGTAGGAGAAGTAGGTCTTAAACAATTGTTATTTACAAATTTAGTGCTAGATAAAAAAAAACAATGCAAGACAGATCGTGTTCCTCAATCTTTAAATAATATACCACGTAATAAGGTCTTTTTATTAATGCTATTTATTGAAAAAAAAAAATTCTCGCCGCGCCACTGCTAAGAAAAGCAAACCAGAAAACGATAATTTAAATAAAAAGCAAATAATATTCAAGAATAAAAATACATCCTACCTGAGCCATACCCCTTTTTTCGATGGCCATACCATCGATACAGCTCGCAGCTATGTCTCGCGGCGCGGCGACGAGTCTAGGAATAGATATGTTGCCTGATTGTTTAATAACACTGACTTACCCTATTTCGCGGCAAATTCCCAAGTCGGACCACGCGGTTCACTGAATGTGCATCTTAAACGCTATAATTGAAAATACAAAAGGGACCAAAACAAAATTATAACCTATAACTGAAACGTCAAATGTATGTTAATTGACAAAATTAATTAATTAAACGACAGAAACGGAACCATGAAAATTGGCAATAATTTCGGACGGAATTAAACGTCATTTCGGGGATCGGACCGTCGTGTTTGGTATGCATAAAAATCCACCTTAATTCGACTGCTTTTTAGCAATCGACTCTTGATATCGACTATCGTATGGAATTTTCTCAAACGGAATCGCGGTTATCGAATTTCAATGGCGTATTCGAGTCGAATCGTGAAACGGAATCCCAGTACAGACTCTTCTCACAAGAATAGAAAACAACCAGAAGCCCGAATATGGACGGCTTTAAGGAAGGAGACCGATCGCAATACATCGATTCCGGTCCCACTTTTGCATCGGTAATTCAGCTTCAAAAACTGCCGCCAGGATCGCATTGTTCCATTAGCGGTGCAAATTTCATGGGTTCCTATGGGAGAATTAACTGTTTTATCGAAATTAGTTAATTTAAACAGTCTACAGACCGAGAAATGTGTGAGAGGCGGGGCGGGACACTCCCTAGATACATAATTCTAGCATCAAAAAAATTAAAAATCAAAACCTTTATTTACGCATATAGCAATTACAGATAAAATGATTAAAAGATTACGTACAAATGCAAGAAAAAAAACATATATATAAGTATGTATCAAGATGGCAGTCCGACATAATATTTTTAAATATTTAAGTATATTACCTATACCGGGTGTTGCATCGTCGAGCGGGACATAGGAAATCCCATGTAATTTTAAATGGGGTCAATTATTGGCTTCCCTAATTATTTTAGAGAAAAATTCTATTTAGGTTTATTAAAGAGCACTAAAACCCACATTCAATAGAATAACTTTAGATATTTTTGATGAGCCCGTTTACGGGTTATCGCCGATTTTTTATGGCCCCGTATTTGCGGGCACCAGTCAAGGTAAAAGATGACTGTCAAATAAAGTTGTCATTTTGAGGAATATTTGAACATCTTCTTAAATCCTAAAGTTCTAACAATTTAATAGTACCTACCTATTAATTAGTCAAATATTGAAACATGTAAAATGTCATAATTAACCTTGTAATTGGATACTTTATTTTAGTTTTATTCAGATTAATTTGTACTCATAAATACACCTTTAATATTTTCGATGTACGAGTTTTTATAACAATAAAGCACACATTTCAAAATGACAACTTTATTTGACAGTCATCTTTTACCTTGACTGGTGCCCGCAAATACGGGGCCATAAAAAGGAGAAATAGTTAAAAAGAAATCGGCGATAACCCGTAAACGGGCTCATCAAAAATATCTAAAGTTATTCTTTTGAATGTGGGTTTTAGTGCTCTTTAATAAACCTAAATAGAATTTTTCTCTAAAATAATTAGGGAAGCCAATAATTGACCCCATTTAAAATTACATGGGATTTCCTATGTTCCGCTCGCCGATGCAACACCCGGTATACTATATAGAACATGAAAACTTATTAAACAATTCAACACATCAATTTAGAACATTACAAGTGCAGAAAAAGTTAAACAAATAATATTTTTCTGACCTTACTATAGAATACATTGTAACTACAATTAAAAATATCAATTTCGTTATTTTCCTGCATAACAAAGTTAGCAATTTTGCACATTCGACCTAAAGGAATATTAGTACCATAATTAGTTCTATGAAAAGTGAGTGCAAATAGGTCTTTATTGCGTGAATTCCTAGAAGGAATGCGAAAGCCAACCTCAAAAAGGGTGCAAGCATCAAAAAATTGTCTTCTGTTCTCCAGAGTAGTAAGATTTAGTAACTTCATTAGGTCACAACAATTAATTAGTTCATAGGGGATGCCTATCTTAAGTTCAACTCTTTTTAAAAACTTTGTCTGCACCATTTCTAAACTGGCATACTCCAGCACTGAGCGAACCAGCGCACAAAAAACATCCTTCAAGACAAAGACATTATGTACCCCTTTAAGTGCACGAAAGACAAACCCCAGCAGTCTCATTGCTTTGTTAGTGATCTTATCAATATGGGAGGTAAATAATAGATCACTCTCCAACCAAACTCCAAGATCTCTTACCAATGTTTTTCTTTCCAACTCTACAGCATTTATAGAATAATTAAAAATAATTGGCTGTTTTATCCTACTAAATGTGATGACATTACACTTATTAATACAGGGTATAACTAAATAAGTGTAAAACATTTAAGGGGCTGATTCCTCATCGAAAAAAAGATAGGATCTTTCATATAAACAAACTTTATTGGAGCATCCCTTATTAAGATACAGCCCCTTAAAGGGGGTACATAAAATTTGTTTAACAATTTTTTTCACAAGCACTAAAAAAGTTACAATATTGAAATTAACCTGACATTTTCTACTATCAAAAAGACACTTAGCCAGTAATTTATTTGGTTTACCCCATGGTTGTAAGGGGTGGAAAACGCAACCCCTAAAATTTATTTCTAATGCAACTTTTTGCCTTATTATTTGTTTACCATTTAAAAATTAATTTCCGATAGCCTGTTTCATTCTAAACAAAAAATGTCTCTTGAATTTTTTGCCCAAAATAAACCAGTTCGCAGCAAAAAATTATTTTACGACCAAGATACATATCGCCATAAAACGAAAATACGAAACTAATTTATCTAGTAGGCCGCTATTAGCGATAGTGACAATTAAATTGGTATCAAGCTGTCAGGTTAGTTGTAAATTTTTGAGATTGAAGTAATACTAATTGTGTATTGAAAACATGATTGTCGAGGCCTTTACTTGATGAAAATCCATGTTAAACATGTAAGAAAAAACACACTAAGTTTTCGATTTTCACTATATTATGTATTATCAAAACATGACAGCTGTTTCGGTACACCGTACCTTCTTCGGATGATGAGTACTTAATACTAGTATAAAAATGGTTTACATGAAAGACAGGTAAAATTAAAGGTATTATTGATATAATTACGGGAAAATACAACACAATTTACAAATTTAATAATGGCGACCTGTTTAAATCTAATTGATCGTTTAACAATAGATTGGAATTCTTAAGTTTGTTAATCTCCAGGGATTCTAAAAGGTTCAATTTACGGCCCTTATTCTCTACATGCAAAATGGTAAAAGTATTATTTAAAGTATGTTGCTCTTCCAACAAATGATTTGCATAATTAGAATCGTGTTTGTTATTTAAAAAACTTCTTTTATGTTCATTTATTCGTTTTTTGAAGGGTCTACCTGTTTGACCTATATACACTTTGTCACAAGAGCCACATTTTAATCTATAAACACCTGACTTATCCTGTTTTTTAACTTTACTTTTATTGTTTTTAATGAATTTACCTAACTTATTACTAGTTTTAAATGCTAATTTCGAACCACGCTTTCTTAGATATTTAGAAATCACTTCGGTTGGTTTTCCAATATATGTAAGAGTATGAAAATTATTGTTATCTTTGAGTGGAATATATGGATATACCATATTAATTGCTTTTTTATATTGCTTATTTTTGACGATAGTGTCTATTAAACTTGTTTGAAAACCATTATTTACCGCAATTTGTTTTATAATGTTCAATTCTTTATTAAAATTATCTGAGGATAAAGGAATATTTAGTAACCTATGTATGTAGCTATTGTATGCGGCTAGTTTATGTGAATAAGGGTGGGTAGAATTATTGTGTATTGTAATATCGGTGTGTGACGGTTTATGAAAAATACTAAAGTCCAGTTTATTATTAATTCTGGTTATCGTTAGATCAAGGAAATTTATTGAATTATTTTTCTCTGTTTCTAAAGTAAATTCGATCCGGTTATGTAAACTATTTATAAAATTGGAGAAAATATTTAATTGTCTTACATTCCCAGTAAAACAAGCAAATATATCGTCGACATATCTAAACCAAAATAAAAAGTTTTTGCTTAATTTATGATTGTGAATTTTGGATTCTAAATTATCCATAAATAATTCAGCCAATAATGGGCTTAGGGGGTTACCCATGATTAAGCCTTCTTTTGCCATATAAATGTTGTCATTAAATTCAAAATAATTTTGGTCTAGACAAACAACTAAAGTGTTAATTATATCCTGTTTTACTATAATGTTCGTCCTATTTTCTGTTAATTTGTTATCTAGTTATCTTCTATCTTAGTAATAAGTTAGGTAAATTCATTAAAAACAATAAAAGTAAAGTTAAAAAACAGGATAAGTCAGGTGTTTATAGATTAAAATGTGGCTCTTGTGACAAAGTGTATATAGGTCAAACAGGTAGACCCTTCAAAAAACGAATAAATGAACATAAAAGAAGTTTTTTAAATAACAAACACGATTCTAATTATGCAAATCATTTGTTGGAAGAGCAACATACTTTAAATAATACTTTTACCATTTTGCATGTAGAGAATAAGGGCCGTTAATTGAACCTTTTAGAATCCCTGGAGATTAACAAACTTAAGAATTCCAATCTATTGTTAAACGATCAATTAGATTTAAACAGGTCGCCATTATTAAATTTGTAAATTGTGTTGTATTTTCCCGTAATTATATCAATAATACCTTTAATTTTACCTGTCTTTCATGTAAACCATTTTTATACTAGTATTAAGTACTCATCATCCGAAGAAGGTACGGTGTACCGAAACAGCTGTCATGTTTTGATAATACATAATATAGTGAAAATCGAAAACTTGTGTGTTTTTTCTTACAAATTGTGTATTGTTGTTCTGTTTTTAATTTGTTACTTTAATAATTCACTTGTTATTAAAATGGCATACACAAATGAGGAAATGGCTGATATGCATTACGTTTACGGTCTGTCGCAGGGGAATGGGTTAGAAGCTTCTAGAAGATATGCTGAAATGTATCCTCAACGGCAGCATCCTTCACATAGAATATTTGCCCGACTTCATCAACGATTACGAGAATATGGTTCATTCGACAAAAGAACGCAGGATTGTGGTCGCCATCGAGAAGTAAGAACACCACAGCTTGAGGAGGCAGTACTTAATTTGATTGAAGAACAACCTACTACCAGTACTAGAAAGATTGCTTTCCAGCTAAATGTTGATCATATGACGGTATTTCGAATTTTAAAGGAACAGCTCTTATACCCTTACCATCTGCAACGAGTACAGGCACTGTTACCGCGAGACTTTCCGAACCGTCTTGAATTTTGCAATTGGATGCTGGAAATGATTAGAAGAAATCGTGACTTTCTGAAGACGATCGAATTCACAGACGAATGTAGTTTTTCTCGGGCCAAGATTATTAATTTTCATAATTACTACATATGGGCTGATGAAAACCCTCACGCTATTGTCGAAAGTAACCATCAAGAACAGTTTTCTCTTAACGTGTGGGTCGGAGTTATTGGGTATTATTTAATTGGGCCTCATTTTCTACCTCCTCGATTAAATGGTGATTCATACGTTCAATTTTTAAGAGAAGTGCATCCCGTACTGCTGGAGGAAGTTCCTTTGGGCGTTAGAAGGGATATGTTTTTTATGCATGATGGGGCTCCCGCCCATTTTAGTCAAGTAGCACGTCAGCATTTAACTGAAACATATGCAAATCAGTGGATAGGTCGAGGAGGACCACAGAATTGGCCCGCTCGATCCCCGGATCTCAATCCTCTTGATTTCTCTACTTGGGGCCATTTACAGCATTTGGTTTATCGTACTCCTGTTCGCGATGTAGAGGACTTAAGAAACCGCATCATCGATGCATGCAGGGTAATAAGAGAGACTCCAGGAATATTTGAGCGAATACGTGGCTCAATGCGCCGACGTCTAGACGCATGCGTAATGTCTGAAGGTAGACATATTGAACATTTACTATGATTTCTACATGTTGTATGTTTTGTTATTAATAAATTAGTTTTGTTTGTTCCCCTTTCATCATTTAATGCAGGTAGTAACTACAAAATAACAATAAACCCAGTTCGCATTTATGACGATGTATCTCTGTAGTTGTTCGTAAAATAATTTTTTGCTGCGAACTGGTTTATTTTGGGCAAAAAATTCAAAAGACATTTTTTGTTTAGAATGAAACAGGCTATCCGAAATTAATTTTTTAATGGTAAACAAATAATAAGGCAAAAAGTTGCATTGGAAATAAATTTTAGGGGTTGCGTTTTCCACCCCTTACAACCATGGGGTAAACCAAATAAATTACTGGCTAAGTGTCTTTTTGGTAGTAGAAAATGTCAGGTTAATTTCAATATTGTAACTTTTTTAGTGCTTGTGAAAAAAATTGTTAAACAAATTTTATGTACCCCCTTTAAGGGGCTGTATCTTAATAAGGGATGCTCCATTTATATGAAAGATCCTATCTTTTTTTCGATGGGGAATCACCCCCTTAAATGTTTTACACTTATTTAGTTACACCCTGTATTTAAAGTTAATTTGTTTTCCGTGCACCAAACAGAGAACAAATTCATCTGATCCTGCAAAGATTGACAGTCGCTTAAATTACCTATAACTCTATAAATCTTGAAATCATCAGCAAAAGCACCAAACTGGCAGTCATTAAAAATAAACTTAATATTTTTTATTTAATTAATATTAAATTAAGTAAAACATTGTAGGTAAGCACCACAACTAATAACTATATTCAATTAGTGTAAGGAGTCATATTAAGTAGTGACTTTCGGCGAAATTTGCAGGTTTAATTAGGATCGTAGATATATATTATTATTATTTGTCTGGAATATCAGGCTAAATATATGAGTGAATTTATGAGATTGGCCCATTTAAATATAAGGAGTTTATTTGCACATTTTAATGATCTAAAAGAATTATTACTGTTAAGAAAATTTGACATATTAGGTTTAAGTGAAACATGGCTTAATAACACAACGGTAGATAATACTGTACATATTAATGGTTATAGTCTTATTAAAAAGAATAGACAAGGAAGAGGCGGGGGTGTAGGATTTTACGTTGAAAATCATGTACCATATACTGTCATTCAGACGTCTGCAGAAATTGAACAACTGTGGATAAAAATAAAGTTGCCAAAATTGTGTTTTGCTGTGGGGGTCGTACATCGACGGCCGAATGTTAACCCTAACGAATTTCTTTCTATATTTGAGGCCACTGTATCTGCTTTGCTTGTCTTTGTGGATCATATATTCTGTGTGGGAGACTTTAATATTGATCTTTCTAAAATTGAAAATGCTGAAGTTGATTCAGCTCTAACATGGTTTGAGACACTCGGGCTTTCTCAGATTATAAATTAACCCACTCGGATAACTGGATCCACATCGACACTTATCGACTATATTCTAACATCAAGTGTGGAAATTGTAAACTCAGTAGGCGTAGACTCTGTACAGATTAGTGATCATGAATTGATTTCATTTATAATAAACCTTAAATTAGAAAAAGCTAAAACTCAGTTCAAAACAGTCAGGAACTTTAAGAATATTAACAAGGAACAATTTTACAGTGATTTGCAAGCAATACCGTGGCGCAACATTTATGATATAACCGGTGTAAATGATAAAGTGGATTTTATGTGTAATAATATACAGGGTGTTATGGAAATGACTTATTATATTTTAAGGGGCCACTCCTGAGGTGGTCTAGAGTTACACTTGATAGTTTTTTATTCTAAAATCGGAAGTATTTTGAATTTTGTAAAATACCTTAAAACCGGACTATGTGCGCCTTCCATGATAGTTCAATGCCCCTGAACACATGTGTTTTTAACAAGACAAACTGCTGGAATGGTAATTGTTTAGTTTAGTGCAATTAATGTTGAATTTTGTGCTAAAATTTCGTATATAGACTAATTGAGGGTAGCTGATCACAATTTTCCTTTTGCGTTTAGGCGGCAAATGCACTGGTTTTGAGAAAAAAAATGTTAAAGTTTTTCACTTACAGGTTAGGGTATTCTTTTGTAAGGATGTCTTCAATTTCCTAGATTTTATGGTTTTCCCTTCAAAATATGTGATAAAACTTTCACCAAACTATCTGTTCATAAAATAAGAACAACATTTTAGCAAAAAAACAATGGAAAAGGCACAAATTTAATTAAATTCGTTGTTAATACGCCGACAAAGTACAAGCGTCTCTTTTCAGATTCATTGCACTCACGTTGCCAGATTGTTCTTCTTTTTCTTGTAATTATTAATGGCTTCCATCCAGGAGAATGATATGCTAGCTCGAGCCAATAGGATTCATTCAATTAATAAAAATGAATTAAAAAGTATAGGCAATTTATAATACACTAACAATCTGACAACATGGGTGCAGTTTGCTTCTGCTTTTTTGGCCAGCTGTCAGTGAGCTGTCTCCCGTCTTTTTCCAGATAACGTAGCGTTTTCTGTTCGCTTACAAGTTATCCCGTTTTTCAGAGTTTCCTTGTGGCATATTTCGTTTATTTCAACTCAGAAGTGTATACTATGACTCCGACAAGTAATATTTTATTGAAAATAGCAACATTTTAGGATTACATGCAAAATAACATACCGGTGAGTTAGAAAAACTTTAACATTTTTTTTCTCAAAACCAGTGCATTTGCCGCCTAAACGCAAAAGGAAAATTGTGATCAGCTACCCTTAATTAGCCTATATACGAAATTTTAGCGAAAAATTCAACATTTGCACTAAAGTAAACAATTACCCAAATCAGCTGTTTGGGTCATTGGCGCGTAGGTGTTTTGGACCTAAATTTTTGAAGGCATTTTTCTCGAATTTCTAGCTTCGAGCGCCATTTATAGCAATTTTTCCCCAATTCGTCTCGACCTATATATTTACGGGTTAAAAAATAATAAGTCATTTCCATAACACCCTGTATATAGTTTACTTGACATCCATGCCCCTTATGTAACTTTTAAAATTACTAAGCCATATGCTCCATGGCTTACAGATGCTTTGCGAGCTGCTAAAAAGGATCGAGATAAGGCCTTGAGTAAGTTTAAAAGAAATAGATGCCCTACGGATTGGTCTCATTACAAAGCTTTGAGGAACGGTTTCACACTAGCGGTAAGGAGAGAAAAAAAAGCGTATTATCAAAAATCTTTTCAAAATAAAAAACCAAAAGAACTATGGGCTGATCTAAAACAATTAAATGTTCATAATACAGTTCAAGGAAACTTAGTTTTACCAACTCATTTGACAGACCCAAACACTATAAATAATAATTTCATCAATGCTGTCCCAAAACTTAAGCCTAATCAAAGTCAAATAGATTTTTATAATAATTATAAAAAATGTCATAATAATTTTAATTTTGTTACTGTAACAGAAATAGAGGTTTTAAAAGTAATTTGTATAATAAAAAGTACAGCTACAGGACTTGATGGAATAAATATCTTAACAATACAATTATCTCTTCCCTTTCTACTTCCATTTATAACACACGTCATGAACTATAGTATTTCTTGCTCCACCTTTCCTAGTATGTGGAAGAAAGCGCGTGTGATTCCTCTGCCCAAGGTTGCTACTCCGAATACTTTTGATGATTTGCGCCCCACTAGTATTCTCCCCACCCTTTCCAAAGTTTTTGAAAAGCTACTTGATGGTCAGTTGCAGGTATATTTTAACAATAATAAAATAATTTCTGATTCACAGTCTGGTTTTAGAAAGGGTGTGGGATGCAATACTGCTTTAATGAATATAACAGATGATATAATATGCAGCTTAGATAAGGGAAAATTGTCAATTTTGGTTTTGTTGGATTATTCCAAGGCGTTTGATACGTTAAATTATGATATTTCAAAAGCAATGTATAGTTATGTGGGTTTTAACGATCAAGCAATAGGGCTCATGACAAATTATCTGCATGACAGAAAACAATTAGTATGTTATAATAAAAAAAACTCGGAATTTTTAGATGTCACTAATGGTGTTCCACAGGGCTCAATCTTGGGCCCAAGATTATTTACATTTTATACGTCATCTTTTTCTTCAGTCTTTCTGTCATGCAGTAATCATTTCTATGCTGATGATACTCAGATGTACTTGTCCTTTTATCCGGATGAAGCACCACAGGCTGTCGCCGCAGTCAATTTTGATTTGATCAAGGTTAGTGAATTTAGTAGTAATCATTGCTTAAAATTAAATTTTAATAAAACTGTGGCGGTGGTTTTTGAAGGAAAAGTAGAAAAACAACGGTTTATCGAACGGTACAGTCATGATATGGGCGTCACAATATTAAGTTGGATCCTGTGGTGAAGAATTTGGGTCTGTATGTTGACAGTGAGTTGAGGTTTGCTGCACATGTAAATAGGTGCATTCAGAAAGCTTACTCCAACTTAAAACTTATTTATCAAAATAGATATATCCTTAATAGGAATGTAAAGTCTATGTTGTGTGATGTACTTGTGCTTTCCCACTTCAATTACTGTGATGGCGTTTATGGTCCATGCTTGACCGAATATGATTCAAGACGAATACAGAAAGTACAAAACTCTTGCTTACGGCTTATATTTGGCATAAAAAAACGAGAGCACATTACCCATAAAATTAAAGCATGTACCAAAGGCGTTATCTGCATATGATTTGCCACTATCATGCTATTATAAAAAAAAGGTTTCCAACATATCTCTATCAGAAGATTAGATTTTGCAGAGACGTACACAATATTAATATTAGGTTTAAGGGTAGGCTTACAATACCACAACATAGATCGCAGGTTTTTAAGCGATCCTTCTCGTACAACATTGTCAATTTATTGAACGCTCTTCCTAATGATGTTTATGCTATGTCAGCACCTGTTTTCAGAAATTTTATTTATCAAAAACTTGGTGCGCAATCATAATAGAAAGTGCGGTCTGGGTAATGAATTGTTGTTTTTAGTAATACTCTCCAATTTTAAAGATAAAATATAATTTATTAGTTTACGTTTATCTCTTCTACTATTTTCTTTATGGTTATTTCACTAGTTATAGTTTGGTTATGGGTTAGTTGAACAGATGCCTTGTTGCATATATTGTAATCAGGGTGAACTGAACCTCGCCCAATAACAAAATGTAATACTTTGATTGCATCATTTATGAATAAAGACCTTTATTATTATTATTATTATTATTATTATTATTATTATTATTATTATTATTATTATTATTATTAGTATTATTATTTACAAAGACATTGAAAAGTAAAGTTGACAAATGCCCCCCCTGAGGTACACCAGATGTTACAAGGATCTCCGATGATATAAAATTCTTTATTTTAACAGCTTGCTTACGGTCAACCAAGTTGCTACCAAACCAGTCAAGAAGAGATCCATGAAGGCCCACTGCTTTCAATTTAGATAACAAGATTTTATGATCCACACTGTCAAATGCCTTTGAGAAGTCTGTATAGATTGCATCAGCCTGATACTTATTCTCAAAGGCACCCAGCAGAACTTGCTCATATGTCAAAAGATTAGTTACAGTGGATCTACCCTTCATAAACCCGTGCTGTTCATTTATTATAATGTTCTTAAAATACGGAGCTAAACCATCTGCCACCAATGATTCAAACATCTTTGCAATCAAAGAAATCTTACTTATAGCTCTATAATTCTTAACATCAGCCCTATTACCATCCTTAAAAACGGGAGAAACATATGATTTTTTCCATTTATCTGGAAAAACACCTGAACTTAAAGATAAATTAAAAATTTTACATAAAATTTCTGATAAAACACATTTACAATTTTGTAGCAAGAGGACAGGTATCCCATCAGGACCTGTTGCTAAATTATTCCTTAAAATATCAATTTTATTAAAAACATCAATGGTGGACAACTTCAAACAGCCTACATTAAGACATTTATCATAATTAAAATTTGATTCCGTCATAGGGTCACTAAATTCTGAGTACACAGATGAAAAGTGTAACTTGAACATTTCTGCAATTTCTTGGCCACTATCTGATTCACAGTCCTCAAACGTCATGCACTTTGGATATTCCATATCACCCTTTTTAGAGTTTACATAATTCCAAAAGGTACGTCTGTCGTGCAATTGACTCTCCAAATTTTGAATATAATTTTTATGCGATGAATTTGAGATAGAACGGCATTCAGATCTTAGATTAGCAAAATGTTCATAGTCATGTAGTGATTGTGTTGATTTATACTTTTTATGTGTAGTTTTCTTTTTTATAATCAAATTTCTCAAATCATTTGGCATCCATTTTGGAAATTTTGGGGTTTTAAATCTTAACAGTGGTGTAAAAGTTTCAATTACCCTGTAAATGATGTCATAGAACTTGGAAACCACAGTGTTTACATCTGTACACTCAAAAATGGAGTCCCAGTCAGCATAGGAAAGAAAAAAATTTATTTCACTGAAATCAGCACGTTTAAAATTAAAATACAAATAGTCACAAGACAGATGGGACAGGTTTTCAGCTAACACAATTGAACACTCATAAGCTGGATGTGGCACATCTAGCTTTAACATAGGATTGTTGCAAACAACAACCTCTACGTCACAGCGGTTGCAAAATAAGAGATCAAGATAATTGCCATATATATTGGGTATGTCAATCGACTGAAACACTCCCAAATATGCAGCACAATCTGCTAAGGGTGTTGCTTCTTTGGATAGTGGGCCCACAGGTACAGATACATATGTAGTTTTTTGCCATTTTATATAAGGAAGGTTAAAGTCACCCCAAATGAAAATGTCTGTGAAATTGTTATTCTCTGTTAGGTGGATCAGAGAAAAACAAAAACTTTCATAGATGTCGACAGCTGAAGTTCCTGGAATATAGGTATTTCCCACTAAAATTCGTTGATTTCCAACCGTAATCAACATAAATAAATGTTCGACGTTTTCAAAAGGTGTCAGCATAACTCTAGAGGAAAGACAACTTTTAATTGCGATCAATACTCAATACGGATTTAAACCATGGGTTCCAGCTATAGCAATAAGGTTTGATCCAAACTTTACTAAAATTTCTTTTTGATCGGTGTTCATAAGAATCAGGCAAAAATCATTAGTTTTTAATGTAGGATAATTTTGCATAACTACACCTCGTTGTTTATAAAACAATATTGGGGATGAATCGCTAAGAAGGCATTCAGACACCCACAAATGGACGCTTGTCGCGTCATCTTTATGTCGGCAACCTTCCTTTGAAACAACTCCATATGAATTTTTCACATTTCTAATGTCTTTCCGGGCAGGGTTTGGCAAAAACCTGAGAATTAAAAAAAAAACATTAATAGGTTTTTAGGTTTTTTAGATTTTTTTTAGGTTTTTGGGTTTTTGAAAATGAATAAAATGATATCACATTTTGTACAAAATAACATTATAATTTATAATCTAGTTTAATAAAAAACAAAAACAAGTTAATAGAAACTAAAACAAATTCTAAAAGGTTCAAGAAACAAAAATTTTGGTTTTCCTAACTAAACATAAAATGTTTAAAAGAAAACTCAACAAAAACAAGAGGTAAGTAAAGACAAAAAAGTAACAAAAATGTGTATACAATGCTATCGCTAACGCTATCACTCAATTTCTTTGTCACTGTCTTCGTCATCAGTTTCTGTCACTTTTGACAAAATATTTTAATAAACTAATTTTTGTACTCGATCCTCTGATAACTTATTCCTTAATTTAGAATGGATGAACCCAAAAGTTAAGAAATTTCTCTCAGAGGAGGAGCTTGATACACACATTGAAAAAACTTGCACAGCTAATTTTTGAAGTTTTGAGTAATCACTTCCATCCAATTTTCAGAAATCCAATATACTTCTTTTCCCTTTAACAAATAATTGGTATCGGAAAGAATTCTGCTCCCGCTGTTCTTGTGTCCATAACCTAAACGATGTTATTTGTGTAAATACCTCCTCTCGGTCTTCATCGGTTATTCCTTCATCAAATTTCATGATGAAATTTTCCAGCTCCTTCCTTAAGGATCTCTCCATACCAAAGCCAGCATACCGTGGGTCTAACAAATATCCTAGTCCATGGGAATCGCCATATATAAATTGAAAGCGATCCTTTACTGCATTTTTTATAAATGTAGCTTCCGTTGTCGTGAGGTATTCTTGCGCCTCATCAGATTCACAGTAATCAGAGAGTTTAGTAAATTCTGTATAGACCTCAGAAACAGGCACATTATCCCCTTGAAATTTTTTAGTTAATTGGGAGATGCGTTCAAGGATGAAAATACCCTTTTTTAAATTGCTTACAAAGCTTTCGTTACCAATTATTTTTGATTTTCACCTTATTTTCTCTTTGGCTTTGTGTGCCCGTAACAAATTCTCTGGCGTGAACCATGGTATGGAGAATATCCTCTGAGGTAAGGAGTGATTTTAGGCAACTGGAAAAATTTTTTGGGGCATCTTTTCTTCAAAATTCTCCAAGCTTGTTGTTAAAGATAGGTAACACCAAAGAACCACGGAAGGGAAACACCTGTCACCTGCGTCCCCAATATGGTCACTTGGATCACCGTTCACTAGGTGGCGACTCTAGAAAATCGAGGTGAAGGTTTGATTAAAAAATTGTACAAAAAAAGTAAAAATTCTCGAACAATCAGTCAAGCACATGTACAGGGTTATCCAACCAAGACTAGACAAGGCGATTTTTTGACTTTTCCTGTACTTTTATAAAAAAACTGAAATAGCCATCTTAAGTCATTTTCTCCCGCGAATTCGAATATCTTCAGCAAAAAACAATTGAACATCAAACAAAAGTACTAGGGGTCACTTTGATATTTTTTTAAATGGGATGCCGTATTTTTAATGAGCTTATCCGATTTCTCATATAAATTTTGATCTAAAATGTTGGATTTTTAATTCAAAAACGCCTTTTTTCTTCAGTTTTAAATTCGGAAAATGTTCGTCTACCGTAAGATTAATACCTGATAGATGGATACCCGTTTCACCTGTTCACCCTTTAACCTGCTTTAAAGCGTCCGTCAGTTAGACAAAATAATCAAGTTTCAAATTTCTATATATTTTTCACGAATTAATTACAAATAATGAAATATTCTTTAGAAGAACGGCTAAATGTAATAAAATTATATTACAAAAGTGGAGAGAATGCTCGACAAACACAAAGAACATTTTTTGAGAGTTTCCAGAGACACATTTCAGTGGATACAATTCTCAGAATTAAGACCCTATTTGAAGAAAGTAAGACATTGAAAGATAAGCCAAGAAAGATGAAAAGACGGAATATAAGGGATCGAGCTATTGTTCAATATTTTACTATAAATCCGAAGAGTTCTATTCCGCAAGCGGTACGAGAAGTAAGGTATGGTCCAGGGCTCCGGAGTGTAAGCTATGGAACAGTTCACAGAACTTTAAAAAAATGTGGTCTAAAACCATATTGCATCCTTCCCGTTCAATACTTAACACAGCTTCAAAAAGAACTGCGATTTCGATTTGTTGCTTCAATGCTGATGAGAGAGCAAGACGAAGATTATAATTTATATAATAAAATTCTATGGAGTGACGAAGCGTCATTTACAACATCGGGGGTATACAATCGGAAAAATACAAGATACTGGGCAGCAGTTAACCCTCATAGATATGAAATGATAAAGTTTCAAGGTTGGAGCTCACTTAATGTTTGGTGTGGGATGTTAGAAAATCGAATTATTGGACCACTATTTTATCGTGGCTCTTTAACAGGCCAAAGATACCTGCATTTTCTTCATAACGATATCGAGGATTTCTTGGAAAGGTTGCCATTGCAAGCCTACAACAATATCATTTGGCAGCAGGATGGTGCTCCGCCTCATGCAGTTCGAGAAGTGGTAACATACCTAAACGAGCGTTACAATCAGTGGATTGGCCGTAACGGAACAATTCATTGGCCACCAAATAGCCCCGATATCACGCCAATGGATACATTTTTATGGGGTTATTTAAAAAATGTAGTTTATCAACGACCCAACAGAAGTCTGGAGGACATTCAGCAAAAAATTATAAATGAAATTAATAGACTTAACCAGGACCAAAATATTGTAAGAGATTCTTTGGAGAGATTGAAAAGGGGGCATCGGTCATGTTTTGAAAATAATGGAGGACACATAGAACAATTATATTATTGAGATTAAAGTTATTCACTTTAGTTTATAGTTTTTTCTAATATGTCATACTTTTTTTATACGTAAGCAGTAATAGATTTGCAAAAACTACTAAATTTGTAATTAATTCGTGAAAAATATATAGAAATTTGAAACTTCATTATTTTGTCTAACTGACGGACGCTTTAAAGCAGGTTAAAGGGTGAACAGGTGAAACGGGTATCCATCTATCAGGTATTAATCTTACGGTAGACGAACATTTTCCGAATTTAAAACTGAAGAAAAAAGCGTTTTTGAATTAAAAATCCAACATTTTAGATCAAAATTTATATGAGAAATCGGATAAGCTCATTAAAAATACGGCATCCCATTTAAAAAAATATCAAAGTGACCCCTAGTACTTTTGTTTGATGTTCAATTGTTTTTTTGCTGAAGATATTCAAATTCGCGGGAGAAAATGACTTAAGATGGCTATTTCAGTTTTTTTATAAAAGTACAGGAAAAGTCAAAAAATCGCCTTGTCCAGTCTTGGTTGGATAACCCTGTACAGTGATGTAAAACTATGATTGACTGTTTCTAAGTGATTTTCCGATGCTTTTCAATATTTTCCTGTTGTAATAATGCCTAACTTTGCAATTAATACCCAATTTGCACCCAAGGTAATAGATTTATTTAAAAAAAAATTGTCACTTTTCATGTTATAATAATTATTGCTTCTGTGTTTTGTAGCCTTGAAAAAGAAAATAAAGATTTTCGAAAGCTCGGCGTAGTAAAAAAGAGGTTTTACTTATATGGCCCTCCAATGACTGATACCCTAATACTTTAAAAAAATTATATATATATATATATACATGGCTGGCGCATGTTACGAAGCCCACTATAACCCACACATTAACGGAAGCCCGAGGGTTACGGGGAAGGGGATTTTGGAGATGTCGTTATTCTCCGGTATTACGATGCCCAGGTGTATTTACTAGTTTGGGGTATTTACAGAACTCATGTTATATGAAGCCCGACAATGTTGCCAGGCAATCAGACAGCATTTAATTTATACTGCAGTAACTACGCCGATTGTATGAAGCCCATATACGTATATATAACTTTATATCCTGTTGATTATAAGCAGCCCATCAATATCGGCATGTGTATAGTTGCATTAATTTTAGTTGTATATTATCATTCTATAATATGGGGTAGATGTGATATTTTAAACTTTATTTAAAACAGCCTAATCCTTTTGTAAAAAATTAGTGTCTTTAGGAAAGTGAATACTGGTAAATATAAGATTACAATGAGTTTGAATCGTGCGAGCCGTTCGCGTACCAAGATGTTAGTTCAATTGGCGGTTGAAAGTAAATTGGCGGTTCTTTCTGAAGAATTGACTGTGATTTCTGTCACTGACACTCTTCGTAAAGCTGGCCTTGAAATAGACTCACCTAATTATGAACAGGTAAGTTTTAGTAATTTAGGGTTCATAAAGCAGAGCTGGGCAGTAATCATTCCAAAATGTAATGCATTACTAATTTAATGCTTAAAAAAACGTAGCGACAAAACAGCAATTTTTATACAAGGTTGTAGCAATTTTGTTTGCTTTGAATCCTACTAGAGATTGTTGGAAACTATGCTATAATTTAAATGAGACATTGCTAAACCTTTGGCGTAAACAAAACTTTGCGGGTAAAATTTAGTTATAAAAAAGTTATGGATTAGAAAGTAATTTTTTGTTGACTAGAGTTTTATTTTAAAAACGTTTTTAGGTCCACTCATCGTCTGAAAATTTATATCACTCTGAAGATTGCTTTGATTTTAACGATAATAAAAACGGGGATTTTATCACAATGAGTAAACAAGATAAAAATGCCCTCCATGATATTACCAAAGATTGTAATTCACCAATGACCAGCCAAAACCTTCAAAATGAGAATCCACCTCCAGAATGCACCAGTTATTTTATTGCACCAATAGTCAGTCACATTAATGAAGGAAATGTAAATATTGGACAAAACCTTCAAGACGAAAACACACCTTATGAGAATTCAAATAACGACTTTGTAACGGTGACCAACCATAGCTTTCAAGGTGAAAACGTAACTCTTTGTATTGTCAACGAATCTATTGCGCCAACATCCAGCAAAACTAAGCAAGATAAAAATGCCCTCCATGATATTACCAAAGATTGTAATTCACCAATGACCAGCCAAAACCTTCAAAATGAGAATCCACCTCCAGAATGCACCAGTTATTTTATTGCGCCAATAGTCAGTCACATTAATGAAGCAAATGTAAATATTGGACAAAACCTTCAAGACGAAAACACACCTTATGAGAATTCAAATAACGACTTTATAACGATGACCAACCATAGCTTTCAAGGTGAAAACGTAACCCCTTGTATTGTCAACGAATCTATTGCGCCAATATTCAGCAAAACTAAACAAGATAAAAATGCCCTCCATGCTACCAACAATTGTATTTTACCAATGACCAGCCAAAATTTTCACAACGAAAATTCACCAGGAAACACCAATGATTATATTACACCAATGCCAAGTCAAATTGATGAAGATGTAAACCATAACCTTCCAGAAGAAAATACACCCAATACTGGACAGAATCTTGAAGACGAAAAGACACCTTTTGATATTTCAAATAGCGATTATGCAGTTTTATCTAACCAAAATTTTCAAGGTGAAAACTTACTCAGTGCCACGTATATTGCGCCAATGACCAGCAAACATCTAGATAGTTATTCAGACTTCTCAGATTTTGAGTCCTCAGGATCTGAATATTGTCCATCAACAGCATCTGTGGCATCCGATACGTCGGAAGATTACCAGGATATAATTGGAGCAGTTTTAAATAAAAATGAGAACAATTTACTAGAAAACTACCAGGTTGGTGAAACAAAAAATAATTATTCAAGAAAAAAGAAAATGTTAGAAACTTTCACGGAACCCGAAAAAGCAGTGCCTTTACCTAAGTATGCCGCTAGTCAGCCATCAACCAGCAAGGTAATTTCAATTTTGTAACTTTAAGAAAGGATTTATAAAAAGTTAATGTGTGTGTGTTATTCTCACACAAGGCAATAACGTATTCCTAAATTAATCTACAGGTAAAACGTAAACAAACCCGAACAAATTGATTTAAAATTCATGTTTTTTTTTTTTTCGAAAAACGCCAGGACCTATCAATTATTTTATTTTTGGTTAAAGGTTGTCCCAAAAATAAGTTACGACAATTCACTATGTTTCTTTAAATGCTATATATTTATATTATGTCGTTTGCGAGAAAATCGATACTTGGTTTATTAAAGAATGATTTTCTTATTTTTAATTAAATCTTAAATTCTTAAACATTATTGTAAATAAAGTCTGGTAGTTATACTGACAGGAATGGTCATCTTGTCGTTTTATCTAAGGTAAACAGTGTCTCAGAAAAATTATTTTAATAAAATTATAATTAAAAAAAATTGGTACGGTTAAGTAAAAAAGAATGATTTACTCCCAAATGGTTGAATGGTAAAAGACATATTTTATGAAATATGTATAAAATTTTATGCACAACTCCAAAATAAATTAAAAAATAAAGTGAATTATTATAACATGTTTTTAGGACAATCTTTATATGAAATAACCCTAAAAAAACACATGTAACAAATATAAAAAATTGACGGGTCCGGGCGTTTTTTCGAAAAATACACATGAATTTTAAATGAATTTGTTTCAACCTTTACGTTCTCATTGTACATATAAAAAACACACCCTAAATTTTAGTAGAATTAGAAAATCATATATAAATTTATTTTCTTTTAGGACGTACTAAAACAGAATACAGGAAATGGTTTTGAAAAACATACAGATAAACCAAATTTGAATATAGGGATGCAAACTAATTTATATCCGGTAAGTTTAATGTTATAACACAGCGTACTAAAAGTTGAATCGGTATGCAAACTACTTATTTGCATTAATAGAATGAAGAGGCAGCAAATGACGGAAACATCATTCTCTGCAGAGAGTAAATTATCCTTATTTAATGGACGGGTGGATGTGACTTCGCCTTTGACACTTTCTAGCTACTTTTCAATAAGTCATTTTGTCATATTTTAGGAAATATAGCAACTATTGGCAAAAATATACAAAACATTTTTTGACACAATGATTCACAAAGAAATTTCAAGTACCTTTGTTGTCCTTATAGGGAGTCGCAAAAGTAATTAACATATCAAACATTTTAATCAATTTGACGATTCAGAGTGATTGATTTGAGCGTTTCAATTCAGCTTTAATTTGCTAAAAAAAAATTGAAGCTTGGTATTTGTGTAATGGCGGGTTGTACAAAGATTTTAAATAATATTTAACTAACCAGGTAACTTAAATCCAAATAAGTACAGGTTTGATTTTGGAACTATAGTATTCATTTTCCTTATTTGTAAAAGGCAGTTAATATACTTCTGCATTTACTTACTAAATAAAATTGCATCGGGTTTGGATTCTTTTCCACCAGTGACCACTCGTTTAAATTTCTGGGTTAGTATATTTTCTACTTTAGTTGGTGACTGAGTAATTGCTTCTTGCTCAATATTATCTCTAGGAAATTTGTATTGCTTTGGATGATTTTTATTTAATGATTAATTGTTCATAAGAAGCGTTTTCAACGCACTAATAGATAGGCTTTTAAAATAGAAGCATGTCGCTTGCCAATGGTAATTCTATAGGTTTTCCCCAGTTTTTCTCCTTAAGTGTCTTTAGGGCTAAACTGGAGATTTCATTGCCCCAGTGCCCCTAAATAAGTTTTTTAAGATCTCTAATTTCTTGCCCTTTCGTGTCGTAGTTTTCCCAAGTTATTGTTGGGACTGTGACATAAATTACATTGGCAAAAATAATTTTCTCACAGTCAAAGTGGCTCGGTTAACTTAATTCCTATGATACTAACAAGCTAATTTTGATTGTGAGTAAATAATACCTGGCAATGTTCTATTATGTCACAGTCAAAGTTGCCTGGTTAGTTATTTATTGTTTAAAATTTTTGTACAACGTAAAGTATGACTTATATATAAAACATTTTTCAATAACATACATTATATTTATTTGTTTGTTCATACTTCTTTTCGAAGACTTATTTAACCGAGTTGACTTAAAAACGATCAGTGATGCAACTGTTCAAAACGTCGTGCAAGCAAACTAATTAAGTTAAGTCTATAACTTTCAAAGAAACATAATATAAACGTTTTTTGCAGGATATCCATAACAAATACTTAAAAAAAGCGTCAGCAAGAAAAAGGCCAACAATTTGTCCTTTCTGTTTTGATGATGTTATTACACACTTTCCGCGACATCTCTTAAGGCATCACAGTGATCGTGAAGAAGTTAAGAAAATAAGAGAACTTGGTCCAAAAAATAAAGAACGAATAGCACTGATTAAAGGTCTCAGAAAACAAGGATATTTTCATTTAAAAGTAGAGAAAAATATCAATAACCCAGTAAGAAATTCCAAAAATCCCAATACTAATTACGTTATCTGTCAATATTGCTTAGGAGGCTACTCAAAATCTTTACTGTATAAACATGTAAATCAATGTAAAAGTAGACCTGTTGATGTTTTTAAACCAGGAAAAAATTGCTTGTCCAATTGTCAAACATTTATGGCTTCCATAACGATCAAAAACGACGCGCTTTTAAATTCACTAAGAATTAGAGAAGAAGTTTTTTCGATTATGATTGCAGATGATATTAGCTTAACTGCAAAAAGTGATGTTTTGATATGTTTATATGGAGAGGTACTTTTGTCAAAACATAAAAGAGAACAAATTTCAACATTGATATCTTCAAAGATTAGAGAAATGGCCAGGATGTTGATTGCGTTAAGATCAATAAATCCAAGTATTATAAATCTTTTTGATGCTCTGAAACCTGACTTTTTTAGTTGTTTTGTATTAGCAGCAAAAAATATTAGCGGATATGATGCCAAAAAAAAAAGTTTCAGAGCTCCCTCTCTGGCGTTGCATATGGGAACAAATCTCAAAATTCTATGTAGTGTAGCTTATAAAGTAATACTAGAGAGAAAAAAACTCCCAACAATAACTTGGGAAAACTACGATACGAAAAGGCAAGAAATTAAAGATCTTAAAAAACTTATTGAGGGACATTGGTGCAACGAGATTTCCAGTTTAGCCCTTAAGACATTAAAATAGAGAAACTGGGAGAAACCTACAGAATTACCATTGGCAAGCGACATACTTCTATTTCAAAATCATATCTATGAGCAAGCTGAAATCGCGTATGAACAATTAATTAATGACATAAATCTTCCAAAGCAATATAAAATTCTTACTGAATGTATCTTGGCTCACACAATAATGTTTAACAGAAAAAGAGTGGGAGATGTGCAATATTTAACTATTGAAACGTATACCAAGGAAATGCATAATACTGAGCAAGAAGCATTTACTCAGTCACTAACTGAAGTAGAAAAAATACTAACCCAGCAATTTAAACGAGTGGTCACTGGTGGAAAAGGATCCAAACCCGTTGCAATTTTATTTAGTAAGAAAATGCAGAAGTATATTAACTGCCTATTACAAATAAGGGAAATGGGTACTATAGTTCCAAAATCAAACCCTTTCCTATTTGCGAATCCGCGTTCAGAAAAAAAATGGATGGTTGGGGTAAAAGTGATTGGCACATTAGCCAAAAATTGTGGCGCTGAACGACCGACTCTGCTCACGTCTACAAAATTTCGAAAACATATAGCCACAACCCTACAATTAATGACTATGCAACCGGAAGAAATGGAGCAATTAGCCACATTTATGGGGCACACCAAAAAAACACATGCCGAATTTTACAGGTATATTTTAAGTTGTTTCGTTTAACTTTACATAACATGGTAATTTGTTTATGTTGGGTTGCACAAAGGTTTTTAACAATAATTAACTAACTAGGCTACTTTGACTGTGACATAACTGACATTGAAAATCATAATTTATTCATAATCAAGTTGAATGATGGTTGTGAGAAAATCATTTTTGCCAATGACATTTATGCCACAGTCAAAGTTGCTGGTTAGTTAATTATTGTTCAAAATATTCGTGCAACCCGACATTATACTTTGAAAATTCACCAAAATTGGTAAAAAATGGATACACTTTAACCATGTTATTACCGTGATTACGAATAAATTACTGTCAATGTCAACAAAATGACAAAGTTATCAAAATACCTGATTAATAATTGTAGGTTAATTATTCTTAATTAAATTAATTTTTTTTGTTACCCATAACGTCAATAAATGCCATATTTATTAAAGCTTAAAGAAAAAGCTTTATTTCCATGCATGAGGCATATCTAAAGAAACTCGTTCGTAATGCAGGTCAACTTAATCAAAACATTTTAGGTTACCTCCTAAATTTATTTTTTATTTTTGAAAAAAAAATCCTACGATTATTAAAATACTATTTGTACTACTTTTTTATTGTAGACTCCCACAAGATATTTACCAAACAGCAAAAGTGGCAAAAGTACTGTTACTCCTCGAAAAAGGAAAAGGGAAATCTTTTCAAGGAAAATCAATAAACGACATACAATTGGAAAAAGATATATACTACAGTTCAAACTCTTCCGAAGATGAGGAGAATGAGAGTAATACGATTGTAAAAAAAAGGAAGGTAATTACAAACTTATTGAAAAGAAAGGAACTAAGCTCTAAAGAACAAAATGCAACAGAAGTGTTTTTAAACGAAGAAAAAGTTCAAGAAGACAACGGAAAAAAACCAGACACAACGGATATATGCAAAGAAAGACTGATGGAGAGTAGTGAATCTAATACTGGAAGTGATACAGAATCAAAAAGCCATGCAAGCAGGCCAATAAATATGAAAAAGAACAAATTACCCAAAAATAAAAATTCAAAAGGGAATAAAATTTTGGGACGTATTCGATGGACGCAAAAGGAAAAAGATATTGTTATTAAGTATTTTACAAAACATATCAAGAATAAGGTAACACCTAAAAAATACGAGTGTGACCAGTTTCTTGCTAAATATGGGAAGGAACTTCAGAATAAGGATTGGGTTAGGGTAAAAACTTTAGTTTATAACACCTTTAGAGGGAATTGAGTAAGGAATAAAGATTATATTATGAATTAATTAGGCCCCATAGGAGTATTGTGCCACGGTAAATAACTTCCTAATCCACCAGTGGTGTGTACAGGGTCTTTGATTTTAAAATATTTTTTTTATTTTTAAATATATGACATTATTAAATAAATCTGTGTTTTTAATAACCAAAATAGTGTAAATCCCATAGACAGGAGACCGCAAAATTAGGTATGCTTCAAGACGTGATATCAATCAAACTGATCTTACGTTTTTTTACCATTGCATTTTATGAGGATTGCTTCATAGATTCTCTTGAATAGTTAAAATTCGATATTTTACTGATTTAAATTTTTTATAGTTATTTTATCTAAAATCAGTACCTATCCAAAATAATATAACTAATGCACATAACGTAACATAATAAAATATTTCAACAGTACCGCACTTTCATTTTTAAAGTAATAAATGTATTTTGTGCAAATGTTATTTTATTTTGGTTACATAAATGCACGATAGACCTAAATTACATTTTCAACAATTAATCGAATTTTTACATTTTTTTAGTTTAAATTCAACCAGTTTTGGTAAAACTCTATATAAAACTTTATCATGAACCTAAATGGTTTGAATTTTATAAGTACTTTTATTAAAAGCAATGTTGCCAATCTTCCGGGCTTCTGTTAAACGATAGCTTCGTAATATGCGTATTATTCCCAAAGTGTATAAACATTTTTTCGTACCGCCAACTGGTGGCAGTTACCAAGAACTACAAGTGTATTTTTTTAGAAATCACACAGTCCTACGCAGCCCGGGATTCGGATAAGATATTGCTTTTATCGAGCCACCTATTGTGCGTTTAACAAAGCCATAGCAGTTATAGGAAGCCCATATGGATGGGCAACCTAATGCACTTACTTGAGATGCTGAAAGATAGCGCTAACTACGTATTTTTGATAAAAAGCATTGAAAAATTACGAAGCCCGAATCCGGGCTTCCCAAGTGGGTGTCGGGCTTCGCAAACTCGGTCCAATATAGCGTTTTTGGCTTCCTAAAGGTGGAATCTATGTATATATATATATATATATATATATAGAAAATCCTAATCTTGGGGGATCGATCTGGGTTTGGACGGTTTGAAGAAAAAAAAAAAAAAACTCTTTTCTACTACGCCGAGCTTTCGGAATTATTTTATTCCTTTTTCAAGGCTGCAATACAGAACAAGATCTTATTTTTTTAAATTTTATTTTATACAATTTAAAGACTTACGTGTAAAGTGAGATATTTTTAAAGAAAACTGGCATTTTTAATTCGTCGCAGGTGTCATCGAAGGAAACTTCGAGATCTGTTTAGTTTTATTTGTTACATATTGTTAATTTTAATCACTATGGGATAACACCATGTGGCAGCGAACATGTCTGCTTGATTTTCACCTTAGAAAATGGCGGGATACCCGCCTTCGCGTTGCATGAATCTGAGGGAGACAACTGAAGAAGAGAGAGGGAATAATGTTGGCAGTGCGCTGCTTCCATCAGGTACCACCTGACTCACGCAATGCGTGCGCATATTCCAGTGGTGGCGTTGTTTATTCATGGAGTTATTTGGAGTGCGGAAATACCAATAAATATTTTATTTAATTTGATCTTGATTATTTGATTGTACTTTGTCGTGCTTCTGTCTGTCACCCAGAGTCACTCGAAAGTTTTTTTAATTTGTTTTAGTTGTTAAGCTGATTTTATTTATTACCAGTCTTTTTTGTTGGAAAGTTAAGAGATAGTGAAAAATTGTCAATGTGACCTATGGAGAAGCCAGAGAAAGATTTTGTATGTAAGTTGAGATAATGTGAGTGAGCGTAAGATTTGGGAGGACAGAGAAACTCCTGTGAGGGGCGTTAGTGGCTAGCCCAAATCTTACGCTCACTCACATTATCTCAACTTACATACAAAATCTTTCTCTGGCTTCTCCATAGGTCACATTGACAATTTTTCACTATCTCTTAACTTTCCAACAAAAAAGACTGGTAATAAATAAAATCAGCTTAACAACTAAAACAAATTAAAAAAACTTTCGAGTGACTCTGGGTGACAGACAGAAGCACGACAAAGTACAATCAAATAATCAAGATCAAATTAAATAAAATATTTATTGGTATTTCCGCACTCCAAATAACGCCATGAATAAACAACGCCACCACTGGAATATGCGCACGCATTGCGTGAGTCAGGTGGTACCTGATGGAAGCAGCGCACTGCCAACATTATTCCCTCTCTCTTCTTCAGTTGTCTCCCTCAGATTCATGCAACGCGAAGGCGGGTATCCCGCCATTTTCTAAGGTGAAAATCAAGCAGACATGTTCGCTGCCACATGGTGTTATCCCATAGTGATTAAAATTAAAAATATGTAACAAATAAAACTAAACAGATCTCGAAGTTTCCTTCGATGACACCTGCGACGAATTAAAAATGCCAGTTTTCTTTAAAAATATCTCACTTTACACGTAAGTCTTTAAATTGTATAAAATAAAATTTAAAAAAAATAAGATCTTGTTCTGTATTGCAGCCTTGAAAAAGGAATAAAATAATTCCGAAAGCTCGGCGTAGTAGAAAAGAGTTTTTTTTTTTTTTCTTCAAACCGTCCAAACCCAGATCGATCCCCCAAGATTAGGATTTTCTGTCTAACTAGTCGATCAAGACTACCTTCCCACTTTTTATATATATATATATATATATACCACACCAATAAGTGTTTATAAAACTTACATAAACTTTTATGTTTTTAGTCATATTTTCTTCTGGCTGCAATAAAGGAGTAAAATATTAAATTAAAATTGATTTAAATAAATTTTAATGGCTAAATTAATAATAATAATAATAATAATAATAATAATAATAAATTTGCAACCCAAATCCCAACAAAACTTTCTTGGAAACATGTAGTACTGCACTGCGGGTCGCTAACCTCACTAAGTAATAATAATAATAATAATAAATTTGCAACCCAAATCCCAACAAAACTTTCTTGGAAACATGTAGTACTGTGGGTCGCTAACCTCACTAAGTAATAATAATAAATGTCTTTATTAAGCATATGCATACATTCATATACACATATTTGGAACACAGGTGGCGAAGTTTAGCCATTGGCCATTCCTCCACCTCCAATCAACCAACTAGGTATGTAAAAAAGTTTAGACTATGAAACACATACTTAAATAATCTTTAAAAAATGTAAGTATTACACTTTAACATATTAAGGGCTATCTAAAACTTATAATAGTATATTGTACCTTTTTGATGGAACTCCCATAATAAGTTTGGAGGCAATGGCATCTTTGTCAGTTCTTGTCAAATGTAGATGCTGAATTTCTTCACCATGTCCATGATGGGTTTTATAGTATAAAACCACACATTTTTATCTGACAATATATCCCTTATCAATATAATCTGGCTGGTACACGAGTATTGCATTTTACATGATCCCTGGGACTTTATTGCTTTTTTGCGATTCTCTTTAATTGTATAGTTTCCATGTGACCGGATACATTCAAAGTAATACTTTTCTTTGTTGTTATTTCTTTTAGTTCCTCTTACTTTACAATACTGAACATTGTTGTCTTTCTCCATTGACATTACAATACGGATGGACCGGCCGCTAGGCGCAGTAATTAAATAATTCCCGAGTGAGATAAAAGAGAAGAATGGTGCTAGTCCGGGCAGAAAAGTGAAATTCCGCCATTTGTTCTGTGTTTATTGTGTGTGCTTCAACCGATTTTTGATATTATCTAAACATTTCATGCTTGTTTCTAGTGACAATTATTAATTTTACGGTTTTTATTAGTTTTGAACATGGTTGAGTCTTGTTCAGCGATAAATTGTACTTCGAGGAGAAGAAAAGGAATTAAGTTAAAATTTCACAGGTAGGTAGTAAGAAACCTAGTTTTATTTAGCACTTATTATATTTATTTATTGGTAAGTACGTTTTAAAATTATACAATAACAAGTTGTACAACTGCAAAAAAAAATGTGTTTCAGATTTCCAAAAGATGTTAATATAAACCGATTATGGTTAAATGCCATAAGAAGGGTAAATTACACCCCAAGTAACACAGCAGTAATTTGTGAAAAACATTTTACTATTGAACTACGAAAATTACTTCTAGTAGCGGAAAATCATTTTTTTAGCAACTAAGGACCATGCTGTACTGCCTATGGATATTGAGAATAAGGAAAATTCAGAATTAATGGACTTATCAGACAATGTTAACATGCCCGAGCCATCTGTTTCTAAAGATGAAGATCCCAAACCATCTACCTCAAGCTCAGGGAAACCAAGTACGAGTACAGAAAGGTAAACAGTTACTTAAAATGTATAACACAATTTCCATATATATGTTCTTCTATTTTTTTAGAACTAGAAGAAAACCTTATTTTTTTTGGAGATTTCAAAGAGTCTGATTTAATCCATGTAAAGAGACGGAAAAGGTTTTGGCAAGTAGCAAAGAAAACAGTTACTCAATATAAGAAGCTAAACAAGTACTGCTCGTGCAAAATCAGAAGGCAAAAACGGAAAATAAATAGCCTGAATAGTTTGCTTGATGAACTTATGAACAAGCAAAAAATATCAGCTTCACAGTTATTAGTATTAAAGGTAGAGAGTTAAAAGAAAGTACTGCTTGTTGAATAGTAAAGCATGACCATAATTATTTCGTAATTTATTTATTTTTGTGAGTAAATTTGATTAGTTAATGCATTTATTTTTAAGTAGTCTAGAAGCATGATAGTAGTGTTGATTATGTATTATGTAAAATTCATTGGTAAGTAATTTAGTTTTGAGTAATTTTTGCATAGTTTATAATTATTTGTGGAAATTTAGGCATGATAATTATATAAGTTACAATCTTGTAGGAGAGCATGTCTATAGCACAGAAGCAGTTACTATTTAGACATCTTAAAGCACTAACAAACGCCAAATATAATCCCGAATTAAGATCTTTCGCCCTTACACTACACTTTTACTCAGCTTCAGCTTACGATTATGTCAGAAGAATGTTTGGGAAAAATTCTTTACCCCATCCACGTACCCTGTCAAAATGGTATAGCACTGTTGATGGTACCCCAGGATGCAGTGCAGAGGCACTACGAGCAATAAAAACTAAAGTAGAAATTGAAAAACGAAATTGAAAAAAATTGGTTGGGGGATTGATAATGGATGAGATGTACATTCATAAACATGTTCATTGGACAGGTAGTAGGCATGTGGGATACATGAATTTTGGTGCTGGGATGCAAAACAGCGATATGCTTCCAATGGCTACAAAGGCATTAGTATTTATGATTGTGGGTATAAATTCAAGATGGAAAGTTCCTATTGCCTATTTTCTGATTAATTCTGTTTCTTCTTTCTTTTCTGTCTGATTTGACCTTTCCCAATATGAGACCATACTTTTTAAATCCCTATAATCAGGAGAATATACATACAGGGTGGCTGATTAGTGCGAGAAAGTCCAATATCTCCGTTGTTCTTTAAAATATCGAAATTTATTAAATGCAAAGGTTCTAGGATAAACAAGAGCGCAAATTTTAAAAATATTTTTGGATATACAGGATGCGCCAAAAAAGTGGGGTTTAGCAAAAATGTATTTTTTCAAATGGAACACCCTATATGTTATATTATTTTTGGATTCTACATAAAATTATAGTAATTTTTTAATAAGTGCATTATAGGTCTAAACTTAATAGTTTCCGAGTTATCGACTTTTCCAAAATGACATTTTTGAACTTTGACAGCTTCTAGTTTTCTAACGGTACTTCTTAGAGCAAAACGGCTTACATGTCCCTATCTTACTTTTTAATTGTCTTCAAAAAAATATCAATTTCCGGTTAAACCGGATGTAACTTGAAAGTCGGAAATATAGTACTTCCGGTTTAACCGGAAATTAATATTTTTGGGAAGACAATTAAAAAGTAAGATAGGGACATGTAAGCCGTTTTGCTCTAAGAAGTACCGTTAGAAAATTAGAAGCTGTCAAAGTTCAAAAATATCATTTTGGAAAAGTCGATAACTCTAAAACTATTAAGTTTAGAACTACAATGCACTTATTGAAAAACAACTGTAATTTTATGTAGCATCCAAAAATAATATAACATATAGGGTGTTCCTTTTGAAAAAATACATCTTTGCTAAACCCCACTTTTTTGGAGCATCCTGTATATCCAAAAATATTTTTAAAATGTGCGCTTTTGTTTATCCTAGAACCTTTGTATTTAATAAATTTCGATATTTTTAAGAACAACGGAGATATTGGACTTCCTCGCACTAATCAGCCACCCTGTATAATCTTGGACCCATGTCATATGATCAAGTTAGTTTGTAATACACTTGGAGACTTGGGTACCTTTTATAATGATAAAGGTGCTTCTATAAACTGGCACTATTTTAAAGAGTTGGTTAAGCTGCAAGACGAAACAGGTCTTCATTGTGCTACAAAATTAAAATCAAGGCATATAAATTATTATAAAGAAAAAATGAGAGTGAAGCTTGCAGTTCAAACATTTAGTACCAGTGTAAGCGATGCCTTGGAATACTGCTCAAAATATTTAAATATATCCGCTTTTAATGGTTGCGAGGCAACTGTAGAATTTTGTCGGAACATAAATAACATGTTCGACCTTCTAAATACACGAAAATTTTTGGGCAGTACTCCTTACAAAAAAAACACTTTATAAAGGTAGTGAATCCTTTCTAAAATCTTTTGTAAGTACTTCGATTAATTATTTAAGGTCATTAAAATCTCGAGACAGAGTTGATATTTTATTAACGGGTAGGAAAACTGGTTTTCTATGTTTAATTATTTGCTTAAAAAGTATTGAAAATCTGTTTTTCGAATTAGTTAAAACTGATGTAATGAAATTTTTTCTAACTTATAAGCTAAGCCAAGATCATTTGGAAATGTTCTTTTCTGCCATTCGGCGTAGAGGAGGGTTCTCAAATAATCCTACTGCTTGGCAGTTTGAGCAAGCATACAAAAGGCTTCTGATCCACAGTGAAACAACCTCTCCCGATAGTTCAAATTGTTTAGCACAAGATGACACATCAATTTTAAATGTTTCGTCCAAATCCTGCAACGACAGTACTTCTCTAGATTCATTAATCGAGGAGGAAGATGTTTCGTTAGATTTGGAGCAGCAATACATTAGTAGTCATAATGAGATCCTCAATTGTACATATTTGAGTGATGTTGTCGAGTATATTGCTGGATTTGTGAGTAGAAAACTGATTCTTAATAGGAAAAACAGGGGGGGACTTTGTAAGCCATCAAAGGATGTAGTGAAATTTTGTATTGTTGCAGAAAGCACTATTAAATTGAAGACAAATTTCTCTGCGCAAAATATAATGGTAAAATTAATATGTACATCCATACGGCGTTTAAATATTAATGAATTATTTAGATCTTTAACTGCTTACTCTGTAGATCAGGACCCACTTCAGGGTCATATTTTACAATTAATAAGGTTAATTTTAAGAAGTTATTTTACAGTACGTCGCCATCATATTAATTCTAAAAAAAATGAAATAACGAATAGGTTGCGACAAAAATTAACAAAAGCTATTCTGTTTACTAGTCAGTAATAATTATTGTAAAACCCTATTTTTGTCTTCTAATAAGCCAATCATAAAAGCTTTTGTACCTAGGTATTAGGATTATTAATTAAGTTAAAGGCTTGTAAAATGCAAATTTATTTTAAGTGTTATCTTGTAAGGATAAGTAGTTAATATACCATATTTGTATTTTTTTAATCGTTTTACTTTTTACCTTTTAAAACCTATTAACCTAAGCCCAAGTTAGGTATTCCTGTAGTATTCACATCTGTTATGATTTTCAAGAAAACAATTTCATTCTCTTTCTTCTTCATTCTTGACCACAATTTAAAGAAAAATAAATAAATAAAAATTGGTATACAACTCTTTGGAACCTAGGGAACATTATGGGATATCAATAAAATTAAGGAGGAAAAAATTTTCAAAGGTGATTTTTCAAGTCACCCCACTTTGGGGTGACTTGAAAAATGGCTAAATTTTGCTGTTAAATTCATTTCTATGCACAACAGGGGGAGATGAAAAATAGGAAAGCTAAAAAAAACTATTTTTTTGCGATTTTTGTAAAAAAAAACACATTTTTTAATAAGAAATAGCCATATTTCTATTAAACAGTCTTTATTTATGTATCTTCGGAATAATTAACAACATTATATATTAACATACAAAAGATACCAACTAAGAAAACAAAAAAAAAATCTATTCTATGTAAAACTAAACATGTTAATACGAACAAAAGAAACTCGGTAAGTCGGTATTCTTTACAACTTTAAACCTGAGAATTTTATTCCTCCTCTTCTTAGAAAGATCGGGTTTATCAATTTTCTTTTAATATCATTTTTTTCCACTGGAGATTCCTCCTTAATCCAAGGAAAAACAAAGGCATCCGTAATTTTAGAATGCTGTCTCAAATAGGAGCACATGTAGGAACTGCCTTCCTTACAAACAATTTGGGCTACAAGTTTTTGGGAATATTTTTTACAGTCTTGAGCTCGACAATCACAAAATCTTTTTCCTGTATTTCATCCCCATCAATCTCTGAAAATAGATCGACGTTTTCAACTTCGTTCGTCTGTATTAATTCTTGGTGTTCACCAGTAGTCTCCGTTTGCGAATTTTCATCATTTGAGTGAAGGGAGGGTTCGTCTTCTGATCCCGTGTCACTAAAACGCCTGGACCACGGGCTATTCTTTTTTAATAGCTCTTCCCATTCACCCTTGCTGTCTGACGTATCTTCGTTATTTTTCTGCTTTCTCTGTTGTTTCTTTGCCTTGTTTTTAGCAGTACCTTTCGTGGGTTCCAAGGTTACGCTTGTTGATGGTCCGACCTCTTGAATATCTTCAAGTTAGATAATTTTTCCTGTCTGAATATTTAATTTCTTTCTTCTAGCTTTTACTCCGGGATTTTCCTTCCCATGTCGGACTTCCTTAAAAATATTTTGCAAAGCAAGAGCAGCCTGTGTCTCTGCTTCTTCGTTTGTAACGACTTCTTTGGGTAATTTTCTCAGAATCTTATCTCGGCATACAGGGAATATGCCTGGGGCTTCAAACCCAGAACGAATGTTTTTAGCGTTTTGCGCGTCTATCTCTCTAATGGTTTGATTCAGAAGCCGCGGAAAAACGTCTTTACGAACGACGCCTTTGTTGCTCCTCTCCCAAACACGTAAGACATTCCGCCAAAATTTTTTAATTGGCCGAAAATAGGAAACATCCAGGGGTTGAGTCAAGTGTGTACTGTTTGGCGGTAACAAGATGAATTTTATATTATTTTCTTCACATAATGATATCACTTGTACCGAAATATGGCTCGCCAAATTGTCGCCAATTAAGATTTTTTTCCAGGAAGAGACTGAAAATAGGGCAAAGCGACTCTGCAGAACCAGTGCTCAAATAGGTTAGTGTCGAACCATCCAGATTTACTTCTATTGTATCTGGTACCGGGTGGCCCGCCTTCTGTCCAACTGGACCAAATGTGATCAGCTTTATACACAACATATATCGGAAGCATATTTCCTGAGGCTGCCACACTGAACATGACGGATGTCGCTGCTTTAGAAGTGTCCATAATTTTTTCTGCTCTTTTTGAGCCACGACGAACGATAACTTTACTTCTACCCGGATCGTCCGTAAAATTTGTTTCATCGTAATTCACGATGGCTGCTGGGTCCACATTTTCCAACTCATTGGTTAGGTTGTCGAAGTACTGATTTATTGTTCCGCGATCAATCTTGGCTCGGCTTTCTTTTATCGCTTGAGATAGCCTTTGTGACAGAGCATCTTTATGCCTTTGCATAAATGACAAATACCACTCCTTTCCTGGTCTATTTTCATTGAATAATGATATGCGGACGCCTCTTCTATTTAAATAATTTTTAACCAATTCTCTAATATCATCACATTCTAATGGAAACCCCCAATCCGCTGCGATAGACATACAGTTTACAATAGCTGCCTCATCCGTACTTGATAGCGCACATTAACCAACGGGATTTTTTTGGTTTATATTTTTCACTTTTCGATATAAAGTTGCCACCGGAACTCCATACCGTTCGCCGATATCAGTAAGACTTCCTTCATTATTTCTATAGGCTGCCACTGCTCGTCTCACGGTCTCGTCCGAGTAATTTCTGTAGTTTCGTGAGCCAACACGCCTTTTGTAGGTTCTTCCCATATTTTTCAAGTCACCCCTAAAAATACACAAAAAAATTAAATGTGACGCCACTGCCTTACTTCATTTTTTAAATACAGTTTAAGGTTAAATTAATCTCTTGTGATAATAAGGCAACACATAAAAAAATACTAGGAGATACTCACTTTTTACATATATACTGTGCACATAGAAGTATTCGTCATACAAAAATGTTCAAATATTTCACTTTTCTTCCCAAATTTCCAATGAAAACACTCTGGACAATACACTCATGTCAACTAGTCGCAACAGGTGTTTGATAAGTAAGGTTTCATACCAAAACGAGTATGCAGTTCCGAAAGTTGCCGTTAGATGTCAGCAGCGTGTTAAAACTATACTTACAAAAATTTTCAAGTCACACCACGATTTCAAGTCACCCCATTTTACGGTAATAATAATAATTCATTCATATTTATAAAGTTAATAATTATTAAAACAATTATTTAATAATAAATATAATAACTACTACATATTATTTACTATTTTTTGTCTTTACACAACAACGGAAAGTAAAGAGGTCGGTAAGCATTTAAAAAACGAGCTTCCCGCCTGCTCTTTTGCCCTGACTAGCATTTTCTCTTTCTCGGACCTCTCTTACTAATGTTGGCCGCAAGCGCAACACATTGGATTGATAGAACGTGGCCGGTCCATCCGTATTGTAATGTCAATGTCTTTCTCCAACTGTGACATCCTCACAGTGAAATCTTAAATAATTTTATATAGAAAGTCACCAAGAAATGTTGATTTTTAAATATCTATATTAGGTACTTGTAAATTTCTCAAACTGTAATTTAAGTAATTCTGTTGGCGGATTATGCTTCTCTGCCAAATGGCATCGCAAGTCTTGATTGACTTGAAAAAATAATTACATTTCAAACAAACAAACTTTTTTGAGCAAGCGTTTTCGACACAACTAGAGTATTTCTTGTGTACTTCAAGATTGTGACGATTAATACTCGACTGAGTGGCAAACAGTTTGTCACATAAAAAACAAAACACAGGCATTTTTTAAACAAAAAGGTTAAAAAAAATTAACACAAGCAACAAGTGCACACAAACACAGAACAATAAAGGTTAGGTCTACAAAACACAAGTTTTATGAACTGTCAAATGCCAAGCGCCAATGACGTCACCGCACGGTGCTCAATCAATCTACCGCCTCCTAAAACATTGACTAATTAAGGTTAGATACCGATGTTTTCCTTTTTGACTTATGTAAAGTTTGCTCAAGTTGACCATCAGGCCGTTCAGTCATAGGTGAGAAGATAGGCGCGGAATAAACTTTCAGAGTAGATGAGACCGGGGAGCAGAGTGGATTGTTTACTTCCAAACTAACCTCACATTTTTCAAAATTGCTTATTTTTTTGGTTAAATCCTCTATTTTCAATTCCATTTCATATAATTTTAAGTAAAGAAGCTCATTGTTATCAAACAGGATAAGCACCAGTTTATTTAATAAGTTATTTTCACGACCCATCTCATCAATACTAGGAACGTCATCCAACGTCTCCCGCGCGCAAAACGAACACAAAACAATACCCAAACCAAGGGTTCTTGCGCCCTTTACCCGCACCAAACACGCTGGATGATACTGCCTAGCACATTTTTAACATTTGAGTTCAGTTTTCACTTCTCTCTTACAAAAGAACTACATAGTATTTTTTCCGAATTTTCGGACGACAAATTTTGTTGGCTATCACTTTCCGCCATCTTAAACGTCATCTATAGCATGTAAAAGGGTATATTGCATTCTAAAGGTCGCATTACAGTAAGGGATTTTTTATTGCTGCAATAAAAAATTGCAGGATTTTTGTTGCAAGCACGCGCAAAGCGAGTTTAGGAATCTGTTGCAATTTTTATTGCGATTGCCAAAAATAGCTCCGGACCTATTTTTATTGCAGTTGCAAGCGCAAGTTTGGGGAATTATTTGGTAATTTCAGTGCAACTAACCTGAAAAAATATAAGTGTTTTTGGTTCTACCATTTAAACTTAGATTTCTATCATTTTTATTTTGTGGTTTGTTTTTGTTGTTATCCTCACCATATACATGAGGTTTCTTTATTTTAATTTTTAGGAATAACGAACCGTGCATACTCAAAACGACGCGAAAAAGTTAGGTTATCTGCCAATTTGTTTTACTTAGTTGGCAGCATGTCTAATAATAATGTAAATAATTGCACACTGTAAAGCGATTGGCAATTTTCATTGCCGCAATTAAAAATTGCTGCAATAAAAAATTTCTTCAGAAAGAAAAACTTGCCAACTGTAATGCGGCTTTAAGACACTGTATTATTATTATCAGGAGGATTAATTTTTTTAAATACTGGCGGTCTTTCTAGACACTCAAACAACTTTTTATATGGAAAGAAAATAATTACACAATCTTCACGTTACTATATACATTTTTTATTTAAATTCAAACTAAAAATAAATTAACACATGTTCATTATAGGTAGCACGCACAACTTTTAACAGACCTGAAAAGAAGAAGATTCTTAACTTATTTTTATTATTTTTATTTGTATAGTTATTTCCCAACTAACTTTACAAAAGATTATAAATGGGGATTTTAAAATTAAATTTAAAAGAAACGGAATAAAACTTATAGTATACTAACAACCAAAAAATTAAATAAAAAAATATTTTTTTAACAATAAAATAATTTATATATTAATAAGTTTCTAAAACTTTTTTTAAAAAGTATAACATAAATAGAAATATCTCATATTTTCTTTAAATGTTTTTTTAATAAATATTTAAACCTTTTTTATAGGTATTGATTGTATTTTTAATTGTTTTTGGAATATTATTATAAACTTTTATTATTCTATCATATACATATATACAATAGGTAGATATCTATAATTGATTGTTTTCCAAAATTGTAGGTAGGTAATATAATATAATATAGTTAGGCGCGGGGGCCTTGAATGCATTTTATGGTTTTATTTTGTAATTTATTAAAGGATTAATATTCAACGAACTGGCAAACTGATATTAAATATTGAAATTTTGAGTACCTACCTACCTATATTGTAAAGTAAATATTTCTTAAAAGTTTTAAGGGGATGTAAGTAGGTACCTATTATAATATCTTAATTTGTATAAAATATCAATTAAAGGAGAAATATTATTTCTTAAATTATTAATACCTTTTTAAAGTTAGTTTAACAGTTCGTAACAATGAATAAATTTTAATTAAATTTTGATTAACATTATCAAAAATTTGGTTAATAGAAATACGTCCATTGTAGGATAATCTATCTTTAAGATCTATGATAACAAAATCAAGGATAGACGACACAGACAGACGAGTAACGAGAGACCACTATTTCGTTGTTGTCAGATTAATAATATTAATAGGCATTGCATCTCTATACATACATTTATTAGATTCGGTTATATTCATTTCAATATTTGTTCTGAAAATTAAAATAATTTTTAGATTTCGAGTTTGATAGGTAATAAAAGAGGACATTTTCTAGATGTTAGAGAAAAAAGGACAGAGCGATAGAAATAGAGGACTGTTGGCAAGCCTAATCTTACGCCACTCATTGTTTATATTAGTAAAGCAAAAAAACTATAATAAAGCTTATTTTACAAATTATTCGAAAAAAATACCACACTCGTCTATCAAAACCACTAAAAAATACTACCATCAGTAACAAAATTTTTTTTTTACGATTTAGATTGTTTACGTAAAGACTTGGTTTTCTCTTTTTTGGCTTCATCAATGCGATTCATTTGTTTACAAATGAAATGCATTTTACTAACGAGAAAGAATCTAATTAATGCGGATGTAAAATTTTCTTTATGTTCGTCACACCCAACGTGAGAAATATGTCCTTTTTCCAGTTTGGCTAAAATTTCCAACAGTGTTTCTTGATGAACTGGATTTGCTGATAGAACATCTAGTATAGCAGACTCCAATGTCGAGATTAAAGCATATCAAATCAAATCAAATATATTACAGAATTGTATAAGATACATCAGGTATACATATGAAATATCCTTATTTTCTATTTTAAATTCAAAGTTATTTATTTACAACTAACCTAACAGATGGATATATTAGGGATACTTTACTCAACAAAATAATTAGTTGGTCGTCATCATGAGGCTTTGTCCTTTTTAAGTCTTGAAGACAATTTTCACATTTAGAAAATCTACTAGCCTTTCTTGCAATATATCCAGAGATGTATGATAAAACGAAACGTGAAGTTTTCATAATATTATAGTTGTGATCTTTTAAGTTAGTGTCAATGTCATTACCAAACCAAACATCATTTTCTAAAATATTATCAAGGCTTTCCTGGAACTTTTTTGTGTTCACTTCTGAACTCACAATTTCTTCAACATTCAACAGGCTTTTCATTATTTCAGAACCTTCAACATTACTGCTTCTAGGTGGCTTTACCAGTGAATAAGTGCTGGTTAATCTTATGATTAATGAGATTTTCTTTTTATTCAGTATTAAATTTTTTTTTTTTTGTTTGTTTATTATTATTTCCTTAAAAATTTCTCATTATCCAATTAAGAGAACCACGGCTCCTCAGGCACAGTCTTCCGGATTTAGAGCACTAGGTCGTGAGGTCTTTAGCTTTATAAAATTATGATTTTTCCAGATTTTTATTTGGGCGCCAATCAACCAAAGGGGTTGATAGAAAAAACAGATAGGTAGAATAGGAGAAAATGAACCAATAAAATCAAGAGAATTCCCTAGCTCCTGAAAGAAAAATATGCCAATAAAGCACACAATTTTAAAACATTAACAGGTTTATTTATCGCATATATTTCTCAAATGGTTACAAACGATGTGAATTTTCAACTTTTGAAATTTTTTACATGGATTTTTAACTTTATCGTTTGGTTGATCTACTTCTATGAGTTTTAAGTGATTAATAAAATGTTTTTGATGACAATGATTTATTCTGAAGGGGACTAGGCTATTTACTTACTAATCTAGATAAAATATATTCTCAAAACCAATGACTCTCACTATTATGTGGCTCTTTTAATGGAGCAGGGACCAAAACAGATTCTTAGAAGACATCAACAAAATAAAAACACGATGCAATCAACAATGACTCTCGTAACAGAGCAATAGCAATCTTTGTAAATCACGATATCATAGACATAGATCTAAAAACGCTCAAACCCTAAATAATCATAAAAGTAACTACCACCCTTGTATTAGGATGAAGATACCACAAGTAATAAAATATCACAAGACATTAATACGGAAATGACACTTTTACAGCTCAGCAGTAAGTTATTTCACTAATGGTTGGGAGCAAATTCAAATTCCAATCAGGATCTTGAATAAACCACCACAAACTAATAATACATAAATTTAGGTACGGACTTAAGGTTTGAATCAAAACTTTACATATTATGCAACACAATTATTTGTAAATGTTACAATAATTAACAAGGGAGATTAAAAGTAGTTCAAGGCAAGTACAGGGCTTATTTGATAGGCAACGGTGCTCTTTCGAGATCTATGTTGTCCTATCTTTTTTTTTAAGGTAAAATTGAAACGGAGTGACCTATGGGTCTGTACAAAGGTTGGTAGCTGCTTTGCAGCAAAACAAACAATTCTGGGCTAAGGTTAAACAAAAAACGGTAGTTCCTACGTCGATTATCAATCATTCGGCTTTAAATGCCATTCGAATAGTTCAAAAATATTTAATTCTTGGTAGAATTAGTGAAGAAGGTATTACACTTAGGGACGAAAATTAAAGTAGTAAAAATCAGTTACTCATCTTTTCAATTGCTGGTTTCTCTCACACGATGTCCTTCACTCGGCATCCCTCGCTGATGGTCCAGACAGCCTTGCTCTCAATCCACCACATGGCTATAAAGAGGCACAAACAAATGGTTCAGCTAGGCACACGACGATTCCGTCTCTAGGGCATAGTTTCTAAATCGGTATCACCGGAAGTTGCTATCCCATAAAATGTCCAAATCTCACCAAACTGCCAAAATCCACAGCACTCAGCGACACCGTAGCTTCCAAACACGGCTTGAGATCCAATAATTTAGAAAAGGGTAGGATAATGTGGGGAAATTTAGATAATTTAAAATTAAATTGCATAAAACATTCAAATAGGCCGAATACTCTTGAATGAGTGAGATGAAAACATTTTAAAGGGGTGTAGTAAAATGGACGAACAGGATAAAATAGATTCAATTAGGATCAAACCTAATAATTGAGTAACATCATCAAAAGGAAACGAGTAGCATAAAGTAGCATAAAATAAGATAAAACAGAATGGTATTGGGATAGGATGATGTAGAATAAAACAGAATAAATTAGAATGACTTAGGGGGACTTAGAAAAACTTGGAAAACTTAAAATAAATTAGAATAAGTTAGAAGCCTGAAAAGAGACAAAATGGCGACCATTAGTACCACGCCACGAACGTATTTTAATTTCAATTTATTACCTGTTGGACTGGCTTCTTTATCCCTGTGGCCACAAAATACATCCCCATGATGGGTTTGTTTATTAATGAAGCAGAATGGCTTATTAAATCCAAATTAATGCGGCATTTATGCCTTTAGGACCAAACTTTTATTCACAAAAAACACTTGTGACCTTAACAGGGTTTAGCGTTGAAAAAGAACGTGAAATTTGAAGGCACCTTGTTCTCGTCGCTTTTACCGGTCGACGCGCGAAATTTGAGCAATACTCGACATACGTTCGGCGGTTTGTCCATCTAAATGCGTTGGGAGGGCATAGGGGCATGTCGTTACCTATTTATAAGAACGGTAAGCAGTTTATTCCATTATTACGGGGTACGTTCAGTTAATTGAACTGATGCAATCTTCAGATCTTTCTGGTGCGTTATGAATATTAAATAAAAATTATTGGAACGATCAAAATGATCGTTACAAATACCCCCCTTCAACGAACAGAAATAAAAAATTTAAAATAACAAATGATAAATCCGTACCTGGTACATTACACAACTTATGGCAACAGCTGCCTATTACAAATTTCTTAATTACTAGCTTATTTCTAATAACTATTACTACTTAATTAACTCTGGGTGAGTGATTTCTCACTCCGAATCATCAGAATCGAGACTGCCTCGATTAACAGGTTTTAAATCTTTAATATGATAACGCCCTATGTTTTTATCATTCTCATCCAATAGTTCATAGATTAAAGGTGATATCTTTCTTATGATTTTGCACTTAATGAATTTATTTGCCAGATTTTTCGAAAAATAGTTTCCGGCATCGGATAAAATAAAATTTCTCTTATAAACAATGTCACCCTCGTCAAACTCAAGGTGTCTTTTTCTTAAATCATAATATTTTTGTTTCTCTCATGAGACTTGCTTATATTTTTCGAGACTTGCTCGTAAATTTCCGGTAATTTCGAAAGCTCTTTAGCCAGATTATGCCTATCATCAAATTGATAAGGGGTTAAGTTTTTCTTCTCAATTATACCAAAATATTCTCCGGAGGTGGGTAAATTTCGACCAAAAGTCAGGAAGGCAGGTGAAAATGAGGTAGAGGCATGTGTAGTGGTATTTATGGCATTAGAAATATGATGTATGTATTTATCCCAATCACGGTGGTTATTTTCACGAATGTAGGACCTAATTGCGGTGCCTACCACTCGGTTAGCGCGTTCTACATTATTAGTTTGGGGATGGTACCTAGCGTTATACCAAACATGGCTAATTTTATAAGTTTTCAACATCTCAGTGGACTCTCGCGATTTAAACTGGCTGCCATTGTCAACGACAACGATTTGAGGAACACCGAAATACATAAAAATGAATTCCTCCAGGTAATTACAGATCTCCTTCGTTAAAGCTCGCCTCATTTTGTGAATAAACGTAAACTTGGTAAAGCAATCGACCACCACCAACAAATAACAAAAACCTGCATGCGATTTTGGAAAAGGGCCCTGAATATCAATGGAAATCAACCTGAAAGGCACAGAAACATTTTTTGGGGCTCCCATGAGACCGATGCGAGCAAACTGTGAAACCTTCTGTTCGTGTGCTATGTATTTCTTTACATCTGGTCTCATACCAGGCCACCAAAATTGTTCAAAAATTTTATCATAGCATTTCCTAAAACCGAAATGAGCACCCAAAGGACTATCGTGATAAGTTTGCAAGATTTCCCTCCTATGACTCTTTGGAACGACTGATTTCCAGTCTTTTTGATTGATATTGAGGCTGTGGTTACATTGAAAGTGTTTATAAAGCGTACTACCATCGGCTCTGAACAGTGGATAATTTTGGGGCTGCTCTTGTACATTTTTGAGCATTTTCGAATACCAAGGATCAATATTGGTAAAATTCAAGTTCACGGTTGCAACCTCAGGAAAGCTGCGACTGAGTGCGTCAGCGACGACATTTGTTGCTCCGGATCGGTGCTTAATTATGAAATTAAATTGTGACAACATGATTGACATTCTAGCCAACCTACCCATGGGATTTTCCAAGCGAAACAGCCACTGCAAAGAATAATGATCAGTTAAAATAGTGAATGTTGGACCACCCTCGATATAGGATCTAAATTTTAAAACTGCGTGAACTATAGCCAGTAATTCCTTCTCGGTTACGGTCATATTGATTTCTGACTTTGTTAATGTTCGTGAGGCATAGGCTACGACGTATTCGTCATCGCCGTCGAACTGAGTGAGTACAGAACCTATAGCTGCGTTTGAAGCGTCAGTTTGAATAGTGAAAGGCTTGGAAAAATCAGGATTTCTTAGAACGGGAGTGGAAATTAGTCTGGACTTGATATTTTCGAATGCCAATTCGGCCTCAGGACTCCATTTCACGTGTTGTTTCTTTTTGATTCCCTTTGTCAGGTTATTCAAAAGAACAATAAGCTCAGAAAAGTTTCTAATGAATTTGCCGTACCAAGAAGCCATACCCACGAAGCGTTTCACACCTGTGACATCTTTAGGTTTCTGATAGTTTGAAATTGCTGAGACTTTGTCAGGGTTAGCGTGCAGACCATTTTTATCGACTACATAGCCGAGGAACGCAAGACTGGGCTGACAAAATCTGCACTTCTTTGCATTGATAGTGAGACCTGCGGTCTTCATGGTATTAAAAACTTTGTCTAGGGTCTCTAGATGGGAATCGAAACTACTATTTACTACGACCAAATCGTCCAGGTATACAAAGATGTTTTTCTCTATAGCAGGTGAAAAAAGTCTGTCCATCAATTTCTGAAGAGCCACTGCGGCATTAGATATTCCAAAAGGCATACGAACGAACTCAAAATGTCCTCTATTTATAACGGTGAAAGCCGTCTTAGCACAGGAATCTTCGCTAAGTTTAATTTGCCAGAAAGCATGTTTAAGATCAATTGATGTCAGAAAATGAGCATCTCTAACCTTGTCTAGGGTCCTGGATAGGTGTGGAAGAGCATATGGGTCTTTGATGGTGATACCATTCAGTGGGCGACCATCATAACAGAGGCGGTATTCTCCTGAATTTTTTTTGACGAGAAGGACATTTGCTTGATAAGGACTGGTCGACGGCCTAATCACCCCTAATTTCAACATTTTGTCAATTTCATCATTCATGTGCTTTTGCATGTAGGGCGAAAGAAGAAAAGGTCTTTTACGAAAAGGTTCGGTTGATGTAAGTTCAATTTTATGCTCTACCAGATCAGTTGCACCTAACTTATCGGAAACTAATTGATTGAATTTTTCTATTGTTTTATCTAATCTGCACTTTTGATCAGCTCTCAAATCAATGTCAGAGTGTATGGCAATATTTTGAAATTTCTCCTTAACGATTATTTCCTGAATTTCAGAGTTATTATGGAAATAGTATGACCCATTCTCAAAATTTAGCGTTAAATTTGTTTTTTGACAAAAATCGACACCGAAAATAAGAGTTTGTCGAATGCTAAGAACGATAAGGACATCTAAATTGATTGTTTGGTCATTTAAACGGAGGGGAATAGTAACTGTACCTAATATTTCCTGGGATTTGCCATCAGCAGTTGTAACAGATTCCCGGCACAGTGACACCTTAACTTGAAATCCCAACCGAGAAATAAGTTCATAACCTCTTCCACCTAAAACGCTTTGCATAGCCCCGGTGTCTAACAAGGCAGTTGTGTTTTTATCGCGAATACATATATCTAAATAAGGGCGTTGATCTTTATTGGATTGTTTTAGAAACAAAGGAGAATTTTCATTGTTTTTTAGGAAGTACTTAACAGTGTTTAGCCAACTGGCCCACTTATTAGACAAAGAAAAATGTTCGGACTTTAAGATCGACCTGCACCTCTCCCTGCCGGTGTCGGAAGGGCGCCTCCTACGTTTTTTGGACTGCACTTAGCGCATTTCACAACAGTGACATTTTTTTGCCCACACTTATAGCAAAAAATATTTCGCTTCAGAGTGCAGCTTTGGAAATGATGGCCTTCTTGATTACAATTGAAACATGTTATTTTGTTTAGGGCTGCGATATTTGTATTTTCAACGGAATTGACAATTGGAACGCGGTTGGGGAGTGAGCTTAGGTTCTGATTAATGTTTGTATTTTTGCCATTAGAGCAACTTGGGTTATTTGGCCTATTATTTGAATCATCCAAGTCTAACAGGTTCGAGTTCTGTTCACCCTGATTAGGTGGGAAAGTTGACAACTCCATAACGTTTCTATTATTTTGAAAGGGCTTTTGATAGGGCTTTTTGTATACTAATTCTGGTTCTAGAGTCGACGCGGTTCACGACCTTGTTCGTCGGTCATGTTTGAGTATTTGAGCCAGTTGACATTATGAATGTTGAAGTCGCCAAGGGTGACAACTTTGGAATTGGGATGGTGGGTTTGCAAAAAGTCGATAGTATTAGCAAGAGAGGAGAACAAGTCTCTATAATGGGTATCGCTTGGCGGCCGGTAAAGGCAGCAGATGAATTTAGTAATGCTCTGCGTTGATATTTTAAACCACATTACATCAAAGTCGTTAGGCTCGGGTGTCTCCTCTCGTTGACAAGAAATATCACTCCGGACAAAGAGACAAAGGCCAGAATTCCGCCTAAATCGGTGATGAAAGTCATACCCAGGATATAAATAGCTGACCGTACTAATCGATGATCTGACTTTGGTTTCGGTTAGTGCAAGTACATGAGGTTTGGTAGATTGTAGATGTTGATGGACTGCATTGATGTTGATGAGTTCAGTCCTCTTATATTGCCCAAGTCAATTTGGAAGTTGCTAATCTCGGGTCTTTTAACAACTCCAGTTTTCACACCATTTCCATTTAGAATATTGTTGTTGATTGGATAATCTCGCTTGATAAGGCGCCAGGACCCGCCCCCACCCGGAGATCCGATCGGGGGGCGTTTTTAACTCCGGAATATATTGATCTTGGAACCATCATCACAGCATTTTTTGTATTTTTATATTTATGCTATGCTGTAATATAAAACATTGGATGTGTATAAATAAATGCACGCAACCCACTTTTAAATGCATTTATATTAGGATAATATATAGATAGACTTAATATGTAAGTATACCCAGCAAACTTTTTGTACTGTAAAATAAAACAAGTTTATACCAAAGTGTTTTATTTATTTCATTTTTATTTTTGAAATAAAATAAAAAACAAAACATGAATTGGCGAATGAACTCCAACGCCAGCATAACTCTTGATAAAATTAGGTGCCCTAAATTATATTGCATGGTGTGACAACATTAACGTCTTTAACCTAAACTAAATCTAATAAGATCAACAAAATTGTACATGTCAGTGGATGGAATCTACAGAAGCATGTGGAAACCAATAATACATGAACAAACTGTAATAAACTAAACTATTACATCTAAATGAGATCAACTAAATTTGTATGCTTTTTTAGACCAATAAACGGTCAAAGTCCTTCAAAAACAACTGTTATCTATGCTGCTGCGAAAATTTTTAATCAAGAAAGTTTAATTGGCACAATATTTTATTTAAGAACTTTGAAAATTGTTACGAAAAAGTTACCACATCGTGTAGTAACATCTAATTACACTTTCTTGGTTATGAATATGCCACAATCGTATAGACATTAATGTTTAACCTAAACTAAATTTAATGAGACCAACAATAGTTTAAAGTAACACATCTATGGATGATGTGACTATGAGATCTGATGAAATAATGTATTTACAAAAAATGAGTGTTTGAATTGTAATTTTAGTTCAATTTCTTACAGCAAGTCATCTTGTGTGTCAGGACTTCTTCGTCTCTTCTTTAAGTCATCTTGTGTGTCAGGACTTCCTCGTCTCTTCTTTGATTCACATAAAGTTTGAAATTGATTAAGGAATCTTTCTCGCTGTTCATTCTGTATTTCTAGTATACCTGTTCAAGCCTTAAGTTAATTTATGAATAAACGGGCCACACCAATAGGCAACCAACCATGCAACATTCTTGTAGACGTCTCACCAGCATCGAGGCAGTGATGACTCATGCGATGACCGAGAGGGGTTGAGAGCGGGGGTAGTTATAAACAGTTATATTAAGAATGCACGAATGTGAAGGGTTTAGCAAATAAAAGTTTTGATACAGTTTTTTACAAGTAAATCGAGTTTTAATCTATTTCAAATCGACAAGAGAAAATGCGTCACGTTCTGTGATAACATTATGGTCCTTCGTGCCGGATTTGAATCCGAATTATATCGAAAAAATCAGGTTTTTGATTGAGACTTGTGATTTGTGATTCGTCGTGATGGATGATGTCATGGCCGGTGGTACGGGACAGAATGCAGCCAACGCAACGGTAAGTATCCGTCCTTTTTCCACACTTTAAATCCTGTTTTGGCATCTCTTTCTATTTGGGCGAGTCCAAATATTTATATCGGTTTTCAAATTTCTATCGAGTTTAAAATATCGTTTAGATCTAATGCTATTTGTCTTAGATCAGTTTTATATTTATAAAATTTGAATATATCGTTTATCGCAATTATCGGTTTTTTCGCCTTGCTGGGTAGATCGTTGTTGGAAATTTCCTAACAAAGTTAGTTAGCTCTTCTAACGTAAGAAATTATTTGTTTTGGTTTAAAGAAGAGTCTGTTTTATCTATTTATGTGATTATAAATAGTTTAATCGCAGAAAGTATCGCCGTTTTGTTGAACCTCATAGCCAGTGTTTTTTAACATTTAAGTTATATCGCTTTGATCGCTTTTATTAATAATATCGAACTTTTTACATTATCACTTTTATCGCTTTAATTAATAATATCAAACCTTTAACATTATCGTAAAGCTTATATCGGTTCCCACTATTTTATAACCAAGATGGGTAAAAAATCTAGTGCCCAGGCTGCCGATGAGCAAGGAAGGGCATCAGCTGAGCGGCTGCTTGCAAAAAGGCGGCAAATTTTAAGGCAATTTGAAAAATTTAAAGAATTTTTTACTGATATGTTTAATGCAAGAAATGAGGATCAATTAACACAGTTACAGGTCCGTACTGAAAAAATTGAGCTTATTTTAGATCAAATACACGAGATTGATTTGGAAATCGAGGTTGTAGATGAGGGAGCGTTAGTGGACGACGATTTTGAAAATTTGTTTTTTGCAGTGATATCGGACGCAAAAAATTATATTGCAGAAATTCAGGCAAAGAATTATATTCAAAATCAAGGTCACGTATCGAATGTGCCCCAGGGCAACGCTTTTAATAACCCTGGTAGTTATAACTATTCCATTCAGGGTGGAGCAAGGCTGCCCAATTTGGGGTTACCTAGGTTTAGGGGCGAATATAATAAATGGACGCAATTTAGGGAAACGTTTGATGCGCTAATATCAAAAAATCCATGTTTGGATGATATTCAAAGATTTTACTATCTACTGGATACTCTAGAGGGTGATCCAAGAAGATTATTGGATTCGCTAGAAATTACGAGGGACAACTATAATGTAGCTTGGCAGTTACTAGAAAATCGATATAATAACAAGCCAGTTATCATTCAGTCTCACTTAAGAGCTCTCTTTGATGCTCCGTCAGTCGCGGAGGAATCGCACGTAGCGCTAAGAAGTTTGGTAGATAGTTTAGAACGAAATGTAAGAGCTTTACAGGCATTGGGCGAACCGGTAGAGTATTGGGACAGGTTGTTAATATTTACTTTCTCTAGAAAGCTTGACCATCAAACTAAAAAGCAGTGGGAGGAAGTAACTATATCCAAATTTCAGGGTAAACCTACACTTAAAGACTTTTTAGAATTTATTTCAAACAAATGTCGCGTTCTAGAAAATATCGAAATTAACACAAAATCGAACAGACCTAAACCCTCGTTTAGGACAAACCCTTCTAATAAATATCAAAGTCAAGGTAAGGTTTTAGCTTACGGAGCCACTGGGGCAGGTAGAAAAATATCGTGTGAAATGTGTAAGAGGCGCATTTTATATATCGGTGCGAAAAACTGCAAAGGCTGTCAATACCGGAAAAAATCGAAAAAATAAAGCAACTGCGGCTTTGTCTAAACTGTTTACGCGGAAATCATTTTTATAATCAATGCTTAGCAGATGGCTGTAAAAGGTGCAATGCTAAACATAACACGATGCTATGCACTAAGCAAACTCAAAATATCACGGCGTCCGCTACTCAAGAACGAAGTCAGCAAAATTCTGATAATTTGGAACTTCCAGCAAATGAAGTGCACGATGAGTTATCGGTAGTAGCGGCGTCCCAGGGCGGATCAATAGTTTCCAATGAGGTGTTGTTGTCAACAGCGATTATTGATATAAAAAATGACCAAGGACACTACGTGGAATGTCGCGCTCTTTTAGATAGCGCATCGCAAATAAACTTTATAAGAAAAGAATTGGCAAGATCGTTGGGGCTTAAACTAAATAAAATTGACATTCCCATTTCAGGCGTAGGAAAGACGTGTACTCAAATAAAACAGCGTGTTATAACCAATATAAAATCGCGACATAACAACTTTAACGCGAATCTTTCTTTCTTGGTCTTGGATAACATAACGGCCGAGTTACCTGTACACCCGGTCAATACAGAAGGGCTTCAATTCCCCCCAAACATTAAATTAGCTGATCCAGATTTTAATAAACCATCAAAAATTGACATCTTAATCGGAGCGGAGCTGTTTTACGAATTATTCTGTGCTGGACAGATAAAGTTAAATAACAGCCGATTAGTCTTGCAAAAGAGTGTGTTTGGATGGGTCGTAACAGGTAAAATACACGAGATAAATAGCTATGACAACAAGCCGGCTTTATGCAATCTTACGATAGGGGCTAATTCAAGTCAGGAAGTACAGAGTCAACTTAAAAAATTTTGGCTAGTCGAGGAAGTTGCCACAAAGAAAGAGTATTCTATTGAAGAACAAGAATGCGAACAAGTTTTTAAGAAATCAGTAAAAAGAGATGAATCAGGCAGATTTTGTGTCGCATTACCAGTAAAAAATAATATAAGCGATTTGGGTGATTCTCTCGAAATAGCAAAACAGAGGTTTTTTAATTTAGAGCGCAGGCTGCAAAAGAATAATGAGTTAAAAGAAAAATATGATCAATTCATGGATGAATATGAACAGTTAGGGCATATGTCAAAGATAAATCCTTACGAAATCAACGATACGGAAAATTATACCTATAATTTACCACACCACGGAGTTTTAAATGAATCATCAAGTACTACGAAACTACGTGTTGTATTTGACGCAAGCGCCAAAACTTCAAGCGGTTTATCGCTAAACAATGTTCTGAAGGTTGGGCCAAACATTCAGGATGAGCTTTTTGACATCTTGCTTAGATTTCGTCAACATAACGTAGTTATAACAGCGGACATTGCAAAAATGTATCGGCAGATTAATATTCAGCCCAAATATCGCGATTTACAACGCATAGTTTGGCGAAGAGACTCGAACGCGGACCTGGAGTATTTCCGACTTAATACAGTAACGTATGGTACCGGCCCAGCTAGTTTCCTTGCTACAAGATGTCTTCGTCAGATCGCATTGGACATAGAAAAGGAAAAGCCACAAGTAAGCAAGGTAATTGCAAACAATTTTTATGTAGATGACTTAATAGCGGGCGCGTCATCGGTAAGTGAGGCTGTAAACATGACTACTGAAGTCGCGTCTGAATTAAACAAGTACGGGTTTCCTTTACGAAAGTGGTCGTCAAATGAACCGCAAGTATTGCAGGCAATATCTGAGGAAGAAACAGAAAACATCGGATATTACATTGCGGACGACAATGTAAGAAAAACCTTAGGAGTTTTTTGGCAATCTAACATGGACGTTCTAGAATACATTGTAAAAATTGAACCGAGAGAAAGCGTTAAAGTTAAAACGACAAAGCGATTTATTTTATCAGTAATTTCAAGGAAATTCGATCCTTTAAGTCTAGTTGGTCCGACAATCATTCGGGCAAAAATTTTGTTACAGAAACTGTGAATGCTAAAACTTGAATGGGATGAATCGGTACCTTTAGACATTTTTACCTATTGGAGGCAGTTTTATAATGAACTAGATACTTTATCAGAAATTAGAATTCCGCGACAGGTGATTGTCAAGCAGTCAAAAAACCTTCAAATTCACGGTTTTAGTGATGCAAGTGAGCAAGCGTATGGGGGCTTGCATTTATCTAAGGTCGGAAGATAAAAACGGTGAAGTTTTAGTACGTTTGGTATGCGCAAAATCGCGCGTAGCGCCGCTAAAAAGTATAACGTTACCGCGGCTCGAATTATTAGGGGCATTGGTGTTAGCGCGCCTGGTGAGCAGGATCATTTCCGCATTTGGCATTAAAGTCAATGAAGTTTTTCTGTGGAGTGATTCTACAATCGTACTTGCTTGGCTTAGGGAACAACCTAGTAATTGGAAGGTATTCGTTGCACATCGGGTTGCCGAAATCCAACAGCTTACAAAAGATTTTAATTGGGGTCATGTGATATCGTGTCAAAACCCGGCTGATATAATTTCGCGAGGGTTATCTCCTAGTCCTAGAGAATTAAAGGATTCCAATTTATGGTGGGCAGGGCCGGAATGGCTACGTTCCGACTCCGAAGAATGGCCAAAAAATCGCGTTTTAAACTCGGATAACTTGCCTGATCGAAAAAGAGCGAATATATCACTACCTATTACGGAAATAAAATCGGATCTGACATTGTTTACAAGATATTCTACATTACATAAATTAGTTCGTGTAACATCATGGTGTTTGAGATTTGTAAAAAACTGTATCAAAACTTTTATTTGCTAAACCCTTCACATTCGTGCATTCTTAATGTAACTGTTTACAACTACCCCCGCTCTCAACCCCTCTCGGTCATCGCATGAGTCATCACTGCCTTGATGCTGGTGAGACGTCTACAAGAATGTTGCATGGTTGGTTGCCTATTGGTGTGGCCCGTTTATTCATAAATTAACTTAAGGCTTGAACAATACCTTTTAACACATTGAATTCCTGTTTTCTTTCCTTGCTGCTTTCTTCATGTTGTTTCTTGATAACCTTCATTAGAGCCTCATTGGCACTTTTTGGTCGAACACTTCTTCGTGTTAAAAATCTATTTTTATTTGTAAAAACCTTCTTATTATTGTTAGTGGATGATATGGGAAAGTTATCAGTAAATGATGTATTCTCTGTCTCAGTAAAGGGTGTATTCTCTGCCTCAGTAAATGATGTATTATCTGCCTCAGTAAATGATGTATTATCTGCCTCAGTAAATGATGTATTATCTGCCTCAGTAAATAATGTATTATCTGCCTCACTTGCTTCTTCATTATCCTCCAAAGTATCCTGTAGATGTTAAGGATTTACCTTATCCTTTTTTCTCAAGATACCATGCATTTCTGTAAAGTATAGAGGTTCTCGTTTTTTTTGCTGTCCTGTTTCTTGCATGTGTGTCACATGATAAATATATTTTTTTTGCATATTGGAAAATTTTATACGCAGTTTTTCAATGGCGTCTCGCCCTTCACCTACAAAGAATCCTGCTTCATTCATCTCTTTTGCGATTATTCCCCAAACTTGGCTTTTAGTAGTCTTCTTGTCATCAAATTTATTAGAGTATTTGTCTCTTAGCTGTAGAAACAATTCAGTGGCCTCTTGATCACGTTGTGTCGGTCTTTTACTGGTCCATACAATATTCTCCGATTTGCTATTAGCACAGCTGGGCTCCTCTGAAATATTCCTACTTAACTCCTTAATCATAAATGTTCTGGCTGCATCAGGATCTGAAAAAGTCTTGCTTAATTGAACTCTATCTGTGGGAAATTGCATAATATGCGTCGATTAAATAAATAAAAATACTGTATTCTTACCATTTAAAATAACTTGGGCTGTGCTTAATGGCACAATGACGGTATAATCTTCACCTTCGTGGTTTAGCATAAGCTCAACTGTTGGTTCCTCCACGTTTTCCTTGCTTAACTCCATGGGGATAGTTTATTACAAAAGTTTATAGGTAAAAAGCATAACTTCAAACGAACAAAATTTAAAAATCTGTTACATAACCTAAATCTGAAATGATTCGACAGAAGGCAAATTTGATACTTCACGTCAATCAACCGGTTAACCGGCAGTAACTCTCCCTCAGACCTGTGTTACAGAAACAGATATCGTTTTACAAAACGGTGACGTCATTGGGCGACGTCATAACACCTTCCCCTATTACCGGTCTGTCGCAAAAACGAAACGGTTACTGATATTCTGTTACCGTTTATAAAACGGTATCTCGCTAAAAATTCCTTTAAGTTTAGCTTATATATTTACTAATTTAGAAAAAACATACAATTTTTTAAGTACGTGAAGTTTCAACTAGTAAAATAATTGGTTTTTTTAAATTAGGTGGTGGGAAAATATATTAATTAGTTAGTAATTAGTTTTAACATAATATAGTTTGTTAGGTATAAAATATTATTAATGAACATAAACAACAATACAAGTTTTACTAGGTACTAAATATTTAATTTAATCTTATTTTAAAAAAGAGGTTGGGGCCACACCGACAATGCGCAGGTAAGACCTAGTAATGTGGAAAAAAATAAGTCTGTAACAGCTTTATACAGTATAATCACCTGTCTAAGTATCCAAAAACATTTTCCCAACTTGTATTTTAAGTAAGTTTTACACTAAAATTGTAAAATTCTTAAGAAAATCAGTGGTAAATAATAGTTTTATTTTAAATGGGTCAAAATTAAATGATTATTATTTATTATTTTTTTCTTGTTTATTATTATTATAGAAAATTAAATTTTTGTGTTCTGTATAATATGATATAATTTATGATGTCATATTTAGCTTAATAGCTTCTGGGGTTATGCAACCCATTTGACATGTCGTGTTGTGTGTGTTGGTAACAATGATTATGACTTGACATATATAGACAGGTAACAATATAGCGCCAAGAACATGTGTGTTGAGAGTTTGTTAATTATAACTTGGTCATTTTAGTTGGAAATAAAAACATGTGTAATATGTGAACTAGTGTTTTATTAGACTACACGGCTAAGTTATACATGGTGTCAGGTTGCTTGTGAACCTACGAATACGAGAGAGGTGTAAAAAACTTGTTTTTTGTCCGGCATATCGCTTGTTGTATTTGTCGCTGGTGAGACAAAAAGAAAATGGAAAACTATTTTAAGCCTCCAGGGCCGTTTGTGCTTGAAGGAAACATCTCAGATAGTTGGAAGAGATTTTCACAGAAGTTTAAATTGTTTTCAAAGGCCACTGGTTTGGATACCAAGGATGAAGAAAAGCAAATTGCTTGCTTTTTATCTTTGATTGGCGACGACGGCCTTGACTTGTTCAATAGCTTTACCTTTCAGGCGGGTAAGGACAAGATTTTAAAAGAAATAATTGGCAAATTTGAGGATCATTGCGCGCCCCAAAAAAATGTGATATTTGAAAGGGCAAAGTTCAACACTATAGTACAGAAAGAGTGGCAATCTTTCGATAGTTTTTTGACTGAGCTCAGAAAAGCAGTCAAAACGACTGAATATCCCAATCAGGAGGAAATGATTAGAGATAGGATTGTAATAGGCTTTAGAGAGACATCTAGCAAAGAAAAATTAATGAGAGAGGCATCATTAACACTAAATAAGGCTATAAACTTTTGTAGAGCGACAGAAACCAGCAAAGATCAAGTTAAAACCTTGGATAGTGAATCAAGAGTGGATGCCATAAGAGCAAGCACATCGAGAAAGTATAGTAAGCACGAGAGTAATCTAGCCGTGGAAAAAGACCTAAATAAATCCTGTAATAAGTGTGGTTACAAACATAAATTTGCGAATAAGTGTCCTGCTACTGGAAAGGCGTGTGCCAGATGCCAGGGTCGTGACCATTTTGCTAAGATGTGTTCAGAGAAACGTGATACTGGTAAAGGTAAATCCAAGAAAAAAGTACATTGTGTGATTAAAGAAAAAGACAGTTCGGAGTCAAATAGTGAAGATGAGAGTGACTATGAATTTTTTGTGAGTTTGGTTGATACAGTTAGAGAAGGAAACGAGAACAATACTAAGTCTATGTGGACCAAAGATGTACGGGTCAATGGTAAGCTTGTGAAATTTAAACTAGACACTGGAGCTGAGGTAGCACCTTACCTTTAGACATTTTAAATGAAGTTGCTCCAAATCTGACCATAAGGAAGTCAAATGTTACTTTGTTGTCATATGGTGATCCAAGTTTTAAGTTGAAATGTTTGGGTGAAGTTGTGTTAGAGTGCCAAGTTAAAGAGGGCACAGAAAACATTTCTTTTATGGTTGTTAATGCTCAAAACCAAATCCCTTTGCTAAGTTTAGAAGAATGCTTAAAATTAAAGTTAGTAAAAAGAGTAGATTCTGTATGTAAACAAAATTTGTTTAAAACTTTGGATGATGTTGTTTGTAAGTATGCAAATGTATTTGAAGGGTTGGGAAAATTTCCTACACAACACCATATAACTTTAAAGCCAGAAGTAAAACCAAAAATAAATGCTATTAGGTGAGTGCCTCATATTATGTTAGAACCATTGAAACAAAAGTTATATGATCTTGTGTCAAAAGATATCATAGAAAAAGTCGATAAACCCTCAGAGTGGGTACACCCTCTAGTTATAGTGGAAAAACCGGATGGTGACCTTCGGCTATGTCTAGACCCAAAAGATCTGAATAAAGCTATACAACGAGAACACTTTCTAATTCCATCATGTGATGATATTGCTGTCAAATTGACAAATAAAAATTTTTTTACTGTACTTGACATGAAGGATGGGTATTGGCAAGTTGAGTTGGATAGCGACAGTTCAGATTTAATGACCTTTGGTACATCGTTTGGTCGCTATAAGTTTAAGAGGTTGGCTTTTGGAATTTGTTCAGCCCCTGAGGTTTTTCAGAAGAAAAATTGTGAAATTTTTGGTGACATCGCAGGTGTTGGACTGTATTTTGATGACTTAATAGTAACAGGTGCCACTGAGGCTGAACATGACAAAAACCTAAAGTGTGTGCTGGAACTAGCTTCTTAACACAATACAAAGTTTAATAAAAGGAAAATTTAGTTCAAAAAAGAGAGTGTTAAGTTTATGGGTCAGATTTTTTCACACAAAGGTGTAGAGACTAATAAAAAGTATGTTGAAGCCATTTTAAAAATGCCTGTTCCAAAATGTAAGGCAGATGTTATAAGATTTTTAGGCATGGTCAAATACATAGGTAAGTTTATACCAAATCTTTCTAAAATAACTGCTCCTTTAAGAAATTTAAGGAGAAATGATATTAAGTTTGAATGGACAGAAGAGTGTAAAAATTCTTTTGATAGCTTATTACATTTCTTAACCAACTCTCCTGTTTTGATATATTTTGATTCTAAGAAAATAATAGAAATAGAGACAGATGCTTCTAAAGATGGGTTAGGGGCTTGTCTTTTACAAGACGGTAAACCGCTAGCATTTGCCTCACGTAGCTTAACAAAAACCGAGCAAGCCTATGCTCAAATCGAAAAAGGGACATTAGCAATTTTGTTTGCTGTAAAAAGTTTCACTATTTTATTTATGGTATGCCTACTAAAATTTATAGTGATCATAAACATTTAGAGTCAATTTTTAGAAAAGAATTACAGTCAGCTTCTTCAAGAATTTTAAGAATGAGACTAAAACTCTTAAAATATAATTTGGAAATCTGTTATAAAGGAAAGAAAAGTATATGTATATTTCTGATACACTATCTCGCGCTTTTCTTAAGAAAAAAACTGAAAAATCAGAAAACGACATAGACTTTGCAGTTCATTCTATAATTAAATCCTTGCCTATTTCTACAAATAGAACTAAACAATTTACTTGTGAAACGAGTAAAGACCTACAGCTTACTAGCGTGATAAAACTGCATTAATAATGGTTGGCCAGTTCAAAAATGCAAAATTCCAGAGAATATTAGACATTTTTACAAGTTGAGAGAAAATTTATATGTCTCTGAAAATTTATTATTTTTAGAAAATAAATTAATTGTACCTTGTAGTCTAAGAGCATAAATGATCAAACTTGTACATGAGGGCCACTTAGGAATTAAAAAGACAAAATCTCATGCCAGAAAAAAAGTATTTTATTGGCCAGGTATTACAGAAGATATTATATCTTATATAAAAAGTTGTAAAATTTGTGAAAAATTTTCTAGAAAAAATCCTAAGCAAAACCTTCTCCAGTATCCAATACCTGAAAGACCATGGGAACGTGTTGGGTCTGACATTTTTACTTGTGCTGATAAAAGTTATTGTGTTTTGTTTGATGCATATTCAAACTGGCTTGAGGTTTTGCCAATAAGAAATAAAAGTGCTGAGGCTGTTATATCTCAACTTAAACCAATTTTTGCAAGGTTTGGAGTCCCTGATATTTTTGTTAGTGATAATGTGCCTTATAATAGCGAAAAGTTTTTAGAATTTGCCAGAAATTGGAATTTTACTCTTGTCACACCTAGTCCAGAATACCCACAGGCGAACGGATTGGCTGAAAAAGCTGTGGCAATTGCTAAAAGCCTTCTTAAAAAATCAAAGGAGGAAGAAAAATCAGATTTATCTTCCGCTTTATTAAATTATAGAAATTCTACATTAAAAGGAATGGGTTATTCACCATCTCAATTGTTAAATAATAGAAATTGTAAGACTAAGGTTCCAATTGCTTGTGATTTATTACAGCCTAAGTTGTGTTTAAATGTTAAAGAAAAAATTTATGCTAAACGTGAAATGAATGAAAAATATTATAACAGAAATGCTAAAAGTTTAAAACCACTTGACAAAGGCTCTAATATTACACTGCTAAATCACAGAAATAAAATATGGGAACCTGCGAAAATTAAAGAAGTCCATGATAGTCCAAGGTCATATGTATTACAGGACTGTAGAGGTAACACGATCAGAAGAAATCATATTGATATTAAACTATCAGAAAACCCTTTTAAACTATCTGATAATTTGCTTGATTCTGGAAGTGATATTGCTGAGTCACCCGATAGTGATATTACCTCCTCTTTGATTGTACCTAAAAATAGGCATTCTGAGTTTGTCAATTCTAAACAGATGATACCAGAAATGCATAGCCCCTTGCAATAAGTAGAATCTCAAGTGCAAAACAGAAATGTAATTCAAACCACTCGAAGTGGAAGAGAAATTAAAAAACCAAAAAAACTAAACTTGTGAGGGGAGATGTATAATATGGTATAATTTATGATGTCATATTTAGCTTAATAGCTTCTGGGGTTATGCAACCCATTTGGCATGTCGTGTTGTGTGTGTTGGTAACAATGATTATGACTTGACATATATAGACAGGTAACAATATAGCGCCAAGAACATGTGTGTTGAGAGTTTGTTAATTATAACTTGGCTCATTTTAGTTGGAAATAAAAACATGTGTAATATGTGAACTAGTGTTTTATTAGACTACACGGCTAAGTTATACATGTTCTGCCAAGGAACGGCTTCCGTAGTCATGAAATAATCCCCAAAATAGTCTCGAACAGCACCAGGAGTTTTCCCAAAATAGTTATTCTCCAAATTATTTAAATCATTATCAAAGAGTCCGTGATCACTGAGCGTATCTTCATGTTTGTAACCATCTCGAACACGTACAAAATTGTGAAGAATTACACACGCTTTCACTATATTCTTTGCGAAATCTATTGAAACGTTTAAGGGTTTATGGAAAATTCTCCACTTGTTGGTAAGGATGCCGAAAGAGCATTCGATATATCTACGTGCTCTGCACAATCGATAATTGTACATCCTTTTATTCACTGATAAACAGTTTTCCCCATATGGGCGCATCAGATTCATGGAGAGCCCAAATGCCTCGTCTCCAATAATTACACAGGGCATTTTAATATCATCCCTTCCTGATAAAAACGAAGCATCTGGAATATCCAGTGTTTTTGACATTAATCGCTGATATAGTACGGATTTTTTAAAAATACCCGAGTCACTATTTTTGCCATAATCTCCAATGTCTACAAACGTAAAACAATAATTGGAATCACACATTGCCAGCAGCTGGATGGAGAAAAATGATTTATAATTAAAATATAGGGATCCGCTGTGGGATGGTTTTATTATGCGTATGTGTTTCCCGTCGATCGATCCAATACAATTAGGAAAATCTGAATTTTTTAAAAAGCCATCTGCAATTTTGAGCCACTTTTCACGGTCTTTTTTAGGTATACATTGTTCTCGCATGATCGTTTTGCACACATCTTGAATAATCTGACTCAATTTGGTCACCCCTATTCTAAAATTGTAATGCATTTCAGTTGGGGAACATCCCGTAGCTAGGTATCTGCAAATAAAAAAGTGCTTATTATTTTTAGGAAAAGATCTGCAATAGAAATGGAAAAGTTTAAGAAATTCGTTCACGCGAGAGCTAGCCAAAAGAAAATAAAAAAAATCAGGATCTGGAGCTACCTGGAAGACATATATTTACTTCGAGCAGCTATCGTTCTTAATAAGATCTGCTACTGATATAGAGTATGTTGCATATTAAGTCGTATATATTATTTATTACATTATCTAATCTTTATATTTCTAGAACAACCGCCAGCATGGCACCTGATTGCGAGAGCAACAGCGAAAATGTTTATGACAAAATCGATGATAGTCCATCTACTTCAAGTCAACCTCCTAAACGTAAATATAACAAATATGACAAGGACCAGGGCCACGCTAATGAAGTTCTGGAAGTAATAAAACGCAGTATTCAGGAAAGGAAACTTACTGAACGACGATTAGACGAAGATGAAGATCGATAGTTCCTACTTTCATTATTAGGCGACCTGAAAAGACTTAACCCAGAGAAAATGGATGTGAAGCTACAAATGATGCAAGCATTAGAGAAAGCTTCTATGTCGGTTCCATTAGCTCCGATAATTTTTAGAAATCCTCCTGCACCTCAAAGCTTAGCTATGCCTCCAGCACCTTATTATTTGTACCCTCCAAATACCAGATCAATGTTCCACCAACCCCATATATCAGCGTCTTCCCCACCTATGCATCCCACTAGTACATTTTCTCACTTTCAACAACCAATGAATTATCATCAACAGAAGAATGAAAGCTTTTATACACAGCCACAACCTAATCTACAGGATCTTCCTATATCTCCGTCAACTACTGCGATATCTCCTGGCCTACTGTCTCCAGGTTCATCCTGTAATTCACAAGAACCTGAAGTTCTAGATTTGCTAAGTTCATATAATGAATAATTTCTTTGTTACAGTATAACCTACTATACGTACTACCTACGACTACATACTATACCTACACCTGGATCCTTGACGATGATAAAATTAATAATAAACCTATGAAATAATTAAACATTTACGCATACTTTCTGTACTTACCTCAAAGTCACCATTAGCCTTTCCTCTGATGTAATACTTTTGTGCAAAACTGTATCAGTCTTAGAAATCTTGTCTTTTAAGATATTGTGTAGCTCGTCAAAAGACCGAATTGACATTCTGAAATAGTTAAAAAATTTCTCAGGGTGTTCTCTTAACCTTTTATACAGTAAAACGTATGCTCCTGTTGTAATACGTTCGCTGATTATTGGATGAACCCATATTCTACGTTTCCTAAGTTTTTTCTTTTTTTTACACACCAGCTGATAATAATATAGCAAAAGTGCTTCTACTACTGCGTTCATTTTAACACTGAACAGAAGCGTGCGGCCCTGGAATTTCGCTTCTCCACAAAATTGCCGAAACCGCGCAAGATTAAAAAAAAGTATGCATTCGGAATCTCGTTAGAATTCACGTGAGATTCTGAATCCCAGATACAGAATCTCGCATTCAGAAGCCCAGTATAAAAGGAGCCTTACCCCGTGTTGAAGCTTGTCGGTCTCTTTGGTGGATCACCTGCGAATTATTCGTTCGTTTAAAAAAGTGCCGCCGCCGAGACAAAGACAACGATTCTGTCTTCCGCTTTCTACAGCTTGGTAAAGACACCGTATACGAACAAAGACAAGTAGAACCACTCAACGTCGGACCTTTGATGTCTCGGGATCTAAAGCGGTTTGCCGACGCACCGGCTGGTCGGGGTATGCATCGATATACCGGGTCGGCATAGGGAGTAATGACATGTAATGATATCGTGGCAGGGAGCGCGTCAGCTACCGGGGTTATATCCAAAGTACATTCTTTCTAACATATTATAAAATGTTAATAAAATTGATTGATTGATTAAAATTGAATTATACTAAAATATATAGAAAGCGGACGTATGTTATTATTACAATAAATCAAATTTTTTATGTAGTTTATTTTTTTCCTCTATTACCTTATTATTTTTATTAGTTTTTATCTGTGAGGTTTAACATTTATTCGGGGCATATTTTATAAGTTGTCTGAAATAAAACTCAGATGCATATTGAGAATAATTATAGTTCTAACGACATAATAATATAACAAAATAACGACGTGATAACAAAAGCATACTTTTATATAATATTTAATACGATTTAAAAAAAATAAAAAATCTAAATACCTATAGGTAGGTAGTACAAATACTTTTATAAATTACTTAATTAAAAATCTTGAAAGCTTACCAACTATTTTGTATTTAAGTTAACAGCTCTCTATTCTAAAATTTAAACATTTTAGAGGATACAGGGTAAATTGTTTTCATGAAAACAATATAAAATGGCATAGTTTAGAAAATAACTAGGTATAGTATTAGCTGCTGAAACATATAAGTATAAACTAGCATGATCATAAACAGTCTTAATTTTTGGAATTGTTTCAATTTATGAAAGGAAAGCTTTCAGGACGAGTTTTTTTCCAATAAATTCTTGTATTATTAACTAGGTATCTTGTTACGACTGAAAAATTTATAATTTTTCAAATTATAAGAGAGTAATTTTAATGGGTTGAAGGTGAAGAAAATTACTTATTTTATGTATCTATAAGTTTTGCAAAATTTTAAGTTTAGGATTTCGTTTAGACATTTTTTTAGTCTTGATATCTCTATTAGCAAATTTAAGGGTAAAATATATATGCAGTCTAGTATACAATGACAAGAAATAGCCATAGGAAAAATTTTCACACGGATGAACAAAAGTAATGGTTTTAAATTTATATACAATGCGATTTTGAGACGCAAGTTCATTAAAATGTTCAACATATATATTTTCTAATTTTATAATAAATTCAACAAAATACTTAGGTGGCACTAATAAGCCACCAATTTCAGTTTTTCACTATTATAGGCCTTTAGTTTGCAAAACACAGTGGCTTCCATTTGTAAGGCATTCGAATTAACAAAGTTAGTGCACACGTCACAAGAGTGCTTGGCCAAACATTTTTTTAAAACATATCCTGTGACGTTTACAAGTGCATTTCCCTCAACGCTTTCAATATTCCTATAGTCGTTGGTAAAAACCTTCAAAGGAATATGGTTAGATGAAGGAGATATCATTAAGTATTTACATTGTTCTACGCGGTCGGGAGTAAGAGTAATTAAAACTTCGTTGATGTCCTTCATACAATTTGCCCCGTCAGCCTGATCAAAGTATCCAATGGCAAATATTTTTTTAAAAGCACGAGTGAACTGAATAGGTGTGGGATTTCTCGCATTGCCGCAGCAATTTCGGACCTGTCCAAAAAAATTTTCCAAACAATCTTGAATTAGGGTTCTGGCCAATAAAAATGTATATCCCTTACTTTTTAATATTTCCCACAAAACCAGAATACCTTTAATTGTTAACCTCCAACCAAATATTAACTTCATCTGATTAGTTACAACTTTTTCTTCGACACTAATGACTGTATGATTCTTAAACAAAGTATCCATTTCTTTTAAAAAGGCTATCTGTTTTTCTGTAGCCATGAAAGCATTAAAACGACTTAAATTACTTGCATTTAATAAATCAAAAAGATCGTTCATGTTTTGTATAAATGAAGCTGTTGTTTTTTCATCAAGCCGTAGAATTTTTAAATCGATGCAGGTACTCAAAGCCACTGCCACTGAGCGGCTGAAAACCTGGGTGGCAAGCTTAACTTTCATTTTTTGAAAACTGTTGGCGTATATAATAATATGATCGTTAGTTAACTTAGGTGCTAATCTAAACTCATTTACCTTATCATAGTGGTACATAGTATCTAGATATGTCTTTATTGTTTGCCCTGTTTGTAACCTAAAAACCTAATATTATTTGAAAAAATTATTTCGTGTAGATTTTAGAAGATGAGGTACATCAAACAAATAGACAATTTTTTTTCCATCGACGAAAAAGAAGGGATTTTCGTCGGTCATTTACAGATCGTTTTTGAACAATTTTACAAAATTGGATCCTTGATCCGATACCACCCCTAAAACATTTAAACCCACAGAATCCAAAGTCCTGTACATATTTTAGTATAACACCCATCAACAGAACAGTATATAAGAGGAGGCATTATAACACGACGACTACAAATAACAAGTTAAACAACTACAATTAATAATAAATAAATAAAAATCAAATGTACGCTTTAAAAAATTAGTAATTTTTAGACCCACTGTGTATAAAGCGCTAAAAATAGTTCGTTTCACGATACACCTACACACGGTATGCCATTGCGCATGAGAGCGCTGTCTCTCTCGCCACTGTGACGGCACGTCCGAGGAAACGCGAGGATGTTGTTCATAAGTTTCAATGTTAAAATCGCGCGCGCATTCGGGTTTTATCGAATTTAAAATTATGGTTTGCGATTTTTGTTTATTAAAACTGATTGAAAAAGAAAATAGTTGTATAATAAGGTAGTATTCCTTTAAATTTGTACATTGTACAGGATTTTCCTTATAATTTGTTACCCCTTATTTACAGACTTTATTTCACGAGATACGCAAAAATAGATAATATAAAAGTGTTAGGATTCCACTCGAACATTTTTATTGTGCTAATTAAACAAAAATGTATGTCTATCACATAATCAGCAAATTAAAAAATATATATTTTTTTATAAGATTTTTAAAATCTTCTTACATTCCTCTTTTCAAAAATATATGAATATATATTATAATGTCTATAGTTGGACCAACTAATAAATAAACTCGTAAATAAATAAATAAATAAATTTATTGATGTCAATAATCAATGTCAAGAGAAATTTTATTTCTTAATGTTTGTAAACTTAGACATTTTTTTGTCCAGTTTCCTTTGTGCATTCTGGAAACTGATTTTTCTATTCAAGTCTCGCAATCTAATGTATGTACGAGTTCTGGCAAAATACAGGATAACTTCGGATGGGACAGATGTAGTTTTTATTTGCGATATAACTTTTTCAGTTAATTTATGAAAAATTTGATTTTCTTTTGACAAAGAGTTGTCATGTAATTTATGGAACTCGGACTCGAGTTTCACAGCAACTTCCCACAATTCGTCGTTTGGATATAAAAGAGAACCTCTAGAAATAGCTTGTATCCAGTCAGGGGCCTTATTTGTGTCCATACTGGCTGTGGGTTTTCCCAGTGAGTATTTTTTTTTTAAAGTGATATGCTACAAAACCTGCTATATATTTTAGTGATTCGTCACTCACTCTTTCTTTGACCTCAAAATTTTGCATTAGCTGCATTGTTTCTTCGTCGATAACTTCTTCTTCCAAATAAGGTGGTTCTACAAAAGAAATTGTCATTATTTCATTTTCCACCTGCTCTCTTTCTTCAAGCGGTTCTCCGGTGTTTGAGAGGTTAAACAACATTTTCTGACTCAAGCAAAATTCTTCGGCTTCTACATCAGATGTCACGCTGAGAGTGTCTTTGAAAACATCCAACAAACACTCCTCTTCTGATTCTATTGTGTTTCGATTTTCTGTAAAAATTGCTGCCGAATGTTTTCCTAAAATATACCATCGAAGCCTGTACCTAAAGTCTAGGGGGGAAGGGTGATCATTACTTCCACCCATGCCTCGAATATAGGCGAAGAAGTTCTCAAGAACATCTTGGTTTAGCCTTGAAGTTAATATATATTCTAAATCATATTTCTCCTTTAAATAATGGTGCATTTCCGACAGTGATCTGCTTGAGAGTAAGATGCCTTTTTTAAAAGGAATCAAGTTCTTGTGAGTGCCTACTCTCATAGAATTGATGAATATAATCATTTTATCCAGCAAATTTCTTTGGCTGTCAATGTTTGTACCGAAAGCATTCTTTCCTGGGCAGTTCTGAGTAAACTTTGAGCGCGAGTTGAGCAAATCAAACCAGTCGTTGAAAAGTTGCACCATATCAGAGGCTTCTTTCCAAAAGCTATTTGTCGGCATGAGACCACTCTCTCCACAATAATTTATGGCTTTTGCCACTGAGTTTGACAAAAGTTGCACTGCTGGACGTACCCGTTGTCGCATGGATCCTTTTACATTAATGTGGTGTTGGGTCAATTTATGGGCATAGGTTAATTCTGAGGTTGATATATTAAGTAGCACTTCAAAGTAATCTATGTTTATTAATTTATCATCAAAGGTGAATCCCTGGTCTATTAGGTGATTTCTTACAAGTTTTATTAGATGAGGCACGTCTGCAAAAACAAAAATCCTCAAAGTATCGTCACACGGATGGTTAAAGAAGCAACTTTTACTATGCCCAACATTGAGTTTATTCCACAATAAAACATTTACAGGACCCATGTCACTTGAAATGGCATCATCGAATGTCAAAACACATAGCCGATCAAGAATACTGAAATCAGAGGACTTTTTTTTCATTAATATTATAACACTTTTTAAAATCCCCTCGTTGACATTAAAATTCCCAGCCCAACTTCTTAATGTAGACATGGCTGGTAATGGATAATTATTCGCCCTCAAATACCTGTAAGCTTTTGGGCTTACACTCCGCAGCGAAATAGCTGAAGCGATATCTTCTGTGGACCAACGAACTCTCATATTTTCTTTTGGGTTTAACAATTTTTTTATTTGCCCTGGAGTAAACACCCTTGCTAAAAGAGTATTATATTTTTGGGATGTGGAAGATTTAGCTTCTTCGATTTGCTTCACAAGATTTTTGTTCTGAGACTCCAATAGGCTTACTTTTTGTCTGAGCTCAACTAGTTCAGCCTGGTCCTTATCCTGATCTCTCCTGGAAATAAAATAATTCTGTTACTTGGAAGTCCATAAGTACATCATAACGATATTTTTCTTTAAACTGAGAAAATCATTAAGAAATATTGTTGATACTAAAATGAAAAAATGCAAAATACTTGCATTAAAATTTTTCAATATTGTTTTTCACTTACTCAGTATTTTGTAATGTTGGAATTAATTGTTCGTCACTTTTTAGAAGATCTGACTCCTGAGATATTGTTTCAGGCTTAGGATCGGTGTTATGTATTTCTAACCTACAACTCGAAGTACTAGCTGACGAGTTAATGATATCTTCCACATCTTCTTTGCGTCTTCTCTTTGCGATCCTCAGTGATCGCTCTTCAGATTTTTGCTTTTGGGCAGTATCTGATGAACTCCCAGGTAGATTTAATGTAGGTACTGCATCAGCCGTTAAATGGCGAGCATTCTTTGGGGAGTAATGCAAAAGCCTTTCTTTGAGGGGGATTTCAAAATATTTCTCTTCAAAATGTATTGAGCAAATCGTTGCTAAAAAAAAAGTTAAATTTACTTACTACTTTATCTATATGTCACAAAATGTCCATTCTTTGGATGGTGTTAAATGCTATTTTTTACCCAAAATCTAGTTTTCGAACGCCTGGTCTTCAAAAACTAGATTTTGAGAAAAAAATGTCAGTTTTATAATCTTACGCGTTACCTACTTATTATTATGGTCCGTTAATGTATTTCTTATGTGACAGACTTAATTTCAATACCTACTTACCATTTTTCAAGTTTATTTTATCTACTCTCCGGCAAGCGACAATCCATTGTTTTGCCAAATCTTCTTTCTTTGGAAAGCTAAAGTATTTTATATTACGGCCTTTTGTACTTTGATTACAGTTTGTACACTTAGCTACAGCACAATTCGGCATTGTAAATTATAATTAATCACATCCGCACATACAATAACAAATATACAATACAAAATAATGAACTTAGACGCCTTAGCACACTTAAAATAATTAAATATTCTCTCCGCTAGTAAAAATTACATGTAAACAAATACAACATGTCAAATGGCGAGTCTCCTCAAACCTCGAATATGACGTCACTGCGCGTGGCTGACGGAATTCGACACAAATAGTAGCATACCGTGTTTCGTTTGGGATGACTAGCTCCTACCCGACACGCTCTGTATCATCAACTAACCAACTACTGACTGGCGCGCGGGCGGGGCGCGGGCCTAACGACGGCACGCCGGATTTCATCTCGAGCGAGAGTGGTTCTACTTGTCTTTGTTCGTATACGGTGGTAAAGAGAAATTGTTGATAATATTATAGTATTCAATATATTTATTCTTGTGCCTTAAAATTTGGCTCCTACAAATGCAAACAAAGCGGACCTTCATTTTATACCATATTATAGAGCAGTATTTTATTTATTATTAATTTTTATGTAGCAAGTAAATCCACTTTGTAAAGCGTCGCCGTCGCGTTATTTATTACTATACTGTCGGTGTCGGTATAGGTATAGTATTTGTAGAATTATATCGTTGATCTTTAGACTGCAATAAAACCCTCAGTATCCCTTTGACCATAAAATAAATAAGGAAATCCCAAATTTTAAAACCTTTTCGAGTAGAGCCGGACCAGGTACAAATTCAATTTATACCTATGCCTGATGCATATATAAATACAAACTGATTTTTAATAATTTTTGTCTTTAGTGGTTTTCCGGCGAGTAATTTTTATTTGGGCTTATTAGTGGTAGAATGTGGCGTCCTTGGAATTGTGCTGATAGGGGGGCATCTTCAAGTGTCATTTTTAAAAGAAAGCATTTATCTACGGATGCCAAACTAATAATTAAAAATGTGTATCAATCTTTGTTGAGTAGAAATTTTAATTCGATGGACGCTTTAGCAGAGACGTCTACTTTGACAAAAACTCCTTTATCTTCGGTAAGAGACATAGTACTTAAACCTGTTAATCCTAGAAAAAATCGGAGTGATTTTGGCACATTTAGAAGCATTGACGAAAATGACATGGATTTATTAAGAAGAAAGATTTACCAAATGTATGAGGCACAAACAGTACCCACTTTGATTTCCCTCAAAGAGCGGCTGATTAAAGACGAAACAAATATCTCTTGTAGCCTTTCAAGTCTTAGGAAAATATTGCATAAAATGGGTTATAAATACCGAAGCATTGATAAAAGACAAACATTAATGGAATCTCAACGTTTACGGGGATGGAGACTTAAATATTTAACAGCTGTTAAACAATTTAGAGGAAAAAATCGTCCAATTATTTACCTTGACGAAACATGGTTCGATACCCATGACACTACAAGAGAATGTTGGGATGATTCTTCCAAAAATTGTCAAACCAAGGCACCATCAAATAAAGGCAAAAGAATCACAATATTACATGCTGGTTCAAAGAACGGGTTTGTTCCAAATTGTCTGTTGCTTTCAGCTAAAAACATAGCAGATTCTTCTTTAGATTACCATCAAGATACCGACGCACAACTTTTTGAAGATTGGTTTAAACATAAACTCCTTAAAAATATACCTGAAAATAGCGTCATTGTAATGAACAATTCTAGTTATCATAGTCGGCAAGCAAAAATCATTCCCAATTCTAATAATACAAAAGCAGAAATTCAAAATTTTATGATTGAAAATGATTTATATTTTGAAGAAATTTACAATAAATGAGAACTGCTAGAAGTATTAAAAGCTTTTAAAATAAATAAGTAATACGAGTGTGACAAACTTGCAGCAGAAAATGGACATACAGTGTTGCGTCTTCCTCCATACTATTGTATATTCAATCCTATTGAGCTAATATGGCACCAATTAAAATCCAATATTAGGAGAAATAATATTCCTCCTACATTAAATGCATCTGTAGTAGAATTAATTAAAAACGAAGTAAGAAAAATTTCTGCAGACAGCTGGAAAAACTGTGTACAGCATGTACTTAAGGTGGAAAATTCTTACAATTGTATGATTACAAATGTTCAACCCTTAATTATAAGTTTAGGCTTAGATGGAGATAGTGATAGTGATACAGAGTTAAATTTTGAATAAATTGTCAATAGTTTTTAAGTATTTAATTAATTTTTATTGTACTTGTTATCCTAATAGTTATACTTTGAAATTATGTTATTTTCAATTATCATTAATTGTTATCATTATTTTACATTTATTATAGGTACCTAAAACTAAAAATACCTGTCTATTTATTTTAAATTATAAAAATAAATCATGTGGTGTAGGTACATTTTCAATCCGACCCTGATCCCATTTATTCAGCTTTGAAGAGGTTGAGGCGTATACAATAGGATTTAATCAGGTAGATTACTTATGGCAGTAAGAGTCAACGGTATAATTCTGCAAATATTATACCCAAAGTGTTTCTCAGTAAAAGCCCTTACACACAACCCAATCTGCAGGGTCCGATTTGCAGGGCATATAGGAAAGGGAAAATCGTGTGCTGCTCTCCATACCACCCGATCTCACAGCGTGTTGAGAAAAACGAACCTTTTTCTGTGATTCGAGCGTGCGATGTTGAAGGTGGAATGGCTCCTCTAAAATACATGTCAAAAAATCGGAATTGCGGTATTGGAAAATAATTCGTGAAGAATGAAAAGAAAATGCTGAGTTAAAAAGTGGCTACTAGAGAGGAATAAGTATAGCCATATTAATATTCTTAAAGAACTAGGACCAATTGCCTTTGAAAACTTTCATTCCATGGCTGCGCATGTCTCTATTTAAATAATTGGCGTTGGAAATATCCCACGGGCAGATCATATCCCTATATAGCTCAAAAATTTCTCTCCCAGCCTGAATCTCCCTTTCAGACATTTTCGATTCAAAATAATAAAAATTCGCGGCAATTCTCTGTCAGAATTAAAACATGACGTGCTTCGTCAAATATAGATGAAAATTGACCCAACCGTGCTCCACACGATCAGACTTGCAGGGCGTTGGAGTGGGGACTTCGAGAGATCGTATGATCACCTCAACCAACCGCCCGATCTGGATTTTGTCGGTCCGGCATGCCTACACAGTACACACTACCCAATCTGCAGGGTCCCTGCGATGTGCGGATCGAGTAAATACTAACTATAACTAACCTAACCCAAACCGAAACCAATAATATGTTTCTCCAGTCCATGTTCTTTATTATTAATACAACCGTAACCAATAGCAGTTCTCCCTGTAGCCATGTGATCACCTGACACACATCAGCTGGTGTTGTGTTATTATGAAATGCAATTAATTAACGAAGTAAAAAATAGAAGCTTGTTGTGGGGTGTAACCACATCTTCAGCTTAAAGTACCAAGAGAGCACAACAAATTTTTAATCGACGACACGATAGCATAATCTCTACAATTCGGTAATCCCCACAAATCTGCCTGTCAAAAATTAAGGATAATACGGGCCTGGGTAGTTTTAAATTTGGGATCCTGTATATAAATACGAATATACACCTAACCTACAGAATAGCATCAGAACCTTTTTTTTTAAACCTGGACCAACCCTGAACACCTTGTGTTTTAATACACTAGGTAGGTATATACATGAGATTGCGTATGGAAAAATTCGTAACTATATACCTACTTAAAAAGTATTAAAATTGTGCACAACTGTTAGTAAAACATCCAGTAGGTACCTATTTTTACAAATTATTAAACCACACTAAATGCGAAAGGTTTAAATAATAAAACAAAAAATTCATACCTTGAAATAATTAGCTTTCGCTCACCCGGTATTATTATTCAGAACGCTTGAAAACATGAAAATAAGGTATTAAAATATGCATCGTCTACGTCCAGACCGGTTTAAATGACTCATACGCTCTTCGCCGCGCGTCCTTCGCGTTCGCGTCTTGCAACTCGACATTTCCCTTTAATTTGTTCCGATGACACGTGTCAATAAAATTGCAATCTTATTGGCTCGTTACCTCTAGCCGCTCCCCGGCAAGTGGGAGAAGTACGTCATTATTTTTTTGTTTAAATAAATAGGTATTTCATAAGATTTAGTATTCCATGTTGCTTTTTTGTACCACCAATCGATTCTACTGGGTACGCTGTCGGTGCCTACCTATTTTAAAAAGGCAGTCGCCCAACTTTTGTCGAAGAATTAGTTGGGTTATTCTGCTCTTTGGTGCCCCTGTTAAAAAATGAATATTGTTTCAATACAGCATTTATGGGTTTTATTACTTTTTTGTATGCCTAATATTAGATATGCATAGAGACCATTATTGCTTAATTATTAAAATTATTATCAACCGTAAATTTGCAGTTCACACATTACTTATGAAATGTGTGCGTCTCCTAATTTTTTGAATATTTTAATTCATTTTGTATGCTGCATATTATACCTTAAACGCTGTAAATTCTAGTACAATTATATGTAAAGTCGGGTAACCAAGAAAAGACTACTATATTTGGGACACCCGTGCTGTTCTCTGTCATGTAGGTATTGAACTAAGTTATCCATGCGATGGTGGTTGTCGAAGCTAACCGTTCGCCTAAAACTTCAACATGGTAGACAAAAATCGTCCAATATGATATAATATTTACCAAAATGAGATCATTGACCGCAAACCGACGTTTTTCTTGTTGAAACTACGTAAATATGTTTGTTGTAATAAAGGGTGATTTTTTAAGAGTGTCTGAACTTTAAATTTAAATTAAACAACAACCATATTAGATATCTCTAAACTATTTATTTTATGTGAAATAACATTTAATGGCATTAATGTTTGAAAATAATTTCGGTCAAATGTCCGCCGCGGCTTCTTCTAACAAAGCGCATTCTGTCAATCCAATTTCCGACCACTTTTTCAAGCAATTGGGGACTTATGTCTGCAATTGTCCGCGTTATGTTGTGTTCTAATGCGTCAATATTTGCCGGTTTATCGGCATAGAGTCATAGACCAATGATTTAACGTAACCCCACAGAAAATAATCTAATGGCGTTAAATCACACGACCTTGGGGGCCAGTTGACAGGTCCATTCCTCGAAATAATTTTCTCACCGAATTCTTCCCTCAATAAATCATAAATCCAGTGTTGCATTGGCTGTATGACATGTGGCTCCGTCCTGTTGGAACCACATCTCCTCCAAATCAATACCATTCAAATTTGGAATTAAATAGTCATTAATCATCGCTCTGTAACGATCCCCATTAACTGTCACGCGGTTTCCAGCTTCATTTCTAAAAAAAAATATGGGCCAATAATGCCACCGGCGTATAATCCACACCATACCGTGCATTTCTCTGGATGCAACGGCAATTGTTGAATCATTTTGGGATTATTTTCACTCCAAATGCGGCAATTCTGTTTATTGACGTAACCGTTTAACCAAAAATGAGCTTCGTCGCTGAACAAAATTTTGCGGTTAAATTCTGGATCAAGTTGCAATTGACTAAGAGACCATTCAGCGAACGTACGACGCAAACGATGATCTTGCGGCTTAAGTTCTTGGGTAAGCTGGATCTTGTAAGACACCAGACCAAGATCTTTAGTCAAAATTGTCCACGTAGTCGAATAACAAAGCCCAACTTCTTGCGAACGTCTACGAATTGACAAATTTGGGTCTTCATCAACACTGGCAGCTACAGCGGCGATATTTTCTTGGGAACGCACAGATTTTTGTCTGGTTTTTGTTTTAATATCGAGTAATGTAAATTGCGTTCAAAATTTGTCTATAATTCGGCGAATACATCGTTCGGTTGGGCGATAATGGGCACCATAGAATTCACGAAGTGCTCGATAAGTTTGGCGCACAGAACACTGGTTTTGATAATAAATTTGGACAATTTTCAAGCGTTGCTCTGCTGTTATTCTTTCCATAATGATTTGCCAGACTATACTGAATAATTCTGACACTACAAGCGCGAAAAGTGACAGTTCATTTCACAGCCTTCTCGGATAGAAGTTCGGACACTCTTAAAAAATCACCCTTTATTACCTAGGAGTTTCACTATTTTTTATTTGATTCCGTGACAACAGATTTCAAATTGTTGCTATTACAGTTAATTGATAACTGGACTATTTTGCAATATTTTATAATAAAAAATAGACGAACTCCGAGCCTCATGTTTTATCTTTAAACTTGCACCATCAAAATGCTGTGAAAATTAATAGTTTTTGAATTGATCTCCTTTGGGTGAGGCTGTGCAATTGATTTCTTATTTAACTCCCCTCTGATTCGAAACTTTTTCTCTTTAACAAAATTAGTAAATAATTTCAAAAATATTTTAATCTTCCCAACGGTTTTCAAAATTATTAAAAAAAAATATTTATTTATCCTCGTGTGCAATGAAATATACCCATTTTTTAAATTTTCCTCGTATAGTTTTTTTCCATGACATCGAATATTTTTGTTAAAATTTGTTGAAAATTTTATTTATTATTATTTTTTTTTATCATTTTTAATTATCTAAGACTCCACGCAGTTTTTCTGTACACAAAAATATTTTATAGTAATCCGAAATTCGGGTTCACTATATTGTCACACAGAAAGTTCATGACTCCAAGCGTGGTTTTTTATGTAACAATTAGTCCATGGTAAGTACTTTCAGACAAAAAATAAATATTGTTGGCTTTTGCATATCTTTCCCATTCTTGTAGATATACCGAAGTCATGAATAAACTACAAATAAAATGCTAGTATTAAAAAAAAGTAACAAGAAAAATTGGACCATTCTGGAACCTTCTCTTCTTGAGAATCCGGTCTTAAAGTGTTGCTTTTTGGTTTCCTTAAACTCATTATCTCTATCAACGTGGAAATACGTTTGATCACCTGAATACTTGGATCACAGTCTTCTAAATTGGACTTATCTTTTTTGTATATTTCCATAGCGGCAGCAGTCCGTTCACTAAAAAACTGAATTAAAAGTTATTTCTTTTAATTTATATTAATGTAGGTACCCGATAAGCTCTGCCAACGTTCATCTTCTGGTAATGTTTTGGATGAACATCATCTTTGCAAAGTCGTGGGCAAATCTTTAAGGAAAAACTAGTGTGTTGCTCCGATTTCACAACTTCATCCCAGTGTAGCAGTTTGGCAACACCATCGGGTGTCTAAAATATAACACGGTTTTAGCATTATTTTAAAAGTTACATCTATTCTAACATTGCTCACCCATGTTTCACAACTCTGTGTAAAAAAGTTCCTAACATTTTTAATCAAATGTGGAAAGTCAGATGAGAACCATAGTTGCCTAGAAGGATCATATATGTGTGGACAAGAACCATTTTCTTCTGAAATATTAAACTTTTTCAACATGGATCGATTCCATGAAGCACCATCAGTTGTGACTACATCAATGGAAAAGCCCATTTTCTCCAAAAGGATTATGCATTCCATGATAAGATGGTGCAGGACAGTTGAAGATGCACAGCCCTTGCTTAAAAAGCACGCCAAAGACTGGATCCATGAACCCCTAAAGGGTTGGAACATCATTACCAAAGCGTGATCTCTTTTTTGATTTCTCTGGTGCATTGGTGTATATTTTCCCAAGTCAGTAAATCTATTAACTGCCAGTGTTTTACTATTAAACACCAATGTTTCTGTTAACTTCATTTCGTCTATCAGCAGGGTACCTTTAAAAAAAATTATTAATAGATTTTTACACAGATACACAGATTCTGATATTGTATACCCCTCCTTTCCTCTGCTTTCATATACGACGCTATCTTTTTGAGTAATTCGAAAGTTGACTATTGGAAACCATAACAGCTTTTCATCTTGCTAATATATTTATTTAACGTGTCTATGCACGGCAATGGCAAAAGTTTTTGACTACGTAAATGTTCGTACACTGCTCTTCCCTTAATTCTTATTATCAAACATTCATATTTCCAGGCAAGGGTGTAACGTCGGTTTTTAGGGTTAAAAACTTTAGCTGCAGCAAAATATGTTCGCACGGCTTCTTGTTGGGCATTTGGCAAACCAGATACAATTTTTTCAAGCGTTTTCAGAAGCTACAGCAGCACATTTTTTCTTTTTATCCCCCACCTCCTTTATGAGCTTACTAATCTACAAAAATATATATTATGAAAATAAAAAATTAAAATGTCATATTATGATATACCTATATGATATTATCATGAAACTTACCTTTTGTTTTAATCTTATATTCTTTCGGGTAACACACCGTACAATTCCTTTTAATTTTTCGTGGCGTTTTAATACGTACGATTTAGTAACTTTTTTCCTATCCCTTAAAATATTCGTTCTACATGGTATACAACTATTTAAGGGTACCCCCCTTTCTCCAAGTTGCCATAAAGGGGTAGTTCCCAAGCATGACTCAGATGTGCTAAAATATGTGTGGAAATTTTTTTTATCACTTAAACGTAAATAATAATTATTTCTTTAAAGTTCTATATTATTTTACCTTTTCAGTTGAATTCCCGAACATATTTTCATTTTGTTAATGGATTTTAGTATATTTTCTATCTCATCAAAACCAGAAAATATTTGGTGCCCACCATCGAGCTTAATTTCAATTTTTCCAAACAAAACATTAAATCATTCAAGAAATAAATAATGGATACCATATTATACAATGTGGAAAGTAATACCGTGCTAGCAAAAATTAATATCGTGCATCTGATGCGTTAGATCAACTTGGTGAATTTCCGGAATATTTTCTGAAGAACTGTCATTTAGATTAGAAATTGATATATTGATGGATGTCTCCTGGAATGTCTCATTATTGTTATCCTGTCCATTTATAGTGTCGCGGCCACCCTACTTGGAGCCAATTTGGCAGTTAGCGGTCAGGACTTTAAAAGAAAAATAATTGGTTGGCTCGACTCTAAGTGGGTGGTGACAAGTTTTCTTGTTTACTTGTTTTTTTTTTACTTTGTGGGTGCTAAAAGATTCTGTAAGTGTATAGTGGCTAAGCTAAAATACACTCGGTGGTTGTACCAGCTAATTCTCGAAAGGGATTTATGTTATTTTTTTCTTCAGATGTTTTTTTTCCTAAGTGAGCAATTAAAGCAAAATTCCACTTTTCACAATTCTTTATTAATCACACCAAGTCATAAATTATAGGCACTTCCAATATTTACTATTCAGTACAACCTCTTCTTAACCAGCAAATTTAGAATTAAAACATCAAAATACTTATGGAGCCACCCAAAAAAACATAAGGTTATCTTGTACAGCTCCTATATTCTTACAACACCTTAGAATTTATCATAGTCGCACTTAGAATTTAGGAACAATTACAATAGTTATTGCACCAAGACACTTACTACTTTCACGTTCCCAACAAAATTATCGCACAACTCTATGACAACGGACTATTGACCTTTATTTTACTTTACTTCCGCATGAATCTCTGTTTAAGACTCACTTCCCAGTTTAAACCGTATGTACTTCCGTGTAAGACTCGTATACTTTTTCGCGACTTTTCTGCAAAGACTTTAACCGTATGAATTTTTGGATAAAACTTCTATATTTTTCGCGACTTTTCTGCAAAGACTTTAACTGTATGAATTTTTGGATATGACTTTTATATTTTTCGCGACTTTTCTGCAAAGACTTTAACCGTATGAATTTTTAGATATGACTGCCTTCCGTTAGAAAATCCTGTTACTTATATACCGCAAAACCCATTAATTTCGCCAAATGGTCACCCATTCCACGAAACTTAATGTATTTTCTGACATTTAAAACCCTATAAATGTTCTTTCCCTTCATATATCACCTTTATTATTCATGAAATAACATCATACAATCTAATGTACAGAAGTGAGAGAAAAATCATTTAATTCCGGCCAACAAGAGTGAATCAGTTAAATGTAAAGCATTTTTATGACTATTTTATTACCCAATTGGCGTTTACGACTTTCCCTGTTTTATTATTATTACATTAAAGAGAACCCATATGCATATTTACAACAAAGAAATGCTAATCCAAAATACTATTCTTGGCCGAAGGTAATTAATTTTATTACTCAATTACTCATAAGGAAATTTTATGCCCTTTTAACATTGTCAGGTGTCTTGTTCTCTTTATTATTAATAGTCCCCGTTAAGTGGGTTTTATTTTTATTACGACATTTTGCTATGATACGATACCCATTTTCAGCGTTTCATCGTTACGCAAAGATGTGTACGACGAGTAAGCTATTTTTAGATTTGGTTTCCCGTTCGTCCACCCTCATCCCTTGCGGTATCGCTTTTACGTTGAGTCATTAATTCCTTTAGAATTCTTGGCATGTGGCCAGAATGAAACTTATGTGTTAGTTATATAATTTGATATCCTTCTTTTTGTTTGTTTTTCTTTTTCCAACCTGCTAAATTTTATTCGTGTATTACATGAATTTTGTTTTATTATGATTCCGGCCCGGGTCACTACAATAGTTTGGTGTACTAAGAAGTCATATAGTCTTCACTTTCTTCAAAGTTGTTTTTTCGGTCTCCTTCTCTTTTGAAGATTGATGCATGTTCAAGATGTGTCTGTTAAAATTCGATAACACCCAGTGGCTTTCACGTTCAGATTTTTTTATCGGTGCTGTCACATTAAAAGATCGCAGACAGTCTTTAAATGGACAAATAATGTTTACTATGTATGGACTATCACATTCCGCTTCTATAACAACTTGGACATTTAGCGTTTTCAAAATATACTGACTTGCCAGTCTTTTCACGTGCTCAACATTTTTTATTAAGTTGTCATTTTCAGTTTCATTTAAAGTTCTTATAGGGGTCGCTTGTTGAATGCCTCTAAGTTTCTGCTTCTTTAATGGAGGTTCATTTAATGTGTTTTGATTGGCAATTTTTTTTCCACAATTTTCACATAATGTAGAGGGTGTGATTTCTTTTTTCTATGTCCTTCTAAAATTTTAAATTGCCTTTCTTCAATTTTTTTCTTTGGCAGCTTTTTATACACAGCGTCGTAAACAATATTTATGTATTCCAAATCAGCTACATCAAGAAAATCTTTTTTGGCAAAACTTTCAAGATTATTTAGATCAGCATCGGAAAAGTCATAAAATGATTCTATATTATCATAGCCATAGTAAATTAAAAGAATTTTTAAATATCTAGGCAGACCGGGGAGAAATCTCTGTGCTAAATTATCTAATTCTTCTGTCATTCTGTGTAGTTATTCACACTAAAAAATTATAGTTATTATTATACGAGTTAATATACATCAACGAATATAGTTGCTAGGGATGCTGTACCGAGTATTTGGTTTGTCGAATAATTACCGAATATTCGGCCGCGTTTGAGTAAATGCCGAATATTCGGTATTCGGCCAGCAGTGATGAGGTATTTGGCGAATATTCGGCTAAATACGACTTATTAAATTTAAAAACAAAACTAAAGTAAAGCCGAATATTAGTTAGTCGGCCGTGACGATCAGCCGAATATTCGGTATTCAGCCAGTGACCCAAACCACTATTCGTTGCATCTCTAATAGATACCTCAATAGAGAGACGCATTGTTTATAATTTCTGGTGTTTATATACCCCTTTAAGTACCCCTTTTAGCTCTTTCACTTTTTGCGTCACCCCCCTTACTTTTATGGGTAAGTAAATAAGTTTGACGCAGGTATAGTTTTGGAACGTGCCAAATTGCAATGTCCCTGGCACACTCGCTTGCGAGGTTCTTATGTCAAATACTACGATTCATAAGGGTTTAATTAAATTTGGAATAATTTTTAAACCATTTTTCTTTTCAGTTTTAAAATTAAACCGAAACTGATTCTAAAATGCAATTTAAATTTTAGTCCTTAATAGACTTATTTGCGCTGTAAAGTCGGCTGGCCGCCCTAGGAGGATTTTAATTAAGTGATTTTCAGTTTAGAGCTAAATTCCACTCTCCAAGTGCGGCAACGGTTGGTTTGAAAGCTGATTATATTATTGTTTCTAGTCGTATATTTTTAAAACGCCAATTTGTCACACTAGATTTGCGCGCGTACAATTTTTTTTTATCCTTGTGATTTTCTGTTTAAACCTAAAAAAACTAATAACCGAGCTAAAAATACTACTATTTTATTAATTTATTTTTATAATTTTTTTCTAAAATGACAATTTCCTGAAGAATGACCCTTTTTTGTTTTTGTCGTTTTCAGAGAACTACTCAACTTTATATTTTCATAGATTTAACTTTAACTATTAAACTCGCTATTAAAGATACTTTTTAAAACTAGTTTTTATTTTACAAGGTTATGCGTTATTTTCTATTGTTTCTATTAGTTGTGTAGGGGAGAAGGGGGAGGATTCGGCCACTCTCTGTTTCGTAGGTTATATCATATACAATATCGAACATATTATCATTTTTTTGACATTATCTGATAGTTTATAGGGACTTGTTAACCACACCTATAAGTACAAACATCATAGATGTTGTTTTTTTAGAATATCTCGCTTTTTTTAAAGCCGTGTAAATGACCGAAAGCTCCCTGCCCCTGGGGAGGATTCGGCTTAGTAAATTAGGATGCCAATATACTAAGAAGAACGTTTATTCTAGCAAATATGTAAGGAATGGAACTCAAATACATTTTCTAAAGTAAAAACGGATATATACAATCATGCATTAAGTGATAGAAACATAATTTTTTTTTATCTTAGATCGTAACTGCTGAAATTAAAGTTGAAACGAAATAAAGATTGTGTGCGAGCCGTGCCTTTTGCAGATGGAGAAGGTAATTTATGAAGAATATTCTCTCTTGCCACCCAACTGACATCTTCAACCAATGGGAAGTAAAAGTTTGAAGTAATTCCACGCCTCCGAAGAAACTTTACTTTTAGTTCATTGCCAAGGGTGTCTAAAATCTGACCAATGAAATAACAAAACGCAGTTTTACTCAGAGTTTTTTCTTTGTGAAGTTTTACGAAAACGAAATCCCCTTTGCCTAATTCTTTATCATCTAAGTAATCTAGAGACTGAATAGAGTCATCAGAATCCGCCTCAGTTAACGATATATCAGGCTCGCTGTCACTGCTACTATCAATTTCTGTTGAAAACACTTTCTTCTTTACCTTGCTCTTTGTCACACTTTCTTCTCTTTTCCTTTGTCTTTCAATGTCTAAGGCTTGCTTCGCTAGTAACTCTGGAGTGTTAGTGTAAATTGTCGATTTTGACTGTCATTTTCTGGTCTTTTTTGTTTTGTCAAATACCATTCTAGGAAGTGGTCGTAGCTGTTTTAAAATGTTATTTTTCAAGTTTTGGTCTGTTATTACCTCCCCATTATCTGTAAGATCTTTTGATGCACTTGGTCTTGGATCTAATGAACTGATTTCTGGACTTGTTTTTGTAACGATTTGTTTTTCCGGTGTTTGAATGTTTTTTTGCAATTGTTCATCGTTTTTTTCCTGTAACTTGTTCGGCATCTGGATTTATCGTACGGTCAAGAATATCACTTGGCTTAAAATCTTTGTCGGTAAAGATAAGAGGGTTAAGTGGCCATATTCCTGTGCTTCTGAAGGAGCTTGTAATATTTTGCGGCGTAAAAGAACTTATGAAGGCGCGACACGACAGCATGGGAATGTGCTTAATCGTTATCACTTTTCCTGGATTAGATAATAACCAGTCATTGAAAGCATTGGAAAGTTTACTTTTGAATGGGCCATAAATTGCTACATCGAGAGGCTGCAAGCGATGTGTAGTGTGTGGGGGAAAAGATAGGAGGGTTATACCGTTTTCTCTAGAGTATATAATTGTCTCAACACTAGTATGACTCTCATGATTGTCCAGCAAAAGTAAAATTCTATTACTTTGTGAGCATTTAGTGTGGCTGACTAGATGCTTTAAAACTTCTAAAAATTTCTCTGAGGCCATCCAGCCATTCTTACTCCCTAGAGCAATGCTAGAAGTAGGACCCTCTACGATATAATCACTAAGATTTCTTACTCTCGGGAACACAAACATAGGTGGGATAGTATTTCCAACTGCATTAATAATGCCCACAAATGTTATCAGCTCACCTCTCTCAACAGACGCAATCTGCCCAACCTGTTTCTTTCCCTTCTCACTTACAACTTTGGTAGGCTTCAACACAGTTGTGATCCCTGTTTCATCCAGGTTATAGATATTTTCAGGCCTAAACTTCCATTTTTCCAACACTTGGACATAATTTTCAAAAAATGTGTCAACCTTAGCTTTGGTGAATCCTATCGACCTCATTAGGCTCGTACTTTCTGGCTTTCTCAGTGACAAGTCCTTATGACGATTTGACGATCCATAAAACTTTTTCGCCAATCATCTCCTGAAATACCAATAAGATTTTTATAATAAAACCGCAATTTTTCTTACGTATAAATGTGAGCTTTTTAGTTTACGAATGTAACTTACCAGCTTGTTTATTGGTTATCCAGTTTTTGGGAATCTTAGATTTTGACAATTTCATGGCAAATTCATACGCCAATTTTTGGACCTGAGTATATGATAAGCCATAATTTAAATTGGAGCATTTCTTTATGTAGCAGCAAAGCTGATTTTCTTCATCGACAGTAAATATTTCTTTATTCGTGAACTTGTTTCCATATTTATTAATTGCAGAATCTTCTCCCATGCTCTCATTTCCGGAATCCTCCATGTTCCTTACTACTTCCTGACGAGTATTCTTTTTAAGTAAAATCTTCAACCTGAATTGCAATGTTGTCCTTTTTACATCATGCTGCCTTGCAGCTTCATTAAGACCAGATTCATTTTTTAAATAAGCCAAGATGGCGTTTTTCATTTTTTTTTTCGTCGGTCTGCCTGTGCGTTTTTCTTTTATACACACGCGGCATCTAAAACCATGAAAAATAAGAAAAAACGAACCCAAAAAAATATCCCAAGGAGGATTCGACCAGCCGAATGCTCCCATCGTTCGCCTGGCCGAATCCTCCCCGTAGGTATAAAATTAATAATGGCGACTATAAATAAAACATGTGTTTTAGTTTCAAAAGTTTAACATCATGAAAATTTTTATTAAATATATGATTTTACGCTCCAATTATTATATTAATGCAATAGGGCAATTTAATGTAATATGTCTCAAGTTGTAGGAGCAAAATAACTACCTTTTTGGGCCAAAAATAATAATTTTTCACTGTACACAAACACTGATTTGTATCTCGACCAACTTCTGAAATATACTAAAGGCGTTTATAACGTATTGGATGATGGCTGAAATTCGCGGCAAATTTGAATATGAAGGGTCCAGGGGGCAAACTTGATAATCGCCATATTACTAATTTTACAGGAGAGCCAAAAAACGATTCAAAACGCAATAATATGAACTGCTATACTAATTGTAATAATTTTTTTTTCTATGTTTGCTAATGATAGTAACAGGAAATGAAATAAACGCTAAACTTTGGAAATCAGAAATAGTTTAATTAAAAATAATTTAAATTAACAAACTAAAAACTTATTTTCAAAATACACACAGATATGAGACAGTTTAGATCTTCAAACGCACCTTCGAGAAGTTACTGGTACCAGACCTGAAAGTAAAATTTGTTCTTAATTTTTTGTATCAAATTAACTAATTTAATGTTTACCATTATCCAATAAATTATTATTACTTACAGTTTATTTATGAGGAAGTTGAGAAAAATACTCTGAGGATGTAGAACTGCAATAGACCTTGAGGCTCTGTAAGTCCTTGTACTTTTCGGAAGATATTGGTAATAATCCTATAAAAGAAACAAAAAATGAAAAGCAAATGATCGTGTAGCAACCAATAATATTATTACCATCGTGCGCCTGCTCTGGTAGTATAAACACTCCAGGTTGTAATTTCGGCATTGGTTGTCTCTTGATTTTTGGTGGGAACACTGGTGCTTGTAACCATGTACCGTTGTAAGCCGCTCTAGCTAATTAGTGTGGAGTGCTGTGCCAAAATTTTTAGTTCCTTTACGGGTCTGGAGGCGAACGGTAATTTTTTTGTATAAAGCTTATCCAAATGATTGGTCCAGTTCTTAACCATATCTTGGTTTACCTTTTCAACGTAAAAAGGAGCTGGTTTATTTCGCGAATGCTTGAAAATATCCATCCAGTCATCTGGGACCTGAGCTTCTGCATTGTGGTTTATCAAACCTGTATTTTTATCACATTCCAGATAAGAGTGGCCCCTTACTGGAAATGTGATTTTAATGGACGTAAATCGCTTTTCAATGTGTACCAAATGATGAAGAAACCGGAACATAGTTACATCCTTATTCTGTCCTCCACACGAATCACAAAAAATTTCTAGTTCAGTAATATTTCTGTCGAGATAATTATACACAAAATGGTGCAAAAATGAAGTCGTGTCATTGCTACCCTTCTTCGCAATAGTTTCTGGATACATGTAAAATACACTATTTTCATTGGACAATACATGAATGTTGAAAGCATAAACAAACAGTTGTCTTTTATAGTAAACGTCGTTTGTGGTAATGTTTGGGCACGAAAAGTTTTTAGAAAAATCTATGCAAACCGCTTTTCTGTTCATATTTTGTCGGCATTCCTTCTTTGCAGCAGTTTTTCTTTCATAAAATACTTTTGCCTTTCTGAGATGTAACTCGTGTTGAGTTTTAGCAGATTTTAATTCTGTTTTAAGTTGTTCCTTCTCATTTTCACGTTTTTCACTTTCAATCTGTAACTGCATACTTTTTTTTTCCGCTACATATTTATCACAAGCACTGCAAGTGTCGGTTCTTGGATAACCGAATTTAATATAAAAATCACGATTAAATACAGTGCGGTAGCTTTCGTGTCTAAGACGCACATTCGGATGCTTTTCGTTAAATAAAGAAAACATTTTTGAAATATTCAAGTTTTCTGATACATAGGTCTTTTTGGAATCCTGCAAGCTGTAGTGGCTACTGCGCCCCTTAAAAGATTTAATGTGCTCGTGGATTTGCGTTAACACTTCATCACTTAGTTTATGAGCCCTATTTTTGTGTTTACCCCGTCGATCTACAAGAGGTTGGCCGGTATTTTTCATGTGGGCTAGTAGGTAGTCAAGTTTACCTCTAGTTACGCCGTATATAGACATGAAGGCAATTTTACACACATTTTCTTCCCTTGAGGCTTTATCTTTGAAAACGCGCACTCTATACAAATATGTCGCATCTCTAAATACTGCCACATCTTCTTGTTTAGCTCGCCTACGTTGTACTGGAATTATAGAAATCAAGCCACTTAAAAACAGATTTAACTCATCGTTACTATTCATTGAATTAATGTGCTTTATTATACTTTTTCTTACATTTTCCCCAATTTTTTCAAAGCATCTTTTCTTGCACTGACACACTTCTTCGTGGCTCTGCAAACGTAATTTTTTATTAGCATCATGGATTCGTCCAAGCTTCTTTCGTTTTTTAGGTGTACCCACTGATATATTACGGTCAGAGTCTTCAGACGACATTACGACAAAAATCAAAACTGTAATTATTATACAAAGCACGCCTAAAACAAAACTTACGACTGCACAATAACACGGGAATGCATTAATTAAAATATCACTCAGTTGGGACAGGATTCAACAAGAAAAGAAATAAAGTGAAGCAATAAAATTCACTTGTCAAGTTATTCCCCTGGACGGCTGGTAGTTATCAGGTTCTTTCCCTGTAAGTATATTTTTACTACGAAAAATCATGTACTTCGACAGCTTATTTCCCTGTGGCGTTTATACAGTTTGTTGGGAGCGGTTAGACCTACAACCCAGGTAGCAGACTGACGTCAGAACAACGTTATTTTTTGGACATGGTTTCCGTCAATATGACCAGTGTCTTGACGTATATTGTACGTTTAAGTAAAGTCACAATATCACAGGTAATATGACGTCAATTTATACGTTTAAAATACGTTCAAGTAGACGTCTAATTTACGTCGATGTAAACGTGTAATTTACGTCCATTTAGCCTTAAAAATGACCCAAATTCAGGGATGAAAATAATTGAATTAAAACTATACGTATCGATAACAGAAGTTTTTATTATCCAAACTAAAACAAATATTCAAATAACGTATACAGCTTGGCATAAATCTTAAACAATAAAACTAAAACTATATGAGTATCTACTATAATACTACTGGTAACATAAAAGCAGCATAACATAAATATTCTTTGCTTTAAAGGGGCAAAGAGTCATGTAACGTTCAGATTTCGCCAATAAAACTTGCCATTTTAGTGACTACCTACATACTGGCTTATAAGTATTTACTTCTACCACAAGTTATTTTGCCTGATAATTTATTAATTGCACACTTACCAGTGATCCTCAGTATTGCTTGTGCATGACCCTTAAGTATGTTTCTATAGATCTTATCCTATTTCCTTGTCAATGCCCTGTTGCCTTGTAATTTTTGGTTTGATCGACTTAAGGCTTCTTTGGTAACAGACACTGCATACCTATAAATAGTTGGGAGTTACAGTCTTACGCTGTAGAATATCATTTATTGATGTTTTGTTCAGACTATACCTTTTGTTGGACGAGCTTCTAAGATTGCCTAGCATTTTATTCGCTGGATTTTGAGGTATCAAGGCCATTCTAGTTTTTCTGCACAAGAATTCACTTCCTATCGGGCCAGTGAATCTGTATGGTTCCTTAACTTGGGTTTGACTAAAGTATTGGAGTACCACTGGTCCTAAAAACCATTCATGTAGAAGTTACTGTAACACTTATACCAGCCCTGTTATTCATTTGTTGAGGTTACCTTGTAACTTGACTATAGGATTTCACTCTGCCAAGCTGAATCCGTATTTTGTGTCGTTGTAATATCCAATTTTTTCTACCCTATCCTGCGATTTCAAGACACCGGCAGTTGAGCAGCCGATGAAATGGCTTGTTGATGTTTTGGATTCTGATGCATCTTGGATTGAAGACTGTATCTAGGGATTGAGTTCTAGATATTTATTGCCAGTTTGATATGGGTTTTTCTAAACAAAATATTGCTTTTTAATTTAAATGATTATAGGTTATTTTCTCATAATTTTTTATCTGACGTTTTGTTTGACAGTTGTCATTTGTCGTAGGTTTGAGTTCACCCGCTCGTCTTCTCTTTGTAGTTTAGGCGTGAACTCCTTTATTAGTGATGTTGTACTTTCGGTTTCACTTAATCGTCGATAAAGTTTTATTAACTTTATTTTAGGGCTTAATTACCGACTTATTTTGATTAAGGTTTCTTGTATTTGGATCATGACTAAGTAGTGCCTATGTTTTATCCTTGATTTTGCTGGTAGCGGTCAGAATCTGACGTTGCAGTGCATGTTGACAGTCGATACATATCGATGATTTTCATCTCCCAGAACTATAGTCTATGGTTGTGACGTGTTTCCGGGCAACCTTCTTGTTTGCACCTTGATTATAAATTGAGATTTCGACGTGGTTTCGAGGCTTCTTGACGAATACCTCGTGCAGTGAACTTTCGAGCTGGGTCCCGTTTCTTGAGCAGGTGTTACACCGCCATTGTTTGATGGGATAATTCAAGAAACGGTAATTATTTAGTGGTGATCTGTTGTGTTTTGATTGTTACTTGGCTTTGATTGAAGATCACCCTAGAACCAATGCATTTGGGATTGAAAAACCAGACTTGGTAAGTTTTTCTTGCACTTCTATGTCGAAACTTTTTGTCAATTGCTATCGACACGTGTTATGTTAAAACCATTTTTGGGGCTAAGTCGTTTTCTTTCTGCTTATTTCAGTTTGTTGATGGAAGCCCACTGCATTTTCATGCTGCCTTAGCATAAAACAGAGGATTTTGACCCTTAACAACAATAGGTAACTAATGCATTTTCTTTATATTGCTTAATTTGTATGACACATGCGTTTAACCGTGGTTTGCTGCATTTATTACTCTAAATTAATGTATTACGAGATGAATTCTGGGGGTGGAAGTATCGTTAGGCTTGAGTACAGTGTGTTAATTAACTAATTAACTCTTAATAACTAATTAACTCTTAAATGTAGTCACTAAAGTTCCCTGACGAGGAATGTGTGAGACTTATGGGTTAGTCACAGCTGAAACTAGTTCAATCCTTGATCATATTTTTATTAAACGCAAATTACAAGCAAATCTAGAATACTCTTCGTTCGTTGTAGAATCGTCTATTACTGATCACTATCCTATCATGTTAAATATAAACTCATGTGATAATGGTTCTCCAGAACTTATACCGGAAACATACACTTCAACTAAAATAAATTATCAAACCTTTAATAATCTCATCTCACAGGTAAACTGGACTACTGTCTTGGAGTCTGAGGACACTGAGGTAGCTACCGAAAAATTTGTAAACATTGTAAATAATATATATAAAAAATCTATAAGTGAAAGGATCCATCAAGTCAATGCAAAAAAAAAATTAAACCATGGATAACCGATGGTATTGTTTATAGTATTAAAAAAAAAGATAAAATGAAAAAAAAACTACTTTTACATTATAACGAACATAGTAAAAGAATATTTACCGAGTATCGTAATAATTTAAACAAGATCATACAAAAGCGGAAACATGACTATAGAAAGTAGTGGTAAAGACATAAGAAAAATATATGAAGTAATCTCAGATGCCTCAAATGAAAATAAGAAAAAACAAAATAAACTTGATATCAAAAACAATAATGAAAAATTCCCGGGTCCAAAGGCAATGGCCAATTTCTGTAATGACTTTTTTGTAAATATAGGCATAAATATGTATAAAAAGATAGCGAAACCAATTCAGGCAATTAAAACTGACTATACTCCTCTTTCCTCGATGTTCTTAAGACCAACCAACAAAAATGAGATTATTAAACAAATTAATTCTGCTTCGGGTATTGATGGTATTAACTCGAAAATTGTAAAGTACTCTCATTTGCATTTCACAGTTCCATTGGTTCATATAATAAACCTTATCTTTCGCACTGGAAAGGTTCCTGTTAGCTTTAAAGTTGCAGTTGTTACTCTGGTTTACAAAGCTGGAAATAAATCTGACATCAATAACTATCGCCCAATAAGTGTGATCGGTACCTTTGCGAAGATTTTCGAAAAATGTCTGAAGGATAGATTGGTCACTTTTCTAAAACAAAATAATGTTTTGTCTGAAAAACAGTTCGGATTCACAAATGGCCTGAGCACTACTGATGCGATATGTAAATTGACCGAATGTATTACAAACGATTTAAATAACAACAACAAATGCTTGGCTGTCTTCTTGGACCTTGCGAAGGCATTTGACACGGTGCATCACGAATCTCTTCTTGAGGTGTTTCATCAATATGGAGTGAGGGGCGGCGTGTTGTATGTCTTTGGGAGTTACTTGAGTGATAGACCACAGGTTGTTAAAATAAATAATATAATTAGCAATACACTAAATATAAAAATTGGTATCCCTCAGGGCACAGTACTCGGCCCGCTGCTTTTTATAACTTACATAAATTCCTTAACCAATATTGATATACAAAACTGTTTGGTAATATCATATGCTGATGATACTGTAGTGCTTTTTTCCGGTGACTCTTGGACTGCAGTTAGAAAATATGCTATTGATGGTATCAATCCAATTATGGACTGGTTGAATACATTTAAACTCACTCAAAACATTTTTATAAACAACCTAAATGAAAGCATAGCAGAGGTTGACTCAATCAGGTATTTGGGTGTTACAATCGATAAACATTTGAGGTGGGATCATCATGTAAATAGATTAGCCAAAAATATTCGGAACTTAATATATAAATTTTATATCATAAGAGAAATTTTAAATACCAATCTCTTAACATTGATTTATGGGGCCCTGGTTGAGTCACTGATGAGATATGGTCTGGAGGTGTGGGGTGGACTATATCAGAATTCCTTAAGACCCTTGTGTATTGTACAAAATTATATTGTAAGAGTTATTTTTAAACTTAATAGGGACTATTCTACCAGTCTTTTATATTCGCAGGATATTCTTGATGTTCGCTCACTTTACTGTTTGTCAGTTTGCTCCTACGTTCATAGGACTATTAAACAACCGTATGTTAATTACAATCATGGGACTAGAAATAATGTAAATAGACATCTGGAAATGCCAGTTAACAATAATGCAAAGCAATTAAGATCTTTTACTTATTTAGCACCTAAACTATATAATCTTTTGCCCCTTGACCTAAGACAATTGCTTACCCAGAAGAAATTTGCTTTCGGTTGCAGAGTTTTCATTGCTCAATATTTAGTTAGATTTATGGCGTTATTTTGAAATACTGTTGTATTTATTATGTACCTTGTAGGTTTAAGTTTATTTATACACACGTATTTATATTATAGAATAGTATAGTATTATATTTAAAATGGGTTTAGCGTTGCTACACATACAGGTGTTAAGTCACTTAGGTGTAGTTGTAAATAAATAACTTTGAATTTTAAAATAGAAAATAAGGATATTTCATATGTATACCTGATGTACCTTATACAATTCTGTAATATATATTTAATTTGATTTGAGGTGGATAGAGGGGTATTGATTTGTCTTAAGTTATCAGTAAATATGACTTTATGCCTTACTTCTATTAATTTGGATTTCGTAATGTTGAACTTATCGATAAAATGAATTTAAATCTACCTTATTTTTGAAGTTTGTACTAGTTACACGGGGTTCGTTTAGTTTATGAGCCGTAGCTCGTGTGCCAAGTGAATTAATTTTTATGTTTGATCATTTTTGTAGTCGTGTTTGACTAAATTTGATCTTTGTCTAATTTTACGTTGCAACTATACGGGTTGTATCTTGAAACCAGTGTTTTGGTTAATTTTTAATGCGGAATTTTGTTCCATTATTATAGGGTTTCATGGACCGGTTCCTAATATCAGTCGTCGACCTTACCTGTTGAAGTCAGGGTTTTGTATTTATGGGGCCCGATGATATTCTTGGAGTCTCCACGTCCCATTTGTTTTTACTTACCGTAAATCTGCCATGTTAGCCTTCCGTGTCCTATAGAACGACACAAGGGTTGTAGTTGCTACCAGCTCACAGCGAGGGATTTCAGATAAGCTTTTATTAATTCTTTAATGTCACTTTGATCGACTCTTGTTTACATTACTTGATAATACCTCCCGAACTAACTTCTTGAACAATAATAATTATTAATAATTCTTTAACCATTTATTTCTTTATAATATCTATATAATATCTTCTTTATTCACACATATTTTAACTTGCTTAACTTTTAATTATTAATATCTGACAATTAGCCATGAATTGTTTTTACGGTAACTTTCTTTGACGGGATTATTTTTATTTAGTGTAGATTATAGCTTTATATAGCGGAGTGATCACAAAGCTGAAATGTTAAATTGTAGCCTGGTTAATTATAGCTTTATATTTTGGGTCGTTAATATTATCGATATTTTTACGGTATAACTTTAAATATTATTGATTTTTGGTAACAAGGTTTGCGCATGCGCATGAAATATTTGATTTTATTATAGTTAAATTTAAATTAGTCAGTTTATGTCAATCGACAGTAGATGCAAATGATCGCCATATCATTGTCCTACTGCATAGGGCTAGTTAATAATTAAAATTTTACGACCTGTGCTACACTATTGTACTTATTTTATTTATTTACTACGTATGCTTTCAATAGCCAAGAAGGCTAACTTTTATTTGATTTCTTTGAGCAATTAAGCTTTGTTTTAACTGGAAATAAATGTTTCAAGTATTTGTTATGAATTCGAATTTCATTTATTCCTTTGGATTATCTCGAAGCTACTAGTGCCGGTTTAAGTGAGCCACCCTAACACCGTGGAGTACTTTTCGGTCTCTTAACTGCTAAGAGTCCGTGGCGCCAACGAACTCACGAGAGTCGGGTAATTTGTAGACGAGTCATAGCCTCACTTCAGCTCGTACTAGCCAGCTAGAGTATATCGCTCCCTTATTTTACCTATTCAGGAAAGTGAAATTGAAAACTTATAAAATATTCTAAAGCCGAATTTAACGTCTTACAGTCACTAACGGCGTGAAGCAGTGGAAATGAAATTTGTCTAGTTCCCTTTCAAAAAGAAATACCAAACACTTAGAAATTATTTTATCTACATGATATCATTTGATATAATAATATATTTTATTTTATTGAGTGCCGCCATTTAAAACTTTATTAAAATACCTTATTTCCTTTTTTTTTCTTTATTATTCATGCTTCTTTAAGCGCTGGGGTGCATGTTTTAAGCTACACCTTTATAGCTGATTCAACCTCCATTGAAGTGCAATCACAGTAGTCCTTTACAGCATCTAAAAAAAGGATACATCTACAATAATCTATGAAATAATATTAAGGCAATAACTGTAGGTATGAAAGCACCTTTAAAAAGCTACGATCGATCACAAGAACAGTGTTTATTATACTTACTTGCTGTTAGCTGCTACTATCATAAAACATAAAATCATCAATATCACAGAACTCAATATGCAGGCCTGCATTCTGCAAGTCATCCAAAAGTGATCGAAAAACCGCCAACGAACTTAACCTAAGAATTACTAGAAATATGATTTTCTCAATCGTCAACCATAAGGATTTTTTCGTTTTTAATGTAACTAATAAACAAAGATAAAATATATTTAGCTTGTCGTAGCGGTCGTAACCCTAAATAACACCTGATAAACAAGGCCGCCAATAAAAAAAAAAAAATTATCCATGAATATGCTGCCATGTATTTACTAAAACACTGGGTTATTCTTGGACACCTTTATTGAAATAAAAGAACTGTACAACTTGAAATACAAGACATGCTTATCGAGCAAACGACTTTTGCTAGCGCGACATTGGACTGACTTCCATCTGACAGTCCCAACACCTCATGTCTAAAAACCCCGCGAACACATATTCCAAGGTGCGTTCAATATTTAACACCAGAACTCATCATTTCTTCCCTTTTTTATTTAAACTTAAATATCTAATTTCTGGGGAGGTTTGATCACTCGACCAGACCTAGAAGTATATCCAGAGGTTGAAGCAGTACCCAGGTCACTTGAGAGCTTAGGAGTATCAGCCCTGAATACTGTATTTTTATGAACTGGTTTCAGCATTTTACCAACTGTAGGACTCACAGACACTGGTACTTTATCAACAGCTGGCTGACTTATTTCTATATTATTACGTAAACAATCTGGGGTATCATTTTGACTTATTTGGTAATTTGACACAAGTGGTAAAGGGGAGGAGACTATTTCATTCGACACTACCTCTGAAGATCCCGCTTTACACTGTCGAATATCATTCGAATGAAAAAGCCTAATTACATCTCCAATTTTAACTAGATAAGTACAATAACTCATACATCTAACAAATTTACCTTTTTGCCACAAATGAGTGTATTTATTTTTTACATAAACATTCTGGTTTTCACAATACAATTTTAAGCCAGTAATGCCCGAGTTTATAGGTTTTTGTTTATTAGACCAAGGTTTCAACAAATCGTACCTAGTACGAGGTCGACATTTGAAAACAGACTCAGCAGGTGACAAGCCAGTTGACGTAGAGGGCGTATTACGATGTACAAATAAAAAGTTTTCCAATCTATTCAATACTGTACCTGTGCTTATCTCTTTTCCCCTTTCCTTAAACAAAGACCGTACTAATCCTCTTTTAATTGTCTGTACATTTTTCTCGCCAAGACCGTTACTTTCAGGATTTTGAGGCGGAATTCGAATAAACTTTATTCCATTAGCCTGACAAAACGCAGTAAATTCAAAACTACTGAATGGAGGTCCATTATCCGATACCAGTTCAGCAGGCAAACCAAAGACTGAAAAAATCTGCTTAAGAATCAAAATAGTTTCTCTCACATTAGTACCATTATTCATAAGCTTTACTTCTGTCCATTTCGATTTATCATCCACTAAAATTAAGAAAACCAAATTAAATTTCTTAAAAAAATCAATATTGACTCTATAAAAATTATTAGGGGCGCAAGGCCAAGGAAGAAGTACACCGCTACTTGTAAAATTTTGAGTCTCTTGACATGTTTTACAAGAACTTATAAAAGCTTCAATAGCCTTATTCATACCTGGCCACCAGCAATACGACCGCATAAGCATTTTTGTTCTAACAATACCAATGTGTTGCTCGTGAAATAATTTTAATATATCACTTTGAAGCTGTTTTGGTATAACTACCTTATTTCCAACTAATAAACATCCTCCCTCTACAGAAAGCTCTAAACGTCTTTTAAAATAGGGTTTTAAACTTTCATCCTTATTATAATTTGGCCACCCAGAAAGAGTAAAATCAATAACCTTAGAAAGAGTGATATCTTTCTTTAGAGCTAATGAAATATTTTGAAAAGTCAACAGCACAAACTAAATGAGAAGATTGTGTCTGAAACTCCAGTTGAACAATTCATAGGTAAGCGAGATAGTCCATCGGCATTTGATATTAGACATCCCTTTTTATAAATGATGTCATAATCATAAGCAGACAGCATTAATGCCCATCTAGTTATACGAGAGGCAGCTGTCACCGGAATATTTTTATTTTTGCCAAAAATGAACTGAAGAGGTTGATGATCTGTCACTAGAGTAAACTTTCGACCATAAATATACTTATGAAATTTCTTTAAGCTGAAAATGATTGCTAAACTTTCGCGCTCCAAATTTGAATACTTTTTCTCATTTTCTGACAAAGTGCTAGAGGCAAATAATACTGGTTTTTCAACTCCATTAATTTTATGGCTCAGCACTGCACCCACTCCATAACCACTCGAATCGCAAGTAATAAAAATAGACTTGGTGGATCATAGTAAGTTAAGACATTTTTTGAAGTAATCAACTTTTTACTCTCTTGGAACTTTTGCTCACACTCCTTCGACCAACAGAAATCAATGTTACCTTTGCACAACTCATATAAAGGTTTGAGCTTATCAGAGAGCATGTGAATAAATTTTCCATAGTAATTTAACAATCCCAAGTAGGATTTTAACTCTGTTAAGTTTCGAGGCGAAGGCGCTTTATTTATGCACTCTATCTTCTCATCTGTATGATGGATGCCCTGATTATCTATTTTATGACCCAAAAATATAACAGCTTGTTCAAAAAACTTACATTTGTTCTTGTTGACCTTAACATTAAATTTTTTTAATCTTTCAAAAACATTTTTTAGATTTTCATGCCATTCTTCCATAGATTCTCCATGAACTAGAATATCATCGAGATAACACTTAGTTTTAGACAATCCCGCCAAAATTGCATCCATTATACATTGGAAAATACTTGGTGCAGAACTAACTCCATATGTTAGTCTATTAAATCTAAAAAGACCAATATGGGTGTTTATTGTGAAAAGTTCTTTTGACGAATCGCTTATTTGTAGCTGCTGGTATGCACCCTTTAAATCTATAACAGAAAAATATTTACTGTCATTCAAACTAGCAAAAATATCGTTCGGCAAGGGCAAAACACAATGCTCAGTATCAATAGCTCGATTTAATGTTTTTTTAAAATCCACACACAACCTAATATCCGTAGAATTCCTTTTTGGAACTATAATAATAGGACTCGCCCATTTTCTGTGTGTAACTTTAGTTAAAATACCCGATTCAACCATTTTTAAAATTTCCACTTCCACTTTAGGTTTCAGAGAAAATGGCATTTCATATGCCCTATGAAATATTGGTTTGAACCCTTCTTTAACTTTAAGCTCTGCCTTGAACTCTCTAATAAAAGAATTAGGTTCATCTTCAAATAAATTCCCATACTCAGTTTTTATGGAATTTATCAACTTAATTTTAAAATCTTCAGACATGACTTGAGATATTTGACCATCAACTATCTTGTTTCCTTTGAACTTACTTAAAATAACACTATAATCTAAGACATTATTTTTCCAATTTAAATTAAGAACATTTAACCAATTTCGACCTAAAAGTGGTACGAAAGGTACTTTAGATTTAAGTACCACCAATGGTAACCAAAACACTTTATTTAAATATATAACCTGCACAAAGACTTGACCCAAAATCTCAGCTTTTTGACCTGTTAATACTGTCAACTTAAAATCAACAGTTTCGAGAACTAAATTTGAAAATAAATTAACAAAATCTTGTTAATGCATAACTGATCGAACAGCCCCTGAGTCTACTTCCATCTCTACATTTTTATTATCAATCAACATACTGACCTTTAACATATCGTTACCATTAGACTTTAAAGACTTAATGGTAAATTCACTCAAATCCTCGGATAACAAACCTAACTCAAAGTCCTCTTCAGACTCCTCTGACTCAACTACCTCACTGTCTTTCTGCTCCTCTTCAAACTCATAGACTCTGTTCTTACACATTGCAGACTTTGCAGTATGACCCATCTGATTACACGAAAAACACTTCCACGACACCGCTGGGCACTTACTATAATCGATGTGAATACGATTACATCTTCTACACTTAGCTTTTCTATTATTGTACTGTGACGTAGATGCACTTGACTGATTATTGGACTTACTGACATGACTTGCGTTTGACTTACTAAAACCTGCCTTTGGATAAGTCTTTTTCTGATAGATCTTATTGACCTGAACTTGACTAGGACCTGAACCCATTACTCTTAATTGACCTTCAGCCAACTCCATGGCAACTGCAATTTTATGGGCTCTGTCAAATGTTAAATTAGCTTCAGTTAACAGTTTGAGTTTTACAGACTCTGACTTGATCCCACACACAAACCTATCCCTTAGGGCCTTGCTTTGGAGAGCTTGAAACTCACATGACTTGGCTAAATTCTTCAGACGCACTACAAATGACTGTACATCCTCATTTGCTTCTTGAAATGCTGTATGAAATTTGAACCTCTCAGCTATAATCAAGCGCTTAGGACTATAATGTTGCTTTAAATCGGTGACTAACTCATCATATTATTATTTTTTTGTACTTGGCAAGGTAGGCGCTAACAGGTCCTTTAATACACGATATGCCTCTCCCCCTATTAAAGTTAAGAGCAAGGGAACCTTCTTTTCTTCCGTTGAAATACTATTACACATAAAAAGTTGCTCTAACCTCTCAATATAGGTGGTGATATCATTTTCTTTTGGACTAAAAGGCTCTATGCTTCCAATCAACGACATTCTGTTTGACTTTGACTATAAAAGACCTTACTGACTTTTTTTGACTTTGACTTGACCTCTACGCAGCACGTGAACGTCTTCTGATAAACTAGGACTCGTTTCCAGAGCTCGTCGCCAAAGTATGCCATGTTTTTACTAAAACACTGGGTTATTCTTGGACGCCTTTATTGGAATAAAAGAACTGTACAACTTGAAATACAAGACATGCTTATCGAGCAAACGACTTTTGCTAGCCCGACATTGGACTGACTTCCATCTGACCATGGTCTGCGCACTTCAAATTAGCCGCTGGTGTCATTATTTAGTTGTACTAGTTATCTGCAGTGGAGCCTATTATTACAAGGCAAAAATGCTTAAGAGAACCCATTGAGCCTAAGGTTCGTCTACAGATAACTTTACGGTACTTAGCATCAGGAGATAGCATGACATCACTTTCCTACAGCTTTCGTGTTGGTAAACAGACTGTATCCACCATCATATCTGATACATGTGAAGCCATATGGCAAAGTTTAAAAGACGAAGTATTTATTAAGCCAACTGTAGAAACTGGAATGAAATGGCAAAAGAGTTTAATGAAAAATGGAACTTTAAAAATTGCATCGGGGCCATTGATGGCAAGCATATTGTCATGCAGGTAAAATAATTACATTTCTTATTGCACAGCTGTATTTTGAAGGTCTATACATTTTTTAGGCACTCCCTAAATCAGGATCCAACTACTATAATTACAAGGGTTCTCATTCCATAGTTCTACTTGCAATATGTGATGCAAATTATAAATTCACAATGGTAGATATAGGTGCTCCAGGCAGATTAAGTGATAGTGGAATATTTCGGGAAAGTCAGATGGGCAAAGGGTTCGAGCAGAACATCTTCAATGTGCCACCGCCATCAGAGGGGAACCTACCATATGTATTGGTAGGAGATGAAGCATTTCCACTTTCCAGTTACTTAATGCGACCATATCCACGTAGAGGAGATCTTGATTTAAGCAAAAAAGTTATTAATTATCGCCTTAGCAGAGCCAGAAGAGTTGTTGAAAATGCTTTCGGGCTTCTAGCTGCCAAATGAGGATCTTTAGAAAACCAATAATAGCCAGTGAAAACACTGTTATTAAAATTGTTAAAGCTTCTACCTGTTTACACAATTTTTTACTTATGCAAATCAGGGAAAGGGAAAATTACAGTAGGCAAGATGGATCAAATGAATTAAATATTAATAATGGAATTAGAGACATAACAAGGGCTGGCACTAACACTTATACCAGAAATGCTGCAACTCTTAGAGAGATATTTACAGAATATTTTAATGGGGTTGGAGCAGTTGAATGGCAATGGCAGAAAGCTTTAAATAGTGAATTTTAATAATATTAATTTTGAAAATAAGTTGTAGTTTTTCATATACCTAGTTGTAGCTTTTCATTCTTATAGCTTATATTTTTAATATGTTAGACCTATAATAATAATATGTAATATTTTGTAAGAATATTGTACAAAAAACATGTTACTTTGTTTATGTCTATATCTTTAGTATAATAAAAAAAAAACAACAAAAAACAATTTGAAAGTTTCTTATTCACAGATTTAATTAACTATTACATATTTATTCTACTTTCTGTTTCAAACACTAACTGCATAATTTGAATCTCCTATTGGCTTCTCTCTCTATAGGGAAGGTTTCGTAAACTTTCTCCTAAGTGTAATAGGAACCCATCTACTCCATCCAATCTTGGGGGAGAAGCTAACGCCTCCAAAATACCTTTTTTAATGGTAGCTTCTCTTTCATTAGTTTTCCTTCCTATATTGGGCGAAATAAAAAATAATATAAAGTGTTTGTTTTTACATTTTTGGTATAAAAAGTTTGATAACCTATTTATTTATAAACCTACTTTTTGTTTGTGGGGTACGTACACCTGAGCGTTCATCAGAATCAGGTGATGTCAAGGGGGTAGTCACAGAAAGAGGAGGGCTGGAAAATTTGCTAGAAGGCCCTGCTGTCACTGGGAGCCTAGAGGGCCCCGCTGTCACTGAGCATACAGTCCTATAATATAATAGATATTTTATTACTTGGCTTTTACCTTCAACAGTTACAATTACTTATATTTCTGAGGATGCACCATCATCAATAAACTTCATTGCCTCATAGTATCGAAAACCTGGATCAGGTAATGGTGCAGCCCCTGAACCACTTGGAATGTACTTCATAACTTTTTTCTTCGCTCTTATATAGCAGTCTCTAAAATACTTCCATTTTTTCTGCATATCCTCTACAGATACTTGTCCACCAAACAAATTAACAATTTCTTGCCAATAGACTTCCTTCTTAGCATTTGTTCGCGCTAACAATGGAATACGTAAATTGTACAAAGCAGGCCTATCCTGTACATACTTAATCAATTGCTCATTAAATGAGATAAGCATTGGGTGGGGCTTGGCCCCAACTATTTGACGCATGTCCTTTTGCACTAAAATAATAGGTAGTTTAGTAGGTTATAAAAAAAATCTAAAATAGGTTTATATAAATTTTACTTACCAATGGTTAACACTTTTTTTTCATCTTCAACCAGCAAATGTTCCTTCTCGTCATATATTTTATTTATTTATTTATTTATTTATTTGTAGTAGTTTACATTTACAGTTCATACAATATATTATAACAAGGCATAAATGTCTATCAATTAACAAGGTTATAATTCTCAATAATATATATATATATAAGTATATAAAACACTTAAAGCTTTAGCCTAATTTAAATTTGCTACTAAAATATGCAAAACTTCTACTTTAGTGCACAATGATACTTAAAGTACTGTGTGTGCACTAATTTTCTTAGTTTATACGTTAACCTTATATGATAAGAATAATAGTAATCAGACTATATGTTTATGGCATATTAATATTGTACCTGTTAGTGTTAGTGAAATATGTAATATAATATTTGAGTTCTTATGCTTTAGTGTAAGTGTAGGAGTGCATGTACAGAATGCATCTAATTTAGACTACATACCTAATTATATAATTACTTTCAAGAATCCATTGTTTTATTTCTTTTTTACATTTGTAGTATGGTTTTAATTTAATGTTGTTAGGGATGCAGTTGAAAACCTTTGGACCCAGACAGTAAATGTGGTTTTGGCACGCGGTATGCTTAGGGTTTTGACGCGTGACACTGTTTTGTGCTGCATTTCTAGTGTTTATTCCATGAATGATTGGTTCTTTATAGTATGGTACTTTTATCATGAATCTAATTACAGCTTTTAAGTGTAATTGTCTGATATCTAATAGTTGGCTTTCTCTGAAAAGAGATTCAGTAGGAAACCTTTTATTTTTAAATAGCATGATTTTTATAATATATTTTTGTGCAACTTGAAGTTTATTTAAAATTGTCACTCCGGCACTACCCCAAGCCACCACCCCATAATTCAAAATTGATTCAACCAGAGCATAGTATACCATTTTTAATGAGCTTAAGCATAAAACATTTCGCAGCTCATAGAACTTATATATTAATTTCCTTATTTTACCTGTTACGTACTTAACTTGCTCCTTCCATACAAAGTTTTGATCAATGTATATCCCCAAATACTTCACAAATTTTACTCTTTCTATTAGTTCATTGCATACACAGTCCGGGCCCAAATCACAATCAAAGTTGTGGATTTTCAAGTTTTGGAAATCCGGCAGAGAACGTGAGGACAGTGAAAAGGCAACCCATTTCGTTTTGTCAACATTTAGAGATAGTAGGCTGTTGTCTAGCCATCTTTTTATTTTTTGCATGGCCTTCTCTGCTAAATGTATCGCATTCTCCCAGTCATCACTCCAGATCAATATACTCGAGTCATCAGCGAAACAGAACGCCACTCCATTCTCCGCCAGAACTCGCATTAGTCCATCAATATATACATTAAATAACAATGTTGAGAGAACCGTCCCCTGTGGCACACCGAATTCTACATCCATCTCATCGCTAACTTCCTCCGCTATTTTTGTATTATGCTTTCTTTTTAAATATGATTTTATTAGATTATTCGGCGTTCCCCTGATCCCCATTCTATTTAGTCGTTTCAGCAGTATTCGGTGTGCCACAGTGTCAAATGCTTTCCGAAGGTCCAGGAAGACACCTATAACTTTTTTCCCTTGGTCCAATTTTTTTAAAATTGTTTCAGTAACTCTGCAGAGTGCATTTTCCGTGCTTGAACCCTCCCTAAATGCAAATTGATTTTCATGTAGCAGGTTATTTTTTTCCAGAAAAGATATCATTCTTAATTTGATACATTTTTCAAGTAGTTTACTTATAGAACTCGTTAGGGCTATAGGTCTATAGTTGTTTGTACTTTTTTTGTCACCCTGTTTATATATTGGAATTATAGTTGCCGTTTTAAAACAATCAGGGAAGATTCCAGCAGTAAAAACCACATTGACTAAGTGCAACAATGGCCGTTTTAAGTAATCTTTATATTTCTTTATAATATCCGAACTAATACAGTCCCTACCTCCCCTTACATTGTTTTTCAGATCATCTATTACCCTAACCAGCTCTATGTCAGAAATTGGACTCAAGAAGCAAGATTGTGCCACCTCAATAGCCCCTAGTCTTCCCTCCTCCGGCCCAGCATTTTTTATGTTTTGTGCAAGATTTTTTCCTACTTTTGAAAAATAGTCATTAAACTCCTTAGCTATTAGCTTTTTACTTGTGAGCTCAATGTTATCAGAATTGACTATACTTTTTATCTCAGTTCCCGTATAATGATCATTTGTGGCTTCCCTAATTACTTTCCACAGCTTTTTTGGGTCTTTTGAATTTTTTTCCGCAAGTTTTTTGTAAAAAGAATATTTAGCATTTTTAATCAATTTTGATACCACTGATCTGTATTTTTTATATCTCAGTAACAAGGCTAAATTATTATTATTCAGTGTACATTCCTTTTTTAATCTGTTCCTATTTCTGATAGATACTAGGATCCCCTTAGTTATCCAAGGTTTAATTACTTTATTTTTACAATTAATTACTATTGTTTTTGTGCAGCTTGATACTATGTCCATAAGCCTATTAATGAAATTATCGGAACATGTGTTAGCGTCCTATGAATTGAGTACACCATCCCAATCTGCCACCTGCAGGCTGCTTTTTAACTTATTATAGTTAATTTTCTGATATGTATTGTTTTTATTAGAGTCATGTGTGTTGATGCTTGTGCGCAGGCTGAGCAGAATGGGATCGTGATCCGTAAAGTCATGATTAAGGACAACAGTATTGATTTGATTAAAAAATTGTTCCTTACATTTTACAAAAAAATGGTCCAGGCATGATGCTGAGTCGACAGTCCTTCTAGTGGGCTTATTTATCACACTAACAAATCCATGACTTTGCATCATTGTTAGGTAATTATTAGTTGTATCCTCTTCCATTTTTAGTAAGTCTATATTTGTATCTCCCACAAAGATGTATATTTGGTTATGATCATGGATTTCCTTTTGTATTATATTGTTTAAGTTATTTACAAAACTATCTGGTGATATACCAAAGCCCCTGTATGTTGCCAGGATGTTGATCAATAAATTATTTTTATGTAGTATTACTTTTGCGATTTTGAGCTGATCCTCCATTAGTATCTCATGTCCTAGGAATATGTCCTGCTTTACATACACAATGCATCCATCGCACCTGTTTATATTGCTCTCGTTGAATGTAGTGCTGTACCCTGGTATGGTGAAATCCTTGATATTATGTACAAAATGGGTTTCAGACATAACAATCACATCAAAAGTCTTTTGTAATGACTCTAAGAATACCAGGAAGTGGTCAAAGTTTTGGTATACACTCCTTATATTAACATGTATCACACTTATGTTGCTTTGATAGTTGTCAAAAAGGTTTATTTCCGACATATCACTACACACGAATGTATCCTGGACTTTGTAGTCGTCCATAATACTGTTTATTTCCATTTCTGGAGTTGCAGTTTTTATCACGCATTCTTTTAGAGTATTTTATGTTTTTGTTAGTGCTTTTACTTGGTAGGGGTTAGATCTTCTGTTGATCTTATTTTTACTGCCAATTCATGGTCAGATTTTTTTAGAAATATTGTGCCATTGATGCAGAATGCTGCCTTGTATCCATGTTTTTTTTTGAATTCTCTAGCTTCTTTAAACAGTATTCTTTTGTTTACTGGCAGGTCCTCATTCAAATAAATATTCTTATTAGGTCCATCTAGGGCACATTTGGCAGTTGATGTCCCCTTCATTACCTTAATTTTCTTAAGTACATCTTTTTTTAATTGTACGTTCTCAAATTTCACCAAGATTGATCCCTCTTCCTTATCACCAAATCTGAAGCATTCTATTATGTTCTGTTCCTCTATGGGCACCTGAATGGTGTTCATAATCTTGGAAATAATCTTCCTTGGGCAGGGGTCCATCTGCTTAGGTACGCCAGTCACAATGATGTTACATTCCCTTTCCTTTGTTTCCAAGTTGTCCAATTTAGCTTCTATTGTCACAATTCTCTGTTTAAGCTCAATATTCTCCTTTTTTAGGACTTTTAGTTCTTCAAGTGCTTTTGCTAGACAATTTTTCTGCTCTTCAAATGCATTCGACATAAACTGCACTGAGCTTTCCATGTCAGATAATTTTTTATCCATTTTGTCTATTTTTTTCTCCACCGGGTTAAAGTTATGTTGGAAGGACTCCCTGATGATGGCTTTCATTCTCTTTTCATCCATTTCCGGCGAATATTCAGAATTTTCGCTGAATTTTCGTTGTTTTTGGGCCTTAACCTCACTTTTTTCCGGGTAATCACAACACGAGAATTTTCCACTTGAATCTTCGTTATTTACTCGTACCGCACAACTTTGATGGTAGTTTGCTTTGCACTTGTAACAATCTATACTGTCCACCACTTTTTTTTTGCAGTATTTACACCTTTTATCCACCTTACTATTTTGTGCTTGCTGATCCATTACCTAACCTCTAAAAAGGCAGGAATGCTCCAAAAGGTTTTCACACTGGCTACTAAGTAAAAAACCACAGTAATCACATTTGTACAACTGGAATAAAAATTAGGTTAGATGGGTTAGTTTTTTTTTAATTTAAAGAGACTTTTGAATTTTTTCATAGTTTGCCAATATAATGTTGACCTTTTAAGAGGGGAGTTAAATAAGAAATCAATTGCAGAGCCTCACGCAAAAGAGATCAATTCAAAAACTATGAATTTTCAAAGCATTTTGATGGCGCACGTCTAAAGATAAAACATGAGGCTGGGAGTTCGTCTATTTTTTATTATAAAATATTGCAAAATAGTCCAGTTATCAATTAACAAAAATAGCAACAATTTGAAATCTGTTGTCACGGATTCAAATAAAAAATAGTGAAGCTCCTAGGTAATATTATAACAAACATATTTACATAGTTTCAACAAGAAAAACGTCGGTTTGCAGTCAATGATCTCATTTTAGTAAATAATATGACATATGGGACGATTTTTGTCTGCCATGTTGAAGTTTTAGGCGAACGGTTAGCTTCGACAACCACCATCGCATGGATAACTTAGTTCAGTAACTATATGCCAGAGAGCAGCACGGGTGTCCCAAATATAGTAGTATTTTCTTGGTTACCCGACTTTGCATATAATTGTACTAAAATTTACAGTGTTCAAGGTATATGATGCAGTATACAAAATGAATTAAAATATTCAAAAAATGAGGAGACGCAGACATTCCATAAGTAAATTTAATTATTAAATAAAAAAGAAGAGCTTCTCACAACGATATTTTCTTTTAATAATTAAATCCGTACCTACCTTAACTAATTTTAATCGCTACTACCCTATGTGTGAACTACAAATTTACGGTTGATAATAATTTTAATAATTAAGCAATAATGGTCTCAATGCATAATATCTAATATTAGGTATATAAAAAGTAATAAAACCCTCCGGTTACTAGATTAACTAAAACTTGGAAGTAATTGAGTGGTCCTGTGGATATAACATTTAGGTGGAATGCCATAGGTCCCGTGATCGATCCCCGGTTCGGTCACTTTTTCTTAATGACTTTTTTAGTTTTCTTATGACTTTTTTTTAGTTTTTTATAACTCTTTTATTTTTTTAAAAAGTAGATCGACTCGAAAAGGACTGGTAAATAATTGGCCGGTGAATTTGAAAAAGGCGAATTGTAACCAAAAAGGTGAATCAGATGCCGTGTTAGCGCCTGTTTAACCAATAAAGTCTATATTTATTAGTTACAGCATTATTTAGTTGAGTTAAGCAATGTAATGTTCCAATCCGTTACGTAACATAATATCTTGTTTGACATTTCCGACCGACATGCGCCTATTTCTGCCGCCACGAACAAATCCCCATTCGAAATTCCCGGTAGGGTATCTCCGAAAGAAGCCGAATGCGTTCGAGGTTTCGGTGATATGTGTCGCCTGCGTATGAGTCATTTAAACTGGTCTGGATGTAGAGGATGCATATTTTAATACCTCATTTTCATGTTTTCAAGCGTTCTATTCTAAATAATAATACCGGGTGAGCGAAAGCTAATTATTTGAAGGTATGAATTTTTTGTTTTATTATTTAAACCTTCCGCCTTTAGTGTGGTTTAATAATTTGTAAAAATAGGTACTGGATGTTTTACTAATAGTTGTGCACAATTTTAATACTTTTTAAGTAGGTATATACTTACGACTTTTTCCATACGCAATCTCATGTAGCTATACAGTATGTCCACGGATGGGGTTTACAAGAGGACAAATGGACTAAAAATTGAAAGATACGAAAAAAAGTCACTCTTAATAAACGTTTTTGCTTGTCTAGAAAATACGATTCACCATAAGAAACTTCAATTTTTTTATACAGGGTGGGTAAAAACTGCAAAAATGTTATTTTGCTTAAGAGTAAATATACTTTATTTTGAAAGATACAAAAAAAAGTCACTCCTAATAAACGTTTTTGCTAGTCTAGAAAATACGATTCATCATAAGAAACTTCAATTTTTTTATACAGGGTGGGTAGAAACTGCAAAAATGTTATTTTGCTTAAGAGTAAGCATACCTACTTTATTTTGAAAGATACGAAAAAAATCCACTCTTAATGGATGTGTTTTCTACACAACAAACTGAAGTAGAACAATTCATTAAAAGGTTTACCTATGTAAAAATTATTTCCCAAAAAGTATTCGCTGGCACACCTCTGAATGGTGAACCTAGTTAAAATAATAATGACACTTAAGGTGATAGGTACTTGTTGTCAATGTCTTTATTTAATGAAGTTATTATTTAAGTAGAAATGCTATCTACTGAACAAAGAGTTTTTATAATACAATGTTATGGGGATGGTCAAGTTTCATACCGCTACGTCATGGAACAATTTACCGAGAAATTTGTAGGAATCCCAATAACTAGGCTAGGATGAGAATCTGCAAGTTAATAAAAAAGTTCCAGAGAACTGGTTCGGTTTTGAATCTAAAAAAAAAGAAGTAATACGACCATGATGATGCTACTACAGTCTTAGTTCTTCAATCTGTTGAAGAAAATCCTATGACGTCCCTTAGAAATCGTGTTACTCAGTTGGAAGTTGTGAAAAAAAGTCAAATTCAGAAGATCCTTAAAGCAAATAAATTGTATCCGTATAAACCGCACTTTAATCAAAGATTGGACGAGGGAGATGACGCGAAACGACTTTATTTTTGCTTGTGGATAGGAGACAAAATTTTAAGTGGAAATGTTGATTTTTATAAATGTATCATGTTTTTTGATGAAAGTACATTTTCTACCAATGAAACCGTTGCAACCCAGCACGTTAGGTACTGGTCTTTAGAAAATCCCCAGAATTATGACGAGAAGACAATATTTTACAAAAGTGAATGTGTGGTGCGCGATATCCATCCATGGCATCATAGGGCCATATTTTTTTGATAACACGTGCAATAGATTATCATTTTAGAAATGCTGGATACATTTTTCAATGATGAACTCGAAAATCTACCATTAAATTTTCGACAAAATATGTATTTTCAGCAAGATGGTTGTCCAGCCCATTTCACTCGTGAGGTTAGAGAATGGCTTGACCGCAGATTTGGTCGTATTGAATCGTATTTTCTAGACAAGCAAAAACGTTTATTAAGAGTGACTTTTTTTCGTATCTTTCAATTTTTAGTCCATTTGTCCTATTGTAAACCCCATCCGTGGACATACTGTATATACCTACCTAGGTATTAAAACACGCAAGGTGTTCAGGGTTGGTCCAGGTTTAAAAAAAAAGGTTCTGATGCTTTTCTGTAGGTTAGGTGTATATTCGTATACATATTCAGGGTCCTAAATTTCAAACTACCCAGGCCCATATTATCCTTAATTTTTGACAGACAAATTTGTGGGGATTACCGAATTGTAGAGATTATACTATACATATACAGGGTGTAATTTAATTGAGTGCCGATACTTAAGGGTGATAATCTATGAATGATTCTAAGATAAAAAGTTCATATGGACATATGTCCTAAACCTCTTCATTTTTGAGCTACAGGGTGTTAACATTTTAAGAAAAATATAACCTTTTTATATAAATCACTCTTAGATATTTTTATGAAATTTTGTACATACCTTTTAATCAATAAGGAGCATTTTTTGACCTAACAGATTTATAAAAATTTTTACCAGTGACGTCCGTACGGGGTTTGAACTGAATATTTTTAAAGAAAAAATGGATACGCCACTGCTTTTTCTAAAAACCAAACTTACTTTTGAAATTCCCATTTATTTTAAAGCAAATTTCGTTTATGGACTTACTTTTGTACGACGCACCGTTTTCGCGTAAAAAATAAAAACAAAAAAAAATAAAAAATTTTATTTCAAAAATCGCGATTAATTTAAAAGGAAAAATTCCAAACCTTAAATCGAAAGCGAAATGACAAGAGAAGATAAACAGAATAAAGAACCCACATTATTTACAGTAGTTGTTCGAAGTGTCGTCCACCCACACGTATGCAAGCATGGACTCTTCTTCCCATAGACTGACGCACATTTTCGAAGATTTCCGGGGTGTTTCTTATGGTTTGGCAGCATACTAATATACGATTTCGTAACTCTTCTTCGGTATGAATCGGCACTTGGTACACTAAGCTTTTCAGATGCCCCCAGAAAAAATAGTCTAAACTGTTAAGGTCCGGAGATCTAGGTGGCCATGGCTGCGTTCCTCCGCGACCTATCCACCGATTGCGATAGGTGTGATTTAAAAATTCACGCACTCGTAAGCTAAAATGTGGAGGCGCACCATCGTGCATTAGCCACATCTGGTTTCTTAATAATAATGGAAGGTCTTCAAGCATTGGCGGCAGATCTTCTTCAAGAAAGTGTAAATATGATTGTCCATCAAGTCTTCTTGGGAGAAAAATGGCCCTAACAAATAATCATCAATAATGCCAGCCCAAACATTTATTGAGAACTGTTCTTGATGATTTGATTCTACAATTGCATAAGGGTTTTCATCCGCCCATAAATGGTTATTATGGAAATTTCTTATTGAGTTTCGAGAAAAATTAGCTTCGTCGGTAAAAAGAATGTGCCTGTCAAATAACGGATTTTCCATCAGGTTTTGAAGAAACCACACACAGAAATTAATGCGCATCGGGAAATCTCTAGGGAGTAATGCCTGGACTCTTTGAATGTGATATGGGTATAATAAATTTTCGATGAGAATTTTCCAAACAAGAAAATGTGAAACATTAAATGTTGCCGCGATTTTCCTCGTGCTACTTTCGGGGTTCTCCTCAATTTCGTGTAAAATTCCTTCTTCAAGTTCCGGTGTTCTTACTGTTTGATGGACTCCTTTAGCACTGTGGTCTACTTTTAAAGTTCCGGTCTCGTGGAGACGTCTATGAATCCTAGAAAATGTTCTCGGATCGGGTAGTACGCGATTTGGATACCGCTCTTGGTATATCCGCCTGGCTTCGTATGCATTACCGTCTGCAAGCCCATAAATAAAATGCATGTCAGTTAATTCACTGTTTGTAAAATTTACCATTCTTTTATTATAATTTAACGTCTTACTGTAATAATAATTATTTAATAATGCAAAATCAATGCCAGGCCTTTGGTCTTTATGAAAAGAAACGTCAAAATTGATGTAGCTTTACCCAGCCTACTGATTTTTATTTGATTTGCTTTAAGAGGGCATTTAATATGGTTACCGTTTTTTTCTTTTCAAACGTTCAGTTGAATGTCACTGGTGAGTAGAAAATAAATTGTTGTCCCAAAAAAAGTGTTTCCACTCATGGTGGGTGCCAACCAAATTCAACAAAATAAATAAAAGCAGTCTCAATGAACCGAAGAAAAAAATGTTTTTTTTGTTTTTATTTTTTTACGCGAAAACGGTGCGTCGTACAAAAGTAAGTCCATAAACGAAATTTGCTTTAAAATAAATGGGAATTTCAAAAGTAAGTTTCGTTTTTAGAAAAAGCAGTGGCGTATCCATTTTTTCTTTAAAAATATTCAGTTCAAACCCCGTACGGACGTCACTGGTAAAAATTTTTATAAATCTGTTAGGTCAAAAAATGCTCCTTATTGATTAAAAGGTATGTACAAAATTTCATAAAAATATCTAAGAGTGATTTATATAAAAAGGTTATATTTTTCTTAAAATGTTAACACCCTGTAGCTCAAAAATGAAGAGGTTTAGGACATATGTCCATATGAACTTTTTATCTTAGAATCATTCATAGATTATCACCCTTAAGTATCGGCACTCAATTAAATTACACCCTGTATAGGTATAGAGTTCTTTAAAATTGTATTTATTAACTGTAGGGTATATCAACAATCAACACAGCGCCGGTTAACTTTCCGATTTCAGTTAGCTATTTGTATGATTGGCATCATAAATACTATTTTTTCCGAACTGTGACTAAATGCCAAAACCACTTGAAAAACATGACAAAAAGACAATAGGTTTAAAGCGCCGTTGGACGTAGACCGAGTCGTAGTAACCACACGAGTGCTGTAATGAGCCTTACCGTACGTGTGATATACAACATTTTATGTAAGACCCAGAATTTTGGTTTTTTTATGTATTTAAAATGATTTTCATATTATGAAAGTAACATTACACAAAAAATGACAGTGACTGACGGAACAAAAAAAAATCATAGTTTGATTAAAAATGAGTAATGTAATAAATTCATTACATCACTTAGTGATGCCGAATAAACGACATTTGGAAACCTGACATTGTAACACTAGTTATCCTATACAGGGCGTCAAAAAGTGTAGGGTATTGCAAATTTTTCAAAAACTATATACCAAATACATTGTTTGAAAATTGGCATGTGTATATAAATGTAATTCCAACGGCACAACTTGGAAGGATACAACTATGAACTAACCTGTAACTAAGTGTAATACCGGGTTGGTGAGGAGAATACCAACTCCAAAGTTTAAATGGAACGTCCTGTATATTTCTCAAGATTTAGATAGTCCATTAAAAGACAAAGTAAAAATGATGTAAGAATGTAATGGGTGTTTGTGCTAAAATGAATGAAATCGAATTTTAAAAAATTATACACAATACAAATAAGAAATCCTTAAACAAATGAACAACACCTACTTTATGAGATGTTAAAAATTTTTGCCATATTAGCCTTTCACCAAATTCCCGTAAGGCATTTTTTCAGCTTATAGGTATACTATTTCAAAAAATTAATTGTTTTAATTTGGATTTACATAAATCTATTAGTTTGACAGATGAACCCAGCAACAGCAGCCTACCATTAAATTGTTTTTTATAAGGCACTATTTGAAATTTCAAAAATATTCAGATCATTTGAAATAAAAATAAGAGATTATATTTTTGCTGACCAACCCTATATAGTATAGTAACAGATAAGGTTTTATCCTTCTAAAGTGTGCAGCTTTAAACTATATATCGACATACCAATTTCCAAAAAATATTTTAAGTAGTTGTAGAAATTATTTGTAATATATCAGACTTTTTTGACACCCTGTATAGCAGAATATTTAAAAAGTGCACCACTCATCAAGTCAACATATTATTATTATCACATACCACAGTTGAAATTAGCTAGGTATATATTATGTTATATAGGAGCTGGTCACAGTTGTCTTTGGTATAATTTAGTATAGTACAATCTAAACTTAAATAGTTAGTACAATAGTAAACTATGTGCTCCCTTAAAAGCAATTCATCTATCGACGACTTTATAAAGTTGTTGGGTGGGTAAATTACAGATCTCACATTTATTTTTAGAAATATATTGCTGATATCATACGTCTACCGTCATCTACGAATAATATATAGAATTTAAACTTTTAGCTGATTTTGTGTGCGATTCTGAGCAATTGAACTGCGCTCTTAAGTACCTTATTTTGATAATTAATTGCTAACTTAAAATCTCTTTATTTTCGTTTACAATGAAATAATTTCTTACTTCTACCTTAAGGTAAACGTACTACTTACCACATCCATTATCTATCAAATTTCCTTTACAAGTTTATAATATCGAAACACAAATTCAACAAGAAAAAAAGCACTCCAAATACTCCAAAATCGACAACAAAATATAGCAAAAACCATAAACAAACTAAACGTACGCCACGTATACGCTAAAATGTTGACCAAAATCCAACTTTTTCGCGTAACAACGACGTAATTTTGACAGCGCAAGGAACATGGCGTCGCGTATATCACATGTTCGATTCTAGCCAATCAGATTGCAGAACGCCGATACCACGGCAGAATTGTTGTATCTGCCGTGCCGATACGCTGGCGTAAAATACGTCAAGAGTGCTCTCATGAGGACTCGCCATCATTGTTTGTTAACAGTTTGTGCTTTTTTGTGTATTTACTTTGAGAATTATTATAAGTGCTTATATCTAGAAGACATTTCAACGTTTTACTGTGTAACAGTTGATTTTTGCTACTAAGAATGTGTTTAGGTTTCACCTTGGATAAAACGTTTATTTTAGAAAAATACCGCGATATTCTGACCCCTATATTATGTTTTAACAGTTGTAAATTTATTAGTTGCAGTTTTTATATACGTGGAGAGATTTGTTATTTATTTTGGAGGGTAAATAAACCTAATATCGATGACCAATTAAATTCAAGCTAGTTTGTGTCAACAGTTTGGTTGCATAATCTTATTAGTTAAACTTAGGAAGCTATGTGGTACTCAGGAGTTTAATATTTATTCATTCTTACCTTATAGGGCTGTTTGTTTTAGCTTATAAGCCAGTTTACAACACGATGGGCTGAATTGGGAATGTTCAGTAGTTTATTTAACTTTATTTGGTTTTCCTCTGCATTCTACTACTATCAATGCCAACCTACTTCCTGGAGACTTGAGCCCAGGAGGCCAAGCTTTAACTGGACTAGTCCTAAATGTTTAAAGAATAGATTAAGTACCTATTGACACTGTCTTTATCTCGGTGAACACACACGTTTAAAAGTTACCTATTTCTTCGTGATATCACGGGGAAGAGCTGTTGAATCTTTTCATAAAGCAGTGTAGGCCTATTTTAGCTGCATTACACATATTTTCAGTCTAAGTCTCTCGTATGGGAACATGGTTTTGATACTGTTCACATAGTCTGCTTGCAGCTGGCTTACCTTGAATATTATCGTACCATTCCTACGAAATAATGTTTGTTGGTTAGTGTAAACTACAATTTCCATGTTAAGGCTGCATTTTAGTTTTTGCACCTCAACAATTTCTAGTGTATTTGGGGATGTTTGATAGTTTTTTTTTAATAAATTAAATCTCTTTAAATGACTTGAACGTCAAAATACGTCAGTTGTCTGTCCGCGACCCTGCGTAACGCAGCGCCTCTATCGCTCAGGTGGAACTACATAGACCGGGGCAACTTAATCGATGTTTTTCGTCTGATAGTCGATTTCGATTTTCAAGTCCTGTTTAGGGCTATATTATGAATTATTATTTAATGAAACGTAGTTGTAGTGCCTCGTTTATCTGCAATTTGTTTGTATTTTAGTATAACTTTTCTTCCCTGGCTGTAATTCATGAGCCAATTTGTATCGAATCTCCAACGTCGGATCGATTTTACCCAATCCTGTCGTTTAACTGCCACTTTCCTAGTCAGGGTTCAATCTTGTTCTAGTATAGGTTACATTCAAGCCCCGATCACTTTAAAAGATAAAACCCGATTGATAGATATTTTGGTTCTTCCCGAATTATCACATAAATTGATCCTGGGAGTAGATTTTTGGTTAACTATGGGAATTGTACCTGACCTGAAGCAGGACGTATGGCATTTTGCGAAAAACGATGAGCTTCCTTCTATTTGTAGCATTCAAGACCAAACCACTTTGACCGAAGATCAACAAAACCGTTTGGACCTGCTAATAAAAGAAAAATTGTCAGTGATAGGAGATGGCTTAGGCTGTTGCAAGACAGCAGAACATTTAATCGAATTAGAACGTGGTACTAAGCCCGTCAAACAACTGTACGATCCTGTGTGCCCGTTTAAGCAGAAAATCATCGACGATGCATTGGACGAAATGTTAGAATTGGGAGTTATTGAACAGTCGAAGAGTCCATGGTCTAGCCCAGTTTGTTTGGCACGTAAAAAAGACGGTACTTACCGCTTTTGTTGCGATTTCCGTGTACTGAACAAGCTCACGAAGAAGGACAGCTATCCTATTCCCTACATTTCTGCCATTTTAGACAATCTTCGCAATGCTCGATACTTAAGCAGCATAGACATCAAATCGGCTTTCTGGCAAGTCCCTCTAAGTGAAGGCTCCAAGGAATTAACTGCATTTACCGTGCCTGGTAGAGGTCTTTTTCAATTTAAGCGTATGCCCTTTGGACTAACTAATGCACCGGCAACATGGCAGTATCGCTAGGAGCTGACTTACAGCCCAATGTAATGGTTTATTTGGATGACGTGATCCTGATAAGCGAAAGTTTGGAAGAACATCTTCGTCTACTTAGTTTGGTGCTTGATAGACTACGGGAGTCTGGCCTGATAGTTTCCCTGGATAAGTGTAAATTTTGCCTACCCCAACTTAAATATCTTGGGTATGTTGTGGACCGTGATGGCTTGAGGCCTGATCCAGAAAAAGTGGAAGCAATTGTCAATATTAGTAGACCACGCATGAAATACGCAGATTCACAGGTACTGCATCCTGGTACAGGAGATTTGTTCCAAATTTTTCCTCTATAATGGCACCCTTGACCAACTTAATTAAGAAGAACACGAAATGGAGTTGGACCGAGGATTGCGAACAGTCTTTCAAGAGTATCAAAGAACACCTAGTGACTGCACCTGTTTTATCCTGCCCTGATTTCAATCGAACATTTACTTTGCGAACTGATGCATCCTCCTATGGAATAGGTTCCGTTCTGTCACAGGAGTTTGAGGATGGCCAAAGGGTGATATGCTATTTGTCTCGTTCACTTACCAAACAAGAACAAAAGCTTACTGTAACCGAGAAGGAGTGTTTGGCCGTCATTTGGAGTGTAGAGAAACTACGGCACTATTTGGAACATACCCACTTTAAAGTAATAACAGTAGTAATATACACAATACGCTGTGACACTGGATGGTATGCGTACCATCGACAGTGACCAAAGATTAGGCGTGGCCCTACTTCTTCAGCAAAGACGTGACGTAATTTCTACAAGAAGTACTAAGAATTATGATTGTCAATGACATCAATAACCAGAAGCTTTCGACTGGTGGTTGTTGACCAAACGGGCCCTAACCCTCAGGTAAAAAAAAAAAAAAAAAAAATTAACGAATGCACCTGTCACAATTTCTGCGCTCACCTAAGCTCTTAGGTTAAAATTATTTTATTAAAATTTGTTCGATGTTGACCCAAGAGATAAGCCAGGTCATATTTGCATAGATAAGTCTAAAGAGTATTCAATGTTAAAATTAAGTTTTTGTAAATACACCAAAGGTTACAAATAATGATAGTAGAGGTCAATTTGTTTAGAAAGGATAAGTAAAATAAAACATGGAATTGTTTAATTAGGAACTTTATTTATTTAACATAATCAAACAAAATATACAAGTGTCACAAATTAAATAAAACTCGATTAATGATGTCCCATTTGAATATAACGCTTAAGGTGTGTAATTTTTGCCTCACTGCACTTACTGTGTAAAACTGTACAGTTTTTTGTTAACCATAAATTACATGTATTAATTTCTCGGTAACACAAATAGCACTGGTTACCTTTAACTTTGTGAAATTCATGTTTTTGGCCACGGTATAAAATATTAATAGGTTTGGTTGTCATAACGGATTAATTAATTATTATTAACTTGATTTATATTTCCAAGTGCGTTCTTCACAAGCGATGAAACTGCAATATTTAAAGACTTTGTTACCACCAGTGTTTTCATGGTAAGTATTTCCACCACACTCTTTACACTCATACAATTTAAGTTTATATTTTCTCTTTTCTTCTTCTTTATTATTTATCTGATCCCAATATTTTTCAGCTGGTTGAATAGGCATTTTTTAAAAATATTTAAAAAAAAGAAAAGCTTTATATAACTATTTTAATTCGGAACTTTTTGGCATTTTTTCATCACACTTTAGGTTGTTATTTGAGATTGAAAAATATAATTTATCATGAAAGTTATGTTTGGTTATGGAGTCTTTACAAAAACAAAAGAATTGTTTACATTTAAGACAAAATCGTGTTCCATCTTCATAACTTTTGTAAAGTTCTTGTGTTTTACCATTACATTTAAATGACATAATTGATTGACTGGTTTGATTATACTAACCATAACTTATCCAATCTAACATATTTAATTAGTTGAAATTGTCAAGTGTTGATAAGACGTTTATAAAAGTAGGTAGGTAGGTATGTAGGTAGGTAGATAGGTAGGTAGGTAGGTAGGTAGGTAGGTAGGTAGGTAGGTAGGTAGGTAGGTAGGTAGGTAGGTAGGTAGGTAGGTAGGTAGGTAGGTAGGTAGGTAGGTAGGTAGAAGGTAGGTAAGTAGGTAGGTACGTAGGTAGGTAAACTACACTTTTTATATAATATAGTAAATAAAACAAATTAAAGTTTTAAAATAGACCTTTTATTTCTTTACAGTATACATAATATAACATTAATTTAAGATTTTTTATTTCGATCATTTCCAGCCTTCTCTGGTCCATCAAAATAATGAGAGGGTATGTATTTACATCCGTCCCATATTGTTAGCTCTTTTTGTACCTCACATGCTAAACATTTTTCATGAGGTACATCGGTTTCACCCTTACACTTAGGACACTTTGATCTTACTGGTATAGGCATTTTCGTTATAATAGCATTTTAAGAGAAAATTATAATTTATATTATAAAAAACATTAAAATAAAAAAAAAATATAAAAAAAAAATGTCTATACCTTTTGATTACAAATTTCTTTTAAATGACTTTTTATTTTTCTACAGGTACTTAACCTAATAACATATTTATTTTTTTGTTCTTGAAGAGTCTCTTCTCGGTCTATACAATCGTAAAGATTACTGAATATATTATTTCTTTCCTTAACTTGTCCTTGTAAGGCTTGTTGACATTTTTCCAAGGTATTATTTACATTATAAAATTCATTTATAAGACTAGACATATTATATTTTAAATGTGATATTTCTTCTGTATATTCTCCTATTAGAGAACGACTAATTGTAACCTTTTCTTTACAGTGCAGTAGTGCTTCAGTTAAATTATTTTTTATCACATATAATTCTGATTCCAATTTAATATTTTCTTTTAATAAATTTATGTATTTCGTATAATTTACAGAGTTTGATAAATTCTTATTAATAACTTCATACTGCTCAAATTTTTCCATGCATATATCGTTTACCGCTAATTCATTATCATATAACTCCATGTACATATCAAGTTGCTTAGTGCACTCAGTATACAAGTTTAGACTTGTATTATATAAGGTGTTATAATCCCTACTTAAATATTCATAATCTTCAATGTGTTTACTACATTTATTATTATTATTATTATTATTATTATTATTATTATTATTATTATTATTATTATTATTATTATTATTATTATTATTATTATTTTTCATACAATTAATAATGTGTAAAACATTTAAAAAAATAACACAAAACACCAGAATATGCTTAACATACATTGTAATTTGTTTTGTTTGATCTAGTAATCCACACTTAACAAATGTTAGACTGAAACTAATAAACTACATAGGTTTCATTTCCTTATATTACTAAAATAGGGTTATTATTTCCACTCAAATAGACAAACATCTACATTTATAATTTTTATTATTTTGTCCTTTCAGTTTTATAAAGACACTTTGTACAAATGAAAATTTGGGATGATGCTCTGATTGCCAGTTTGCACCGACTGCAGTAATATGTTTGAAGTATTGGAACAGGTTGCCTTCTTGTTGGTCTAAGATCTGCCGTTAAACTAACAGATGCTACATACTCAGGACCCCAACCCATTTTTGTTCTTGATGGTTTAAGGTCTATGTTTAAAGTAACATATACCATATAAGCCCCCACAGGTTTTATATAGTTGTGAAAAAAATAAAAGACATAATAATATGTTTAATGTTAAGTAGTTTTATTTATATACCAATTATACAATAATAATGCATTTTCTTTAGAACACCTTTTATTGTTAAGATAATGATTATTACAATGAAAATTATAATTATTTTTAAAGTTTTTTAACTTAGTTAAATTTGGACACCCTATAAATAAAAATTCTTCAATATTATTAGAAAGTAATTTACTCAACCAAATTTTTTTATCGTAACCCTTTACAAAAATAGTTTCATTATTAACAATATTTTTTATATAATCAGAAATATTTTCATATGATAGATAATTAAAATTAGACTGATTCCATTCAAGTCCATGAATATTATCGGTGAGCCATTTTATCCTTTTTTCTATTTTTTCATTAAACCATTCAATACCATGAGGTAAATTGATTAATTTGTGGTAAACCTGTCCATTTTCAATATTCACTACAGTCAATTCTTTACAGATAAATTCACTTTCCTTGTATAGAAATCCTTGTACGTCTAGTATAAACATAATTTCCCTTTTTTCTTAAATTCAAAATTTATTAATTAAGAAAGTGATTTCACAATGTTAGTTAAAGGATTGTATTTAACTAAGCGATCGTGAAGGATTAAGCAATAGGCACTAGTATTTGTTGGTATATTTTTTGTTGTTTCAAATTCTAACCTAATATCTATAGCTCCGGTTTTAAGTGACTCGTTCTGACGTGAACAGTCAATAACTACAAAAGGACATACACCATGAAATTTTATAGGTTCATAACATGGCTCACCGTGACGTTGGTAGTAAAAACTTTTTTGAAACTGCGCATACATTTCATATAAAATTGCCCATTGTTTAGTATCAAAATTAAGATTTAAACTATCGTAAGGAAACATTTCAGAATTTAAAAAAAGTTTAAAATTTGACAAATTACAATGATCAAAAACACTCATATTTTTGGAAATTTTATTTTTTCTGTTCGTTGATAGAGCAAAAATTAAATATCGCGGTCTGGAAATTAGTGCAGTACTCTTGACAGCCCACGTATGTCTCATGGTTTCTTGTAAAACAGGATATTCATGCAACTCCCAACTCCTAAAAGCCAGATTCAGGTCGCGACCATTTTCAAGATATTTTAATAATCGTAATTTTTCCACATCTGACACTGAAACATGAGGTATTTTCCACACTACTTTACTTAAAACCACCTTATAGTCTTCAACCACTAGTGGATTACTTGTTTGAAGATAAGCATTTGTGTCTGAACTGCTTCTAATTAAGACTAATTCTTGATTAACGTTTATAATAATTTTTTGAAAATCTTCAGCAAAACCCAATAGAGTGCGTAATGGTAGACATATGTTAAAGCTACCCTTATCGTCTAATAATTCAGGATTTTCATGTATTTTCCAACCAGCATTTTCCAATCGTTTGACTTCGTTTGAAGTGTAGGAAACATAACCCTTTATTGTTGAGGTTATACCTGGATTTCTTACTCGATCAACAACTACACCACCTAATTCATAACGAATTTCATCGAAAAGATAAGAAATCCCATTGTTTACAAAAGAAACATTTTTACTGTAGGTGTTGTCTTTAGTGGTTACGATTTTTCCTTCGATATATAGAAAACTTTGACCAGGTAAGGTATACAGATCTTGGGTTTGTATTGGAATCCTTATCTCATCATTATTATTAAATGTGGTAGATGCATAGGGTTGATGCGTATGGTATTGAAAGTTGACAATTGAAGTGTCAGAGTAGACACTTTCACCAACATTTAATATATTAAAGCTCATTTCTTTCTTCTTTTTCTTCTTCGGATATAAATTTACAACTACACCTTATAAATAATAACAGTTTTCTAAGTTTTAATCTAAAGACTCCCTTAAAATTATACCAAAACTTGGTTAAACGTTTAATTTTTCTTAATCTTAAAACCTAATGAGATTAAAAATTGTTTATTTTTGAGTGTTAATGGTTTCAGCTTGTTGCTGTTACTGATTTGTTTTGATTGATTTAACTTATTTATAGGATATTCTGTGTTGTCATTGGGTAGCGTTAAAGACTGAACAATATTATATAAAAAAACCATTTTTATGTTTAACTAAAAAATGCTCTATTTCGTAGATGCAATCTAACTGTTACCACTTCTTCTCTAAAATTAACCAAATTACCATCTTGATCTGTTATTTTAAGTATAATTTCATCTATATACTGCGTATTGATTGGAAGATAGATAACATTTGATGGTTTTTCAACGATTTTTGTTCCAGGTAACGAAGATGGGTAAAACATGTGAATTATGTGTACTGGATTTCCATTTGTATAAGAATTTGTTACTAAATTACATTCAACACAAACACTGTTCACTTTAAAAATGTCAATAGTACGATCTGATATATGTTTCCGATTTTTAGAAAGCTTTTTTTTTTTAAATCCTAATACTGAACCAATACTAGATAATTTACTAAAATCAATTTCCAAGTTGCTTTTTATTTCACATTTTAATGTATTATAGTTTGCTTTAATTGATAGAAATGGTTTTTCTACTTCTGGCCCTTGTTTTTCTTTCGATATATTTTCTACATGTTCAACTAAATAGCGATTAATGTCTTGAATGTCATAAGAACCTTCAGGAATTACAATCACTTCCTTATTATAATGGAATTGATTATTTGTGTTATCTATATTGGGTATTGAATTGTAACTTTCAAAATTTATTAAACCTAAAACATATTCCTCATTTTCCTTTAAAACAATTGGAGGATAAATTTTTGCTGATAATAAGGCATCTCTAGCAGATAAAGTAAAAGTATAGGACATGTTTACTGATTGAAAATAAAACAATAAATAATTAAGGTTTATAATAACTCTCTTTATTATACAAAATTATTAATTAATATTATTATTATTATTATTATATAAAAATGTTAAACATAAGTGTCCACAATTTACAGAATCATATGTCTGGTAGGAATCATAATTGTACATAATTTTACAAAAACCATTAGAATTAAAATATTTAACTAACTGAAGGGGAGGTGAAAGGTTTCCAAAACTGTCAAAATAACTGATATAACAACCATGCTTGATATATGCAGTCCAATGTGTGCCTGGACCATTACTATTATCCATATTGATAATCCCAGATTCATGTAAATGAATTTTTTTAGGTAATTTATCTTTCATAAAAATTCCTCTAAAATTTCTTATATTTAACTGATGTATGTACTTTTCAAGATCTGCATTGGTTAGGGGTCGAGTTGGTAATTTTAAGGGTAATTTTTTTGAAACCCTGGAGGTCGTAAAAAAAGACCCAATCCTTTTTTATGTTGTTTCATACGAATTCCCTTACCAAGTGCTATTGCTTCCATCGTCTTATTGTGTCGTTGTGCCTCATTTAATTTTTGTGATGCCGCCTTAGCATCATTCACAGCTTTGGCAATACCAGCTGCACCACCGCTTAGTGCTCCTAGTGCACTTAGTCCAGCAAAAATCGGTATAAGAGGTAAAAAACCTCCCTGTTTTGGAACATTTATAATTCTGGGTGGTTTTATTTTATTTTTAAACTTGTTTGCGTGCCTTATTGCAACCCTTAAAGCTCCACTGAAATCCTTTGGTTTTTGGTTTATTATACCCTTTTTAATTTGTTTGGTTACCGTTTTGAAGCTAGTTTTTATTGGTTTCCTTTTTTTAGTTTGACGAGGACTTTGTGACTTTTTATTTTTACTACGAGCAACCATATTAGGCATGTGTGTCTTCAAAACAATTTTTAGACTAATTTATAAACATAAGATTGCAAAGTATATATACATGTAGAGTTCAATCTATTTGATTTGTAATTAATTTTTTTTTCTTTTTGGAAAAGTAATAAATTCTTCTAACTCCTCAGATAAATCATGCTCTCTTTTAACACCACGTTTGTTTTCCTCAATATGATAATCATTATCATCATCATTATCATAGTCATTGAAACCATAATTTACCTTTTTTTGGATGGTTAAATTTTCATCCGATTCACTATCTCGTTTTCTTTTTGATGCTTGTAGTTGTTTTTGAGGGATGACATCATTTGTATTAATAGTACTATTCTCAACAATTTTTAATTTCTTCTTACGCTTTGAATTTTCATCAATTTTTTTACGAATCTCCCTTTCATACTTATTTTGAATATTTTTTTCTGATTTTTTCAATTCTTTATTTTTAAGTTTAGAGTTGACAGTTGTGTTGATAGCATTTATATTTATTGAATCTGTGCCAGATATTGATTGTAAACTATTTGTCATAATTTTTAAAGCGTTCTGTAGTAAACGTATACCTTTTTTTAATGTTGAGGTGCACTTTTTTTTAGTATCACAATAATTTTGTTTTTTATTATAACCCATACCAAGTTTAACTTTGGCTTTCATGACACCAGCCACTCCTAATGCAGCCATTTTTTCACCAAAAGTTGAATTTTTGTTTCTTACCCGATCCATTGCTTTTTTTGTTAAAATGTTATCAGCTGCATGACGAACAGTTAAATCTTGATTGTTTGAATAGGTAATGTCATGTTCTTTACACGCTTCATCTAATCCATTAATGCCTTTATCACCTTTGGCTAAACGTTTTTTCAGTTTTGTTCCTGGACCACAATAATTATACCCAGGTATGTGTAATTCTAGAGGTAGTTTATTTATAGCTGTATTCAAAAGACCGTTTCCTTCAACTATGGAAGCGTTAGCATCAGGATACAATTTCATCTTTACTCAGTCACCTTTTAGAATCAACTAAATAAAATAACATGAAACTCAATATCATAAATACTTTTGTTTAGACCTCAACATAAAGCTGACATCATCAGACAAGAGAAAAAAAAAAAAAAAAAAAATGAAGATTGTTCAACAACAGCTTACTCTACCAGTTGCTAACCATGAAATTGAAGAAAGTCCAAAAAGCAAGCATAGTTTACTTTTACCTTCATCAATCCGTTGTATTATTGTGGGACCTTCAAATTGTGGTAAAACAAATGTGATGCTTACCCTAATAGAACATCCTAATGGATTAAAATTTAAAAATATCTATTTATATTCAAAATCTCTATATCAACCAAAGTACTTATATTTAGAGAGATTACTAAAACCTGTAAAAGGAATTGGTTATTTTGCGTTTAATAATAGTGAAGAAATTTTAGAACCATCAAAAGCAAAGCAACATTCAATTTTTGTTTTTGATGATGTAACATGTGATAAGCAGGATGTTATTCGTGAATACTTCAGTATGGGTCGTCATAATTACATTGATTGTTTCTATCTCTCTCAAACATATGCAAAAATACCAAAACATTTAATCAGGGACAATGCAAATGTTATCATTTTGTTCAAGCAGGATGATACTAATTTAAAACATGTATATAACAATCATGTGGGTACAGATATGACATTTGAAGAATTTAAAGCTCTATGTGGTGTTTGTTGGCAAAAGTCTTATCAATTTTTAACAATATTTAAGGATAATAAAATATCTGATGGAAGATATCGTTGTTGTTTTGATAAATATATATACTTGTAAAAGATATAAATATCAACCATTTCTTCCACATACCTGTAGAAGAGAAGCTGTTAAAAAGAAAGAAAGAAAAAAAACCATGAACTCGACTGAGAAACAACTTAAACGAAAACTAATAGAAAAACGTAAAATTGTTAAACAAAAATTAGACCTTCTAAAACAGGGTGAAGTAGCTCATGAGGATATTTTTTCTCCAATTACTAAACATTTAAAAAATATAGAAACAAAATTGAACCCTAGTAAAAATAATTTAAATTCTAATGAAATGAAATTAGAAGGAGAAAAACAAATACATAAGGATAAATCAAATGAATTCTCAAATTTGGAATTATTTGAAGATAAAAACGAGACTACAAGCACAAACACACCTTTACGCTCCTTATCCTCTAAGAGACGTTTACAATTTCACTCAACGCCAGTAAATACTACCACCACAAACACGAGCAATGATAGTGAAAGCGGTGATGAGTTAGAAACTATTATTGAAACAAATTTACCACAAACAACCGACTATGAACAAGAAAGTAATATTGAGGATGCTTCTATTCGAGCTTATCTAGATCAGTTTGAATCTTTACCAAGAAGATATATTAAAGAAATGATAAACGATACTAATAAGGAATTTGATCACAAGTACGGTGTAGTTTTCAGTGAGAAGGAAAATAAGTTTTTTATTGGTGATTCTCAATTAAAATTCATGGAGTCAGATATTGCTGTGAAAAGAAAACGTTACAAAGGTACAATGGGTTTATATGAATTGATTTTTAAAAAACATCCTATGAACTTTACCGAACCAGATAAAAATAATTACATTGATATTCTTTTAAGAACAAATGCACATCGTAGATATTATAAGGCCTCAGAACAAATACAAGGCAGTACTTTACCTAAGTATAAAAACATTATTGCACCTGCTGTGCGAACCATATCATCATCAGGTGCAGGTATCATCAGTAAACATACTCCCGTACATCAAAAAAAACTTTTTATGCAATACACCAACAAACCAGTTGACTATGTGCATTGGGATGACCCCAACGAACTTGTTGAGAGATTACACTTATTAATAGCATCCCAAAGTGCAGGCAATAACAGTCATATTAATGAAATTAATTCATTAATTGAGGAATTACGTGAAGCACATATAATAGAATAAAAAAAACTATTTTAGAAAAAATATGACTCATTTCGCGACGGACATAAAAAGACATGTAATTGATGAAATACACAGACCAGCTAGAATTAATTTTCAACGACGTCATGTCATCATAAAAGGCCTTGAGGACTTATACCAAGCTGATCTATGTGAACTAGGTCCTTATGGAAAAGAAAATAATGGTTATAAATATATTCTGGTAGTAATTAATTGTTTCTCCAAGTATATTTGGGCGTTTCCTCTTAAAACAAAAACTGGTCGAGAAGTAGCCGAAGCAATGGAAAAAGTTTTTAGGGACACAACTCCACCTAAACTTCTTCAGTCTGACCAAGGCTCAGAATTTATTTCAAAAGAGTTTCAAAAGCTCTTAAAAAAATATGATGTTAAACATTATTACACGTATAGTGAAAAAAAGGCTTCTATTGTTGAGCAATTCGAACACTTAAAAGTATGATTTGGAAAGAATTACATGTTAACGGTTCCTATAAGTGGTATAACTTGTTAGCCACCATTGTTAAAATATACAATAATAAAAAACATAGAACTATAGGTATGAAACCCTCTGAAGTAACTAAAAAACATGAAAAACATTTACTTCAAACTGTTTATACTCATATAAAGATTGTAAATAAACCAAAATTTAAAATTAATGATCCTGTAAGAATTTCAAAAATAAGAGGTGTTTTTGATAAAAAATATCAATCTAATTGGTCAACGGAAATTTTTACCATAAATAAAATACAACTAACAAATCCTACTACTTATTTGTTACAAGATGCTAATAAGCATAATATTAAGGGTGGATTTTACGAACAACAGTTGCAAAAAGTTAAATATCCTGATATATATTTAGTTGAAAAAGTTTTAAAGCGTAAGAACAATAAGGCTTTTGTAAAATGGTTAGGTTTTGATAATAGTCATAATTCTTGGATAGATATTAAAAATGTTGTATAGTTTATAAATAAAATAAAACAATTAAAATCATTAAAAATATTTTGATTTATTTATTTTAAAAATACATTTTACTAAAAAAACGCTTGACTGTTAATCTCAAAGTCATTATCATCGTCATCGTCTATTATTATTTTTTGCCTTTTGGTTGTGTCGTTGGAAGTGGATGGTTTCACTAGGATGTTTTCAATAATGTTTATTTTCCTCTTCTTTCTTTCCGGTTCACTCTTGTTGTCAATAGACAAGGTTTGTGGCGGTGGTTCCAATTTTTCTTCATCCTCTTCAGGTAACAGGAATGAGAATTTACTAAGGGCCTTTTCGAATACTCTAACCTCCTTTTCATCCTCCAATCTTGTACAAACATATTTGATGGGAAGATTACCGAATTTTCTCTCCAGCTTCTCAATTTTAGGATAATAATTGAGGGACACAAACACAGCATCCTTTTTTAATTCCAACTTTTTAACTCCAAATCTAAAACAACAAAGAAGAATGAACTTAATTATTATGTTTGTGTAAAAAAAAAAAAAAAAAAAAAAGTTAAAACATTAAATTGAAAAAAACAACAGTATACTAATAAATCGTTGGAAATGTGTTAAAAAAACATTTACTAACATTTACAAACATTAATAAAAAATAAAATTAAAAAAAAACTTACTGAAAAATCTGCTTCATGACAACGTATGCCATGTCCAATGAAAATTCAATTAAATCGGTTGATTTTATTATGATGGTCGTTGGGATGTTAGTCATTTTACTAATTTAAAAGTCACTTTGTTCTTAAAAATTATTTAAGATCTTCAGTTATTGCTATTTGTATTAAATTCACTCGTATATATATACTAACATTTTAATACGCTGAACACATTTTTTTCTTTTAAAAATTAAGAAGTAAGAGGAGTAAAAGTATTGGGTTTTGAGAAATTCTTTTCATTTTACTGTGTAATTTATAGTTTTAATTTAACCAACGTTCCCCTATACAAAAACACGTGGTTTAATTTTAGTTTATAAAAATTTAGCTCTGGCACCTCAATGTCTATAAAAATGTTAGAAGGTTAAAGTTGAACTAAACGATAAGTTTGATTAAATTTTAAAAATGTTCATACATATAAAAATTATACCTAATCTATTGTAAAATGATAAGGTGTTAGAGCGCTTCTAGTAACTATTCATATTAATTAAATATATTAGCATATAAAATAGTAATGTGAATAAATTTATGTTGTATGAGATCTCTATTTTATATTTTTTTTCTTTTTTCTAAAAAGGATACAAAGTTATTCTATTTTATTGAAAATTATTATCTTTGTATGTTTTGAAGCTCTCACATATTAGACATATTAACCAATTAAATACAAAAATGAGTACTGGTGCTGAAATTAATTCTTTAACTGAAAAAATGGTGTTGAAAATACAACAAGTTGGTAAGTTAATTAAAACTAAAGAGGATTATTGCAAGTGGATTAAATTTTTAAACAAAAATATTTTATTACTTCAAAAATATATTAAACGTAATGTGTCTGATAACAAAAATAAAAGCAAAGGTTTTTTAAAACTAGAATCTTCTTTAGCTCTTTTAAAAAACTTTAAAGCTACTTTTAGTTATCGTAAAAATGTACATAAATCTAAAAAACAATATTTAATCTGGCAAGATCTAGAGTCATGTTTTAAAAATCGAATTAGAACTGGTGCTATAATTAATTTAAGTATTAAAGATCCTGAAATATTTTTTAACAAAGCTTTTAAATCATTCTCACATCAAGTTAAAAAACAACTTAAAATTTCTCTATTAAAAGTAAATGTAATTTTTTTAGCAAATTTTGTAAAGCCTCAAACGTTAGAAAGAGATATAAAACATTTTCAAACTAAAAATAGAATTATTGATCATGCAACAGATTTAAAATTGTTTTATGATAATTATGTTAAAAACAATATTTTAACCAAGTTAGAAGAGTTTGCTGAAAGGGATTCAGGCTGGGCGCTTTATGAAATTTTACAGTTAAAAGTTAATTTTTGTAATTATTCACCAATAAATATGGGTATATCAACTTTTGTTGATGTTCCTAAATTCATTCAAAATACAAAAGGTGTGCTTAATATTAATAATAATGATGAGTATTGTTTCCTCTGGTCTGTTCTGGCAGCTCTTTATCCTTGTTCAGATCAATGTAATCCTAAGAGAACAAGTTCTTATCCTCATTTTAGTGAAAAACTAAAATATGATGGAATTAATTTTCCTATAAAATTAAAAGATATCTCTAAATTTGAACAAATGAACAATCTTTCAATAAATGTATTTACCTTAGAAAAAAAGGAAATTGTACCAGTTTGCTTAACAAAATTTAAATTTTTAATAAAAATTAATTTATTAATGATTTCAACTGAACATAATTTTAATGATAATGTTGATAATAATGACTATGATATGAGTTTAACTGAACATGTAAACGATTTTAACCAAATATTTCATTTTACATTAATTAAAGATCTATCACGTTTACTTCATAGACAAGTTAATAATGATTTAACAAATAAAAAATTTTACTGTGATACATGTCTTAATCATTTTTACTCACTGGAAACTTTAAATAGACATATGTTTACCTGTAAAGAAATGAATAAAACAAAAATTACTTTACCAACAGAGTCTGAAAAATATTTAAAATTTAAACAATATAAAAACCAAGAAAAATGCCCATTTATCATTTATGCAGATTTGGAATGTATATTAGAAGATTACAAAGATGAAAATATTACTGGAAATATAAATAAAACTCAAAAACATGTACCATTTAGTATTGCATACTATTTATGTTGTTCCTATGACAATTCATTATCAAAATTTGATTTATATACTGGTAAAGACTGTATAAGTTGGTTTGTATTAGAATTAAACCAGCTAGGGAAAAAACTATCTCACATTTTTTCAAATTCAATTAAAATGAAACCATTAACAGATAAACAAAAAATTGAATTTCAATTATCAAAAACCTGTCATATTTGTTCAAAATCCATTGCGTACGATGATGTTAAGGTTAAAGATCATTCGCATTTTAGTGGCAACTATAGAGGAAGTGCCCACTCCTCATGTAATTTAAATTATAAAGATGATTCTGTAGTACCTATTATTTTTCATAATCTATCTGGTTATGATAGTCATTTTTTAATTAGAGCACTTGCAACAGAAGTACCTGGTGCTGTTAGTTTGCTTCCTGTAAACAAGGAAAAATACATATCATTTACAAAGCAATTTATTAACACAAATGTACAATTTCGATTTTTAGATTCATTTCGTTTTATGCCAAGTAGCTTGGATAAATTAAGTTCCTATTTAGATAACTCTGAAAAAAGTATTACAAGAAATTATTGTAGAAATAATATGGAATTTGAACTTTTATCAAAAAAGGGAATTTTTCCTTATGATTATCTTAACAACTGGGTTAAGTTAGAAGATACACAGTTACCAGTAAAAGAATTATTTTATAATAAATTGAATAAATCACATATTTCTGACACCGATTATGAACATGCAATTAATGTTTGGCGTTCGTTTAATATTAAAAACCTTCAGGAATATGCAGAATTATATTTAAAAACAGACGTTCTACTTTTAAGTGACATTTGTGAAAATTTTAGAAAAGTTTGTTTTGAAACATATAACTTAGAATGTTTTAAATATTTTACAGCTCCAGGATTGGCATATTCAATTTGTTTAAAATTATCTGGTACTACTTTAGAATTATTGGACGATATTGATAAAGTTATGTTCATAGAAAGGGGTGTTAGAGGTGGAATTTCACAATGTAGTAACCGATACGGAAAAGCTAACAATATATACATGAAAGAAGATTATAATTCAGATATTGAAGATTCATTTTTAATTTATTTTGATGTTAATAATTTATATGGCACGGCAATGTGTGAATATTTACCTATCGGTGAATTTTCTTGGATTGATACAGTAAATTATTACTCAGAGAATATTATTAATACACCTGATAATGAAGATTATGGATTTATACTTGAGGTTGATCTTGAATATCCTACTAAATTGCATAACAATCATAAAGATTTACCACTATGTCCTGAACATATGAAACCTCCTTTATCATCATCATCATCATCATCCAAACAAACTAAATTACTAACAACACTTTTTAATAAAACAAATTACGTAATTCATTACAGAAATTTAAAGCAAGCCTTAAATTTAGGTCTTAAGTTAACAAAGATTCATAAAATTTTAAAATTTAAGCAATCTGCTTGGTTAAAAACATACATTGATTTAAATACAACATTAAGAAAACAAAGTAAAAATGACTTTGAAAAAAACTTTTATAAACTAATGAACAACTCAGTTTTTGGCAAAACAATAGAGAATGTTCGGAAATATAAAGATGTAAAATTAGTTACCAAGTGGGAGGGTAGATATGGTGCAAAAAATTATATTTCTAAACCTAATTTTCATAGTTGTACTATTTTTGATAATGATATGATTATAATTGAGATGAAAAAACTTAATATTAAATTTAATAAACCAATATACGTTGGGTTTAGTATTTTGGAAATTTCAAAAACAATTTTATATGATTTTCACTATAATTATATCAAACCTAAGTTTAATGAACATGCAAAATTATTATATAGTGATACAGATTCACTTATTTATCAATTTTTTGTTAGTGATATTTATCAACATATCAAGGAGGATATTCATAAATTTGACACTTCTGACTATCCTCCAAATAATATTTATAATATTCCTTTAAAAAACAAAAAAGTTCTAGGGTTAATGAAGGATGAAAACAATGGAAATATTATGACAGAATTTATTGGTCTTAGATCTAAAATGTACACATTTAAAGTAATTAATGATGGTAAGGAACAAACGACTAAGAAGGATAAAGGTATTAAAAAAGCATCATTAAAAGAAATAACTTTTAATGATTATTACAACTGTTTGTTTTATAATACAAATAAGAATAATGATGAAATACTTATTAGAAATAAAGAACATGTAGTTTATACGATAACACAAAAAAAAATAGCACTAAGTTCTAATGATGATAAACGTATAGTAAATTGTATTTATACAGACACGTTACCATGGGGATATTTACATAATAATAATAATAATAATATTAATAATAATAATAATAGCAATATTTCATAATTTTCTTTGTTAGAGTTAAGTAATTTATGTTTTTTTTTGTTGTAATCATTTTGTATTTAGTTGGTTAAAATATCTAGTATTTGTGAGCTTTAAGACATATAATGATAGAATAATAATAATTTTTTATTAACCATATATATTGGTAGAATTTAATCCATTTTAATTAATACTTCTTTACTTTTAATTAACATATTTTCGTTAACAACCGTTTTTAAAAGAATTTACCAGTAATACCTAATATGTACTCACCCTACCAAAAGATCTTTGGAGTCAGCAGAATATAAGGTATATTAATTAAAAATTAACACATTAAAATTATACATTAACTTTATTCTCTGATTTCAGCTCCAACCATGACTAAATCCTTCTACGAATGCAATCGGTGTTGCAATATTTCAAATGAATCAACATATGGAGAATCAAGGGTATATGGAACCTGTTTTTCAGAAATATGTAACAATCGTAAGGTGTGGAAAAAGTCATTTAATATGGAACGGTTCAATCAATTACAGAAGGACTGTCCTTTCAATAATGCTAAACAAGGAAATTAAAGTTAATTAACTATATATATATATATAGATATGTTAGCGATATCACCCAGTACCTGTTGTTAACAGATATATATATTTATTTTATTAAATGAAATACATATTTTATATGTGGTATTTTGCTTACACATTTTTTATTTGTAATACCTTATTAATTATGTTAAATAAAACTTCCTAATTAAACAATTCCATGTTTTATTTTACTTATCCTTTCTAAACAAATTGACCTCTACTATCATTATTTGTAACCTTTGGTGTATTTACAAAAACTTAATTTTAACATTGAATACTCTTTAGACTTATCTATGCAAATATGACCTGGCTTATCTCTTGGGTCAACATCGAACAAATTTTAATAAAATAATTTTAACCTAACAGCCACATCAAGCTTCTAGTTGCTGACGTCATTGTCGATCACTTCTTCATAAAACACACATTTTTTTTTTTAATAAAAATTACACCTAAACTAGGTGAGCTTAGGTGAGCGCAGAAATTGTGACAGGTGCATTCGTTCATTTTTTTTTTTTTTTTTTTACCTGAGGGTTAGGGCCCGTTTGGTCAACAACCACCAGTCGAAAGCTTCTGGTTATTGATGTCATTGACAATCATAATTCTTAGTACTTCTTGTAGAAATTACGTCACGTCTTTGCTGAAGAAGTAGGGCCACGCCTAATCTTTGGCACTGTCGATGGTACGCATACCATCCAGTGTCACAGCGTATTGTGTATATTACTACTAATAACCGACCACCATTCGTTGCTCTGGCTTCACCGTTTGAAAGATCTGCAAGGACGCTTAGCGCGTTGGGCGCTAAGACTTCAACCGTATGATTTTGAGTTAATCCATAGAAAAGGCAAAGAACATGTAGTTCCTGATTTCTTATCCCGATCAGTTCCTGTAAATATTGAATCTATTGACACGTACGACCCTACATCTTTCGTTGACGCATCTGATAAATGGTATCACCAAATGTTTGACCGGTGGATAGAACAGAACCCGAAAAAGTACTCTGCTTGGAGAACTGAAAATAATCTTTTATATAAGTATGTTAAGAGCTCTCTACCTGGTTCATCAGCGAATTGCTGGAAGATAGTGGTTCCTAGTGACAAAAGAAAAAGTATTTTAGAACGAAGTCATGACATTCCTGCATCTGGACACGTGGGTATATTTAAAACATTTTGGAGAGTGCACGAACGTTTTTATTGGCCAAAGATGAGATCCTATGTAGCCAATTATGTTAGATCGTGCGGAACGTGTGCACAGCATAAAGTCGAACAAAAACGACCATCTGGAAATATGGGTAATCGCCCGGACGTTCAGGAACCTTTCCAAGCTATAAGTCTAGACTTTATAGGACCAATGCCACGCTCACGAAGCGGAAACACTCAGGCGCTAGTCATTTCTGATTATTTCAGTAAATACGTTTTAATATTCCCTTGCCGAGCGGCAAATGCCAAGACTCTCGTCAAACATGTGGAAGAAGGAGTATTTCTGACTTATGGAGCTCCCCAACATTTAATGTGTGATAACGGAATACCCATGAAATCCAAAGAATTCAAGAGTATCTGTGAAAAGTACAAGGTGAACATCTTCTACACTGCCTCTTATAATCCTAGAGCTGATCCTGTCGAAAGAGTTAACAGAGTAGTCAAGACCATGATTAAGACCTACATTAATCAAAACGATCATAGAACTTGGGACGAAAACCTGGCATCAATTTCGTGCGCCATCCGCACAGCAAAACACGAGACTACCGGATACACTCCCTACTTTGTCAACTACGGTAAAGAACACAAACTTTTTGGCCAAGATTATTCTACCATCATAGGACCGCGAAATAGCAGTATAGGCGACCATGTCAAAAACAAACTTGAGACGTTTCAGAAGGTTTACGAGGACGTTCGAAGAAGAATTCGGGCCACTCAAGAACGAAACCGACATACTTATAATCTTCGACGACGACCTGGTTATCAATTTGTAGTAGGACAAGAGGTTTGGCGTAAGAACAAAGCTATCTCTGATGCTGCTAATTACTACAGTGCAAAATTGGCTCCGGAATATCTAGGACCTTTTATAATTAGAGGAAAAACAGAAACCTGCACTTATGAATTGGAAGATTTACAAGGGCAATTTAAGGGAATCTGGCATGTGGAAAACCTTAAACCAGTAATCTCATGATTCACAAATCCAACCATTTCTTAAGTTACCAGTTTGGGTTGTTATTATTTTAATTTCTTCCCTCTTATTAACTATTGTGTTTTGTTCATTGATTTATATTTTCTTCTTCTTTTCTTTTTTTTCTTCTTTCATTGTTATTTCACTTTATCGGATTAGAATTGCATTCTTTACGTAACTTTGTTTCAGCTTATTAGGACTTGCTTTTTTTTATGTCTCTTTTCGATATATATTCCGCCCAGCGGATGTGGGTTTCTAACTAAGCTCGGTGTTGTTTCGGCGTGAAACTTGACAATATCGGACTTGGTCGGTTAGAAAAACTCCGTGCCGTGAACTAGGCGATAGTAGAAGTCTATCAAGTGCAGTTATAGACCATTTGCCTTCAGCTGGTTTGTTTCTTGGTAGTAGACCGAACTTACAGCGGTTAGCGACGTTTTTGGTGATAAGTTAGACCTTCAGTCGGCCTATCTTTTTACTTGTGTGTGGTGTGGCTGACCTTAGGTGGCCGCATTGCTTTTGGGTCAGTTTAAGTCCAATTTTTTTTTTTTTTTGGTTTTTAAATTGTCTAATTTCTCTCTAGCGGTTATCACGTAAATTTTGTAAAGCTTTGTCACTTTTGTAGTTGCTTTAAATTTAAGCCTTCAGCTTTCTGACCGTTTTACTAGCTAGTCCTAGTCTAGTTTAACTTGGGTGTCGCTACTTTATTTTTGGTTCTCTCTTTTCTTTACTTTTCTTGCTTATACTTTTTTTCTTTTCTTCTTTTCTTGATTTTTGGTTTGTTTATTTTGAAGGGTAGTTGGTGATTGAGTGAATATATCGATTTTGACTTTATTTTGGGAAAGTTGGCATAGCCGAACTTTCTTTTATTATTATCTAGACGGTCTTTTAGACCTTACTTACCTATTGCGACGTAACTTTTTTTTTTCTTCGCCGTTTCCGTCCGGACTTAGTGGTAAGTTTTCCTTGTAATATATATATATATAAGCTGAGTATCGGGATTTTTGCATCGAAAACTAAAACTTCTGCCTCTACATTTGTTGGATTTGCTTTGTTGGTTGATTTTGATTTGGGTCAGTTTCGTTGACTTTGCTTTGATTGGGTTAGAGGTAGATAAACCTATTTGGCAATTTGTGTCCACTACGCGTCTGGATTAGGAGCGACGAGGAAACTTGCTTATTGATTTTGACTAGATTGATTCCGTCTTAAGGGCGGGTGTTAGTTTACCGATTTTGGATTGTCTTTTGGTTATTATAAAATGCTTTATTTTGACCGTTCACTTATTCCCGATTGTGACTTTACTAGCTTGTGTCTATAATAGGCACTTTGTTTAGTATTTGCAGCCTTCTCTTGTTTTTACAGGCTGAGGGGCGATGGGTGCTCCTTGGTGGCGCTTCGCCGCTTTCTCTTGGAATGTTTGTTCCGGGAGGGGCAAATCCGTGGGAAGAGTTATATTGTGGGGGTGGCTGTCTGACCTCACCTCTGGAGCCTTCGGGACCAGTCCGTGCATTGTTGCGGCCCAGGGGAGGGCGAAACTACTGCATATGACCTCGCACGCGGGTTCGCGCGATACGCCAGATCAGGAGCAGTGGCGCTTTTCGGAACACCCTAATTAATTGTTTTCTTTACAAGGCTGCGGTGCATGTCGATGTGTAGAACACGAATGTATCTTTTAGTTTGGTGTATACTATAATTCACCCCCTTTTGAACGGTGAAACATTTGGGTTACAATTTATTTTATTATGTTCCTTTCGGGTTCGTCCGTATTTACTTTTGGTTGTTTTTCACCGTTCAGGTATTGTCGTGCGGTCGGTAGCTTCGGGTTTCTTCTGGGAGTGGTCGGTTGCGTCTTGAGTTACTTGCATGAGGTTAGTACACGAGGTTCGCCTAGTCACGATAGGTTGTAACGCAATACTAACTGAAGACCGTTTGTCATCTTAATTTACTCAAGGAACTTTACACCATACAAGTGATTCGGCATTGCTTCCCTCCTCTCTTGGGGTCTCCCGCGGGTCGCCGGCGGCGGGGCAGTCACTGAAATTTGTTTTTTTTTTTTTGTTATTCCATTTTTCTTTTTGAACTATTATTTTGGCTGCTACAGCGGTAGCTATTATTAATTTTCTTGCTACCCCTTGTCGTAGCTTTGCTTACCCCCATGCTAAGTAGTGTGGTTGTAATTTTATTTTATCGTCGAGAAACTTCTTAGAGGAAGTTTCCCTCCTTCCCAATGAGGGGGGGTTGTAACAGTTGATTTTTGCTACTAAGAATGTGTTTAGGTTTCACCTTGGATAAAACGTTTATTTTAGAAAAATACCGTGATATTCTGACCCCTATATTATGTTTTAACAGTTGTAAATTTATTAGTTGCAGTTTTTATATACGTGGAGAGATTTGTTATTTATTTTGGAGGGTAAATAAACCTAATATCGATGACCAATTAAATTCAAGCTAGTTTGTGTCAACAGTTTGGTTGCATAATCTTATTAGTTAAACTTAGGAAGCTATGTGGTACTCAGGAGTTTAATATTTATTCATTCTTACCTTATAGGGCTGTTTGTTTTAGCTTATAAGCCAGTTTACAACACGATGGGCTGAATTGGGAATGTTCAGTGGTTTATTTAACTTTATGTGGTTTTCCTCTGCATTCTACTACTATCAATGCCAACCTACTTCCTGGAGACTTGAGCCCAGGAGGCCAAGCTTTAACTGGACTAGTCCTAAATGTTTAAAGAATAGATTAAGTACCTATTGACACTGTCTTTATCTCGGTGAACACACACGTTTAAAAGTTACCTATTTTTTCGTGATATCACGGGAAAGAGCTGTTGAATCTTTTCATAAAGTAGTTGTAACGTTCAGATTTCGCCAATAAAACTTGCCATTTTAGTGACTACCTACATACTGGCTTATAAGTATTTACTTCTACCACAAGTTATTTTGCCTGATAATTTATTAATTGCACACTTACCAGTGATCCTCAGTATTGCTTGTTCATGACCCTTAAATATGATTCTATAGTTTTTATCCTATTTCCTTGTCAATGCCCTGTTGCCTTGTAATTTTTAGTTTGATCGACTTAAGGCTTCTTTGGTAACAGACACTGCATACCTATAAATGTTTGGGAGTTACAGTCTTACGCTGTAGAATATCATTTATTGATGTTTTGTTCAGACTATACCTTTTGTTGGACGAGCTTTAAGCTTGCCTAGCATTTTATTCGCTGGATTTTGAGGTATCAAGGCCATTCTAGGTTCTGCACTAGGATTCACTTCCTATCGGGCCAGTGAATCTGTATGGTTCCTTAACTTGGGTTTGACTGAAATATTGAAGTACTACTGGTCCTAAAAATCATTCATGTAGAAGTTACTGTAACACTTATACCAGCCCTGTTATTCATTTGTTAAGGTTACCTTGTAACTTGACTATAGGATTTCACTCTGCCAAGCTGAATCCGTATTTTGTGTCATTGAAATATCCAATTTTCTCTACCCTATCCTGCAATTTCAAGACACCAGTGGTTAAGCCGATGAAATGACTTGTTGATGTTTTGGATTCTGATGCATCTTGGATTGAAGCCTGTATCTGGGGATGGAGTTCTGAATATTTATTGCTAGTTTTATGTTTGTTTTCTGGACTAGATATTGGTTTTTAATTTAAATGATTATAGGTTATACTTTCATTTCCCATCATGTTTATCTGACGTTTGGTTGACAGTTGTCATATGAACTTGTCGTAGGTTTGAGTTCACCCGCCCGTCTTCTCTTTGTAGTTTAGGCGTGAACTCCTTTATTAGTGATGTTGTACTTTCGGTTTCACTTAATCGTCGATAAAGTTTTATTAACTTTATTTTAGGGCTTAATTACCGACTTATTTTGATTAAAGTTTCTTGTATTTGGGTCATGGCTAAGTAATGCCTATGTTTTTATCCTTGATTTTGCTGGTAGCGGTCAGAATCTGACGTTGCAGTGCATGTTGACAGTCGATACATATCGATGATTTTCATCTCCCAGAACTATAGGCTATGGTTGTGACGTGTTTCCGGGCAACCATCTTGTTTGCACCTTGATTATAAATTGAGATTTCGACGTGGTTTCGAGGCTTTTTGACGAATACCTCGTGCAGTGAACTTTCGAGCTGGGCCCCGTTTCTTGAGCAGGTGTTACACCGCCATTGTTTGATGGGAAAATTCAAGAAACGGTAATTATTTAGTGGTGATCTGTTGTGTTTTGATTGTTACTTTGCTTTGATTGAAGATCACCCTAGAACCAATGAATTTGGGATTGAAAAACCAGACTTGGTAAGTTTTTCTTGCACTTCTATGTCGAAACTTTTTGTCAATTGCTATCGACACGTGTTATGTTAAAACCATTTTTGGGGCTAAGTCGTTTTCTTTCTGCTTATTTCAAATTGTTGATGGAAGCCCACTGCATTTTCATGCTGCCTTAGCATAAAACAGAGGATTTTGACCCTTAACAACAATAGGTAACTAATGCATTTTCTTTATATTGCTTAATTTTTATGACACATGCGTTTAACCGTGGTTTGCTACATTTATTACTCTAAATTAATGTATGACGAGATGAATTCTGGGGGTGGAAGTATCGTTAGGCTTGAGTACAGTGTGTTAATTAACTAATTAACTCTTAATAACTAATTAACTCTTAAATTTAGTCACCAAAGTTCCCTGACGAGGCATGTGTGAGACTTATGGGTTAGGTGGATAGAGGGGTATTGATTTGTCTTAAGTTATCAGTAAATGTGACTTTATGCCTTACTTCTATTAATTTTGATTTCGTAAGGTTGAACTTATTGATAAAATGAATTTAAATCTACCTTATTTTTGAAGTTTGTACTAGTTACACAGGATTCGTTTAGTTTATGAGCCGTAGCTCGTGTGCCAAGTGAATTAATTTTTATTTTTGATCATTTTTGTAGTCGTGTTTGACTAAATTTTTAACAGTAGTAGCCAAGTAAATTTTATCTTTGTCTTATTTTACGTTGCAACTATACGGGTTGTATCTTGAAACCAGTGTTTTGGTTAATTTTTAATGCGGAATTTTGTTCCATTATTATAGGGTTTCATGGACCGGTTCCTAACATCAGTCATCGACCTTACCTGTTGAAGTCAGGGTTTTGTATTTATGGGACCCAATGATGTTCTTGGAGTCTCCACTTACCATTTGCTTTTACTTACCGTAAATCTGCCATGTTAGCCTTCCGTGTCCTATAGAACAACACAAGGGTTGTAGTTGCTACCAGCTCACAGCGAGGGATTTCAGATAAGCTTTTATTAATTCTTTAATGTCACTTTGATCGACTTTTGTTTACATTACTTGATAATACCTCCCGAACTAACTTCTTGAACAATAATAATTATTAATAATTCTTTAACAATTTATTTCTTTATAATATCTATATAATATCTTCTTTATTCACACATATTTTAACTTGCTTAACTTTTAATTATTAATATCTGACAATTAGCCATGAATTGTTTTTACGGTAACTTTCTTTGACGGGATTATTTTTATTTAGTGTAGATTATAGCTTTATATAGCGGAGTGATCACAAAGCTGAAATGTTAAATTGTAGCCTGGTTAATTATAGCTTTATATTTTGGGTCGTTAATATTATCGACATTTTTACGGTATAATTTTAAATATTATTAATTTTTGGTGACAAGGTTTGCGCATGCGCATGAAATATTTGATTTTATTATTTTTAAATTTAAATTAGTCAGTTTATGTCAATCGACAGTAGATGCAAATGATCGCCATATCATTGTCCTACTGCATAGGGCTAGTTAATAATTAAAATTTTACGACCTGTGCTACACTATTGTACTTATTTTATTTATTTACTACGTATGCTTTCAATAGCCAAGAAGGCTAACTTTTATTTAATTTCTTTGAGCAATTAAACTTTGTTTTTAACTGGAAATAAATGTTTCAAGTACTTGTTATGAATTCGAATTTCATTTATTCCTTTGGATTATCTCGAAGCTACTAGTGCCGGTTTAAGTGAGCCACCCTAACACCGTGGAGTACTTTTCGGTCTCTTAACTGCTAAGAGTCCGTGGCGCCAACGAACTCACGAGAGTCGGGTAATTTGTAGACTAGTCATAGCCTCACTTCAGCTCGTACTAGCCAGCTAGAGAATATTGCTCCCTTATGTTACCTATTCAGGAAAGTGAAATTGAAAACTTATAAACTATTCTAAAGCCGAATTTAACGTCCTACACAGTGTAGGCCTATTTTAGCTGCATTACACATATTTTCAGTCTAAGTCTCTCATATGGTAACATGGTTTTGATACTGTTTACATAGTCTGCTTGCAGCTGGCTTACCTTGAATATTATCGTACCATTCCTACGAAATAATATTTGTTGGTTAATGTAAACTACAATTTCCATGTTAAGGCTGCATTTTAGTTTTTGTACCTCAACAATTTCTAGTGTATTTGGGGATGTTTGATAGTTTTTTTTTAATAAATTAAATCTCTTTAAATGACTTGAACGTCAAAATACGTCAGTTGTCTGTCCGCGACCCTGCGTAACGCAGCGCCTCTATCGCTCAGGTGGAACTATATAGACCGGGGCAACTTAATCGATGTTTTTCGTCTGAGAGTCGATTTCGATTTTCAAGTCCTGTTTAGGGCTATATTATGAATTATTATTTAATGAAACGTAGTTGTAGTGCCTCGTTTATCTGCAATTTGTTTGTATTTTAGTATAAGTTTTCTTCCCTGGCTGGAATTCATGAGCCAATTTGTATCGAATCTCCAACGTCGGATCGATTTTACCCAATCCTGTCGTTTAACTGCCACTTCCCTAGTCAGGGTTCCATATTGTTCTAGAACCAAGAAAACGTGCCGATTTTCTTCCCTTTTGATTTCCGACTTTCAGAGAAGTAAGCCACAGTTAGGCCCCGTTTTAAATACAGGGAGTTTCACCCAGCCTAAAGGCAATTTAATTTATCACGGGCCAAAAATCCAGTTGCACACCTTTTTGGAGTTTTAGTGATTTTCTTTTGTGGTGCGCTGGATCCAGTTTTTGGATTTTAAGTAACTGTTGGGTAAGTTTTTGGAATTTGCACGTGGTCCTAAGGGGGCATTTTAGTAATTTTTCTTTGTTTTCTGTAGTGCTGTTTCAAGCGAGTTGGAAAGCTAAGAGAGCTTTTGGGCCTGACGACCATCCAGGCGATTTAACCCTCAATCTATTAGGTAAATATTCTTGATCTATTTTATCTAGTGTGCATTCATTAAAAATTAATGTAGTAGTAAAAATTTATCTATTTATGTGACATGGTAGGTCTTCTAAAGTAAGCACCAATTTTATTAAGGGGCTCATGTGAGGGCACATTAAATCATTAGTGATGAGTTTGGCATTTCAAGCCTCGGAAGGGTGTAGTCTATTTTTCTTTTTACATTAACTTCATGAGGGGGGAAGTCGTGGTATGGCTTACCTGTCGAATGTTAACGACCTATTGACATTTTCTTTTTTTATATTTTAGTAACGTAAAGCATTTATTGGAGAAAACTATTAAGACGTTGTAAATTCAATTAAGATTTATAAATGGGGGGGGGGGGGGGGGTACGCATTGCATTTCAGTATTAAGAAGTTTGATGGGATTGTTTTATTTATTTAATTAATTTGGTTATTTGATTGATTTGAGTGATATTATTATCGTACTTGAATGGTATTATTGTAATTGAACATTATTGTCAGATTTGAACTATTTTTCCTATTTCGAGTACTTGAATTGAATTTGTTGGCATTCGTTATTCATTAAGGGGGGTAGTACCAAAATAGCTTTTGACGAGGGGAGGCTAATTCTAATTTTTGGGTTTTATATTAGCGGGTTTTTATTGTGGACCAATTACTAATTAATACTACTCGTGGTTAATCATGTGATAAGAAGGGGGGTTTAATTTTTATTTGCTGGATTCAATTCCCATTTTAGATTATTATTTTGGGAGGGGTGTATCGATTAAATTATTGCTTAAAGGGGTTGAATTCATTAAGGGGATTTTTATGTATTATTAGGTTTTTACATTTGTTGATTGAATTTTAATGCTCGTTTTTGGGGTTTTAGAGGGTTTTTAGTGCTGGGCCATTGACCACTAGATTTTTAGTACTGGGCCATTGACGACCAAGTTTTTAGTACAGGGCCAAAGGGCCATTGAGGACCGAACACTAGTACAGGGCTATTTGAGCAGCCATTCAGGAGATCAGGAGTAGTGAGAGTTGCATGATTATTTGATTTATTCTTTTAGTTTATAAACATTTATTACCCCACACTGTAGCCGACCAACCGCGACATTTGTTAGTCAGTGTGAAACCTTGTGATCACGAGCGTTGCGACTTTTAGGGTAATATTAGTTTTATACTTTCCTCTGCAGCTACTCGCTATCTCGGACTTTGGCTTAGCCATACTATTTTAATTTAATTTTCATTTTCTTTTTTTTTGCTTGTGAGTATTTTCTTTTTATGCATTAGTGTGGTGGGGTCTAGTTAGACCATCGTACTCACCTCCTCTATGTTCAATAATTTAATTTAAATTAGATTTATTTTGAATAAATTAAATTGAATTTCAAATTGGATTGTTGAGTGTGAGCCGAGACAAGCTGCTAAAAGATCAGCAGTGTTTTCCAGCTTTATAGCGCAAAGCTGGTGGCGCAAAGGGACTCACACCCGTCGGGCAAACATTTGTGACACGAGTTAGCCTTGTGCCGGTTCACACCTCAATAGTTTTTTTTATTTTTTTTTTTGGTTTATGAATATTTCCTAAATAATTCTCTTAACGGAGAATTCCGTGTCGCAACTGAACTGTTAAAACTGTTAGAATTGTGATAATTTAAACGGTAAGTTTAAAATCGCATTATTTTAAAAATTGTAGGTTAGATATTTTCTAGCTTTGTTGCTAACGATGTATTTTCACTTCATGGAGGCTAATTAACAAAAATAAATTAAAAACCTACATCCTACAGGCATATTATAGTAGTTCTTGGCTATGTACCTTAAATTCAGGCTGACCCACAACAATTAATTTTCCTACAAATATTAAAGTAAGGTTAAATCTTACCCTGGACCAGCAGTATTCCGTGTTGTTTTACCTAAATGTTGGTCATACTTGTTTGTAATAAGGGCAGATGATTTTAAAATTGTTGTTTTTATTGTTTTTGTAACTTTAACTTCTTAGTCTTAGTTGCAATGACCAACTTCATCACTTGTGTAAACTTTTACGATTTTTAATTCTTCTTCTGAGAACTTCATGTAGGTACAGAAACAACAACCACTTAAAAATACCATTAAATTAGATTTCTAATTTATTTTTCTGTTAATTAGCCCTGGTGAAGTTTAATGCTTAATTAAATACTGCACCGGAGAATTATTTTTTGTTCCTTTATTCCAAACTAAGTAGGTATGTAGTGTGATTGAATCCTTGGGAATCAATTTATATTAGGCAGGTACTTTACTTGTTTTGATAAAACTTTATACATCCTACAATCCAATATTGAATTGATTATTGGTTTTGCTCATGATTTTTTTTTAATCATGAGAATGGTGACTCAGTAACTATCCTAGTGGAATAGCCTGAAAATCCTCGCAAATACTTCAAAAATGTTCATGTATAAAATAGCTCCTAATTTAAAAGCTAATGTAAAGGGAGCTTTTGCTTATATGAATGTTTCTATAGGTAGGTGCGTTTATTTTTATATACTACCTTCTTAACCATGCCTGTTTACTGCTGTATAGAGAGCTGCTGGAAGAATAGAGAGTCTAAACATCGTTTTCCTAATCCATCAAAGGATCGAATAATGTTTGATAGATGGGTAAATGTTTGTGGCAATAGGCGTTTGATGAAAGAAATGTCACCGGAACAAGTCTATAATGGTTATAGAGTATGCTCTCTCCATTTTCTACCTGAGGATTTTGGAAGTAATCAGAAACTAAAAAAGGCAGTGGTGCCATCAGTTAAATTACCAGGTAATTATACTTTTCTTTTGTAAAATATGAACAGCTATTGCCTTTCACTAAGCTATGTGTATATTTGTGTGTCTTTACAATAATAATAATAATTTACTTGTTTAAAAGTAGATTGTGTTGAGCTTGTTTGTTGAAATTTAAATCAATAAATATATAAGTTATAGTATCTATACAAGGCTACCCATAATAATGGCCAATAATTGGGTAAAATTAAGAAATACAATAAAAAAAGTAGGACTAGGTATTAAAATCTATTTTTTTTTGTTTTTATGAGTTACCTACTGCTACTGCTAAATTGAAACTGTTTATTTTTTCAGAACCATTACCTCCTGCTGAAGAAACTGCTGGATCTGCACCTACTACAATAATGGAAAGTGTTAATCCACAGTCAGTCAGTTTAACTGCTAGCACGAGTTTACAAACATTAATCAGTCTCGGTGATAATGCCATTGCCAGTACTAGTGAACAAGGTTCCAGCGTATTGCTTCCCCCAACTCCAAAAAGTATGTCATGAGGTTTTCTTATTGGCTAAACAATCAAAATAATATTTGTTTCTTTTTAAACTACCATTTTGTTTTCCAAAATTTCATGCCTTAAAGGTTATGCCCAGCAAAACAAGAGAATACTCATATCAACGACAAAGTCAAAAAATGTTTTATTTTACAAAGAATCAATTTTTCATTTACAAAGCATATGTCATAAAGTAATCATATTTTATTATACTTGGACTAAAGAATTAAAATATTTTAAAAAGTTTATAAAACTACACAAAATTGTCACCAATTAAAGAAAATAAAGAATCTATATTTATGTTTTAGAACGATCATCACTTTTGGATGAAGTTAATATTACCCAAGTGAAAGATTTAACTCCCAAAGCTAAACACTTGTTCCAACGAGCACTTCAGTTCAGAAAGAGAGCTTTGGCATCTCGTAAGACCAAATTTTCATTAAGAAAAAGATTATTAGAAGCCAAAAAAGTTACGGACACTAAAATGTTCGAAAAGGCTATGTCAAGCATGGATAGAATTAGGGCACGATTTTTTGAATGTCAACTCGAAAATGCTAACAAGAAGCCTAAGGGTAGGCGCTATACACTGGAAGATAAAGTTTTGGCACTGGCACTCTATAAACAAAGTGGGGCTGGCTATCGTTTCCTTTCCAAACTATTCTTCCTACCTTCCAGAAAGACTGTTATGAAGTTGTTAAATCGTATTCCCATACGCCCAGGACTTCATAATGAGGTGTTTACCATTTTAAAGGTAGAAGCAAGAAAGTTCAAAAATCCCCTTGACAAAAATTGCATTTTGATGTTTGATGAAGTGAGTCTTCAACCAAATTTACAAGTCAATTTAAAGGAAGGATCGGTTGAGGGCTTTGAAGATTTTGGATTCAAGAAAAGTGAAGAAATAGCCAATCACTCTCAGGTAGGAACTATGAAACAGTTTACATATTACTGATATACTTTTAAATAATAAATGAAAATAAAATGTCGAAACTTTTAAAATTTTCTTGACAGGAACATTGACACCTATTCCTAATAATTCTGTTTAAAGTAACTTCTTTCTGTTTGTTCTTTTGATTATTGTGTAATTATAATAAACTGTATTATTTGTAGGTCTTCATGATACGAGTAATTCGACGAAAGTGGAAACAGCCAGTATATTTCAATTTTGTCAATGGGGCAACCAAAAAAAGTGATTTGGCTAATATTATTAAAATATTTGTAAGGAAATGCCAAAGTATTGGTCTGAAAGTCATAGCTACGGTTTGTGACCAAGGTTCAAATAACCAAGCTGCTTTGAATTCCTTAGTTAATCAAACCCAAGAAGTATATAAAAGAAAGGGTGAAGATTATTATGACTTCTCTTTTGAAATTGACGGTGAAAAGATCATTCCCTTGTATGATGTTCCACACCTTTTTAAGGGAGTGAGAAATAGTTTATTAAAATATAATTTGCATTTTGTGGAAGATGGCAATGGAAAATTAGCAGAATGGAATCATATTTTTACAGCCTTCAAAATGGATCCCTATCTTGGGAGCCTTCGATTAATGCCAAAGATTACTGATACACATGTAAATCCTACAAAAATTAACAAGATGAAGGTATCAAAATGTACCCAAGTATTCAGCCACACAGTGGCAGCAGCCGCAGTGGCGTAGCCAGGATTTGGGGGCGGGGGGGGGGCGAAGTCTTTTAGGGGCGCTTATATTTTGCAGTACACATTTGGTCATATTTTTTAAAATTTCACATTCAGTCAAAAATGACTAAAAAAATACGGTATACGGTATAAGGCATACGGTATTAAGCACCATTAAAGCAATTTATAAAAATTATTGGTGAATGACTTATAGGATAGATTTTTACAACACCAAAGACGTGTTTTAAATTTCAGCTAAAAAAACATAAGAATAAGATCTCAACATTGGGTAAAAAAATGCAATGTATGTTTTTCGTGAAACATATTAGGTATATATTATATTATGTTTTTTATTAACAAAGTTTATAATTCAAATTATTTGTATTTAAATTAAACTAAAAATAAATCCTGTTATAACAAAAAGCAATCGAGGATAAACATTAAACAAAAGGTTATATATTATTATAATATTATAAATCAATTTAGGAAAATATAAATATAGCTATATAAAAAAAATTTTATATAGCGATTCGACGAGATTTAATGCTCTTGAATTTATCTAAAACCTCAGAAAGATCTAAGTCTTTTACATAACTACTTTCTATGTTTAATATTGCAATATCATTTATTCGTTGTTCTGTCATTGTCGAGCGATTATAAGTTTTAATATTTTTTAATCTATTAAATGACCTTTCCGCATTGGCACTGTTCGTTGCGATCGTAAGATATATTTTATAAATAATAAATATATTTGGGAATGAACTTTCAAGCTTATTTGAAATAAGATACGGAAGTATCTCATCGGTTTTCAGGGTAATATTTTCTTTTTGTAATTGTTGAAACAGAGCGCAAAATGATTTATATTCGTCGATTATTAAATTCCCATTTATGTCAGATTCATAAAAGGCTGACAGATCTTTAAGATATTTTATATTATCAGGTGTCGGAGAGATAACGTCTGCCTCTAAGCAAATAAATTTATTTGCAATTTGAAAAAAATCTTCAAACCTTTCAGCTAGTGTTTGTATGAAAGTATCCAGAGCAACGTAAAAAATATTTGTTTTAAATTTTTTGCGCGGACAATTTTCAGTGTTATCATCTACTTTTTTATCGTGAAAATGTTTAACTTTTTTATGTCTTTTGAAAAAATACTCGTCTGAAATACCGCATTTTCTTGCCAATTGTTTTGCGTCCGATTCAAATTTATCAAAAGAAGTATCGTCGCTACGTAATTTTTTTAGATCCTCGATTGTGGATTTAATTAGCGTAGCGACAGTATTTAAATTAATTTCAACTTTTTGAAGATAGTTAGACAATATATAAATTTTACCAAGAACATCTTTCCAAAAATTTAACATAAAGATAAATTCAAAGGTTTTAATGTATTTTGAAAGTCCATTAGCTTCTGCCATTTGTCTAGCATTTAGAGTTATTTCACCATTTATAATATTTTCCAATGTTTCAATAACAACCTGAATATTCTGAAAAACGGAATCTACTGCTTTAGTGTGACTAGCCCAACGAGTAGTGGAAAGCTTTTTAGAGACATTTTTCCCTCATCAGATTCATTTTGAATCTTTTGAAAAATATTTAATCTAGGAAGACTTTCAGTTATAAAAACATATAGCTGTTCTAAGGTCCCAAAGAAAAGTTTTATTTCAGGACATGAATTTACTGAATCTACCAAACTTAAATTTAATTTATGAGCCACACAGTGAATATAGATTGCTTGAGGAGCATGTTCCTTGATTCTTGTCTGTAGACCTTTTATGTGACCTGACATAGTACTTGCGCCATCATAAGCTTGGCCACGACACAGGGAAATATCAATCTTAAATGTGGCTAGTTCTGCCAAAATGTGCTTGTAAAACGAATCGGCCGATGCGGAAGGCAAATCAACAAATTTTAGGAATCTTTCCTCCGCAAACCCATGTTTATTTACATAACGCATTGACAACGACATTTGATCTTTTTTTGTTATATCAATGGTAGAATCAACAATTAAAGTAAAATTCTTTGCTCTGATTATGTCATTAACTATTGATTTTTGTACATGCTGTGATAATAAATTTAAAATCTCGTTTTGAATTTGAGGACTCGTGTAAAGAGCATTCCTCTTTGCATTGGACATATGATCTGCTAAAATGACATCATATTTTTTTAAAAATTCCAGAAACTCTATGAAGTTACCTTTATTGTTGCCATCACCGGTTTCTTTATGTCCCCTTAGAGGTATATTTTGTTTTCCCAAAAATAATATTACATCAAAAATCCGTATTAATGTTTCTCGATTTTTTCTATTAAGCTCATTTTTAACGCGCAGGTGTTCGTGAATTATAGTTTTGTCTTTCATGAGTCTTAATTTAGTAACTATATATCTATTTTGCATCTCACGATGAGATCCACTTTCTTCATGTAATTTAATTTTTTCAGTCCCTTTTTTAAAATTTACCATACCCATTTTAATATCGGCCCAAACAGAATTTGTATTTGAACTAAGCATTAACCAACAATAAAAGCAATACATTTTGTTGGATCTTGGAGAATAAATTAGCCAATTTCGAACCTTATCCTTGTTAGGATTTGTTATATCCATGTAGTACCAATTCGTTTTAAATTTTCTGTTTCGGGAATCATTATTATTATTATTATTATTATTATCATTTAACCCAGGTTGACATGGTCCACTGAATATTAAGGATCTAACTATATCTGGTGTCATTACAGTTTCCCTGAATAATATAGGATCAGTTGGATAGAAGTCCAAGTCATCAATTTCGGACAAAGATTTTTCTAAAAACAAAAATTTGGTCGTAATTTTTTTCCTTAAATTCGAGTTTATCACAACATTTTTCAAAAATAAAAATATTACTAACTTTTTCCTGGGTCCTCTTTGTTGCCTTCATCTCTTTCGTCGTCAGTTGTAGATTCAGACTCAGGCTCTGACTGAGGTAATTCAGGTATTGATTCTGTCCCAATCCCAACTAATGCAGTTTCCTCATAATGGCCAATTTCCATGTCAAAACTAGTTTCATTTTTTGTAATGGTTGAAGTTGAGATATCCTGACTAAAATTAATTAAATGAAAAAATATTTTAAAAAATATATCGTATTAAATGATGGCTACGTAATGCGCAAGTTTTATTTATTTTTTTCAGAATCACACCTTACACCACTTACACGGACTTGTCGGCTTAATGCATCTTTTTTTGTAGAATTGAAAAAAAAGTAACTTATATTATTTAACAAACATGAAAAAAATTTAACCACAAATCACAACCATAATTATTAATTTTTTTATATATACCTATTATGCATATTATAGCCTATTATAGGATAGATACTTATTACTTACCCCACTTGTATAAGGTTGGCGTCGTCCGATTTAAAAAAAAAACTGATATTTTGTTGGCTAGTGGACGTGCTTGCATACAATAATTGCTTTTGTTTTCGTTGTTTTCTGTAAGCAGCACCTGACTTTTTTTTGGGCGGAGGCATTATTTTATTTATTTTATCGCAATAAACGAACAACAGTATAACAGTATATTATCCGAAATAATTATCTCAATTACGCACACAAAACACAAAAATTAAATCGCCTACCGCGGCCTACCGTCATTGGCGACTATTCGACAATCAATAACTTAAAACTAAATACCTAGTAAGTATTGCATATTATTATAATATAAATTTCTAGTAAATTTCTAATTGGACACCTGCAGTATTTTTGGCGTATATTATATTATTGTGTCGTCTCTGGTCTCTGTGTTTGTCGGCATTCATTAAGGGAGCGGCTGCGAGCGGCATGTCATACGGTCACGGTATGCCGCTCTTTTGATGAATGCCGACAAACGGGGAGACGACACAATACTATTTAGGTACTTATTTAAAAGAAAATAATTTTAAAACAGGCATTTATTGTTTACCAATTTTGCTTCACATTTATTTCTCTTCCTATTCTTTATTAAAAATCATATATGAGACGGATTTTTTTAAATAATTATTATTTAGGTAGTACGTAGTAAAGGTGCGAAGGGGGCGCCAGGCCAGGGGGGGCGGGGGGCGACCGCCCCCCTTCGCCCCCCTGTGGCTACGCCACTGAGCAGCCGTTAATGTCTTTGCATATTCAGGTAAATTAAAGAAAATCTAAGGGATTTTAAAAAATTTGTTCTATGAAGCCATTTATTATATACATTCATTTCAATTTGTTTCATGCATTGTATTTCAAACCTATAAAATATGTGCATCTGGTATACTAAGTATTTGTATTATTACATTTTCATTCAAAATAGTATTATATTTACAGCAAACTTTCCTATATTTCACAATATTTTCATGGTGAATAGTTACTAATTTTGATTTAATTATTATAGTTTTTTTTATAACAGTTAAATCATTTTAGGAATGACTGTCAAAGTGGAGGAGGAGGTTCTCACCCTGGACAAAAAAGCAGCAGACACAGCAAATCTTTTAGATATTTTGGATAAGCTGTTTGATAGCCTCAATGGCAGCTCATTTAAACCAGTTCCTGGAAAAGATCTAAGGTCTGCTGTGAAGAAAGGATCACCTAATTTACCATTTTGGAATGAGGCTATAAATAAGTTGAACACTTTTGCCTTTATTAGAAATGGTGTATTCTTTAGCCCACCCAGCCTCAAAAATTTGATCAAAACTTTAAAGAATTTTAAACTACTCTGGAAAGAAATGGCAGATCTTGGTTTTACATTTCTAATGCCAAGAACATTTAATCAAGACCCACTTGAAAATTTTTTTGGTAAAATTAGGCAAAGGGGTCATAGAAATGTAAATCCTACACCAACAGATTTCACACATTACAATAAAAGTTTAATGGTGAATCAGTTGACCTCCAAACACTCTGTGGGAGCTAACTGCGAGGATGATAATTCTGAAGTTTTCTTAAGCCTCCAAAGGCTAATATCACAGGTAAGGACAGAACAGAATACATTAATGAAATATTGCAGTAAGAAAAGTGAACATCAATAATAAAAAGTTTTCACATTTTTTTTTTCTCCAAACCGTCTGGACAATAAATTATTTTCTTTTACAAAATATGTCATAGTCATCAAAATGCTTACACTATTCTTATTGACTTCGTTTTATTTTGGTTGTCTTATTTTTAATTGTATAGCTGGGTACTAAGTAAAATATATTGTTTCATTTAACATTACACTTTCTGATGCTTATAGACCCGATATTATGTTGTTATATTTATTTCCAGGGCTTGCCAGAAGAAGAGTAGGAGAGTACTAATTTTGAGGACTATTGCAGGGTTCCTGTAAACCTAAGCCCCTCCGAAGAGCCCATTGAAGTAAAAGCTTTAAAGTATGTGTCTGGGTATATTTTAAAAAAGATAAGCAAAGATTGCTGTGAATGTAGGGACTTCTTCTTTAAAAGATTAAACCCAGAGGACTTTGAGAATGAAGATTTTTTAAAGTTTAAGGAATACCAGCCCAACCGGAGTTCCTTAAAATATGTAAATTATTTTTTTTTAAACAAAATGAAATATGCCTTGGCAATAATTAAATATATATTACATCGCAACATATATAAATCAAATATCCTTATATATACTGTACAAACACTTTGCAAACATATTTCATTTACAGAGTGTCCTCACAATGAAAGTATTAAAAAAAATATATTTTCATATTTTGTAAAAATTAATTTATTTAATTATTGTCGGCAAGTGAATAGGGTACTTCGAGGTTTAGACCAACGGGTTATACCACAAAATGCGCCTAAGATTTTTGTGATGGCGAAAAAAATGTATAGCAATAAAATTAAGAGAAAAAAAACAGTATGTACAGGGTCTTCCAACGAGGATTGAACAGGGGCTCATTTTTGAGCTTCCTTGTATTTAAAGAAAAATCCAAAATAGCCAATCGATGTACTTTTTCCTGCAGAATTCAAAAATGAAACCAAAAATTTATTTGAACCAGAAACAAAAGAGTTACGCTATGGATAAGGTGTCTTTTAAATGGAACATAGCTTTTTTTATACGATTTTTGGAACGAGTGATTTTTTTTTTGTCCGTTCTGATTAAAATATTTAATATTGTGACAGCTATTTTTATTAAATTTTAATGTTTTATCCAGTATAATTTAACTTTAACCTGTTTGAAACATACACTAGATAATAAAGGTATAATCACCTTTGAATCCTTCAAAGTCAAAAAATTTGAGAAATTTACTATAATATTGCCGAAATGAAATATTCATTAGATGAGAGATTGCAGATTGTTATCTTGTTCTACAAATGCCAAGAAAATGCAAGAGAAGCAAGGAGAAGATTTATTGCAAATTTTCACAGAAATAAATCCGTCAATACTATTCTAAGGATAAAGAACCTATTTGAGGAAAATAAAACAGTACATGACTGGTTGCGTAGCGTGGGGCTCAACTTTTTTAGCTCTGAGCAAAATTGACTGTAAAAGCCGTAGGCGGCGGGTAAAAGTCGGAGATACCTATTCCAATGGCGAAATAACCTCTTTACAAAATGTAGCCACAGTGGCTTATAGAACGACACAAAAACGACTTACCGTGGTCTTGGCGAATCTTCCAGGTTGGCGGGGCTTCGCAAGGTACCTTTGGAACCGCAAACCAATGGGGTCGACGTCCACTTGGATAGCAACGAGAAAGGGCTAACAAACACACGGAGCCACTGGGGCGAACGTTAGTGACGTTCCAGGTGGAAACAAAAAAAAAACTAAAAATGCGCGAGTAGATACTTCTGTGAGATCAAGATTCGTACTACTTTCCGAGACGGAGATGGATACCCTTTTTTGGTCGCTTTTGTGTCTTTTTTATTTTACATTAAAAATAGAGACCTTCCGCAATTGGAATAAGTCGTACCATAACTGAACATTCCGCCGGGCCAAAACGGATTGTTCCAACAATCAGTTTTTAAAGAGATATAATATACTTATAATTAAAAAATAATTATGCGAAAACAGGTAAAAAAAACCAATATATAATGTTATACTAAAATCTAAAGAAATTTACACCAGTAGATTGCAGTCACAATAGTGCGTATGAACTCAAAAAAGAACAAAATAAATATAAAAAAAAAAGAAATAAATAAGAAACTCTTGCAACCACTGATGGATAAAACAAACAAAAAAATGCCGAGAACTAGTTTGACATAGGAAGTGGACACAATTTGACCAAAGGTCTCTTAAGTATGCCACTAGCTGTCTTTACACTTGCCACACGTGCGACACCATCATCCCCTGGATTTAGGGATATAATACGGCCCAAAGACCATTGACAAGGAGGGACGTTTTCGGTCTTTATTAAAACCAGCGTACCGATTTCTGGGCAAGTATCTAAATTAAGCCACTTGTTGCGCTGTTGCAAAGTGTGCAAATACTCTTTTTGCCAGCGACGCCAGAAATCTTGATGTATTCTTTGCAGCAATTGATACCGTGATAAGCGACCAAGAGGGAGATGAGTTAGATCAGGCGAGGGTAGTAACGAGACTGGCTCTAAAGTTAAAAAATGACAGGGAGTAAGAGCGTTTATGTCATCTATATCAGAGCTGGTGGGAGTGAGTGGGCGAGAGTTTAAGATACTTTCAATCAAGGTCAGGACAGTGTAGAATTCCTCGTACGTAAGAATTTGCTCGCCTACTACTCGAGACAAATGGGATTTGACTGATTTAATTCCTGCCTCCCAAAGCCCACCAAAGTGAGGTGCAGATGGTGGGTTAAAATTCCAATTAATATTTTCATGACTGGCAGCAGTTTCTATAAGGGATTTCATTTCTCTCGCTGCCCCAACAAAATTCGTACCACAGTCACTATAAAGACAACTGATTTTTCCGCGACGAGCGAGAAAACGCTGAAGAGCAGCTAGAAAAGCCTCTGAAGATAAACTAGTTACCAATTCAAGATGAATGGCTTTAGTCGCAAAACATACAAATAAGCAGATATAGGCCTTATAAGTTTTAGCGCCCATAGGGGGTTGATAAGGCTTTGGTTTTGTCTTCCAACAAGTGGTACATTTACTTAGAACTGAATTTATGCTTCTCTTAGGACAAATAATCCAAAAGTTCTGCGCCAGCAAGAAATGCAACGTATTAAGTCCTACATGTAAATGCCGTTCGTGATAATATTTTATTATTAACATGGTTAGCGGAGACTTCCGAGGTAAAAGCATGGGATGCTTAGCGTCATACGACAACGAAGAATGTTTTAAACGTCCACCAACACGAAGAATATTTTGACTATCAAGAAACACTCCAAGTTTGCGCAAAGGCTTTGAGAAGGTTTTACTATTAAATTCGTTTTCAAAATAAATTTCTTGTGTGCGTTTGACTAAACAGTAGAGGGCAATTTGCAGGTCACTAACTTGTAGTGGTCCTATAGATTTTGAAGATTTTGGGTGTGCGTTGTGGATAAAACGCAAAATGTAGGCAAGGGTGCGCTGAATGAATGAAAATGACGAATGGTTGACAACAAGACTGTCAAGAAAATTCTCATTTACAGAGAACGCGGCAAAAACAATTTTCTTTTCTTCGGTTGTGCGGATGTTGTCTAAAATACTTGAATCACACGGCGGTGACTCTGACATAGTCGTCAAATTTGCGTTATTCAGTAAAAACTCTGGTCCATGAAACCACATCGAGTTGTGTAATAATTCGGATGGAAATGCGCCTCTAGAGGCGACATCTGCGGGATTATTTTTTGTGTTAACATAATACCAGGAGGTAGGGTCTAATTTCTCCTGGATGTAGGCCACGCGATTTGAAACAAAAGTTTTCCATCGGTGAGCGGGTGACCGAATCCAGGACAGCGTAATTTGGGAATCTGACCAGGCGTAAGTTTCCTTAAATTTTATAGTATCTTTATAAACATCTGCAACGTAGGTAAGCAGTTTAGCTAGAAGAACAGCTCCACATAGCTCCAAGCGTGGTATCGTGATACTTTTCAGAGGAGCTATTTTGGTCTTTGAACAAAGAAAATGCGTGTTTATGATACCATCAGGTGTGAGGCCCCGAAGATAAATTACGGCGGCATAACCCTTTGATGAAGCATCACAGAAGCCGTGCAACTCATAGATACAATTTTCATCTGATAAAATCCATCTAGGAATCAGAAGTTGCGACAAAAGAGAAAGTTCTAATTTGTATTTATTCCAACTCCGAACGATGTCTTCGGGTGGATGTTGGTCCCATGAGAGTCCAAGTGACCAGAGAGTTGACAACAGAGTTTTGGTATAGAATGTCAAGGGGGCTAAGTAACCAGTAGGGTCAAAGCAGCGAGCAAGCTCAGAAAGCATGTTGCGTTTTGTACAGGATCGTTCCAATGGAGATATTGAGAAGGAGAAACAATCTTTGGTTGAATTCCATTGTAATCCTAGAATTTTTACCGAAACTTCGGGGCTTTCTTGATCGAATGAAATAAGATTTTGATTTAAATGATCTAAAGGTAGGTCTTCTAATAAAGAAGGAGAATTGCTAGACCACTTGCGAAGTTCAAACCCACCTCTTTTAAGAAGTTGAATAAGATCATCTTTAAGAAGTGTGGCTTCTTCAAGCGATGGAGCTCCGGTTGTGATGTCATCAACGAATGTATGGCAGCGGATAGCGTTAGAAGCTTGGGGAAACTTTGAACCTTCATCGTCGACCAACTGTCGTAAAGTGCGAAGCGCTAAGTATGGCGAAGGAGTTAATCCATAAACTAGAGTTACCAATTTATATTCGTTTAAGGACTCTTCGGGAGAAAATCTCCAAATAATACGTTGATAATCATGTTGACTAGGGTCAACGAGAATCATCCTGTACATTTGCTTAATGTCGGCACAAAGAACATATTTGTGACATCGAAAATTAAGCAAAATATTTACTATATCAGGCTGAAGCTTTGGGCCGGTCAATAAGTGATCATTTAGGGACTCTTGGTTGGGTAATTTTGCAGAACCATTAAAAACTACACGCAGTTTGGTGGTTGGACTATCCGGGCGTAAAACACAATGGTGGGGAATGTAGTAGCTAGTAGACGATTCTATAGGATTTGAGATAAGTTGCATGTGTTCCAATTCTAAATATTCTCTCATGAAATCGCAATATTGAGCGTAGAGTTTAGGTTGCTTTTGAAGACGGCGTTCGAGCGATAAGAAACGATTAATAGCAAGATCTCGCATGCCAGGGAAAGAGGGCGAGTAGGTTTTAAAGGGCAATGTCACCATATATTTCCCATGCGGATCTCGCGCATGCGTGGTAGCAAATTGAGTTTCACATGTCTCGTCTTCTGGAGACACTAATATGGCAGAAGAGGGTACGGATTCAATCTCCCAGAATTTTTTAATAGTAGTATCAATTGACGTTTCAAAATTAGCATTACAGAAAAATGAAAAGGGTTTTGAAAGATTTTGGTTATGTTTTCCCATTAAAACGTAGCCAAAACATGTATTTATTGCGGATGGCTCATTATCGGAACTAGGGAGATGAGAATCCAACATAATTTTCGAAAATATATCAGCCCCTAACAAAATATCAATTTTTCCTGGGCGATAAAAATAAGGGTCAGCGAGAGGTAAGTCGCGTATATGGGACCATGTTGTAATATCAATTTTTTGACATGGCAAATTCTCACATATTTTTTGTAAGACTATAGCATCAGTATGAAAACTAATGTTTGCGTTACCAAAAGGCCGAATTAGAAGTGTGACAGTGCCACTACTAGCTTGTACATGCATAGGACCAAGTCCCTTAATTTGAAAATGGCCTTCGTCTTGTCGCAACCCTAGTCGCGATACTGTATGTTGCGTTATAAAAGAAGTCATGCTCCCTGAATCTAACAAACACCGAGCTGTTTGAAAACAGCCTTGATTATCGAGAAGTTCAACCACAGCGGTAGCCAAAAGCACAGTTGGTCGGTCATGGAGCATTCCAGCACCAACAAAAGAGGATGAGTTTGTACTATGAACTTGCGAGTTATTATGTGAACTAAGTGTGGAGAGTTGCTCTGGAGCGTTTTGTAAGGAATGGTGCAAATACGTAGAGGTTGCTACTGGAGCAGGTACGTTAGACGCTGACTGCGTAAATGTTAAATTTTTGCTTTGGGTTGAAGGCTGATGCGGTTTCGGGAGATGCAACAGCGAGTGGTGGCGTTGGTTACAAATGCGGCAAGTCATAAGAGATTTACAAGTTTTCAAATCGTGAAGACTACTTAAGCAATTAAAACAGACGTGGTTACTGCGGCAAAGATTAAAACGTTCTTGCGGTGGTTTTTTTAAAAATTGTTGGCATTGATACAGATTATGGTTGTCCTTACATAAAAGACATTTAAATCGGTTTTGTGAATTGGACTCTTGAGCCAAGAAGGCGCGTGGATTACCATGTGAAGGCGTTTTCATATATTTGGATTTATGTGGCGATAAATTTAAAGTATTGTACGCAATACAACATTTTTCTAGAAATTCAACTAAAATTTTAAACTTAGGGATCTCATTGGAGCCATGGCTTAATTCAAATTTGGTAGCTGTCTCGCTGTCCAAACGTTTCAAAAGCATCATCACTAGAATGAAATCCAATTCATCAGTAGGAAATCCCAAATTTTTTAACGCGCTTAAATTTTCAGAAAATATATCAAGCAATTTTCTTAATCCACTGGGGTTTAAGGAAACCAAGGAGCTCGCATTTTCAAGAGCTTGCCAATGCTCTTGCGCTCGAAGGCGTTTATTTGAATAGCGTTCCACTAGAATGTCGTAAGCAGTCAAATAATTGTCTGCTGTCATAGGCAAAGTGCGTACAAGTGATAGTGGAGGACCTTCTAATGATGAGATTAGATAATTAAATTTTTCAACATGAGCTAAAGCACTATTAGAGTGAACTAAAGCATTAAAAAGATCTAAAAAGGTAATGAAATTTTTATATTCTCCTTTAAAAGTAGGAATTACTATTTTGGGTAAGCGTGCCTGTGACCCAGTCGTAGAGTTTTGGCGCGATAGAGTTTGCATATTAATCGCATTCGCAGTTTGGCCAAACTCAAAGAGTTCCATATAAATAGTTTTTACAGAGAAAAACTCACTTAAAAATGCATCGTGAATAGTATTCTCAATATTGATATCAGCTTGCTCGTCATTCAATACAATCGCAATAATATCGTGATGATGCTCAAGAAAGGTGTCCTTAAGGGAGTCGAGATCATTACCTCTTACTTTAAATAAATTGACAACTGATTTGTCGGTTTGAGCGCGCTGAGCGAGATTTAATAAAACCTGAATTTCAGTAAGACACATATTCCTTTTGTACTTCAATTTCTTGACCCTTTTTTGAGTAGCCTCAGCCATTGTTAAAGAATAAAAAGGTCACAGATACTACTGCAAAACAATTATTGACTAATATTCAAATAGCGTTAACGTTAAAGTTTTACGGGATGTCTCTATTAATTCACCCAGCTCAAGTTAGACGAAAACAAGCTTCGATAAAAAAGGACAGTAAAGTTTCCAACCTTTTAGACGAGTTTTTTAAAAAACTTAATTTAAAATTTCGAGATATCAATATTGTAAACACTAAAAATTATTCTTTCCTGTGACTTTGAAATTTAACAGTTCTGGTGATAAAGAGATTAGCGATAACAAACGATAACAAAAAATGTGTTTTTTCTAAGACTTTATACACTGTTGTGACTGCTATTGTTAAAATATATGAATAAAATGGCGCAAAGATGTCTGAAAATATCTTATGTAGATTTTAGAAAGAGAAATTTTAATTTTCAAAAGTTGATAACAATCCGTTTTCGAAGGACCAATGGTTGCGTAGCGTGGGGCTCAACTTTTTTAGCTCTGAGCAAAATTGACTGTAAAAGCCGTAGGCGGCGGGTAAAAGTCGGAGATACCTATTCCAATGGCGAAATAACCTCTTTACAAAATGTAGCCACAGTGGCTTATAGAACGACACAAAAACGACTTACCGTGGTCTTGGCGAATCTTCCAGGTTGGCGGGGCTTCGCAAGGTACCTTTGGAACCGCAAACCAATGGGGTCGACGTCCACTTGGATAGCAACGAGAAAGGGCTAACAAACACACGGAGCCACTGGGGCGAACGTTAGTGACGTTCCAGGTGGAAACAAAAAAAAAACTAAAAATGCGCGAGTAGATACTTCTGTGAGATCAAGATTCGTACTACTTTCCGATACGGAGATGGATACCCTTTTTTGGTCGCTTTTGTGTCTTTTTTATTTTACATTAAAAATAGAGACCTTCCGCAATTGGAATAAGTCGTACCATAACTGAACATTGACAGAAAAAGAAATCCAGAAAGGAATAGAAATCGAGACCGTGCCATTGTGAATTATTTTCGACTGAATCCAACCAAATCAATTTCGGACGCAGTTCGGGACGTTCAATACAGCGGCGGTGTAAGACGCAGAAGAGTTACCCAAGGAACTGTTCACAGGACTTTAAGAAATCATAAATTTAAGTATTATCATATCCTTCCACTTCAACATCTAACACCGGCACAAAAAGAACTTCGCTTCCAATTTGTTTCCCAAATTGTGATTCGGAAAGAAAACGAAGACCCTAGTTTATTCAGAAATATCTTATGGACTGACGAAGCCACATTCACAACATCGGGGGTTTTCAATAGACATAATAATCATCACTGGGCCGTTGGAAATCCAAGAAAATTTCAGACAATTAAATTTCAAGGAAGGACTTCAATCCATGTTTGGTGTGGCATAAAAAATAATAGAATTTTGGGACCAATATTTTTTAACGGGACTTTAAATGGACAGAGATACTACGAGTTCTTAGAAAACGAAATTGAGAACTTTTTGGAAGATTTACCATTGGAAGAATATCAAAATTTAATTTGGCAACATGATGGGGCCCCTCCGCATGCCGTGCGTGAGGTTACTCAATATTTAAACGGACGCCATGAAGAATGGATTGGTAGAAATGGAACCTATGCTTGGCCACCCAATAGTCCCGATTTGTCAATATTAGACACATTTCTTTGGGGCCATTTAAAGAACGTGGTATACAAGCAGCGACCCCACGATATTGAAGAGATCATGCAGAAAATTGTGAATGAAATAAATCGCCTTAACCAGGAGAATCACAGTATAACAGCAAGTTTGGGAAGGCTACAAAGAGGTTATCGCACATGTTTCGAGAACAACGGAGGTCACATTGAACAATTATTAAATTATTAATGTTTTATTTTTTTTAATTAGTATAGAGTTGGATTTCTTTTTCTGTCATGTAATGTTTTATTTTCCTCAAATAGGTTCTTTATCCTTAGAATAGTATTGACGGATATATTTCTGTGAAAAATTGCAATAAATCTTCTCCTTGCTTCTCTTGCATTTTCTTGGCATTTGTAGAACAAGATAACAATCTGCAATCTCTCATCTATGGAATATTTCATTTCGGCAATATTATAGTAAATTTGTCAAATTTTTTGACTTTGAAGGATTCAAAGGTGATTATACCTTTATTACCTAGTGTATGTTTCAAACAGGTTAAAGTTAAATTATACTGGATAAAACATTAAAATTTAATAAAAATAGCTGTCACAATATTAAATATTTTAATCAGAACGGACAAAAAAAAAATCACTCGTTCCAAAAATCGTATAAAAAAAGCTATGTTACATTTAAAAAACACCTTATCCATAACTCTTTTGTTTTTGGTTCAAATAAATTTTTGGTTTCATTTTTGAATTCTGCAGGTAAAAGTACATCGATTGGCTATTTTGGATTTTTCTTTAAATACAAGGAAGCTCAAAAATGAGCCACTGTTCAGTCCTCGTTGGAAGACCCTGTACAGTATAATTATTTAAATAAATAATAAAACACTATTGATGTCCAATATTAATTTTAGAAATAATATGAATTGGCGTCATGTAAAGTTTTCAAATGTAATAGAAATTGTTTCTTTGTAAAAATATCAAAATAATCTATATTTCCTTATTTTTATGACATAAATGTTACAAGTTGTAAGGTAAGTGAATACAATATGCGCACTCTAAGGGATTTTTTTTTTTTACGAAAAACTGTTAAATATTTATCAATGACAATAACTACATGATGAACTTTAATTTGTTTAGAACCCACCAAAAAATATTTACTGTGGAAAATTGATTTAAAATATTTTTTACATAATTTTTTAAAAAATGTGTAAATGGGCATATTGCCAACAGGGTGTTAGTAATATGGCCGTGTATAAAAAGTCCAAAACTATTTAAAAAAAAAATACCTACATCAAGTTAAATATTTATTTTATTCTTAGTAAGTACAAAACATAGGCAAAAAGTATTATCTTAGTATTAGTTACATGATGGGCAAATGAAACGTTCTTTCATTTCCTTGGTTAAACCCACGCAATCTTCATGGACATATTTTTGGCAGATAATGCATAGGCGCATATCTAAAATTTCATTCTTTCCACACACAGCACAATACCAATCTTGTTTAGCTGCCTTTTCTTTGGTATTTTTCTTCGTAGCTTTAGATGTTGTAGCGTTAGATGCTGGCGTATCTTTAGGTGTTGACATAACTTTGGAAGTAGGTTTAGGTGTTGAACAAGCTTTGGGTTTTAATGAAGCTTTAGATTTTAATGTAGCTTTGGGTGACGTATCTTTGGATGTTGTAGCTATCTCATCTTTAGCAAAAACTGACTTTTTTACTACAAGAGCTCGACTGTTTATGGCCTTCTGCCTAACATTTTTTACAGATGTGGTAACTTTTTCCGGGGTCTCTAACATTTCTGTAATTGACTTGTTAAAAATATCTTTTGATGTGCTTAAATCATCGCCTGAATCAGATGTATCCAGAAAATGAGGCGTGTTTTCTTTTTCTGAGCTGTCATCATCAGAAGAGCTACTTGGAGTTCTTGGCCTTTTCCGGGTATTCGATGGCCCTGCTCTAGGGGATGCTACTTTGGTGGGTTCAACGATGGGTTCTTTTGGTTCTTCCCTTATTTGGGTAACTTCACTGTGAGCAAAGGCCAATTCCGGTATTGCTTCGGGATTAAACGGAAAAATACCGGTTGCGGCAAAGCCTGCTTTTATGTTTGTTGGTGTTAGGCTTTTGTCCCACACAATACTAAAAATTTCACCAAATCGCTGCTTTGTGATGTTTCGCTCTTTGTATCTTGTCCAATATTGTAGTACCTGATCATCCCAGTGGTATTCGAAAGCACGAAATACGGATTTGTCCAGGGGTTGCAATTCGTGGGTTGTGTTACTCGGTAGGCAAAAAAGTACAATATCATGTCTTTCTGCTACATCAACAATTGTATGGTCTAAATGGCATTTAGCACCATCAAAAATTAAAAGACATTTTCCTGGCGGTTTATATTTAGCCAAATGCTCAATCCAGGTGCAAAATGTGGTAATGTTCATGCTACCTTTAGGAGTCATAAGAGCCTGTGATCCTGCTGGTAATGCGTCCTTCCATTCCGGCTTTAATCGTTTACCCTTAAAAAGAATTGTTGGAGGAATGGAGTTACCAAGAGCACTGCCACAGGAAACAATTGTGACGTTTTCTCCGTGCTCTGGTGCTACAAGGTGTACACGTTTCGCGCCCTTTTTTGCTAACACACTTTGTTGATGGTGCAAGCTTAGTCTACATCCCTTTTCGTCGACATTGAAAATTTTTTCTGGGCTATTCATAAGATTTAGTTCCAAAAGGATATTTTTTAATTTTGAAAAATAGTCAGTTACGATGAACTTGTTTAATTTTTGGGCACGCGCCGGGTTCATGCTCTGTGCTTTCCTTTGTCTTATTGCAGGATTACGTTTTAAAAACCCATCAAGCCAATACCGGCCAGCCATTTTGGACATAGAAGAAAATTTATTTTCTATACCATTTTCGGTGCAGAAATTAAAAACACACCTTCGAAGTGTTCTTGATGTTAGAGGGTATCCAACCTCTGCCAATCGGATAATTCTTCCAGAGAGTTCTTCTTCTTGATTAGCAGTCAGAACTGGTTTTCGACCCATCCGTGCTTTACTAGTGTTGTTACTATCAACATATCTGGATAAAGTCCTTCTCGGAATTGAAAATGCTTTTGAAGCACCTTGTCGAGACATGTGACCTTCCTGCACAGCTTTGACTGCATTTTCTAAGTCTTCTTTCTTCCACCTACTTCGAATGCCTCGGTTTCTAGCTTTTCCAGTCATACCTGTAATAAATTACACTAATTAATTGTGTAAAAGTAACCCAACTGACAATATGCCCATGCGCAAATTGCCAACTCACGTGGTGGGCATATTGCTACACATGAAGTAAAATTAAATTAGGTTATGTTTTTTTACAGCCTTAACATTAAACCAATTGTTTTTCACCACAATCTAAGCTTTAATACCCATATATAGACCACAAGATATTGCAATTTCATAACACTTTTTTTCACAGCTTTATAATAAAAAACTTACCGTTTAAATTTTACAACGGCGTCTTAAAAAATGAAAATTTAGCGACACAACCTGCTTCTCACGTTCCTTTGCACAGACTGCTGGCTAGATCGGATAGTCAACTCGGGAGAAACTATGCGTATGATATTTTGCTGCCATCTTTCGTGAAATAACCAAACTACGGGCCGTGGGCGTATTGCCAACATGTGCATATTGTATTCACCTACCTTAGTTATAATGTATTATTTGAAGTCATGGTTATTTCATAATTATTGAATTCAAATATAGGGTTGACTATAGGTTGTTAATATTAACGTTTGTGTTATAAAAATAGGAAAATAATAAATCATTTAAATATTTTAAAAAATAAAAACGTTTAAAATTCCCGCCGTAGTCCATCTAGTGGCGTGGAGGTGTAGTTCCAATATTAAACGTCAAATAATATCTGAACAGTTTTCTTTCAAATGTCACAGTTAGAACTTGTACCCAGCCACATAGGTGGCGCAAGTTATTTCACAGTTTCATTAGTACGGGAGAGTCCATTCTATTCTCCCTATAAACCTTTATCTATGCATCTGACAGTCCCATAGAATAGGAGCTAAGATTTTTGTGATGGCGAAAAAAATGTATAGCAATAAAATTAAGAGAAAAAAAACAGTATGTACAGTATAATTATTTAAATAAATAATAAAACACTATTGTTGTCCAATATTAATTTTAGAATTGCCCCTCTTATTTCTATGGACAGTCCCAACACCTAATGTCTAAAAACCCCGCGAACACATATTCCAAGGTGCGTTCAATATTTAACACCAGAACTCATTATATGCCAACATTGACACACGAAATATTTTTATTCTATTTTGTGACGTCATACTTTAATGTAACCAATCACAAAAATTGTTGCCAAAATACCTTAGTTAGCTTTTTAGTTAATTTATTAATTCTTCTAAAAAAACTTTGAGTGAATTGTGCGAACCAGTTGTTGTCGTGATTGTAGGGTCTAACGTTTCAACATGGCGGGCGATGTAGATACAGAAGATCAGTCATCAAATAAAAAGTTCACTTGTTGTAAAACAAGAGAGAGTTCAAGTGTCGTGTGTATAAATTGTGGAAATATATGGCACAAGTCGTGTTTGGAACGGGATTTTGCCCATCTTTTGTGCGAAAAAGGAGATACAAGAACAAAATGTTGTAAACTAACCTCAAATGACTTTATCAGAAAAATGGATTTAAACAAGTATATAACTGAAATTGAACACTTAAAGAAAAATATGCAAGATCTTCAAGATAAGTATAACTTGTTGGAAAATAATAACAAACTATTAAAAGAAAATACCATTTTATTGGAAAAGAATACGAAACTATTAGAAGAAAAAATTGAAAACATTGAAGCTGGAGCAAAAAATGTAAACACTAGTTATCTTGGAGCTCTAGTCCAAAATCGAAACAAACCATATCAAGGCCAAGGTCAAAAGCAAATGATTCCTTTAAATAAACGTACTACAGGGGATACTCAAAAAATTATGCAAAAAGATACTTTTAAACAACTCAAAGAAACGCAAACCAAGGTAATGAATGATATAATAAATCTTGAAACTAACTTAGAATCTGGTGTGAAGAAGTATACTAGTGTAGAGAAATCAAAATCCGAAGAAGGATTTCAAATAGACCAGCGTAGGGCTCCGAAACGTCTAGGAACCACCAAAGTTTCACCTGGGGAAGAGAACACAGGCTTTGTCGGGGCTGAAAGAAAGGCATGGATTTATCAGAACAGGTGTTACAGCATATTAAAAAACAACCAGGCTTTGAAGATGAAGTAGCACAGGTAAAGGAGCTACCGGGTGATCCTGCACAATTAAAATGTTTTTTGGTGACCGTTCCCCTGGAGAGAAAAGATGAACTTTACGATCCTACATTTTGGCCTCAAAATGTAGGTATCAGGAGGTTTAACTATATGCTGTTTCAAAAATATAAAACTGCTGCTAATTTTTTATAGTTAATAATACAATTTCTTCAACTAATTCAGAAATCCAATATAAAAAATATGGGCATAATGCTATTAGCAACTACAGCATAATCCATCAGAATGTGCATTAATGTGCAATCTTTGGGAAATAGCGTAGATAAATTGGAAGAACTTCTAAATTCACATCCAGGAACTGCCATCTTATGCCTTACAGAACATTGGAAATCAAAGGAACAACTTGACCGATTAGGAATAAATAACTTTAAACTAGTTGCAAGTATTTGTCGAGAAGAGGGGAGGCATGGTGGCTCAGCTATCTATGCAAGAAGTCACATCAAAGCATCAAAGCGAGGGAATGTAAAAACATATGTTCAATGTCAACAAAAGGAGAGTTTGAGTGTGCTGCAATGGAATGCGTGTTAGATAAGAAAACAATCATTGTTTTGTCAATATATCGCCCACCAAATGGACAAATTGACTTGTTTTTCAACAGTTTAGAAAACATTTTGAGTCTTAAAGTTGATTCAAGTAAAATCATTTTTATTGCGGGTGATTTAAATATTGAGTTGATAAAGGAAAATAATAATAAGAATAGATTATTTGCGTTACTTAATTTTTATGCAATAAAGCCACGATTTTCAACAATACAAGAATAACTTCAAATTCAGAAAGTTGTTTGGATAATATTTTTACAAATTTACAATATAACTTACAGTCGAGGGTTTTAAATGCACATATATCAGACCATTTGGCACAGAAAGTAGATTTTCACTTAACTAAAAACAATAACTAAGAATTTATTTATAAGAGATTTTTTAATGAACGCAATAAGGATGATTTTGTTAATCAACTAAAAATTCAAACTTGGGACAATGTGTTTATTCTCGACCAAAGCAATGTAAATGAGCAATGGCGAGTTTTTATTAACAATTTTATAGATATATTTAATTCCTGTTTTCCATTAACCATGGTATATAAAAACAAAAAACCAAAATATAATACAAGCAAGCATATTGTAGAAATTAAAAATAAGTTAGATACATTGATGTTATTATCTAAAACCAACCCCTACTATAAAACTCAATATAACAACACAAAAAAAGAATATGGCAATCTTTTAAAAATTGAAAAAAGCAAATCCTATGAGAACATGGTTAAAAAATCAGACTCTAAAATTAAATGTATGTGGGCAATATGCAGTGAATTAACAGGACGGGTTAAAAACAATGATCATGATTTGGATGAGAACAAAAAATCTTTTGCTAGCGATTTCAATGATCATTTAATCAATGCTGTACAAGACCTGCTAAACAAACAAGAACACAGAACATTTCAATGTAGTATAGTAGAAAATAACATGTCAATGTATCTAAAACCAATAGGTATTGATGAAATAATAACTCTCTCCCGAAATCTAAAAAACAAGAATTGTAGTGGATATGACGGTATTCCAGCCAGTATCGCTAAGCTTTCGATAGAAGTACTTGCACCCTTGTTGTGTTACATAATTAGTAATTCTATGAAATTTTCTATTTTTCCGGATCAACTAAAATTTGCTGTGATAAAACCCCTATTTAAAAAGGGAAATCCACAAGACCTTGATAACTACAGGCCTATAAGCTTATTGCCAGCCTTCTCGAAAATTTTTGAATTGGTAATGTGTGCACGGTTGTTAGATTTTATGAATGAATGTCGCCTGTTATCAAGTTCTCAGCATGGATATTTGAGAGGTCGATCAACTAATACTGCAATATACCAATTTATAAACGTCATATTAAACCATTTAGAAAATAAAAACTTAGCTCTAGGCCTCTTTCTAGATCTAAGTAAGGCATATGACTGTGTCAATCATAAACATCTATTATTTAAACTAGGTAAGTATGGTATAAGAGACAGGGCAAATAAATGGATAAAATCATACCTCTCCAATAGACAGCAACAAGTTATTATAAATAATGGCAACGGAAATATAAAGTCGAATATTAACGTTGCTACTACAGGTATAGCCCAAGGAAGTATTGTCGGCCCAATTTTATTTATAATTTATATCAATGATCTTAATATGGCCCTTGATAACTATTCAATAACAAACTACGCGGATGACACGAATCTCTTAATTTCAGGAAGAGATCTACCAGAGCTTATTGAGAACACAAAAGTTGGGTTTTCTGACACAAGTCACTGGTTCACTGCTAATAACTTAATTATTAATAATTCTAAAACTAATTTAATTTTCTTTCGAACAAAACAATCCCAAATTTCCCCCCCAGATACAGTTACTCTTGAAAATAATGTAATTACAGCAGGAGCGAACACTAAGTTTTTGGGAATACATATAGACGAATTCTTAGATTGGGAAACCCACATCAATAAAACTTGTTTAAAACTAGGAAGCATTGGATATGGCATTAAGGTAGTGGCACAGTACATGAATAGGTATTGAAACTTTAAAAATTGTGTACCACGCAAATTTTGAATCAATTTTAAGATACGGCATAATTTTTTGGGGGTGCAATTCCAGCATGCAGTCACTTTTTGTAGTGCAAAAGAGAACTATCAGATCTATAAAAAAAAATGAAATTTAGAGACCCGTGTCGAGGTGTATTTAGAAATATGAATGTATTGACAGTTTTTGGACTGTATATATACGAATGTTTGTTATTTTTATTTAAAAATAGAGATAAGTTTGAACCTGTAATTGACCATCATAACTATGAAGGACACAGAATTTACTTTATCCGATACACCGATTAACATTAACAGAAAAAGGACCTTATTACATGTGTATAAGATTATATAACAAATTGCCAAATTGTATTAAACTAATAAAGAGCTTAGGTAAATTTAAGAAAAGCATAAAAACATGTTAATTTAATTAGAACCATACACATTAGCTGATTTTTTAAATTGTGATAGATTACAAGAAATGAATTAAATCCTGTTGTTGACGTCATTTCACTTTTTCTGTATGCATTATTGTAGGGAAGATTTGAAATAAAGAAGCATATTTATTTATTTATTTATTTATTATAATTAGTTCAGGTAAGTTAGAGCACGTTATTTTATCATCAACATCTGACGCTTAAAAGACGTCAGTAAATATAACGTCTTAAAATGACGTATTACAAAAGTCATAAAATGACGAAACTGTCACTAACTGACCTAAGAGGTCTAAATTCACCTCTCCGCGACGTCGACAGATGTCAGTCTGCTGCCTGGGAATATTATGGCAAAAGCTGAAAATTAGGAAATTGGCGTTTATCAAGTTCTTCACCTGGACCCTTCATATATAACGAAATATTGCGACCGGCCGAATCCCCTACATGGATTTCTGGGTGAGTTCGGCTTGGCAAGACGGAGCTTGAGCAGATCTGGTACAGATCAATGTCACGTGACTATAGAGTTAAAGGTGCAGAATGGTAAAAGCCGATCACGGAAGGCGCGTATTTCTTCTGCTTTCTAACGCTATTTTCGTAAAGTTGTTTTGATTTAATTTAATTAGGTATTTGAAATTTTAAAATCACAATAATTATATACTTAAAATCAATTATATATCTATCCTATATATGAAAGAAGACAGAGTGAACTATGGATCCCATAAACGTTGTTCTGCAGATTGCAAGAAATGCTTTATTCTCCGATTCTTCTGATGAAGAAGACATTTACCTTTGCCAGAAAGTTGAAAATTATGCGGAAATCACAGTACCAAATGTCAGAAACACAGTTCAAGCAGAATTTCCGATTGAGTGCAGGTACTTTTGAAGATTTACTTGATAAATACCATAGATTGCATGGCATTCATCACGTAGGGTATCCAAAAACTAATATTGAAAAGGAATTGATGATAACAATTTGGTATCTGGGAAACATGGAAAGTTTACGGTAAGAATGAATAAAACTTAATCATGTTTGTTACTGTAGTTTGGGGTTTAGGCCAATGCCAATGAATATATTTTAAGAGCAATATTTTTTTCAGGTCAGTTGCAGAAAGATTTGGTATTTCCAAATCGACATGTTGGGATGTCCTTTATCGCACATGCCATTTACTTCTGAAAGTAAATAAGACTTATAAAGTTATAAGTTGACCCAGTGCAGAGAAACAATTAGAAAGTAGTAATAATTTTGCTAGACATGGGTTTTTAGGTTAGTTGTTAATATGAAATATTTTGTTTTGTTTCATCTTATTTAGGTACACAGGTCATCTCAGTTTGGTTAAAACTCATCATTTTATTACAGGAATTATTGGAAGCATTGACGGAAGCCACATAAAAATAAATGCCCCTCAGGAATGTCCAAATTCATATGTCAATAGAAAAAACTTTCATTCCTTATTATTGCAAGGAGTTTGTGACCATAAAAAACTATTCATAGATGTGTACGCTGGGGAGGCAGGTTCTATCCATGATTATATATTGTTTCAACGGTCAGATTTGTACCAGAGAATAATAAATGGACAGGTTGAATTACATAATGATAGTCATTTAGTTGGTGACCTAGCATATAGGACTTCAACATTTTTATTGACTGGCTTCAAGAATACTGGTCATCTCACACTTCATGAGAAAAATTTCAATACCATATTAAGTAAAGCTCGAGTCATTATTGAAATTGCCTTTGCTCATTTAAAAGGCCTATTTAGAAGGTTAAAATTCCTAGAAACAAAGAAACTAGATTTGGCTTCTTTATTGATAGTAACTGCGTGCATACTACACAATATCTGTATAAGAAATGGAGATTTAGCAGAATATTTAGATGTAGATCAAGAAATTGCAGAAGAGAGGCTGAACAATCCAGAAGCTGTTCCATACTTCGATGCAGATGCTGACAATAGACTGGCTTTAACAAAGCGAAATAACATAAGTAATGCCTTGCCGATACTACATAATAGATTAAACAGATTCTACTCCATTTTTATGTAAATAGCACTTGTTTATAATAAATATTTGTGTTTGCAGATTTTATTTTTTATAATAGTATGACATTTCCAAATTCCTTTCTTCCCTCTAAGACGATTCCAGAGGTTCTTTATAAGAAACCTCAGTTGCATCAAGGAATCTCTGATGAGACAATATAATCATAATTAAATAATATAGCAGAAGACATGAATTATCCATACTATTTATTTCTTAGTCTTGACAATGTGGTAAAGAAAAAAACAAGGATGTAGGAATTGTCAAAACTACTACTACATAAACTTTTAGTGGCTAAAAGTTTTAATGATAAAGCTTCAAAATAATGATGAGGCACTTCTTTCAAAAATATAAATATATAATATATTACAGACATATTAAGTATTGCATTTTTAACAAATTTATCTCGCCTAATAAATAAGAAACTTAACGGGAACTTTCAAAACTTAAATCACAATAAGAATACCCCACACACCACTATGCCAGCAATAACTTAAGCTTCTACATTTTCTCAACCATTTTTTCAAATATAGTGTTGAATTTATCCATTCTTGCCATTTTTTCTTTATGTCGTTTTACAACTTCGCTTTCCCTGTGACGTTTTTTCTTAAAAAATGAATTACCTGAATTGCGCTGTTCATCACTTGTAGGTTCACTATCACTTTTTAAATCTGTTGGAGGAATACTATCTTCAGTAGTATTATCAGTTGTCCTTGTCCCCTGTAAAAAAACATATATAACACATCAATCACATCCTAACTCATGCTCTGAAAATGCTGAACATGCATTCTTGGATAAAAATAAAGAAAAAAAAGTTTCTTACTTTTGCAGCAACTAAGCCATTATTACTGCTGCAAGTAGCAACAGGGTTAATTTCTGGTCTCTTGTACATAGTCATGTATTTCCTTTGCTTCCCACTTGTGTTGTTGTGCAGAAGAATGTTCTTATATATCCTTTTAAGGCTTTTCCACTTTGTCTCCGCTTGTTTAAATGATACATTAATAGCTAATAATTCTTGACTACATTTTTTTGCAATTACTTCCCAGACATTTTTCTTCACTTCGTTGTCCATTCTATCCATATGAAGTTGAACAGTTGCTATGAAATAATTTGTTCTCTCTCTTGTCCATATCTTCTTCTTAACATCTGGATTTACACCCAATTCATTTTGCGAGTCCACTTTATGATCAAAAGAATCATTATTGTTTGTAAGTTGCTCCTCTCCGTCATGTTCTAGAATCATATTGAATATTTTGCACGATTCTTCAGTCAACGGCACATACATTAAATTGCCTCCTGGAAACAGAAAAGGTATGTCACTTCTGAAACCAATATCCTAACAAGACCTGCCCAATTAGGAAACTGTTTCTGGCTGAATGAATGAAACTGATACATTTTCAGATGTATAAACATGTTTGTGAGATTCAGAATGATTAAACTCACCATTTTTTTCTTGCAGTAACATGTTACCATTTGTAATAATATTGTTGCCACTTTCATCGCGTACAGGAATGTGAGTCTCTGCCGAGAAGAATTTTTCAAACTTAGACATTTCCAACTCCAGAAAATAACATAACACCTAATCCAACTGAAACTAACCCAAAAATACCAAATAATCAATGCGCATGCTAGCTCCGCGCGCACCCTCTCGAGAGATGGGGCTTGACGAGTCTGCACTTTTAGCTCTGCTCTGGTTGTACCCGAATAATACGGAGTTAACTCGAGTTGTTCCGCTGGCGCTACCCGAACGATACACAAACAAATAAACACTATTTGGCACACTACCACTACAAAAAAGACGAGACGTTAAAATCATAGATAAAGGTTTATAGGGGGAATAGAATGGACTCTCCCGTACTAATGAAACTGTGAAATAACTTGCGCCACCTATGGCTCTGGGTACAAGTTTTGACTGTGACATTTGAAAGAAAACTGTTCAGATTTTATTTGAAGTTTGATATTGGAACCACACCTCCACGCCACTAGATGGACTACGGCGACTTTCGGCGGGAATTTCAAACGATTTTATTTTTTAAAATATTTAAATGATTTATTATTTTCGTATTTTTATGACACGAACGTTCATATTCACAATCTATAGTCAAGCCTTTATTTGAATTCAATAATTATGAAATAACCATGACTTCAAATAATACATTATAACTATAACTTTTAACATTTATGTCATATAAATAAGGAAATATATAGATTATTTTGATATTTTTACAAAGAAACATTTTTTATTACATTTGAAAACTTTACGTGGCGCCAATTCATAGTATTTCTAAAATTAATATTAGACAACAATAGTATTTTATTATTTATTTAAATAATTATACTGTACATACTGTTTTCTTTCTCGTAATTTTATTGGTATACATTTTTTTCGCCATCACAAACTAACCTACAATTCTTAAAATACTGCGGTTTTAAACTTACGGTTTAAATTATCACAATTCTAACAATTTTAACAGTTCAGTATTGTGTTCAAATGTCTTCTAGATATAAGCACTAATTATATAATTTACAGAAAAGCACAAACTATTAACAAAAAATCAAACAATAGTTTATCAAAAACAACAACGGCGGTTGGCGTCACGTCACACGTCGGTTGTCGTTTGAATTGCCGTGTTCCCCCTATAAACGTTTTTCCGCAGTATACGGAACCTTTGACGGAACTATAATAAATACGTTATACTGTGGTTTTTCTATGATGCCGTCATAGATTGCGCCGTCTGGTGGTAAGGGTACAACTAAATAATGAAACTCGAGCGGCTAATTTGAAGTGCGCAGACCATGGTAAAAATCCGAAATGCATTCCATAATTTGCGCAAGCGCGACAACTTGAGGGTTATGTCTAATTTGAAATACTGGCGGGAGAAAAATTATTCTAGATGGTTTAGAAAATAACAATCGTGGAGGTATGTTTTGTGTGTGAAGTCTGAAAGGAAAAATAATTAATTGGAGAGTAAGGCCCCAAAAGGTTATAAAAACGAATACCTAATGAGTTACTAAGTATACAGTATATCCTGGCGGATATGGCGTAGATAAAAGGACAAATATATCAAAAAGTGAAAGATACCAAAAAACAAAAAAAGTTATGTCTGAATAAAAGCTTTTGCTTATTTTAAAAATAGGATCCACGATGCCAAGAATATTTTTTTGTACAGGGGATGCAAAAATTATAAGCACGTTTAATCAATTTAATGTTCAAGTTTCAATGCATAATGTTAAATAAAAAAATGTTTTAATTTTAAGATAAATTCTAATTTGAGATTTTCTAGTAAATATTTGAAATTACGCTATTTAAATCAAAAGTCATATCTTCATTCCGTATTCCGTATTATTTATTTTATTTATTTATTTATCTGTTTACAAATACACAACAGAGTCACAGACTCCAAATGGTACAGGTGTATAAAAAAAGAAATACATATACAATCACTACAATACACTACAATTACAATTAATCAAAGATAGAGGTAGTCAGATATAGGCAATAAAATAAAATAAAATAAAATAACAGGAAAGTCATGCACGCAACACTATGTCTTCCGAAGTACGTAATAGTTCACTTTCCTTTTAAATGTGTCGCTACTACATTGCATATTGAAATCATTTGGTAAAAAATTATTTAGATTATTGATAATACAATTAATACTACAATTCTTTCCAACATCGGTTCGCCCATAGTTTGGCGAGAATTGTGTGCATTGCCTTGTTGGGCGAGAAGGCACTCTGAAATTAATCAGGGCCAGAATATCAGGACAATTTATTATATTGTTAAGAATTTTGTGCCCCAGTGACATTGAAAGCTTGGTCCTTCTGACTTCCAAACTATCCAGGCCTAGCAGTGCATTACGCTCAGCATATGTCAGCCGGTCCCTATCCATGTTTAACTTAAAGAGCAGGAAATTTGCAAATTTTGATTGGACACGCTCGATTCGCTTAACATGAACCTGATAATAAGGTGACCACACTATAGAGCAATATTCCAAGCCACTTCTAACCAAAGCGCAATACACCGTTTTTAGTACTTCGATGTCCTTGAATTCCCAACACTGCCTCATAATGAACCCAGTCATTCTATATGCCTTAGCAACAACATTATCAATATGCTGAGTGAAACGCAACTCGGCGTCAAACAGCACCCCAAGGTCATTTACTAAATTAGTTCTAGGTAATTCCAAATTCTCCATGTGATAGGCTTTTAACATAGGTACTCTTTTCCTTGTGAATGATATTACCTTACATTTGGAAATATTCAAAATCATTTTGTTTTCCTTACACCACACAGACAACTTGGAAACCTCATTTTGTAAAGAAACAAAATCGTTAGTATCACGTATTTGGCGATAAATCTTCAGGTCATCTGCAAAAAATAGATAATTACAATCTTTAAATATTAGGGACAAATCATTGATAAAAATCAAGAACAATATGGGTCCTAGATGAGATCCCTGGGGAACTCCAGAACATACATTTATATTTTTAGACAGAAAGTTATTAAATTTCACAAACTGGACGCGGCCACAGAGGTAGTTCTCAATCCAAGATAACAAGGGATTGCATATTCCATAAAAATGTAACTTTTTCAGCAATATCGAATGATCTACGCTATCAAAAGCTTTTTTAAAATCGAAATAAATAGCATCGACCTGTGTGCCCTCGTCAAGTGATCCACTCAAAAAATTAGAGTACAGTATCAAGTTGGTCTGACATGATCTCCCAGGAAAAAATCCATGTTGGTGACTTGAAATGATATTGTTAAAATTCAAAAAAATTTCATCACTTATTATTGATTCCAAAACTTTGGCTAAACAGTTTAGGCCCGATATTGGGCGATAGTTATTCATATCAGTCCTATCTCCTCCCTTAAATAGAGCAGTAACAAAAGCCGACTTCCACAACTGAGGAACCCCACCAGACATAACGGAAAAATTATATATGTAGCTCAAAGGAAGTGAGAGTGTTGGACTACAGTTTTTTAAAAAGAGAGGAGGTATTTTATCAGGCCCTGGGCCTTTATTGATATCAAGATTAATTAATTTATGAAAGACCACATCACTGTCCAACCTTACACTACTCAAGCATATGTTTGTCTGAGGTAACTGCTCGCTGTCATAGCATGGCGGACCACCCTCCCTGACATATACCGACTGGAAGTAATCAGCAAGTAAGTCGGCAATTTCCTTTGGATTGGCAGATGATACGCCGTTATATATCATATTCTTTGGATAACCAACAATAGATCTTTTTGTTTTTAAAAAAGACCAAAAAGTTTTTACATTGTTTAAAATGTTTTTCTGAGTTGTTTTAAGAAAAATTCTATGATCATTTTCGATTGCTGTTTTCGATTCCACTCTTAATTTCTTATACTCTACATGAAACTTCAGCAGTTTAGTTAGCCTAAACTTCCTGTAAACTTTATTTTTCGCTTTTATGAGTTTTATTGTATCACAAGAAAAATATCTAGGAAACTTTATGTCGTCACATAATCGTTTTGGGACAAATAAATCTATAGCAGTATAAACAATGGAGTAAAAGGTCTCAACAATTCCATCGATATCAAATTTACTCTGCAATACAATATTCCAGTCAACATTTTCAAAAAAGTCATTTATACGATCATAATCTGCCTTACCAAATTTTAATGCAAACAACTCAGCTTCCGGTGACATTAACTGGGGAGTACCCACCGATAGATTAATAATAAGGGGAGGATGATGGCTGTCCACACACGACAGCGGCATATCACACTGATTTACAGATATATTAGTACTATTAGAAAAGACCAATTATAAGCATTCTTTGCTCTAGACTAGACTAAAGACAATATAATATAGCTTATTTTAACAAATACAGTTAAAGGTGTAATAAAATAAGAATTGCATACCCTGCGTAAAAGAAAACGTGACATCCTAAATATTATTTTTAAAGCAAGTACCTACAAGCCACAGAAGGTTAGGTAAATACCTACTGTGAAAGCAAGCAAAAACTTTTATAAACAATGACCTTATATTTTCACTTTTTGGTATATTTGTCCTCTTGTCTTCCTCATCTGTGGATATAGGTAGATACTAAACTTAGTAAGTAATTTGGTGTATTTTTTTTTAACTTATTCGGCACCTAGCCATAACATCCTCTAGTTAAATATTTTTCCTTTCGCCTGAAAGGTCTTATTTGTCAGTTCTCCCGCCGATATAATCCTAAACTTGCAGCGCTTGCGCATGTAAGGGAATACATTTCGGAATTTAACGTCTCGTCAAAAAAGGCGCAATCTGGCCCCCTATTCTCGAAATATGTGATCGATCGCATCGAGAGAAGTGATGCCGTTTTTCCCTATACTGTATTCTCGAACGGGAAAATGACAACTCACATCTATCAAGAGTTAGGAGAACGCGTTCTCTCGGAAATTTCTGAGAGAACGGGATCACATCGACAGAAGTGCGCTGAAAAGGATGCGCTCGAGGGCCTTTATTTTGACATTTATAGCGATAGACAGAAATTTTAGGTTAGGTTTTATGGTGTTTGCTATTTATTTCAATTAAACTAGTGTTTTGTGGATTGAAGCATTTACGGCGTTTTTAGTTTCGATTTAAAAAAATAAAGAGTTTTACAGAAACTTCTTGCCAAAGGGTCTGCGCTTCTTTAAATGTGAAGGTATTGGTAAACTTCTCCGTTCTTAAGTTTGGATGTTCTTCTATATAGTCGATTAATATCTGTTTTTGTATGGTATTTACGGATGCAGATATTGGCTTTTCCATTATAAAGAAAATACAGAATACAGCCCTTAATAATTAGTAAAGTCCACTCAATTGCACACTGATGTTCACTTTCGAAATTTTAACTATCCATCTTAGACAAGGAAGATGCGCTTGTGGTAGGGCTATCCATTTTATATTAAAAATTACATAAAGAATAATAAAGATAACCTTAACCGTCTTCATAGAAATTATCGTTTAGAATACTTGAAACTAAAAGAAAACAAGGAAGAGAACAGTCCGGATTCGATCGATGCGGTAAAACTCAACCTCATTTTTGCTTTGACCATACAAAACATGCTTAGCGATTTAAATCTGACAAATATGCTCGAGAATACGGTATTTTACATGCAAGAGAACAAAACCATGCGATGTGAGCATATGATGTGAATGTTCCCTTCTCTCGAGAGAGCGATCACTTCTCTCAAGCTGGAGAATAGACGTCATAATGATAATGGACATAATGAACACGGGAGGTTCATAATGATAATGGACAGCCTAAGTCTGACGTCACAAGGGGCGTGTTTTAAAAAATCTTTCCGAACAAAAATAAATTGCATTGAAAATCCCATAAAAGCCGTATTACAGTCACGCAACTAATTGCAGCAATAAATGGCAAGGTCAAAGTATTGCATGAATGAAAGTTGCACAATGTAAAACAGCGTGCAAGTCAATGCAACTTTTTTTTAATTGCAACAAACCTTCTAACCTCAAAGTTGTTATTGTTATTGTTTTATTTTGTGATTTTCTGGTGTTTGTGAAATATTTTTTGTTTGAAATGAAATAAATAAACAAAATAAATAAATTAAAGCGGAGAAAAGTACTCGCTGCATCATTATGCACCATTAATACTGTTGGTAACACAAAAGTAACTAACTTTTCCCCCAGACTTGCACGAGCAATGCAATAAATATCGCGCCAGACCGATAAAATTTTCGTGCAACTTAGTTGCACGAAGGGATCAGCTGGGCTTCGACTGCGCATGCCTTTGGGCAATTCTTATTGCGTCTTGCATGGACTTGCGTCGAGTTGCGTGACTGTAATACGGCTTTAAGACATTTTTGCAAGCATTGGTACACGTTTATAAGCGACAAATAAGCAATTTCTTCAAATTATTTATATTTTTGCTGATATGATTGACCCATTTACAACCACAGATAGAGGTAAGTGTTTCCTGAAAATATTTAATCGCCATCTGAAAAAGTTTGAGGTTATGTTATTGTTGTTTACATTATTGTTTATTAAGACATAATTGTTAAATTTTTGTAAAATAAAGCTTGTGGTAGTGTTTATTTATTAATATGAAGTAGACCCAGTCTATAGCCTAAATAATTTATATTATAATTAGAATAAAGGGTTGTTCATGCTCAGCTTGGCGTAGAACGGGGGCGGCTGTCAGCGCGTCTTTAAGTTTTTGGAAGGCTTGCTGTTGTTCTTTGTCCCATGTCCAGGTGGCTTTCTTGCGTGTAAGCTTACTAAGGGGTTCAGCCATCTTTGAGAACTGTGGTATAAATTTCCTGTACCAACTACAGGTTTGTAGAAATGTGACGGTCTGTTTTGCATTTGCCGGTGCTGGTAGGTCATGGATGGCACTGACCTTAGCTGGATCGGTGTGGAGACCATCGTTGGATATCACATGTCCTAGGTAGCGGATATTGGTACACCCAAAGTGGCACTTGTCGCGGTTGAGGCGCAGTCTGAACTCGTTTAGCATTAGGAACACGCGACGGAGGGCCTCTAGGTGCTCTTCAAGGCTGCCAGAGAGAAGGATCAGGTCGTCTAGGTATGCTAGGAGCCGTAGGTCTGGTAGGCGGCGGCGGAATCGGTCCATCAGTCGCTGAAATGTAGCAGGGGCGTTGCGGAGTCCAAACGCCATGCGATTGTAGCGATAGGTACCAAACGGCGTCACAAAGCATGTCTTGTCCTTGTCTTCTTCTTTAATCCTGATTTGGTGATAGCCGGCGCGTAGATCCATGGTTGACAAGCAGTTGACTGGTCCGATGGAGTGCAGCAGGTCATCCAAACGTGGCAGGGGGTACTGGTCGGGGCGTGTCACAGCGTTCAGTCGGCGGTAGTCGATGCATAGGCGAATGCCTCCTCCGGATTTGGGAACTGGTACGGTGGGGGCGGCCCATGCACTGTCGCATTCCTCGATAATATTGGCTCGTAGCAGGCCCTGTACTTCTAGTCATAAGGCTTCCCGTCGTTGTGGTGTAAGCTGGTATGGCGGCACGCTAATCGGAGCTTGGGTTCCAGTGTCGATTTGGTGCTCAGCAAACGGAGTCGGGGGTCCTTGTAGGTCGAATAGAGATTCGTGCTGGTGCAGGAGCTGATTTAGCATCTGGCGCTGTGGTAGCTCGAACTTATAGGCTTCATCCCCTCTTAGATCTAAGGCAGCAAAGGTGATGCTTGGATCGGGTGCAGGAAGATCGTCCCACATGGCGTCGATAGTCTCCATAGCGTCCTGGAACATATATCCCTGGCGGGAGTACGGGTTATATGCATGAGCTGAGGATTGGGGTTCTAATGTAGTGACGCTCAGGTCCGGGCCATAGTGGTTGGCTAGGTCCGAGTGTTTGTCGCTTTCCATTAGGGCATCGTCACAGGCATGTGGTTGTTGTCCTGGTGGGCTTACTGGGGGTTTTGGAGAAGGCAGTAGTGGTGATAACATTGCTGGGGTGGCGTACTCCTTGAGGATAGTTTCCACTAGTCCGTCCTGGTCTGTTTCCATGCGGCCAAGAGTGTGGTTCATCGCAGAATCCTCCTTGGGAGTAAAGAGATGGGGGAGTATGTGGGTTGTCCTCGAAATACCAATGCTTCTTTCCAAAATTCAGCACAAGGCCGGCGGCCGTAATGAAGTCTATGCCTAGTAGGGTCTGGGCATAGGGGGCGTCCGGGATGGAGCAAAATGACGTATGGATCGTACGTCCTTGGAGTGATACAGGTACCGTGACCATATGTACCGTTTGTGACCGGGTGTTCCCATCAGCCATGGTGACGTCCATAGGTCGCTCCTGGAAGGGGTATCCTTGCTTCTCCAGCATTTGGCGTAAGGAGGCTCCGGCAAGGCAAGCGCGTGCTCCTGTATCCAAGAAGGCGGAACCAGTTGACCCATTGATGCTGATGTTCACCGCTGGTCGTGCTCGGTCGGCTAAGGTGATGAAAGAGAAAGCTGTCGTGGTGCGGTCTGTTGGTTTAGCGTTGCAGGTGGGGCAATTGCGTCTAAAGTCTCCGGGGCGTTGGCATCCGAAGCATCTGATGCTGTTTCCTTGGGAGTTGGCGCTCGTCAGTGGCGCTGGGAGATTTTCCTTGTTTGCTTGGCTGGCTTGCTTTTTCCTACACACGGAGACGTCGTGTCCTATATTCCGACAAAACTGGCAACGAGTTTTTAGTTTTCTTGCTTTGGTCTCCTCTGTGGTATCTTCAGGAACCTCAAAAAGTCGGGTGCGCGTCAGCAGGGCGGCAAAGGTGTCGACGCTCTCACGGGGGATTCTGTCCCGAATTCCTTTGGTTAGAAGTCCGTATATCATGTCCAGCTGCATTGATTCTAGCAAGGGTGGATCAATGTGGGTAAGCAAGGCGCGCTTCTCTGCAATGAATTGTCCTGTTGGAGTGTTGGTCCCTTGTCTGCTTCCAAACAGGTTTTGGTATACTTGGTATGCCGGTAATCGGGGTGCAAACTCGTTCCTGATTAGGATTTTGGCGTCCTCCCATGTGTGTACTGCTGATTTCACTCCAGTCCACCAGGTGTGCGCAAAACCTTCTAGTAATAATGCTAGGCCTCGAATAGCGTTGGCATCTGATATTCCTTCGCTCTGTTTGAAGAAATCGGCACTGTCAAGGAAGTCATCGACGGCTTCCTGGGTCCTTGTTCCATGGAAACGTGCTGGACAATGGGTAAAATGCTTGGCTGGGGCTGCTGGAGGCTGAAGTTGCGTTATTAAATCCTGCAGGGCTTCCGCAGTCAGCGCTATCGCCGCTTGTTGCGCCATCGCAGCTTGTTGACGTGTGACTGGAATTTTACTGATGTGTGGTGTAGACGGCGATGAGATCCAGGGGTTCCTGATGGATTCGGTGGTCGTCTGGCTGTTCCACAGGAGTGCAGAGAAAATTACACTCGCAGCCGAGTAGGCACAGTATTCCACTAGTAGCTAACACTATGTACACTATTTCCATTCACTTGAAGAAATTGTCTATTTATCCTCGAGCCCCACACGTTGGGCTGCCACTGTAAGGTTGGATTGTGGGTCGAAGATACACCTATGATGGTAAAGTCTTTATTAATGCACAATATATACAATTACAGTAAATGGTGTAAGTCAGGCCGGATCCACACAAGGATGCCGGTGTACTATATGTCGGTAACACAGTGAAAGCGTCGAGCCGGATCCACGCAAGGATGCCGGTGTAGTTGGCTATTAGGATCCACGCAAGGATGCCTAAGTAGCAGTGCTGGCTATCAGGACCCACACAAGGGTGCCAAAGTAGCCGGGTTGGTTCGCAGAGCGTTACTTCTCCGTAAGAGCAAGGATCCACGCAAGGATGCCAAGGCAGAAGCAGAGAAGAGGAGCTCGTGAGGAACTGCCGTCTCAGGGCTCGGGGCTGCCTTTTTGATCGCTCCGGCGGCTGGGTCCGTGACGTTAGAGGGTGGGGGTGCTGGCTGGTACGGGCTCGAGCGGGCCGTGGCGACGGTGGCGGCACTGAGAGGAGTAGTACGGCGAGTTTAGATACTACAGGGGGTGTTGTGTTACAACTTTGAAAAGTTGCAATTGGCCAATTTCAAAATTGTTTTTCCTTCCAGTCCAGGAGCATGTCTCTGCTAGGGAGTCCGTAAGCATTGTCTTTAAACAGCGATAAGTAAAGTCCTTACCATCATTGCCCCTACTGACTTCACGAATTTTATCTAAAATGAAATATCAGACAGAGTTAATCCACAAACAAATAAAGATTACTTGATAAACTACGTTGATAAACTTGATTGTTTACCCTTGTGCCAGAACTGTAATAATCGTTTAGTCACTCCTAGGCAAACAAGATGCATCTAATCAATGGGAATTTGAGAAACCATTTCAATGTTCAGATTTTCCAATAGGGAAAGTCCGGTATGATGATCCTCATCTGCTTTAGTCCGAAAGGAATCATCAGTTCGAAGGTGACTATTAACTTCAGGAAATGTCATTCTATTTTGTATATAATCACCTTCCTGTATACATTTTGCACAGCTATGATAACCTGTATGACTCTTGGTACGCGATACAAATGCCCGAGCAGGTGCAACACATATTATGGCATTAATTTCTATATAAATTTTATGGTTTTGATATAAAATACCAGTATCATTAATTTCCAAAAACTCTTGGCAAAACTGATTTAAAAACTCGTTAGATGAATGTGGCTTGGTGTTGCCATGATATACCTCAATAAAAAAATATCTGATTCAAAAACCCCTTCAAAAATAGGTTGAGCTAACCAAGCTATTATTTGCCAAAACTGACTCCCTGAACTTTTACATAATGGCAAGCCATCTATATTTATATTTAATTTTATAATAGAGGGCATTTTAAAGCCCTTTGGTAAAACTTCAAAATATTTTAAAAGTTGATTTTTTATTCCAATGTGGCTATAGATGCCTGGAGAAATACTTACAACTTGAACATCTCTTTGTGTGTAATAATGTCCGGGCATCTTGCGGTACATTGACTTTATGTCGTCTAAGAATTCCTAATAACTTGGTCACATGAGATTGGGGTACCTTACACTCCAAAACCCAATCTTTTAACTCGTTAGTTAAATAAACAGCATCATTTACTTGGTCACGTTCAAAGAAATCATCTAAATTATCACAGTTGTCATCGTTACTACTAACCGAGCTACTAACTTCTGAACTGGTTTCATAAAAATCGCAGTTGGGAAGACTTTGGGTGCTACATCCAGGTATAATAACATTAACACCGTCATTAACATTCGCCAGGTCAGAAGTTTGTACCAACTTATTGCCATTTTTTATGGAAAACGCGTTTGATGAAATTTTATTTGAAATAATGTTGTTTTAAGCGTCTTCGGTGACGAGCAGAAATGTGTCTGGTTGATTTATACATAGATACAAAATGTATTAATACTTACCCCTAAATCAAATAAAATAAACTGATAATTTATAACATTCACAGCAAAAAGTGGCAGAAACCAGAAAAGGGCAGTTAAAAAAGAAAAACTAGGTAAGACGGAAAATATGGGGTTAGGTTTGTGCTTAGTGAGCATGAGCATGTGTTCTCTTCGTGTTTATAATGTGACAGAGACATTCCAGGCACGTTCGGTTTATTATTCTACAACAATGCTGCTAGCTATAACCACGTTTACATCGCAAGCATATATACTAACTTGGTACCAGTAATGTTACATGTAGCTTTTAGCCTATAGGGGATATAGAACTGGAAGATACGTTGCAATGTAGGGTAAAGGGAGATATGTTGGTGATAAAAAAAAGAAAACAGTTTTAATATACGTTAATAATGAAGTAAAAATGTCTATATTAGAATATGTGCTGGTTTGATATCTAAACTATACACCCAATAGGCTAACTGATCTACAATATTCATTCTAAAATTTTTGTTTAATTTTAATGGTGGTGGGGGAAGGTCAGGTAATTTGGTGACGTTGTAAGGTATTTTGGCGATACGGGTATTTAATTTGGTGATAAACTGAAGTCATAGAAAGTAATATCTTTTAACAACGTTTTATTCAAAAAAATACTAAGACTTATTGGTTCGAAATTGAAAATATATTAAGGTAAGTGTACCAGTGAGTGATAGGTTAAGCTCTAGCTGCACTTCATTTTGGCGGCATTCTGATAAAAAAAATTATAATATTTTAATTTGATTTGCTCTGATCGTATTAAGGATTACTTTTACTTATAAGTAATTAGAAAATTAACATTATTGAGCTATACTTAAATTAAAAAGATATTTAAGCAGCAACCTCCAAATGTACCAGTGAATGATAGCTTATTTTGTTACTTGTCTAGTAGGTGATAGTGTCATGTCCCAGTGTATGAAATAAGAGAAGTCAAGTAAATAATAATCATTATTTTATTTAACAAACAATCAAATGTTCTAAAACAACAACATTAATAATTATCTAAAAACTCTGAAAACTCTCGCATCTCCGGAACTTCAAAAATTCCCCTCTTGTTGATTCGTTTCGGTTCGGCTATATATCTTAAGACGTCATTGTACCATAAAATATCAGGTTTGTCTGGCCACTTCCAACCCGATAAGCTCTTGATCATTACAGAAACTTTCAATTGATCTTTCGATATTTCTTCAACTTTTCCTGGAAAATGTTCCTCATTATACCGTACAACAACGAATTCTTTGGATTCCTTTTTCATCCCTACACATGTCTCTACTTTCTTCATCTTATCTTTAATTAAAATAACTTTCTTCTCTTTTTTCCTATATTTTCGCTTAAGGTTCTTGATCTCTTGAAGGCTAGTTTTCATCTTTTCCATTCGTTTTCTTCTCCGCTCAACAACTTCTCGTTCCTTTTTAGCCTTTGCAGCAGCCTTTTTTTCATGATACTCATTCCATTGATTAGAACTTGCAACTGATGGAATTTTTTCTTTTTTTCTTGGTTTAACATCTTTTTTTTCTTCTGGCGGCCACCAAAGAGTACCTTTAAATGGCGAGGGGATTGCCTCTAGAATGCTCTTGTCGTTATTTCCCCTACACTTGGTATGTTCTCGTCTGGCGCAAAGTTATTGGAAACTCTTTCTGTCAATTCTGTATTTTTTTCTGGGGTTTTTTCATTAATATGTATTATTGGCAATGCAGGATAAATTTCATCTTGAACCTTACTATTTTCATCGCATTTTGGAATTGGAATATTACTTATAACATTTATTTTAGAAGAACAACTTGGTTCTGAATTATAGTTCTTAACCGCATTAGCGTTGCTTGTAGAATTGTTACGATCTAATAATGGTAAAACTGCTAAGGTTTCTTCCTTGAGCTTTTTTTCTCCACCTTTGTTAAATATATCGTCTACCCATTTTCCTTCTAAAACTATATCACCATTATTACATATTCCAATATTTCCTTCAAATAACATTTCCGAATTAGATGTATTAGCTGTAGCTGCTCTATCTCTAGCGATTATTTTTTCAGCAGACTGTAATTCGAACCAGAAATAAAATAATGAAGTATCTTGTACTGCTCCCTTCCAAATCTTACCTGACTTTTCAAAGTTGTTCAATTTATCTTTACCAAGAAATTTTTGTAGATGCTCCAAAGAGTTTTTCGAAACGTTTTCCATATCTTTTGGTACTGGTTCCAAATGGGGTTGATTTTGCTGAGCACATTTAAAAAATTTAGAGTAATCTATTGCGTTGTCGTTAAAGGGACAAATACCACAAGTCCTAAATCCATTTGCTAGCATTTCTTTGTTAATGGTTCTATTAATCGCTTGTTCCAAAACTGTAGCAAATAATTCTCTTGTGACGCGTTGACCATTATTTGCAATTCGCCAGTTTCTTATTTCCTTTTTCCATCCATTTTTCAAAGGATGAAAAACGGCAACATCCATGGGTTGAAGAATATGGGTGCTGTTAGGGTATAGAGCAACAAGAATGATGTCACTTTCCCTGCAAAATTTGCTGAGTGTCAGTGTGAGAAGTGATCGGTGACCATCTACAAACAAAATTATCGGAAGTGGAATTTTTTGATTTACCACCCATGGGTAGAAAATATTTGCAATAAATTCATAAAAGGTCTCCCCAGTCATCCAACCACTTTCGGACTTGCCAATGGCCCAGTGGCCTGGTATTTTACTGGCAACATTAGCTGGTATGCGATCGTAGGAATATATAACCATGGGTGGTGCTACATCTCCTGAAGCGTTGCCTGTAATTAACGTGGTGAGACATTCCTTCTCGTCATTTCCTACAAAGTTGTAAACGGTTTTTTCACCCTTTTTAACTAATACTTTTGCCTCTTTAGGATTAAGGAAAAAAGCCGCCTCGTCTGTATTAAATACCCGCCTAGGATCTTCACACACTTCCAAGTAATTATTATCTTTTAGATATGTTCTTATTTCTTGAAACCAAGATCTTATATTTGCTTCAGTTACTGTAGCTCTACTTTTAGTTAGGTTTTGTGGTGTTCTTAGAGTTAGTTGTGGATGGCGCTTTAAAAATGCCTCATACCAATGTCGCCGGGTCGATTGTTTTTAAAAGGGGTTTCACGTTTTAATTTCTGAATTATCATTTGTACGGAATCTAGTAACTGCTCTTTCGTCGCAGGGAATCCTCTGTTTCCAATGTGTAGAATCCAATTAACTAGGCAATTTTCTTCCTCCGTAGTTAAAATAGTACCTGGGCCCATTTTTCTCTCAATAGGATTCTTTCCCACTTTTTTATAATAGAGCGTAGAGTAGGGAATATGATAAGCTTCACTAGCTTTTGCAATAGACATCCCCTCTTCGATGCTTTGTAAAGCCAGATTTACCGCTTCTTCGGTATAATTAAATCTTTTTTTATCGGCGGACATCTAAAAAAGATATTTTTGGTTAATGGCGCATTTAATAAGGAATTTTTACAAAAGTTGTAAAATTAAAATAATTAATCATTTACTGGTACATATAGAAATAGGCCTCTTGTACCGGTAAATGAGAGAAACTCATTAACTGGGCCACGCTTAAAATGATTGTACCAGTAAGTGATAACGAACTTTTTAATAAAAATATGCACAAAAATCGTATTTTTTCGTTAGAAAATGATCAAAAACTAATCCTAATTATACGTTAACTACATACCAACTTACCTTGCCAATTACAACACAAATAAACGGTATTATAATGTGGCCCTTCACGCTTAAGTGTTATACTAAGAAAACGCAAATAAACGCACTCTTGGCAGATTCGGACATTTTGTAATTGATGCCGGTAAAGCAGCTTTCTGGCCATTTATAGAAAGTAAATTTATTGTTTTGGACATGTGATGATAGATGTCTCCCATAAACACTATTTAGTAGTTGAGTCAACCGAATTCTTAATATCACAATTTGATGTTAAACTTATCATTTACTGGGACCCTATCATTCACTGGTACACTTACCTTATTTATGATAGGAAAGGACAGAAATGATTCAGTCGCAAAGGCCGCATCTAAAATATAATTGTTCTTCAAAGTCCTGCGAGGTAGCTCCAAGACAATCATTGTGATAAGGTACAAGACAGAAGGAGCACTGGATCCATTCCGCTCCATTTTTTTGTTTGGCATCATCAGAATACAATTTAGCACATGCTCCGCACTCCCAGTCCTCATTACTAAGTTTGATTTTTTTTTTCGGTTTGTGGTTCCTCTTGATGTTGAGGCAATGGCTTTAGATGTCACTATTGAGGTAGTAGACACTGCACATGAAGAGCGATTACTTGATTTTATCCCTTTTGATGTTGATGGCATGGCATTGTCAGCTGCTGATACTGGCGTAGAGGCTAAGACAGTAATTAAAGCATTTTTTGTTGGACCTTGAATCTGCGTTAGACATTTTGCACTGGAGTCTCTTGTCTTTACCTTCAATTTTCTCTCTGTGACTTTGGGGTATTTTAAGATTTGGTCAATATCCAAAGTTTTATGAATTTCAACTTCTGTGGCTGGACTGGATGCATTAGAAGTAATGCTAGAATTGGGAGGCTGAGGTCTGTTTGTGAGTTCTGATGGCCTCAACGCCTCTGCTGAAACTTCTTCCCTATTTAGTGGACATATTCCTGTTTTCTTGAAAGCGTTGGTTATGTTTTTTGAAGTAAAACTACTAATAAAGGCTGGGTTTAAAATGGTGTGAAAGTTTGTTCTGTTAGGAGGATCTGATGGATTATCCCTCATGTAGTAATTTAAACTTTGACGCCAGTTACTCTTTAAGGACTTAAAAAATCCCACGTCTAGTGGCTGTACTATATGCGTACAATGAGCAGGAAATGTCAATATATATATTTGATTATCCCTTGCTGCTTCAATAATCTGTGGACCAACGTGGGCAGAGTGAGAATCCATAAAAAGAATAACAGGTCGTTCCTGTGGTATAGAGGCAATAAAAAATCGAAACCACTCTAAAAACAGCTCTGAATTAATCCATCCTTTGGGGGACAGTTTTACCAAAGAGTTAGGCAAAGAATCTGTTTTAAGGATATCGTTCCATCTCACACCTTTAAATATTATCATGGGTGGAATCCAGGTGCCATTTGCGCACACACAAGCTAGTAAGGTGTGAGTTTGACCCCTTTCAGCATACGTTCTACTATACACATATTTCTTTCCAATGGATGTAACGACTCTAGATGGTTTCACGACATAAGACATGCCAGTTTCGTCACAGTTCCATATGCGATCTGGATTATCCTTAATGCCTAGTTTTGTCGCCAAGTTATCTAATTTATTGTAGAAGTCCTGAATCATCTGAGGATTAGCCATCGAAGCTCGGTAAGCAGATAAGTTTTCTGGAACTCGTAAGCTAAGCCCATACCTCTTTTTAAATCCATTCCACCACCACTTACTTGCAATTTTTTTGTCAGAGTTCATGAAATTCTCACGATCGGCCATTTTAGCAAGGTCATATGCATGCTTCCGTATCTGAAGAACTGTTAGGCCAAACCCAAGCTCCTGCATTTCAATAACAAAATTAAAAAATTTTACTTCCAATTAACTTGGTAAAGCGAACGGTCTTCCCAGTTTACGTACTGACTCATCTTCCCTGGAAACGTATGTTTTAAGGGTACTCCAGGGCACACCAGTATGCTTGGAAGCGTAATATATGGTCTTCCCTTCATTTTTTATTAAAAGCAGTGCTCTCTTGAGTGCTTCTCCTTCATACTTTCGATATTTCCCTTTATTGTGTTCCATTTCTTTACTAAAAAAGAAGAAGTCTATTAAAACTAAATCCGATATAGGTATGTTGGTGATAAAAAATAAATTTAGCCTTGCTGTGACAAAAAACATAAAAGTCAATCCTTGACTCCATCCTTTTTTAAATTTTTAGTGGGTATATTTTATTTAACCTTTAAATAAGACCAAAAAAAAATACTAAAATCATTCCCTCCAAAATGCATAAAAATAATCTTAAAATTGTTAAGAAAACGTTTAAAATGCTAAGACAATAACTACTTACCCCTATATTTTTATCATGTGACAGACGTTTTACCATAAGAGTGGTATAGTTTTCAACAAATTACGAACTAATTTATTTATTTATATTCCTTCTCCAATTAAATATACATAAAAATTTCGAATAAATACGACAGATAATCTAACAACATAAAATAATGGCGACACAAACTTTCTCGTTTTCTGAGAACTACCGTGGCCGTTGTTTTCAAGGACGCGGAGTATAACTATCCTTTCCTATCTTGTGGCTAACCACAGCGCGCTGTTTCATTCGTCTATCTCGGTAGGTATGATAGTGGTATAGGCTTAAAGAATTGTCACGAACTTACCTATATCACCAAATTACCTCCCTTTACCCTAATATAGTTTAATGTTAAAATTGGATATCTCTTGAACTTTTCACTGGTATTTTCAAGGGAAGTGTAATTGTGAACTATTAGGTATGTTATAGGTAAGTTCTTCCGAAATATTGCAGTTTGAAGTTTTTTAAGCTTTTTTTATTCTTAAGTAATGTAATAGTTTAGTGCTCGCGACATATCAGTATTATGTAGCAGTGTGGCAGTAGACAGAACATTGCCAGACCTCCCATGGATGTTTGTGCTGGCTGGGTTCCCAAGTAAATGCATTATTGGCTAATGCGACAGCTGAAGGGGAACGGGTGTCTCCAAGTTAATCAAAGTATGTGCTGCTTTACATAATATTTGTGTTGATGGAAACGTTCACTTTGAGTATGAATATCCAGGTGAAGACCAAATAATTGATTTAGAAAGAAATGCTGCTGACTATGAAAGAAATGCACTTAATTTGAGGCAAACCCTTGTTAATAATTATTTTACATAATACTTAAGTCTCTAATAGTGAGCATTAAAACACACAAAAAATAGTTATCATGTTTCTACCTTGTAAATTTATAGTTAGTAATTACATATTTAAGTTTTTTATTCAGCATATAATTCACCAGTGTTTTGGGCATTATTTTTGTACTGAATTGGCTAAAAATTTAATAATAACTATTTGGTACTTGTTTATTTTTAAAATTATCACAATTTTTTTTAAACTTAAGAATGTAGATAACAAGTAAAATAAAATATGCCCTTTATTATATACATAACATAATTTTTTCATTTTATGCATTGTTTTGAGTCTGACCTAAATGCAGAGAAAGAACATCATGTATTTGCCCCAGCCTACGGTCTATTGGTAGTATTAATATCTTTTAATAAAGAAATTGTCTCTGCATAATAACTGCCCATATTCTCATTACCCGGGGCTTTTTTTTTCTTCCTATGTAACCGTGGTCTAAATCTATTAATGCAGCTTTTCTTTTGTTTCCTTTTAGAATTTCCTTAACTGAAGACGGGCCAGGGATTTGTGCCTCTGTAGGTGTTTCCTCTATTATTTTGGTTACAGTGGCATTGTCAGTACAATGCTGAATAAAATTGTGCCCTAATAGTGAAGGAGATGGACAGCTATAACGGTCAGAACTATTGGTGACCCTGGATTGGAACTAAAAGAAAAAACCATTTAAAATGTTATTAATTACCTAAAAGTTAGAACTTACCCCCACTTCTTGACTTCCAATACCCTCTGCAAAACTTGGCCCCAACAACTGAAGTGCCCTTAACTCATACTCATTCAAAATTTTGTTATTTCCTTTGCCACCTCCGGTTTTGCCCTGATCTTTTTTTATTTCGGCAGCTTTTTTCTTTAAACCATATTTGAAGTCGGTCCATGTCTAAAATGAAGTGATTATTAGTTATTACCCACAATTAATTGTAATGTAACTGAAGGGTGATGCAATAAAGTTTGAATATATTGGGTTTTAGTAGATGTCAATAACATAAAGTGGTTTCTATGACTGTTTTGAACAAAATTTGTTGAATGAAAAAGTTATTATCGTAGGCGATTTTAATATAAGCGAGTATGCAAAAGATAAAAATAGTAATCGTTTGGAAGATTTCAAAAACTTTTTAGTCTTTAACGGATATTCCCAATTTAATAATGAGATAAATAAAAATGATAACATCTTAGATTTAGTAATAAGTAATTTTGCAGAGATAAGAGTATGTAGAGATTTGGTGCCTCTTTTGCCGGAAGATGACCATCATCCTGCCTTGTCTATAGTATTAGATAATAACAATAATAATAGCAAAACGCGCGACCATTTTAATAATGTAACTCAATATAATTTTAAGAAAGGTAACTTTGAGCTTCTTTATTCTGAAATAAATACTGTTGATTGGTCTGAGGTCTATAAGCAGCCTGATAATAATATAGCGTTAGATAAGTTTTATGATTGTGTTTACAATGTTTTCGATGTTTGTATACCAAAGACTAGGCATTCTAAAAGGAGATATCCAGTTTGGTATAATAGTGATATCATTAAAAATATAAAAAGAAAGGATAGGTATAGGAAAAAGTTTAGAAGGACCGGTCAAAACCGGTGGAAGTTGAAATTTAAGGAGTACAGGCAGATAGTAAAAGCTCAAAGTACTACAGCATACCGTTCATACCAACAACATGTGCAGGATGAAATGAAAACAAATCCAAAAATGTTTTGGCATTTCGTGAATAGTCAAAAGCGTAGCTCTGACATTCCAGAGAATATGCTTTTGAATAATCATGAGGTAAGCGGTGTGCAAAATGTAGTGAATGCCTTTGCTGATTATTTCAACTCCATATATAATGACGTTGACCAGCAGAATACAAGAATTTTTACTGCCTATGATAGTTTTGGATTTTTGGAAATAACCGAGCTTGAGATTAAGGAGGCGATTAAAAAATTAAAAGTAAATAGATCAGTAGCAACTGATAATGTGCCTGCCTATGTTATAAAGGGTTGTATGGATTCATTTGTAAAGCCTCTAATTTATATTTTTAATCTATGTTTGAAACAAAGTATTTTTTATCCGACCAAGTGGAAAGAAAGCAAAGTTATTCCAATATTTAAGAGCGGCGATAAAAATGATATTCATAATTACAGGTCTATCAGTATTACCTCGGCTTGTTCGAAAATATTTGAACTTATCCTTTTTAATCGAATATACAATGAAATAAGGTGTAGAATTTCGGATCAACAACATGGTTTTCTGCCCCAACGTTCAACTGTTACAAATTTAGTAAACTTTACGCAGTATATTCAGGAATCCCTAAAAGAGGGTTATCAGGTTGATGTAATTTTTAACGATATGGAGAAAGCGTTTGACAGGGTGGACTTTGGTGAAATCATAGAAGCTCTTCAAAATTTTTCTATAGATCAGAATATTATATCTTTGTTGCCATCATATTTACATGAAAGAAGTTTGTTTGTTGAGCTTAAAGGTTATAAGTCTCATAAATTTACACCTGAATCAGGGGTGCTCCCAGGGCTCTAGCCTTGGCCCACTTCTGTTTTTATTGGTGATTAATAATATCGGCGAAAATCTCAATTTCTCCAAAGGTCTGATCTTTGCTGACGACTATAAGATTTTTCATGCGATTAGAAGTGAAACAGATGCAATGGCTCTGCAGGAAGATTTGGAAGCGGTTGTTCGTTGGTGTAGAGAGCACAATTTGAATATAAACACAAATAAATGCGCAGTAATGTCCTTTACATGTAAAACACACAAAATTCTATTTAATTATTCCATAAATAATATGCCCTTGAAAAGAACGGATTTGCACAGGGACCTTGGAGTTTATTTTGATCCCAAATTAAATTTCAATGGGCACATCGAACATGTAACTGCTAGTGCTGTAAAAATTCTTGGATTCATCATAAGAACTTGTAAATATTTTAAAAATATCAATACAATAATGGCATTGTATAAATCATTGGTGGTTGCAAAGCTTCAATATGCATGTATCATCTGGGATCCTCAATATGCCAATAAAATATACAGTTTGGAGGTTGTGCAGAGAAGGTTCTTGAAATTCTTGCATTACAAGGCTTTCTCAGTGTACCCACAAAGAGGAACAGTTCAGAAACTCTTATGTACTTTGTTTAATTTTCCTAGCTTGCAGCAAAGGCGTATTGAAGCAGGTATGCTCTTTCTCTGTGGGATAATTATGAATAATATTGATAATAAGGAGTTTTTGCAACAACTTTCATTTAGAATAGGACGTATTAACAGCAGAGCTACAGGTTTATTCCGTTTATTTTATATTCATGCACCCAGGACTAACCTTTATAAAAATTCTCCACTTGTAAGGCTCTGTGCGCATTTTAATAATTATGGTGGTGCTATTGATTTTTTAAATATAACTGGTCGGCAGTTAAAAAGACAGATAAAAAGCGAACTGCATAGACAATTACAGTAATTGATTAGTAGGATTTAAACTGTGTACTCAGTATATTGATGTATATATATTTATAGGAATTTAGACTAAAATATAACTGTATCTATGATTGGCTTTATAAAAAGTTGTTGATACATTGAACAAATAAATAAATAAATAAATAAATAAATAAATAAAGACTAAATCTGAGAAGAACAACTAACCTTTAAAATTAATTTGAAAGAAAAGTGTTGCCCCAAAAAAAAAACCAAGTATGTATTGGGCTATTTTTGTGTGCTTTGTTGCAAAAAAACCAATGAGTTTAAAATAATTGCCTTTGTTTTATTGGGCACAATCTTCGTCTTTTTTGTTGGACAGTACGAGAGTAAACTAAGGGCCAATGAGGGAATTTTTCCATATAGTTGAGGATAATCTCCCAATGTTTATCATTTGGTCGGAATGCCATATCACAAAAATATAATACGCCCCTTAGAACCAAAAAATTTGAAACCACGGATTATGAAAAAACCAGAAAATATAGCGGTGATTAACCCACAATTAACCTCAAATATTCTTCTTGGTTCTTCTTTTTCAAGTATTTTGTTGATTGCTCGAAGCCAATAAGATCGAGAACCGAAGATTGCCGAAATTTAATTCGATCGAGTTTCGTGGGATATCTACGTCAACTCGATCGAGTCGAGTATCGAGTAAAGGTGAGTTTACACATGCATGGATTTGGTGACGCCAGTGGTCGCGCAAGTTCTATTTGCACGCCAGTAAAGGTTTACACTTTAGTTGAGAAAACAAAAATAAGTGGCACGCCAGTTTCATTTTTAAAGTGTTTTTGAAAGTGCGCACTGTGCACACCTAACCTAGAAAGGAAAGAAGAACTATCATTATTTGTTTTGTGGTGCGCACCATGTCGAGTAAACTTTCCAAAGTCTGTAAAATAGTCGCTGAACTTTTAGTGAAAAAAAAGATAAAAGAAATACAGAAAAAGAAACGGCAAAAATGGCCGTGTCTGGGTTAAACCATGGATTGATCGTCGACCTGCTTTGGGTGCTTCTGCAAATCTTCTAGTAGAATTCGCAGCAGAGGATCCTGTATGCTATAAAAACCATCTTCGAATGCCAAAGCAACATTTTGATACTCTTCTGGATGGTGTGACGCCACGTATTATAAAAATGGATACTTACATGAGAGATGCGTTAACACCAAAATTAAAATTGCAAGTGACATTAAGATATCTTGCAACAGGAGATTCCTTCGCTTCATTGCAATATTTGTATCGTGTCCCAAAATGCACAATTTCAAATTTTATCCCTGAAGTTTGCCAAGCCATTTATGATGCGTTAAGAGACTTTATTAAGGTAAGCAAATACATAATAACGTTGAATTTATTAAATAATATTAACAAATAAAAAAAATTCTTAATAACGGTCGGCATCATCAAGTGAAGCATTAATTGCCTGTGAAAGCATATCTGACTGTTCTTGCTGAGGACTTAAACATGAATTGTTATCAGTATTATTATTGTAGTAAGAATAGGGTTGGACTGCAGCATTATTTTTCTGTGCAAATAAATCGAACTGGTTTTGCGTATTATCGTCATAGGTAGAACGGTTTAAACATGGGGTTGCAACATATTCATAAGTACTTGATGAGGCAGATGAGGAAGGTCGTGGTATTTGCTGGGAATGCTGGGTATTTGATAACCGTCGCCGAACAAGATACGATTGGATGTACTCCATCGATTCCAAAGCGATTGATTCTGGTAGCTTCTTCAACGAAGCAGCCACCGACTTGCCAAAACAATCAAACTCATTGTCCTCTTCTCTAGTAGACGTTTCATCTAATTTTTGTGCGATTTCCTGTAGCCCTTGTATAGCCTTATCGGTGCTACTTGCCCTTTTTCGAGCCCTCTTTGGAGCTGTGAAGTTAGAGGTTAATTTTTGTACGATTGGTTTTCTGGTCACAGAGATGACTCATTCGAGGAAGAAGGCACTATCTCGTTAGTTACTGACTGCGTATTTTCTAGAGAATCATCAAGTTAAGATTGTGATTCAATTTCCTAGAACAAAATACTTAAATAAATAAAAACCATTTTTGTGTGTAATATTATTATTCAAAAAATAATTTAATATATTATTTTCAGGTGCCGAACTCTGAACAAGAATGGAAGAATATTATTCAAGGATTTTCAACACGGTCGAATTTTTCAAATTGTGCTGGAGCTTTAGACGGAAAGCACGTTGTATTACGAAATCCTTTTCATTCAGGCTCTGAATTTTACAACTACAAAGGAACGTTCAGTATTATACTGCTTACATTAGTTGATGACCAATACTGTTTTGTATATATAGATGTAGGTGCAAACGGAAGGGCATCTGATGGAGGGGTATTTGCAAAAAGCAGTTTGAAGAGTGCTATGGAGGGTTATTTACTGAAGCTTCCCCCAAATACAGTGTTTGTAGGTGACGATGCTTTTCCTCTTAAAGAATATTTATTAAAACCTTGTTCCCACCATGGTCCCCTAACACTAAAAGAAAAAAATTTTAATTACCGACTTTCTCGTGCTCGGCGTATCGTAGAAAACGCATTTGGATTGCTTGTGTCTCAGTTTCGTATATTTGAAAAACCCATTGCGTTATCTCCCGAAAAAGCTGACATTCTTGTGAAAACCACTTGTGCGTTACAGAACTGGTTACGTAAAACATCTGATGGATATATAACTCGAAACAGTGTAGACTATGAAGATTTTGAAAATGGTAGAATAGTCGAAGGTATGTGGAGACAAGAAATTCAAAGTCAAGGACTCACAGATTTAACATCAGCCGCCGACAGCCGGAATTATTCTAAAAAAGCTGCAGAGGTCAGAAATAAGTTAGCTGATTGGTTTATGGGTGATGGAGCTGTCCCTTGGCAAATGAAAATGATAAATATGTAATCAATAAAATGTAAATAAAACTTACAATAATTTGTGATGCCTGAGTTTCTCTTATTTGCACAACATACTGCAAAATTCTGTCCGCTACTGAAAACCATGGCACTTTTGGTTTGTACACTTCATCCGCACCTGCTCCCGAATGTTGGCTTTTCTTAATTTTCGCTAATTCCAAAGCATAAGCATTTCTTATAGAACGTATTTTTGCTTTTACTTCAGCAATTCCAAAGCCTTCAATATCCATTAATTCGCAAAGTTTTTGATAAGCGTTTTCACGGCCATTTCTGCTTTTATAAGAACTGCTATGTACATCCCATAAACACGGATAAGATTCATACCCTTCAAGAAATTTGATCGTCAGTTCTGCTGACCACTTATTTTTAGCCATACTAAACTATATAATAAACTACAATCAACAAAATTTATAGCGCAACCAAAACAAAAATCAAACTAAATACTGGTGAGCGGACACCGACGTGCAAGTACTTGTTTACACTTGCAAGTTTTGATTTTCTGTACGAATTTTTCACCACTTGCGCCAGTGATTTCAGAAGGATGCAGACTTTTTTGGTCCATGCACGCCAAAATAAATTTTTATGCAAGTCGATGTTTACACTTGCCAATTTTATTTACTGGCGCGCCAGTTGTTATTGGCCCCACTAAATCCATGCATGTGTAAATTCACCTTTACTCGATCATTTCGTATCGAGTTTCGTGCTCCCACTCCTGGTTGTTTTCTATTCTTGTGCTCTTGTCTCTTCTTGTTGCCAGTTCACAGTCATTCGCCACACATGCGCAATGATTGGAATACATTTCGGTTTTAACAATACCCCGCATCTGCTCTGCCCTCTGCCTACACGCCAGGCGTGAATCTGAACGCCCCCCTTGCGAGCGACGCGCTTCCTGAAAGCCAAATGACATCGACATTTGGTACTTCATTCCCGGCGAAATAAGATATTATCTTAAATGTTGGTTTTTTACAAAGTTTTGTTGCCTCTAGGATGTAAGTAATTAAATTAATTATTATTATATTCCGCCTTAAATAAGACCTACTAGGACTAGAAGACAATAACAAAATAAAATGCCAATGAGGCATGCACATTTTTCATTTTATTTAAAGATAGAAATGGGGAACCCTGTATGACATATGGACAACTAATCAGTTATTCTATTTTTACTAGATTAATGTTTTGCTTCATTGCATTGTAAAGTTTAATGGTGGATTTATACAGACAAATAAGAAATAAGAAATAACATAAGAAATAAGAAATAAAATAACAGAGCTAGTTACCATTTATACAGCAAATAAAATAAGAATAAAATAAGGACTGTCAACAGCGTCAACACATCGGCTTCTAGGCATTTTTGCAAATTTTAGAAGTGGAAATTCAGGAAATAAGCGATTTCCAATCCAATAATACCAAGGAAAATAAAGGGTAATAATATTTTTTAAAAAAGATAATAATATTTTACGATTCTAACCACAAAAACCCAAAAAACTGACAACTAAATTAGATCGGGCATGCGCAGCTCCATTTTCAAATAAGAAATAACATAAAAGTTAAAAGATAACCAACTTCAAGGTTATTTCTTATTTTTATTTTATGTTATTTGTCTGTATAAACGCCTTACGACAGGTGCGTACATTCATCTCTTATTTCTTATTTGTTATGTTATTTCTTATTTCTTATTTATCTGTATAAATCCACCATAAGTTTTGATGGAAGTTGTAAAAAAAAAATCCCATAAGTCTGTTTCCACTCACGACTTGTTAATTTATATTATTGTGCAGTTTTATACCTACTTAATTATTTTCATATTATAATATCCATCTAATTTAAAATTAAAAACTAAACTGAACTAACGTGACCATGTTAAGTACACATACTTCTTAACTGTTTCGTATAGTTTTATGTTGCAAGTTGAAAGTTGAGTAGTTTTATTATACCTACACCCTACACATGTATGTAATTACAACTACAAAGTTTATATGACATACTGGATTGTTTTATTTATTTAGGTGTAAAGATAGTTAGAACTAAACATTACCTACTAGGTACATAAAATGGCCAATTGGTTGTTTTGGCAAATTTATTTCTTTGATGTGTATTAAAAGTGTACCCTATTTATATAATAATATATATAAAATATTTTTATTGTTTTTTTATTCCAAATAAAGTGAAGCTGGATTTCTTGTTCTGTGTAGTGTAATACAAAAATTGATTTGATATTTTAATTAACAGAGAATCATCAATAATTTACAACAAAAAAGTAAAAGCAAAAGAAAATAGTGAGTTCGAATAGGTGTAGGGTATCATTGAAATCTACAAAATATCTAAATCAACTTGTGCAGCAACTATACTGCTTATTTAGTTATTAGTAAAAGGAGCTCCTCTAATACAGTCTTTGAAACATTTTTTTTGTGACGGAGTATAGATAGATAGATAGATAAATAGATAGATAGATAGATAACTAACCTGACTAAGTTTATTTCCTCTAAAGCGATGATCAAGCAAATTTGCCAAAAAATGAGCTGGGGTCAAAGCCATTTCCATACGCTCCTTGACTTTATTCGTATCACTTACCGAGAATTCTCCATTTGCTTGTTCAGACTCGAATGCTTCCAAAAGTTCTAGCCATATCTCTGTAGCATCTCCTATAAAGCAAGTGTGTTTCTTTGGACTTTGTCCAAAGCAACTACAATATACTTTAATTTTTTTAAATAGTCTTGTGCATTTGTCTTTAAATTGGTGTCGTTTACAAGCTTTATTATATCTTTATCAATACTTATTCTGTTGTTTGAGTCAACGTAGAATAATATTGGCCAGTTTTTCAAATAACTTTCCAAGCAGTCCGATAAGGTATTCCAACGAACATCCTGAGGCAATACAATGAAATGAAATAAAATGAAATGAAATGAAATGAAATATTTATTGGTATTAATACACAAAGTATTTATACAGGTCACAAATAAGTAAAAAGAATTGCAATAGTTACAAAGAGTCACCATAGCATTCATTTATAATTATTACATAGCTAGCTATTAGTGTATTTACCTTAGGTTTTATTTTGTATTTTATAACTTGTTTTGACGTGTGTAAGCAATTTTTTTGTACTATGACATGAAATGGATAAATAAATAAATAAATAAAAATTAAATAAAAATAAAATAATAGAAAAACATGTACACATTATATGAAAATAAAACATTGGGCATACATTAAATTAAGTTTAAAACCACTTAAAATATACATTACAAAGACCACATACAAAAGGTACAGAGTACATTAAAAGAAAGTATAATTCATAAAATGTTAATCTATCTCATGCTATAAAATCATTCTCAAGATAGTCCTTTAAGGAATAGAAGGCATTATCAACCAAATACTTCTTGACAGTTTTAAGGAACAAATTGTCATTCATCATCCTTACATGAACCGGCAGAACATTATAAAACTTAACACAGTGGTAATCGGTGCCCCTTCTAGTTCTTGCCAGTCTGTGGAAATTGGATCTTATGTTTCCACACTGTCTAGTATGTTGGTCATGGAGGTCAGCATGATATGAAAATCCCGATAAGTTAGATCTCAGGTAGGATAGGCATTGCAGTATGTAGGCACTTGGAAATGTTAGTACCCTCAAATTCCTGAAGCTCTGGCGACAGCAGTCGCGATACCCCTGGCCCGCTATAACTCGAATACATCTCCTTTGCAGCTTGAAGATTCTGCCAGTATGGGAAGAGTGACCCCAGTTGAGAATAGCAAGTCATGTGTGATGAGAAATACCCATGATGAGCTGTCATAAGCGTGGGCAGGGACACAAACTTAGTGAGGTTTCTCATGAGGTAGATAATTCTGGATAGTTTACCCGAGTGTTGCTCAACATGAGATTGCCATGTATAACCGGGGTCCATGTAGACACCAAGGAATTACACCTGTGGGTCGCACTGGAGTGGTGGATTTTCAGTTCTGAGACTGAAGTTCATATTTTGGGATTTAGAGATGTTGAGGCTCAGCCTGTTAGCCAAAAACCAATCGCTTATGTCATTTTGCATGTCCTCAAACCAAACAGCCAGGGGGTCAGTGGGATGGTAAGTTATAATGTTTGTTGTATCATCTGCAAAGAGTATCAAGTTTGGATCTTATTTAAAGTTGCAAAGGTCATTAATATATATTAAGAAGAGTAGGGGCCCCAAGACCGACCCCTGTGGAACACCATGCTTTACAAGTTCAGCATTAGACCTTTCACCATTGAAGGAGACAAACTGAGTCCGGCCAGAGAGGTAGGACTCTATAAGAGCAACACTGCGATGCTCAAAATTGTAGCAGGTTAGTTTTTTAATTAGGATGTCGTGCGAGACGCAATCAAAGGCCTTTGTGAGATCATAAAAGGATGCATATGAGTCAAGACCGGCCTTCAGGCCCTCGGCCACAATCTCATGGAGATAATGGGCAGTAGAGATATAGGGCGGTAGTTAGAGTGATCAGTCGCTGATCCCTTACCCTTAAAGATGGGCACCACCCTGGCCTTCTTAAGTGCAGTGGGGAAAGTGCCATGAGAAATACACAGATTAATAAGCTTGGTGAGCGGAATAGTTATGACATGCTTTAAAGTTTTGATGATCTTAGTTGTTATATCATAACAGTCTCTACTGGTGCTATTTTTAAGGTTGGAGATTTTTAGACGAACCTCATTGAAAGTTGTTTCATGAAATAGGAACAGGTCAGTGTTAATGTTTTTGGGTAGAAACTGTTCAAATGACTTATTTGTCTTGAGCAGACTGGAAATCACATTGTCAGCGATATTTGCAAAAAAATTATTGAAGTGCTGAGCATTTAGGGCAGAATCTGCAGGAGATCCCGACTGTCTCGTATTTTGTTTTATAATTTTCCACATGGCTATTTGTGGCCTAGGAGCATTATTTATGGCATTATCATAGGCTTGCCTTTTTATCGTTCTTAGTGGCAAAGTCCACTGATTTATTGAGGCCGAAGGATTGCAGCAAAAAACAAAGTTGTCTCGAGTTATTGTCATTACTGGAAAAATGGACATTGAAGTCCCCTGTTATAACTGTAGTGATGGACAGATTTAGCTTATCCAGAGCCTCAGCCAAAAGGTGCAAAAAAACATCAAAATCACCCAGAGGGGATCTGTACACGGTTACCAACTGGGTCGAGCACTGCTTCAGGAGAACCCCAGATATCTCACATGTGAGTTCTTCAGAACATCCATCAATGTCAAGGCTCTCGAATGTCCCACCATTTTTAATATAGATAGCCACACCACCATGCTTTTTAATTGACCGGCAGAAACTAGAAGCAGCACCGAAACCATGTATTTGAAAACTCGAGAACTTCTCATCACTCAACCAATGCTCAGTCACACATAGAAAATGCACATCATTCTCCCTCAGGACTACCTCAATTTCCGATAGCTTATTACGTAGGCTCTGTATATTAACATGTAATGCATTTAAAAAAGTTTTTTTTACAACCTCGATCGCTGAGTCATATTCTGGAGGGACAGCCTCTTCTCTGCGTTCTGGCGTTAGAGATTCCGAAAATGGTCGACTCTAGTGCCCTCTGGCCATAGCTTGTCATCCATAATCTTATCTTTCATTTCTTGAGGTACTCCCAATTTTAAAGATTTTACCCGTTTGGACTTGGTCCGCATTACTTCACAAGTATAGTGAGCTTCCAGAAGATTTTTCTTGAGAAACTGTTGGATATGGACAAGAGCAGAACCACCAGCTTCTCGGAATTTTGCGCTAGCAAAATGTACATTTCTGAAATATTAACAAATTTTTGTGATATTACTCTTTATTCCTGGCACTTCTATATCATGGGCAAGTAAGTTCAATATATGGGCTGAACAACCATAAGTTATTAAATCTTTCCTGTTCCTGTCTAATTCCTCAAACAGATCCCTTCTCATTTTGGTCACATTTGCAGCGTTGTCTGTGACTATACCAGTTACCTTACAATTATATTCTTCACATTTCTTAATTGAATTTTTAAGTAACTGTAATAAATACTCGGAAGTGTGACTATTCCCCCTCGTATCAATGGACTCTATCAGATGCACCCGTTCACTTTCTATATCTGTGGCACATACGCCTATTATTGGTTCATTATGAACGTTGCTCCAGCTGTCAAGCGCTAAACAAACCTTTTTGTTGCATAAATTTTCTTTAATTGTTGTTCGTACTGAATTATGAACCTTATCAAGCAAGTCGGTTGAAACAGAATTCCTGTTTGGTGGCTTATATCCAGGACGTAATGTGTTATGAACCCAGTGCTTTACTTAACTATATTCAAATTTCGCGCGTCATTTATTGTGCTGTCTGGAATGAACCAATCACGGCAGACTTCCGGATGAACAGACACTTCTAAAAAGATCATGGACGCGTTAAGTCGCGAACGGTAGTGCTCTAATTTTGTGTGATTTTAAAGTTACAACAAGACTCAAAGTCATATCCAATGGTAAGAGCACTATAATAACAAAGCGAAGTTAAATTAAAACCAAAGAAAAGTACAGTTCATTCAGGTTCAAAACATAATGCATTTATCATCTTTTTAAATTCGGGATGTTCAACTGCACGAAATGATGTGTTTGTTGCATATAAATATCGGGCTATTTGTAGATCCAACTTATTCTTTTCTGATTGGCTGGTTCGAATAATAAAGCTTGAAACGCTGCTTTTAGAAGTAGACGGTTTTGTGGTCATCACAACGTCACTGTCATTTATACATAAAGTGCTATCAGTAACAGAGATTGTTGATGCTGACGCTGACATAGACTCTGAAAAAGAAAGATTTATTCAGTAATTTTCGTCAAATCAAATCTTAAATAATCATGCTACAGAGTTGGCCAATACAGTATGCGAATTTAAAAACTTTCAAAGCGAATCTCTGAAACTAAAGAACTTCTAAAAACGCAATTTGGTACCATCGTGAATCGTGATAAAAAAATACTGGGACAAGAAAATGATACAATTAGCAAAACTAGATTTATTGACCACAAAAACCTAAAAAAAAAACACATACACCGTTATATTATAAAAATTTGAAAAATGAAACCTAACCTAACCTTGAGAGTTAAAAACAACACCGTAATACCGAAAAAATAAAAATTAAAAATTTAAAGTTACCTGTATTATTATCTGGGTAAGCATTCCTTGAATATTTTTGGGTTTTGGATATCTCATCTAGCGTTAAATCCTCATCTGACTCGGAATCATAGATAGTTGACATTGGTAGCTGAGAATTTTCAGATGGAACACATTTTTGAATATGTTTCTTCATACGCAGCGCTAGTTCAGCCATAATTACTTTACATTTTTTGCATTTAGCAGTCACTGATTTTTTGTTATTATCTTTAACAACATCAAAATATGACCAAATGGCATCTTTCTTTCTTCCCGTAGACGACATTTTTTAAAAAAAGAACAAAGAACACCAAAAAATAACTTACACTAGACGTTATTGCAATAGCCAACTTGCAATAATGCGAATTTATAAATAGTCTGTGGTCTGTGGTTCCCCCAGGCCAATAGTTCCTCATTGCAATTGGTTTTCTTATTTCGGGGATTCACCGGCACAGCCTCACGGCGATGGCGCGACGTAAAAGTTTATAAAGTTTATTCATAAAGTTTACATTTTCTCAACAATGCCACAATACAATATTCATGTTTGAGATCCAAAGCTACAGGCAGCTTGTCTGGATTTCAGGTTATGAATAGTTCTTTACCATCCGGATACCCAAGAACAAAAAAAGAGAAAAACAAAACAAAGAGACTACAATGATATGTCAAAAACAAATCACATAGCACAAGTTAAATTAGTCCAAAGACAATATCACTAAAGTTAGAATAATTTACTGAAAGTTATTATTAATATCAAATAGAACTTCAAAACACCCTCTAGTACTCATTCAATAAAGGCACCGTACAGGTTATTTGCTGATAATTTATCTTTATCCATCTAGAAATGCCCAACAGGAAAGTATGTAAATTTATAGCAGACTTTAAATTGAAGGGTAACATATTGAACAATTTAGGGCCGATATACATAATGTGCCTCTGCGAGGCAGTATATGAGGCTAGTGGAACGACTAGACACCCACTATTTACAGATCTGGTACGTAGTTCGTAACAGCTGATCGCGACAGTTTAGTACAGAGTCGGACTTCAAATAAGGTATCTATTATTTAGTAGAATAATGATCAAACATTTTCAATTAATAATATGTTTGAAAAAATATGATTTAAACAATGTTTTTTTCTAAGTTTTATTTGTTTAAAACATAAAATTTAAAAACAAAAAAAAAACATGTTTAAAACAAAAAAAACATGTGTTTTGTATAAAATTAAAAAATACATGTTTTTTTTCAACCCTGATATAACAGCTTCCAATGTACTCCTTACGTGTGATCATATGAAACATAATTTTTAATTCATTAAACCTCTCTAAAATATCTATAGTTCCTAACAATAAACCCATACATTATGTGCTTTTCTTAAAATATTTAGTTTGTGATTTCTAAATATTAGTTGAGTGTCAAATATCACCGAGGCCCCACATCTCTCCAAATCGGGCCAATACTGTCAAGGTTGGCATACACAAAAACCCTTTTCAAAAATCCACCATAAATATTGACAAAGAACCTTTTGGGTCAGAAACACACTAATACAATAATAATTAACTGCCTTGATTTGAAAAAAAAAATTATTAAAAAAACGTTCCTGCCATAGTGACAAATATCAATCAAAATTCTAGGATCACCCACCCCACATTTTACTTATCTATATTTAACAATTTAAATAATCCCACAAAGGAAAAACTGTTAATAATATCGTAACTAAAAAAAAGAAAACATTAGTCTTTGGCATTTTCATATAGGGAAAGTTTTATAATCTCAACAAGTTCTTCTACTTTTTCTGGGGCTAAGCGGTTTCTCAAGTCTGACCACACGTAACTGAAGGTACTAAATATCCTCTCCAGGGATGCCGAACTTGATGGACGACTGTGCAGTTTAATTAACAATGATTTCTCTTTCGGGAACTAAATTTACCACCTATAATAATGAGCCACCATTTACGTGCTGGTATTGCCTTTTTAATTGATTCTGACAACATGGAATTTGGTTAAAGTTGTGAAACCTTGATTCTAAATAATAAATATCCTTGTAAATGGTCCTCACAGAATTCAGCCAAGCATTTTTCTGCAGTTTCTTCATACTCATTAGTCAGTAATGTTTCTAGAAACTTTGGATCAGTTAAGAAACAAACAAAGTGAAATGACTGCATCGCTTCCTTGAATTTTTGATCAATATTTGATTTATAGGGTTCAAGTTTTTGATAATTCATTCCAAATTAGAACTGCTATGTTGCTATGAATCGGCTAGAGTTACACGATAGCTTTGTAGCTTGTCCAGAGCATTACCAATCAACTGTAACTGTACTTCTAAGTCCAAAGAATTTTTGTAAAGATTCATGTCGTTGATTTTTCTAGTTATCATCAATCAATCAAAAATATACTTTATTGTCAAAGAACATAAAACAATCCTTGTTGACAAAGTGTTTCTTAACTTAATAAAAGATACAAATATTATCTATATGAAACAAGCATTAATAAACCAACTAAGCAGTAAAACTACAGAAACAGTGAAACAACATAATCAGGAAGTCGGAGTCCATGTTACAAGATATAAAAGCTAAGACCAACCTAAACTAAAAATGTATGTCAAAGATGAATTTCTTAGAGCTACGTGCAAAAGTTTTTGGGTTTTTTATGTGTTTTATATGAATAGGCAGCAGGTTACAAGCCTTAGGTAGGGTATATTTTAAAAATCGTTGACATATATCTCTCTTAAATTTAGGGGTAGGCAGAAGCTCACAATTATTACTGCGGATATTGTATGTAGAAGATGTGTAATTTTGAAATGATTTATTTTTAAATGCATAAATGCAAATGCTATGGAAATATAAAGTTCGAATATTGCTTATATCTTCTGTGTAAAGAAGGTTAGTATGGTACAATCTTTGTTTCTTAAATAAGATCTTTAGTATATAATTTTGAGTTGTATTTAATTTTTGTAAGGCATTCTTGTACATTCCACCCCATATGAGGATACCATAGAAAAGGAGTGATTCTACCAGAGACTTGTAAATCATGATTAATAATTTCCTGCAAAGAATTTCACGCAATTGGTAGAATTTGTAAATTAATTTCCTTATTCTCTTTGTTAAATAGTTCACATGGTTGGTCCATTTTAAATTCCTGTCGACGATTATTCCCAAGTACTTGATCTGCAACTTTAATAAATGTGAAGTCAGGTTTATTTATTTTATTTAAAGAAAATGCCATATAGTGAGTTTTGCCAATATTCAATGAAAGCTGATACATTCCAAGCCATGTTTGAATCTTTTTCATGCCGAGTTCGACAGATGTCTTTGTTTTAATCCACATATCCTCAGAAAAGACAGCAACTGTGTCGTCTGCGTATGATATTACTTTCGCTCGTGTGGCTAAAGACAAAAGGGAATTTATATATGCTAAAAAGAGTACTGGACCAAGGACTATGCCTTGGGGCACTCCTATTTTGACTATGTTTGGTTCACTGATTGTGTTATTTATTTTTACGCGTTGTTCCCTATCTGATATGTCGGAAAACATGGACTGTGATTAATGAACTATGCAGCAGGAGAACAAGGTCAACAAATAGAATAACTAAAATATCTGATAAAGAGGGAAACATATATACGAACAATATAGATATTGCAGAAGAAATGAATAAACATTTTTCAAGTGTTGGAGCTACATTAGCCGCAAGAATAAAACAAAAACCTGCACTAACATTCGAGGAACAAGAACACACCGAAAGCATATTATTACAACCAACTAACTTAGCTGAAGTTCAACAAATTATAAGTGGATTAAAACATCACTGTGCTGCTGGCAAAGATAATATAACAAAGCAAGACATTATAACAAACTTTGGAATGATTGGCCCTAAATTGGTAAACTTAATAAATGATGTTCTTGACACAGGCATCTTCCCAGAAGAACTTAAGACAGCAAAAATAGTACCTATACACAAAAAAGGTGCACATGATGAAGTCAACAACTATCGACCAATATCATTACTCAGCACTTTCTGTAAAATATTGGAAAAAGTTATCAAGGAAAGACTGACAAAATTCATTGACTCGAGCTTCAAATTTGATCAGAATCAATATGGCTTTCAGAAAAAAAGCAGCACCCTTGGAGCGACAGTTGATCTTCTTGAATGCATATCGGCTGAGTTGGACAAAAATAACTACGTTGTGTCTGTGTTTGTTGATCTACAGAAGGCCTTTGACACTGTAGACATTCCACTACTTATACAAAAACTACAGAAAATGGGCTTTCGTGGAAAGTGCCACAAGCTGCTAGAAACATACTCAACAGGAAGAGAGCAATGTACGGAAATAAATGGCAAAATTAGTACAAATACAAAAGTTAGTGTAGGAATTGCTCAGGGTTCGGTCTTGGGACCTTTACAGTATCTGCTTTATGTGCAAAGTTTAAAATATGCCGGATTAAAAGCAAGATACTTTAAGTTCTGTGATGATACTGTATTAATTTTTTCTGGAAAAAGCAAAAATGAACTTGAAGAAATGGTTAATAGTGATTTGAATAAATATTTTGATTGGCTGTGCTACAATAAACTAAGTATTAACATAGAAAAGACTGTTTACATGGTTTTGCAACAACGTGGAAAAAAATACATAAATCCAGTAATTAAACTAAATGATGCTGTTCTGGAAAGAGTCCAGAAATACAAATACTTAGGCTTAACAATATCAGAAAAACTAACATGGACGGCGCATGTAAATAACATTATTGAAAAGGTGGCCCCAATGTTGGGAGCAATTAAACGGTGTAATTATATGTTAAATACAAACTCAAAATATATGTTATATAACAGCTTCATTGAGCCACATATGAGATACTTATTACCCTGTTATGGAAATGCCAGTGCAAGTGACTTGAACAAAATTCAAAGACTACAAAATAAATCAATAAAAACAATATTTTGTCTTAGCTATAAAACACCAAGTGAAACTCTTTACAGAGACTATCCTTTCTTGAAGTTGGAATGTCTTAAAATACTTGAACATGCAAAACTTATCTATAAAGTGAATAACAATTTAATAAAAACTAATGTAATGCTGAAACAAAACAAAGACTACCACAATTATAACCTAAGGACAAACAAATTCAGGAATAACTTCTCTAGGACAAAGAAATCGCAGGATTCCCCAATATATAGAAGTGTTCAAACATATAATACCATACCAGAAGCTATTTTCATTGGAAGAGAGAAGGAAGTGTATCGTAATCTCAAAAACTTTCTGAAAAACAGAGACTAAAATATATTTAAAACTGTTATAGAATTGATTTAATTTATTGTATATTTTTCTGTTATATATTAGTCAATAAGGCCTCGGTGCCAGTTTGTAACTGATTAGAGGTCTGTAATAAATTTATTAAAAAAAAAAAAAAATAAATAAATAAATAACTTTTGAAGACGTCTAAATTTGTTACACCCTGTATAGTATCTCGTTTGAAATACTAAAGTTTGGCTTATATTCCGGTATAACTGGAAGCGATGGAAACGTCAAAATATCCCCATTAAAAGGATCAGCGTCCCTTATATACAGCAACAAAATTTCAAAAACATATCTTGTATAGTTGCCGAGATCTTCTAATAGGCCATTCACCGTGAATGACCCTGTATACAGGGTCCTGCATCTCAGCTCCTTTGGACTAATTTCTATACTATTGAGATACAGATTTTTATCTGCTACAGGGTTAATATCTATGATAGGGGACTACATTTAGAAATTATTTTCGAATATTCAGGGTGTTTCACAAAAGCGAGACAACGTGAACATAGATATGTTTGAATGGAACGCCCTATATCTTATAATATTTTTGGATTCTACATAATTTTACAATTATTTTTTAATAAGTGCAATATAAGTCTTAAACTTAATTGTTTCTGAGATATCGCCTTTTGAAAAATTACATTTTTGAACTTTGACAGCTTCTAGCTTTCTAACGGTATGCCTTGGAGCAAGACGGCTTACATGTCCCTATCTTACTTTTTTATTATCTTCCTAAAAGTGTCAACTTCCTGTTAAACTGGATGTAACTTGAAAGCCGAAAGCATAGTACTGTTTTAGCAGAAGTATTATGTACTACTACTACTATAAAAAGTCAAACAAAAATATTTACACTTTAAACCGAGAAGTTCAGAAAATAATTATAGGATCGAAGACCTGTAAAACAACTCATTCCTGTTTTGATTTCGTACAGGGTGTAAAAGAAAGTCATGTAAAATTTATACTACTCAGTTATTACCTTTTATTGACTTTTTGGGAATAAATTTTTTTTAAGATTTTATCGTATATTTTGATTATATCGGGTTTGTTCAGGTAAGTTGATATAATTCTGGTATACCTAGTTAGGGTTTATTGTTTATTCGATATTTTTCCCAATAACGATATTTTATCTAGAAAAATTACCATTGTGCATAAATAGGAACATAAAACAAAACTCGCACTCATAGATGAAAAACAAGTTGCGAACGGAAATAAAAATATATCTAATTATTTTTAAAATATATATTATTATATTTGATTAGGTTTTCTTAATTCTTAAAATAATTATTAAATAAATAATAGACGTATATACTTTCAGTAATTATGTATTGAAATTGTGCATGACCGTAGGTCTCGCACGATTAAGCAAACACTAAAGCAAAAACAGAGTAAGTATTTAATTAATCAATTAATTAAGGATAACGTAAAAAGTGCGTGGGCGTAGGCTAAGTTTGATCTTTTTTTTGTGTCTTTAAATAATAAATATAAAAATTTTATATGTTTATTATTTAAAAGTTTTTTGGCACCCCTATAGGTATAAGGTGCTTACGTAATTTGTATCATAAGAAACACAAAACTGGATTTCGGTATTTTAGAATTTATCTAATTTTTATTTGTTTGACCATTAATTTATTTTTTTAGAGAATTTTTGATGACAGCAATCGAAAACGTAGGTCAACAGGATGCTAAATGAATGAAAATGTTGTTTTCTCATTCAAAATTAACGTTAGAATCGAGAATTTGTTAGATATGGGTAGGTCGCCTTTAAAATTCGGCTCCCAACATGCCCCCTAATATGCAGCCGCAGCCTCGCCCTGCGTCGTTGTCGGAGGAGTGGATCTAAAAGGAGCAAAGGAAGAAGGTACGTGCAAGATTAAAGTTTTTCAAACAAAAAATTTACATTGAAAGTAAAACTTTTTGTTTTAACATCGAAGTAGGAATTTTGTTTAAAAATGCAGTTTAGAACTATTAAAAAATCTTATGATTTAAAATTTTGAAACTTTTATCCACATAAAATTCTATAGTGTTTTGGCTTTAACAACAATGACAATTTACCTCTTTAGAGAGAGCTGCGTTGAAAATAAAAGTGAGAGCTTAAGAACACTTCCATTCTTTTTCTGGTCCACTTTATCTATATTAAGATAATATTTCTGCAAAGTTCCTTTCGTCATCTGCGATATTTTATTGCAATCTATGTTAGGTGCTTTCTAAATTTTGTAACATTCTTAAATAAATATATTATGAAACCTGCATACATATTGAGTTTCTCCATTTTTAATTATTACATTGAAATACTTTTATAATAAGGAATTTCTCGTCATATGATACTTTTTCTTTCCACAATAAGGAAATATTTTTGCAGTAACATGATACAAAGGCTAAAAATACTAGACTAAATAATAATAATTAACTGTAAATTTTGGGAATTTAGGTATAATATGAAAAAATTATACTTACCAAACATCAAAAATCCACAAAATTAGTAGCCGAAACCTTAAAAATTACATAAATAAATAGTGAAAATATTCTTAAAATCAAGGCCGTGGATAAAGTCTCGACCATCGGGATCTTTAAAACTGCATTTGCGATTGAAATCTGACGCACGTAAGTTGCGCTCTGACCGTAAACGTATACTCTATACAATTTATTTCAACATTTGTCCCAATATTTACAATTGCATAGAATATACATTAAGTTGCTAAATCTAACAGTGATTGTTTTATGGCACCTAGGCAAGACTTGCATGCCTGTATGTGTCACAGTTTAATGCTATTATATTATATATGTAAGAGGTAAAATAAACATTCCGTGCAATAACCTCATAAAAAAAAATTTAATAAAAATAGAAAATGGAAAAGAACATAAAAATAAAACAATGTAAGAAAAATATATGAAGAGTAAACTTACTATTTCTACTTTAACATTAAAAAAAAATTTAGCGTCTGTCAGGAAAAGAGCTCGAGATGACACACCTGGAAATAAATAGAAAAGAATACCTGAGTAACCAATTCACAAATTATGAAATCAAAATCATAAGTTTAGAACAATACGGAATTTTGATAATAACATTATCGACAACACAAATAAGACAGCAAGTGTCATATAAACACATGAACCCCACCAAATCACATATCAAAACAATCGTTCGGGTCCTAGGTATATTTCACCTCTTCAAAAGGACGATGTGTCAATCTAGTGTAATCCATAGTTCACATATCTTTAAAACCCAATAAATAAAATGATATACTTTACAATTGTACAAACAACACATTAACCTACAACAAAATTCAAGCATTTCTCGGGTCGTCGGTATTAAGGGTCAACTCGCAAAGTATCCACTTCTTTCAACTAGTTTAGTACGAATGGTCAACTCGCGACGTACTACAGAGATAATGTTATTTGTTTTTTTTTATTTAAATTTCTTTTAAAAAAAAAAGATATTGAGTTATCAAACCGTTATTTAATATATATAGGTGTAAACCCATTTACTAGTTGAGAGAATAAAAGAAAAGAGAACAATAATAATAATAATAATAATAATGCTTCTTTATTTAAAATTACATCATCATCAATCAGCTTATCGAAGTCCACTGCTGGACGTAAGCCTCCCTTAATAATTTCCATTGTGTTCGGTCTTGTGCTGTCTGCATCCAATTGGTACTGATGCGTTTTATGTCGTCGGTCCATCTGGTAGGGGGACGTCCTCTATTTCTGAAGGCTTCCGATCTAGGCCTCCATTCAAGGATTCGTCTTGTCCATCTACCATCAGCAGATCTCGCAATGTGTCCTGCCCAGTTCCATTTTATATCAGTTATTCTCTACGGCGTCTGCAACTCCTGATCGTCTGCGGATTTCAGTATTTGGTATGTGATCCTTGAGAGAGATTCCTAGCATTGATCGTTCCATCGCTAGTTGCGTAATTCGTATTTTCTTTATTGTCCGTTTAGTCATTGTTAGGGTTTCGGCTCCGTAGGTAAGGACTGGAAGGACACACTGGTTAAAAACCTTTCTCTTTAGGCAGTTAGGCAGCTCTGCCTTGAATACATATTTGAGATTCCCATATGCAGCCCATGCAAGCCCTATTCTTTGAAGAATCTCTAGGGGCTGATTATCTCTTCCAATGGAAATCTTGTGTCCGAGGTATTTAAAGGATGTAGTTTCTTCCACCCTGGTACCGTCGATGTACAAGCCCTCACCGAGCACGAGGTTTGTCATGATCTTGGTTTTGGGGCAATTTATTTTAAGTCCTACTTTCTTTGACTCTTCATTAAGATTTTTTAACATTGAGATGGCATCATCCAATCGATCGGCTATGAGGACTATATCGTCGGCAAATCTTAGGTGATAGAGTCTTTCACCGTTTATATTCACACCTAAGTTTTCCCAGTTTGTTTGTTTGTACATGTACTGGAGAACAGTATTGAAAAGTTTTGGTGAGATGATGTCACCCTGACGTACACCTCTTTCGATATTGAATTTGTCCGTGTTGTCATGGAGTCTGACACATGCAGTAGCATTCTCATAAATATGTTTGATAACTGTCGAGTACCGATAATCTATTCTGCAGTCTGATAGAGCATTCAGCATTGTGTGTTGGTCTACTGAATCGAATGCTTTCTCATAATCTACGAAGATAAGTACTAGAGGTTTATTGTACTCCACACATTTTTCAATAAGACTTTTCAAAACCTGGAGGTGATCATTTGTACCGTAGCCTGCTCGAAAACCAGCCTGTTCTCTTGTCTGATACGAATCTAGTTTATGACATAGTATTTTCGTAATTATTTTAGTAAAGCGCTTATACACGTGTGACAAGAGACTTATGGGTCTATAGTTCCCGATATTCGTTATGTCGCCCTTTTTGTGTAATAATATTATAAGTGCATTATTCCATTCCGAGGGTGTAGTTCCTTGTGAGAGGCATGCATTAAAAAGAGTTTTTATAGCCTGCAGCAGCTTGTTCCCTCCCATTTTAATTGCTTCGATAACCAATCCGTCCTCTCCTGGGGTCTTGTTGTTTTTCATCTCGGAAAGGGCTCCATTTATTTCGCTTACTGTGATGTCTGGGATATCTTCCGACCCTTGGTTCATAACTTTAATAATTTTGTCGTCAGGTGTTCCTTCTGTTTGTTTTTTATATAATTCGGCATAAAATGACTCTACTATCTTAAGGATTTATTCTCTGTTTGTTTTCACATTGCCTTGTTTATCCCTCAGCTTGCAGATATCCTTCTTACCTTGTGACAATTTTTTCCTGAGTACTTTTAGGCCTTTGTTTTCCTGTATGATCTTATTTATGTTCTCCGAATTAAATCTTCTAACGTCCCTTCTCACAGTTTTTGAAATTTCTTTATTGAGTGCTCGTAGTTGCGCATAATTCCCATCATATTTATTTCTTAGTTCATTTCTCGCTCTCATGAGCTCTTTAGTATTCTGACTAATCTTCACATCTTTGGTTTTCCTTCTTGGGCAGTGTGCCTTCTCAGCAGATTTGATGCTATTTCTTATGGTTGCGTTTAGTTCCTCGATGTTGATATCTCCATCTTCTGAATGTTCAATCTCGTCCAGTACTTCATCTATTTTATTTTGGTAATACTTCGGGTTTTCAGGAGATAACCATTTGTTGCACTTAGTTTTAGACATGAGTTTTATTCGTTCCTTTTTTATGTTTAGGGCTACTTTTGCTCTGATCATTCGGTGATCGCTGCCAGTTGTGAAGTTATTCAGTACTGAGAGGTCTTGGACTATTTCTCTGTTATTTGTGAAACAATAGTCTATTTCATTTTTATGTTTGCCACCCGGGCTTATCCAGGTCCATTTGTTTTGCGGTTTTTTATTGAAGAAAGAGTTTAGAGCCATTAGTTTGTGCTGTTGTATGTAGTTCAACAGTTTACATCCTCTCTCGTTGCGTTCTCCATAGCCATGATCTCCGAGGGAACTTTCTGCCTCATCTTGTTTTCTTCCAAGCTTTGCATTAAAGTCACCCATCATGATGGTATAGTGAGTTGGACTGACGTGCAAAGCGGTGTTTAGGTCTTCATAGAAAACTTCAATATCCCCCTCATCCGAATCGGATGTTGGTGCATAAGCCTGTATTATTTTAAAACTATATCTTGTGTTTAGTTTAAACGTTAAGCAAATGACTCTTGACCTGATGCTTTTGATCTCCTTTATATTTGCAAGGTGTCTCTTGTGCACGATGAAGCCTACACCTCCCTCGGATTTCTCTTCTAATCCTTTGTAGTGGAATAAGTTTCCGGATCTCAGAGTGACTTGACTTTCTCCTCGTCTCCTGACCTCGCTAAGACCCACGACATCCCACTTGATTTTTTGCAGTTCTTCTTCCAGTTCTATCATCCTCTGATCTGAGAGCAGTGTTCTGATGTTATAGGAACATATTCGTAACAAGGGTTTTGCTTTGGAAATTTGTGGCATAACTAGCGAATTTCTGCCCTCTCCAGATTCCATAGGGCAGCCCTCCTTGGAGGGGTGGAATTTTCCCACCTGGGGACCATATCCTTCGTTTTCGATATTCGCCATTTTGCTTCTTAAGGGGTTTTTTGGCCATAATCTTCCACGCTGGCCAAACGGGTTGGAAGATGGTACGGAAAGAGGGAGTTACATTTCCTTAATTCCCCGTAGGAACAGTTATCCCGCTGTGACTAGGTCGCCAGTGCCTCGTCTGTTTTCTAGCAGAGTGTACCAGATGCTGCAAAGCATGCATCACGCGTGCAGGTGAGGTTGACAGTTGGACAGGCTTTATTACAGTCAGTGTAGGTCTTCAAACCAATGACATCATTGAGTATTTAAAAAGACTAAGGTCAGTGGTTAGATATCTTGAAAGTACATTTAAGTAATTATTTAACGATTAAGTGTTTGTGTTTTTGAAAGAAACATGTAGGTACCAATATAGAGGTTATGTCATGGATGATGGTGTGATCAAAATTTTAACAACAGAAAAACAGTGCAAATATTGTAAAAAAAAAGTGGTTGAATCAATTGAATGTGGTAATTGTGTTGGCAGTTATCACCCGAGCTGCGCAAAACGTGTAGAAATTGTGAAAAGCTCCGGAAAATTTGTTTGTTGCGAAAACACTGAAAAAAGTGAGGTTAGCTCACAAAAAATCAAAAAAAAACACAGAAATATACAATAAATCATTGGAAATGGATGAAAGCAATAATAAAGGATTCCTTTCAACATTATCTGAACCCGGTAGAGCAAAAATTGGAAAAAAAATTTGAAAATCTTGAAAAGGCAGTACAATTCATGTCCGATTCCTTCGAGCAGCAAAAAACTAAGTTTGAAAGTACTCTAGAAGAATTAAAATACCTAAGAATGGAAAACGATAATTTAAAAAAGCGATTACAACATGTGGAGACAAAATTAGAGGATTTGGAGATGAAGGAAAAGGCTAGTAATATTATATTAGTTGGGGTGCCTAAACAGCGAGATCTGGATTCCAGAAAGATATCAGAAAAAATACTGGAAGGCTTGCAACTACAGGAATTGAAATCTGAGATTGTGGAATGTTTCAGAATAAAGAAAGATAGTGAAGATAGTCCAATTCTGATAAAATTCAACAACCCGCATATAAATACTGAAATTTTAATAAATATTAGAAAACAAAAAGGAATTAACCTAAAGCAATGTGGCCTACAAGGAAATGATAGAAAAATCTATCTAAACGAAGACTTGCCACTGAACAAGAGGATCCTCTACAAGAAGATTAGAGACATAAAGAAAGACAAAGGCTACAAAGCAGCTTTCTGTATAAACGGAACTATATACCTTAAGAAAAATGATCAAGATCCACCTATAAAAATAAAAACGGATAGTGATATCTCGCTGATCTAGATTAGTAGTTTCGAAACATATAAAGTAAGCTAGAAAAAAAAAACTAAATATTTTAATTCACTGACTTAATTGATCTTATTGATAAATATAAAACTTGTGACACAATAACCTGTGATAATTTAGCAAAGATTAATTTTCTTAATAAAAATGGCGTAAAACTTAATTTAATACATATAAACATCAGAAGCATATACAAAAATTTTGATGAATTTTTGGTTTTTCTCGAATCCACAAAGAACGATTTCGACATTATTATCATGTCAGAGACTCACAACATCCTCAACTTGAGCGACTTTAATATACCTGGATACAATATAATTTTCAATACAAGTACTCTTAACAGATGTGATGGCTGTGTCGTTTACACCAAGCTAAAATACTTTTTGGAAGATCAACTTTTAATAGAAAATAATCTAAAGGTTATCAGAGTTTGTATTAAAAAGGACAACCAAGTTTTTGACATCTTTGCAACTTATAGATGTTTTTATACAAATAAAGAAGAATTCTTGGAAAACCTACAACTAATACTACAAAAATTCAATTTTGACCATGATAGATCTTATATTTTTGCTGGTGATATAAACATTGACCTGCTAACAACGGAAGTAAACTCAACTAACAACTATCTGGCTCTGATGCAGAGTTATGGCTTTGTGAGTGTTATAAATAAACCAACAAGACAAGTTAATGGTTCGGCATCATGTATAGATCACTTCTTTGTTCGTTGTAAGGTGGATGTTTTCGATAAAATGATATCTATAATTCTGGAACATAGCTTGACAGATCATGATCCCATCCTTCTTAGTATAACCCTAGGTAACAATACTGCACCCTTAGAAAAGCAAAATTCTTATCAAGTAATAAACTATAATAAAATTTCTAGATTGCTGGGAGAAGAGGGATGGGATGGTGTATTTCAGCATTGGAATAGTGAAGTTTGCACTAGCAATTTTATTAATAAAATGAAGGATATAATTTCATCCTCTACTACAAATAGGGTAATTTCTAGTAAAAAAAGAAAAATAAAACCCTGGATAACCAGTGGCCTTCTAGTGTCCATACGAACCAGAGATTTTCTAAAAAAAAAATGCACTTTAAACGGAAACAACCAATATTTATTAAATAGATATAAAACATATCGCACAATGTTATCTAAACTGATACGAAACGCAAAATATTTACACTACAAAGGATTAGTACAAAAAACCGCAAAGGATCCAAAAAAGCTCTGGGGGGTGATACGGGAGGCCACTGGAGACGCAGGATGCAAAACTGAAATAAAAAATATTTATAACTCTAATAACACAATTACATCTGAGAAAAAAGAAATGGCAAACACGTTCAATAAATTTTTTGCGAGTGTGGGTAGGCAGCTGGCTGACAGCATCATAAGTTCTGCTCCCTCTCAATTCACAAACAATAAAATTGATGGTGAGAGACTTGCCAAATCTTTTTGGTTAGATCCCATCACGGAAAATGATATCGTAAAACAAATCAATAAATTAAAAGACGGAGTAAAGGGGGGAGATGATCAAATAAACTCAAATATTATAAAAAAGTATAAATTATTTTTTATAAGGCCGTTATGCCACATCACAAACACAATTTTCAGTACTGGGGTCTTCCCTGAATGTTTAAAATCAACAACTGTTGTGCCTCTATACAAACAAGGGAACAGAAAAAAGATAAATAATTATAGACCAATAGCTTTAACAAGCACAATTAGCAAAATCATTGAAAAATGTTTTAAGATGAGATTACTACAGTTCCTGGAAAAAAATAATATTCTTAATAAAAATCAATTTGCGTTTAGGGAGAACACCAGTACTGAGAATGCTCTATGTAAAGTAACGGAAAGAATTTTAAAAAATTTAGATCAGGGCAGGAAGGCTATTGGTTTGTTCCTGGACCTCAAGAAGGCTTTTGATACTGTGGCTCACCACATTCTACTAAAACGTCTGGAGCTTATTGGTATCCGAGGCATCCCTAATGACCTGAAAAACTCGTACCTTACAAAACGAAAACAAAGTGTTAATTTATCGGGAATGGAGAGTGACAGGCTGGAGGTGGAGATGGTTTGCCGCAGGGAACAGTATTATCGCCTCTGTTATTCAACATTTATATAAATGAAATTTTTAATGCTACAGAGGAGGGAGAGGTTTTTTGCTTCGCTGATGATGCAGGGGTGGTGATTTGTGGGGATGACTGGGACTCAACGGTTAGAAAGGCTGAAGTGGCACTTTTTAAAATAAAAAATTGGCTAGATACTTCTTTGCTTTCACTGAATGTAGAAAAAACTAAATTTGTTGCGTTCTCACTGTCCCCGAGGTCGCTCCCTGACATTCGTAGCTTAAAGATACATAAAGGGCAATGCACGTTGGGCGGGGGCTGCACCTGCGATCAGTTCATAGAAAGAAAATCCACCTTAAAATATCTAGGAATACTAATCGATGAAAATTTTACTTGGAAAGAACAAGTTAACTATGTAACTGATAAAATTCGCAAAGTGATTTTTAAATTCTACGAGCTAAGAAATATATTACCATTTCAAATACTAAAATTAGTCTATTACGCTCTCGTGGAGTCAATAGTCAACTATGGATTGGTTGTTTGGGGCAGTGCTGGTACAACCATTATGACTAAACTTCAAATAACTCAAAAGTGGATCATTAAAATTATGCTTTTTAAAAATAGAACATATCCCTCTCACTTATTATATAAGGATAGTAATTTATTAACTCCAAACCAACTTTTCATAAAGTCTATAATTAGGTATATGTCGAAAAACTCTGAATATAAACAAATTATAAATCACAATGTTAATACAAGAATTGCGGTACAAAACAATGTAGTATTGCAACAACCTAAGCACACTGTCTGCCAAAGCCATGTTTACTGTGTTGGACCAAAAATCTATAATGATTTACCAAATAATATGAGAACTAGGCCTTATTATTTAATTAAAAAGGACATCACAAAATGGTTGATGGAAAGCAATTATAACATAAACTACATTATATGAAGTAATTCTGTAAAATATACTAAAACAAAACACTTAATAACACAAAACAATATAAATTTTACCTCAAATAAAGAATTTATTAAATTAAAAAGCACACACACAGTATTTAAAATATCATTGTGTGCTTATACTTGCAATAGTGAGGAAACTTTGTGAATTTAGTTGTAAGTAGGAATATAATTTTAATTTATTTCACTGTTATAGTATGGAATTTTGATTGTAACATTTTGCTTACCTAATAGTATGTAAATCTACTAAATGTATATTTGCTATTGCCAAATAAATAAATAAATTACCTTTCTATGCCTTCGCCCCTTACACTCCCTTTACATTACATAATACATTCATAATACATAAAATGAAATGACGTCAACAAAATGGACTTAAAAATTAAATTCTAAAAAGTCATTTACACTGTATGGTTCCATTTCAATTAGCACCTGTTTTAATATTCTTTTGAGGGATTTTACACTTGTAGTACTCTTCATACTGAGGGGAAGTTTGTTAAATAATTTTACATACATATAATACGGTCTCCTCTCAGTAAGTGTTAGCCTATGTTGGGGATACCTCTATTCTTAAACACAAATATAATACATTCAAATATATACAAAGCATAAACTGTCATAATTTTAAGTTCCTTAAAGCTACCTCTACAAGTACACAGAAAACTAAGTTTTTTGATTCTAAGTAATACCCTTTTTTGCACTACGAAAACCCTTTGTATGTCTGAGCTACCACCCCAAAAAATTATTCCATATCTAAGTACAGTTTCAAAATTTGCGAAGTACAGAATTCTCGACGCATTTGTATTTACATATTGAGTAACAACGCTAATACCGTAACCAATTTTTCCCAGCTTTAAACATAAATTATCAACATACTGGTGCCAGGATAAAAACTCATCTATTATAAGCCCTAAGAATTTTTTTTTTCCAGTTTATGATTACTGTTTGCTAAATTTAAGAGTTCTGGTTCCTTGAGATGTTTATTTTTAGTTTTAAACAGAATTAGATTTGTTTTGTCTTTATTTATCACCAACTTATTTTTCATGAACCATCTCGTGATTTTTTCTAGCGCATCGTTACTATTTAATGTAATACTTTGAATGTTAGATCCTGGAACCAGCAAATTTGTATCATCTGCGAAGTTTGTAATTAAAAAATTATTCTCTATGGAACACAAATCATTAAGATAAATTACAAACAAAGTAGGGCCCAAAATGCTACCCTGTACTATACCTAGGTTATTTATTCTTAGATTAGATTTCGTATAGTTAATTACTACTCTTTGGGGTCTATCTGAGAGGTAGGACTTGATCCAAGCAAGCCCATTTTCTCTAATACCATATTTTTCCATCTTATAAATCAAAAAGTCATGATTTATACAATTGTAGGCTTTACTCAAATCCAAAAACAATCCCAAGGCTAAATTTTTGTTTTCTAAATGCTGTAGAATAGCAGCGGTGAATTGAAATATCGCTGTTGTGGTTGACCTACCCCTCAGATAGCCATGTTACCTACTTGAGAAAAGTTCACACTTATTAATAAATCGTACTAGCCTAGAACACATAACCATTTCGAATACTTTAGAAAAGCTCGGTAGCAGACTTATTGGCGGATAGTTATCCAGATTATCTAAATCTCCTTTGTTCTTATACAGGGGTAATATGTTGGTAACTTTGAGTTGGTCAGGAAAAATTCCAAACTTTAATGAATTATCCAGAATATATTTTAGAACATCCAATATTTTAATCATTGACAATATGACAATACTTGTTGGAATTTCATCCTCACCACTACTATATTTATTTTTTTGTTTACAACATATGTCCAACAATTCGTTTTTTGTTATTTTATTCATATACATTGATTGGCTGTTTTCAACAATACTACAATCAAAGGGCACAGTAATTTGATTCTTTAGCAATTTAGGAACTATGCTTAGTAAATGATCATTACAATTATCCGATAATACTTGTGTATTATTGCTGAAGTGACACTGAGATAATTTTATTTTTCCACATAATTCTTTACAAATATTCCACATGCATTTCATCTTGTCCGATTTTTGAACTCTTTTTTCGTACCTATGTGTTTATTTTTTCTGACTTAAGTAATCTGTTGTACTCTTTTTTTGTATCATTGTAAACAAGTTCATAGTGGGGACTATGTTTTGATAAGACCAGTAATTAATCTAACTTGCGTTTACATTCATTAATTTGTTCATTATTAGGAGTTCTAACTTTTTTATTTTTATAAGACATTACTACGAGAAAACATTGATTAAAAATATTCTTATAAGTATTAATAAAGTTATTCCATTGCAAATTGACATTATTTTTTCCAACTATTGTAACATTTTCCTAATCTTAAGATTCTGTTGTGTTTTGCGGAGACTTGGCTAAGGGATGGGGAAACAATAGCTCTAAACAATTACACTTTATCGTCCTATTTTTGTAGAAAGAAAAGCCGTCATGGCGGTGTGGCTGTTTTTTTTCAGAATGATGTAATGTTTAAGTCAATAGACTTAGGAGGTTATTGTGTTGAAAAAATAATGGAATGTTGTGGTGGGGAGTGTAAACTTGCCGGTATAGGTGTTTGTATGATTGTTTGTGTTTATAGAAGCCCTTGTATTGCAGTGAACCTATTCTTGGATCAACTGGAGTTATTGTTGCATTATCTATATTCTTTGAAAAAACATATAATTCTTTGCCTAGATTTTAACATTAATATTGCTGAAAAATCACATAGTTATTATGATTTTGTATCGTTACTTAATAGTTACCACTTGCAACTTACCATTTTTGAACCCACCAGGGAGACGTTTGTGTCCGCGACTGTAATAGATAACCTAATAACGAACATTGAGCCCGAACTCTTTCATTCCCGAGTGTATGACGTGGGGCTTTCCGATCATAAAGCGGTCATATTTTCCAACGAATGTGTCAGAGCGACTAAACTTACTTCTAAAAGGATTTTTTCAAAGAAAAATGTAACCAATAGTATCCAGTATATAAATGGTATGGACTGGTCTATGCCGAACGTATCTGTGCAGGAAAAATTTGATATTTTTTATAGCATTATAAGCCCCATAATTAATAAATGTTTCCCAGTGACACGAACTTCCTAGAAAAAATTCAAGCCCTGGATGACAGCAGGTATAAAATGTTCTTGTAAACAAAAGACAACTTTTTAAGTTTTTGAAAAATAACCCCAATTTAGTATTGAAGGGCTTTTATAAAACCTATTGCCAAATTTTAAAAGAATTAATAGCTGAGGCTAAACGAATGAGCCTCGAGAGTGAAATAGGAATGTCTGCAAACTTATCAAAAACCATTTGGAGTATTGTAAAAAGAGAAACTGGTAGGGGGCAACAGGACGAAAAATGCAAAGAGTGGGTTATAAACATAAATGGTGGGGAATGCACTGATAAGTTAGAGATTGCAAATACATTTAACACCTTGTTTTACAAATTTAACAAATTCTTTTAGCTTTCCTGACTTACCACTTCCACATAATAAGTCAATAATTAATAACAGCTTCTTCATAAATCCAGTAACAATCCTTCAAATAAAAGACATAGTAAATTCATTAAGGAATACTGGTGCTACTGGTTATGATGAGATGCCATTATGCTTTCTTAGGGCACACATAGGTAGTTTGGCCCCTGTAATAACGGATTTAATAAACTCTTCCTTTGCCGAATGTCATTTTCCAGATCAGTTAAAAATATCTAAAGTACTGCCGATTTTTAAAAAAGGGTCGCATAATGACATTACGTACTATCGCCCAATTTCACTAGTTAACGTTATTACCAAAATCATTGAAAAGGCGTTGCATGCTCGCTTGGTCGGGTTTTTAGAAAAAAATAATTTAATATCCTCGTGTCAACATGCCTTCAGATCACAAAGGTCCACTGAGAGTGCTCTGTATGACATTTTAAATTACATTTATGACAGGCGTAATGAGGGAAAATTGTGTATAGCAATAGTGTGTGATCTATCAAAAGCGCTTGATACTGTTAGGCATGACTTGTTATTAAAAAAGTTAGAAATACTTGGTGTGAGAGGTGGAGTGTTGGATTGGTTTCGTTCCTACCTTTTAAACCGAAGTCAGTATGTTTGTGTTCATGATGGTAATGGTGCGTGTGAATCTGAGATACAGCCCGTTACGTCGGGGGTCCCCCAGGGATCAGTTTTGGGACCACTGCTTTTTAGCATATTTATTAATGACCTTCCGGATCATGTCGAGGCAAAAGTGGTTATGTATGCAGATGATACAACTTGTATAGCCAGTAATAACGATCAAGTTATTTTGGAATCAGAGACTAAGATATGTGTTAATGAGCTGATTCAGTGGTTTACTGCTAATAAACTAAAAATAAATTTGGATAAAACAAATTTCTTGGTTTTCAAAAACAGAAGTTCAGGGCTTGTTTGTGATAATATGTATATTGATTTCCGATAAAAAAAAATTGAAGCAGTCCCTGAAACGAAGATCCTTGGGCTGACTGTCGATATAGCACTTAAATATGAGACTCATTTAAAGGAACTAAAGCTTAAATTAAATTCAATATGTTACTCTATACGTGTTTTAAGAGAGATAGTCTCCTCAGGAGTGCTTAAGAGTGTATACTATGGGTACTTTCACTCAAGAATGGTGTATGCGGTGGAGCTTTGGGGATGTGAACCCTTAAGCTTAAGCATTTTTCGAGTTCAGAAGAGATGTGTTAGAGCCATTAATAACTTTAATCCCAGAGCCTCATGCAGGGAGTTCTTCAAAAAGGGTAGACTGATGACTTTGCCATCCTGCTTTATATTTAAATGCCTTGTCACTGTTCATAAACAAAAAAGAAAATATCCTTCCACATCTACAAGTAGGGGAGACTGGGGGCTAATTGGACTGTTTTAGGGTCTAATTGGACATTTCATAATTTTTCTTTTATTTTTAATATTATATAAACATACTTTTACATTACGGTATATACCATCCACATAGAGCATTTTTAGACACAAATGATTTTCAATTATTTTAGAAACTATAAAATTTTAATAATATTTTTTTTTTGTAATTTTCTTATGTATGTCCAATTAGTCCCCATAACCGGGTCTAAATGGACATTCCACGGGACTAATGGGACACAATGAAAAACAAACTATTTTAATCATTTTTATTTGTAATTTAACCAAAAATATTATTATTTTACATTATAAATGCTCAAATCATCATTAAAACTTACGACTGACACTGCTCGTTCAGTAATTATGTCATCTTGAACGGTGTTAAAATTTTTTCAATGTCTTGAATATCAATCCATGACTCATCAACTTTTTCAGGATAATAAAACCTAAAGAAATTACATTTCTTGCGTAAAAAAATGACTTTTGTCTCTGCGTAGTCGGGGGCAATTTCATTTACAATGCCAACGTAATGATGAATGTTTCTTTTTGTTAGAAATTTCACTAAAACAAAATTATTTAGTTTTAAGTTCAATTTGATCTAATTAAATTCATTTTCAGAAGATGAGTCATGTAAAGATATTTCTTCACTGGATCCTTCATCACTTTCACTTTGAGTTTTCTTTGATTTTCTTTTTATTTTAACATTTTCTTTTTCTTCGGGTTTTTTGGTAGAATTTTCAAGTTCACCCCATACATTCTTTTTTACACTGCTGGACTTATTTTTTTTCTATTGCCAAACGTTCGAGTTCCTCCTTTTCTGGGGTATCTGTAAGAATTCTAGTCTTGCCGGGCTTCCTACCACGATTAGACATCGGTCGAGGCGGAGCTGTTGGAAATGGCCTTATAACGCATGGACTTATCACTTCATTTCCTTTCTGAATAATTCCGCTAGTTGAAGGAGTAGAAAATTCCGGTTGTGCCGAATTATTAAAAGATGAATTCGCACTACCAGCAGTAGCATCGCCTTCTATTTCGTGTATACGGTCAGTAACATATGAGGAAAGAAAGTCATCTTCATCAAAATTTTCCCTATTAAACGGAAATATACCTGTTTTAGAAAATGCGGATAGTATGTTTTTGTTTATTTATTTATTTATTTAGCAACAGTACACTACAGAATCTATAAATTCTAAATGGTACACCTACAGATTACAGAAATAAAATAAAAACAAACATAAACATAAAAAAAATAACGCAGTCTAACAAACATGACAAACGTTTTTTACAATCTCCTCAGAGCTGAAAGAGTAATTTTAAATATATCACAGTTGGAAAAATTGACGTTGTAATTATTAAGCATTCTCTCCACAAAGGCGTTACGGCCATAGTTTGTTCTATGTGTTTGTTCAAAAAATAATTGAAACTGTCTGGTCCGCCGCACCGGTACACGGAACAACACTTCAGCAAGGAGGATTGCACTGCACAATTAATCAGACCGTTAATAAGTTTATACAGGAACAATAAGAGGGCTTTCCTCCTACGGTACTGCAATGATTGTAACCCACACAAGAGTATTCTGGTTTCATAAGGAATTTCCTGACATGAAATATTAAATTTAAATAGCAGATATTTTGCGAACTTATTTTGTACCCTTTCTAGTCTATTTATGTGACATTGATAGTAAGGATTCCATATTACAGAGCAATATTCCAGGATACCGCGAACGAGACAGTTATAGAGGGCAGTTAACGCCTTAGTGTCATAAATGTGCCTTGTATGCCGTTTTATAAATCCTAGCAGCCTAAAACTTTTCAAAACAATGCTATCTATATGCAAGGTGAATGTTAAACCACTATCAAATATGACTCCCAGATCATTAACATGCGTTACTTCTTCTAAGCTAACATTATCAATGAAGTAGGTCTGAGTTTGTGGGTTAGGGCATTTAAAAAATCTTAAAACCTTACACTTGTTTACATTAAGTCTCAAATAGTTCACATTACACCAATCTACTAAGCTTGGAGTAAATGAATCCACAAATGCTCGGTTAACAAGTTAAGCGACATAATACAAGTTAACTGGTTTACCAGGACTAGAGAGCATCCAGTCATTTAAAGCCACACTGTAACGCTTCTTAAATGGTCCGTACACTCCTACATCCAGAGGTTGCAGCTTGTGTGAACAGTGAGGCGGAAATGTTAGCATAACAACTTCGTTGTCTTTTGCGTATTGAATGATTTCTATAGAAATGTGACTTTCATGATAATCATGAAAGTCACATGATTGTCAAGTAATAACAACACGGGAGTTTCCTTAGTAGCCTGAGTAAATTGGACAAAATGATGCATTACTTTCACAAAATTATCTGCAGTCATCCAGCCTGTCTTATGCTAAACTTCCAACAGGAGCACCTTCTGTCATATAGGGTTTTACATTGACTTTCGGGAATACAAAAACTGGTGGAATAGTTCCTCCGTTTGCGCTTATAAAACAGCATACTGTAACCAAGCACCCCCTTTCAGCTGATGTTATCTGACCAACCTGCTTGCTCCCTTTCTTGGCTATAACATTTGGGGGCTTTTGTACAGTTGTACAGCCAGTTTCATCAAGATTAAATATCTTATTTGCTGAAAATTGGTATCTTTCCAAAACAGCGGCTAAATTTTCATAAAATTTACCTATATTTGTCTTATTAAAACTTGTCGCACGTGAGAGGCTGGTTGCTTCAGGAGCCCTTATAGATAAACCAGGATGTCGTTCCATGAATCCATATAACCAATCTAAGCCAGCCTGTTGACTTATAGGCCATTTTTCAGGAAGTTTAATCTTTAACGCATCTGCATATTGATAGGCTAGCTTTCTTGCTTCTACAGTTGTTAATCCATGGTGCATTTTAGATGCCATGATCAAATATTCTTCTAATTCCCTTTCCTGTTCTATGGTAAAAACTTGGTTTGGGACCTTTAGAAGAGGAATATTGATTTCATCTGCAGTTTGGGCATGCTTGTTCATTTGAACAAATCGAGATAATGTGGATTTTTTTACAAAATACATTTCTGATACTTGGCCAATAGGAATATGTTCCAAGACAACAGCAGCAACAGCTGTCTTTAATAGTTCCGCCGACACCCGAACTCTGTCCGTTTTCCTCTTTTTGTGGCGAGGCATCCTTAAAAGAAATTATATAATTAGTACCTGAATATTTAGGTTTCACTATTATAGCTTGTTTTTTTAGCCATTTAGGCTGCCCGGGGTCTAATTGGACTGTCTAATTAGCCCCCGTGTATCATGTCCAATTAGTCCCTAGTATCAACTAACCACAAAATTTGAAATTATTGGGTTTATCGATACCGGCGGTACAAAATCAATTTATTTTTATCAATCTACACTAAATGTGAAACAGAACTTACCTGCCAAACTTAAAAATATATTAGTCGTTACCAGACACACACAAAAATTCAACTGTTTATGTTTTTTTTAACGGACCTCCAAAACACGTTGTTGGTATTTAAATTTCATCATGGCGGATTTACGTCACTACCGGTTTTTATTTAGTTGCAAAACAAGAGGCGCCATCTATGTGCAAAATTGCAAAACCGTAAGACCGTTCTAAAGGATTCTACAGAAAATGTCCCATTAGACCCTTGTCCAAATAGCCCCCACTCTACCCTACCGCCTACCCCCTTCGCAATGACCTCATCCGTCCGGTTCTTCCAAACACTGCAAAATACCTTAATAGTACATTCTATCAAAGTATAAAGTTATATAATCTGCTACCTGTATCTCTGAAGACTCTAAGCATTAACTTGTTTAAAAGAAGAATCAAAAGGATATTGTTGGGTGAAGCCTTTTATATAATCTCACAGGACAAGTATACATAAATTTTCTACAGAATCACATGCAAAACCTATTAAGAAGATGTTCCACTTAATGTACGACAGAATATGTATTTACAGCATGATGTGCAAAAGTTTGTAGATTATCTGGGCCATCTCTGATATTTATATTATACTGACTAGTGTTTTTATTGTTCCATATTTTATGTTTGAATACTGTACTATTTTTTCGTATGTAAGTTTTATGCTGCGCCCATATAATGTGTGAATTTGGCGTTTCAATGTAAAACATTTTTTGTTGTACTTATGTCTCATTTTTTTTTTATATATATATATATATATATATATATACAATATTCATATCGCGACGAGTTTTAATTGTTTCTTTAGTTTTTGCTAGACTATATGAAGCAATGTTAACCAAATACAAAAAAATTCTTGTTTTATTGGTTTATTAGATTTTACTTGACATACTATGTATACGGTTTTATATTTTAATTTATTTGTAAGATTTTGTGTCTAATGCAATTGCAAAAGTGACAATAAATGATTTTGATTTGATTTAATAGCTTTAAAAATTCATTTTTATTAGTCTCAGTAAAAAATCTTTTATAAGTAAATTGTTGGTCTGTCTTCTTTATAATATCAAAACACAACCTTTGTGCAGTGTGGCCAGAAAGGTGGTATTCTAGTATTTCAGTTTTATATTCATCCAAGTTAGTAAAAATGTTATCAAGGCAACTACTACAATTTAATGTTATCCGGGTATTTTGAAACACCGTTCCCACTATATTATAAAAGCTCATCAATGAAAATAATCTATTTTTATTTGGATTATCGGCCAACATTTCTAAATTTAAATCACCTAAAATATATATCACTGTACTACCAGTATCAATCATTGATAACATTTTTTCCATTTGATTAAAAAAAATATGTCCTTGCTACCTGATGGTGGTCTATAAATTGATATTGATATTCAAAGAAAAGAGAATCCTCACCATCATCAATCTCTATATCCTCCAATGTGCTTCCTACGTCCATAAAAACCTGAAAAGCTTTATCAGATGCGGCGATGTTAATACATATGTCACACGAATATCCGAAAACCTTTACATCCCTAATGCTAGACAGACTCAAATACAGGAGGACCCTGAAATTATCTCACTTAAGATCTTCAACCACCTGCCAGCTAATATGAAAGCCACCCACTCACATAGAGCTTTTGTGAGACAACTTAAGAATAAACTAATAGCTAATCCATTCTATCATCTAAAGGAATATTTTATATCTAATTTGTAAAGGAATATTCTATAATTCACTTATTGTTACTGTTCTATTCTCACTACACCTTTTTTCTTGACAATTCCAAAACATGTATATATGTCTATATGGAAATAAATAAATAAATATAACGTTAATTTTTTACAGTGTTCAGAAATAGCTCTATATCTAGAGTCTTGTTCCGAAGGCACTGTATGTTTTGATGCATGATATTCAAAGAAGTTTGAGCATCAGTTTTATCGACTAAGTGTTTTCCAGTATCCCTGCTGGAGGGGTCTTCCACACTACTCTTCTCCTGATATGGAGAAAATGGTTTACCACGATACCATTACCCCAAATCTCAATATATCCCAATATACTTCGGCGATTGCCCTTCTTAATTCGATCTGGGAAATATAGGTGTTGTTAGATTTTCGATACAAACACCAAGAGTTATGAATGGATATATCAATAAGCCGAGTGAACAGTGACCAACACCATTTTCTATTACGAATCTGAATTCTATACTGGCCAATACCATTTTCTATTACGAATCTGGATTCTATACTGGCCAATACCATTTTCTATTACGAATCTGAATTCTATACTGGCCAATATTCTGGTCCATGCGGTCAGTACCGCCCATATATTTGTTATATTTTGCAAGTAATGCTGGTCGATTTACCATTACATGTTTTTTTTCTTTCTGAGGATAACGTCTTACATTCGTTACAGGATTAACACCATGTTCATTTGTAGCTGTACAAACTACAGAATTGTCCACCCACTTTGTTTTCAAGATACCGTCAGTTTTACTGATAATATTTTCAAAATAACCCCTCTCCTTTTATAATAAATCCTTTTTATCTGCTAGCGGACAGTTCTTAGGTAAACGATTTTCCTTAATTGCCCCAGTGCCTCCATATCCATTTAGTCGTTAATAATATAACAAATAAAATGTAGTAAATAAATTATCAAAATAAAAAGGAAATGGTAAAAGTTTTATATTATCTGGGAACTCTTGTATTATTTTTAAAGGAGCTGCAGCTTTTTCAAATGTTTTCTCTATATCAGCATCAGGGATTATAGATTTTCCGTGATATATTTCAAAATCTATTAGGTAGCCCATACTGGTATTTAAGCTCCATACTGTATAGCCAAAACGGATTGGCTTTCTGCGTATGAACTGTTTACAGCTATGCTTCCCATAATACTTCACCATGCTTCCGTCAAAGGCAAGGTCTTTTTCAGGTACAAAAAAGTTTCTGCATCTATCTTTTATTAGATTTACAAATGGTCTTATTTTCCAGAGCTTGTCATTTCGAGTAAAATTGTCATTAGATGCTAAGTATACGCAACTCAAAATTTGTTCAAAGCGATTTCGTCGCATATAATTATAAATATGTTCATTTCGAGTATCAAGTATTTGCTCCCAATACATTCTTTTACTTGGACGGTCATTGTATCCGCTAAGAATTAGTATGGCAATAAAACATTTCATTTCTTCTCGACTTACTTTTGGATCTATGTAATTTTTAAAATGTGCGTGCTTACTTGCTTCTTGTACAAGAAATTCAATACTTTCTGTATCAATAAAAATTTCAAATATATCAATAACTGATTTGTTCTCAAATTGTGAGTAATCACCTTCGGGGAGAAGTCGTTTGTTGGTAGCAAAATCGCCAGAAATCCATTTTTTGTTATCAGAAAGCTTTGGAAGTGATAAGCGTTCATATTTTTGAAAGAAATTTGGTTCTGCAACTGCTGTTTCAGTAATATTACTGCCTACTTGTAATCGTGTCATTTCCTCCAATCTTTTACCTATTATATTTCCGCTTACAGTTCTCATCTCAGCATCTCCTAGCAGCTGGCGTTTGCTCAAATTGTCAAAGTCTCGCACTCCATCTTCATCTCCGGAATCTTCATCGGTAAGAATAACAGGATCTGGAGGGGCTATGAATATAGTATCAACAGGATCAAGACTTTGGTCTTCCTCCCCAAAGGCTATATCCAAGGCTTCTTGAACTGTCAAGCCTGGTTTTAGCATAGATGCAAATCCCCTGTTGAAAAATAATTAAAATGTAAATAACCATACCAACAATAACACATTTATGATGTTGGGCAAAAAAGCTTACATAGTATATGTAACACCAGCACTGACGACATCATAACCTCAAAAAAAAAATAGGTATAAAATATATCATAAATAAAATAACAATACCTACACCTATTTTTTACACTTTAGAATAAATTTGACTTATTTCTAATAAAAAACACATTTCGTACTTACTCTTTGTCAACAAAATCCATGGCGAACTTGCTTTTTACAAAGTACCACTTTTCAAACTGGCACAAAGCTAAACTCCTTTATAACAGACCGAAACGCGTCAAGACATACATTGTCTAAAGCCTCCTGTCAACATTTAACAGTGTTGCCAAATCGATATTCAATCCGTTTGACAATAAAATGGTCAAATTTTGAACTGTTCTGTCGTTACATATATGTAACGCTAGGAATTAATGGGTTAATTTACCAAATTAATCATTATCTTAATTTGAAGTCGTTGTTTAAAGTACAGAACCTAAAAACGTATTTCTATTTATTTAGTGCAAGAGTGATTTTCCGTGTTGCCACTGTTTGAAAAAAACTATTGTAAAATGACACAAACGTACTTAGCGGTAACTTATGTGTCCAATAGTAACTTCTGTGACGTAGTGCCTTTGAATTTGACAGAAATAGCACTAAGAGGAGTCGAAACATTTCTCAGTCAGTTTTTATATAAAAAGTTATTGTAATAAATATCTTAAATGTTTTTGTTGTTTGAAATAATAAAGGTTGTGTTTGTTTCTTTTTTCTTGTAAGGATTGCCTTTTTGTCACATGCGTTACATTTCTGTTACATACATTACCAGATAAACAGACTATCCAATCTACTTCCCTTTCTTCAGGCTGCCTCTGACTTATTTAGTAACCCATATGGATCTACTAAACCCAATCCATTTTATTTATTTATAGCAGTACACTACAGAAGCAAAAAAGTTCTAAATGGTACATATATAGTGTAAATTATGAACAATGAGTAAAAACACTAATATACAAATAAGTATAAAATAAAATATAAAATACAAAATAGAATAGGTACAAAATAAATTATAAATTTCTGGTGGCTGTAGCACAATACACAGAAATAACGGGGAAACAGATTTTAAAGGTATTAGTTCCATGTTTGAAGGCTAAAAACACGAAACCAATGGTAACAGACACTTTGGCTATATGACATATTAAAGGTTTGAGAAACTTCTTCAGCCCCAGGCTAACTATCCTGGTATTTTCCTAATTAAAAATAATTAGTTAACCATCCTTAGATGTTGTTGTTATTATTGTGTCATATATCAAAGCTGCCAAGTAAAAAAAAAACTAGGTATGTACTAAAGAAAAACTAAAAATAATGTGTAGAAAACAAAGCAGTTACTGAGTTATGTTGCCCACCACAAGTAATGTTTCTATTTAAATATACTATAGGCAGAAGGACTTACGTCAAAAGCCGTGTGAGTTGCATTATGCTTATATAATTATCCGTGTAATTCAATAAACAGCTTTAAGTTAGCAAGTCTACTAGAACGCTATCGTCATAAACCAAGAGTATATTTTTCTATTTAAAAACATCAAAGATTCATAACTTAATTAAAAAAAAATTAAAAAGCTTTACGCAAAAGAGTTACCTATTTATTCCATTTCGATAATATCTTTGTGTAACAAATATGATTATGTTGGGAATAGACTACGCTCTGTAAGTAGGTCACCCTAATTTCGGGACACCTTGAAGCACATTACATTGTTTAACTTATGTTTTTTAGTTCCTCTGGATTTTAATGCAAGTTCCCTATGAAGTAAGCGAGCAGAACCACTTTTCTTTTACTTTGTTTCTTTCGATATTATTATTATGTGGAAGTAAAATAATTTCTTTATTTTTCAGCGATACGTGCAGTGTAGACTCGACCATCAGCAAGACCCTAGAGGGCCGTCTCCAATTCGTGTCCAATCCGTCACATCCATACGGCCGGCGGCAGTATATTCACCAGTACAACGCCGTCACGCTGTGCTGCGTCTTTAGACAAATAGGCGCCTGAAAGAACGAAATCGTTTCAGGATCGAAAGGATCAGCGAATTTACATAGAAAACATAATTTGGACACATCCACTTAGCTTGTGGAGTAGTTCAGAGAGTTTACCGAACGCGCGGGCTTCAAGGCTTGTTGGATTTTATAATTTGTAAGTTTTAGCAAAGGGTATTGATGAAATGTCCACTATTTTGTGGTGCCCAGTTAGTGTGGACGATATCTCGTTAACGGTCGACTTTAGCAAAAAAAAATTAATACAAAAGTAGAGAGGTTAACGGCTTCTTTTAAAAATAATTTTAAGTATACTCAGAAATGCAGGGTCGGTCAAACATATCATTTTTTAAATGGAACACCATTATTTCTGTTTACGATATTAAAGCCTTTAGTAAGTCCTCTATTCCACTTTTTAGCAGCAAATGCGACCTTGTCAATTTTTCGTATGGATATTTGGCGAAAAACAATTCCATAAGAATCGTTGGAATTTTACTAGGCCATTTTTGCGTGTAAAATCACCAAACTGTTATTAGAATTGGCGTAAGTGTGTTAAACATGTTGGTCCAAACTTTATAAATTATAAACAATTTTTTTTAATGAAACTGGGTATTATTTTTTATTTTTTTGTAAAAGATCTTTTAATTCTCTAAACAGCTTGTTATTTACACTTTTATGGCAATTAGCCCTCCTACTGGGGCCAACTACTTCATGATTTAAAACTGTTTTTCTGTCCCTAACTGTCATTATATATTTTAGATTTTCTGATTGAGAAATATGGATACTTTTATAGTTTCATCTTTTTCCTCAAGTTTTAAGAAATGTTGATTTTGTTTGGCATACAGTGGCGTATTTAGGATTGTGACACGGGAGTGATCCATCTTCGCTGTATTCCTAAAAAATGCGCCACAACATAGAAATAAAGAAAATTTTTAAATATAAACGGCAATATTTGTATTTTAAATAGTAGTTTTTTGAAGGTATATATAACGTGAAATAATGTTTCATGTTATTTATTACAAATGAATTATTGTGATTTTGAGTTTTCTCTACTATTGAGCCCACAGGAAGGGGTGCGCGAACCCCCTCCCCCTAAATACGCCACTGTTTGGCAACGTTGTAAAAAATAAAAAGCAATTATGGCGTCATATGGATAATTTCGAGGGAAATCTAAAAATGTTAAAATATATAGGGTGTTTCAATAAAAAAAAAATATTTCTTTTTATTGTCCTACTTTTTTGGACCTTTATATTTTAAAATAATTTCAGAATATATATTTGCTTATGTCCTACCACCTTTGTAAATACTTTTTTTGATATCTTAAATTGTAAAGCCCATATATTCCTTTTGTCACACAAATGGGCAACCCTTATAATAAGTTGATAAATATAATGAAACCTTTATTTTTAATTTACAAAATTTGGACCAAAATGTTCATATATATTTATTTAATAGATAAACTAGTGAATATTGGGGAGTGCAGCAAATGAAAGAGTACTCTTTAAAGTTATTCCAAGCTTTCGGAAATCATATATTTCATTTCCATCCTCAGGGAGACTACAATTTATATAAATTAAGATTAGGAAACCTCATTAGAACAATAAATAAATGATTTTACTTACAACTTTTTTGAGATTGTTCATAAGGATGTTCATAGAATTAATATAGGACATGCGAGAAGAAAACGTGTTGAAACCCAAGTCAGTTACAATTAAAATCAAAAATTGGAGACAATACTAAAAACATTGTATATGGACGTAGAAACACACAATTTAAAATAAAATCAAAATTTTGATGTTCACATTTTGAAAATTCGTTACTAATTTGAAATTATGGAATTATTTAGCGGGAAATCATGACTTGCGTGCCTCCATTTTAAGTGACTGGTAGGTTAGGAAATACTGTCATTTTAACATGTCATTAAAATTGTCAAAAATATTTTTAATGCGGTTTACAATAAGAATAATATTAAATAGAGAGAATTACGGATTTAAGTGTTATCGTGCAGCAAACCTGAAAAATCGTTAAAATGCATTTATACGAGGTTCGAACTATTATCATTAGTATTGATTGTACGTAAGTTTTTATCTAAGTGGAGCAGATATGAATAAATTACACTTAAATGTTGGATATCTGTTCTTTTGTTCATACTATTGGGTTCTTGAGCAATAAATGTCATTTCCAGTCTTTTTTTTATAATTATTTTGTGAGGTTAGAATCTCAGCTGAATTAAAATTAATGTTATGGTCCATATTATTTGCATGTTCAGCAAGGGCACATCTCTCTGGATGGTGTCTACAGTCACTTATATGTTGATGATATCATCATTGCACTTCCTGCAGATGGCTTAACTGAAATAGTAGAGACTCTCAATGACTACGATCAATATATTCAGTTCACAATAGAAACGGAAGATGAATCACAGTCAGTTCCGTTCCTAGATACCAGATTTATACGCAATATAGACAACACAATTGCCATAGACTGGTACCAAAAACCTTGTAGTGCAGGTAGATATCTAAACTACCATTCCTACCATAAACATAGTATTAAAGTGAACCTAATAAAACAAATGAAAACGAGAGTTTCGAAAATTTCACACCCATCTTTCCTAAATAAGAATCTTAACATCCTCCTCAATCTGTTCATTAATAATTCATACCCTGCCACACTGGTAAAAAAGATACTATTCAGCACGTCCTCCACTCTAACACAAGCACCCAACGTGAACATTGTCAATAATACAAACAGAAATATAACTGAAGCGACTATAAACTATAATTTCACTTCATTGCCTTACATAAGAGATATCACTCCAAAACTTTCTAGACTATTCAGAGAAATCAATGATATAAAGATTGCATACAAGCCTGTACTTACAATAAACTCTATTCACTCCAAACTTAAAGACAAAACACACTCTAACCAACTATCAGATGTTGTCTACAAAATCCCTTGTGCAGACTGTAATAAAGTATACATAGGTCAAACTACTAGGCCCTTGTCTAGCAGAATCACTAACCACAAGAGTGACTGTAGACACCATCCAGAGAGATGTGCCCTTGCTGAACATGCAAATAATATGGACCATAACATTAATTTTAATTCAGCTGAGATTCTAACCTCACAAAATAATTATAAAAAAAGACTGTTTTTGGAAATGACATTTATTGCTCAAGAACCCAATAGTATGAACAAAAGAACAGATATCCAACATTTAAGTGTAATTTATTCATATCTGCTCCACTTAGATAAAAACTTACGTACAATCAATACTAATGATAATAGTTCGAACCTCGTATAAATGCATTTTAACGATTTTTCAGGTTTGCTGCACGATAACACTTAAATCCGTAATTCTCTCTATTTAATATTATTCTTATTGTAAACCGCATTAAAAATATTTTTGACAATTTTAATGACATGTTAAAATGACAGTATTTCCTAACCTACCAGTCACTTAAAATGGAGGCACGCAAGTCATGATTTCCCGCTAAATAATTCCATAATTTCAAATTAGTAACGAATTTTCAAAATGTGAACATCAAAATTTTGATTTTATTTTAAATTGTGTGTTTCTACGTCCATATACAATGTTTTTAGTATTGTCTCCAATTTTTGATTTTAATTGTAACTGACTTGGGTTTCAACACGTTTTCTTCTCGCATGTCCTATATTAATTCTATGAACATCCTTATGAACAATCTCAAAAAAGTTGTAAGTAAAATCATTTATTTATTGTTCTAATGAGGTTTCCTAATCTTAATTTATATAAATTGTAGTCTCCCTGAGGATGGAAATGAAATATATGATTTCCGAAAGCTTGGAATAACTTTAAAGAGTACTCTTTCATTTGCTGCACTCCCCAATATTCACTAGTTTATCTCTTAACTAGTCAGCAACGACTACCCTCTCGATATATTTATTTATTTATTTTATTGCCAAATATACGGGTAACCCATTAAATAGCAATAATTAGTTATAACATTTCCAAAAATCGTTTGTTTCCAACATGAAAGTTTTTATTTCAATTTTTTTTTTAATGAAATAATTTTTTAATATTTGTTGGTAAATAACCGTTTAAATAAAAGCATAAATATTTAAAAGTTTAAAATACTTCAATATCATGAAAAAATATAATATAGTGTTCAATTTAAAAAATATGTTTGGTCGATCTTGCATTTTTAAGACACCCTATCAAGAGCAATTGAAAAGATGCACGCCTTTAAGCTGTACAACTTTTGTATAATAATTTGTTTGCTAAAGTCTACAATTAACGAGATATCTGACTCCCTGTATATTGGAAATAAAATTTTTATATTGGTTCCTATTTATTGTTACCCCAAAATAAATATGAGGAATTATTGTTGTTTTAATTAAATGTTTCACTGCTTTTTTTCTAATTAGGGGAAAGCTGGGTTCTATCGGACACGTTAACAAAAATGTACGTAATTCATGTAAATATTTTTTTTTTTATTTTAAAAGGACCACATATAAGGGACAAAAAAGTACTTATTAAAATTGATGTTACATTGTTTAAGTTTTGTTAAATGTCGGGTAGTATCGGGCATGCGTTAATTTATGGGACAACTGTCACAAGCGAAATAATTCTGATTTTTTATCTATAACATTTTTGGTATTCTCAGGTCTTACTATTTTTAATTGAATACTTATTTGTCGCGAATTTTTCATTTTCCTTCGGTGATCTTTTTTATTTGCTTTTTCTTCAAGGTCGTTCTTATAAGGCGTCGAAGTCGAAATTATTTCGCTTTTGGCTGTCTTTTTTCTTGTATTCAACCTTTTTTCCATTGCTTGGAGGGTGGGAGCAGGTGCAGGTTCTTCTAATACTGTCTTCAACGTAGTGTTACCATCTTTTCTAATTTATTGACCACCTCAGTTCCTGTCGATGCACTGGGCTGATTTTTTTTTTTCGTGTTATGCCATTTCTCAGATGTTCTGGATTCTTCGGCAAGGTGGTTTGAGCAGTAGGGTTGTTGCTTAATTCGATTTTTACTCTTATCACGACCACTTGTAAATTGTTCTGTACAAGCCTAAACGTTATCGTTTAGCAAATTAGTTTCAGTCTGTCCCTGTTGATAAATGGCTGGAACCCTCTGAACCAATAAAATTCGAATCCGTTAATTACTGTATGTAGACTGTACATGGTGGGGGGCTGAGCATATCGTCGGCCGGACTGCAAAACCTGGTATCTTTTTTTTTTTCGAGGCTCACTAGGGACAAAAATCCCTTTAAAAAAGTTGTAAATATTTGGGGATGATTTTTTCTTAATGAAAGAAGATTATGTATTTATTTATTGCGCAAGTTCTGTTGAATTGAATTATTAGTTCCAAATCGTAAATATTGTTATTGCTAAGATATATTATGTTTTTGCAATTGCAAATTTTTGCGACGTAACGTTTCATTTTTATTTAATAACACAACGAAACCTATTAAAATATGTTTTATTAGAAAGCATTATATAAACGTACATTACCACTCTATAATTAAGTTTTGAAATAAAAATAAAACAATCTAGGCATCACTAAAATGTAATGAAAAAAATTCTTAATTAAAAGAATGCTATAAATAAAAAATGGATCAATTAGTTGGTACATTATTTCATTAATAAAATAAGTTATCGTAACACGACCACACATCATTTAAGACAGCCATCTGGGTGTGTCCCTTGTTTAAATATTTTTGAATTACAGCAACACCTATTTTCTGATAAAGTATAACAAAGCATTTGCAAGCGTATTATTTCGGTTTTGGTAACAACCGTCACTGTAGGGAATTATAGTTTGTATATTTTTGTTCCTGTTTAACTGCATTTCTAAGTGATGTAGTAATATAGTAGCAAACATATTTACATCTAACCCCCATTCTCCTTCGTGCCATAAATAACAATATACGTCTTTGGTACTCAAATTATAAAGGGTATAATTATGAATGTATAATTTTGTTTTTGACGGCTTGCATATCTAATGTATAAATAAGGATATCATCTCTTGAACTTTCTAGAGTCTCATCTTCAGCTTTGGCACCTCTAGCTTATATTTTTCTTTGTTGGTGTGCTAAAAACTGTTCTTCATCAACATTCCCCACTTTGTGTGACACAAATGTCACATTGCCCTTTCTTGGGTTGGCATATTGCAATATTTTGCGTATTCATTTCTTTAAAATATAGCTTTGGGTATAATTCTCTTATATTCTTCTTAACACATTGTTCTTTATAGATTATAACCATCCATTTTTGATTGATAAATAGGTTCTAGAAATATCTGCTTGGTATTGGCTCTCTTCTAAATTAAAAGTACTATCATTTAGCTTCTCCTATGTAATAACTTCCATCTGCATAATATCATCAGTATAAGGTGTCCACTCTTCATAATTTGGGATATTTATCACACTTTCCATACTACCAATAATTGTCACAGGAAGGTTAAAAGTAGTAGTAGGCTCTGAATTTTTTATACTGCTAGTTATCACATTTGAATAAATAATTGAAAACAAATTTGAGATTCTCATTGCCACTTCTATTAGACTGTACTATCAGATTTCGAATTCGACGTTTCGTCTTTGGGCCCCATCATCAATTTTTTCTTAATCGGACTTGGAATTTTATTTTAACAATTTTCTGACATGCAATGAAGTTGTTTTTATTTTTTTCCTCGAAAAGGAAGTAATATACGAAAAGATATTAAGAGACAGAAAAGTTGTATTTGTAGATGCCCAATCTGAAAAAAAATTAAATTTTTCAAAAAACTCAGTAGCGTACCTTTTTTTGTCAATATTATTCGTGACACTGCCCCCCGAGATGCCACTGGAACTTATAATTTTCTTTTAGTCAGTGCCAACTTAGCGTCTTATTACATCTTGCAATAATGTTTCTGTTTGTTTTACTTGAATTTATTTCTAAAATCATCTAAACAATAACCTGAAAATCTTTTTTTAATAATTTTAGTTCCTAGCGTAAAAATACTATGTACACATCACATAAGCTATTAAAAAATACAAAAACAATACCATCCAGATTTTGATTTTTCTATAAAATACCGGGTGTTGCATCGTCGAGCGGGACATAGGAAATCCCATGTAATTTTAAATGGGGTCAATTATTGGCTTCCCTAATTATTTTAGAGAAAAATTCTATTTAGGTTTATTAAAGAGCACTAAAACCCACACTCAAAAGAATAACTTTAGATATTTTTGATGAGCCCGTTTACGGGTTATCGCCGATTTCTTTTTAACTATTTCTCCTTTTTATGGCCCCGTATTTGCGGGCACCAGTCGAGGTAAAAAATGACTGTCAAATAAAGTTGTCATTTTGAAATGTGTGCTTTATTGTTATAAAAACTCGTACATCGAAAATATTAAAGGTGTATTTATGAGTACAAATTAATCTGAATAAAACTAAAATAAAGTATCCAATTACAAGGTTAATTATGGCATTTTACATGTTTCAATATTTTACTAATTAATAGGTAGGTACTATTAAATTGTTAGAACTTTAGGATTTAAGAAGATGTTCAAATATTCCTCAAAATATATTATTTGACAGTCATCTTTTACCTTGACTGGTGCCCGCAAATACGGGGCCATAAAAAGGAGAAATAGTTAAAAAGAAATCGGCGATAACCCGTAAACGGGCTCATCAAAAATATCTAAAGTTATTCTTTTGAATGTGGGTTTTAGTGCTCTTTAATAAACCTAAATAGAATTTTTCTCTAAAATAATTAGGGAAGCCAATAATTGACCCCATTTAAAATTACATGGGATTTCCTATGTCCCGCTCGATGATGCAACACCCGGTATAATAAAAACATCCCTAATAATGTTTTGGATTAATTTAATTTCTAGAAATAATAGAAAAACAATGTTAGGTACACATTCACTAGAAAAAATAAAACCAGTTTTATCTAAGTTGATCAAAAGGATTTCTGTGTGCACGTATACATCGATTAATTTTGTTCCTTACTTTTTTAGTGGACCTTTGTACCAACCTTCTTCTTATTGACCTAAATCCTTCAATAATCCTAGCTCCAAGTTCTTATAATGTATTAACTTCATGTTAATACATTATATTTTTCAACCCCCCCCCCCCCCCCTCCCCCCATGAGAAAAAGTCTAAAGGTGTCAAATCTGGAGATCTCACAGGCCATTCTACTACACCTCGATTTTCTCTCCATCTGCCTGGGAGTTCGTGCTTTAAAAACTCCCTAATCTTTGTTCTATGAACTGGAACACCGTCTTGTTGAAACCAAACGGCTGGTAGTCTACTGAGCGGAATCTTTGCTAAGAAATCTTGCAAGTGAGTGTTCAGGAGGAATAGATAGTCGCCATTATAAATAAAAACCCCCAGCAAAAAGTCCCATTTTAGATTTTTAAAAGTTCAACCTATAGCAGCACCTCATAAAAATGTTGAAATAAATAATTTCGGTCTGTCACTTATGAAAATTCCCCATAATTTATTTGTTTTTTTTCCATGGCAAGCTACGATGAAGACGTTGATTTTATTTAAGCGTCCGTGGTAAAGTAACAATTTTTAATTTTTTTTTTAATGAGAAAATTACTTTTTATCCAATATTAGCTTATTCTTGCTTTCTAATTGTTTAAATTAGAAATAATATTTAAATAAAAGTTATGAGCATTAGCGGAAAAAGTCTATGTGTACCAACGTGCAAAAGGAAATGTTTTTTAAACGTCTTAAATAAAATTGTCATAATATTTTATAGTGAATGTGTATTATTTTATCTTTATAATTTAAAATTATTACAGATAAATATTTTACGGGGATTCCTACGATATCTTAAGATCATTAAGAATAAGAAATAAATTATGTAAAAAAAATAATCAAAGCCATTATTGTAAGATGTTTTTATTAGCTTAAAATGTTGAATTCTAATCAAAGTAATGCAAAAATATAATACAGTCCTTAAAATGTTGAATTCTAATCAAAGTAATGCAAAAATATAATACAGTCAGCGTTAGTGATTTCAAGAATGAAATAAAAAATCTAGGTCCGTATTTAAAAAAAAAATTATGATGGGCCCAAAGACGAAACGTCGGATTCGAAATCTGATAGCTAATAGAAGAGAAAAAGTGGAAATGAGATTGTTAAATTAAATTTGTTTTTAATTATCTATTCAAATAAAGGCAGGAAAGCATACCTATAAATTAAAAACACCAAATTGTTTTTTTTTCGAATAACTTCGGAAGTAGTCGGAATACACGAATCTTAACGGCATATTGATCGGCATTAAATTTAAACATCCATGTATCTCTTACCGTTTCCAGGATCCCAACGGTGCGCCTCGAATTTGTAACACCCAGTATGTACACCATCTTTCATGGATCTTGAGTACATGATGCTGTCCGGTACAGCCCGCTCTCCGATAATACGCGATTTCCCCTAGTTGGCTTAATATCTAGGGACTTCATTTTTCGATTTCGATTTATTATGAAAGATATTTTGTTTCTCTGTAACAAACGATGCTGCAATCAGATTTTTTTAGCCCTCATTGTTTTTCAGATACGGAATATTTTTTAAAACTTCAAATTTAGGAATTTCGGGGTAATTTATGAAAAAGGACATAATTGTTTTTTTTACGTAGAACCAGTAGCTTACTTTTATTATTTCTACGCTCAATAGTTCTCGATTTCGCATTTTCTCTGTTAGGTCACCCTATATATTTTTCTAATAAGATTTTGTTTGTCTCGAGCGTCTCAAAAATACATATTTATTTTTATTTTAAGATTGAAATTTACGGTTTTTAAACTTTTTTGTTAGTAGGCCATGGCGCTGGCGCCTCAAGTGTAATTGGAGGGCGCCCGGTTGAAATATGTACCAAAATTAAAAAGAAATCGAGATATCTTCAAAATTATAAATTTTTAAGGGTTATTTTCACAAAGGTGATATTATAAACATTAGTTTAGCTTCAACCCTTTAATAGAACGAACTAAAATTATTATCAGTTCAATCTGTTTCTTACAAAAATATACATTTTTCTAATTTTCGCCGAAAAAAAAATAAAGCGTTTTAGAAACATGCCATATACGAAAAAAGGAAATAATTAATAAGCTAAATACATTGTACTAATCAATAAAACACTAAAAATGATTTAATCTGAAAATACATCATTAACGTCAAAATAACAAAAAGCTTAATAAAAACCTGAGAATGATGACATTTTAAACTTATTTTAGTAACAAGTTCCGATGGTCTCGTAGTCATGTGATTAAAACCAGCCCTGTTTGTGGACCTTCAGATACTACTTTAATTCGGATTGCATATACATGGTGTCCGGATAAGGATACGGAGCGGCCATAATCCGGATCGTTACGTCTCACAGATTTCAATAAAAAGCTACCATTATAAAAATTACCAAGAAAAATTCATGACAATAATTTGAAGTTTCGAAAATTGCCGCAAGAGGGCTTAACCGTAGGAAAGTAAATTAATAGTTAAAATCAGTAGATCGTTCGCTACAACTTTTATTATTGATATTTTTTCGAATCTACCTCGAGTTTAGGTTCCCGCTTTTTAGGTATTGTTTTATTACGCCGAGTTTTGTATTCCAATCCTGCAGTCTTTTAATTTATTTTGCTCATCCTCGAATCGGCCGCTGCCTTTTTTTCTTTTGCTCTCATCACAAAATGTTAAAAAACATTAAACATGTGCTCACCGGATCAAAAATTTATTTACATTAACTTATAATGCGCCTATAATTGCACTTAGCTGTATTATTTTTTTCGAACCATTCCAGATGAGCTTGGCATTTTACGTTTTTGTGGGACATAACTAATGATATACAGGGTGTTTCAGAGGTACGGTACGTAACTTAAGGGGGTGATTCCTTATGATATTCTAAGAGAAAAAGTTCATATGAACATGTATCCGGAGTTGCCCGTTTTTGATATACATGGTGTTAAAGTTTAAAAAAAATCGTTTATTTATAATTTTTTTTAAATATCCTTTTTCCGATTTTATTAAAATTTGGTACCGTTATTCATAATGATAAGGGGCTTAATTAGCCCTAACTAGATTAAATTCATTAAGTTCAGTGGCGTCCCGGGGAGCACCTTAACGAATATTTTTGTCAAAAAAATGTACGCCACTGACTTCTAATTCTAACGTAACTAATAATACACCTTTTTTTTCTGAATTGTTTTCGTATCTTGCTTCGTTTTTGAGAGAAAAAATAAAAATCAGTTTATTGTATGTACTAAAAAAATACTTATGTATTTCAAAGTTAATTAAAACATTTAAATTAAAAATAAAATAAATTTTTTAAATAATAATGCAAAAAAAAATGCAACAGTTAATCAAAGCAAATGTTGAAAATAGCCATCTTCTGATAAAAAAACACGTTTGCAACCGACTTTTTTTTAACTCTTAATACCCTCTATATCAAAAACGGGGCAACTCCGGACTGTTAGAATGTCAAAAGGAATCACCCCTTAAGTTACGTACCGTACTTCTGAAACACCCTGTATAGAATAATTGTATCCAAAAATATAAAAATTACAAAAATTGGCACAGCATGTTTGAACCGGACACCCTTCAATTGTTTTTTCCTTTTTTGTCATGGCCTACAATAAAAAAAAATAAATGTCGGGCTTAATATCGAAATATACCTATTGGGAATGAATACAAATATTTTTAACCGCGATATTCGTATTCAGCACCCTCGAAAACGAGAGGGGGTGGGGAGTAATTTCGAACGGATTTTACCTTTTTTCCAAATTTCTCTCGACTTATCGACTTTACTATAATTAACTTGATCTAAATCTTCATATCTCATCATAAAGAATGCAAGTTTGGTTTATTTCTCGAATACTATTCAACGTGCACAATTTATGAGTAAGTCACCGAATAACTCGACGTCAAAAAAAAAAATATTTTTACCTGTTTGATAAGTTACAGGGTAACGAAAGCATGAGCGGTGTCCGAAAATGTAAAACTTGCAAAAAATATCCCGTATGTGAAACACAAAGAGGGCTTAAAATTCAGATTGCAGATTTTTCACAGAAGGGTAGCACAGTGATATTTGTAGTGTTGACGTTTTGGTCAACTTGCTTGGCAACCTGGCTTTTATATGATCAGGCTCATGTACAGGGTGTTCGCGTATATTTTGCCCAATAGATAACTCCATTATTATTGGTTTTAGAAAAATTGTTAAATTGCAAGTTATAGCATTGAATGAAATGAACAAATACAACTGAGTATCGGAAGTGACAGTCTTTTGACAAGTGGCAGTTTTTTTCAAACGGAATACCCCCTTTTTTTTCATTGTATCCGTTAAAGAATTGTATCCTCTTTTTAAATATATAGTGGTTGTTGGGGTTATTTTTTACCGCTTTGGAATTATACGAAAATATAATAGAATTATCACTATCCTCATTAAAGTTTTGTAAATGGCTCATGCTACTTACAGCAATACCTGTCACCTTGACTAAATTGCACTTGGCAACTTCTGTCTTCTTGATAAATCTTAATAAACGTTGTCGAAATCAGGGTCTAAATGGGATACTCTAAAGAGCAAATGTTCGAAATTCTTAAAATATATATCAAATGTGGGCACAGCAAGTGAAAAGCGCAACGCGAATTCAGAAGGCGACATCCACATTTAGTAATTTCTAACGAAAACATTTTCCGAAATGTGTTTCGTCAACTTTCTGAGCGAAAAACATTACAAAGAAAGAAAAGGCATTGTCGGATACTTGAGGATGAAGAATTTGCTGTTCTTTTATATTTTCAAGGTAATTTTTATTTGTTTTTATATTCGCTTCGTATCATTTATAAGCTCAATTTGTTTTCAGAAAATCCACGAAATTCGACAAGGGGCTGTGCAAGATATCTTGGCAAATGTTGCACAGTAGTTTTTAAAATTCTGAGACGGCATAAATTCAGAAAAGTTCAAAAATTAACACAAGAACAGAAGCAAAGACGTTTGTAGTTTTGCCGTCACATGACAAACATCCCCAACAATAACGCCAATTTGTTTGAGAACATTATATGGACCGATGAATCTTCTTTCAATGCGGCTTCAACTCCAAATCCCAAAAACACACACTTCTGGGCATCGCAGAATCCGCATCTTACAGTTGAAGTGATACGTTCTGGGTGGGTATCAGTAAATGTGTGGTGCGGCATAGTGCAAAACAGAATCATCGGTCCAATTTTCATTGATGGATCTTTAAATGGAGTTAGATATCGTGAAATGCTTGCACATGAAATAGAGGATATTCTTAAAACTCTAAACGCCGCAAGTAATTTTATATGGCAGCAAGATGGTGCTCCATATCATAGTGTCCTTCCAGTTAGAGGATACCTCAATGAGAAATATGACATTTGGATTGGTCGTGGAGGGACGATTGCATGGCCTCCCAATAGTCCCGACTTAACACCATTAGACACATTTCTTTGGGGCTACCTCAAAGACCAGATATCTGGACACAGACACAGACAGTAGTGTTGCCGATTTTTACAGGAACAAATCCAAATTGAAATTGACTTTCTCAAATTCGGTAGGCCAGATATGATTACTAATGCAATTGAAAAACTAAAAGAGGGCTACCAGTCCTGCATTTTAATGAACGGTGGCCATTTTGAGCAATTATAAATAATATATATGTTGTGTTATGTTTTAATTTCGTTCCAAAACGGTAAAAAATAAACCCAACAACCACTTTTTAAAAAAAATGATAAAATTCTTTAACTGACAATAAAAAAATAGGGGGTATTCCATTTGAAAAAACTGTCACTTCCCATACTCGGTTGTTTTTCTTCATTTCATTTTCTGAAGGTTCGGTGAAAATGCTATAACTTTGCTAATTTAACAATTTCTCTAAAACCAATAATAATGGAGATATATATATTGGGCAAAATATACGCGAACACCCTGTACTGCAAGAAATAGACTAAAGGGCGCTCTGCGAGCGATGCATGTGCAAGGGATGGATTGGCTTTGAATTTTTGGAGGTTATATTCGTTGGAGAACACTAAAATACGAAGGTCGTTTGCTAGTTGTAACAGAGAATTTAATCTATTCTTCGATTATTGTAAAAAGTGGTTGTTGCAGCTCTTTTAAACTGCTGCATCTTGCATTTATTTTACGCATTAATACCCCTTAAAAAATTTCTTGTCACTATGGCAATAAATGCCGTTTAGGGGTAGCTTTAGTGACGAGGCAATACCGGCTTGTATTTATGAAAATGGCGTAACAGGTCTTAGATTTTAGACAGATTACAATTCAGATTGGATTTGACATCAAAGATTTATTCGACTAACTGGCAAATACAAAACAAGAGTTTTTAATACAATGATATTATGTGCACCACCCAAGTGCAGAAGGTCATAGCTCATTAACGAACAAAAAATATCATTATTCATCATCAATAGCAGGGTGTTCTGCCATCAGTAAAATTTTTCCAGTATATCATAAAGGTCTCGTTCCAAATTTATTTGAAGGAAGGAAAGTCATTCGCCTGTTGTGAATAAGAATCTTTAAAAGTTTTTTTTTTGCAAGTTAATATGCTTCGGTGTATTGAATGCCTGTTTGATTCTTTGTGACACTTGTTCACCGAACTTATCTCACTTTGACAGATATTATGGACACATGCTTATTTGAACTAGAATAACATGCAACATTGCTCAAGAGCTAATAAGATAATATCGCTACAAAACGAACAGTCCAGTTCGTATTTCTTAGCGAAAGTTCTCCAAGTACCATTTTGTCATGATGAAATAGTTGCTCTGAAATCTGGAGAACTTGATTAAACGAGAAAATGGCTCAGGAGACTGTTAATCAATACAAGTCTATTTTTGATTATCTTTGTCCCAGTTCTTTTTGAGGGGTGGTTCTGAATTAAGTAGGGATCATCCAAAACTCTTAAAGAAACGGACCATATGCCTATTCGCTACGGACGAGGAGAATACGATGATCCGACACGAAAGCATGATTGAGCAGATACACAAAAATTTACACCACAATCCTGCCTATCTGCAGTGTGGTAATGCAATGTGTACTCGTAATCTTATGTGCTCTCCGATGCATAAACTATGAAAGCAATAAACATTCAGAAAAACCATTACATCTGATAGCAAAATCTGGTCTTAAAACTGGTTGTTTTACTATTTTTTTTATTCAAAATTAAAATCTACTTAAATAATAGCAATAAGTAGAATATCTTCTTTTGATTCCTCGATTAAGTAGTTAAGTGGCGGCTCGTAAGAATTTTTTAGGGTAGGCAGCAGGCGCAGTTCTAGAAATTCTAGTTGGGGGTCGAACAGCGTCAAAGGCGAATTCACCCTTCTAATACTCCCAAGGAGGGGTCAGAACCCGAAAACCTCACCCGTGGATCGGCCACTGGGGTCAGGCAAAAAATTCTTATATCAAAACAGGTTATAAGGAAATCGGAAGGACTTTAAGTTGGTCAATAATTTTTTTTTACTATCCGTTAACTACTGACAATCACACCAAGCATTGATAAAGCTATGATGCGCTTTACCCTGATTAATTATTGTTTTACTCAAATCTTGACGAGGAACCCCGTACTCACGAATAATTTGTCGTATGAAAATCTGTTAAACTTAAATTTAATTAGAAATGCTACTTGAAGTGTTTAGCTTCCTATAGTTAGGGTCCTTTGCAATAAAACATTCCTTGAATTCACTACTTGCTTTATTTCGTTAACTTATTTATATCACAGACAGAAATTCACGTTACTGCTTTAATGGCTGGAAGAGGAAGAAGAAGGTCGAGTTGTCTCGCGTCACGTATAATATCGTATTAGCGCATGTGCACTATTCGATCATGTTTTAGCGGTAAATCCCTTTGATTTGAACTTGCCAAACATTACATCTCTCCACACTTAAAATTTCTCTTCCTGCCATCTATTATTATATCTATGTATATGTATAAGTAACATGCTGATATCAACCTAATATTTAAATACAAACACATTTAAAATTTACCATGTGGGACATATACAAACACATTAAAAATATACCATGTGGAGTGTGGAGTATATATAAATACATTAAAAATGTAGAGAATCATGAATTAATTTACAGCAATATCAGTCAAAATCAAAATCTCTTAAACGTAGTGGTATCATGTTCCTTGTGGAACGTTTAGAACGCAACCTTAAAGAAGTCTCCCCTGTCTTATCAGAAGTAGCCTTTATCTTAGGTGATATAATTTGGGCAATGATCCTGATTGGCTCTTCTTCTGTGACAGTAGAATCTTCCCCAGAGTCTAAACTATCAAAATTGTCCGATATCAGTGGCTCGCTGCAAACCACATGCTTATCCAATGAGGTACCATTCAATTAAACTAGTATTACCTTTATCATTGCTAGTAATCATTATATGACTGTTATTTTCGATATTAGGAAGGTCTGGAGAAACATGTACATTTTGAAACTTATCAGGGTTTACAAACCTATCAATTTTCCTAGGCGTGAGGTATTGATTCCTCCTTATTCCGGTCTTATCTTCCATGCCTATTGTTTGTGTAAATACTTTATTGATTTGGTTTGTGTGTCTTTTCCACACCTTGCCTGATGGTAAACGACTTAAATATACAGTTCTTCCAATCCTTTCTTCGATTCTTGCCTCTATCCACGATTTTCTGTTAATGTTTCTATAGTCTCTGACTACAACACTCTCCTTCTCTAAATTCTCTTTTCGCTCTCTGTCTATAATCTGTTATCTTCTTCCCGTTCTGTTTTCCAGTCGAAAACTTCCGTTTCTATGTCTTTTCTTCTTCCTTCCTATTTTCTTCCTCTTTTGCTTTTTCTTTGCTTCCTGTCTTTATTTTTATTAAATCCAACCTTGTTCTTAGTCTACGTCCGAACATTAACTCTGCTGGGGTAGCTTTTGTCGTACAATGTTCCATATTTCTATAGTTAAGCAAAAATCTTGCTACTAACGTCTCAATAGGTACATTCTTTTTAACTGGATCCTCTAAAGCTGCTTTAATTTTCGATTTGAATGTCTTTACACTGTTTTCTGCTGCTCCATTGCTCTGGCTATTATAGGGTGGTATGGTTACATGTTTAATGCCATTTTTCGATAGAAACATTTCCATTTCTGCTGAAACAAATGAAGTTCCATTGTCTGTGCACACTGTCACAGGTAGTCCATATGTTGAAAAGGTTTCTCTTAGTTTTTTTTTCTATCTCTTTACTGATGCTGGAAGTCATTTGATATAGAACTGCCCATTTGCTATATGCATCTGTCAAAATTAAAAATATTCTCTTACCTCCCAGTTCCAATAAATCCATATGCACTCTTTCCCAAGGTTTCTCGGCTGCAGGCCATGGGGTGTTACTTTTGGGGGGATCGTCTTTGTTCCTAAGACAGGCTAGACAGCTTTTTATCATTTCCTCTATATTCTTGTCCAGCTCTGGAAACCAAAGATACGACCTCGCATATGATTTCGTTTTTACTATACCCATATGAGCTACATCCAGTTCCTTTAACATTATGTTTTTAAGTGCTTGAGGGATGACAACTCTATATCCATACATCACACAATCATTCTGTAGCATAAGTTCATCTTTTTTTCTCCAATATGGCTTTTCTTTTTCAGTGCACTTATTTGGCCATCCATGTTCGATGTAATATTTTATCTTTCTCAATACCGTGTCATTTTCTGTCTCTTTGGCAATTTCTTTTATGTCTATGGGCCATTCTGTGGTTGTTGAGGCAAAATTTAAGTAGTTCTCCTCCTTTAGGTTGCCTAAATCTTTGTCTTCATTGACATTAGGCAGTCTTGATAGACAATCTGCAAATAAATTTTCCTTACCCTTAATATACAATTTTATAGTCAAAACCAGACATGTATAATGCCCATCTTTGAAGCCGATCCCTTTTCCTTTGAGGGATACCTTTATTCTCTCCAAAGATTCCTAGTAGTGGTTTATAATCCGTTCTTATGGTGAAGCCACCTGGAATGCCAAGCAAATATTGTTCAAAATATTTTAAACCAAATATAATTACTGCTGCTTCACGGTCAAGAGTTGCCATATTTTTCTCTGTTGCTGAGTATGTTCTAGACGCACATCTGATCGGTCTCTCTATTCCATTTCCTTCCCTGTGATATAATATTGCTGAAATTCCATCTTGACTTTCATCTGTCACTAAAATCAAAGGCTTATTGGGGTCAAAATGAGCTAAAGTTATATCTTGACAAATTAATTTTTTTATTAATTGAAAACAATGTTCACATTTCTGACTCCAATCAATTTTATTGCCAAATGATTGATTCTTTGTTAACAATTCATAAATTGGTGCTAAAATGTTGGCTAAATTTGGAATAAATTTCTGATAATACTGAACTAATCCACAAAAAGATCTAATTTGAGTTAAATCCCTAGGTTGTGGAGCATTCAAAATTGCCATTACTTTATTTTGACTTTTCTTTGACCCCTCTTTTGTTATGCAGTGCCCCAAGTACTCTACTTTTTCTTTGAAAAACTCCCATTTGTCAGGACGTAGCGTAAGTCCTGCTTCCCTTAACTTCAATAATTCCAATTCTAAATTTTTTTTATGAACCTCCAGTGATTCCCCAGTAATTAATATGTCATCAATATAACAAACTACTCCCTTTATGTCTTTAAAAAGTTGTTCAATTTTTTGTTGAAAAATAGAGCTTGCAGGTGTAATGCCAAATGGCATACGTAAATTTTTAAAAAGACCTACATGCGTTGTTATAGTACCGTCAACTGGGGTGAAGAGGATCAAAATATGCGGTTTTTTTATGTTATATGGCTGAGCGCATCGTTTAAACGAGTTGATAAAATTACAGAACGTTTTCTCATGCCTCCTCTATAAGTATGCCTATGAAACAGAAATTCAAGTTTCATAGTTGTTCTTTTAAAAAATTCCAAATAGTGATCCTCTTCACCTCGCGTTTTGGGGTGAATAGGATCACCCCTTTAAAATCGACATCAAACCTCTTCGAACAACGCCTGGGGTGAGACGGATCACAAAAAAGCATTTTTAAAAAATATGTATATTTTAAACTGTTACAAAATCGAAAAACAGAACAAAAAACGAAGGATAAATGTATAACTAACATGTATAGGAACTTAAATATTGTTGTAGGTCTTATTACTTAATAATACTGCTGTAAACTAAATATAATGACACCTTTGGTAACAAAAGGAACGAAAAGCATAGGGAAAAAATGTTAAAGGTTGTGAACAAAATTACAAAAAAAATTATTCTAAGTTATTTAGCCTATTAATATTGTCGCCAAATGTATAACGGCCCCGTCGAAGCTCTCGCGCCGAGATAATTTTTTTTATGATGCTTTTGTCAACATCCTGTTTATCTTCGACCAGAGGAAAAACAAAATAAATTTGTTTTTTGCCGATTTCTTTTCTCAAAAAGTTTATGGTTAGGAGGTCGTCATTCACCTTTTCCTCAACCTTTCCTATGAAGAGTCGAGGATTTTTTTGCGTGAAAAATTCGGTGAGTACAAAGTCACCCTTTTTGATTTTTTCCTGAGGCGTTTCCACATCTTCCTGGAGTGTTTCTTCGTTTTCCATGCTAACATTCAAGTTGTCATAACTGTCGTCGTCTTCGGAAGGAACGTTGTTATTGTTCTTGCCGTCAATGTCACTGGGATTAACACTTTTCCCAGCCTGTATATTTATTCTCTTACCCCTAGAGCGTTTTTGCGTTCCAGACGATCCTTGTCGCAAATCCTTTAGCTGCTCTGTGAAGGAGTCAGTCCATGACCTCTCAAATATTTCCTTATTCTCTTCTGCGTCATTTAGCTAAGGAATTTTTTGAAGGACGCGCTCTGGGTTACATGGAACTATGCCACAAGCTTGAAAACCCGCTCGGACATTTTTTTCATTGTTAGCTCCAACAGTTTCAAACGCCCTTGCGAGGAGTCGGGGAAACTCGGTTTTTGGAATAACTCCACGATTTCTTTTTTTCCATTCTTCTAAAACTCTCCTCCATGCTCCCTTGAGTGGCCTAAAGTAAGCCACATATAGTGGCTGGCACAGATGGGTTGAATTTGGAGGTAAAAGGGTGAATCTTATATTATATTGTGTACACTCTTCAACCACGACCAATGTTATATGGCTCGATAAATTGTCACCAATGATAACTTTAGGGTTTTCCTTCGGAAGGCGTCGAATATAGGGCAGGACAATTTTGCGAAACCAGTCACTAAAGATAACTGCATCGAACCACCCGGATGGATTACTGTTATATTCTGCTCCAGCAACTTCTCCTTCCATCCAACATGGGTATACATATTTTGCCTTGTAAAGAATATAGGGGGGTAAGACAGTTCCATCCGCTGCAGCCGCCACCATGACACTCACTGATGTTTTTGAAGTGTCCATGATTCTGTCAGCATGTTTTACGCCACGTTTCACTATAACCTTGGTGTTACCCGGATCGTCCGTGAAGTTTGTTTCGTCTTAATTGATGACGTGGGACGCTGGAACGCCCTCCAGAGTAGTTTCTAAGTTTCTAAAATATTCTCGAACAGTGTCTCGCGTCACAGCTGCCCTCACACGTTTAATGTTTTCCGACATTTTCACCGTTAATTCTCGATTGCGTTTAAGAAAATTTCTAATCCACTCCACACCTGGACGATTGTTTCTGAACTGTTTCACAGTTTTCCCCTGCTTTTCGAAAAACGCCTGGACAATATTTTGCACATCTCTTGTTTGTTGGGGAAACCCCCACTTTGCACATGTGAGCAGCCCTTCAACTAAATATTTTTCCTCCTCTTCTGTGAGGGCCGTTTGTCCTCCATACTTTAATAAATTTGGTGTTTTAACCCAGCGTCTTAGTGTAGTGTATGGAACAGCAAACTGATTGGAAGCCCCTCGTATAGTCATGCGGCCACTTTTCACCGCATGAACAGCTCTTTTTAAATACCTACACACAAAGTTTTGATTTTGAATACGACGATTCTTACAAACAGCTTCTAAATGGTCTACCTTAGAACACACACGACACCTGTAATTCACATATTTGCACCTGGAATTACCATGATTCTTTCCACAAATCTTGCACAATTTATTGGAAAATGAATAGTTTTCACACACATTTCTATGTCTTCCGACAGTTGAAGTTGATGTTTGACTTTTGACATATGACCTTCCCATTGCGCTGTTTCCGCCAGTGTTGCCGCTCCTTGACACGTGTTGCTTGCCATAACCTCTTTGGAATTTTGGCGCCAATTTTAACACGTTTACCTCCTGATTCCGATTTGTTTGATGACTATTTAACGATTCTTCTTGGGCTGCTAGTTGTAAAAGAGCATCGAGGGCTTTCGCTTCCTGTTCCTCACAGAGTCGGTCCAATATTGCACCTCTTCTGAGATAGGGTGACCATTCGTCCGGAAAATCCCGGACATGTCCGGAAACTCAGAGCTTAATTTCAAGTCCGGGCGGAATAACAACATTCATTAAAATGTCCGGAATTTGAGTCCTAATCAAAAAAAATTGGTATAATAGCAAAATAAACTTAAGCACAAGTAACGGGCGGGCAAAGAAAAAGGCACTTTCACCTTCACCTTACCTTACGTAGGCTTTTGCCGTATTTATTTTCTTCCTACCGCGCCATCTTGTTACACGGTCCCACACCACACCCCCACCCTGTGGCTCGGTAGAACCGTGCAGGGAACGGCTTCTGTTCTGATACCGATATTTTAGTCATCGCGTCATCGTTCATCATATCTTATCGCACTTTGGTTGGGCACCTTCGCGCCTTCGCGTCGCAGACGCTTTTTTGTTTTGTTCTGTTTCTCTTGTCTCATCTCGGTCTCGCATCACGCTGCAGGACAGGGACAGGCTGTACTATCCGAATCCGGACAAGAAAATTAAATTATGCCGAAGCGGAAGTGCAAATTTACAGACGAACTTAAAACGAAATTAGTCTGTTTTGTTGGCGGAAGGAATGAAAATGAGGCTAAATGTACGGTTTGCGACTCGTACGTTTCTGTAGCACATAAAGGTGAGATTTATCAAAAGCAAAAGTATTATTTATTTATTTCAAATACTTACAATTTAAATTCGGTTCTTAGGTGGCGCAGACTTAGAAACCCATGTCAATGGTGACAAACACAAAAAATTTATTGCTACGTCATCAACAACCCATAAAATAACTTCATTTTTCGTAGCAAAAGGTTCAAGAGAGGATGAGTTAGTGAGCGCTGCTGAAGGAACTTTAGCATTTCACACAGTCAAACATCACTCGAGCTATAGATCGATGGACTGCACCGTCCTTTTAAATAAACAAATTTATGATGATTCAAAAATTGCCGGGAAAACGACCTGCGCCAGAACAAAATGTGAGGCCATTATTAATGGCATCATTGGCCCCCACTCTATTAATGTAATAATAAAAAGCATGGATGAAATACAATTCTTGGGAGTTGCTACTGATGGTAGTAATCATGGGGCGATAAAACTTTTTCCTATTGTTATTCAATATTACGACTGGAAGCAAGGGGGGAGTGGAGTTCAAATTAAACTATTAGAATTAAGAAATACTCCTAATGAAACATCAGAGACCATTTCCGCTTACATTAAATCTACTTTAGAGAAATATAAATTTTCCTCAAAATGTATAGCTCTTTCTGGAGATAACACGAATACCAATTTTGGAGGTATAAATCGCAAAACGGGAAAAAATATATTTTCAAATTTAAAGGTCTCATTGGAGCGCAATATAGTAGGCATTGGATGCCCAGCCCACATTCTCCACAATTGCGTTCAGCATGGCACTGATGGACTAAACCTTGACATAGAATCAATAGTACTTAAAATTTTTAATTTCTTTTCTATATACACAGTAAGGACGGAGGCACTTAAGGACTTTTGTGACTTTGTTGACGTGAATTACAGGGACTTATTGTACCACTCAAAAACAAGGTGGCTGTCACTTTTTCCGGCTATTAATAGGATTCTACAAATGTACCCAGCGTTGAAAGCCTACTTCTTGTCTCAAGACCAGCCCCCAAAAATCATTTTAAATTTTTTCGAGAACGAGTTTAGTGAAATCTATCTATTCTTTCTGCATTCATTGATGAGTATTTTTCAATCCAAAATACAACTAATTGAAAGACAAGATAATTCTCTTTTAGAAATAACCGAAATATTGAATAGCACCAAGATTTGTTTGACAGAAAGACTTAATCAACAGTTCCTTCCGTTGAAAGTTAGAGAATTACTTTCAAAACTGGAACATGACGGAAATGGAAATACCCATAAATGTGCTCAATTTAAGGAAGAATCAATTGCAGTGTATGCTAGATGCTTAGATTATTTAAGCAAATGGTCACAAGCTTTCGAGGAGTTTTCTTGTTTTGAGTGGATGCGGTTGAAAGTTAGCCAGTTGGAATACGGAAACTTGACAGATAGCATTTATTTTTTACGGGAGAGAGGAGTAGATATTGACGACGTTGTATTATTTGACCAATTTTGCAATTTAAAAAATTTTGTAAAAAGCCAGGAAGAATCGTTTCATGTCCTAAATACAGGAGAAAAATGGACGTTTTTTTTTCAAAATTCAAACAGATCAAGCAGTGTATGTTACAGTGAATTACTAAAGATGGCTCAATTTTTTTTTGCCATTCCTGGACACAACGCACATGTGGAAAGAGTCTTTTCTCTAATTAACGCCCAATGGACCAAAGAAAGAAACAGATTTACGGTAGAAAGTATAAGGGGATTGACTCTGGTACAATTTAATTATAAGAACGTAATGTGCACTGAATTTTACAAGTACTTATTGCAAAACAAAGACATTCTTAAACAAATTGGAAGTTCAGAAAAATATGGCACATGCACACCAGCAAGTGCAACCAGTTAATGCAGATTTGAAAAGTATTATTTGTGAAGTGTCGTTCTTTGTTTAAGTCGTTTTTCTTTAATATTAATATATGAATATATTTTTATTTATTTTTTATTTTACGTTAAAAATTTAAACATGTTTTTCGTTTTTAAATACATATACCACTTGTATACCTCTCATTATTTATGTGTAAAAGGGTTGCCACTTGAATTTTCGATTCGGTTATTTTATTGGCTTGGAAATATTGTTCCAGCTTTTCTGCATAAATTTGCCAGTCATCAAGTTCTGGACTGAACTCTGAAACACAGCCAATTAGACCTGCCATTCTTACATTCAGGGGGTTTTCAAGGCCCTAAATTGATAACAGACTGCAACGTAAGGGTGGTTTTTGGGTGAGCTCTCAATCAAACATGCGAACTCCAATTACATCAGCACGTTCAACTAATCTTAACCTTTCTAGGTAGGTACTTATCTTATCGTATTCCAAGAAGTGAAGAGCATCCTCGTCGCCAGTGAAGTGTTTAGCTTCCTATAGTTAGGGTCCTTTGCAATTTAACATTCCTTGAATTCACTACTTGCTTTATTTCGTTAACTTATTTATATCACAGACAGAAATTCACGTTACTGCTTTCATGGCTGGAAGAGGAAGAAGAAGGTCGAGTTGTCTCGCGTCACGTATAATATCGTATTAGCGCATGTGCACTATTCGATCATGTTTTGGCGGTAAATCCTTTTGATTTGAACTTGCCAAACATTACACTACTATATCGTTGGAGTTCCTTACAGATTTACTTATATTTTTGAAAGTCTGATTACTATTTTAATGTGTTCCATTGTGGGCGTGTTACTTTTATATTCTCTAATTTTATTAGCAATAAAATCATGTTGTTTCTTTGTCGCTATATTTTTAAATATATGAGGTGCGTTAATACTATGTAAGTTTCAGCTAGGACATTGGTAACTCGTCAACAAAAGTAAATATATACAGGGTGTTTCAATAAAAACTCCCAGGCAAATTATTTCGAAAACTATAGGGTAAACTACATAGTCGTTGGACACTTAATGGAATATAATTACTAAAATTACCATAATCCGCTTAAAATTTAAGTAAAAAATTATAAGTATCAATATTAATAGCAAAAAGTGCAGGTGATAAGGTTTTGTAATCATTTTGAACAAAATACATTTTGTTTTGTTTTTAATATTTTGTAATGAAACGTATGTAAAAATTCATAGTTATTGGACATTGCATATAGTTATGGGACATAAAATACACAGTTACTGGACAATGTTTAGAAAACTTAAAGTCTAATTAGTTTTATAATATTCTTGGTATCTTGCCAACATTACGTCGTCATCTTCTGAATCTTGAACATGATCTTCACTGTCTTCGCCATCCGACGTGCTACTCTCTCGATAACACATATGGCACAAGAACAAATCATCACCTATGTCATCAGGAATATGCATTTGATGTCGTTTAGGAATGCATCTTTTATGAAACATTTTTGTACATTCTGCACAAATCAAGGGGGTTTGGGCATGGACGCACTGTTTGCACATTCCACAAGAATTTGTGGAGGTCATATTATCTTGACTGTTATTAAATAAAGCGCGAGTTGCAGACTGCAGATTTTTCGGAAGTGGTATCAAAGCGTTTGATGTAGATGCTAAGGATACTTTCACATTTTCTTGTTTCTTTTTTCCCTTGTTTTTCGTTTTTAATGACATTTCTTGACATAGTTTTTTTTCGTTTCTCTTCTGTTTCCTTTCAGCCTTCTCTTCCTCTAATTTTCTCTTTTTTTCATTTTTTCTTTAACCATTTGTTTATATTTTTCTGAAGTACTTAATTGCAAATGGAAAGCGTTCCGTTTCACGTTTTCCTTTACGTTCAGGAGTTTTGGGCAAAACTAAATACTTTCCAAATCCTGAATTACTGACGACTTTAAAAATACTGGACTAATTTCGGCTAGCTTTTCCTGGACAAGTTCAGATATACATTTCTTCTCACTTAAATGTTTATTATCATTATCTGCACTAACTTGGGCATCATTAGCTAGGTTTAGTTCCACGTCATTGTCCTCTACTTGATTTTGAATGGAATGACTTTCAACTTCTACTAATTCTTTAGTAATTTGTTCCAAACTTTTAGCTGTTTTTTCCTTAGATGTGTTCACAGTTTCTGGTAAATTTGACCCTTCTGGATTATCTGCAATTGCTGCTGCTGACCTATTGTTTTCATTTGAGTTTTGAAAATTCCAAAATTGAAATTTCCAAACCTTGTACAAAAGGTAAAAATCTTGATTGTCTTCAGACATTTCATCGGAATTCAGACTACAAAATGTGTTTATTTTTTCTTTACCGACAACATTTGCAAAACTCTCATAAGTTATAGTGGAGCTGAATTGGTTTTCTCTAGGCGTAGATTCAGGGAGATTTTTAACTTTGCCAATACATTTCGAAAAATCAACATTTTCGACATTAAAAGGGCAAAGTCTGCATACTCTAAATCCATTGATAAGGGTTTCAGGAATTATGGCGGTGTTTACTACATTTTGCAATATAGATGCAAAGTTTAATTTAGTTACCACTTCATTAATATGCTCATTACACCATTTTCTAACAGCTTTCTTCCAGGCAAGTTTAATTGAACGAAAAACAGCAACATCTGCAGGTTGCAGTATTCTGGTGGCGTTTGGGTATAATGCGATCAATTCTATTTTTAGTTCAGAGCAAAGCTTGCCATCTTCATAAGTCAAATGGGTTTTATGGCCGTCTAAAAAATATATAACTGGCAATTCTATATTTGCTCTAAGTAAAAATGGATGGAATATATTTGCAATATATTCAAAAAATAGTTCTGAGGTCATCCAGCCATTATCGCTCTTTGCAATTCCCCATTCTGCGGGTACACTTAATGCAACTTTTTCAGGGACCCTTTTATATCCATAAATTATCATCGGCGGGCATGATCTCCCACTGGCCGAAAAAGTAAACATAACTGTCAGATTTCCCTTTGAGGCTCCATGTTCTACTGAATAAACATTTTTTTCACCCTTAAACGCTAACACCTTTCCAGTGTTAGGACAAATTTGAAAAGCGGTCTCGTCCCCGTTAAATACCCTTGATGGTTCTTTAACAATAGATTGCAGATCTTTTGCTATTATGTATTCCGAGATTTCCTAAAACCATTTTCTTATGTCACTTTCACTAACACAATAACTGGCGGAAGTGACGGCTTCACTGGTTCTTTCCACTACATGAGGATGGCGTTTTAAAAATGCCTTTACCCACCCATCTCCCGGTCTATTATTCTTAAATGGGTTAGGGCGCGGATTGTTATTTAAAAACGTTTGTACACTTGTCTGAAGATCTTCTTTCTTTCGTGGAAATCCTTTTTTTGCTAATTCGATAATCCAATTCACTAGAAAAGTTTCCTCTTCAGTACTAAGAATTGGACAAGGGCCAAATGTATCTTTGTGGCCTGGATTTTTTAATTTAAAAGATAGGGTTGATTTTGGAACTCCATATTTTTGGGCTGTAGATCGCAATTTTCCTCCATGTTGTTGCATTTCTAATACTGCTGCTATCATGGCAGCTTCATTATACTGCTTTTTAGACATTGTAGATCGTGTTCTGAAATATAATAATGCTATTTCATGAAATATTCAGGTTAAGAAAATTGAAAAACAATTATTGGACAAATTTAATATAGTTATGGGACATGTGGACAATAACTGTATTGGCAACTGGAACGTTAACAGAAATTTGTATGCTCATACACTGTACTATTCTCTACAATTTAGTACAATATAATGTGTATATTTAGTATATACTGAAATTTTTAATTGTTGGACACCCTGGCCAATAACTAAATGGGTTCTCTTTCATAAGTACAGTTATTGGACACCTGTTTAACCTCAAAATGTTTAAGAATCTAGATGCTAAATAAAAAGAAACTATTAAGCCTGACACAAAACTAGTTACCTATGTTAGAAAAACGATTAAAAATGAGTTTGCTTACCTTGAAATATTACCACAAAATTCACCTTCTGCTTAACAAAATACTTATCGAAACAAAGCACATGTACCGCCAAATGTTAACCTATGATTGAAGTGAACTAGCGACACCTAGTGACATTTTGACCAATTTAGTTATAAGCATGGTGTTACAATAAAGGAAACCTTATGTAATACAGCCAATGCAATAGGACCGTATCCTTATTTTTAAGGAAATTTTGACCCTTGTCCAATTACTGTCGCTGTCCAATGACTGTGTGGTTTACCCTATGTGACATGTAAATTCTGTAAACGCCAGTTTTTAGCCTCTATGATTGGCTTCACAACTGTGTAAAAAATGTGTTTAAATAATACAAGATGTAGGTGGCGCCATGGTGCAAAGAATTTTTTCGATGACAGGAACTTTTAAATGTTGTGGTTCTTAAAGATAATTCATTTTTGATCAAATTATGTCTCATAAAAATTTTTGATAAATCCAACATGAACGGAGATATTTGGGGTTAAGTTTTTTATTAAAATAATTTTAACGAGTATTTTAATTATAAATATTTTTAATATCCTTTAGCAGATTTTAATTTAATTTTGGTAATGATAATTTTAGTGATAAAACGCTCGTGTAGCGCTAAATTATTACGTCCAGTGACATCTCAGGGGAGGCCTTAACAAATAATATTGGCAAAAAATAAAACGCCACCAAGTTTATGGTTATTTTTATATTTTTTTTCGGATTAAGCAACTAAAAATATCCTTTTATTGTCTGTTAAATTTTTTTCATATCTTGCTTCGTTTTCGAGAAATAAAAATAAAAACAATTTTATTGCATAATATGCATTAAGAAACAAAACCATAAATTATTAATTATCAAACATTAAAGCATAATAAAATAAAATCAAAAGATGTTTTAAATTTTATGAAAGAACTGATGAGAAATTATACAAAATTATTAATGAAAATTAGAATACCAAAAATAGGGTCGAATGAGGTGTTCAAAATTATTGCCGTTTTCATACACACACATAGCAAATCGATATAAGAATTCGGTTCTGTAAACTCTTAATAGTGTATTTCGATTAATAGCGGCTATAGTACAGGTCAGCCATGTCCTCTATTGGTTCCTTGTAGATTTCATTTTGTAAGTAGCCCCATAAATAAAAGTCCATCGGGGTGAGATCAGAGGACCTTGCTGGCCATTAGGGCGGAGCAATGGCAATAGGTGCGAAAAAAAAACTTGTTTTTTTGTTAAGCCTGGGTGTGGGATCGTTGCCTTTCAGTTAGTTAAATACACCTGTAAATTTTCTTTCAAAAATATTTAGTCCTTCAGGTTCCTTTTTTAATTTAAAATGGGGGGAAATGTAATTTTTTTTAATTTTTATCGCAGCTCTTAGCTTGTTTTTTTTTCTTTAATTAAAAAAAAACAACCCAGAATCCACCACGAGGAGGTGGCTGCAAGACGGATGAGCAAAAAAAGCATTTCTTTGGATAACCTTATTCACAATGTCTTTGAGTTTGGTCGGTAAATATCGAGAAGCTTGAATCAAATGGAATAAATGTTGGGGCCCATATTTACAAGCGGATTTGTACTTTACAAGAAACCAGGTTGTGCCATATACCTTAATAATATACTCTGTTAATATATTTAATTCATACGATGGTTCTTCTATCGCAACATATAGTCTTAATATTCTGTTCGCTGTTGTTAACCATCGTGCGTGGGACATTTTTCCTGGCTGTTTAGCTGTTAACTGGGAGGAAATCTTACCTTCTCCTATTGCCACAACCATTTAGTACAAGTACTTTTGGTCAGTACTTAAATCGCTAAAATTTATTGGGGGCAATTCAACGTCAGGTTTAATTACCTGAAATGACACAACAGGCATCTTGTCACAATCACTTAGCTGCTTTCCTATAGGGCCGGTAAAGCCTTTTGGATCATTAGTTTTTCCGTCGATTTCATGTATTAAGTGACGAAGAGGAAGTTCATTACAGTGCAACAAGTATATAAACCAATGAACCGGTTTTCCTAGGGAAACTTGTAGTTGTTTTATAATTCCATTTTTGTAGCCTGTATTTACTATTGTACCGTCACAACCTACCGCCGCAATTTTATTTAAATTTTCACCCAAATAATTTTGAAGGAAGTTAAAAAGACTTGCCTTAATACTACTGGCACTTCCGGAAGTAGGCACCACATGACTCAAGTAAGTAGAACCTGGTTCTGTAACAAGAACTATGTGTTTCTCAGTAATTTGCTAATTGTGAAAAGAACATCCGATTTTCTCAACTACCAATGTCTTGTCTTTTCTCCCGTCGAAGTAGATTCCAGTAACTTCTTTTTGTTGTCCCATTTCCATATTAATTAGATTGCCGCTCCGTCTTTTTCTTTCTCTTCTAATTTTACTTCTGTCGATGATTAAAGAATGATCATTGTCACTCACTAAATTAAAATCTTTAAGCACAGCGTTTACCAGGAGAGATGCAGTTATTTCTATCTTGGATAAAACCAGTCCTTTTTTGTAAGGCATTCTTGAAGACGTTGATGCTAGCGACATATCAGGCTCGGTATAATCGGTAGCATCCTTATTATCCATTTGGAAACAGTAGTCGTCCCCTTTTTCTTTACTTCCACATTGAACACTAGTATATTCAGAATTCGTGTCTTTAATTTTATTTTCAAATCTGGTTTTCTCCAACTCCTTTCTTTCTAATGACTTTAGAACTTTATTGGTAGTTTTAACATTAATTTTGCCGATCATCATTTTTCTTTCACCCCTCTGGTCTTGTAAAAATTCTCGTTCCATTATAGGAACTTTGATTTTACAACTACAAGAATGAAAAGTGACACATTTGCACGGAGAAATGTCGAATAGTTTTAAACTATCCTCTTTAAATAGTTTGATTTTGCCAACCAGTTTATTTTTCTTTATTACTTTATACTTTTCATTGTAGTCTTGTATTTTCTGTATTATTCTTTGGTCTGAAATAATAGGAAGGGAAGCTTTTTGCCAAACAGATTTAATATCAACAATAACTTGTTTACAAATGTCCAACACACTTGGGTCTTTGTTGCTTTCTTCCTTGTAAATTTCACGATACCATAAATACAATCTTATAATATCCGAATACCTTGGAAGGACATTGCCACAAAGTTCACTTGGTGTTCCAAATATTTCACATTTCACTCGGGTTCTAGGCATTTTTAAATTTTCAATACAATTAAAAGTAAATTCGAAATCTAATCGAAGACACGTCTAAAGCAACCAGAGACGTCGCTTGAAATAATTCGGCAATGCACGTGCCTTCCGCCACCACACCAAAATACCCAAACTAGTTATGACCTGTTTCGACAAGACAAGAAATTGCAGTATTAGCGTAACCATAATTTAAAATTGGAGTTTTTCACCAATATTTTACATCAAAACAGGAGCCTAAAGTTACTTTTAGGCAGAACTGATTTTTTTGTGTAAATTTGAACTTCAATATGTACCTAAAATTTTAATTTAAAAAAATTTCAAAATTACGGTTTTTTGTTAAAATTTTCAAATTTCACATTAAAAAGGAACCTCAAGATATCATCGCACAATACCGATTTTTTACAAAGTTAATTATAACCTAAAAACACAACTATTCCACACCCAGGGATATAAAATTTCAAAAAAGTTTTTTATTGCTCCGCCCTACTGGCCATCTAAGATCCCCATTTGTGCTGATCACTTTTCCTGGAAACGTCACATTTAGATGATTCATAACGATATTGCTATTATTGTGTGCTGGGGCACCATCTTGATGAAACCACATAGTATTTACATCAATTCCTACATTTTGTAACAGCAAAGGGAGATCGTTTTGCAGAAATTGTAAATAACGAACTGAAGTTAAATGTTCATGGTACAAATAGAGCCCGATTATGTAACCATTTACAATACCACACCAAACATTTACCCTAAATCGTGTTTGAAATTTAGTCTGTCGCATCCAGTTAGGATTTTCCCGGGACCAGTAGCTACAATTATGTCTGTTAATTACTCCATTATTGTGAAACCGGGATTCGTCACTCCACATAATTTGGTTTAATAAATTTGGATCGTCTTCAAAAAGAATATGAAAATGTGCCAAAAAGTTAAATTTGCGCTGGTAATCTTCTGGTTGTAGATGATGCACTAAATGAATCTTGTATGGAAAAAAACCATTTCCTTTTAGGATTCTGCGACACGAACTTACTGTAATGTTAGTTTCATCTTTTAATTTTTGTAATGACGTTTTTGGGCTATTGTCTACTGTTTGTAGGACTATAGCTACATTTTCGTTATTCGTAACCCTCTTCCTTCTTGGAACCTTTCCCTTTTTAAAGCTACCATATGTAGCTAAGTTGGTACACAAAGCTACAAAAGATTTGCGATCGGGCGTTGGTCTATCTGGAAAACGAGCTCGATAGCAGCGCACAGCTTCTGAAGCATTTTGATGGCATTCTCCATAAACTAAAACCATGATCAATTTGTCCTGATTTGTATGGTGAACCATTTTTATTTTAAAAATGTAGAAATTGCAAATTCTGACACTGACACTGAGTGTTAATAATGTTAATTATTTAATGATTTTTGTTTTCCATTGATATGCATTTTTATTTCTCGAAAACGAAGCAAAATATGAAAACAATTTAACAGACGATAAAAGGATATTTTTAATTGCTTAATCCGAAAAAAATATAAAAATTACCAAAAACTCAGTGACGTCTTATTTTTTGCCAATACTATTTGTTAAGGCGTCCCCTGAGACGTCACTGGACGTAATAATTTAGCGCTACACGAGCGTTTTATCACTAAAATTATCATTACCAAAATTAAATTAAAATCTGCTAAAGGATATTAAAAATATTTATAATTAAAATACTCGTTAAAATTATTTTAATAAAAAACTTAACCCCAAATATCTCCGTTCATGTTGGATTTAACAAACATTTTTATGAGACATAAGTTGATCAAAAATTAATTATCTTCAAGATCCACAACATTTAAAAGTTCCTGTCATCGAAAAAATTCTTTGCAACATGGCGCCACCTACATCTTGTATTATTTAAACACATTTTTTACACAGTTGTGAAGCCAATCATAGAGGCTAAAAACTGGCGTTTACAGAATTTACATGTCACATATAGTTTTTGAAATAATTGGCCTGGAAGTTTTTATTGAAACACCCTGTATATACAGGGTGTTCCTAAATGTCATGTACAAACGGAAGGGGGTGATTGCCTGGCTTATTTTATGACTAAAACTCCATATAAACATAGGTCCGCAAACGCTTCGTTACCGATCTACAGGATGTTCAAATTTCAAGATTTTTTAAGTTTTTCCTTAATAGCTCCTGCAGTTTTTGAGATATTTTGCTTAAATTTGGAACACAGGTTATGCTGTAGGACTTACATCATTGGGTATGCCAAATGGTTCTGAGAATCTACAGGGAGATATTTTTTCCGGGGTCATGCCCGTTTTTTTTCCTCCTGAAATTCGTTGTGGTGCGCCGTTGAAAGAGTCTAAAATATTAGGTGTATTTTCTCTTTTGTTTATAAGCTTTTTAGTCTCTTGTTGGTTTTTCGTATCTTCGACCGATATCGAGGAAAAAAATAAAAAACGAGTTTCTGTATTTCGCTAGATAAAAATAAAATTTTGAAATGATCTAGTAGACTTTGGCTTTATTTGGATACTCTCTTGTGTTTATTAATTTTAACAGTTAGCATTTGATATAGCGAGTGCTTCTAAACTGTAACGCGTAAAAGTGTTTTAAATGCGCGTCAAAATCACGTAACAATGCCAAATTTTATGAATTCTGAAATGGCCGAGATGCATTTCATCTATGGCCGAGATGCATTTCATCTATGGCCTTGCGAATGGAAATGCAAGTGAAGCCAGACGTCTGTACATGGAGCGCTATCCCAAGAGAATGATACCTGATCATCGAACATTCTCGAATATTCATAGACGTCTTGTAGAAACTGGAACTTTTAATAAGAATAACAATGATGTAGGTAGACCACGTACTGTTAGAACACCACAGATCGAAGAAGCTGTTCGAGATGAAATAGAAGAAAATCCCGGCAATAGCACCAGAAAAATCTGTGAACATTTAAATATGTATTAGTCATCAAGTTGTTTGGCGTAAGTAGTATATTGTTGGGGACTGAGGAGTGATTGAGGAGTAAAATAAAGCACGGGGAACACACAGAGGTCCTCCAAATAGGTTGTGGCAAAATCCTCCTCCTCCGCCTCATTTTAAAATTATAGCAAATACCACATTTTAACATACTGGAAGAACACACAGCAACTATACTCAATTAACAAGGACAGAAATTCCCACTAGACAGTGGTAAAGATGTATAAAAGATATCACAAATCTTTAAGGTTAGTTTAGAATAATGACAGATCCTGTGCGAGAGAGGTTATTTGAAACCCTTAAAAAAATTGAACAAGATTTTTATGATCTAGTTAATGAATGTGTAGAAAATGCAATGCAGTGCAATCCAGAATCCTGTCATATGTATGAAAGTGATGCTGATTATTTTAGACGTGGTGTGTAAATGATACAGAACTACTATGAGACAGAAGATATGCTCAAGCTCGTTGAAGATTGTAGAACAAATGGTTTTATTGAAGAGTTGTTCGAGTTTAAAGAATTTGTGTCACCAAATGATACGGCTGCATATAAACTAATATTAAGTGTTGTGGAAGAGGCGAGACTTGCTGAGATGGGTCCCAGTCCGTTATTTCATTATGTGTAATTAGTGAAGTGAAAATATTAAACATGGAGACAATAGTTACTGAAATGTATGAAAACTTTATTATGTCAGAAGCTTGTTCGCGTTATTATGCTCTAGTGGGTGATGATGATGATGCTGAAGCACAAAATTGTCCATGGTACATAGACTATATGGAGCACGTTGTCCTTTGTAAAAAAGCTGCCAAGGCTTGCTTGAACGTTTTAAAGACAAAGAACTTAATAAAATTAGTGATAGAACTTAAGAAGTTAAAATTATATGAATATATAAATATTATAAAAACGAAATATGATGAAATAAAACAATAAATAAAATTTGATTTTTTATTCATTCATGAAAAAATTATTATACATATAAAATACATTATAAAGTGCACACATAGCTGGTGACTTAGAATGAAAAAAACATTTAGGTGTTGATAAATGTAGAATTGGTTGTTCATTTATTTCTACTATTGGCTTGGTACAGTATTTCTTAATATAGTCAACTTTTTCGCTTCCTTTAACATAAACGAACTCTACATCTTTGGTCAACTCCTCGATAATAGTAGGAAAATAATGAAGAGGGGTATATCCAACATTCCAGTTTATGCAATGAAAATTTTTCATTAACCACACAGCTTGCCTGTGTAAATCGGGTGAGAGTAAACTTAATGGAAATGGCTGTTTAAACACATACCTCTTGTTGTTTTTTCCACCACTCTGTTGGCATCGATGTTCGGCCCGGTTGAAAACGATTATCATATGATTTGGTACGATGGAGCAGATTTCCGCCGATTCAGCGGTGAATAAAACACCAGTGATTTCAACTGTCAACAGCCAACACGTGTTTATTAATTAATTAATTTGCGTTATAAGAAAAACATCCTTCTGTTTTTTTTTAGTTCAGAGTATGATTAGCAAGTAAGTATTTTTTGAAATGGTGCAATAGTGGCGTAAAGTAGGTAAATATAATAAAAAAAAATGATAAAGAAATGATGAAAGGGGTATGAAATCGATACAAAAAACTAAATAAATTTGCCATGATTTTAAAATACTTATATTTGTGGCTGTGGCAGTGTTCTGTGATTTATAGATAGGTCCTAAAAAATACTTTTTGGGTGTTTCACCACAAGTAGGAAAAATAAAACTTTTTTAATTAATAAAAGCCATGCACTGTGTTTAGAGTTGGAACAAAGAAACAAAATTCATATTTAAGTCAAAGCCTTTTAAAGTCATATTTTAGATAGATTAGTTGTAACATTGTGTAAGGTTGTAAGGAAAAATAAATACTACAAAATAGAATAGGTGTAAGGAAATTTAAATCCCTGTCACACAAGAACTTATACAGGAATCTTGTTTCCTAGTTGAAAGCGGATTTTATTACTTACAAAGTTATGTTTTTCTTACTTGTGGGGAAACACCCAAAAACTAATTTATAGTACTTGTTATAAGTAATGATGTTCTTTTCAGACAAGCAATACAAGTTTTTGGTGCAATTCTAGCCAGTTCTAATAAAAAGAGAAAGTATGAGGAATCAAGTTCTAGCTCTACATTAGATGACTCGGATGAGGAATTGTTAGGTACTAAACAAAAAAGTGTGAGAAGCCATACTTATATCAGAATTATAGATTTGTATTCAGATATTGACTTCCAGAGCCACTTCAGAATTACACGGTCCACTTTGGAGGTAAATGGCACAGTGTAACTTCTTATATTTTTAGTTTCATTTTTTCCTTACTTAATATATTATTACATTAGCTAGGTAGGTACCTACTAGAAAAAAAATATATAAATTAAAAATGTCTTTAATTTTTAGGTCATTTTACAACAGGTATCTCCACTTTATCGAAGCAGGAATGACAGAGTTTCAGTCAATTGCGGAAGGCCACCAACCACAGCAAAAGTGGCACTTTTATTTAGTGTGTGGGTGATAGCCAACTGTGAAAGTTTTCGAGGTGTGGCCGATAGATTTGGTCTTGAACGTGGGAACAGTCACAGAATTTTCTTATATGTTTGTCATTTGTTTGAGAGACATTTAAAAGGTCGATACATTAAATGGCCAAAAGGCGATGCAGTTAATGCAACGGTAGTGGAATTCAATGATGTTAGATTAAATGGCATGCCTGGTGTGGTGGGATGCATAGATGGCACCCATATTAGAATTCCTGCACCCTGTAGAGGAGATAATTCCTTTTATAATAGGAAAGGCTACCATTCTGTTTTGCTGCAGGGAGTATGTAATTCAAAAAAGAAATTTATTGACATATACTGTGGCTGGCCTGGCTCAGCTAATGATGCCAGAATGTGGGCAAATTCGCCATTAGCCAAATATTTCGCCAGAGAACCATGTCCCTTGCAAGAAAATGTACATTTATTAGGTGACTCTGCATACCCATTGGAGACATACCTCTTATGTCCTTTTAAGGACAATGGACATTTAAGTGCCAAACAAAAGTTATTTAACACCAAATTAAGCAGTACTAGGGTGCTCATCGAACAGGCATTTGGTTTACTGAAAGGAAGATGGAGACGACTGCAGTTTTTAGACCTAAAAAATATGAAATATGCCAAATTCTATATTTTATTTGCTTGTATTTTACATAACATAGCTTTGGAAAATAATGACTTTATTGACAACATGGACTTCGAAATAGAGGTAGAAGAGCCTGAATTTGAACAATAAATTAGAGAAGGAGGTAGAAGTCTGAGACTATTACAAGCTCGAAGAAAAAGAGAAGAAATAATGAACTTATTGTAATTGATTTAGATTAAGTACGTATAGAAAAATAAACTTAGTAAATGAAATAAAATAAACCGAACTAAAGTATATACTATTATATTTTTCAAATACCACCAGACCTATATTAAACTTGCTCAGAAACAGTATATTATCAAATCAATCTAAAAGAAATGTTTTAATTTTGCAAAACTAGGTATAAGAACAAATCTTAGTTTAATGGTACTGAAGTAAATAACAACAAACTAAATATTGCTTTCTCATAAATATAAAGTTTAGGGTTACTATAAACTACCTTTAACTACAGATAACTATTTAATCACAAAAAAACAGCCTTTAAGGTATTATAAACTAAAAAACATATATAACAACATTCATTTTAAGTGTACCTAAAGAACACTAAAAATAATAAAAAACATTTGATAAAAACCTTTACCATATATAGGAATCTTCTATTGACTGGATCGGCCAATTGCTTCTGCTAATGACTTAATAGCCTCTATCTCTTGTTTCCGCAATTCCTTTTCTTCTTCCCACTTTTGTCGCTTTATATTCTCTTTGTTTTTTTCTACATCTCCCTGTCTTTTATTTTTTAGAAACAAGTATCTGCCCATGGATAAAATTTCAAGTTTCCTTTTTTTTGTTTGTTGAATTCCGACATTTTCGACAGTTCCATTGTTATGGTTCACACCATTACCCTCATCATTATTAATACTCATATCGTCGCCGTCATTGTTAAAACTTTCATTTTCAAAATTCATTGTAGAACCTATATTTACTTCAGAAGGATAGGATGATTCTTTGTGACCTAACACAGTGTCAAACTTTTCAAAGTACTCCCAACTTATGCTTCCCTCACCACTAGTTTGCTGTTTTTTTTTATTTGTGCGGTATGTATGTAACAAATTTCTATATTTGTTATCGCACTGTGTATGGGTAACATTATAGTTATATTTTTTTAACTGGTCCGAAATTCTTTTCCATAATTTGTTTTTTGTACAGGATGGTTTAATAAACTCTTTTTCCATGGAGAGTCTAGTTTCTATCAACAGTAAAGTGGACTTCTCAGTCCACTGAAATTTTTGTTCTTGTAATGAAGAATTACTTGTACTAGATTCACTTGTTAAGCCCTCCTCACTATCGCTTATTTTATTGGCAATCTCCCGTTCATACACCATTTTGGCATAAGTGTCCAATGCAGTTTGATCTAAAAAGTTTAGAATAATATTTATACAAGCACTAGAAATGGTAAGAATCAGATATAAAACAAAAAATGATTTCTACTAATGACCTTGCTACAACTAAAACATACTAATATATTTAAATAAACCTACCGTCATGTAAAATTTTAAACAATGTGCCGGATACGAAAGTCTCAAATTCATGATTTTGATAACTTAACAAACCTGGTACCATTGTGGCTTCATCCTTTGATCCAGTCTCCATATTTCCAATATTACTACAAATATATTTTACACTCGATTTTACAATTCCTAGATCGAAAAGAATGTTAAATTATTTTTAAAACGTAAACGCGAAACTAACCTCAATTTTATCCAATCCAACAAACCGTAAAACCATCTCCTGAAATCGTTGGCTTGATGGACACAACGCTGTAGCCATTAAAATTTTTCGGTTCGTAAAACAACATGACCATCGCGCCATCACCCGATGTTTTGTTGAAAACAACAACAGGCAGATGGTCAGCGATGCCAACGGTATGAGATCAGTTTAATAAAACATCACGCGATTTGTGACTAATTCTATTTCCATCATATGCTGCCAACTCTTTTGGAATAAACTTGTTATGCTCATCTTTAAATCCTTGCACATCCAAAACTAATCGCATATTTTCAAAGAAGAAAATTTCTTTAAGATAAATTTTTTAGATGTATATTCTTGAATTTGATTTTTTAAAATCTGTAATTTTTGAATAAAAATTTCAATATGTTGCATGTTAGGCGAAGACATGCTTATGACTACACAAGTACTAGTTAAGAAACTTAAATAAGCTTAGTATATAAGAGAGGGGATTATGGTTGTTTTTGTGAGTGGATTATAGCTAAAAATTTTATCATGTATTATGAGACAATAGGCTGCTGTTTTAGCAGCAATTTTTTCTTTTGTTTCAAATTCAATCCTCATTGTTACAGGACCCGTTTGCAACAAGTCTCTTTGATGTGAACAATTAATGTATGTAAGAGGTGCATTGTTTTTAAATTCTGCTGGAGTAAAAATTGGCTCTATTGGTGAGTTATAATAGACCTGACGAAAATTTGAAAACATTTCATACAATGTAGCAAACTTATTGTTTTTGAAATCAAGTTGTAGATCATTGTAAGGATATCTTTCAGAGTTTAAAAATACATTTATATTTCTTAATTCACTATGATCAAATTTACTCATATCCGATTTTAGATTAACACGTCGATTCTTCTGAAAAGCAATTAAAACATGACGAGGTGTCTTAACCTTTGTAGAAGTTTTTACAGGCCAGTTATGTCTGGTGGTTTCTAATAACTCAGGATACTCCACTAATTCCCAACTTCGAAAAGTAATTAGAATGTCACTATTCTTTTCAATAAGTTTCGTTAACGCTAATTCTTGTGGGATGGCTACTGTAAGATGAGGAACTCGCCAGCAAATTCTCGATATTACAATTTTTGATGTTTCAGCTTCATAGCTAGTGCACAATAATGAATCGATAGCATCATTACTTCTAATTAGAATAAGCTCTTGTTGTGAATTTAAAATAATTTTATTATAATCTTCAAAAAATCCAGAATACATCTTTAATGGAATACATAAAGATACATTCCCTTTATCATCAGTCATAATTTTCTCTCCCACTTTTGATTTTGGATACCATCCAGCATTTTCCAATTTTGCACTCTCGTTTTGATTGAAAGAGGTATACCCCTTAAGTGTAGAAGTGATACCGATATCTCTAACAGAATCAATAGTTACTCCATTTAAAATATAGCGCATTTCTTTAAATAAGAATGCTGGTGCATTGTTGACTAATTGGGTGTTTCTTAAGGGTGTACCATCATCTTTAGTAACTTGCATTTCTAAATAAATTTCACTCTTACAAGGTAATGGATATTTTCCTGTTTGTTGCAAAGCAATTCTAATTTCATCATTTGGTCCAAGTTTGGTAGGATTAAAGGGGTCAAAGGAAAATACTACCCAACTTAATATTGAATCATCGACAAGAACATTTTCTTTAACGTTTAAAAATTCCATTTTTAATTTTAAAACCCAAACTTAAAAGAAATTGACGATTTGAAGGTGTTAGCCTTTGGGGGTTTGGTTTATTACTAAATAAGTTATGATTATTGCTATTCTTATTAAGCTTTTCGCTGAAGTGTTTTTTGTTATAAATAATCACCATCGCGCATCTAAATTTTTTAAATGTAGTCTTAACGTGATGGTCTCTTCTCTAAAATTAACAAGATTCCCTTCTTGATCCAATATTTTAATGGTTATTTTATCTATTACCTTAGCAGTCACTGGAAAATATATAACGTTGTGGGGTGATTCTATAATTTTATATCCGGGAGCCACACTCGGAAAAAACTGATGTATTATGTGAACAGGATTACCATTTAAGTATGAGCCTTCAGCAATACTACAGTCAATATTTATTGAGTTCACTTTTATTATTTCTGCCGGTCGTTCAGAAATATGAATGAGTCCCGAATCCAGTATTTGATTTTGAAATCCCAGCAATGCACCTATAGATCCATCTCTAATAATAATATTTTCAGAGCATTTCATTACTGAACGCAATGTATTATTATTAGCTTGAAGATAAAACGAAATATCTTTTTCTTCTAATTTTTCTTGTAAACCCTTGTTGATATTATCAATCTCATAACTTCCAGGACCCCTATTCTCCAAGTCAAGAGAAGGGAGCTTTCTACCGAGAGAAGAGGAACGATCACATGCTCATAGCGATTAAATTTCGTATTCTTGAATGCCGACACGCTCGTCAACTCGTGATGTTTCGGATATGCGGCGTTGTCAAATTTACAGGACATATTTGACCTACTTTTTACTTATTAATTTGCTTTCTGTGGCCGTTTTTGACAATTATTGCAAGTATTTCATTTCGATGACTGATGATAGGTTAGTTTTCAATTTAATCTAAAACTTTGTGTTTAAAACTTTAATGAGGCTTTTTCTTTTGAGCTTAATATTAATAGTTGTTCTATTTAACATTTCACTACGTTAAAATGGATAAGCAAAGAAATTTTCCAATTAATAAAACGCAAAAAGACATTTTAATTGAATTTATAAAAAGGCACCCTGAACTTCAATCTGGGCGGTTTTCTTCAGAGTTTACTTTCAAAAAAGCGCAAAAGTTATGGGAAGAAGTAGCCGAAATTGTAAATGCCTGCCCGGGAGGAGCATTAAAAGACTGGCGCCAGTGGAGAAAGGTGAGTATTTTTATTTATCATGTCGATTCTTGTTTAATTAACTTTGTCAACATTTTAGACATGGCAAGACCTGAAGAAAAATGTTAAACATAAAAGCTGTGGAGAGTAAATCTTATTCCAATAAAACTGGTGGTGGTGGACCCAATCCAATGGGCAATTTAAAGCAAACAGATTTATCCATTTTAGAGATGATATCTCCAGTATCAATAATAGGAATACCTGCTGTAAAAGAATCCAAAATACACTTCGAAAGTATCCAGGTTAGTAGTAAAAATGGATATGTTGTGTGCAAAAATAATTTAATATTTGAGGGGCCTAGTATCAAAGGCGGTAACCTCCACCATTTCCACTTTTGAGTAAAGCGCAAAAGAATGCTACGCTTTTATTATGGCTTATACCAAAACAAACATAGTTTCTCATAAAGGAAGATGGTAAACTACGGCGAATTGTAAAGTAACTTTACCTAAATTCTTAACCGTTTTTGAAAAAATTAAGAAAAAGAGATGGAGAATGCCGTGTTTGATACTGACAGTTGGATATTGCCGGTTTTGATACCAAGACTCTTAGGACAAAAATACTGTGAAATGAATACCTTGTATTTTAGAAAGGTTGTATGGGCAAAATAATACAATATTCATATTACTATTAATGACAATAAAATGAAATTAAAAACATAATATCGAGCATAACCTTATACAAGTATAGAAGGAACTTCTTCAATAAATTCGCAAGTTGCTTCTTCGGTTTCTTTAACGTCTGGCAACCTATTTTCTCTTTCTTCCTGTCCTGGCTTGGGCATTTCATTAGAGATAATAGCTGTGTAAAATTTAAGTTCTTCCAGGGACCTCCAATTGGCGCCAAAGTGTTTTGTAAGAAGCTTATTAACATCATTAAGTTTCAGCAAATTGACTTGTTGCAAACCACTTTCTATGGTAGCAGGATCAATCATGTGAAGAGTACATCCCTTCTTTAGAACACTTCTGGAGATTTGCAAATCGTTCTTGTAATGCAGTTCACCTCTAATGTAAATATTTTCAGTTTTATATTTCTTTAGCAAAAACCGTTTTGTATTCTTAAAAGAAAAATGCCATGCTCCTGTGGGTTTAAACACACCTGAGATCGTTTGTTTCCAGTTAAATACGCTGCAGCTTTGCCCTAAATGAATAACTGTAGCAATTCTTGAAAATAGCTCCAAATAGGTTTCGGGCTGCGTTATAACTTCCAACTTTTTGATTTTTTTTTCAATATTACCGAATACCCTATCAGCAGGCAAAAATGAATGGCCTACCACCGGAAAAATCACCTCGACATTCTGGACATATTCTGGCGCTCTTTCCGAAAGCCATTTGCAGCACATTCCAATGAGTGTGCCCACTGCAACCATCTGCCATCAGCCTGACTGTAGTTACAGCAGGGTCAAAATCGATTTTATTGAGTCTGTCAAATACAGCGGAAAAAACTTCATTGGAACCTTTCCCAAATTCGTTTTCCGTCCAGTAATAGGAAAACACATTTTGCTTGGTAAGTTTAGATTGAGATGTCCCCTGAACAATTGTAAAATTGTAGAGATACATTTGTCTTGAATAGTACGCACTTTGGTCTGGGACCTTAGGGAGGACAAGGTTCTTTTGGCAATCGAAAGACAGTGTTATCAAATCATCCCGGGCTTCTTTAAGCAACTCAAAAAATTCATTTGCTCTTAGTTTGTGAATCTTTTTTTCACAGACTAAATTTTTTTTCTCCTCTTCATCTGTACATCTCTTAATCTTCTCCGTGAGTTCTATACATAAAGAACACACGTCAGTACGGGGAGTGGTAAAGCTGAGGTTGTACTTGGTATTAAAAATCATTCGAAAGTACGACGACTTTACTGTCTCCTCCGGAGAACACTGATTATTATACATTTCACATATTTTTTCTATAGACAAATCGGAAGGAAGATAACGTCTGCGTGAGGAGGAACGACAATAATGAGATTCGATACTTTTAAATGTATTAATAAATTTTTGGACATCAGCTTGTTTCCCTTCGAACTTTGCAGTTTATCTGTCGCCTCCTCTTTTCTCCGAAGGTGCTTCACCTGTTCTTAGAAATGATTTCCTGACGTATGTAAGACGATGTTTCGTAATATGTAGTACTTTTAAAAACGCTTGTTGACACACTAGAACGTCTTGTTTCAAAGCTTTGTTTCTTATAAAGCACTTTACAGAAGTTGCTTTTGCTGTATGTTTGGAGTTTGTGGGACGGCGACGTTTTGGTAGTTGAACAGTGCAAAACTTTAAAATAAATGCATCCTGACGGATTTTATCTTTTACTGCATAAAATGCCTCATGAAAACTTTTAATATCCCTCATTGTTAGGGTAGAACATTGATAGGCCTTCGTTTTATGACCACAAGTAGGATATTGTGGCAACTGTTGTGAAGAGTATCTGAAAAAAAAAGAATTTTGTCCAGTTTTTTGTTCATAATACCTACTTCAAGAAACTCTAGTTAAATAGTCAACTAAAACTTTCTAGCGTCTAACTTACCTTATCTTTTTCTGCATATTTTGCTGCCATGTAGATGGATTGCGAATTCTTTTTCGAGCTTTATTGTTTTCAACCGGAGTTGTATCACTTTCCATTTTAATTCATAAACAAAATAACTTTTACCACTATAAACAATAATCAAAACAAACACCTGTTTCGCACTGAGGTTATAAAGAAACTACAGAAAATCACAAAGAAATGTCTTGTCACGTGACCGCTACGAGCCGTGTAGTTGGCCGAAGCGGAGATTGCCGACTTTGATTCCAAACGGTTGATGTAGAATGCCGTGTTTGATTCTTAGCCTAAGTTATCGTGCTATTTTATAAGGGATATTGTCGCCTTTGATTCTCGTTTTCACCTTTATCGTACCAAGCGCAAAGAAATGAACAACTTGATGTATCTAACTAAATTTCATCAAAAAGTGGAGATTACCGCCTTTGATACTAGGCCCCTCATTTATTCTGAAGTAAGTTTATTATGTCGATATCATGTTAATTATTTAAACCCATATAAATTTATATTAAAGTAATATACTGAACAAATATAAGCATACAATTAAAAGATATTAACATTACATTAAACATATTTTATAGTATTAAATAAGTGCTTAAAACAATGAAGTATAAACATCGAAGTATCTTACTTAATTTATCTATATGCAAACCATTATTATAAATAATGCCAAATACAATTAATAATTGTCAAGCAACTAAACCTTCTTTTTTTCTGTTTTTTTTTCTAGTCGAGTCATGAAATGCCTAATGTTGAAATGAATTGTACAGTAGTCGAAAATAATCCCAAGGAGCAAGATATATCTCCCCAAGATACTGACCATAATATACAATCCATTGACCATTCTTACAGTCTAAATTTTCCTCATGCTACACCTCAATCAAAGAAAACTCCTACAAGAATTAATAAAACGAAACGATTAGAAAGTTCTCTTAAACTATCACAACAGTTAATAAATGGAATGGATAAAAAAAATGGTATTTCTGAAAATTATTATAAGAAAAAAGAAGTTTATTTAGATCACCGCAAAGAATATGAAATTAAAAAACTGGAGGCATTACAAAATGCTAACACGATAAATAGTGAAATATTAAATACTGTCAAATGTATAAACCAAAAAATTGAAAAGTTTGTTGATTAGTTTCATGTGAAAGATATTTTATCATCTAAATTGATTTTAAAACAGGGTCATATTAACATATAAACATACGTAGGTACCTCTTTCATTTTTGTACATACCACAGTAATGTATTATTATTTAAGTTTTACAAAATATGTACATATTATGGACTCTCTCTAGCACTAAAGTATATGTTTTATATCAATATTCGTCAATGTAAAGCAGGCCCTTGCGCGCCAATACATGTACGGGGTGTTTCACTATAAATGTACCCCCCCTTTAACTTTTTTAATCGATGGAATTAGAAAAAATGGCAAATACAAAAGTTGTAGGGTATAGCGTAAAGTTCTTCATGAAATAGTTTAAATATATACAGGGTCTTGCAGAAAGGCGTAGCAAACACAAATATAGTTTTTTCTTATGGAACACCCTGTATATTATTACATTTTTTAATTCTACATAAAATTACAATCATTTTTTAAAAGGTGCACTATAAGTCTAAACTTAGTAGTTTCCGAGATATCGAATATTGAAAAGTGACATTTTTGAACTTTGACAGCTTCTAGCTTTTTAACAGTACGTCTCAGAGCAAAACGGCTTAGATGTCCCTATCTTACTTTTTCATTATCTTTCCAAAAGTGTCAGGATGTTCCATAAGAAAAAACTATATTTTTGTTTGCTAAGGTTTTCTGCAAGACCCTGTATATATTTAAACTATTTCATGAAAAACTTTACGTTATACCCTACAACTTTTGCATTGACCATTTTCTCTAATTCCATCGAATAAAAAAGTTAAAGGGGGGGGGGGGGTCCATTTATAGTGAAACACCCTGTACTGATTTTTCTACACGAATGAAATTGCCGTTTTTCGATAATCTTTACATTCCTGTAGACGTAGCAATTTAAGATATTTTGTTTGGTATGTTTTAAATTCACAACAGTTTACGTAAAATGTAAAAATTTGATTAAAAATCAGATTTGTATAAACTTCCTTAAGTTATTAATAAAAGTTGTAACAAATATAATGTTGCATTGTATTACATTGTTATTATTATTATTATTAATATTATATACAGGGTTATTTACGACGAGCTTGCATTAGAAGTTCTGAAAAAACTACTTAAAATGTTTTTTTCAAATTCTGAATGCTTAAGTTTCCCGATATGCCCTCTTCAACTAAAATAGTGATATGTTTGTGTCACTTCCGGTCACACCGGAAGTACGTCTCAACCAGCTTATTTTAAATGTAAGACCCTGTATATTATGACATTTTTAAATTCTACATAAAACAATCATTTTTTAAAAAGTGCATTATAAGTTTAGTAGTCTATACTTAATAGTTTCTGAGATATCGACTTTTGAAAAATGACAATTCTGAACTTTGACAGCTTCTAGCTTTCTAACGGTATGTCTCAGAGCAAAACGACTTACAAGTCCCGCCCTTCCTTTTTTATTATCTTCCCAAGTGTCAACTTCCGGTTAATCCAGGTGTAACGCAAAAGCTGAAATATACTCGGAAATATAGTACTTCCGGCTTAACCGGAAGTCGACACTTTTGGAAAGATAATAAAAAAGTAAGATAGGGGCATGTAAGCCGTTTTGCTCTGAGACGTACTATATAATACTAATAAAATAAAAAGCGAGAAGCTGTCAAAGTTCAAAAATGTCAATTTTGAAAAGTCGATATCTCGGTAACTATTAAGTTTAGAGTTATAGTGCACTCATTAAGAAATGATTGTAATGTTCCGCAGAATTCAAAAAAAAAAAACTTAATAAGCAAGTTGACATCTACATCCGGTATAACCGGAAGCGACAGAAGCATGTCACTATTTTAGTTAAAGAGGGCATATCGGGAAACTTAATCACACAGAATTTCAATAAAATATTTTCAATAGTTTCTCCAAAACTTCTAAAGCAAGCCCTTGTGAATTACCCTGTATATATTGTGCTTTCTGTATGTTGTATGATAGGTATAACTTCCTAATTGGGATTTCGTTTTTACTGCATAAAATGTGTATCAATAATTCGTTGTCTTAGTTGTCGTCCAGCAACCAAATCATGATTTATGCGTTCAAGTGGATCATTTGCCTCCGGGTGATTGAAAGGGGCATAAATTCCCATGTCATGCTCAATAAGTTCATTATTATCCGGTTCAGGAATATTATGTTGAATACACATATTATGTAGAACTACACAAGCATTAACAATAGTAGCAGCAACGTCTGGTTCATAGTGTAAAACACGATGCTTTAATAGGCATCTAAAGCGATTCTTTAATACACCATTGCAGCGTTCTATGGTACTCCTTATACTTGTTAAAGCGTTATTAAATCGCCATTCTGGAGTTCCAGGAGCGGGATCTTGGAGGGGGGTTAATAGCCAAGGACGTAGAGGATACCCTAAAAATAAAATATTGTTGGTATGAACAAGTATATTATTATTGCCAAAACAGTTTTATAGGATGTTACAGCTTGAAAGATGAATAAATATACCTACTTTGCTTAACCCTTACAAATTCCACGTTTCTTAAAGAGTTACAATAAACTAAATAATTCTAGAGAGCATATTTAAATATTACCTATATGAACTTACCAGAATCACCAAGAAAATAAAAAGGATTTTGTGTATTTCTATAAATTTCTTCCAAAACTCTAGACACTGTAGATTGTCTCCAGACATGTGAATCATGACTCCCTCCAGGAAATTTGGCATTTACACTAATTACTTTTAAGTTCTCATCACAAACCTACAATCAATTTTGAAAATCAAGCATAAGAGCTATTCCTAGCCCTCACCTACCATAATAGTTTCTTTTTAAGCCAGTAAAAGGGATTTTGATAAGTTCTACCTAGTTGCACTAAGAGACATGACATAACATGACAGTACACAAAAAGAAAATACTGGAAAAATTTGAGTCCTAACAATAACTAGCATTATATTTTGTAGCTAGGTATGTTGTTGCTTCCTAAAATGTAATAAATTATCAATTACCAACTGAACGTTTAATGAATGATAATTCTTTCTATTGACAAATATTTCTTCATTTAATTTCGGTCTTATAATTGCCACATGAGGCCCATCCACACACCCAATAATTCCTGGAAACTGATACTTTCTAAAAAACCTAAAGAAATAGTAATATTATTTAATTCACTATTTGGTACTTACTAGAATAGTTGTAAATATAAGCAGAATTACAAAAACCCAATCAGGCCTTACCTCACGCAAAATAAGTGAAAGGATTATTTTAAATAATCAGTTTTTGCTAGTGTAATAAATTAAATACCTTAATCTTAGTTCTTGAAGTTCCTCAAGGTTGTGTGGAAAGTTTATATAATTCTCCATAACTTCATCTCTATTAAGAGCTTCTGATATTTGCTGGATACATCTACTTACACTAGGTTGATTTATACCCATAAGAAGATTTTTGCCAACACCCTCTTGATATGAACCATGGCCATAAAAATGTAAAGCGACAAGTACCTAAAATAATAATGAACTAAAAAAATTGTTCACTTTGAGAGTGGTAAAACAATTAAGCATAATATTAAGATTCGTAGAAACAAACAAGAATAGACTCCAAAGAGTGAAAATAAAATACTTCAATAGTATTTTTTTATACTTACGTAAGCTGGTACCTACCTACGAATTAAACAACATAACTTTACCTTTGTCTCGACACTCAGAGCAGATGTTCTAGTAGCCGGAGGAATAAAGGGAGTCACTACTTCGATTACATGCCTGACTAAATTTTTACTTAATCTAAAATTTTTTTGAAACTGTTCCTCGGATAAATCAAAAGCATCATATCTCTGATAAAATCGGCGTGCTCCCCCGTTATTAGCATCGTCTTCGGCCTCCATTAAATCACCCAATAATTGTTCAAAAAGAAAAACTTCATCAAAATCCATACCTATTTAAAAAATAAAAAACCAGGAACGAACATTGGGCAATGGGCACAGATTATTTGGTTTTTTAGGTTAGTTCGGTTAAATAGGAACTGTCTGCGCATGCTTCTCTCAATGTTTTGCCAATTCTACTACTATTTACCAGGAGAAGTAACTTCTCCCGACTTTTGCGAGAAAATGATCATTCCTAGCGTTTCAAGAATACGTAAAATAGGATTTCAAGAGAATTACTGGCTCCCTTCTCTTGATGTGATCGTTCTCCTGATTGGAGAATAGGGGTCCAGGTGGGATTGTTATAAATTTTCCAGTTTCACCATAAAAGAAACGATTATTGCTTTCATCAATATTGGGAATTGCATTAAATGTTTCAAAATTTACAAGTCCAATAACATGATCTATATTTTCATCTAAATATATGGGCGGGTGAAATTCTACTGTCAAAATGGCAGAATTGCCGCTAACTACAAAACTATATGACATGTCACGATAATATTTCGATAAAGAATAAAAATTTATTGTATTTCATGTATTATTATAAAGAAATCTTATACATAATTGACCACAGTTTGTTGTGTTAAAAGTTTGATAATTTGTATAATTGTAAGCTATAACATTTCTATTATTATCGCTTGCTTAGAAAATATGAAATTAATTCAGCTGGAGGTCGCAGATTACCATAACTGTCGAAGTATGTTATTTCATTTTTTTTTTTATGTATGCCGTCCAATGTGTTCCATCTCCATTATGCTTATCTAGATTAATAATACCACATTCAGTTTTTTTAATTTTTTTAGGTAGCCTATCCCTCATGAATATACCTCTAAAATTGGGAATTTGCAGCAATTTAACATATTTAATTAGATCATAATTAGTGAGGGTTCTAAGAGGTATATGTTTTAACAGTTTTTTGAATATGGTTTTAAATATAAGCCACACCCTGTCTTATATGGTTTTAAATAGAGACTACTTCCTTTTTTTCCCACTGCTATAGATTCCATCGTTTGATTGTGACTTTTATCTTCTTCTAATTTTTGTTTAGCAGCTTTAGCATCATTTACAGCTTTTGCAATGCCCGCCGCTCCACCTCCCAGAGCACCTAAAGCCGACAAACCGGCAAATAATGGTATCGGTGGTAAGAATCCACCACTCTTTGCAATAGGTATTACTCTTTTCTTTATCGGTGAAAATACACCTTTCTTTCTTATAGACTTAACAGCTGTTTTAATACTCTCAGTTAAACTTTTAAATGGTTTTCCTTTTATTCCTTTTCTAGCTTGTGAAATGGCTTGAGACAATGAAAGTCCACGACCCTTGCGTGTCTTTTTTTTCTCAGCCCCATGCCAAACTTTCGCTTAATTTTCATAGCACCACTAATTCCTAGCGCAGCAGCTTTTTCTCCAAAACTAGAGTGTTTAGCTCTAAACCTCTCGAATGCTTTTTCACCCAATAGTTTATCGGCAGCGTGTCTGCTTTTTATATCGTTTGATTGAGAATATGCAATGTCGTGCTCTTTACAAGCCTCATCTAATAAATTGATTCCCCTATCACCTCTCACTAATCTTTTTTCCAACTTTGTCCCAGGCCCACAAAAATTGTAACCAGGAAGATGCAATTCAAATGGTAATTTATTGATAAGAGTGTTTAGGATGCCACACCCTATTTTCTTGTCGCTCGATTTGTAAGTAACACGTTTGGTGTGTGATTGAATCATTATACAGGGTGCCCAAGATAAGGAGGGCCTCTATGGGGATCTCGGTTATGGTAAGAGCTACAACTTTGATTAAATGGGGAAAAAGTTGCGCAATCAGAGGACTAATAATATGGCATAAAAAAAGTTTTAGTAATATTTGTAAGTTTTGAGATATTAAATAAAAACTGATATTTTGGATTTTTGATTTTATTTTTCTTTGGCGTTATTATTAAAGTTAGAGCAAAACTGACAAAACTCTCTCACAGCAACTTGTTATGAACTTAAAGATTACATCGCAATTTTTTTTATACGACGTTTCGTTTCCAAGCAAACACCATCAACTTCATTTTTTCTAATACGGCCCTGATTTCTTATTGTCAAATTTTGAGAGCATTTTTTATTCTTAATTCAATGATGTACCAGACAATGTTGTTTAATTACGTTTCGAGCCTTTTTAACCATCTTTATGAAATTTTCAGGGTCCGGACCTGGATCCTAGAGTGTTGCATATGCTTTTTCAGCTTTTTTAATTAAAAAAATGAAAATGATGGATGTAGAAGGTAACAACGTAATCTTTTTAGTTTCATTATGAATTTAAAAAAAGATAATAAAATTACATAATAGATTTTTAATTATTTATTTAACATTGTAAAATACTGATTCCGAACCCATAATAATTAAACTTTAATTAATTGAAATAAAACTAACATTAACTCATTAAAAATTAATTTTCCAAAAGGTGTTCAAAGTGATTTCCGTCGTTCTCCAAACATAAATAGGATCTTAAAACTGTATTATTTAGGACATTAGTTAACATTTGTGGCGTTACGCTGTGAAAGGCTGCAAGCACTAGTTGTCTAAGCTCTTCTTCTGTTTTAAAATTCTGCTTATAAACACAATTCTCGATATATCCCCAAAGGAAAAAATCAAGCGGGGTTAAATCTGGGGAACGCGCCGGCCAGGGTGTTACAGAATAAGTGCTGATACTTTTTTCTGGAAATCTTGCTGAAATGTACTCTCTAACTACCCTTGAATTATGTGCAGGTGCACCATCCTGCTGGAACGAAGTGTCGCGTTGTTCTGCCAGAGGTAAATTATCCAGAGCCTCCTCTAAGTCATTTTGGAGTAAATTCAGGTAATGCTCAGATGTTAAATTATGTTGATAGAAAAAAGGTCCTATTATTCTTGTTCCCAAAATTCCAGCCCACATATTAAATCCGAAACGGTATTGGTGTCTTGATTCTTTGAATACACGTGGATTTTCCTTAGACCAGTAATGTACATTTTTTCTGTTAAAGATCCCGTTTCGATTTACCATGCTTTCATCAGACCAAATTATCTGGTAAGGAAAATTTATGTTTTCGTGGCATTTTCTGGTGTACCATTCGCAGAATGATCGACGTCTTTCTGCATCACCTGGCCTCAGTCCTTGACAAATTCTGTATTTATATGGGTGAAATTTTTGTTTGTTTAAAATAAATTGAGCAGTTGATTTCGCTACGCCTACATTTTCATCAATTTCTCTAGTTGATACTCCAGGGTTTTCAGTAACAGCTAATAATACGCTGAAAACCTTTTCCTGGTTACTATTTTTTTTTCGGGAGAGCATGGGTTTTTTAAATGCACCGTGTTCTTTAAGGTTAGTTACTAACTTACTGTAAGTCCGTTTAGCTGGTTGTCTCCTTTCCGGATATTTGTCCAAATACATCCGCTCCGCTACATTACAATTTTCTCCGCTTAAAATAAAACATGATAACATATCAAATTTTTCTTCATTTGAGTAATAACCTGCCATATTTAGTTCAACTGAAGTAATGCCAAATTGTCTGACACCATACCTACTCATTTTTTTTTCCAATGCCTACTTCGCTAATTTGGGAAAAGAACAATACTTAGTTTGCAACAGCGTAGATTTGTGTTGTTTCAAAAAGAAAATAAACCCAGGAAGTTTTTATTTTTTTTTAAACAGTATCGTAAGGTTTAATTAAAAAAGCTGAAAAAGCATATGCAACACTCTAGGATCCAGGTCCGGACCCTGAAAATTTCATAAAGATGGTTAAAAAGGCTCGAAACGTCATTAAACAACATTGTCTGGTACATCATTGAATTAAGAATAAAAAATGCTCTCAAAATTTGACAATAAGAAATCAGGGCCGTATTAGAAAAAATGAAGTTGATGGTGTTTGCTTGGAAACGAAACGTCGTATAAAAAAAATTGCGATGTAATCTTTAAGTTCATAACAAGTTGCTGTGAGAGAGTTTTGTCAGTTTTGCTCTAACTTTAATAATAACGCCAAAGAAAAATAAAATCAAAAATCCAAAATATCAGTTTTTATTTAATATCTCAAAACTTACAAATATTACTAAAACTTTTTTTATGCCATATTATTAGTCCTCTGATTGCGCAACTTTTTCCCCATTTAATCAAAGTTGTAGCTCTTACCATAACCGAGATCCCCATAGAGGCCCTCCTTATCTTGGGCACTCTGTATAGCTAAAATCTTGACACAAAATGGCCAGTTTTACTTTGACAGCCAACTTAAATATTATTATGAGAGTTGAAAAACAACCATACTCTATAATAATTAAGGATCATGATACATCAACAAATACATTTAGAAAACATGGTCAATTGTTTGAAGGAAATAGCAAAATAAGTTTAATTATATTGGTCCATCGGGTTGTGGTAAAACTAATATTATTGTAAGTTTGATTGAAGATCCTAATGGTTTACGATTTGAAAATGTGTACGTTTATTCAAAGTCTTTATATAAACCCAAGTATGAATATTTAAGGACGCTTTTTAAGTCAATAAAATAAATTGGTTATTATGAATCAGAAGACGAAGAAAATATAATTTCACCTCAAGAAGTGATGCCAAACGCTATAATGATTTTTGACGACATAGTTTGTTGTAATCAGACTATCGTAAAGGACTACTTTTGTTTTGGAAGACATAGAAACACCGATTGCTTTTATTTGTGTCAAACATATTCTTCTATTCCTAAACAGCTTATTCGCGACAACGCAAATTTAATTGTTATTTTTCAACAAGACAATACAAATTCAAAACATGTTTATGATGATCATGTTAATGTTGATATGACGTTTAATCAGTTTAAAGAAATGTGTTTACTGTGTTGGCAAGATAAATTTGGATTCTTGGTAATAGATAAAGATTCCACTATAAATTCTGGCAGATATCGAAAAGGATTTGATTCATACATTTACTTATAAAAACAACATCATTAGATGAAAACAGCTATTTTAAAATAATCTGTCATGAATGAACAATTAGCAAAACAACTTGTTAAATCAAGGAGTGCAGTTAAGAAAAAATATCAAGCTTTAAAAAATGCCGAATTTGATTCTCATTCGAAACTGGAAGAAACTTATAAGCCAATAACACAACCTTTGCAAGAATTAATTTCTACCATTGGTAAAATTGAACCCGCTGCCATAAAAGAAGAGAATCCGTCATTTCCAAGATTTTATAAAACTTCAACCCCCCAAAGAACAAAAAACATAAGAAAAACTGGGAAAACTCCACTTCTCCCGACAGAAATACCATCATTTTTTGATACTAGTCTCGCATCAGTAAGTCATATCCCAACCATACAAGAAACGAGCGTTATAGCCGAAACATCACCCACATCATCATCATCATCATCATCAGATTCAACAATAGGGAATCTTTCAGATCTATTGGAACAAACTAGACAAACAGTCCAGACTTATGTTGGTATGCCTGCATATCAACAATGGCTAAACGACTTTCACGAATTACCTCGTAAATACATTGATGAAGGTGTCAAAGATTTAGATCATACGTTTGATCACCATTATGGTGTAGTTCATGATTTGGAAACTGAAAAATTTTTCTTGGGACTAACACAGCAACCTGTTGAGATTAATGGGAAAGATATTAAAGTAAAGAGATTACTTATTTGGGAACTCCCGGTTTATACGAACTGCTATTTAAAAAGGACCCAAAAGGTTATAGTGCTAAAGACTTGGATAATTATATGGATATTCTAGCAAGAACTAACGCATATCGTAGGAATAACTGTCCCGATGAACAAGTTCAAGGAAATGGTTCACGTAAATATATTACAATAATAGGGCCATATTTACAGAAGAAGGGAATAACAAAAACAAGAGGCTTAACCCTTCAGCCTTAAACTTAATTTCAGCATTCACACGACGTAAGGCTCCATATAGAGTTCAAAGAACAACTTTAACTACCCAAGGATCTGGTTTAACTTTAAAAGTTAATAAAAATAATACAGATTATGTATATTGGGATAATGTTAACGAGCTTGTTGACAGACTTCGTTTATTGGTGGCCTCCATGAATGCCGGTCACACAGGTCATAATAATGAAGTTATCTCCATTATAGAAGAACTGCGAGAATCAAACATTATCATATAAGAGAATGTAACACTTGTTTCAGAACATTTACAAAATTACTATCGACAAATTTGGTTGCCACATTTCAAGTCGATACAAAATAAATAGTGTAGATATTAAAGATCTTTTCAAAAAAGTTGAAAATGAAGTAACAAATAATATTTCAAAAAATTTAAACTATATTGAAAATAAAGTAGTTGATCACTTTAAATATGGACTGCAACAAAATCAATTAGGAATTTCAAATTTTGAAAAAGAGTTAAAGGTGCAAAATAAACGATCACTTGAAAATGTTGAAAATATTAACAATGTAATGAAAAAACTAAAATTTTGTGAAGATCAAGTAATAACATTAGAGCAAAAATATAAACAGGAAGAAAATCATTGCAAAGAAACTATAAATAATATCAACAAGAAAGTGTTAAATTCTGAGGTTAAAGTTGGTCTTGCAGAGAAACAGATAAGTGGCCTTGATAGTTTACAACAAGAAACTCAGAAGGTACTATTTAAATTACAAAGTGATATAAAAGACACCTCAAATATTGATGACCTTTAAAAAAGCTTAACAAATAATCTTATAACAAAGTTTGAGAAATTCTCAAGTGTAGTTTATGATAGGATATCAACGGAGGTGGAAAATTTTAAAAATGTTCATGATGGAATGAATAAGAATACAAAAAATATTGAAAGAATTTTGAATTTACACTTAATGGTTCACAAAAAGGATGATGAAAAATTAATAGCATTAAAAGAGCAATTTATTATTATGTCACAACAAATTTTAGAATTAAAATCCGTAGAATCTTTAAATAAAGAAGAAATAGAAAATATTAAATCAACTTTAAAAAAGAATAAATAATATTTCATTAAAAATTTTAGACATTGAAAAAAAAGTTGATGAAATAAAGAACTTGGGTACAGATTTAAATATGACTGTAAATATTGATAAAATTATTAAAGATATTAAAGCATTGGAAGAATTTATTAAAAATGAAAGTATAATTTTGAAAGCGAATATTGAAAGAATAGATGAAGTAATGAGAACAAAAATTAAGGAAGTAGTATTTTTCAATGCAAAAGAAAAAATTAAAGGCTTTAGAATGGATGTTGAAACTTTAAAAACAACTGAAGCAGAAGTAGTGAATAGTTTTCTTAATGGTCGACAAATATATGAGGTTCCTTTAACAGAAAGGCGAAGTGTTATTAGTATTAACTTATCCATACAAAGTATCGTTAAGAAATTAAATGAAGAATTAAATAAAATAGATGAGGGAATGGGTGAATTAGATACCATACTTAATCCCACATAACTAAAATACCTAAACACTAAAATTAAAGATAATCTTGATGATATAAGTAAAAATATCGATACAATTGTGGCGAACGCTTACGTCAACCTTCCCAGGTAGCTCCGACGCATGCGCACCACAAATTCTAATATGCTGACGATCAGCTAGTTCGACATAAACGTCTTTTTCTTCGTTTTCACCCAGCATTCTCCACGGCTGTATATCCTCACACCACGACCAGAGATCCTCTTCTTCAGGCTTCGTTGTTAACGCCCTTTGTGAGCCACCCACGGGGTTTGGGTCGCTTGCCACTTAGTAGTTAGGTTTCCTATTTTGTAAACCATTCCAAATCCATGGATTCACCCCCATTCCCAAAACTCAATTCCCCCTTCTACAACTACACAATCCCCTTTCTACAACTACTCTGATTCCTCCCTCCAAACCAACCCCACTCTTCTCCCCACTCTTCTCCCCACTCTTCTCCCCACTCTTCTCCCCACTCTTCTCCCCACTCTTCTCCCCACTCTTCTCCCCACCCTTCTTCCCACTCCGTATTTAAAGCTATGGTGAATCATTCTATAGTTAGTTATGTATCCTGCGTGGTGCCAAAATTATTCTCTCAGATTTCGCATTGTAAAAAGAACTCGTTGTTTAGTTTGTCAAAAATTAATAGTACATAGTAATTTCAGTTGTATACAGTATTGTGTAAATTGTTGTCAACTGAGACCAGTTAAAACAAAAGAAGAATGTGTTGATTTTAATAGAAGAATGTGTTGATTTTAATAGAAGTCTTAAAGATGATCAGACATTCCCTAAAAATAAGTGCTTGAAAGATGTTAAAACTTAAACATAAAATTAAAGTGTTAGAAATAAAAAAACATTTCATTAACTCACACCATAGACTATTACAAATTCACTGTGATGATAAGGATCTATTTACGTTGATTGAAGGAGCTATAATTTTATGTGATAAAGTTTGTAAAGGATCCGTTAGTGCTAAACATTTTAACGATCATATAAAGCTTATAGGTTTAGGATTGGATTCATTTGTTTGGTTACACTTAATGAGAGAAAGAAATCTAATTGCTGAGGAATAAGTATCAGTGTTTTCCCCTTTCTCTTCAATTCTAATTTAATCATACAAGATGTATCAATGCGATGATTGCAAAAAAAGTTTTAAACAACAATCAAATGTTTATAGACATCAAAGAGAATCCTGTCCTAATAGACCATCTTGTTCTGGTGTAAAAAGGAAGAATAATACCCAATTATTTAATACCCTAACAAAGAAAACTAAAATAGAAGAATCCAAACAAAACCCTGTACCTAAACTTATTCTATCGCGATGTAAAGACTGTGATACTTGGTATGTTAAAAATAAACTCAGTGCACATTTACGTTCAAACTTACATAAAAGCGGATTTAAAAGTGACGATAACGTAAAAATTATAACTTCCGCGTTTAAAAACAGAATTGTGTCGTATATGTTGCTTCCATCAAAAAGACATGTAGATATTGAAGAATTTTTTGGTGAAGTTAAACAAAAGTTTGTAAGTTTAATTTCTGTACAATTAGGTAAGCATAGATGTGTTAAAATAGATGTAGAATTATTTGGAAACTATCTTTTACAAACAAAAGAGACATTAGAAACTAAATCATTTAATACTAAAAATAAGGTCATAACATCAACAACAAATTTAAGTGGAATTTATAAAGAATTCTTATCTGAAATTAAACAGAAAGTTTCAATATTTGCAGAAAATGGTTCAGGGTGGGCTTTAGAAAAAATATTACATTTAGAACTTAATATTAACAAATACAACCCAATCAGAGCATCCTCATATATACCTTTACCAAAGCAAATTATGAATAAACATGGTGTAATTAACGTTAAAAATAATGATTCTTATTGTTTTGGTTGGAGTGTCATAAGCGGATTATTTCCAGCTGAAAATCATTCTGATAGAACAAGTTCATATCCAAACTTTCTTAACTTTTTAAATTTTGAAGGAATAGAGTTCCCAGTAAAGTTAAAAGATATATCCAAATTTGAATCACTTAATCAGATATCTGTGAATGTTTACGGCTTAGAGAGTATTTACGAAGACTGTAAACTCAAATATGAAATTGTGGGTCCACTGCATTACACTAATAAAAAACTTCCAACACATGTAAATTTGTTGTTGATAAGTGATGGTGAAAATAATCATTATTGTTGGATTAAAGATATGTCTAAACTGTTATCATCTCAAATTAATAAATCAACTGAAAAAAAGTATTTTTGTGATGGATGTTTAATTTATTTTACTTCATTGCAAAAACTAGAAATTCATCAAAAAAACGATTGTAATCATTTGTATACAACAGTTCCCACCAATGAAATCAAAATTAATAAGTATGGTCAACATATACCGGAAAATATATTACAGTTTGAAAATTTTCAAAGACAACTAAAAGTTCCATTTGTAATATATGCGGATTTTGAGTGTTTTTTAAAACCTCTACAATTTGATCAACCTGAAAATGATTTGGATTCATATACCCGTAACACATTTAAACATGAGCCTTACGCCTTCTCATATTTTATTAAATGTTCATATGATGATTCTTTATCATTGTTAGATTCTTATTTTGGCTTAGATGCAGCTGAAGAATTTTGTAAACGAATTGAAGGTTGTGTTCATAGAATTTATAATGATCATCTTAAAAATGTAGTTAAAATGATTCCCTTATCCGATGAACAGAAGTTGTCTTATAAAAATTGTAACAAATGTCACATATGTAATGAAAAAATTGAAGAAAATGAAAAAGTTAGAGATCATGATCATTTAACAGGTGAATTTCGAAATGCAGCTCACAGCATTTGTAATTTAAATTTTAAAATACCCTTTTTCATACCTATATTTTTTCATAATTTAAGTGGTTACGATAGTCATCTATTTGTTAAACAACTGTGTTGTGAACAAGATAATATTGATGCACTTGCACAAACTAAAGAGAAATACATTTCATTTTCAAAATCAATCTTAGTTGGTAAATACAAAGATAAAGAAAATAAAGAAAAAAACCTGTTCATTAAAACGAGATTTTTGGATTCATTTCGATTTGTGGCAAGCTCATTAGAAACACTTGGTGAAAGTCTAGAATCAAATCAATGCATTGAAATTAAAAAACATTTTCAAGATTCTGATCAGTTTAATGAAATTCGAAAAAAAGGTGTTTACCCGTATTCTTATATGGATTCATTTGAAAAATTGTATGAAACCCAACTTCCTAGTATTGATCAGTTTTATGATAAACTTAAAGATGAACCTCTTGATGAGACAGATTATAAGAGAGCAATTCATATTTGGAATTTGTTTAATTGTCAAACCATAATGGATTACACAAAAATTTACTTATTTTCAGATGTTCTAATATTAACTGATTTTTTTGAAGCATTTCGAAATGTATCTTTAAATCTTTTCAAGTTATCATTATTACACATCACCAGGTTTAAGTTGGGATGCTATGTTGCGTATAACTAATGTGAAGTTAGAATTATTAACAGATATTGACATGTTACATTTTTTTAAAAATAGTGTAAGAGGTGGTATCTGCCATTGCAGCGTTCGAAAGGCTGAAGCCAATAATCCTTATTTTAAAAGTTATCCCACAAAACCAAATTCATTTATAATGTATTTAGATGCGACCAACTTGTATGGACATAGTATGAGTCAATGTCTTCCAACAAGTGATTTTTCTTGGATGGAAAGAGATGAAATTAATTCTCTAGATGTTTTATCTATCTCTGATCATGCAGAGTATGGGTATGTTTTTGAAGTTGATATGAATTACCCCAAAAGGTTACATCTCCAACACAATGAGCTACCTTTTCTAGCTGAAAACATTCACCCTCCTGACAGCAAACAAAAAAAATTAATTTGCAATTTAAATAATAAAGAAAAATATATAATTCATTATCGAAACCTAAAACAAGCTCTTAGGAATGGATTAAAATTAACTAAAATTCATCGAGCTATTAAATTTAAACAAACAACATTTCTAAAACCATACATTGATTTAAATACTGAAATGAGAAATAAATCCAAGAATAAGTTGGAAAAGGATTGCTATAAATTATTTAATAATGCTATATATGGTAAATCATTAGAGAACATTGATAAGCGCGTTGATATTAGATTAATCACTCATTGGGAAAATATTGGTAAGAAGCAAGGAGCGCAAACATTGATTGCTAAACCAAATTTTAAAAATAGACTAGTTTTTAATGAAAACTTTGTGGCGATACAAATGGAGAGAGTTAAAGTATCTTATAACAAACCTGTTTATGTTGGATTTTCAGTGTTGGAACTATCAAAAACTGTTATTTATGATTTTTATTATGATTATATTAAAAGGAATTATGGTGACAAAGCAATATTATTGTACACGGATACGGATAGCTTAATATTACAAGTTGAAACAGAAAACTTCTATCAAGATATTCAAAAAAACTTAGACAAATTTGACACCTCTAATTACAATGAAAATAATATTCACAACATAACTAAAAACAAATCTATATTAGGATGTATGAAAGACGAATTCGCAGGTAAACCAATTTTAAGTTTTTACGGAACAGGTGCAAAAGCATATTGTGTGAATTTAGAAGACAAATCTGAAAAGAAAGCCAAGGGTGTAAAAAAGTATGTTATTCAAAATTCTATTACAAAACAAGATTATAAAGATGTAGTAGAAAATTTCGAAACTAAATTTAGGAAAATGAATATATTTCAATCCATATTGCATGATATGTTTACACAATTAAAAAATAAAGTTGCATTATCTCCGAAAGATGATAAACGATACATTATACCCGAATCTTTTAGAACCCTAGCTTGGGGGCATAAACATATAGATATTTTAGAAGATAAATCCAAGACTGATAATGAGGATATCAATATTTGTTCTAAGATTCTTCAAAATTTAGTTCATGATCAGTATAAAACCTAGAAATTAACACAAGTCAAGTTTATTTTTAAAATGGTAGTGTTACCAGTAGGAGTGTTGTTTCTCTTTGCCTACATTAACAATACTTTGTACATACAAGTTGACCCAGGAGTTCGAGAAGCTTTTATTTGTTTATCAGTTGATAATGTAAAGAATGACACTTGGCCATCAACATGGAGAAGAATGAATCTTAGCAGTGGGTTATTTTTATACAATGTTGATGATTATATTAAATCTTCTCTTGTAGAATATAAGTTAAGATTATATTATTTTAATAAAACCAATGTTGTAACAAAAGAATGGAAGGAGTTATATAGAAGCTCGACAGAATGTCATTTATATATGTGTATTATATTATCAATTATATTTTTTCTATTGTTTATATGTATGTTAGGATTTATATTGTTTAAAGCATATATGTATTATAAATAAATGGGTAAAGGAACATTTGTGTTTTATTAAAAAACACATTTTTATTGTTAAAGTTTTATTCACAACAATTTTTATAGTGGTATAATAATTTAACATTTGCTAATGCACAATGCCATGGTTTTTCACTTTTATGAAAATAGCATTCTGGAACCTTTTTAAATTTACTTAGCTTGGGTTCACGAGCAACAGGAATATTGTTAATATATTCCTCATCTACAAACTTCTTTATAAAGATTGCTTTTTCGTTCCCCTTTACGTAAATCTTAGGTGATTGATAAAATTTTAATAGATGTGTAAAAATATCATCAATTTCATTTTGTTCTATGTTTCCACAACCCCACTCCATTCCATGATATTCTTCAGCCCAATTGACAGTTTTTTGATCAATAACAGATAACATGTTTTTCTTAAATGGAGGTTTAAACAAGTAGTTTGAACAACGAATCCCATCATAAATTGCTAATTCTTTTGGAACATATCCAAAGGAGCAGTGATAACCTTGGATATCAATGAAAATGTTTGTTTGATCCATGGTTGGTTAATGAAGTTTAAATTTAAATTTCTCTTATATAAATGCTTCCCTCCACCAAATACCTACCCCCCACCACAACTACTTCACATTTATTTAATATTTAAGCAATGATTTTAAGCGCTAGCAGCATTAGTTTCAGAAACCTTAAAATGAATCAATCAACAACTCACCAACAATTCAATAATCAGTTTAGTAAAAAACGAGTTGCTGCTCTTATAGGTGAATCCGTATACTACATAAACAAATCCAAATCCAAATGGGTCAGTGTTGGATTCTCTTTGGAGAGAAAATATTCTCCGGTTATTAAACTCTGTGGATCCAAGAATAATCAAAATGTGATATTTAATGAAGATCAGTGGATTTCCTTTCTAAACAATCAAGGAACAATGTTGAGCATTATTTACTCCAACGGGTTTGGGTGGCAACCCATGCAGGGAAATGGATATGAAATTCATTACGTGTTTATTAATAATTCTAGAATAATCAAGATTACTCAAGATGGTGGTAACGAAATATTTCTAGCTGGTGACACCATAAATGAGTTGGTGAACTTGGTGAATTTAATCAAATGCCGCTTTGATCTTCTCCAATCGCAAGAATTTGCAAAGTATTACAATATACTCGTTAGGAGTGTTTCAAGTAAAAATGGTGATTTAATAAAAAATGTTTTTGATATTGTTTCACCTATCAAAGTTAGCTTAAATGTGTGTTGTGTATTGGAATTATTAAATATGTATCCTGATTGTATTATAGAAGATGTTGAATCATTTGCTTGTAATGAATTCGTAAAAAGTTGCATTGAAAAATAAAAAAAAAATGTTAAAATGGGTATTTTATTCCCCCACCCCTTTTAGAATAAATGTATATTAAAAGCTTATGTTTCATTTGAAGTTTTAACATTTACACATGATGTGGTTAGCATATAAGCGAGAGAGACCAGCATACAATTTAACCACAGCTGTGGAGAATTTAGCGCAACATTTTAACAATTTAGAGTTTGATGCAGCACATGAAGCTGAATATGGATTTGATAGATTTTATACTTATGATGAATGTATGGAAATAGCCAGGAAATATGAAAAAGCTTATGAAGCGTGTAATATATTTTTACATACATCTAATCTAAGAAGTTTTCTCCATACAATAAAAGATATGGGATTTGAGAAACAGTTAAATGAAGTGAAAAAGTTTGTTTCACCTGAAATTATTCAAGAAGTATTTGATACCTAAGTTTGAAAATAAAAAGCAATGTATTTTTATTATTGTGTTTTATTCATTCATTAACCAATTAATATATAAATTATATACATTAGTAAGTGCACATATACATTCTGCTTGGGAGTGGTAAAAACAGCAGGTTTCTTGTTTTTGTAAAGGTGGATCCTCATCAAATTCTCTTACAGGTTTTAATGAGTACTTCCTGATGTATTCAGCTTTCTGTTTTCCTTTTACGTAAACACAATCGACCTTTTCTGTTAAGTTTTTTATTATTTCGGAGAATTTGTGAACTGGAGTATACCCTTCATCCCATGAAATACAATGGTGATTTTTCATTAACCAGACAGCTTGTTTATGTAAATTGGGTGATAAAAATTTTATAGGGAAGGGCGATTTAAAAATATAATGACATACGTTTTTTCCATCGTAGGCAGCTAACTCCTTTGGAATAAACCTATTGTTTTCTACATTGAATCCTTGTACATCAAGAGTTAACATTCTCATAATTTCATAAGAGAGAACTGTTTAATCATGGATTTCTTGTTGGAATACTCTTGTATTTGTTGTTTTAGTTTTGCAAGATTTCTTAAAAGGATTGATAAGCGTTGTTCTAATTCCTCATTCATACTGATAGACAAGAAATATAAACATTTGATTTTATATAACGTTAAATTTGTCTAACATTTTTGGTTAGAGGATTGTAACTAAAAATTTTATCATGCATAATTAAACAATAAGCAGAAATCTTGTCTGTAAGATCTTCATGTAATTCAAATTCTACCCTCATAACAATGGGTCCAGTTTCAATTGTTTCTTTTTGATGAGAACAATCAATGTATGTGATGGGTGCATATGTTTTAAACTCTGCTGGTGAAAAAATCGGTTTCGGTGTTAATCCATAATATGACATTTGGAATTGTGAAAACATTTCATATACTGATGCAAATTTATTTTTAGCAAAGTCTAAATAAAGATCGCTGTAGGGATATCTCTCAGAATTTAAAAATACTTTTATGTTCCGCATTTTAATATCACTAAATCTAGACATGTCAGTTGTGGATTTATCTCTTAAATCTTTTTGAAAACAGATTGCTACATGTCGAGGAGTGTTCACTTTGGTTGAAGTTTTGACAGGCCAATTATGACGACTTGTTTTCAGTAATTCAGGATATTCTATTAGTTCCCAACTTCTAAATGCCATTAATAAATCAGTATTTTTATTAATAATTTTCGTTAGCTCCAGTTCTTGAGGGATCGCTACAGAAATGTGTGGTATGTTCCAAGTTAATTTCGTAAGTTCAATCTTTGGGATTTCATCAACAGTATTAACAGTTGCATTTTTATCCGAATTGTCTCGAAGTAAGATAAGTTCTTGTTTAGAGTTTAAAATTATTTTTTTATAGTCTTCAAAAAAACCCCTAAAAATTTAAGTGGAATGCAAACATTAAATAATCCTGTCGTTGCATCAACCACTTGCGACGTTTCCATGGGAAACCAACCAGCGTTTTTTAATTTGTTACATTCGTTTTTGTTATAGGATAAAAATCCTTTTATTGTTGATGTTAAGCCAACATCTCTTACTGAGTCTATAGTAACACCATTTAGTTGATAACGAATCTCTTTAAAAAGAAAAGCTATCCCATTGTTAATTAGTTTTAATGTATTTGAAACAGTTCCATCACCTTTTGTTAATTTACCTTCTATGTAAAGAAAGCTTTCAGAAGGAAGTGTATATTTTTCTATTTCATGAACAGGAATTATAATCTCATCGTTATTTCCCAATTTTGTAGGTAGATAGGGTTCATAACCATGATATTCTGAATGTACGATTGAGTTATCAATATAAAGATTTTGTGTTACATTTAGGGTATCCATGTTATTTAATTTTAAAACCTAAACTTATAAGAAACTGACGATTTAAAGATGTTAGTCTCTGAGAGTTTGATTTATTACTGTGGAAACTATGGTTGTGTTTTTTCTTATTAAGCTTTTCACTAAATCGTTGTTGTCTGTTATAAATAATCACCATCGTTCATCTAATTTTTTAAGGTGTAGTCTTAATGTTATGGTTTCTTCTCTAAAATTAATAGTTCTTCCTTCTTGGTCCAATATTTTAATAGTAATTTTATCAATTACCTTGGCAGTAACTGGGAAATATATAACGTTTTGGGGTGATTCAATGATTTTAAAACCAGGAGCCACACTGGGAAAAAATTGATGTATTATATGAACTGGATTACCATTTAAGAATGAACCTTCAGCAATACTACAGTCGATATTTATTGAGTTTACTTTAATTATTTCTGCAGGTCGTTCAGAAATATGAAATTGACCCGAATCCAGTATTTGATTTTCAAATCCCAACAATGCACCTATAGATCCCTCTCTAAAAATAATATTTTCGGTGCATTTAATTACTGATCGCAACGTATTATTATTAGCATGAAGATAAAACGAAATTTGTTCTTCTTCCAATTTCTCTTGTAGTACTTTGTTGATATTATCAATTTCATAACTTCCGGGTGGAATAGTTATAAATTTACCAGTTTCACCGTAAAAGAAACGATTATTACTTTCATCAATGTTGGGAATTGCATTAAATGTTTCAAAATTTACAAGTCCTATAACATAGTCGATATTCTCTTCTAGATATATGGGAGGGTGAAATTCTGTCGTTAATATTGCAGAATTATCGCTAATAACAAAACTATAGGACATGTTGTGTTAATATTTCAACAACGAATAAATTTTTATTGTCTTTCATGTATTATTATATAGAAATTTTAGACATAATTGTCCACAATTTGTGGTGTTAAAGGTTTGATACTTGTTGTAATTGTAACTTATAACGTTTTTATTTTTATCGCTGAAAAAATATTTCATTAATTCAGCTGGAGGTCGCAGATCACCATAGCTATCAAAGTATGTTATTTGTTTTCCTTTTTTTATGTAGGCAGTCCAATGAGTCCCATTACCATTATAGTCATCTAGATTAATAATAGCACTTTCATTTTCTTTTATTTTTTTAGGTAGCTTGTTTCGCATAAATATACCTCTAAAACTGGGAATTTGTAAAAATTTTATATATTTAATTAAGTCATAATTGGTAAGAGTTTTCAGAGGTATATGTTTTAGCAGTTTTTTGAATATGGCTTCAAATACAAACCACATCCGGTTTTATATGGTTTTAAATACAGTCCGCTTCCTTTTTGTCCTATTGCTATAGACTCCATCGTTTGATTATGTCTTTTATCTTCTTCTAATTTTTGTTTGGCTGCTTTTGCGTCGTTGATGGCTTTTGCTACTCCTGCGGCCCCTCCTCCTAGAGCACCTAAAGCTGACAGGCCCGCAAATAATGGTATAAGTGGTAAAAATCCACCACTCTTTGGAATAGGTATTACTCTTCTCTTAGGTGCTCTAACCTTCACACTTTTCCTAACTGATTTCATAGCTGCTTTAATACCCTCATGTAAACTTTTAAACTGTTTCCCCTTAATTCCCTTTCTCGCTTGAGCAATGGCTTGAGATAATGTTATTCCTCGCCCTTTTGTCTTTTTTCGCTTTAATCCCATACCAAACTTTCTTTTCCCATTCATAGCACCGCTAATACCTAACGCGGCCGCTTTTTCTCCAAAACCAGCGTCCTTAGCTCTGAACCGTGCTAAAGCTTTTTCAGAGAGAATTTTATCAGCAGTATGTCTGCTGCTTATATCTTTCGATTGTGAATATGCAATGTCGTGCTCTTTGCAAGCCTCGTCTAATAAGTTTATTCCCTTGTCACCTCTTGATAATCTCTTTTCTAATTTTGTCCCAGGTCCACAAAAATTATAACCAGGAAGGTGTAATTCAAAGGGTAATTTATTGATAAGAGTGTTTAGCAGACCAGATCCTCTTTTCTTGTTGGTTGGTTTGTAAGTAATACGTTTGTTGTGTGATTGAAACATTATATAGTTAAAGTCTGAACATAGAATGATTAGTTTTACTTTGACAGTGAACTTAAGTACTTTTATATAATATGAGAGTTGAAAAACAACCATACTCTATAATAATCAAGAATCATGATACATCAACAAATAAATTTAGAAAACATGGAAAATTGTTCGAGGGAAATAGCAAAAGAGGTTTGATTATTGGTCCGTCAGGTTGTGGTAAAACGAATGTTCTAATTGGCTTAATTGAAGATCCCAACGGTTTACGATTTGAAAATTTATATATTTATTCAAAATCTTTATATCAACCGAAGTATGAATATTTAAGAACACTTTTTAAGCCAATAAAAGAAATTGGTTATTACGAATCCGAGGATGAAGAAAATATAATTTCACCCCAAGAAGTATTACCAAACGCAATAATAATTTTTGATGACATAGTTTGTTGTAATCAGACAATTGTAAAGGATTACTTTTGTTTTGGAAGACATAGAAACACCGATTGTTTTTATTTGTGTCAAACATATTCTTCTATTCCGAAGCAGCTAATTCGTGATAATGCAAATTTAATTGTTATTTTTCAACAAGACAATACAAATTTAAAACATGTTTATGATGATCACGTCAACGTTGATATGACATTTAATCAGTTTAAAGAAATGTGTTTATTGTGTTGGAAAGAGAAATTTGGATTTTTGGTAATAGATAAAGAGACCAGTATAAATTCAGGTAGATATCGAAAAGGTTTCGATTCATACATTTACTTATAAAAACAACATCACCTGACAAAAACAGCTATTTCAAAATATTCAGTCATGAATGAACAATTAGCATTACAACTTGTTAAAGCAAGAAAGGCAGTTAAAAAAAATATCAGGCTTTAAAAAATGCAGAATTTGAGTCTCATTCGAGACTGGAAGAAACTTATAAACCAATAACACAACCCTTGCAAGAATTAATTTCAACAATTGGTAAAAATGAACCTGTTGACATAAAAGAAGAGGAACCGTCATTTACAAGGTTTTATAAAACATCAACCCCTCAAAGAACAAAAAACGTAAGAAAAACTGGAAAAACCCCAGTTCTCCCGACAGAAATACCATCCTTTTTTGATACTAGCGTCGCATCAGTGAGTCATATCCCATCCATACAAGAAACGAGCGTTATAGCTGAAACAGAGCCATTATCTTCATCATCCGATTCAACGATAGGGAATCTTTCAGATCTATTGGAACAAACTAGACAATCAATTCAGACTTATGTTGGTATGCCTGGGTATCAACAATGGCTAAACAACTTTCACGACTTACCTCGTAAATACATTGATGAAGGTGTCAAGGATTTAGAACATACGTTTGATCATCATTATGGTATAGTTCATGACTTGGAAACTGAAAAATTTTTTTTGGGACTAACACAAGAACCTGTAGAAATTATTGGGAAAGATATTATAGTAAAGGAGATTACATATCAAGGCACCCCCGGTTTATACGAATTGATATTTAAAAAGGATCCAAAAGGTTATAGTACTAAAGACTTGGATAATTATATGGATATTCTAGCCCGAACTAATGCATATCGTAGAAATTTCAGTCCTGAAGGACAAGTACAAGGAAATGGCTCACGAAAATATGTTACAATAATTGGACCATACTTACAAAAAAAAGGAATAACAAAAACAAGAGCTCTTAACCCAGCAGCCGAAAATCTAATTTCAGCATTCGCCAGTTCAGCATTCACCAGACGTAAAGCTCCATATAGAGTTCAAAGGAGCGGTCCGACTACACAAGGATCGGGTTTAACTCTAAAAGTTAATAAAAACAATACTGATTATGTATATTGGGACGATGTTAACGAGCTTGTTAACAGACTTCGTTTATTAGTGGCTTCAGTGAATGCTGGTCATACCGGTCATAATAATGAAGTTATCTCTATTCTAGAAGAACTTAAAGAAGCCAACATTATCATATAAGAGAACGTACACAAGTGCTTCAAAACATTTACAAAATGACTATCGACAAATTTGGTCGTCACATTTCAAAACAATCCAAAATAAATGATATAGATACTAAAGATCTTGTCAAGAAAGTTGAAAGTGAAGTATCCAATAATATTACAAAAAATTTAAATTATATTGAAAACAAAGTAGTTGAACATTTTAAACATGGTTTGCAACAAAAACACTTAGAAATTTCAAATTTTAAAAAAGAGTTAACGGTGCAAAATAAACGATCACTTGACAACGTCGAAAGTATTACAAACGTGACGAAAAAACTAAAATTTTGCGAAGATCAAGTAACAACATTAGAGCAAAAATATATACAGGAAGAAAACTTTAGGAAGGAAGCTATAAAAAATATCGACAAGAGAATATTAAATTCAGAGGTTAAAGTAGGTCTTGTAGTGAAACAGATAAGTGCGCTTGATAGTTTACATCAAGAAACTCAGAATAGGATACTTAAATTACAAACCGATATAAAAGATGTATTAAATACTGATGACATTCAACAAAAGTTAAGAAGTGATCTTATAACAAGGTTCGAAAAATTTTCAAGTATGGTTTACGATAGGATTTCAACGGAGGTGGAACATTTCAAAGATGTCCATGATGGAATGAATAAGGATACAATAAATATTGAAAGAATTTTGAATTTACACTTAATGGTTCATAAAAAGGATGATGAAAAATTAATAGCATTAAAAGAGCAATTTAACATTATGTCACAACAAATTTCAGAATTAAAATCTATAGAATATTTAAATAAAGAAGAAATGGAAAAATTTAAAGCAGCTTTACTAGATAATAACGATGTTTCATTAAAAATTTCAGACCTTGAAAAAGAAGTTGCTGAAATAAAGAACTCTGGTACAGATTTAAATATGAATGCGAATATTAATAAAATTATTAAAGATATTAAATCATTAGAAGAATTCGTTAAAAATGAAAATATATTTTTAAAAACGAGTATTGAAAAAATAAACGAAATAATGAGAACAAAAATTAAGGAAGTAGTATTTTTCAATGCAAAAGAAAAAATTAAAGGCTTTAGAATGGATGTTGAAAATTTAAATACAACTAAAGCAGATGTAGTGGATCATTTCCTTAATGGTCGACAAATTTATGAGCTGCCTTTAACAGAAAGAAGGCGGATTGTAATTAGTATTAATTCTTTATTACAAAGCATTGTTAAGAAATTACATGAAGAAATAAATAAAATAGACGGAGGAATGGGTGAACTAGATACCATACTTAATCCTACATCACTACAATACCTAAACACTAAAATTAAAGATAATCTTGATGACGTTAGCAAGAATATTGATAAAATTAAGGAATATTTCAAAGAAGATACAGTAATTTTACCTCAAAAGCTTAAAGAATGGGATGATACGTATAAAAGCTATTGGGATAATTATTTTGTTAAATCATTTGATTAATCGTAATGTCTCCAACTAAGGAGACGGTTGTCGATGAATTACATAAACCTGCTAGAAAAAATTATCAAAGGAGAAAGGTTATTATTAAAGGATTACACGACTTATGGCAAATTGATTTAGTGGAAATGCAACCGTATGCAAAATTTAATAAAGGATATCGTTATATTTTGGTTGTTATAAATGCTTTCTCAAAATATGTTTGGGTAAAACCCGTTAAAAGAAAGAGTGCACAAGATGTAACTTTGGCTATGAAGAACATTTTAGAAGAGGTTAAGACACCACCAAAAAATATTCAATCGGATATGGGAAAGGAATTTTATAATAGAGAGTTTAAAAAATTAATGGACAACTACAATGTGAATCACTATAGTACATTTTCCAACTTAAAGGCTAGCATCGTTGAAAGAGTGAATAGGACATTAAAAAATATAATGTGGAAACAATTTAGTTTGCAAGGAAATTATAAGTGGTTGAATATATTAAAAGATATAGTTGTCAAGTATAACTCGACCATACATAGCACAACAGGTTTAAAACCCATTGATATAAACGAAAAAAATGAAAAACAAGTCCTAAAATCAACTTACACCAATATAAAAATAATTGATCCTAATACTCCGAAATTTGCTGTAGGTGACTATGTTAGAATCAGTAAACATAGGGAAGCCTTTCAAAAAGGATATACACCAAACTGGTCAAATGAAATATTTCAAATTAAAGAAGTTAAGGCAACATTTCCGAGAACATACTTGCTGCAGGATGAAAGAAATGAAGCTATTCAAGGCGGTTTTTATGAACTTGAGTTGCAGAAAGTCAAACATCCAAATGTCTATTTAGTTGAAAAGGTTTTAAGAAGAAAAGCCAATAAAGTCTATGTTAAATGGCTTGGAATGGATAAAACACATAACTCATGGATATTAAAAAGTGACTTGTTATAATTTATTTAAAAAATAAAGGACATATAAAACGTTCTTTGTAAATTTTATTTCTATGATTTTCCTCCAAGATAGGTTTTAAAATATTTTCTGTATACTTGATTCGATTCTGGAAACGATATCGGTCTAATACGTATCGCTCGAAATTATTTTCTCTTGCTTTTCGATAGGCAAAGCTCCATGTATGTAATATAATAATAATAATAATAAAGGTCTTTATTTGTACATTTATAACATTTTACATATTATAACAATTAGTTGTTATTATATACTTAATAATGTACAAAAAGGCGAGGTTCAGTTTGACAGATAAAATCTGCCATCTGTTCAACTAACCCGAAATTAACCTAAATTTTGTGAAATTTTAACTGAGCAACATAAAAATGGTATTTAAATTAACCTAATCGAACGCAATTGCATTGTTCATTATTATATAATTAACCCTAAGAACCAGAATGAAAAAGAAAATATATCAAAAAACTAGAAGAACAGAAAAAAGGGACACATCTGATTAGTTCAGAGCTGATCAGGTAATTATTACATTTAAGTAAACAAGATGAACTAAGTAATTACTTACTAAATTCAATACTCACAGTACAATAATTGCTTAAACCAAAAGGAATAACTCAGAAGACAAGGCCAGATCAGTGATTGCGCGCCATGAGATGATTTGTTATGTTTTGTTTAAATAAATTGACAGATGTTTTCATAATAGTTTCCGGCAGATTATTGGTGTATTTTGCAATCAAGTAGGAGAAGGACCGTTCAAACAGAGTCGTACTATGAGCTGGAATAGTAAGTTTGCCCTTAAATCTAATATTAATATTGTGAACGTCAGTTCGAAAGCGTATTTTATTGTATAAATATGGTGGTGATTTGTTAGTTAAAATTTTGTGATACAAACAGAGCAGATGAAGGTAACGACGATCGCCCATCATTAGCCAACCAGACTGTCTATAAGCATAGCTGATTCTATCATATTTACGTATCCCAAATATAAGGCGTATGCAAGAGTTTTGTAATTTTTGAATGCGACCAGCAACATGTGCTGTTATGCAGGGTCCATAAACAACATCACAAAAATTTAAATGCGACAAGACCAGCGCATTACATAAAATAGATTTTAAATTTCTAGTCAGTACATGCCTATGTTGAAATAAAAGTTTTAGATTGATATACGCTTTTTGCAAACATAAGTTTATATGATCTGCAAATCTAAGATCCGGATCCATAAGAAGTCCCAAATTTTTTGCCGAACTCTTTATTTGTAACGTGGAGTCGTTAATTTTTACAGAATCAGAAAAATTTGTTTGAAAATAATGTCTGTCGCCAGTGGTGCCAAAAAGTAACACCACTGATTTTCCAGAGTTTAGCAGAAGGCTATGCCCAGTTGCAAAATTACTAAAGTTAAGTAAATCAAAATTGAGAGCTGTAACTGCTTGGGTGGTTTCTTCTCTGGAAAAGGACAGATATACCTGTGTATCATCAGCCTAAAAATGATATTTTGAGGAAAGAAATGCAGTAGGAAATCTAGACGTATATAAACTAAACAAAAGGGGTCCCAGGATTGAGCCCTGTGGCACACCAGTCGCGACATTCATAAAAGAAGATATATCGCTTCTATAGCAGACAGCCTGACTTCTTCCTGCCAGATACTCTGCCATCAGTCGAAGTGCTGCATCTGATAGACCAATATACCGAAATATAGCGTTGATAATATCGTGGTTAAGCGTATCAAATGCTTTGCTAAAATCCAATAAAACCAACAATGTTAACCTGCCCTTATCCCAAGCTCCCAATATATCATCCGTAATATTTAATAGTGCAGTAGCACATCCATGGCCCTTTTTAAAACCTGATTGATTTACAGAAATAACCCTCTCAGCCGAACAAAAATCAGAAAGTTGGTTATGTAATATTCTCTCTAAAATTTTGGAAAATGTAGGCAGAATGCTTATGGGTCGTAGCTGACCCAAAGAATCGACTGAGGATGACTTAGGAAGTGGTATCACCAATGCCTCCTTCCATTGGCTTGGAAAAACAGATTTAGTAATACAATAGTTAATAACATGAGTTATGTAAGGCAAAAGGAAGGGTATGCACAATTCCAAGGACAAAATATTAATTCCGTCTACCCCACAAGCTGTTGTTTTTATAAGCGAGATCGCCTTAAGTATGTCTATTTCTGTCACTCTGTGAAACTCAAAAACTGAATCGGAAAGTTTGTTTTGAGTATAAAACGAAACCATGCTGTTATCAACCGTAAGCCGAGGAACAGAATTTATAAAATGATTATTAATGGATTCGACATTAGCAAGTTGTTGTGGTATATCATTATTCTTTTTCGAATTCAGATCAAGGCGTTTTAAATGAGACCATAATTCTTTATGATTGTGATTATTATATTTTTGCACGAAGAAAGTCTTTTTTTCCCGCTTAACGGCCACAGTGAACATGTTTCTCATATTTTTGTAGGTATTCCAATCGGTTTGAAGTTTAGTTTTTTTGTATTTGCTTAGAGACTTATCTCTATCCCTTTTCATTGCTCGCAGAGTATCTGTAAACCAAGGCGCATATTTTTTCGTAATACGATGTGTAACAAAAGGAGCATGTAAATCTAAAAGTATATTAATATTTTCATTAAATAACTTAACCTTATCGTCTACATTATCTATGAAAAACATGCCATTCCATGGAATTGATCGCAGATCCGACTGAAACTGCTCATAGTTTAAAGATTTAAAATTTCTTACTGTCTTGTACTCAAGCTGTTGTTTTAATAGTTTTATTTTTATTATGCAGTATATTAAATCGTGGTCACTAAAATCAATCGGAGACACACCCCTTTCAATTATTATTTTATTATCAGATGTCAGAATGTAGTCGATTAAGGACGATGTTGTGTCAGTTTTTCTGGTTGGACAATCAATTAACTGTGTGAGTCCCAGACCCTCAAGAAATTCAAACACAAACTTGGTTTCTAAACTATCGGTATTTAATAAATTTATATTGAAGTCACCAAGACAGAAGACGTGATCGACCAAAGGAATAGTCTGAGAAACAGACTCCTCTAAGCAATTGAAAAAGTCTATGTAATTAGTGTTAGGAGATCTATAAGTTATGCCGACTGAAAGTGATACACCCTGTAATTTGATTTTTACCCATAACTGTTCTATATTCAGGCTAGATGGCAACAATGAGCAACTAAACTCGTTTTTAACATAAACTGCTACTCCACCCCCTCTGCCCTGTCGATCACGACGCTCAACTCTGTAACCCTCAATTTTTACAATGTTATTAGAAATTGAACTATTGAGCCAGGTCTCCGTGACTCCTATTATATCATATTTCTTATTAATAACTATGTTTTTAAAATCATCAAGGTGCGCAATCAAGGATCTGACATTAATATGAGCAATTTTTAAATTATTCATTTATTATTCCAGGGGCTCACACAACCAAACAAATCAATACAAAATCAGTGTCTTATAGTTTTTTAATACCGGGGAAAAATAATATAAAGTAGATTCGCAATTAGAATCATCAACCCTCTCAATACAATCTTAAGTGTTTCCTTATAGGAAGATCTGCAAAATGAAAATACAGTTTTATTTATTCCAATAAGCAGATAAAATCACTGTTTATGTAAGTGTATTACAGTATTAAATATATTTAAACTAGAGGCAAATGAAAAATGGAGGTGTGTACCTTAATTCTAGCAAAAAAAGTATTTAATCAATTTCTATCGACTATAAAAATACAGTTTTATTTATTCCAATAAGAAATGAAATCACTGTTTATGTAAATGTATTACAATATTAAAAATATTTAAACCAAATGAAAGTGAAAAATGAAGGTGTGTTTAACCGTAATTCTGTCTAAAAAAAAAAACAAAAAAAGAAAAGTTTTTAATCAATTTCTATCGCTAATTTCTAAATTTGCCTAATGAACATCATTTTCCGAGGTGATATGAACCTTATTGTTATTTATTATAGAATACACATTACCTCTCCATGTCCAACAATTCCTAATACCATATTTTGAGACTGCTTTTTCAAACAAATTTAATTTTTCCATTGTGAGCAATTCACTGATCACGACACCACTGCCTTTATATGTGCTTTTATATGTGCTTTTCATTCAGTTTCTCGTTAAAAGTAACCTGTTTCATGATGTTTGATGTGGTCATAAACCCCGTATACCATCTACTAATGTTTCTACTGAACCCCTATATGTTATCTACTAATGTTTCTACTGAACCCCTATATGTTATCTACTAATGATGGATGTGGGGAATTAAACATATATTTTATTTAAAAATTTTTTTTTATTTTCCAATACAACTGTTTACAAACTCATTACAAGCAAATGAATCAACATCTTCTATAATACAATCAGGATACATATTTAATAATTCCATTACGCTACAAACATTACCCCGGCCGAACTCATGCATAGTAGGACTACCGATTGAACGGAACTCGACAGCTCCAGCCAAACAATTTACGTAAGAATATTACATTGTGTGTGCACTGTTATGCTTACTAGTTGTTGTTTACTTCAGTTATTTCGTAATTTTCCAGTGCGAATAAATATTTAGTTAGTGATATGATTTTATTGCAACTTTGTCTCTTGAAAAGAAATTTTAATATTGTTCGAATGTGTGTGTAGTTTGAAAAAATGTTGGATTTTTCAACGGTGAGTTAATATGCTATGAATTTCAATGAAATCACACGTAATTTTTGTTTATTATGTCCCTTTCTACCTATTTGAAAATAAAAACATATGTCACTAAGATTGATTTTTAAACTATTTAGAAAATTTTATGTGAGTCTAAAATTTCCACAGTATTCGAGGTAACAAAGAGTCCATTCATTTCTCGATTTTTAATATTTTTGGATTTACCTGAGTTGTAAAAAGCTCTGTTTATAGAATTATTATTATTTTATTAACGTAAATGATATTCAACTGCTTCAAATTCCATAACACCCAATTATTGATAATTAAACTAATCGAAATAAGTTAAGGATATTATAATAAACTTTAAAAATAAAAAAATCCACCTTTACATATATTTTATTTTTTTTATTAGTCTTTACAACAAGAATCATTTTTGAAAAACACAGTGACCATGTATTCCAAACCCAGTATTATTTTTATTTAAAATAAAACCTTGTGTCACTAAGATTGATTTTTTAAACTATATAAAAAATTTTAGGTTCTTTTAATTACTTTTAATTACTTTTAGGTTAAGTTTTACAGAGGTTGGTCACAGTTTTATTTAAAAATACAATATAATAAATTTTAAAAAATTACAAAAAACAAAATATTACTGATTTACAAAAAAATATACCTCTAAAACTAGAAATGTGCACTTATATATCACCATTGATTATAGCTAAAAGCCGATCGGTTTCGATTATAGCTCTATGATTGTCTAGTAAACTTTGTTCTCTTTGGTCCAAATTCATAAGTAACTCCCGAATATTTGTAATTACGTTTTCATGATCTACCAATCTTCTCTGCATTTCCACCCTTCTAATTCTAATTTCTTGAAGGTTGTTTTCTAGTTCCAAATCCAGGAAAATACGTCGCTCTGCATCTTCATCTAAGATTTCCATAAAATCATCCGCGTCGTTTAGAACGAGTCGTTCCTCTTCGTCCGGTTGTGGGACGTCCGGTAGTGGAATTTCGTCCTGTACTGGAATTTCGTCCTGAAGTGGGATGTTTGGTTGGTTTATTGGAACCTCTTGCTCGGCGTTGATTAAATATTCAAAATTCAATTCATCACCCAAAATATTGTCATCTTCTTCCTGGAGATTTTGTCTCAACATATTTTCCACTGAAATTTCTACTTCATCCCTTGCGGGTGCCAACACTATATTTTCTATAACGTTAATTTGATTTTCATTGCACAAACGCGCAAGTTGATTTATACTAGGTTTGGAATACATGGTCACTGTTTTGATTCTTGTTGTAAAGACTAAATAATTTCAATTCCTCTCGATAATATATAGGCCTTTTTCTGTTCAAAAAAGAACAAAACTCCTGCACATGTCTTGCCTATGTCATTAGTGGTAATTTATATATGTATTTTTTCCCACAACACTGGTCAATAAATTCATTCCGATTTTTTATTTCAAAGAACACATCAACCACTTCAGGTCATTAGCGCTGCAGAATATTATTACAGTTTTAATAGGTTTTAATAGGTTTTAATGACTCTAGATTACTTAATTAACCAGACTGCAGTCTTAGACTCTTAGATATTATCGTTTAAATTGCAATTGCACATGCAGAAAAGTTTTAATTAAACCCGCATCGTCTTTATAAATTCCATATCACAAATAAAATAAACCAAACTAAATTAAAACGAGAAAGTTCATTAAAAGTTACCGACTTCATAAGATATTATCGTTTAAATTACAATTGCACATTGTAGAACGTGAGAACTAAAAGTCAACGACATATATAAGGATACTGAATCAAAATAAAAAGTTTTAATTAAACCCACATCGTTATTATTATTATTATAATGCACAAAGCAAGGTAATTTAATTCGAAGTTAAAAATTGTTTTTTATAACTGTTTGGTAATTTTCCCAAACTTCTAAAAGTTTGATAACTTAGGAGTAAATTAATCGCTATTTGTTTTGCAATACCAGTGACGTGCTAAAATAAAATATACTTTCTTAATCTCGATTTAATATTTTATTTCGATTTATAGTGTCTTACAAAAACTACATTTATATTGGGAACTTGGTGGTCCGTCGAAATGACTTCTTGAATTTCTATTGTTATAATGAACAAAACAGGGCAAACGCACTTGTAGATCAAACGATTGTTTGTAGGGTATTGGTAGTTTCGACCATATCTCCAAAATTTAGATTGGTTCACCATAGTAAATCAAATATTCCAGAGGGAGCATTTTTAGTTCTTCAGCTGTAAAACTGGAAAGGTTTTTTGTCCCATTTAGATGCTCCAACATAATGTTTGATGATGCACACGTCATACTTGAGCGTCTGTCAAATTATTAAATTATTTTTGATGTATTCTACTAGATTGTCCTAAGAGATCTCGACAGAAACTGATGTAGACATGAATATTAAACTACTATTTATCTAAGAAAGAAATGAGGGTAGGTAAGGGGAGGTAATAGGATTGAAAAGTTGATACCTACTGCGCATGTGGAGTGGTTGAAGGTCAAGGTGGTAGGTTTGGAGGGAGGAATCAGAGTAGTTGTAGAAAGGGGATTGTGTAGTTGTAGAAGGGGGAATTGAGTTTTGGGAATGGGGGGTGAATCCATGGATTTGGAATGGTTTACAAAATAGGAAACCTAACTACTCCACTTCTAAGCCACTCGGCCGGCAGTCGGACGGAGGTTTAGGGAACCCTAACAGGTCCTGGACACCAAGTGCAGATTTGGCATCTCGGTCTGGGCCCTTTGCCACCTCCGCAGCGTTGACGGATGAGTCATAGCTGACTCCCTGGAGTTCTGATTGTCCATTAGGCGAAACGCCACCCATGGCATCGATGATCCAGGCCTCCAGGAAGCCGCTCGGCGAAGACGGTAGCAGCACGTCTTGCATTCTGTCTAAGACTGTTGCGAAATTTAAGGCCATGTGTCTGACTCACAACAGCTTAGTTAAAACGTAATTAAAATATTCGAGTTTTATTCTAACTCTGTATAATATGTTATTTATTAACACTCTTTATGCCTAAGTATTTATTCTAACTTAAAAACACAAATTAAACAACTGCGTAATTTTTCCAAAACTTTTATTCATCCGATTTGCGATGCTTTAATGCTACCAAGAAAGTCCCAGATTATGCTTTAGGAAACTTTCATTTAAATACGTAAACAACTTTTAATTACTTTGAAAATAACTCATCATCTCGAGTTATGACGTCATATGATGACTGCAGCTAATTCGATCTTATTACTTTGAACCCCCGTGAATGACTGAATCAATAGCACGAAATTCGGCTATTTATAGTAAATTTGAGTGCTAAAACACCCCCCCACTTAAGAGATCGAATTAGCTGTTGTCGAATAAACAACAACAACAAAATATTTACATTGACAAATCTTACTTAACTATATACACTTTTCTTCTGTTTCTGGAGGATTGTCCTGGTGTTGATCGCCATCCCTCTGGCCGTAGCTCCATTTCTACTCTATGCTACGCTTTAGAACGTCTTGTTCTGGAGGATCGTCCTGGTGTTCGTCACCATCTCTCTGGCTGTGGCTCCATTATGGTCATCTCTGCGGCTCCTGGCTTGGTTCAGCAAGGACTGCAACTGTAGAGGCCACTCTTCTCTGGTCATCGTTAAAATTCTTGTCTTCATTTGTTCAAATGGTATCATCGTGGAAGTCACTAATTTCTCTGCCGTGCCAACTGTTGTAATGTTGGTTGCGTGGGCTATCTTCTCCCTGTACTTCGCCACTTCTGGCACTAGCACCAATAAGCTGGGTGTTCCCCATCGGCTAATCACCTCGGCTTGTACAAATTCTATCAACGAAGCTGGGTGAATATTTCTGTGTGGTCTTGCTTCTATAAATCCACTGTATACATCAACAGCACAGTACAGTGTTGTAAATCTACTGTGTCTGGTCCTTGGTAAATCTTCTATAATTGTAATTAAAACTGTGCCCCACGGTTTTAACATTCCGTGGCACAGGGCATCTTCTTTGAAGTGTTGACATAACACACATTGGCTGAAATGCGTGTCCACATCCTTGTCTATCATCGGCCACCATAACCACTTCTTGATAATATCTTTCATCCCTTGTCGAGTATTGTGGCGTATTCCATGTGCTAAGTTGAGGATATTCTTCCTGTGGGTCCTCGGACACCACACCGCCACTCCATCTTCCTCCTGACGCCCCACAACTCCAAAGCGGTCTACCAGCGGCACCCTAGCATCTCTCCGGATAGCTTCACGCAGGTCCCTGGCAACCGGGTCCATTGCTTGCGCCCCAACGATCCCTAGGAGTGCGGTTATCCACCGCCCATCTCCCGGGGCCTCCTCCTCCAACTTGCCATGTAGCCACAAGACTGTCTCCCTATCTACTTCTTTTTGATGGGACACCACTTCAGGCACGTCACATTTCTTCAAAATTTCCTCTTTTGATGTTAAATGGGTCTTCGACCTAGGCGCATCGAAGGGCTTTAAGTCTTCCTTGCCTTTAACGGTCCCTTGCTCGGGCGCTATGTGGCGAACGCTTACGTCAACCTTCCCAGGTAGCTCCGACGCATGCGCACCACAAATTCTAATATGCTGACGATCAGCTAGTTCGACATAAACGTCTTTTTCTTCGTTTTCACCCAGCATTCTCCACGGCTGTATATCCTCACACCACGACCAGAGATCCTCTTCTTCAGGCTTCGTTGTTAACGCCCTTTGTGAGCCACCCACGGGGTTTGGGTCGCTTGCCACTTCTAAGCCACTCGGCCGGCAGTCGGACGGAGGTTTAGGGAACCCTAACAGGTCCTGGACACCAAGTGCAGATTTGGCATCTCGGTCTGGGCCCTTTGCCACCTCCGCAGCGTTGACGGATGAGTCATAGCTGACTCCCTGGCGTTCTGATTGTCCATTAGGCGAAACGCCACCCATGGCATCGATGATCCAGGCCTCCAGGAAGCCGCTCGGCGAAGACGGTAGCAGCACGTCTTGCATTCTGTCTAAGACTGTTGCGAAATTTAAGGCTATGTGTCTGACTCACAACAGCTTAGTTAAAACCGTAATTAGAATATTCGAGTTTTATTCTAACTCTGTATAATATGTTATTTATTAACACTCTTTATGCCTAAGTATTTATTCTAACTTAAAAACACAAATTAAACAACTGCGTAATTTTTCCAAAACTTTTATTCATCCGATTTGCGATGCTTTAATGCTACCAAGAAAGTCCCAGATTATGCTTTAGGAAACTTTCATTTAAATACGTAAACAACTTTTAATTACTTTGAAAATAACTCATCATCTCGAGTTATGACGTCATATGATGACTGCAGCTAATTCGATCTTATTACTTTGAACCCCCGTGAATGACTGAATCAATAGCACGAAATTCGGCTATTTATAGTAAATTTGAGTGCTAAAACACAATTAAGGAATATTTAAAAGAAGAAGATACAATTATTTTAACTCAAAAGCTTAAAGAATGGGATGATGCATATAAAAGTTATTGGGACAAATATCATCTTAAATCTTTTGATTAATCGTAATGTCTCACACTAAGGAGACGGTTGTCAATGAACTACATAAACCTGCTAGAAAAAATTATCAAAGGAGGAGGGTTATTATTAAATGATTAAACGATTTATGGCAGGCGGATTTGGTAGAAATGCAGTCCTATGCTAACTTTAATAGGGGATATAGATATATTTTGGTGGTAATATATGCATTTTCAAAATACGTTTGGGCCCAACCCCTTAAAAGTAAACAAGGAAAAGAGGTAACTTCAGCTATGAAATTTATATTAGACAAAACCAGTAAGCCAACAAATTTGCAAACAGATTTAGGAAAGGAGTTTTATAATAAAAATTTTCAGCAGCTTATGAACGATTTTAAAATAAATCATTACAGCAGTTTTTCAAACCTAAAAGCAAGTATAGTTGAGCGTGTTAATCGAACTCTTAAAAATAATATGTGGAAATATTTTAGCAATCAAGGTAGTTATAGATGGTATACAGTTTTACCAAATATTATTGAAAAATATAATAATACCACTCAGCACTACAGGCTGCAAACCGGTTGATGTTAAGCCCAGAAATGAAAAAACAATATTATTAAATTCATTTACTTTTAAAAAAATAGTTGATTTAGATCATACTAAGTTTAAACTAAATGACTTTGTCAGAATTTCGAAACAAAGAGAGGCGTTTGAAAAGGGTTATACTCCAAATTGGTCTACTGAAATTTTTCAAATAAGAAAAGTGAAACTTACAAATCCAACAACATATCTTCTAAAAGATAATAAAAATGAAAATATTAAAGGTGGTTTTTACCAAGAGGAGTTGCAGAAAGTGAAGCACCCCAATGTCTACTTAGTTAAAAAAATATTAAGAAAGAAAGGAAATATACAAGTTAAATGGTTAGGATTTGACAAATCTCACAATTCATGGATTTTAAAAAAGGATGTATTGTAATAATATAATATTCCAACAAACAATACTCATATAGTATTATGCATATTAAAAATAAAGCAACAAAACTATTTTAACACATTTTTATTTTTAAACCTTTGATTATAAATGATATTTCTATGATTTATATCTAATATTGCACTGATTGTATTTTCACATCGTTTAATCCTTTCCTCAAAACGAAGTTTGTCCAGGTAGCTAGCAGCTTTGATAATCACCTTTTCGTGCATGTCTAGAAGCATAGTTCCAAACAATTAGTAAATACATTTTGTTTTTAGCTTCATTAAAATTCACCGATTTCTTCATAGTATTTTCTTTTTGGTGCTGTTTTACTTAATTTCATCCCCAAATTGTTTGGGTGCATCATAAGCATTTCCAACATCGTACTCACATTTTCACTATTAGAAAATTGTCTGTGATTTAATCCATCATAGACACTCGTTAACAAGTCTGTGGAACCATTCAGGCTAGTTTGAAACACATTGATATATTTTTCAAATTCTTGTTTTATAAGGATTTGCAACCTATAATCAATTAATTCTTGTATTTCAAACAATTTATCTATAGTATCTTTAGCTAGATACAGATAATCTCCAACACCTTTTTGAATTTTAATAACACAACATTGATTAAGTTGTTCAAAATTTATTGTAATATCACCAAATTTGAGTGAAATTGGGCAACTATTTGATGAATAAAAATAGTTGACTATAACTCCTTGATACTTTAGAATATTTTTCCAATCATCTTAACATAGAATAATGTTAAATCCTTGTTGACTACCAGTATAAATTTTTGGAGAAAAATCATGTAAGCTAATTCCAACACACACATATTTCGAAACTGAATTATTCAAACTGTAGAACTTACTATTTAAAAGCTTTTCTTTAGTAATTTTTGTTAAGTTATTCTTGGAATCACCACTAATATATGACATGGTTTGAATGCTTGACATCTTACAGAACTAAAACTGCTAAGGTTACACACACATTTTATATAACTCCCCCCACCCAAAATGGAAGTTTAACTAAATTCAGGAGGAGTAGTTTTCATACATTCTAATTATAGCATTTATAAAACAAAATTGATATTATTGTTAAGGTGGTAAATATAAGTGTAGATAATAACAAATTTAAAATACCAAAAACCTTACAATGTGAAGTTTGTTCATATTTAGTTTTAGTGATATTTTCATATCTACTCCTATTAAATAATTGATTTTCCACTATTTTATTACTATTTCTTATCCAATTAGTATCCAAAATAGTTCGGTTAGGATAGTAATATAATATTTTAAAATATTCACTGTCAATTTCACCTTTTCTTAATAAATGTGAGAAAGTTGATGTGCTATTGTTATTAATTCGTTCATACATCATATACTTACAATTTTGATCTATATCTGAATTATTCGCAAAGCACACCATAGCACGAATTACTCTATGTGGTTCATAGACATATAACATACTGTTTGTAATGTAATATAACAATATAATGGGTTAAGATCATGATTAAAGCACAATTATACACTCGATATGAATTTATTAACGAAAACAGAAGTATAATTTTGAGTATATTTACTAGATGTGTGGCAAACCTACAATTTTTAATGACTAACAATTATACTGATCAACATCAATTTAAATACTTGCAAATAAATTATTTAAAATACAGTCTTAATAATGGCCAACACAATAAAGAATACACCAATTGTCGTCAGATATTTATCAACTTTAAGAATGCCTGGAGGATCATCACAATTAACAAGTTGTACACTACTTTTATATTTGTTGTACCACAAACATTCGGCAAATTCGCAGTTTTTGGACAATCTATAATGTTCAATAATAGGAAAATCATAACTAGTCCACTCAAATACTTCAACACCACAGTAAAAACATTTGCAAGCATCTTCAATGGATGTATAATAAAAACCAGAACTTGCCAACATATCTGGAGATAGCTTTCCTGTCCATTTTTTAAAGGAAGTTAATCTGGTTTGATACTTCTTAAATGAACAGTTCTCAATTTCTCTGTCAAACGATTCTAAACACCTGATTTATTTGAGTAAATATTCTTTACAAATGATGAAATTTACTACTGATTTTCATATTTATGCTACAACCTTAAGTGGAAGGGGTAATATTCACATCACTTTCATGTTCCATAAACCACAAATAAAATGGAATATCCTGGTGTCCCCACGCTAAAGTATCAAAACTATTTGGTATTTTAAATCTTTTATCGTCAGATGAAGTTAGCGCTAATTTGTTTACTATTTCTGTTTATATATTGTGTGAGCGAGATCTAAACATGTACATTGAGCAAAAAGTTTTCGAATTTTTTTCTGCAACATCTTTATAATGTATAAGATTTAGCTGCTTATTAATACTGCTCTTTTTAATTCCTTTGGCCTTTTTAAGTAGACAAGTTTCGGTCTTAATACAATAAGCTTTTGCCCCAGTACCATAAAAGCATTCAATTGGTTCACCAGCATATTCATCTTTAAATTTACCAACAACAGACTTAGTTATAGGCATATTATGAATATTATTATCTTTATAATTTGATGTGTCATACATATGAATATTATTTTTTATGTCTTCATATACATTGTCAGTTTCAATTTAGAAAATGAGGGAGTCAGTATCAGTATATAGTAATTTATTTACCTTTATAGAGTTGTTTCAAAACACCATAAAAAAAATCATACATAACATTTTTAGATATATCTAAAATAGAAAATCCAACATAAATGGGTTTATTATATTTAACTAGTAATTTTTGCATTTGAATGGCAACTAAATGTTTCGAAAATATGGTGTGATCTTTTAAGTATGGTTTCGCTATAAGATTTTCAGCACCATCTCTATTTTTATTTTTAGCCCAAGTAGTCACCAACCTAACATCTGTCCTAGTATCAATATTTTCCATGGTTTTACCATACATGCTATTATTTGCCAATTTATATGTGCTTCTTTCAAATTCATTTTCAGATTCGTTTCTTAGTTTAGTGTCAAAGTCAACATATTTTTTTAACCATGGAGATTGTGTGAAGCGAATTACTCCATGCACTTTGGTTAGTTTCATACCATATATTATGCATTGTTTTAAAGATGTTTAATGAATTATATATTTTTCTTTATTGTTTAAATTTGGAATTAACTTGAAACTTTTCGAGTCTTGAGGTTTTAGATTTTCAGGACAAAATGGATATTCGTTATGAGATTCGTGTAAATTCTAAGGGTATTCTAGATCAACCTCCAACACATAACCTCTTTCGGATGTGTCAGAAATGCTCATTATATTTAAACTTTCAATTTCTTGTTCTGAAAGCCAAGCAAAATTGCTTTGTGGTAGATATTGGGACATTGCATATCCGTATAGGTTGGTGGCATCAAGGTACATAATATATTTAGTTGGTTTTGAATTATCATAGCCTGATAGGAATTTGTTATTTGCTACAGACTTTCTACTTATAAAAGTACTAACTCCACCCCTTATATTATTTTTAAAAAAATGCAACATATCTGGATCGGGTAACAATTCTAGCTCTACATTAGTCATGCGCAAGCACGCGTCAAGGCTAAATCCTGGATAACTATAATAATGGACTGGTTCCAGTTTATACTTGTTCAAACATGTTTTTCTAAAATTTTGAAATATGTCAGCCAATAGTAATACATCAGATTTGAGATAGATGTCTGAATAATCACCTATTGTAGCACAATGAAAAATATTCCAAACACGTTTTGCTCGCTCATATTCTTCAATACTAATATGTTCATCTGTTAAGTTATTGTAAAATTGTTCTTTTTCTGGTAGGTTATAGACATCTAATTTAGAAAAATCATCAATGTGGTCGTAGGGAAATATTTAAATTGTTCATCATCTGTAAAATATTTCCTAATTTCGCTACATTGACAATCACTAAGTGTATCAGATAATTTTCCTAAAGAATATGGTAAGAATTGAAAAGAATCTATAAACCTAAGTCTAATATACTTCTTTTTTAATGAGTTTGTTTTTTTATCAAAATATGTGTCAACTTCTATACACTTTTCAAAGGAGATATATTTTTCCTTGTTTTGTGCGATTACTGAGAGTTGTTCTTTGTTCTGACATAAATTTTATATAAATAGGTGTGAATCATAATTTCTTAAGTTATGAAATACAATTGGAATAAAATTTGGTTGCTTATAATTTAAATTGCATACAGAATAAGCTGGACCCCTATACTTGCCAGTAATGTGACAATGGTCTGCAACTTTAATATGATTGTTCAAAATTGGTTTTTCACAAATATGACAATCATTGGCATAATTGTAAGATAATTTTTCCATACTATTTAATTCTTGCATTGGGGTAATTGTTTTTAAATATTTATTATATAATATATGAACATCTCTTTCCAGAAAATTTATGAAAGTTTGCTCACATTTAGAACCTCTAAAGAATTCATATTTCGATACACTATTATCAAATGAGCACTTAATGTAGTATGCAAACGAGTGTGGAATATGTTCAACTTTTTTTATTGTGTAAGAGCCACTAGGATTTAAATTAATTTTATCGTCATTATTGATTGGTTTTAGAATGCATTCAAAATCTGCATATATTACAAATGGAACTTGCATTTGTTTTTGAATGTTTTCAAACTTGAGAATATTTTCTGGAATGTTACTGCCAAATTTGTCCATTTTTAATTCCCTTGATGGTAAGGTTATTCTAACAAAATCACAATCATAAGTGTTGTGTCTAACCAATAATTCTTCCGAACCAAAACATTGCAAACAACCATCGCAAAGAAATTTTTTTCCTTTATGTCTAGATAATTGTTTATCGAGCAGTTTCGATAAATCTGAAATATAACAATAATGGAAATTTCCTAAGTCATCACCAATTAGCAGTAAATTGACGTGATGATATAGTTTAGTTTTCGTATAATGTAATGGACCAATTATTTCATACTGTTTTTTAAAAGCTGTTTGAACTTTTTCTAATGTATAAACATTTACTGAAATATTATTTTGTTTTTCAAATTTTGGGATATCTTTAATAGTTATAGGAAAGTTAATACCTGTCAAATTTAAAATTGTTGAGTAGTATGGATATGATGTTGTCTTGAAGTTTGCTCCGGTTGATGGAAAGAGTGAGGCTACAATTGCCCACGCAAAGCAGTATTCATCAGTATTTTGAATATTGACTACGCCCATGATCATTTTGAATTCTTTTGGCAAAGGTATATATGATGTGGCTCTTAAGGGGTCGAACTTATTAATGTTTACTTCCACATGCAATAATTGGATTAACATCCAACCTAAAAAATAAAAATTGATATACTCTTATTTTTAAAAATGCTATTGGAGTGTTATACTTTCTTTTATAGTATTAAAAATGGTATACCTGAATCTTTTTCCGCAAACTCGCTCGACTTTCCATCAATTATTTTAATAATTTCATCCAATTCGACTGTTATATCTGAGCTATCGCACAACACTCTGTATGGAGTATTGAATGATTTTATATGCTTAGTTTCATCTCTTGGATTCATGTATATACCAAATAATTCAATATTCAATTTAATGCATGTGTGTCTTCGAATCTCATTCTCCATAATTTTTTTAATTTTTAGTGACAGTTCCATAAAAAAATCTTTAATGTTTAAATAATGGGTGGTGGGGGTAATCTTGTAGGAAATGATTCTTTCTTGAAAAGCTGATTTAATTTTTTCTACTTGGTTTTCTAATGTGCTTTCACTAGAATTTGATTTGTGTGAATTTGTTCTCATGTGATAAGACCATAACTTCTTTATGATAAATTTCCTACATTTTTGACAATATTTGCGATCTAGAAAATAATTTTATAAATTACTACTTGAAGTTAAATGTCACATCATAAAATTACAACACCCTCAAATATTTTAGTAGATTGATTTAAAAAATTCTATAGAAACTTACCAAACTTTGGATTTGATGTGTGGTTTCGAACAGTGGGTTTAATTTGAGGTTTTTCTTCAGCCTTTTTACAAACAGTTTTCACATAACGCTTTAAATTATCTATCCTTGAAAACGTTTTCTCACAAAATTGACACTCAATGGTCATTTTCACTACTTTCTAGTAAACGATGCAATGAAATAAAATTAAAACTAGCATAGGTTTAATACATAGTATGATGAGAAGAGGGGGGAAAGTTAAAATGAATTAACAAACTCATTGAAAAGCTGGTTTAGGCGCATAAAATTTTGCTGTTGTCGGTTTGCTGCCGAACTTTCGATGTAATCCATATAAAAACGAAGTGATTTTAATTTTGCCAAACTTTTTAATGAAATATTATTAGACTTACTTTTGTTAAATTTAGGTTCAGCTGATGGCTGTGGTGGTGTTTTTGGAACATATGAGTCATCGTCACTTGAAATATCTTCATATGTTGATAAATTTTGAGTTGGACTATTTATTTGGGAAATTATGAGATTATTTGAATATATTCCCAAATAATCGTTAATTATAGGCAAAGTATTGTCTTGAGTGTAAACCATGTCGCTATTGTCTGGTTCGTCATCTGTAAAAAGTGAGTCTTTGTTCATGTTGTCCAAATTTGTCTCGCTTATGGGAGAATAATCTTGCAATAAGTTTGTGTCAATTAAATTTAAGTCGATTGGATCTGTTGGTATTTCACCAAAGGCTTCAGAAAATGTTATTTTTGTGAGGTCTGTATTGTCAGTATCACTTTTTGGAAAAACTAAGTATTCTTCTAAAATATTTCTGATAGAACTTAAATTTTGTTCACTATTTTGCTCCATTTTAGTAAATTTTTATATTCACTTAGTTTGAGATTCAGTTTTCGATAAGTTGGTTGCACACTAGAGTTTTCGCCACTAACGTATTTGTTCTCACACTTACTACTATTCACAAAGACGACTCAAAAAAAATTAGAAATCATAGGAAAATGTTGGTAGGATGGCTTTTATAGAAACAAGAGTGGGCTTGGTTGGGTGTGACTAGTCTCTGTAACGCCCTGCTCCTCTGTCCCTGCCCAGTTCTTCGATCTCTGCCCACCAAAGTAAGATAAAAGCATACAGTTTAGCAACTGTTGTCGAAAATTTGAGTTTGCTGAGTTGAAGTTAGAGAATATTAAAGTAAAGTGTGTTAAAATGGAAAATGTGCCGATGGATATCGAGTTAATAGCGCCACAATTTGACTATACCGAGTTCAGTGAAGACAATTTTGAAGCATCATTTCACCACATGCAAAGAAAAGATGTGAATAATGTTGCGATAGTTGAAGTTGAGACAGGAGACGAACATATAGAGCTTGACGTTGAAGACGACGCAGCTAGCATTAATATGGCTATGGTTAGTTCACCACAACAAACTAATTATTTGGAAAAAGTGTTTTGTGTTAGTCAAAGTTACATTATTGTGCGAACATCAAGGGTAAATACGTTGTGTCATTTTTGTTATTACATTCACCAATACTTCTTAGATTCTATGTCAATACATACGCATGTAAATACACATATTAAGAGGAAATTGGGAAATTCCAACCTTGATCTACATTGCTCAATGTGTTCTAGGTCGTTGTATCAGCTTGTTTTACCAGAAATATATGTACAGTGTAATAATGGAAATGAACACATTGAAGCTGATTGGGATACTAACATTCCCATAATCCCCTAAGAATATTTTTGTTTACAAAATTTATGTTTTAATTGAATTGTCTGCCTAACTTTAATTAGTATTTGTACCATTTAAATAATATAAGTCATAGTATAGTTTTTTAAATTAATGTGTAGTTTTTTTTTTGTTTTTCACAATGTGACACCTTTGTGGTGTATTTTATATAATTTTACTTGTTAACTCTAAAATAAATAAACTTACCAAATATAATTTTAAGAGGAGTGGGGGAGCACGAGCTATCGGTATAAGTCCTCTACTTCGTTTCAAATAAACACATAAAATGATATTTTTTTGTTTTAATTGACTTCATTTGGTATGTATTTAAGTAACTGTCTACAATGTGACACTATTGTATAGTTTTTGTCTAATTGAGCAACTGCAAAATATATAGATAGTTTTTTAAATTAAAAATTTGCAAATTAATATTTCTGCTTATAAGCTTCAACTTAAGCTGTGACATTTTAATAAAATATAATCTGACGTGTTACTACAGCAGTATAAATAATTACTATTCTATAAACTAGGTGTCGAAACACCCTTACTTTTGTCTTGCTGTTGCTAGCATAAAAAATGTAGAATGAATCTTCACTACTCTAGTTTTAAGATTTTATTATAGGTAAGGCTTGCAAATAACTTTTATTTGTAAATTAAACCACAAATCTAAATTAAATATTTTTTATTATACAATTTACATACAGGGTGTTATGGAAATGACTTATTATATTTTAAGGGGCCACTCCTGAGGTGGTCTAGAGTTACACTTGATAGTTTTTTTTTCTAAAATCGGAAGTATTTTGAATTTTGTAAAATACCTTAAAACCGGACTATGTGCGCCTTCCATGATAGTTCAATGCCCCTGAACACATGTGTTTTTGACAAGACAAACTGCTGGAATGGTAATTGTTTAGTTTAGTGCAATTAATGTTGAATTTTGTGCTAAAATTTCGTATATAGACTAATTGAGGGTAGCTGATCACAATTTTCCTTTTGCGTTTTTACGGCAAATGCACTGGTTTTGAGAAAAAAAAATGTTAAAGTTTTTCACTTACAGGTTAGGGTATTATTTCCTTTCAATTTCCTAGATTTTATGGTTTTCCCTTCAAAATATGTGATAAAACTTTCACCAAACTATCTGTTCATAAAATAAGAACAACATTTTAGCAAAAAAACAATGGAAAAGGCACAAATTTAATTAAATTCGTTGTTAATACGCCGACAATTCATTGCACTCACGTTGCCAGATTGTTCTTCTTTTTCTTGTAATTATTAATGGCTTCCATCCAGGAGAATGATATGCTAGCTCGAGCCAATAGGATTCATTCAATTAATAAAAATGAATTGTAGAGTATAGGCAATTTATAATACACTAACAATCTGACAACATGGGTGCAGTTTGCTTCTGCTTTTTTGGCCAGCTGTCAGTGAGCTGTCTCCCGTCTTTTTCCAGATAACGTAGAGTTTTCTGTTCGCTTACAAGTTATCCCGTTTTTCAGAGTTTCCTTGTGGCATATTTCGTTTATTTCAACTCGGAAGTGTATACTATGACTCCGACAAGTAATATTTTATTGGAAATAGCAACATTTTAGGATTACATGCAAAATAACATACCGGTGAGTTAGAAAAACTTTAACATTTTTTTTCTCAAAACCAGTGCATTTGCCGCCTAAACGCAAAAGGAAAATTGTGATCAGCTACCCTTAATTAGCCTATATACGAAATTTTAGCGAAAAATTCAACATTTGCACTAAAGTAAACAATTACCCAAATCAGCTGTTTGGGTCATTGGCGCGTAGGTGTTTTGGACCTAAATTTTTGAAGGCATTTTTCTCGAATTTCTAGCTTCGAGCGCCATTTATAGCAATTTTTCCCCAATTCGTCTCGACCTATATATTTACGGGTTAAAAAATAATAAGTCATTTCCATAACACCCTGTATATACAAATTAAAAAGTAACCTTCATTTGTGTATAGAAACAATAAGGAAACTCAAATATAAGGGAAAAAAACAGTTTATTCCTATAAAGAATGTTAGTGACATCAATTTTCTTTAATAACACTGAAATATACTTTATGCATAAATTTAAACAATTAATACTATCTAGGTGCAAAAATGTGTTTAAGGAAAGGAAACTGAAATATAAGAAAAAAAACAGTTTATTCCTATAAAATGAGTTAGTGTCTCCAATTTTATTTTATAACACTGAAATGTACTTTACACATAAATTTAAATAATAATAATATCTATGTGCTAAAATAACAAAGACATTATTTATTACATGGCTTACATACTAAGTCATTCTCAGAATATAGACAATTATTAGATATAACGAATAACCTAAATGTATACAAATGAAACTGTATGTTAGCTATTGCTCTTTTTTTTCAGAATGGCTCTGTCAATCCAATTTTATTTAGGTACAAATATAAATCTAACACCAACAGCGCGCTACTATCGGAGACAATAATCGGCGATTAATAATTGGTGATAATTCATATTCAATGTCTATTATAAATGATATGCAATTCGAAATATAATGTGTCACTAGTTTTAAGGCATAAAAATAATCTTAAAACTATAAAATCAGTTTTACTACTAATGTTTGGTTGTACAATTCATGCTTAAGTTCAAGTTGAGATCTAAAAGCACTAATTAAATTCATTCGGCGTTCTATGTAGAAACTTGAGCATAAGTTTAATTTTAGAAATTCCTCATAATATTTGTGAGATTATTTAAATGTATTTTAAATTTTCACTTTTAAACTTAATTCATAATTGTACAACATTTTAAGCTAGCTTATATACATTTGTTTTTAACCCTAATTTATATCTTGTTTGCACAATTGGACATTAATAGATCAAAGGTATGTATATCGAGTGCAAGGACAAGAATTCTTTAAAGTACTTACTAGATCTGAATAAACATGCACAAATTGGTCTCACGATAAAATCACATAGATTTAAATGCACATAACACGAACACTTAGTTGTTCTATGATGAATGGTACGGAAGTATAGTAATGTTGTTTCCTAGAGAGCTTCACTGTGTGGAGGATATGGTACAGTCCTGCTCTGGACCTACATTCTGTTCCGCCCCTGGGTTTTCGGTTTGTTGTTGAGGTGAATCGTCAGGGTGCGGAACAGTTGTACTAATGGTGTTGTCTTGTACCATATCCTCTGGAACATGCCGCTATCCAGCTTGAAATTGGCGGCGATGTTCATCCACATTCCGGGCGCCAACCGCTATTTGGATGCGATTATTTATAAGTCGAATTCGGCGCCCATTCCACTCTCTAGGTTGCGGCACTGCTGCGTTTGGATTCATTTTTATCGGCTTAAACTCTCGGTAGTACTTTAGAAAATGAATTCGCAATCTCGAGTCCCTAAACAATTAGGGCGTGTGTATGGTACCAGCTTCCCAGGGCGGAGCCAAAAGCTGTTTGCAATTTGAACCTATAAGAAAACGGTGGATGGCAACAGTTCGAGAACTGGAATGAATTGTAAGATCATAAATATAATATGTTTTTGCGATAATGATATTGAAATTCCCTATATGTCTCGAATAAATTCTCCTGCTTCAATATTATGTTATCTTAATTAATGATCTGGTCTCGGGAAAATGGGCTTGCGATTAATGAATCATTATAATTGCAAATTAATTCAGCGGGAAATTAAGATTTAAGAAAGATTAAAATTGATAGGATTTGCGAATAGTGGATCATTATAATTGGCAATTAATTCAGTGGGCGTGTAAGATTTAAGAAAGATTAAAATACGATGTTAGTCTCTAGACGCTGTTATTTTAATTTTGCTTTAATGAAGTTGCTTTTAAAGGTGGATTCTGTAGTACATAGGCTTATGTTCAGTAAATGTGATATTTGCTATAATTTTAAAATGAGGCAGAGGAGGAGGATTTTGCCCCAACCTATTTGGAGGACCTCTGTGTGTTCCCCGTGCTTTATTTTACTCCTCAATCACTCCTCAGTCCCCAAAAATATTCTACTGGCGTATCCTGTTTGTATGCTATACCCTTACCACATTCAAAGTGTGCAGGCGCTCCTTCCTCGAGATCTACCTTTAAGGATTCATTTCTTCCAGTGGTTCGTTAATGGGCTAGCAGCAAACCCCAATTTTGATTGTAAAATCCTTTTTACCAACGAAGCCAATTTTAAATTTTTACAACAACCACATTATGGGCTGACGAAAATCCACATGCAATTATAGAAACGCATTTTTAAGAGCAGTTCTCATTAAATGCATTGGGTGGTATAATTGGAGATCATTTGATTGGTCCTTTCTTTTTGCCTGATCGACTTAATGGTCACTCATACAGGCATTTTTTGCAACAAGAATTGCCTTTATTACTCGAAGATTTGATTTTTTCCTATGGGGGCACTTCAAATATCTAGTGTATACAACACCTGTGAATAACGTTGATGACTTACGAAACCGAATACTAGATGCATTTGAAACCGTAAGAAATACTTCGGGGGTTTTTGAACGAGTATGGGCATCAATGAGAAGAATAATGGGCGCATGTATAACGGTTGAAGAAGGTCACTTTTAACAATTGCTTTAACATAGTTCTCTTGCTATTATAATTATTTAGGTTTAACATTTCAACACCCTGTATCTCCGAGGACCACTGTTTATAAGAAGGTTTCATGTTAAAATATTGTCGGCTATTACCTCCCGAAGTTTGTCAAAGTACTTTTGAATCACCCTGTATACAGGGTGTTTCTAAATGTCATGTACAGGGTGTCCAGTTTTCGTATGTTTTACGGGTTGTCTGCGTTATTAGTAAAGATAGAAGGTTGCGGTTTTCGCGGCACTGTGTTACTTTTTTGAGAAACAAATGATGCCACGAACAGAATTTTCATAGCCCCCTTAGTTTTTTAGATACGGGGGGTGTTTTTGAAAATTTTGCATGCACCCCCCGTATCTCGGTTACGCTGCAACTTATCAAAAAGGTAAAAAATGAACTTATTAGTTTTTTTCACGTAGAATCCAGTGGCTTAGTCAGATTTTTTCTATGTTTAATTGTTTTCGAGAAAAAGAGCAAACTTGCATTTTTCTAAATGGGACACCTATATATTTTTAGCTATTATGATTCAGTTTAACAAGCTTTTTAAAAATATATAATACTTTATAGCTGTTTTTAATGTGAAGCTCAAAATTAACATTTTTCAACAAATTTACATTTTTTTAAACGGCACACCGAATAAATTTTAAGATTAAACAATTCAGATTTTTAGAAGCTTCTCACAAATATAAAACACTACTTTTAAAAATATATACCAATAACAATAACTTTTATAAATATAAATAACAGTTAACTCAGTTATGTTATTCATTCAAAAATTAAAAACTACAATTATTTGATGATTTAGGAAACTGTCTCATAAATATTGCTCAAACTGTTCTCCATTATGCCTAAGACATGTTTTACACATTGTTCTGATTCGCCTTAGTGCAATTAAAAATAATAAAAGGCCGTGCCTGTAACTCCCTAAAGGCTCTTTCAGTGGTTCTCTTAAATCTGCCATCGTTTGGTACTGGACGGTATAAATTTTATTTTTTAGGTAGCCCCACAAAAAAAATCCAATAGCGTTAAATCGGGTGACCTGGGTGGCCATCTTAGAGGTCCATGTGTTCCAATCCAGCGGCCAGGAAAATTATTGTTAAGATATGCTCTTACAATTTGAGCTTTGTGAGCGGGAGCTCCGTCCTGTTGCAAATATAAGCTATTAAGATGAGCTGGGGGCACATTCTCTACTATTTCGGCCACAATGTTTTCCAAAATTTCTAAATATTTATTTGCAGTAAGACCGATATCAAATATATTATATAAAATTTTACTTCCCAGTATGAAACATGAACCCAAATCTGCCTTGCCGTTCCCGTGGAAATATAACAAGTTGATTTTCCTGGCACCAAAACCTAGTATTTTGCCGATTAAATATACCGGCACTGGTAAAGTGACTCTCATCAGACCATATAATCGTTCTTTCAAAATGATTTTCTCTATTTACATTTTGTAAATACCAATTACAAAACTCTACGCGGCGCTCTGCGTCAACGAAATGTAAGTTTTGTACGACATGAAATTTGTATGGTTTAAACTTGTGTTTTTTTTTAGAATATTTTGAACCCTTGATTTTGTAACACCGACAGAACCTTCCACTGTTCTACAAGAACTACTTTGATTTGTTTCAATTGAAGCCAAAACGTTTACTTCATCAATGTCCTGGTTTTCCTTATTGTAAATACTAGGTCAGGGTTTGGAAAATGAGCCGACTTCAATTAAGTTTCATTTTGTTTCTCAAAAAAGTAACACAGTGCCGCGAAAACCGCAACCTTATATCTTTACTAATAACGCAGATAACCCGTAAAACATACGAAAACTGGACACCCTGTACATGACATTTAGGAACACCCTGTATACAGGGTGATTCAAAAGTACTTTGACAAACTTCGGGAGGTAATAGCCGACAATATTTTAAGATGAAAACTTCTTATAAACAGTGGTCCTTGACGACTTCGTTACGGAGATTCAGGGTGTTGAAATGTTAGAAGAAATAGTAAAAATTTTTAAATAACTCCTTAACGAGTTATCTTTTTTTATAAAATTTAGTGAGTTAAATAAGCATCTAAGGACGTTTATTTTCAAAGTTCAACATGTTCGTAAATTTAACTAGTGGCGTCGGTACAAAATATTGCTTTCATATTTTTTGTGAAAACTATGCTACACCACTGACTAATTTTAACTTTCTTTTTATGAACCCCCCCTTCATTTACAACAAAAGAGATCACGTGTGTTTTTTTGATACGAGGAACGGTTTAAGGGTAAATGATTATTTTATTTGACTACACAGATATTGAAAAATGTGTTTTAAATTCACAAATACCCTCAAATATTTATTAAAGTATTTTAACGAATACATACATACTTAATAATAAACAAATTAGTATACGCCTAAGGAAGGCATCTGAAGATGCCTATTTTCTAAGTATAATACGTTCTCAGTGGCATACATATTTATTTATTAGTATGTTATTTTTTAATATTTTGTATTTTAACCCTAGAACCACAAGGTGGAATTAATGGAACAATAACCACAAGGTGGTGTCGTATGGGACACCTACATAAAACAGCCTTTCTTTCTACCTATTACGTAAAAATGGCCACTAAAAATACATATTTTTATTTTATACATATATTTATGGCATAGTAAATTCAAATAACATTGTAGAATTAAAAAGTGTACCATACCAGATACTTGTTAAAAAAAAAATAATAACGTTCAAACTTAAATATTAATAATAATGATAATAACTGTGAACTAACTTAAACTAACTATTTATTTACAATTAATGCAAATACTTAGGCAATGTTCAGCACACACACCTTTATGACAGTGTTCACATCTATTTCGAGCTTTTCTGTTTTTTTTTCGAGGACAGAATTCACATCGTCCCAAGGAATTCACTGATGGGCTTTGTACACTATCGTCTTGTTCTTCGCAATTTAAAATGTTACGAATATTACTTCTCATTCCTCTTGCCAGGCGGCCATTGCACATTCTGTTCTTCAAATGTTCTTCAACTAAAGAAAATGAGAGGCTTTTCAAAAAATCGGATCGCTTCTGGAATTTTGAATTATTTACGTTGCATTTATAAATAACATACGAGTTACTCCTGCTGTATCGAGCATGGCATATAGAATTCGAAGTGGCCATCTTCTGGTTTTCCTTGCTACTGTTGTTAAATGGCATAGCTGATCGAACGTATCAACACCTCCTTTTGTTTGATTATAGAATAAGATTTCAGGTTTTTTTGTCTCGTCGTCAACATCAGCTTGATCATGCATGGTGGATATAACAGCCTTATTTTTTTTTGTACAAATGACACCAAGGTACTGTGCTGGTCAAAAACAAATAAGGAAGAATGGACCGGTTTTCCCTTAGTCTCCACCAGTTGTTTTGGAATGTCGGGTTTATTTTTCCTCATTGTCCCCACCATGGTTAGTTTTTATTCTAACAATTTTTCTGCAACCTCATAAGAACCAAACCAATTATCCATCGTGCAGTTTCTGTTTGTCCCATGGATTTCTTCAGTAAGCTCAAAAAACATATTGAGTAGGAATGGAATATGAACTTTGTCTATTTTCTTTTCCTACATAAGGTTTTGCAGAACCCATGTGTGTGTGTAAGTTTCAATGGCTCTGGTCATAAACCAATAGGCCAGACAATTTTTTTTTAACAATATCACCCATATGCTTGATACTGCTCATATCGGTGGTTAGTTTTTTACAATTCGGTTTTGCTACTACCTTTTTCTCTTTAGATTTTGATTCATCGTTTACATGTGATTTACTTAACGTATCTTCCTTTCTTGTTTTTTACAGTGTTAACGTGCTTTCTTGTGAGTAGTATAGTGAGTTTTTTTTTTCTTTTTTTCCTTCACTTTCTTTTTTTTTCCCTTCATTTTCTCTTTTTTTTACTTTCGTTTTTTTTACTTCACTTTCTTTTTTTTTCTTTTTTTTAATCCTTTGGACCTTTCCCTTAGGCAAATAAGTCTTTTGACTTCATGAAATGGCTATATATAATATTAAACTTTTTATCATCGGTCAGCAGATTTGCAAGATTGGTTGGTAGGGTGATATTTGTACTATTTAACTGGTTGTATAATTGGTTTATGTTATTTGTGTTAAACCTACACTCAAATAAGATATGTTGTGGATCGGCTATTTCAATACATGTGGGGCAATTAGGGTTATCTGAGAGACCTATTTTAAATTTATAGCTAGGGCAAATAATATGATTTGACCGTAGTCTGGATATAACCTGTACTACTTTTTTGCTATGTGTATTTATAAACCATGGTTTACTGTTTATGTTGGTTTTAATCCTACGAAAGTATATGCCTTTGTTCGCCAATTCATATTGAGATTGCCAGTCTTCTCGCATTTTTTCTTTAATTGTTCTATAAAAATCAGTCTTGGGCGTTTTATAATTTTCATCAACAGTTCCATTATTAGCTGCTTCTTTTGCTAGTTTATCGACTATTTCATTTTCTCTAATACCTATATGAAGGGTAAGGGGAAAAACCCGACGATGTCACAAAACTGACTTAAAGAGTAAACTGAGATTATATTAATAATCTCTTGTTACAGTCTTAGAAATAAATAAAACTGCACGACAGTATTTTTAACGTAATGTATTACTGTATAATTAACTTCTCACAAAAGAATTTTAACTTAAGGTTAGTTAATTGAAATTAAAAAAAAAATAATAAACGAAGGTAAATGTGACAAATAACTCGTTAAAAAATGATTTCCCTTTTCAAACTAACCTAACAATAGAGTTTTTACTTGTATAACAATGTTTCATAAAAGTCTCTAGTACTTGGGTGACAAAATCGTTTTAATACTTGCAAATCGCCTGGGAAATTGGTAAAGGTCCATGATAAGCTTGACTTGGAAGCTCAAATTCGCCGTCGTTCATTCTTCTAGAAGCAACAGACTTCTTTGATCTATTCGTTACTTGCTTGCTCAACCAAGTTCCATTATAAGTGGTCCGGTAGAAAACAAGTCCACGGTTTTCTTGTGTCACGCGAAGTTCCTTTATCTGCTGCAAAGCTATTGGACATTTCCGAACAAATTTTTCTTGTAGAAACGCAGTCCACTGTTTCGTAATGGTCTGGTCCACATCTATAACCTTGAAGGGTTCGGGCTTTTTTCTTGCATTTTTTCACAAATCTATCCAATCTTTGGGTAGCTCCATCCTAGTCTTCAAATTTATCAAGCCCATGTTTTTGTCACATTCAAGATATGAGTGTCCTCTAATGGGAAATGTGACTTGAATACTATTTAATCGCTTTGTATCGTGGACAATGTAGTGAAGAAGCCGAACAACCGTGAAATTTTTATTTTGCCCGCCAGCCGAGTCGCAGAAAATATGAAGATGGCGAACTTCTCTTGGTAGTTCATGGAAAATGAAAAAAAACAGAAACGATGACACTTCGTCGGATCCTTTTTTTGACACAAATTCAGGATATGTAAAAAAATAGGACTTTCCTGTAGAGAGTGTGTGGATATTAAACGAAAACATAGAAAGTTGCCTCCTATAGTAAACATCGTTTGTTGTGTTGTTGGGCAACGAAATATTTTTCTGGAAATCCATGGCGATTGATGTATAGTCTAAAGTTTTCATAGCCTTCATATGGACAGCTCGCTTTCTGTCATAAAAGACTTGGGCACGTGTTTTGTGCAATTTATTTTCCGTAGATAGAGCTTGTATCTCCGCTGCATCGTCAACAGGGTGAAGGGTTCTAATTTTTGCATTAAACTCATCACACATGCTGCACGTATCTGTTCTAGGGTAGCCGAATGAAATATTAAACTTGGTGTTAAATATATTTCGGTAGGTGTCATACGAAACAGATACAGCAGGGTATTTCTCTTGAAACATTTCAAACATTTTCGTAATATTCAGCTCGTTGCTTAAATACAATTTTTTTGAGTCGTGCAGACTATAATGACTTAACCTGCCTCGAGATGAAGCAATATGCTCCTGAATTTGGTTACTCAAACCAATATCTAACTTACGATGATTTGAAGCATGTTTCCCACTCTTGTCGACAGGAGAAATTCCTGAATGTTTTAGTGAAGCTTGAATATGTAACGAGTGATTTTTAATTATTTTGCTCAAGGGAGGCCATGCATTTTAAAAGCATCATGGCCGTACTGCGTAGATAAGTTGACATGATTGTTTTATGACATTTAGGTCTTATTTGAATTTGTGTATTTGTGAAGTTTAAAAATTGGAGAAATTTTGTAATTTTTGCAGTTATTTGAAGGTAGGTTACTATTGCTTTAACTAATATTTCTCAGGGGAGTCGTCTTTTGACTATTATAAAGTGCTATTTGCAGGATATAATTTAATTTTTTATTTTTTTTTTATTTTTCAGCGTATCAAGTTTTGGTGAAGCTTTGTTGCCGGATTGAAAGTTCTACAGTAAAAATGTTTAGTGAAGCACAAAAAATTTTTATTGTTGAAAGTTTTTTTAGAAATGGAAACAAAATAGGCGGTGTGTGGAATTACTCTATGCATGACTGCTTTGATGAATTTCGAACCGAGTTTCCTGATGTTGCGGTGACCTTTCATAATTTTCGTACTGGGTCACAATACCTAATTGATAAATTTCGTCAGACTGGTTCTGTTCAACATAAAAAAGGGGCTGGAAGACCAACGAAACGATCGAATGAGGTTATTGAAGAAGCGCGACAAATTATGGAAAATAATCCTTCAACTTCTATTAGGCATTTATCTCAACAAATTCAGCAAACGGATTTATGCTACAGTACATGTCAAACACTTTTGAAAAAGGATCTGTATCTATACCCTTATCGTGTTACGGCTATTCATGAACTCCTTCCCAATGACGTTCCCCAAAGACTTAATTTTTGTGAATGGTTTTTAAACAATTTTCAAGAAGAAAATAGTGGTGCTTTTGAAAAAACATTTTTTACCGATGAGGCTTATTTTTATTTATCAGGCTATGTTAATTCACAAAATATGCGAATGTGGAATACGCAAAATCCGCATGTTTTTGTAGAAAGACCTCTTCATCCTCAAAAAGTTGGTGTGTGGGCAGCAATTAGTTCTAGAAGAATAGTAGGCCCAATTTACTTTGATGGCACAATTACAGCTGAGAGATATCGGATCGAAATTCTGACAACATTTATTAATGAGCTTCACGATGATGAATTGCGGGAAGGTTACTTCCAACAAGATGGCGCTACACCTCATGTAACCAGAGAAAATTTAAATTTTTTAAGTGAATTTTTTGAAAACAGAGTTATAAGCCGAAATACGCAACAAATATGGCCACCTCGTTCCTGCGATTTAACACCCTGCGATTTCTTCTTGTGGCCTTTTATAAAAAAACTCCATTTATCGAACACCAATTGAGGATATAAATGATCTTAAACGAAGGATTTCAGAAAAAATTGCCGAAATTAATAATTCTCCAAACGTATTGGTTAATGTGTCTCTGAGGGTAAGAAGAAACATCAGAAGGTGTCTAGAAGTAGGAGGCGGCCATATAAAGTAGGCTTTCAAAGTAAGATAGCTCAGGATTTTATATTACATACCGTCAAAAAACATTATTTTAGGTTTTCAACGTGACAACGCTGCTTTCTTGCAAATTCGCCCTATGGTTTAATCTACGCGCTACTGCTACACTATGTATACTGGGTCACAGCCGCCCTTGAGCAAAATAATTAATAATCACTGGTTATTAGCTTAGATCTAGTGATGCCATGCATTGCAGTAAAAGCACTACTGCAGACAGCTATTTCTTGTATTGTGTTGTCTCTCTTTACGCGTACTTTGTAGCGGTAACTAGCGTCATGGTGTTGTTCATTACTATATTTTCTTGACCTCCGTCTTAAAACTGGCAAAACAGCGATCTAACCAGCTAAATGTGAGTTTTGAGCATCGATGGACTCTAGTTGATTGAATGCATTAAGAATGTTTTGCCTCTCTTGAGCAGTAGTATTTTCAAAGCACTTTAGTCTTTTACACCTACAATCATAGACTACCTCGTGAGACTGCAACCTTAGCTTTTTCATAACATCTGTTATTCTGCCAGTTTTCTTCCTTTTTTTGCTTTGTTTCAACAAGTCTTCACGTGAATATTCGTCACTCGAACTCATCTCCACGTTTAATATTCTCACGACAATAACCAAAACATGACTGAATAGTCGCATTGTTTACTGCTGTTGATGTGCAAAAATTTTGGACTACGTCGGTTTTTTCCCAGTAGCTCGCGGACAACGTCGGTTGTTAACTAGTATGGGTATATTAAAAAGTCTTATTATTCGGACATCGTTTGTTTTATTGCCCTACAATTTAGCATGTGTTTGGGACTTAGAATTGCCAACATAACTAGTTGATTACTTTAAAATTCCTATAAAATGGACATCGTCGGTTTTTTCCCCTTACCCTTCATATGTGCTTTAATCCATACTAGTTTAACTGATTTACCTTGTTTCATAATTTCGTGGTTTAATTTTGAAATGTCTAAAATCAAATTGCTGATTTCTACTATTGGTGATACCCTGTTAAGCTTTTGTAGAGCACTTAGGCAATCGGTAAATATTATGAAATTTTTGCCATTATTTTCCAAACATATTTTGAAGGCTTCTATAATGGCATATAAATCTGCCGAGAAGTTAGATGAATATTTAGTTAGCTGTCTTTTTATATTAATTTTTTTGTTTGGGTAATATACTGCACTTCCTACTTTATTGTTAATTTTAGATCCGTCTGTAAACATTATTTCATGTTGGGGCCATCTTGTTATGATTTCTAGTTTAAAATTTCTATTTCGGATAATTTCTGGTTGTTGTCTATAATCTCCTACGGAGTCAATGTCAATTGTGTTAGCAAAGAGTTCATATTGGATAGAGAAGTTTGGTATTTTGTTGTCTGTATACATGTATCTTGAGAATTCGGATACATACATAAATCCTTCCACTTGAAGAGGAGTGTTTTTTGCATTCCAGTATTTCTTTGTTAAGCATAATGTTGTTAGTTCGTTGATTTTATTTAGTAAGTGGCTATTTTTTGAATGAAGCTTAATGATGAATTTGCTTGCCATATATTGTCTGCGAAGCGTTAGTGGGGATTCGCAAGTTTCTGCTTCCATAACCACTACTGGAGTACTTGGTAGATATCCCATGCATATTCTGATACATCTGTTTTTGATTATTTCGATTTTTCGTAGATGCGTCTTTGCCGCTGAACCATAAAATATACTTCCATAATCAAGAATGGATCTTATTAAACTTTTATAGAACAGTAGTCCTATATTCGGGTCGGCTCCCCAAATGTGCCCGCAAAATGTTTTTAAAATATTGGTAGCATTTTCTGTTCTTTTAAGAGTATAATATAATTGACGGGACCTTAAGTCTCCAATAATTAATTTTACAAATGAAATTTCAACATTGTAATTTCTCATAAAACGCTAACAAAAATCGTTCTCTAATATGATCTAGAATGTCCAAAAGATTCTTTTTATATATCCTGACTTATGACTTTCAAATGACGAATTTCTTCCCTTTTTAAATTCGACCACAAATTGACAGTGTCTTTTCAGAAACTTTGAATTAAATATAACATTTCACTTTCATTTACAATTTTAGTATGCTGATTGCATTCAATTTTTTAATATCTTTTCAAAATATTTTTTAAAAGAGCTCCATCAACGTCATTTTCCACCAACAGTTTTCTCTCTACTGCTAATAATAACTGCAGCACTACTTTGGTCTCCTGAAGATGAAGGTTACTACCTTCGAAACATGTAGAGACGTTTTATTTTTAAAATTGAGCCTTTGATAGCTCACTATTAAATTAGTGGAGAAAGACTTTTTGACTTTCTTTCCCCTTTTCCCTATAATATATATGTTCTTTCCAATTCAGTTTTTGATCTAGAATTATTCCCAAAAATTTAGTGGAGGTTTTATGTGGAAACCGATATCCAGATATGTTTATGTATTCAGGTTAGTTTAAATCGTTTCCTGGTGAAATTGACAATAACTGATTTGTTCTCGGATATTTCTAGACCATTTTCCTTTGTCCAGAATTGTATTTTCGATATGGCTATTCCGAGCATTTCCTGGCTTCTTTCTATTGACTCCGCCGATGTATATATACAAATATCATCCGCAAATTGCAACACTTTAACATTTTGTCCGAATATTGAGCAAAATCCGCTGCGTATATCAAGTAAAGTAAAGGGCTTAAAATACTGCCCTGCGGAAGACCTTGGTGACTTACTCTAGGTCCAAAGGATTTCTCCTGGATTTTAACAATTGTGTTTCTTGTACTGTACAGGTTTATTAAGTTATAAACTATGCTATTGGGGATTCCTACTCTTTGCAATTTTTCTGATAATATGTAAGTTGTTTTTGCATCACACATAGTAACCAATTTAAAACCATACTTATCTGGTTTATTAGGTATATACATTTTGAATGGACAACGACCCCTAAATCCCAAAAGTGTTTCATCGATGGTTACATATTCTGATGGAGTGTAATTCTGTGTGCAACTTCTTTCAAATATTTCACAAACTACTCTTACTGAAGCAAATTTATCATGACTTTTTCTTTCTTCCCTTATTTCTTTGTTATCAAACCTCAAACAGTTCACTAGAAATTCGAAACGATTCTTACTCATGGTACTCCTAAAAAGAACAGGTCCAAAAACTGGCGACCATAAATCATCAAGCGTAAGATGCGGGTCTTTCAGAACACCGCTTAAAAATAAAAGTCCAAATAATGCGTTTATTTCAACACGGTTTGTTGCGTCAACATACCATTGCTTAGTTTTATAACGGAGTTTTTGAATTTCAATTTCACTGTTAGTATACTTGACTATAAAATCTAAAAGTTCATCCGTAAAAAATAAATCCCAGATTTTTTTTGGATCTGTAATATTTTTAGCTTTGCCTTTCGGTCCCGGCAAATAAATAACTATGTTTTTCTGGGAAGCTCTGGTGGTCTTGGCATGAAAACTATTTAGGTACCATTTATGCTTATTTTTAGAGTACATCACACTTTTTGTTTGTACAGCTGCGTCATGTAAAAAGGGATGGTCTATATCTGGTATTATAGCATCAAACTCATCATCGGCGATATCATCAGTTTCTGTAGTATCTTCGTTTTCACTCTCCTCGCTCTCCAATGTGTCACAGTCCTTTATATCTTCATATAGGTATTTCTCCAGTTCAGAATCTCGTAAAGGGCGTTTTCTTTCATATGTACCAGGACTTGTTCCGGGATCATCTAATCTAGGTTTTTTTGACTCGATTTTAGCGCAAGTAATATTCTAAAACAGAAAAAAAAATAAGCAAGGTTTGAAAACATTCAATAAATCATACCACATACCTTAGAGATTTTTTTATTATAAAATACAAAGTGGCGTCGTATGCGACCGGGACGAAATAACTCAAAACTATGAAAACTACACGCACCGTCTCACTAAGCCATGAAAAGATTACAAAAAATGCGGAAGGTACCTAGGCGCTCAGCAACGAGACTTGAATAATGTCAATACGAGTGGGGATATTGAATTTGGACGGTCGCCGGCGACGCCGCCTTGTGGTTGTAGGGTTAATAGGGCGGCTTTGGAAATGCTTTTTTAATATTTTGTATTTTTACAAGGCGGCTTTGGAAATGCATTTGTCGATAAATTAAAACATATTTGACAGTTAGTTGCTAATGTGGTTTATTTCTTGAGTTTGGTTGTTTTTGGTGTGATATTATTAGTATTGTTTATAAGGTACCTACTATAGTAGAGCCGATCTGGCAAGAAAAAGCCCTGGAAACAGCAATGTTTTTTTTGAATATTTTTTTTTTAGTCTTATAAAATCGGACTCCCTCCACCAACTGGTGACATGTCTAAACCTACCGAAGACGTTTTTTTTGGGGGGGGGTGGGGGGAAATTGGCATGTGAAATTTTTTTTTTAGGCTTAGAAATTGGTTTCTTGTCCATAACTCGGTGAGTTCGATTCTGATTAAAAAAATGTTAGGTCGTAAAATGGAGGGCTCGCGAATACGCATAAATTGAATTTTGTTTCATCGAAATCGGTCAAGCGGTTCTTGAGATATCGCGACTTAAAGATACAAAAAATCCGTATGCTAAATTTCGCCGCGCGCCGTGTGCTGAGAGCCGTGTTCGGGTTTTTTAGCAGGGAAGAAATTGAGTTAGAGACTCTATTTTCTTTTTACCGATAGATATTAATGACCTGAATAATGTGTCCAAATTTCGAGTCGATTGGTTGATTAGGGGGGAAGGGGAAGGAAATACCGTAAATAAAATTCAAACTGCTCTAACTTCCGCAATTTTGGTCGAAAACCGCGTACCCCCCGGGAGATGACGCATTAGGATGCCTGCCTTGATTTGGTAAATTTTTTTTTTCAAATTTGCAAATAATAAACAAGATCTGGATAAAAAACCGACTTTGATTTTTTTTTTAAGTGATTTTTTATTATGAAGGAAAGGGGTGGGGGAAATAATTTTTTTGCAAATAAATAGAGAATTTCGTTACCTTCAATTTGAGCCCCGGAAGAACTCGATCCGACAATTAGGGATGGAGGGGGGGGACAAACGCGTTTTGCCCTGTAGAAGGGCAAGGGTTAGGGTTAGGGACTTTGGACAGAGCTCACGTTCAAGGTCTATCAATTCTCTTTCAACATTTTTTTACCCCGAAATGCTAACTGCATCAGGGCCTGCACGCGCGCGTGATATGTGTATTAAAACTGATGCGTTAATTCAGCCGCCGAGCAGCGAGATCACGGGGGCGGAGCCTAGCGCTCCCTCTCCTCTTTCTTTTTTATATTACCTGTTCTTGCATCGCGCTGGCGCGCCTATTCTCTTTGTCTCTGATGAGGCTACGCCGCAAGGGTCAAGCGCCCACAAAGGACTCATGCTCAGGTAGAATATCTACCTGACTCCATTCTTACAGAACGACATCGGCGGGGACATTGACGATTCCAATGAAAGTTGAAAGAGAGGTGAGGGACCCTTCAAGGACGCAGGAGCTTGGCATGTGCATGTAATGAATGTCATGTACGATACTATGATTCATAATTTATTATACATTTATAATATTATATATTTACAATAATTTATTATGCATTATATATATTTACGTGTACAACTATCCCATGAAATATTACACCAAACATACTTATGACTAGCATACAAATTAATCTTAGATTAATGTTACACAGTCATGTAACGAGGTCTTTTAAGTGCAACCGGGCATTCCGGCTCGTTCGAATCCAATTCGTCGTCAGTACTTTCGTTTTGCCACCCCCAATCAGTATCATCCGCGTTATAACTTCTAGACTCATCAGAAAATGGGACGGAACTATACGCGTCTTCGTGTAGTCCTGACGTTCTATTGCCAATGTACCCGTAGTTTATCGGCCCAGTGTTAGTTGATTCGTTATTAGGATCGGCTGCCAACAGTGAGCTGGACTCGACGTCCGCTCCAGATCCCTCTTGGGTTGTCGACAGTGCTGGATCATTATCTCCGTGGATTATTTCATTAACAGTACAATTCTCGCAGTGAACACCAGTACAGTTCTGACATAGGCTAGAACATTTTAGTCCCAATTTTACGCATGTACAAAGATTATTTTTACAACCTGTTTTGCAAGCGCATGATATCGAAGAGAGCAATGAGTCTGGATAAGGGATTCTACTATTCTGGGTTGGCATTAGTCCACTGGGCGTACTTTCCCAGCCAAAATCTAACTGGTTTGCTGTTTGCAAGAGCCACTTTGCCATTTGCAAGGGCACCCGAAGCGAATGCAGACCTGCCACTTCAGCTGTCGGAGGTAAGAGCGATAAGTTTGATCTACTTTTAATTGTGCCTCTCTTCCAATATTTGAAGCGCAATTTTTTTAAATTATTAGCCTTCAATTTATCGCCCCCCATACATGCAAACAAACAAATTTTGTGCCGAAGATTCGAATAGACGGTTGGCAACAGTAGGTGCGTTATACAGCTTAGCAATGTCTAGTAACGTCGGGTTGGTCGGTATGAGCTTCATGATTTTTTTTTTCTTAAAATTGAAGATACCAGAAGTTGTGTCGCAGCCTGAAAAGGCGTGGATGAACATTATGTACTCTCTTAGTTCTGCCTGCATAAATGACGTTCTATTGTAATATCGACCAGGGGCCTTGCCGACTCCAGGTTTATACATGTATAACTGGCAATCGTTGGCGTGCGTCAGTTGGGTCATTATTACAAGCAAATCAATATCTGTTCTTATTATTACTACGTCCCGGGCAGGATACTTTTGTGTCAAATCAAATGCAGTGTGAACGATGGTTGCATCCGCATCGTCCGCACAGACATGAGTGCCTATCTTCTTTTTTTGCATTTCGGTAACTAGCATTCCGATCAGTCTCTTTATTTAAGCCGTTTGACAAAAATTTAGCTTGACTCACGTGGGCTTCATGTTCCCAGTAAACGCAAAGTCCGTACACGCATTTCGCTGCAATCGCAGTCGACGCTCCGGATTCTTCGTGCAAGAATTTGGGTCAGGATACCCATCGAAAATAACCATGGCTTCGGAAGGATAATGTCTTTCAACGTACCTCACGTAAGAATTTACTATTTCGTCGAACGAGAACCCTTTTGTCCACACAAGGCGATGTAGTAAAAAACCACCATCAACGACATACATTGGATTGTTTAATTGAGGAGTTACGACCATGGGATTAAAAAAATCGTAGAGAGATGCTTTGTCAGAGTCTAGCATTCCGACACTGAAGAGAGAGTGGGTAAGGAGCCAGCTCGTATTCGAACAATTGTTCTAAGTCTTCATCGCTTTTTTTCAATAGACAATTCCGTTGAAACATTTACAATGGATCGACCGCCACTCGCTTGCCATGGATTTTTATGGTTTTGCTCATTTCATCTAGTGCTTGAATACGTGTTTTTCGAGGAATTTTTACCTGTTCGCACTCTTTGGTAAACACCTTTCGAAGACTCTCAGCTCCAACTTCGAACGCTTTGTGACAATTGATTAATTTGTCAGCTATGATTCCTGTCGAAAGACTCATAAGAACAGTCGACTCATTGAAAGGCGAGTGCAAATCTAACCAGTCCGAGAATTTTTGTATAGCGACAGCGTCATGTTTGATGCGAGCAGGCCCAGCGTCGTCATGTCTTTCGAAAGGTTTGCCCTGTTCACTCATACTGTTCGCGGAAATTCCTAAGAAATCCGAGAACTTGTTATGTAACTTAATGAGCAGCGGCATGCAGGCAATCCACTTACTAACGTCGGAATCATCAGTCCCTCTACCATGAGTCAGACCCATACGGGGATCTTTGAAATGCTTCATCACACAGGTTTCGAGCGCTTGATCGGAGGAAATTCCACAGAAGAATTTGTCTGACAACCTCACGGAGAAATGCCCCCCTTCGATATACTCGTGAAATTCGATTTTATTCAATGTTCGCATGTCTAGCAAATACAAATGCGCACATCTAGCGTACAAATGATGTCCACTAGCATGAAAAATCGGGAGCATTTTCTCAATGCAGTCAAGATGATCCGCCCAATTTCCAGTTCGATCAGCTGCGATAAACTTCTTGAGGAGGGTGACCATTTTGTAATATTGGATCAACAGTCGTGATGTTGGTGAGCGTGAACTCGCTAGTTCGTTTAGCTTGATCTCGAAGAGATTGTGAATTTTTTGGAATTCAGAATTCTGAATTTCCTCGAAGAAGGCAGGTGAACCAACGAGATCCATGATAGAATTTAAATTTTCTCTTTCAACTTCGGTCAAATTTATCATTCGGAATATGTCCCTAGACATAGCGACCTGGATTAACGAATGAGCTCTAACTGCTCTGGCATAAGCATGACCACTAGGGTGGGCCGAAATTGGACATTTTCGGAATTCTGATTTGGAATAGTGACAAAAAGTTTTATTTCATGATGTTGTGGTATTCGACCTTGGAAATAACTATAAATTGAGTGATTTTCAAGGGAATAGCCAGTCCGTACAGAACCATAAAGAGGCAAAGACCTATTATCATAGTTGAGCATTTGTTCCGGCTTTAAAATCTGTATAAGTCTTTTTCTTTGGACGACCGTCACCAAGTAAAATTGCCAGTCGAACTTGGAGCATCCGAGCACCTGGGTATGTCAAGGCGGCATACGTGAACCTGGAGATAAAAGCAAGGTGTAGCTGAAGAAGCACCGGTGGAGGACGCCGTAGTCGAGCCCGATACTGTGAGGAAACAGTGGTTCCTAGCCGATCCGAGGCGTTCGTACCTAGGTACGAGCAGGACCGAAATAATTCTAAGAAGAAATAATACGATAACCGGCCGCATATTTGTAAGCAGAAGACGCGTCCGCCAAACGCGCCGAACGACGCGAGCCGAAGTAGAGTGGTATATATAGCAGACGAGTCAGGCAAAACAGCTTGGTGAACAGCAGACGCGTGAGAGTAGCAAAAATGTGCGGAAGCTGTATCAGATGAGTGAGATGGATTTTTGCCTGAAGCGTCTGCTATTGACTGAATAAAAGGTCCGTGAGCTCTTTACTTTTGCATAAAAATATACAGGAATGTTTCATGCCATCCTTTTTTGGATGTCCTGTGTAACATTTGTAAAAAAAATAATTTTGTATATACAATTTAGTAAAAAATTCAGGTCCAAAAGGAAAAAGGATAGAGGGGTGCTTAAAATCTATTTTATTGAGCAATATAAACCTAACTACATCTATTATTGCAGACATGAATGTATGTTTACAAGAGTAAAAAACAACCATAAATTTCCTACTAAATGGAATATAGAACATCACGTACATAATTTCTAAATGTAATATTATACTTTATGTACCTATGTGTTATTGCAGACGTAAGTGCATGCGCAATTTTTATTCACTTTTTAAATTTATTAGCGCCTAGTGCAATATTTTTTTTAATGCACTCTTGTAATGAATGAGGTGCTTTTTGTCTCTTTTTAACATCAGAGGGTATTCTTCCCGATTTTGCCCTTTTGCTGCCGCATGGGACTTTCCTGCGTCCTACCGATGTTGGTTGTACTGGTATATTTTTTCCCCTACGACGACATTTAACACCGGAGCTACTTTTTCTGGCAGCCCCCTTATATTTGAAAGCTGTGTGAAGACCAGACAGTAGAGAAGTTTTGGAACAAGCATGTTTTTTTATATTATTTAAATATGCTTCCACAGCTGGACAAAAATTTTCAGGGTCTTCATCAATGTTTTTCATAATAAAATTGTAGTGCTCCGTCCACTTTTCTTTCACTACCTCAGCCGAAGAAACATTGCTATCCTCAACATTTACTCCGGATGCCAATAAATTTGACTCTTCTACGATGATATCTCTCTTACAGTTTTCTAATCCAACACTGTCGTCATCTTTTTCTTGTAGAGGCAGGAAAATGTTTTTATTCGCTTCTTTTCCTGTTGCCACTTTATATAGTTGAATTTTAGTTGCATAAGTCAGTGTATTTATTGCGCTTAAAAATTTGTATTTTTCTAAAACGGCACCCTGATGTTTACAATGCTTGCCATTAAAACCCACTGGACATGTACACATACAAGTTTGAAGATCCACATAATATTTGCAATTTTCATCTGTTTCACTGCTTACCGAAAATTCTAATGAATCCATGCAGATGACCTCAACAGTCATTTTACCATCAGTCAATTTTGGTAAGTACCTAACAGCAACAGCTTTTGAGACCCTATTGAATAATAAATCTAATAAACGCTGCCTGTAGTAATTTTCAAAACTTGTAATAATGTAGTCGTTTAATTGAATTAGATTAAATGCCTTTGCTCTCTCTAAAGGTATGTCTTTTAGTAACCTAAACATGACCTCGGTATAATTATTGGTATCGCTTCCTCTTAACTGTAAATCTGTTCTGTAAAGCATGCACCAAGTCTCTTTACGAGTCAGCAGGTTGCTTATATATTTTTTTAAACTTTCATGAACGCAATTTTCAAAAAAAGATCGTTCTGCTTCGTTGAGTTCATTTTCTGTTTTGGAGTGAACTATTTTCTTGAACAATTTATAATAGTTTTGTGTCGAATCCCTTGGTATTCCATTCTTTGCCGTCAAAATCCATCGCCAAACAGCCTTTTTTACATGAAATATGCACAGAAGTAATTTTGCTTCTGGCCAATGATTCTTTAACACTTTTCTTTCGCCCAAATTGTCATCTGTCAAGATAACTACGGGTCGAATTTTTTTAGGCATTATTTCTATCAAACCTTCAACTGCAGCATCAAACAGATTAGTTTTTTGGCAGTTAGCTAAAATGCATCCAACGGGTAATCCACCCGCCGCACTTTGTATGACAAAAAAATATATTTTATGATCATAAACATCGCAATTACCCGATGCGTCAACAAACATCATTTCATTTGCTTGTGGTATCAATAATGCACGTTGCATGAGAGGTGTACAAATAACTGCAGCATAATTATCTTCTACGGTTATTATTTTATAACATAGGTTAGTCTTATCTTTATGAAAAGATAATGTCTCTTCTAACTTAGCAAGCATATTGGGTCCCGTACGGTCACCAAAATCTTCTTTAAATTTCTTTTTCCACAAATTAGATACATCCGTTTTTGTTGGAATGTAGTACCTATCATACAATACACTCTCATATTCGTCACCGAGCTCTTCCATTTTATCCATACAATAAGTATGGTAAGCGGTGGCAGCAGAATGCCCTCTATTGAAAAGATCTAGTAATTTTTGTTTAGCCTCTACTCCCAAAGGCCTCTCACGAAGCGCTTCAATAAAATTTAATCTGTGATTATGATCATTTTTAAATTCTATCAAACAAGGCCATTCTTCTGTACTGGTCGATGTTTTCATTGATTTAGACTTGTTAAAAAATTTCTTTATAGTTATAAAAAGTTTCGCCGGGCAATCAATATTTCTGGACTTTTTTTGTTTGGAGCCCGCTGGTTTAACTTTTGTAGCCGTATTCAAATGGCATCTGTAAATACGTTTAAAAATATTTCTTGGTGCAGTGGTCGGAACTTTAAATGTTTTCTCGATGGTCCAGGTTTCCTTAGTTACCGCCTCAAGATGAGAATCCATGTCTATGGATGAAAGTACGAATTAATTAGGTGGACGTGATAAATCATGAAACATTTGTAAAAGAAAGGGGTGGATTTCAATAATTATTTAAATATATTTTTCTAATTAATAAATTAGAATATTGTATTGTCACCTAACTCTTATCTAAAACCGTCTAGATTTTACAAAGATGTAAAATTAACATATTTTAACTGTAAATATTTCGGAAACAGTTGAATATAGGTATAGGGAGGTGATACATAAAAAATATGCTTCAAATTTTTTGAAGAATCTGAAAATGCCCAATTATACCAGATGTTTCATTTAAAATAAAAAAGTTTGGGTATCTGTGGAAAAATCTATCAATTTTACAACATTGCCTATAGCACCATTAAATCAGGCATAATATTTTATTATATAATCTTTGAATGCAAAATTTCATAATTTTGCGATTAGCAGTTTTTGAGATAATCGGCCGTTGCCGAACGTTTGTGACACACTGGATATTTTGACTTCCAAATCACGAAGTATCGGTAAAAAAAAATTCAAAAAATTAAATTATTATTTTTATTAAAATATTTATTAACTTAATCAAATAAGTACCTAACTATCTACTACTCGAAACGGTTAATACTATTGTACCTACAATACGAAATATTGCGCAATGATAGGCTGGTGTGTTATGCACGATCCGCGCCTGACGCCATTAGCGTTCTCTATCTCAGTGATCATACTATTACAAAAGATCTTGGTCAAACATTTTAAATTAAACTTACCTCTACCTCTTCTTTACTGGAAAGTTTGCAGAGAATCACAATATTTTCTTTGGTACTTTTATATTCGTAATTATTTGGTAATTCACGCATTTTTTATCTTACATTCAATGCTAATAGCTAAAACAGTGAAAAGCTATGTACCTATCAGGCAGACAAGTAACGTCTTATTTGAATATAACGATAGAAATTCCTATGCTATACTTACTCCAGTAAATAGCAGACGTATTAGGCGAACTGTAGCGGACTCGTCTGCTATATATACCACTCTACTTCGGCTCGCGTCGTTCGGCGCGTTTGGCGGACGCGTCTTCTGCTTACAAATATGCTAACCGGCCATCGCCGACGTTGCCCACCTTGGATGACCCATGCCATAACTGTAGCAGCCGACGCCAGGGAGGCGTATACAATAGTTTACCACCTGGGCATATCCTGCACCAGGTCGGCGAGACGTGAAAACTACGTGGCAAAATAATTTTAAGAAGAAATAATACGATAACCGGTCATCGCCGACGTTGCCAAGCTTGGACCAACCGCGCCATAACCGTAGCAGCCGACGCCATCGCCAGGGAGGCGTATACAATAGTTTACCACCTGGGCATACCCAGCACCAGGTCGGCAAGACGTGAAAACTACGAGGCAAAATAATTTTAAGGAGGAAAATTACGAGAACTAACTTCAGCCGGCGTTGCCAGCGTTGGACGAACTGTGCCATACCTGTAGCCGCTGACGCCATCGCCAGGGAGGCGTATACAAGAGTTTACCACCTGGGCATACCCTGCACCAGGTCGGCAAAACGCGGAAACCCCGTGGCAAATTAATTTAAAGAAGGAATAATAGAAAACCGGCGACGCCAAGAGCTGGACGTCGAGGCCCGACCTCCAGTGACTTGTGCCAGTACCTAGGAGACTAATACAAGGTCCTACCACCTGGGCATAACCTGCCCCAGGTCGGCAGCGAAGAAGCCAAGCGTGGCAAAAAGCGTAATGGCCGAAAAAATGGCATTACAGAGTGAAACCCCTCCAGCCCTGACGGCTGAGGACGAAGACGACCAAGACATGCTCTTGACTACCGAGGCCGACCCTAGGAAGAGTCCTGGGGCGGTCTCAAACTGCCCTACACAGCTCGCCGCCCCTGAGATAACAAATAGAGCTAGCCGTGGTGCCTCCAGGGATAAGCCCCTCGAAGGAGGAAGCGAAGGCGAATTGTGCCAGGACAATGATTACAATGAAAAGTATATTTTCGATTTTTTTCTAAACTGCCATCTTCCACCCTCTACAGGGCGTTCAAAATTATAAAAATTTGTAAAAATTCAAGTTGATAATTTTAATTTGGAATAGGTCAAAAAAGATTCCTTATTGTAATAAAAATAAAATATTTATTATACGTTTTTTCCGCAATTTGCATTTTCCACCCTCTACCTACAGGGTGTCACAAATGTCTAAAAAAAAAAAATGTAGATTTATAGGTATAACATGGAATTTGGTAAAAACGCTTTTTGTTGGTAGTAAGAAACTAAACTTATATTCCATTTCTTCACCAATTAAAATTTTTCAACAACAATTTCATAATTCTGAACAAACCTGAACAAAAAAACAATATAAGAAGTTTAGTTATCAAAACATTATTTATTATAAAAAAAAACTATTTTAAACAGTAAGTAACAGTAGGTAAGTAAATTGTGTGCATTTTTTTTATTGAACAAAGTCTTTTTTTGTTTCAAAATGTGGCATTGCTTTCCTGGAATGTATTCCTGCTTTTATAAAACCATCTCTTCTATCCGAGCCAACAACAGATATAGACGCTTCCGTTACTAATTTGACACATCTTTCCACCGCTTGTGTGTGACACGGATAAGGCCCAAAACTAAAATTTGTCTCAGGGTCACTTACTAGATCCTTGATATCCTCAATGCTGTGTCAAAAATGGAAATGTAAACGATGATTAAATTACAAACAAAATACAATTTCCTTAAGAATTAATAAGATTACTTATGTCACCGTCAAACAGCCCTCAAGACTTTGCAAAGGGGTTTCAGTGTGCAGTCTGATCGAACCGGGCCCTCGCCAACACTTACCCGCCAGGGAAGCACACCCTCACGGTTCCCTGCTTCAATATGCTAAATTTAAATACTTTCGGTGAGTACTGAAAGTACGATCGTTGCAATATTAAAGAAAAAACTCTTCCAAATCATCCACATACTCCAAAAGTCGTAACACATGAATTTTTGAAGCCAAGAGAAAATAGGCAATTGACAAATTTAGAGGTTATAGATATGAATTTTTGAAACAAAATACTTTATTTAGTGTAAAATTGTATTATAAATAAATGTTTATAATATATTATAGTTGTTTTATTTTTCTGTAAGATCTGTAACCTTTTAAAGTTATATAAGTAGAATGATAAAATAACAAATAGTTTAGTTTAACTTGAAGATGAGTCGAAGTAACAGCACTGTTGATAAATTTGGACGTAAAAAAACGCGATAAATGTCGGTTGGTACGCGGACCAGCAGGAAATGGATTCAGACTTACTCTCGATGATCAGTATGATATGCAAGGAAAGTCCCTAGAGAATGTCGCGCCACCTAAAAAGCAGAATGACGCTGCTACTCAAGACTATGTTCTTACTCAACGTGATCTCCTGCGCGCAGAATTAACTGCTTTAATTGGTAAGAAAGAATCAGATATGCGCATACAAGTTGCTGACGAAATTAGTAAGGATGTTATACAATTTTTTGAGCGAAAAATCATAGGTTTGAATAGAGATATTTCTCGGAAATTCGCGGTATTGAATGAAGAAATAAATCACTTAAAGGAGAAAGTACAGAAAAATAAAGAAAAAGTTGATAGAAATTTTCATCCAGAATTTACATTCGGAAAGTAGACAGAAGGTTTTATCGTGATAAATAGAAGGAAAAAGTAACAAAATACTTTGGTAATTGTATTGTTATAACAATTACATACGTTTAGTTCTTAAGGTCTTTATTGTAATGCTTTTATTATTATTATTTAAACCAATCTGGGAAGGGAAATAATAAAATAAAAGATACATGTGCTAATTTTACAATAAGTGTTATCTATTTTCTGGAAAAATATTTTATAAACTACATTAAGTACTTAAACAATATCAGACTTATCTATCCAAGAATTAAATTGATTAGGGAAACCCAACCATTTTACAAACAATTGATCGATGTGATTTTTCTGGCGTTTTCTAAGAATTTTTTCAACAAGATATACGTTTGGGTTGGTTGTCTTTTGCATTTCAGCTTCATAGAAACAACCTTTAATCGGTTCACCTTCTAACGATTCCAGTATGTAAGTAGGTGGATTTGTGATGTTGCTTGTTACTATTTTGAAGAGTTCTGTTGACCATGAAGGTGTATACCCCTTTTCGAATATGGATTTGTATTTACTGATGCGAACTATATCACCCAGATGGAATTTATATTTCTTCGGTCTAACCTTTAAATAATCGTATGCCCTAATTTGGGTATCTTCTAACACATTTTTGGGCTTCATGCCGATGGTGCGATGTATTGTGTTATTATAGACGCTTGTTACTGATGGTAATAGTTCCACCCATCGGTAGGAACCTCTAGTCGAAAATTGTTTGTATAATGCACTCTTCAAAGTGCTTATAACACGTTCAACAATTGCTGCCTTTTTCGTGCTGAATGTAGAATAATGATTTATATTAAATTTTTTCATAATGGCTTGAAAGCGACTATTATAGAATTCTTTTCCCTGATCACTTTGTAAATTGTCTGGTGTATGCGATGCCTCTTCAATTATACTCTTCATTGCATCGGTCACTTCAGCTGCGGTCTTGGTTTTGATTGCTCTGGTGTACACAAATTTGGAGTAACAATTGATGCATACAAGGATGTAGCGATAACCATCGTTTTCATCATCATATTGTTGCATTTCAGGTAAATCTATCTGCCATAAATCCTTGTATACTTTAATAATCGTCCGCCTTCTAATAAAATTTTTTCTAGCCGTTCGGTGTAATTCATTAACAATTTCTATTTTTCCTCTGCTCGGCTCCATATTCCGCACACGTCTCATTAGACACTGAGCAAAGGAAACAAGGTGCATAATTTAATATATTATTTGTTCTTCACGAAGTTCCTCAACAATTGACATAATCTCATTGTCATGCCCAGTATTACCAGCTACTTTTGAACTCCATCGCAATCTTAAGCGATCAACCAACTCCTTTGGTTTATTCCAATAAATGTATTGAGGTGATTTGGAAGAAAATAGTTTCTTGTTGGGTATTTTTATTTTTTTTAGCGATGTTATTTTTTACAACAGCACCACCTGATTTAGTGTCTGCCGGCATCAGTAGGGGTTTTATAATATGCAAATATTTCATTAATCTGGTTTCTCGTAGACCCTTATTTTTGTCATAATTTTCATATGCTGCACTAGTTAGTTCTAAAATATCCTTGTAGTTCTGTAACACACCATTATCGATTTTATCGTGTTGTGTTAGAAATGGTGGATTTCTTAAAAAAAGCAAATCGTAAAGTTGAGGCGTTCCATCAAATACAGCAACATTTTTTCCGTTTTAATAAAAAGTAATTTTGCCATTTGGAAAACGCACTTCTAGGTTACCAATATATCTTTTAAGGTGATTCGGTTTTTTACCGAAATGTACACCATATATGGTATCGTATTGGGATGGTTTATTTTTTAATCCATTTAAGTATGCTTGAATCTTGTCGAGCGGTGGTGAACTTGTATAACTTGAAGGGGAAGGTGTCTCAAACAATGCAACATTGGTATCACGTTTCGGTGTTGTATCGATGTGAGCTTTTCGGCTTATCCGCGGTGTAGACGATTGAAATGATGATATCTGATCGGATATTTCCTCAGGCTCCTCCATTGTGCTAGTACTACGACTATATTGCTTTCCTTGGGTTTTGGGTTGCTGCTGCTGGCGTTGCTTTACTACATTACATATAGATGTTAGTGGTTTAGTGATTGGTTCGTAAAATTTATCCAAGTCGAGCGCACTTTGTGTCTTCGCCGCCTTGAATTGTTAAAATTATTTTCGAACAGCTTTGGTAGTTTCCACTAGTTTCCGTTTTAAGTCAATTTCTTCATATATGGTGTTGACAAACTACCGAACAACAATGAAATGAATGCCTTCATCATTGTTGAACAAATATATAGCTATCAAGTCCCTTGCGATATCTTCCCGAATTCACATCATTATCTTTATCGATAACCAAGAATCCATATTTATTATCCCAACATTTCGAGCACATTTCCTGAAATTGTGTAAAATTCAGGTCGGGTGATACATGATCGAAAAATACGTGTCTCATATTCATTTCATCTTCGTTAAACATAATAATGAAGTTGGCATTATCTCGCACAAGTTGTTTAGAAACTCGTGAATATGTTTGAGCCAAATAAAATGCAACACATTTTTGTGACGTCCCATACAAAAATAAGATCTTATGACATCCTGTTTTTCGCACATAACATCATCAAATATAATATCGAATTAGGCTTTGCGTCCGATGGTTCCACAATATTGCAAGCATCACTGAATGCATAGTAACCAAGGCCCTTGATGGGTGTAAGAATTTTCCTCAAATATTCGTATTTTGGTTGATGTAGGGACTTGGAGTAGATATAAACATTTTCAAAACGTAGAACCAAGGGGTGAGTAAGTAGTGAAATCATAACATTGGTATTGCCACAATTCGAAGGTCCAATTATTATTCCACGAATAGAGGAAGGAAGCAAAGGACCATGTTTCCTTAACAATTTCTGTTCATGTCCACACCCAACTTTTTCATCGAGATTATCGATGGGGAATTTTTGTTTCAAATGTACTATCCGCATATTTATAAAATCAATACTTTATAGCAAACTTTTCACTTAAATGGTCATTCAGATGCTGATCACCGGACGAAGTAGATCGTCTCGTTTACAGACTAAGACTGGAAAAGGAATTGTTAATTCCTTAATTAATAACCTGCCGGTGGAGCTGCATATCCCCGGTTATCAGTATTGCGGTCCCGGAACAAAAGTGATTAAACGTGTGAAAAGAGGTGATCAAGGAATTAATCCTTTGGACGTGGCGTGTAAGAAGCACGATTTAGCTTACTTACGTAATAGAGACAATTTAATTGAGCGGCACCAAGCAGATTACGAGTTGGAACAAAGTGCTTGGAAACGAGTGAAATCTGCAGACGCTAGCGTTGGTGAAAAGAGTGCTGCGTGGTTGGTAACAAACATTATGAAAACAAAGCAACGTTTTGGTATGGGTGTGTCATCAAGCAAAAGGAAGGGTCGTAGATCAAAAATTACCAAGAGGAAGCGGCGAGCTGGTAAGCGACGTGTTGGAAAGTGTGTGCGTACGCAGAAAGTAGCTTTCGGTACTGCTGTTCGAAGACCAACTCGAGCAGAATTGCTAAGAGGTGGTGGAAAGAAAATGAATATTCTAAATGCATTGAAAATAGCCGTTACAGCAGCCCGCAAATCAGTAAAAGCAGCAAGTGGTAAACGAAAAGTTCGCACACCTAGGATTATTCCTATTCCTAAAACTGGTGGAGTATTACCATTAATACCAATATTTGCTGGTCTGTCAGCCTTAGGCTTGTTAGCAGGTGGCGTCGCCGGCATTGTTCGCACCATCAAAGAAGTGAAGAAGGCAAATGCAGAAAAACAGGTGCCACTTTAAAACTAAGAGGAAATGGATTATATCTGAAACCATATCGTTCAGGTATGGGATTGTTTATGAACCATAGGAATATGTCAAAAAACTAATTGAATCCCTACCCCGTAGACCGCTATCAAATGTTGATCTGAAAAATTATGTGTTAAAACTAAAGATACCTCACTTTAGGGGAGTTTATATGCGAGATTCATTACCTGCACGCGGTCCCAGGCGGTATGAAGCAGCCATTGTTAATTTGGATAGCGCATCGGGGGTAGGGACGCATTGGGTGGCATATCGAAAAGTCAACTCTGAAGTAACATACTGTGATAGCTTTGGTGATTTGCCACCACCTACCGAATTGGTGAGATATCTGCAAACAGGTTCGAACGCGTCGAAAAACATTTACTATACATACGATCGTCAGCATGAATTCGATTCAGTTTGGTGTGGCCATCTGTGTTTGAAGTTTCTCTCTGATTCAACGAATAATAATAATAATAATTATGTCTTTGACGTCACAAGTTGAACGCGATAACTACACAAAGATCTTGCACTCACTTAAAGTGTTTAAACATGTGGGTGGATTGTTGAGAATGACTGCCGAAGAATTAGAAAACGTGCCGAAGGAAGTAATGATTTCGATGGCGCCAAATGAAATTGCTCTAGTTTGGGATAAGCTGTCAAATGAACTGAAAAGTGACCAGGATATGATAAAATATCAGTTTTGCTATGAACATTACAATAGCGACAGTGACGATTCCAACAAGGATGTGGGTGATGGGCCATTGCCTCGAAAATTATTTTGTTGTTACTGCAAAATTAGTGATGTGAATATAACAGCTGAAAATTCGATTAACACGACATCAGATGAGAAGAAAAAAAAAGCGCTAGTGTATTAAACCCATTGAGCTGCTGCAAATCATAATAAAAACCATCACAGATAGCTACTTAACGTCAGTCATGTCGCATCATTCACGCTAACAGGATCCTCGAGCGTCTTAAGCGCCGACTTTTATCCACCCATTTAACTGAGTAGAACAAGTAAATATGGTTTTGCACTTATTGGATTTTACACATATAATTCAATTTTTAACATTGATGAAAACAACAACTCCTTTGGTTACATAATTGATGAAAACAACAGCTTATTTGGTAAAATAAGGAAGGATGAAAAAATATCACATCTACTGACCATTCCACCAGGAGCATATGAAATTGATGAAATTGGTCAAGCTATGTTGACAGCCCTAAAAGAGTCAACCCGCGACGACAGTGATGAAATATTGTCGTTAACAGCCAACAATAATACATTACAATGTGAGATGAAATGGAAGTATGATATTGATTTGCGTGGTGACAAAAGTATTGCCAAAATGTTGGGGTTTGACGCTAAAGTGTTAAAAAAAAATGAAAAGCATCAGTCAGTGTACAATGTGGATATTATGCAAGTACGCATTATACGGGTGGATTGTAATATAATTTCTGGTGCATTCCTGAACTCGTCGAAATGCCACATCCTATTTGAATTTGATATTGACGTTGAAGCAGGTTATAAAATTACGAAAGAGCCGCAGAATATTATTTATATGCCGATTATACCAGAGGGACGTCAGTTCATAGTCAACATCAGTCTGCGAATCTTGGATGACGACGGAGATCTGATTGACTTTCGAGGGGAGAAGATAATTAATAAATTGGAGTTAAAGAAAATAGCATAAGTATGGGTTTCTGCTTTAACACTCAACTACGTTTTTGCATACTGTGAAAGATTCAGTTAAACATAATAAAAGTAAACAAAGTAGGCAAGCCAGGCTCATTCGTAATCCAGTCATTAGATCGAAAACACCTTATCGGCGGCAGCAGCAGCAGCTTTCCAGTGAAGATTACAGTTTTTTACGATCTATCGGTCTGAAAATACGAAAATCTAGAAAATGACTGCTACAAGTGAAAAAATCGAAGTGTTCACCGAACCCATCTTCGAGAACTCAATAATTAGTTTACAAGAACATACTTATAAACCATATGGTTCACCAACATTAAGAACTCGCAATGAAATTCGCATTCCTGTACACTTTCAAGACATAATCTTGGATGTTTCCGAAAGTTACATATACATCGAAGGAAAGTTCACACCTAAAGATGTAACAAAGAAATGTTACTTATCGAATAATGCTATAGCATTCCTTTTCGACGAAATTCGGTATGAAATGGGCGGTGAACAATTCGCAGTTGTCCGAAAACCAGGAATTACTACAACACTGAAAACGATGGCATCTTGTGGAACCCTACAAAATAATTCTGTAATGGTTTGCGGATGTGGCTTAAATGAAAATAATCAAGCTCTTGTTGATGCCACGTCATGTATTCTTCGGAAAGCTCCCCCTAAAGTATGTAATGGGTTTTGCAGAGGATTATACGAAAGGAATTTTTAATGTTAAGCAAGAGCTTATTTTAATTATCGCTCGCAATTTTACCAATTGTTATTTTGTTATGTTGGTGAAGTGGAAGCAGACATTAATATTGATAAAATCGAATGGAAAATTCGTCATATAATTCCAGATGATCATCAAAAGCTAAAGATAATGTCTCGCATGAATAAAGGTGTAAATAGCGCCAATATTCCAATGGCATATCGTAAATGGAATCTTTACGAACTACCTGCTTTACGACAAACATCATCAGACGTGTGGGCTTTAAGGACTAGCACGAGTCTTGAAAAACCGATATATTTGATTATTGGTTTTCAGAATAGTAACAATTGCGACAATAAGGCCAAAGATGCCATCCAGTTTGTAACAGATCTTGTTTTTGAGTACTAACCAGCCGAATAAAACGCAATATTTCGGGTGGACGGATATGACTTTATTTGATTAATTTGGTGTCTTTTCGCTAAAATAAAACATGATCATGACGCTTGAGAAAAACGTAAAATACGGAAATAGCTTACCTAACACTAAAACTGAACACTGTATCTTAATCACACATTAAGTCGAGCTCACTGTTTAAAAGCTGCCAGCGAAAAGACCGACAAAATGCTGCAGCCGTACCTTCGGATACATTCCGTTGATAAGGTGCCTGATAAAAACTAGACCAAAAAAAAAGGTTGGCGTTCTAGGCCACTTTTAGTTGTACCAAGCATTATTTTATACTCCGTTCAGAATGGTGAAGGAGAAATTAAGAGATGTATGATTCTGTTTCATCCGCCCCCCAAGCTTTTTGAAATTAACCGAATTGAAAAAACTTCAGACAAAACACCAGGTCGACCAAACCGCGTAAATAACAAAAAAAATATCGCCTAAGCTGGGTCAGACACAAAACGACGCAAATGACTAGCGTGAAACACGCCTCTTTCGGCTTTGCCCTCTGGATCCTCTAGTACATAAGTAGAGAAACTTACCAATTTTTTAATTCTAAAAGGCCCGCTAAAAAGTAACAACATTTTTTTCGTTTCGGAGGACAATGCTGAAGATACTGGATCCGTGCGTAGGAGGACCAAATCACCCACCTCAAAACCGCGATAAGGGCGCGACGCATAATTAGCAGCCCTTCTCGCTGCTCGTCCCTGCAGGCATTCCCGCGCCAAAATTAGCTTTTGCGCATGCGTAAGAATCCGGGTGTTGCGAAACGGGTGCCGCATTTTGGGCGGTAGCAAAAAAGCTCCGTCTTTTCCGAAATGTAGCTCAACCGGAGCGAACCCCGTCGATTCATGGACTACGTTGTTCAAAAAATGTTCAAAGTTTTTTATTTCACAGGCCCATTTGGTATTTTTTGAATGGCAGTACACGCGACATAGACGCCCTAGCTCTCGCATCACTCGCTCCGAGCTGTTAGCTTGCGGATGCCTGACCGAACAATGGGTAACTTCGACCCCTAGTGAACGGAGGGTAGTATTCCAAGCATTGGATGTAAACTGCGTGCCGTGATCTGACAACACCCTTAAAGGACGCCCAAATTCAGGGAAGTAATTCAACGTTAATCGGTTTAGGCAAGCACGGGTGGTTGCTTTTTTCAGTGGGTAGAGAGCAACTATTTTCGAAAACACGTCCAAAAGAACGAACACATAAGCCGCCCCTCCCCTACTAACCGGTAATGGACCGTAAAGATCAACCGCGACTAATTCCCCCTTGTTATTGGGCACCACCGGATTTATCGGCGGTTTCGGCAAAATTGTATGCTTAGTTCTTTGGCAGATATCACATGAGCGAAGTATTTTTTTAATGTCGCGATACATATTGGCCCACCAGGCCTCGCGCTTCAGCGCACGCCATGTCTTATAGGCGCCAAAGTGACCGATACGTTCGTGAAAATATCGGACAAAATCTTGGGTTAACGTTTGCGGAACACAAAGAACGTACGGTTCACTCAGATCAGGGCGATAATATAAAACGTCCTCGTTCACCGCAAAACGGTTTTGAAGTTTCACGTCGGTATTTAAGTTGTTCTTTATATCTTTAAGCTTATCGTCGGCTAACTGATATTTTTTTATATCCTTAAGTATACTGATAAAATGCGGCTCGGCTTTAAATTTAACCAAGACTTTAAAATCCCTATTCATAGGGGTAGGGGGTCGCGCGATTCCTGAAAAACGCGATAACGCGTCTGCAACCAGATTTTCGCGCCCTGGGATAAACTTAATTTCAAAATTAAATTCTTGTAAGGCTAGCGCCCAACGGGTGATTCTCGGTGAAAGCAACCGACATGTATTCAAATAGGTAAGCGCTCGATTGTCCGTGTATAAAGTAAACTTCTTGCCGAGAAGGTAGCTGCGAAAACGCTCCAATGCCCAAACCGCGCCAAGTATTTCCTTCTCCGTCGCGCTATACCGGGTTTCGCGTGGAAGAAGGATACGACTTGCCCAAGCCACGATCTTCCTTTCGCCGTCATCCGCCAGCTGAAAAACCTGCGCGCCCAACGCGGTGTCGCACGCATCCACAACGACGTGCCATTCCAAATTCGGATTGGGATGGTATAACAAGGTGGCATCGATAAGTAGTTGTTTAACGCATTCGAAAGCATTTTTTTCTATTTCAGACCATTTCCACCGTTGTTGTTTGCGCAACAGTTTAGTTAGCGGTTCGCTTGCGGAAGAGAAATTTGGACAAAAAGGTCGATCAAAATTACACAATCCTAGAAACCTTTGCAATTCTTTGACGTTTTGCGGCTCGCGATATTCCTGAATCGCTTGTACGCGCTCAGGCGAAGGTCTCACCCCTTCCGGCGTTAAAATATATCCCACAAATTTGATTTCAGATCGGAAAAGACAACACTTCTTTAGCTTTAGCTTTAATCCGCATTCTTCAAGCCGATTGAATACTTTTTGTAAATGAGACATGTGTTCTTCGAAAGAATGCGATAATATTAACACATCGTCCACATAGCATTTTAGAAAACTTTTAAAATCACTCCCGAATATGACGTCCATACATCGTACAAACGCGGACACCGCCGTGGACAAACCAAAAGGTAAAACTCGAAACTGATATGTTTTTTTGTTCACCATAAAGCCGGTGAATTTTTTTGATTCCGGAGTAAGTGGTATTTGATAATAACCCATAGTAAAATCCAAAGTTGACATATATTTACAACCTGACATTGATAGTAAAATTTCTTCAATCGGCGGCGGCATTTCATATTCTTTACACATGCGTTTGTTTAAAAAACGAGCATCAAGGCATATTCGCACGCTGTTATCTTTTTTGACAGTAGTCATAATTGGAGACACGTAAGGCGTCGCGGCGCGTTCGATCACTCCCCAACTTTCCATATCTCGCAACGCTTTCTCGACCGCGTCTCGATGCGCTAACGGCAACGGATATGGTTTTATGAAAAAGTCTTTATTGTCGTGCAACTTTATTTCATGGCAATACTTATCGGTTAGCCCCGGTATATTTGAAAAAATTGTTTTATTATTTTTTAGTAAGCTGCCGAATTCTTCACGCTGTTTTGCTGTTAGTGAATCGCAAGTCGATATTACCTCAAAAAATTCATTATTTTTTTGTTCCGCGTCGTGCGTAACCATACGCTCTCTATCACAAGCTACGATTCTAATTTTAAAATCCGGATTATGTTCAAACTCGTGAAAATAAATCTCGGGAATGACAATTTCTTTATTTTGATAAACACAATATATTTGTTTTTGTGCAAAATCGATCCGTGCGTTTACGGGTCGCAAAAAATCTATACCTAAAATCACCGGAAATACCAAATCAGGTACCAGTAAAAATTCGTGCTCAAATTCAAAATTGCCGGCTGAGAACTTTAGTAAACATTGTCTTTCGACCTTTTTTTGTTTTGATTTAAATGCGCCTGACAATTTTACCCCTGAGCACAGAAAAGAAGGAATTATATCATAAAAATGACTGAGCTGAACCCAAACGCTTTCCGAAATGCATGAAACTTCTGAACCGCTGTCTATAAGGGCAACACTACTGTAACCGTAGAAGTTTATTTTAACTTGAGGCGATCTAAGGTCGTCTCTTACATGCTCAAAATCACAAGTGTCATACATTTCGTCGCGGGAAGTTTGTAAAATTACGTCAGTAGTAGGATTCCCCACCACTACGTCTAGTGTGGGGAACTCTCCTCGTTTCCCTGATCGGGGATTAAGGAGTCATCGCCAAATTGCATATTTGACACATTTTTTTTAAATGAAATATTTTTCTGGAAGATTCCAGTTTTTGTGGAGTTATCAAACCTTGAATTTGGTTTATTTAAATAAGCGGACGTTGACTCTGAATTGTTTTTTCTATTAAAATAATAGTCCGCTTGTCTGAGCTTCTCTAAAGCTTCCTGAAAATTTTTAACACCCACTAGCACCGATGAAATGTTTGGAGGGAAGTGCCTCGCAATGATTTGTATTAAAATTTCCGGAGGGTATGGCGGATCTAAGTATTTTGCCTGCCCTACGAAGTAATTAAAATGGTCCACAAAAGGAACATTATTATCTGAGTAACGTGCAGCTTCTAATTTTAATTTTACCCCCAATTGTTTTGTAGGCCCCCAAAAGTGGTCTAGAAACGCCATTTTAAATTCTTGAAAGTTATTGAAAGTGGATAAGAATGCGTTCGCCCATAACTTGGTTTTTTCAGTAAAAAGGGGATTAATAAGAAAAACAAGTTGGTTATAAGGCACCACTTGACCCTGAAGAGCGTTTTCAATATTGTTCAGAAATTCAACCGGGTGAACTAAGTTATTATCGAACGCTGGCATCTTTTTTACATCTATGATGTTATTTGGTTCCCTATCTGCCCTAAACCCCGAATTTGAATTATTATTTAGGTTAACTTGGTTGAATTGTTGAATAACTTCTGCTACCAGACGTGCAATCCCTTCAGGAGTAGATAGGGGCATGGCTGGCTGCACCATTGGTTGAAAAAGTACGTTTTCTCCCCCTCTGGCATGTTGTTGCCGGAAAAAACTTTCTGGGTGTGGTTGAAAACGTGCTGTTTCTGGAGCCGAATATGGAAAATTATAGGGCCTACCTGTGGTGCTCGGGGTTGAAAGTGTCGGCGGAGGGGGTACCTCTGGAACCAGCCTGAGCGTTGGTGGTTGCTGCGCTAGTGGCTGCTGTATTGGTTGTTGTGGACCATCCGCAACACGTGATTCCTCCCTTATTACGTTGTTGAACGAGGTACCTCTTCGCCGCAAGTCATATCTCCGTGCATTTTCTTCCGTTAGGGTGTTCCTTGGTGTATCCCGTGAATTGTTCATTTTTATCCGCTGGCCCACGTTGTTGAGCGCCAGATGTAACAGATCTTGTTTTTGAGTACTAACCAGCCGAATAAAACGCAATATTTCGGGTGGACGGATATGACTTTATTTGATTAATTTGGTGTCTTTTCGCTAAAATAAAACATGATCATGACGCTTGAGAAAAACGTAAAATACGGAAATAGCTTACCTAACACTAAAACTGAACACTGTATCTTAATCACACATTAAGTCGAGCTCACTGTTTAAAAGCTGCCAGCGAAAAGACCGACAAAATGCTGCAGCCGTACCTTCGGATACATTCCGTTGATAAGGTGCCTGATAAAAACTAGACCAAAAAAAAAGGTTGGCGTTCTAGGCCACTTTTAGTTGTACCAAGCATTATTTTATACTCCGTTCAGAATGGTGAAGGAGAAATTAAGAGATGTATGATTCTGTTTCAAGTTTACTACAGTCAATATAAGTGACATTCAAGTATACCCAAATTCCACCGTCTATCCATATGAAAGATGGAATTTAGAGTTTGGGAAAAAATTATATGCAACAGCTTACTACACCTATGAGAACTTCCAGAGTAGCTACTACGGTCGAGAAATGGTGGACCCAATGTTAAATTACGTCGAATATCCTGACAACCCCATTTACATCGTGGATTGCAGTCATCAACCAGAAGCTATCAAATCGTCCACAGTTGATGTCAAAATCGAGTTTGAAACACGAAACAGTAAATTTTCCAAAGACACTAAAGTTAATGCATTGGTTATTCACGACTCATATTTAAGTTACAATATCATGAATGGTTCAGTTAGTAACAAATCCATATTTTAATCTAAGTTCTGTAGTTTATCTTTCTTTATAATAAAATAACCTTAGATATTTAGTATCTTAACAGTTTTATTTTGTAATACCGTTTCAGAAAGGCATTGTATTACATAGAAAATAGATCTAGAAATAAATATTTTAATATTATCTATCGTGTTTCTGTTATTGTAAAAGCTACTACTGTTGGTTTAATTTTTGTAACCGAGGATCGAGGGTATATTTTAATATTTTACAAGACATGAACTCTTAAATAATAAGAATATACAGAAGTGTATGAGACAAAGAAAGAGGGAGGTAGAGGTGGGGGCAAAATAAAGTATATATAATGACCGATATCGACATGGAAACTCATACTGTCCCAAAATGTCATCAAGTTCAGATGCAGGAAATTCAACCGATGAAGACCGAACAGTTGAACCAAATATTCAACATAGAGCGGTACGTAGGGGCGGTAGGTTCAGAGCTAGATTTTGCATAGTTCAATCATATGTAAAATGGGGCCTTCACGTCAATTTATGTATGAATTGCTACATAAGTAGATTTGAAGGTTTGAATGATGTTAATTTTATTCAAACTCATTTTACATTAGGATACAATAGGGCGATGCAAGATCACTCGAGATGTAGAGATTGTCGTGATTGTCGTGAAAGATTGTTTACGGTCTTTCACCAACAATCTTGCGTTATTTGCAATAGAATGTAAGTTCTATTACAAATAAAGTTACTACTACCTACCGCCTGAACCCTGACCCACCCTAACCCCCTTCCCCAGGTCTTCTTCGGAGGGCCACATAAAGACTTGAGCGTAGTTAGTTGTTTAATGTCACATACCCAGGGTGGCACAATACTTTTCGAGAAATAATTTTTCGATTGTGCTAACATGGGTAGAGTCATGCGGGACCGGTAGAAGTCGGTTCAGCGGACTCTACGACTCCCGTAGAAGGACTACGATAATTCCTTCTCTCTCTCTCCTATGCGAACACCCGAACAATTACACCTCCCTGGTCCTCTTTGAAGGGCAAATTAAGACTTGAGCGTAGTGGATCACTTGATTGTGCGACGGTATTATTATTATTGAAAGCCTACCACCGTAAGCATATTATTAAAATTTTACGATGGTAAGGAATATTTGAAGGGTATAGTAAAATTTACACCCCCGGAAGTTCGATGAGTACTGGTTGGCGTCGAAAAAGAAATTTGAAGATAAGCCAGTAGTGGTGGTGAAGCCTACCGTTCGAACACCACCACCTGTGGTAGTGGTGATTGACGACGACGAGGAAGAAAGGGTTGGGGCGCCCGAACCACCACGTCGGCTTCGTCGTCGTCGTCGAGCGGCACCGCGATCTGTTCAGGTCGCCAGAGGGGAACAGCTGAATTAGCTGGTTTCCCTCAACCAACAAAAAACGGTCCTTTTCAGGACCACCCTTATACTTTGAGCGAAGTTAGTTAGGTAGAAGTCCCATTTTTGAGATGATACAATACCAACATGTGGTATTTGTTATCATCGCACATTCTAGAATCAGCTGTTTGTAGTCGATCCACGTTTTGACAGGTTTGCATTGTTTGGGTAGACCGTTTTGGTGTTTCCTTTAAGCTTTTAGTTGTTTTTAGCAGTTTAATGTGATTATTTTAGAAAACCCATAAACCAGCCATGTCAAACTCAAAATCACTGGTTGGCCAAAAGCATGAAGACCATAGACTAGGTGGGCCGCAAAACCTAATCTTAAAGAAGACAAACTACTGAAAATCTTAACGAAAAAAAGTACTATTATGTTAGATTAGAAGTATATTTATTAAATTTCCAATAAAAAGGACATTACAAAAACTTACAAACATTAACTTCTTTTGCCAGATATTTGACATCTTTTGTCTTTAATTAAGTTGTCTATTTGTGGCGTGAATTTATCGGCGGAAATAACTTTTAAAACTGCGTCCAAGTGTGCGTCCGTCAATCGCGATCTTGCGGGAGATTTGTTTCCTTTCATCAAAGAAAATAATTGTTCACACTTATAGGTACTTCCAAACATTGACAGGATTTTACAGGCAAATTTTCTCATTTCTTGGTATTGAAAAGGCAAGTACTTATAAAATTTGAATGTACCAACACTATCAAATTTTTCTTTTAAATGGGTTTGACACTGAATCTCAATCACTTCCATCTGCAAGTGAGGGGGAACTTTATCAATATCGATAGTGAAAAGACCAGTAAATAAAGAAAAATTGTTTTCTTGGGACTTAAAATCCTGAAAACGCTTTTCAAATTCTGACAGAAGGCTTCCCATTTTCTCTGTATACATTTTGTATGATATTGGGCCACTTGTACTTTCCTGATACGCCTTGCAAGTCGGAAAATATGACAGATTATCCACCGCTAACTGGTTTTTCCACAGCATCATCTTACACTTGAAAGCTTTAACATGATCATGCATATCTGTTATAACTTGACGTGGTCCTTGCAATTTCGTATTTAAGTCCGACAAGTGTTTTGTGATGTCTACCATAAATAAAAGATCTTGTAAAAAAGGTACGTCGGATAATAAGCTGACATCTTGTTCTTTCACTTCCATGAAAAGGCGTATTTCTTCTTTGAGTTTCCAAAACCGATCGAGAACCATAGAACACGAAAGCCATCGCACTTCTGCATAATAAGGTAAACCAGTGTACTCACTTTCTAAATCACGTAAAAACGCAGAAAACTGTCGCTGATTCAAGCCACGTGACCTTATGAAGTTTATCATTTTTTTCACTGACTTTAAAACGCTTTCCAACTTGATCACTTTTGAGCATAAAACTTCTTGGTGGATTATGCAATGAACATGATGAAAATCTGGTTTGTCACTGCCCGTTTCTCTGATCTTTGTTTGTAATATTTTAATGAAGCCATTATTTACTCCAGTCATTGAAGGAGCTCCGTCTGTTGCAACGGAACACAGTTTTGACAAATCTAAATTGTACTTTTGCAGAAGTCCATAAACAGCATTGAAAATATCCTCCCCAGTTGTTGTATCATGCAATGGTACTAATTCCAGTAATTCTTCATAAACGTTGATATCTCTATCAACAGCACGAAGAAAAATAGCGAGTTGCGCCACACCACACACATCTGTACTTTCGTCACAGGCAATAGAAAATGCAATGAAAGAGTCTGATTTTGTTTTTATCTGTTCGCTTATATTGGCAGCCAACTCGGTAACTCTTTTAGCGACAGTATTCCGGGACAAGGATATATTTTGAAAAGCCTTCACGCTCCCGGGACTTACAATTTCCGCGGCCTTTACAAGGCACTCTTTTATAAATTCACCTTCAACAAATGGTTTTGAGTGTTTTGCGATCAACTCCGACAGTACGTAGCTCGCTTGAACGGCAGATTCATTTTCTTGCTTTGGACGTGTAAACATAAGCTGTTGATCTTTTAACCGTGATTTTAACTCTTTTAACTTTTCGTTTCTAATCATGCCTGTATACTTGTCAAACTTAGTTTTATGACTATCATAGTGACGTTTTATATTATATAATTTTGGGACACCGACTGTACTGTTACAAATCAAGCAAATAATTTTGTCTTTCACTTCACAGCAAAAAAACTCTAATTCCCACTTTTCTTGAAAGATACGATGCTCATCTCCAAGTTTCCTCTTACTTCCACTTGGTTTTGAAACAGACATGTTAAAAACTTTATCCGAAATAAATAACAATAAGTACTGTTACGTGTTGTAACAATAAGTACGCAACTAAACTCGCAATTCTATCGCAACTGACTCATAACTAACTGAACAACTGAACTCAATCGAGCGGTATTGGCTTATATACGGATTGTGATTTCTCGACAGTTCTTTCCAGAATGTTCAGGTAGCGTCATCTGTATTCTCGCGCGATAGAACTTTCCGGAACAAGCCAGGCTTTTAGGTTGAGCGCGCATCTTAGTTCATGCTCCTAAACATAGATGGCACTATTTGGGCCATTTTTTACCAATCGTAACAGTACTTTATTTTCGGTTTTTAACAGGCTCGCGGGCCGCATTACATGGCTGTTTTCAAAATTGATTCGGGGCCGCAGGAAAATGCTCAGTGGGCCGCATGTTTGACATGGCTGCCATAAACATTAATTTAACGTAGTTTGGACCTTTATATGTAAAACCATAAATTATTTGATTAAGTTGCTGTGAAATAGCGAAAAATGCCAAATTCATGGTGTGTTCCTGGGTGTATACTCAACTATAATGTTTTTCACTGATGAAATGCTAAAAAAAGGATCCCAAGAGACGATTTGTATTGCGAAAATTTATCAGCTTTTTCATAAAGTACTTTGAGGAAAGGTTTTTAGTCAGGAAATTTAGGGCGACCAGAAGACTTGATGGTAGATAACACTATAACAGGGCAATGTAGGTACCTTTTTTAATAATAATATTTTGGTATATTATTTAAATTGTTATTAGGCAATAAACATAGAATCAAATCAAATTTTATTCAATCAATAATTAAATACAAATTATAATTTCTGCACAAAAGGCACCTAGATACCTAAGCATCTGTGTGTGCCTCAAAAGCCGTATAATACTAATAATTCATAGATCTAGACTATCCCTGATTAACTGAAGTTTACAATAAGAGCAATTCCCGGGGGACATAGTAATAATAATAGAAAACATGCAGTCTATATATATATATCAAAATTAAATAACCAACTATAACGAGAACAAGTAATATAGTAGTTAACTAGCTTTTAAGAGAACAGTTTCTTATTTTTTATTATACAACTCAAAGCATGCTTATTAAAATTCTTTAAGGTATAATTTTTCTTTTTAATTTCATTAGACAACAAATTATAGAATTTTGGAGCCAAAAATACTGAAGAATGCTTACTAAGATCATGGTTTATTCTGGGTATTATGAGATGTTGCTTTATATTGCACCTGGTGCCATAGGTATGGTTTGTGATGGATTGTTTAGAGTGATGTTGATGTATATAGGAACAACAGGTTGATATAAAGATTGTTCGTATGTCTATTATTTCCTCACCATAAAGGTGCATTGTGGAGAACAGTCTTGGTTTTTTAAAAATTATTTTCACTATTGTGTTTTGTGCTGTTTTTAAGTTTTTAATGTTATTTTCGTACGCTCCCCCCACATTAAAATACCGTATTTCAGTAGTGGCTCAATTAAAGCTTTATATCAGGGGCGGATGGGACACCTCGGACCGGCGCGGGAAATCAATTAAAACGGCGCCATGTCGGGCCAGGAAAAAAAAAATTGAAAGACATAAATATGTATTTTTTCACCCATTTACCAAAATTTTTTTTACAAAAACTGAAATTAAAAGAAACTACATTTTTAACATTTAAAACACATTTAGGTAAAAAAAATATAATAATTTATTTACATAAACATTAAATGAGTAGGCAACGATCAAACAGATAACATGAAAAAAAAAATAAGAAAATTGCTCTTTAAAATAATTATAATAATTATTGCAACAAGTTAAAAAGGAACTCTTTATTGAATTAAAATAACAATTTCTTTGAAAATAAACTACTGGTCCTTCCTAATTCGTCAATGACGTCGTCGTTTTCAATTCTGTTTAATATGTCGTTTTCGCAACTCATTAGCATGAACGCATCCAATCTATTTTGACTGAGAGTACTTCTTAGTCTATTTTTTAAGTACTTCAGTTTGGAAAAACTTCTTTCACAGGCTACTTCTGTAACTGGAACTGTCAGCAAATATTTATATGCCAATGCCAGCATGGGATAGGCCTCTTTATACATATTATATCTGCAAATGATGGAATAGCAGCACAGGGAGCAATTTCTGCAACTCTCGCATTGCATATCGTTTTTTTTATCACCCTCGTCCTCGTCATCATCATCAGATGATTCTCTTTCAAAATGGCAAGTATAGTATTGTTCAATGTTGAGTTTAAGAGTGTCCCAGTTGGCCATAAAATTCTCAAGCTCATCTTGAAGTTTCTCGGAGGTGGCAAGGGGATTGATTTGCATTAGCTTTGCAGATAGAGTCTCCAAACTGTTTCGGGGAATTTTCCCTTTTAATCCATTAAAATTTCTGGGATCTAAAATATTAAAATCTTTACAAATACTGAAATTTTTGGTGAATCTGTCATCCATAGATTTAATTATTGTATCTAGAATTATATTAAAGGTTTCGGTTCTATATCTGTCAATATTATTATTTAACTTTTCATCTTTGCATTGTTCTCCGGGCATTTTTTTAATCTTTCTTGCTCTTACTTCTGGTAAACTCGTTTCAATGTTAATATCATCAACTTCTTCATCGTAATCCATAGACTCTAGTTTTGTTATTGCCCATTGAACAAACGTATCGCTAGTTTCTTGTATATTTGTAAAATCTCGTTGAATTTGTTTTAATTGTTCTAAAGCTGTTTGTGCCATATTGTTTGCTTTGAGCAAATCTAGCCCCTTGGTTTGTAAGTACCTCGATAACGGACCTGTTATTGAGAAAATTTTTAAAAATATATGGGCAGTTAAAATAGTCTCATATTTCTGTAAAGATTCCCTTAAGGACTTAGCTGTAGTACGAACGTCGGGATTCATATTATTTGAATTTTCAATAGTTTTTAAGGCAAAAAGAAGTTCAATGTACATGGCCGATTTTGTGCACCCATATGTACCAAATATTTTTGCGAGAGCTGACTCCTTTGCCCACCAACGTGTCTCGCCGATTGTCTGCAATTTCTTTTTTTTATTATCGTCCATGTTAGTTTTATTCCAGACGTCCATGCGCTTATGAGATTCTTTGAAGAATACTGCGATTTTGTTAATAAGATTAAATACGCTAGACGCTTTTATACTCACTTTCGTAAGATCCCCTATTACTAGATTTAATATATGGCTGTAACACCATATATGCACATGTTCATTGTTTTCTTGTCTCATCTTAGCAACGTATCCTTTATATATTCCCTGCATATTTGCAGCTCCATCTGTCGAGTCACCTATGCAGTTTTTTTTGTTTAAATTATTTGAGTCTAATTCGTCTATTATTAAATTATGTATTCCCGCTCCTGTAGAGTCATGGCAGCTTACAAACGAAAGTAATCTCTCATAAACAACTCCCTGTAATACATATCTTATAATAAATGCCAACTGGTCTATGGTAGATACATCTTGTGTTGTATCTATTTCAATTGAATATATTTCAGCTTCACGAACTTCTTCTGAAATGATCATTTTCATTCTCTTGGAAATAATGTCAATAATATAATTAATTGTAGTTTTAGATAAAAACGAAGTAAAATTACCCGATCGCCTCTTTATTTGCTTTTCGTGCATTTTTTTACTTTCGGGAATAACTTTATCTAAATGCTCTTTCAATACTACATCATACTTGGACAGCAATAGAATGACTTCTAGAAAATTTCCATGATCCACATTCTTATTTTCTAATGTATAACACGCTTCATTTCTTTTTCCTCGATAGCTCAGGCCTCTTTTTCCGATCATTTTTATAACATTAATGACGCGATCTAAAATTGCCCTATTATGGCTAATATTTTTATGCCTTAGGGTCATCTGACTTGCAACTAACAGTTTGTTTATGGAAGCATCACTGCAAAATCGAAAATATGCGGAAGAATTATTTTCGTGCAACAAAGAATTGCTGTGTTCATCAATGCGTTGATATACATGCTTCCAGTTAGACATACCGTCAATAAAAACACTGGTGTGTGTTGTTTTGCTGAAAGCGAAACATACGCTGCAGAACAATGCGTCTTTTGAGGAACTATATGTCAGCCACTGCCGTGGGGTATTATTCTTCGTTTTAAATGCAGTTTAACAATTAAATTTTTGATGATTTTTGGGAACATTGGGATGATATTGAAAAAAATTATTTATTTCATGTTGTGAAGGCCTTTTGAAAAAATAATCATGTTCTTGTTCTTGAATAAGGCCAGTGTGAGATTTTGATTCTGACATAGGCTTATTGTGGACAATCGAGTCAATAATAATGTTTGGATCACTTACCACTGGCTCATCTTTCTGATTTGATGGATAATTTGGGATTTCGATTTCCATATCACTTTCATTCCCTAAAGTATACAGCGGAGGTGCGGAAGTTGTTTGGATATTTTCCGCTTCATATTGCTGCTGTTCATTATGTAATTTACTTGAACTTGCCCCTTGTTCTTTCTCGATCTCTTTTATCAAAAACATTGATTTTAAATTTTTACATTTTCTCGCTTCCTCAGCTAAACGAATTTTTTTCTTTTCCCTCTGCAGCTCCGCACCACCTTTCTTCTGCCTTTTCGAATTTTCAGTGTTCATTTTATTTGCTATAAAAAAATAATAAAAATTTAAATTCATCAATGATTATTGATGTTGTAAATTGTATAACAATATATTTAATGTATGTAGGTACCTACTTACCTCCAGCCCCACTGGTTACATGTTACATGAAGAAATACTAATAGCGCCTGTACTATATTTCCCTATTTACACATAAAGTGAAACGTCGCCACAAAAGAAAAAGGCTCTCGTAGTCTCGTAGTTGGATGGTTTTAAATTTAAATACAATATAATTATTCGTTATTTTTATGGAATTTCCAACGAGGCGACGGTGATGCGCTAAGAGAAGAGAGAAGAGATGCGATTGCAGAAAGTCATCCTACATCGTCGCATTCAGCGCAGCACCACTTGCAAACAGATCTAATTACGCTATTGCTAGATATAAAATATTAGTGTCGCACTCTCACACTTGTAAGAATGCAAAATAAAGAAAGATAGACATATGATCGTCCAACGCTCTACTCCCAGGCGGCGCCGGCGCTCACTGAATTAAAATTACAATAGTGCAGCAATTAAGGCTTGTCGTTTGTTTCCATAGTGCAGACAAATTACGATAAAAACAAATAAAATATATTTCCTAAATATTGTTAAGTAAGTTAAGTTATAAACGAAAGAAGGGGATTAATTTCAATAAATTATTAGTTAATCATTTTTGGCTTTTCGCTTATTCTATAAAAAAAGAAAAGTTCGCGAACTGTGACGGCGCCTTTCGGCGCCTGAAGGACCGGCGCACCGGGAAATCTCCCGGTGTCCCGGCGGGCCCATCCGCCCCTGCTTTATATATCAAAATCAATAATTTTTTGAAAAGAAATTCACGCAGCAAATAAAGTTTGTGTAACAATGCTCTTCTTTTTTTTGTTAAATATGCAATGTGACAGTCCCACTTCAAATTTTTGTCAATGTGCACACCTAAATATTTGAAGTATGGTACTTCTTCAATGGAGTCTTGTATATTTTCTATACTAATGTATTGATAATTGGGTCTATTACTATCATTTATAGAGAATGCTACGTATTTTGATTTTTTTCCATTTAGCGAGAGTTTAAAGCTGTCCAGGAAATTTTTCACTGATGATAGACCTTGCTGTAACTTTTCTTTTGCTTCTTGCCAAGAATTTCCGCTGAATAAAATTGCCGTGTCGTCTGCATAGGATATGATCTTGCCATGAATATTTAAGTCATTTATTGAGTTTATGTACACATTGAACAGTGTGGGGCCTAAAACAGTTCCCTGTGGTACTCCTACCTTAACTGTATTTGGTTGACTTAACAATTTTCTATTTTGGTGAATTGTGTTCCATCTGTCAAGATGCTTTTCAATAGTTTCAATATTTGACCTCTTATACCGTATCTTTCTAACACCGTCAACAGAATATCATGATCTACAGTGCCAAACGCTTTAGATAAGTCGAGGAACACCACAAGGCACTTCTTTTTATCATCTAAGTTTTTGGTAATATCGCTTACTAGTTCATACATTGCATCTACTGTACTTACTCCGTGGGTAAAACCGTATTGATTTTTTGACAAGGTTCTGTTTTTATCAAGATATGAAGTCGATCTCTCCTTGAGGCATTTCTCGAAGATCTTTCCAAGGTTTGATATAACACTTATTGGCCTGTAATTTTCCATAAGTTCCTTACTTCCAGATTTGAAAATGGGGCTGACCATTGACACCTTGAAATGGCCTGGCACACTGCCAGATTCAAATATTAAATTTACAATGTACTCAAGCGGTCTCAATATGTACATATGTAAGGCTTTAATGATTTTAGAGGTTATTTTGTCTTTTCCAGGTAAACAATTATTTTTAAGGGAGCTTATATGTTTTATTAGATCATTTTGCGTTACAGGTTTTAAGTACATAGAATTTAATGAAGGGTTTGTTAGTTCAACCGGAATAGAGGTGCTTTTATTGTTTCTGCCATTTTCAAGCCTACATTTATAAAATAGTTATTAAAATTGTCAGCAATATCTTGTGGGTCCACAGTTTTCTTACCATTATCCAACTCAATAACTTTTATGTCATTTTTTGTATCATTTTTATTTTCATTTACAGCTTCATTTATAAAATTATATATCTTTTTGATATTTTTATTGTTTTCATCTATCTTGGCTTTATAATAGTTATTTTTAGTAAGTGTAATTAGTTTATTCAGTTTGTTGCGATAATTTCTAAACTCTGTAAGGTTTTGTGGAGTAGGATTTCTTTTCAGGTAATGTTTCAATTTATCTCTCTCTTTTATTGATATAATAAGTCCATTTGATATCCACGGCTTAAGCTTTCTAAATTTTTTGTTTATGACTCTTTCTTCATAGGATTCTTCTACAATGTCAGTAATATTTTTAATCAAGCAATCCAGTGCCATTTCTGAATCTGTGTAGGTCAAAGTTTCTTCCCAATTTTTGTTTTGCGCCAAATCAGTCAATTTCTTATAATTTATATTTTTAACAGTAAATTGGTTCTGATTTTCATTGTCACAATTTCTATTTTTAAGGGAGAACTCAATTAATACAGGTAGATGATCAGTTATATCATAATCAACAATATATGGCCTTAATTCAACTGAGCTTTCCCCTAAATTTGTTTTTAGAAAGACGTGGTCTAGACAGGTCTGTGACTCTGGTCTAGTCACATCCTCATACAAAGAAAAGAACCCGTGTGTATTCATTACCGAGATATATTCATTAACTAAGTTAACATTTGTATTTAAAATATTTAAGTTTATGTCTCCCATGAATAAGGTTATGTCTGCCTTTTTTATGTTTAGTAGATATTCATTTAAGTCACGCAAAAAGGCTACTGTATTTGAATTTGGTGATCAATAACAAATATTTAAGTTTAAAGCTGTACCTTTAATATGACAGGTAAGGTTAGTAATACTTATATTACATGTATTCAGTTTTTTGTCTTAATAATCGAGTCTAGATAACATTTAGTGTAGACAAGCACTCCATCAAATGTATTAAAATTTGCGTGATCATAATATACATTAAACCCGGGTATGCCAAACAGAGAAGTGGACTCTAAACTATGACATTTTGTCAGAATTATAATATCACAACATTTGAGATTATTGGATTCTAGAAATACCATAAACTTGTCTATATTTGTTTTTATACCTCTAATGTTAAGTAGCAAAATATTAAATTCTTTTTGACCAATATCCATTACACTATCCAGTGCAACCGTGATTTTTTTAGTTTCTATAGAAATGTTCTCTAAAACTTCCATTTCCATATCCATCAGTCTTTTAAATATTTACAGAAACCTACGTAATAGTCACCACAAAGAGTTACCTAAATCTTCAAATCCTCTTCACTATGAATCCTAATCGGATCGCCAGCCTGAGATTTTTTTAAGAAAATCCTCCCGTGCCTAGTAAAAACCGAGTAAAACTTTTGAAGTCTTTTAAACTCCATTGCCATCTTGAAGAGTTGTTGGTTGTGCGTTGTTAAGTCATCATTAATGTAAATTTTACCATTTTCACCTTTAAATTCACATGTTTCTGTCTTCAGACCTTTCATTACTTTTATTTTTAATTAATTTTCTTTATTTTTCAAGTCAATTTCATTTATTTTCAAACAAATAATACATCGTTGAAAAGCTGACGTCATAAGCTACCTTTTAAGTATAAAATACAATATGGCGCCCATAAGAAAAAATGAACCTGATGATGGTATAAAATAACTGAAACGTCGTGTTCAAAATTAAATTGCAGAACTGAAATCTACTAAAAAAGTTGCTTTAAAAATGTTTTTACAGATTGCCAAAATAGTGAATAATAAGAAATCTACAGCATATTTTCGAAAATACATCTTTTTGGTTTTTTCAACATATTTCAAAAACCAAAAAAGATAGAGCCGCGTACTAAACGGTTTTCAGTTAGAAATATAATTGTCAAAAAGTTTCCCCATTTAACCGTTTCTCTATCTTCTATAGTTTCCAAGATCCCCATACATGTAGGCCCAATTTGGGCCACACTGTATATGTTTAAAGCTTTTTGGTCCATTATTAAGAAAGTTAGTTTCATACACTTCTCTTGCTTCTCTAAGTTCCTGGACGATGGCATTATTTGCAATTCGGTACTGTTGGTGGTCATCTGGATTTTTAGATAGCTAGTATTTATCCCAGAGCTTTCATTTTTCTTTGATTTTTCTTACGTGAGACCGTTGAATCCATGGCTTGTAACTGGTTTTCTTATCCGTTTTGATAGGTATTAGCTCATTTTTATTGTGGTTTATGACATGCATTAAATTAGAATATGCTGATTTTGAGTTGTCGAGCTCATGTCCTTGAATATACTGCTTTATGACCTCATAATCTGCATTCCAGTAATTTGTGAGCCTAGTTTTGGGAGAGGTTCAACGTGGAAGTTGAATTTGGGCAACAGCATCAATGACAACATGATCACTTTTGCCAATGGCAGGCATAAAGTTGATTTCTGTGACCAAATTTTCCTCCGAGACAAACATGAGGTCCAGAAGTGAAGGTTGGTTTCCCTTCCTAAAGCTTGTATTTTGTTTAATTAGTTGGTGCAAGTGTGTGTCTTTGTACGCGTCTAGGAATTTTTCTGATTTGGGATTGTATCCACTTAGTTCCATTAGCTCCCAGTCGATCTGTGGATAGTTGAAGTCCCCAAATACTATCATCGGTAGAGACACTTGGTTATTAAGGTTTATTAGACTATTGCAGAGAATGTTGTGAGATTGATCGGTACAATTTGGAGGATTGTAATGCAGGCGAGAAGAAATTCTAGAGATCCGATTTTCACTTTCACCCAGAGTGAGTCAATATCAGCAGCTTGTCGGGTCTATTAAACTGGTTGGTATTATTGCTCGAGTCAAATGGCCATGTATGTTATTTTTCACGTAAATGCATACACCTCCTCCACTCTTATTTGGTTGATCCACCCTGAGTATTGTGTAGTTGGGAATAAAAACTAGGGAATCTGAAATGTTTGAGTGAAGCCACGTCTCAGTGAGGAAAACTACATCTGGCTGCCTTAAATTTACTGTGACTAGAAACTCATCCATGCGGGGCATAAGTCTGCAGATGTTGGTATAGAGGAGATGTAGGTTTAGCAGTGGTGTATCTAGTTTTTTGGAGGTGGTAACTGGCTGGTGGCCCGGGCACGGGACTCCGCTTGAATTATTTTTGGCACCCCATTGACATATTTCATACTTAGGTCTTCTCCATCCCTCTTTCTAGCTTCCAGCTCTGCAACAACCTTCTTAAGGTGGTCTCTTTGTAGTGATGTTTGATCCGGCTTGATGTACACCGATTTGTCTTTGATATTAGTGCGCATTTTAAAATATTTAATAGCTTCAGGTTAGGCTTCGAAAATGATCCCTTAAAAGTGTGTCTACCTTTAGTTTCTCAGCGTTGGGTCGCTCGCGCTCTGCAATGGCCACGTTTTCAGGTATTCCCAAAAAGTAGGATATTTCTCTTCCTCCTTTACCTATCCTCTATTTCACTTATCGCAGGAATAACATTTGCGTTGGGCGTAGAATTCCTAGGTAGTGTTCGGGCTTTTAATGATTCTTTAGTCTCGGAGGAGCATTTTTCAATTTTATCATTTAGACTGTCTATATCTGAGCTGGGTATGACTGACTTTGCTTCCAGGTCAGTTTTGAGTACATCACAGTAGGATTTGGACTTTTCGAACTTATCAGTTTTGGCGGCAATGTTATGCAGCTGTTTTGCGATTTTTTCGATCTTATTCTTGTTCTCTAGCTGTTACTCTAGCTACCTTTAGCTTCAGTTGGTCTACTTCATTTTCTAGACTCTCAGTTTTCCGTACTATCATTGGGGCATCTTCTGTAGGTAGGTAGAATGGCCCACTCAGTTAAAAAGATGACAAGTAGAATCAAGAAGAAGAAGAAGCGTGAAATCAAGAGATCATAACCGCACAAAAATACATGTCACGCAAAAACAGTTCTTGGCGGGAAAAAGATCCACCACAAATTTTTAACGGGTAAACCGTCTTGTCTCTCCGCGGAAGGACCAATCTGCTCAGGAAGGAACACAGTAATGTACTTATCTGACAATCTTTACACAATTTTTCCTCATTAATCACTCGGAATCTTGATAGCAATAGACACTAAAACAAACACGTCAACACACGTCAAATATCTAGGTTTGATTTGATTGCCGATGACTGTACTGTGATTTGTACACCGACTGCTGTAGTGAGACACCCCTCGGGTAACCGTTAGGGTAAGGTAAGGTAAAATTAGAAATTAGACGGACTGTTCAAAGGGAAATTAAACGTGCAACTTTTTTGTCGTAATTTTTTTTTTAAGACAAATAGGTTAGGTTTAATTTATTTGAAAAAAGGACTAGAAGTTTCTGATTAAATTCTGAAAAGCTTTTCACATTTAACCTACTTTGTAGCTCAAATACTTACCGGACACACCTGTATTGCTTAGTGCTTTTGGTCCACGATTCAAGGGGCAATTGAGCTGCATTCCAGATGAACAATGTTTCACCTGATACAATTTAAAAATCCCTTTGCGGGTCGTTTATATGGCATTTATGCCAGCACAGCTCTTTCAAGCCAGGAAGGTAATTTAGTTACAGTGAAGGTCAAGGAGGCAAGGAGGCCAATTGCCGCCCAGATATTGTACAGTAATGGTAAGCGATAAAGTTGTCAACCCGATTGTCAAATTGTAGTTTCTATTCGGCCGGCTAACGATTTCTTTTCTACTTCAGAAAAAGAAGAAATCCTTTCATGTATGCAAAGGGATCTACAAGGTGTATGCAAAGTCAAGTTGACGTCTAATATAAAAGTATCGCCTGAGCGGCTTCCCGAACAGTCTTTCAGCGGCGTAAAAGCGCCTGGACAAGGTGACCCTGACTGTAAATTTCACTCTGTAGTAGAGGTATCGTCGTTGACAATATCAACAGCAACACCATTGCCTGAGGTTACTATAGAATCGGCCGGCATAAATTCTATGGAGGAGGTGACTGCGCAAATAGAGACAATCGATAGCGTTGAAAATGCAATATGCCTGTTGGACCAGCTTAATCACATTACAGTTCCATCCAACGATTACGACGACGGTCTTGTTTCTCAAAGTGAACTGGACTTATTGAAAAAACCGGACAATTGCTTAATAGACGCAGTTGTCGAGAAATATGACGGTAAGTGTGGTTAGTTAGAAAGTTATTTCACGTTATAACTTTTTTTTTGTCTTGTCGTTATCAGACATTTCCGAGTCGCACCAACAACCAATCAGTGATGGTACCGTAGATTGCCCGTCACCAAGACCAACTATACATTCTGTAAGAAGAGTGCTTTTCACTAACGACGAGGGCGATGATACAGGTAATAAAACTCTTTTCTGAAATATACATACTGATTAAAAGAACCATGCTTACGTAAACAAGCGGTGCTAAAACATTCTGGTATTCGAAGCATTTATTATTCATTTTGCAATGATTTTGCTCATAATTTCTTTCAGGATCGATTTATAAATCAGGAAAAGGCTGATATTTTTCTTAGAGGTGGCTGTGATTTTGTATTTATAGTAATGCCTTGGGCGTACTCTCCCAGTAGTTTTATAAAACGCATATGCTATCCTAGAGGGAAACTTCGGCGAGTTCGGCAAGGTTCGGAGAAAGCTGAGATCGGAAGGCGCGATAGTCAGCAGGAGTCCCGAGCCCGAGCCCGAGTCAGTCGAGAAGCAGTCAGTGTCTTGGGTCGTCGCTAGGGTTGAATCCACGTGCAGATAAGTTGTATCTTTTGCATTATTGGGGTTAAAAAAAAAGAAAATAATAAAGTTTGGATTATAATGGAAATCATTGAATTGTTCAGTAATTTTGCTTTTGTTTATTGAATTTTTTTCCTTTAAAGAACTTTTGCTGGAATGTGTTACTATTAATATTTATTATCTTACAGGAAGTGTGTAATAGTGATTTATCTTAGAAGTTTCTGGAGCGTTAATGAATAGCAAAATAAAAATTTAGTTATTAAATATATCAAGTGGAGAGGATAGGCTCTCAAGAATTTTTGTTTTAGAGTGCCGCGCCTGTCGACAGATTAATGTAGGTATAAGTGACCAAACTTCGGTTTGCACCACTAACCACATTTTTCTTGAGGGTTAACCGAATAGGACTCTGTTAGATTATCGCGCCTGACGACGGATTGATGAAGGTAGAAAGCGGTCACACTGTGTCTTGTACCGTTAGCCAAATCTTTCTTGAGGGTTAACCGAGTAGGGAATTAATAACGATCCAGAAAACTAAAGGAATAGATTGTTTTATTGAAGAAGAGTTTGTTAATATTTTCTAAAGTTATTTTTACAGCTAAAAAAGCTTATTTTCGGTTGGTCCCTATCGCAAAATTATTTTTGGATTTTAACACTAATAAAAATATTTGTCGATATATCCTAAAGTTATTTTCACAGCTAAAAAAGCTTATTTTCGGTTGGTCCCTATCCCAAAATTATTTTTGGATTTTAAAATATTTGTCTATATCCTAAAGTTATTTTTACAGCTAAAAAAGCTTATTTTCGGTCGGTCCCTATCCCAAAATTATTTTGGATTTTAACACTTTAATAAAAATTGTCGATATTTTCTAAATTCGTTTTGACAGCTAAAGAAGCCTATTTTCGGTCGGTTCCTATCCCAAAATTATTTTGGATTTTAACACTAATAAAAATATTTTGTCGATATTTTCTAAATTCGTTTTTACAGCTAAAAAAGCCTATTTTCGGTCGGTCGTTATCCCAAAATTATTTTTGAATATTAACTAATAAAAATTTGGCGATATTTTCTAAAGTTATTTTTACAGCTAAAAAAGCTCATTTTCGGTCGGTCTCTTTCCCAAAATTATTTTTGGATTTTAACACTAATAAAAATATTTTGTGGATATTTTCTAAAGTTATTTTCACAGCTAAAAAAGCTTATTTTTGATTGGTCCCTATCCCAAAATCAGTTTTGCGTCTCCCGGCAATTAGTTGTCTCGTTCTTTCATATTTCCTAGCCCGACAGGAACCAGTAGGTATCTGGATTCCCCCTGTCCCCTAGTTTATAAGCTTAACTGCTCACAGGAGGTGAGATTAGCCACCACCGTAGTCGGGGGTATTTTTGCTGTAGTAAATCGGCGAGGCCATTCTTGTGACAGTTTTTCTTCTCTTCCTTCCGCCGCTTTGCAGGGTAGCGTCCTTGTAGCGGTTTTCAGGCGTCTTTGATTGGCGTCGGCTCTCTGTAACGATTTTCCTTATTCAAGGAATATTTTATTTATTTGGCAGAGAGCCGCTTTCGATGTGCTTTATGTACACACCGCCCTTTTAGTAATTTTATATTTTGGGCCGATTATTGTATAACTGCGACCGGTAGAGTGCGTCTCCCGGGAGTTTAGTTAAGTCTTTTATTCTTCTTTATTTTCTTAGCCCGACAGGAACCAGTACGTATCTGGATCCCCCCTGTCCCCTAGTTTATAAGCTTAACTGCTCACAGGAAGTGAGATTAGCCACCACCGTAGTCGGGGGTATTTTTGCTGTAGTAAATCGGCGAGGCCATTCTTGTGACAGTTTTTCTTCTCTTCCTTCCGCCGCTTTGCAGGGTAGCGTCCTTGTAGCGGTTTTCAGGCGTCTTTGATTGGCGTCGGCTCTCTGTAACGATTTTCCTTATTCAAGGAATATTTTATTTATTTGGCAGAGAGCCGCTTTCGATGTGCTTTATGTACACACCGCCCTTTTAGTAATTTTATATTTTGGGCCGATTATTGTATAACTGCGACCGGTAGAGTGCGTCTCCCGGCAGTTTAGTTAAGTCTTTTATTCTTCTTTATTTTCTTAGCCCGACAGGAACCAGTACGTATCTGGATCCCCCCTGTCCCCTAGTTTATAAGCTTAACTGCTCACAGGAAGTGAGATTAGCCACCACCGTAGTCGGGGGTATTTTTGCTGTAGTAAATCGGCGAGGCCATTCTTGTGACAGTTTTTCTTCTCTTCCTTCCGCCGCTTTGCAGGGTAGCGTCCTTGTAGCGGTTTTCAGGCGTCTTTGATTGGCGTCGGCTCTCTGTAACGATTTTCCTTATTCAAGGAATATTTCATTTATTTGGCAGAGAGCCACTTTCGATGTGCTTTATGTACACACCGCCTTTTTAGTAATTTTATATTTTGGGCCGATTATTGTATAACTGCGACCGGTAGAGTGCGTCTCCCGGCAGTTTAGTTAAGTCTTAAGTTTAGTGAAAGTAATAAAAATAGATTTAGTTTTAAATGACGTTTTATTGCTACAATCATTCATAGTAATGATCCGATAAAGTGCATTTACCTTGCTCTTCAAAAAATATATGTAGATACACCTGGACTTTCTACATTTACTTGTGAAACGTTTTTAAATGAGTAATTGAAGATTATTAACAGTTTTTTCGAAACTTATGTTTTTGATTCTCAAAATATTCAACAATTTTTGCGTTTGATATCCGAAACACTCATGTTTTTTGCGTTGTTCTAAAAAGCTGTTTTTAAACTTTTTATAATATTAAAAACCTGTAACTTTATTGTCCTCGTTAAAAATTGTACTTGTATACGATCGTTAGAAACATTCAAAATATACTATTTTCGTGTAGGTACCATATTTTTTGTTAACAGTATGTAGTGATTAAGGTCCTCAGGCTGCCTCACGTGGTTTTTTAAAATTCTTTGTATTGCTGTTTGCAAATAGTTGGCCTTAGTTAGTGATAAGTGAGTTTCTGCGTAAACCACTTTTCTCGTTGGAGAAACATCCAACCTTCCCAAAAAATACAAGTTATCACTTTCATAAAGGAAAAAGAAGCGTGTATGCGTAGCAATATACTACGTTGGATTTTTCTTTACCGGAATTTAAGTATTTCTTCTCTCATCGGCTCGCTTGTCATCATAGCTGACAGATTTACATAGGATTATGAATAGATTGTAAGAAGTAGTTTGTAATAAAGGACAGCGTTTCCCGCCAGCTGCATGATCGGCCTCGCGGTGGTCTACTGGATACCGGATTCAATTGATTTAAAGGTAATTATTATTGAAAGAGAGCGGGTGGAGCCTGACAGGCGATTGACACGAAAAGGCCTAACCCTTTTTTGAAATTTATATCTGGCAAGCCTATTTTCCTTTGCAGTTCATAGATTACAAATTTCATGGAATTGGGAATAATATGATCTTGAGCCACCTGTTTAAGTAAAATTAAGCGTGCTGAAAAAAAATGTAGTTGTTTCCAATTCCAACATGGGCCCATCTAACTTTGGTATTTTTTACGGCGCCATATTTGATTTTGCTCATTTAAACTCAACTCTAAGACATCTTATGGATGAGTGTAACAAGACCCATTTATCTGTCATTTACGGCTTAAATTTAAATAAATCTATTTTTGGGCACTGAATATTAACATAATAGGTCATTACAGTTGCCGGAACTTACTACAATTGATTTGGGAATGATTTGTAAACCTAAAATGAACTTAATCCCACTTGAATGTCACTACGCTTTAGGAAAAACTGCTATGGAAGGTGGTTGTGTCAGCATAGGAAAAGGATTTTCGTAGTATTAACGTACCTACCTATATTAATTTACTTTAATTATTAGGTAATTATGCAGTCAGACTACATGAAAATTGACAATTCTGACTTACACAGTTGTAAAAATTCATGTTTGTATATAAACAGGTCTCCAGAAGGAACCCTTCATGATGACGTTGAGATTTTACTCGAAAGTCTGTAATACGAAAAAGACTTCAGTCGGGTTTTTAGTTACGTTAATGAATAATAACAGTATACAGCTTTAAGAAAAAAACATGAGATTTGTAATTTAGAAAGCACGTACAGGGTGTTCCATTTTCGATAGTTTTGCAGGGCATTTATTAGTAGGGATAGAGAGATGCGGTTTTTGCAATACGGTGCTACATTCTGAAAGATGTCGTACTCAAAATTTCCATAACCCTTTTTGTTCTTAAGCTACAGGGTAAAATTAAAAATTTATATTCTTTGGGCATCCCTCGTATCGCGGTAACCTACCTTATAACTTTTCGAAAAGAATCCAGTGGTGTACCTACTTGCTTTTTTTTTCTAGAGATGTAAATTTTTAAAAAATGAAACAAAATTTTGCTTTTTAAATGAAGAAGTATATTCTTTGCTAGTTTGGTTACGCTTGTTTTTACCATTTGAAAAATATATAATAGTTGGTATGTTTTCTTAGTACTTGATAAAGCTGCAATTTGAAAGGATAAACCAAAAAAACTTTTTCCAAGTAGGTTGTGGTTATAATCGATTACAAACAATGAAATATCTTGGCAACAAATCAAATTTATTTCGGATTTTCGATTATAAAGTATTTCCACTTTATTTTGTAAAGAAATTAATTTTTAATAAATAATAATAAATAAATAATACATTTATTGTTTCAACCATTCAACAGTTAAGTACAAACATTTTACAAAAATGGCAAAAAATGAAAAAAATGGCAACAATAGGCCTTGGTAAGGCAGACATCCAGAGGACCCAGATACTGTTCAGGCCTTAATTTAATATTATAATTTCATATAATACATAACTACAAATTAATATATTAATTACTCCAAGCGAAGAACATTAAATTTAAAAATAAATATGTTTAATGATTTAGCTAAAAACCAGAGATAGGATGGGTGGGGGGGGGGGGGGGGGGTTGAGAAGCAGAAAATAAAATAAAAAAACGAAATTTATCCTATAGGTACTAACTCTGCATGGTCATTGCAGCGAAAATAAATGATTTCTAATACTTTTTTTAAAACTCAAAACGGATTGGTCTGTATTTAAGGCCCTTACAGCATTAATGCAAGAAGCGACACCATAGGAGAAAGACCTTTTATAAATTTCTTTGCGGTGTTGGGGTACGGTCAGATAGTGCCTACGGCGTAGATTTAAATTATGTACGTCTGTTCGAAACCTAATTTTTTGGTATAAGTACGCGGGTGTTTTAAACTTAATTATCTTAAACGCAAATGTGGTGAAATGTAGTTTAAATCTGTTATTCATATTTAGCCATCCTGAAGTAGCGAGATAAGGGGAAATATGGTTTCTTCGCTTTATACCGTATATTAATCTAAGGCATGCATTTTGAGCCTTTTGGATTCGGTAACGATCGGCAGCATCCAAACAGGGTACATATACTCCACTGCAATGGTTAAACTGTGACAGAACCAAAGTATCGCACAACAATTTCCGAGTTTCGTGAGGAAGGGAATGTCTATTACCATAAATAAGCTTTAGATTGCCATATGCAGATCTTAATTTAGCTGTCACGTGTTCTTTAAAGCGCAATCTAGAATCGATCGTTAAGCCCAGACTTTTACACGAATCACAGTAAGGTAACGGTACATTATTTAATTTGATTGTCATATTGTTCTTCACAAAATTAATTTGGCTTTCATTTCCGAATAAAATTACCGAAGATTTGCTAGGATTGAGTTTTAGGAGATGATCTGTGGCCAAATTATAGAAGTTGGTTAAGTCTGACATAATAGCAATTTCGGCCGCATTTAGTTCATCCTCGCGAAACGAATAGTAAATTTGACTGTCGTCCGCGTAAAAGTGGTAATTGCAATGTTGGAGTGCATTAAGGAATTTCGAGGTATATATAGTATACAAAAGGGGACCCAAAATGCTACCCTGTGGAACTCCTATGCGAACATCTAAGAAAGATGAATGTTTTTGATTACATATAACTTGCTGAGTCCTGTTAGATAGAAATGAATTTACAAATTGTTCAGCAACATTAGAAAAACCCACGTAATGAAGTATTGCTAAGAGCACCTCATGATTTAGCATGTCAAAAGCCTTGCTTAAATCCAGCAAAACTAAAGCACTGATTTTATTTTGATCTGCAGCTTTTAAGATGTCGTCAGTGATATCAGACAAAGCACTCTCACAACTATAACCAGTTCTAAATCCTGATTGTTTGACGGGTAAAATATTGTTTAAGTTTAAAAAATGTACGATTTGTCTATTCATAATTCTTTCAAGAACCTTCGATAATGTGGGCAATATGCTTATAGAACGTAATTGACTGAATTCAGTTGGATTATTGATTTTTGGTAGAGGAATAACTTGGGCTTGTTTCCAAAGTGTTGGGAAATAAGAGGTTAAAATGCACTCGTTTATTATATGAGTAATATAGGGAACATATATGGACTATTAACTATATTTATTAATTTATTATTCGAAAAATGTTGCTCTGTTAAAAAATATCAACTAGTACCCATATATTTTTTAAAAGGCTAAAACAAGCATACCCAAATTAGTAAAAAATATACAGGATTTTCCATTAAAAAAAAAAACACAATTTTGTTGGAGGCCTATGGGAAGAAAAGTTTTAATTTTTACCTTTTCGAAGAATTAAAGGTAACCGAGATACGAGGGGTGCCCGAAAATATAAATTTTCAAGTTTATCTTGTATCGAAAAACCAATGGGGGTATGGAAATTCTGAGTCCGGCCTCTTTTCTTTGTCAAAGAGGTAGCAAAGTATTGCGAAAATCGCATCCCTTTATCTTTACTAACAAAGAAAGTGCCTGCAAAACAAACTACGAGAATTGGACACCCTTTACAAAGGGGAATTAGAAATGCATGTTTGTCTTGATTTTATTTAAAAACATAAAGGTTATGTTATTTGGAAAAGGGATTGAGTTTCTAATTAAATATTGAACCTACTTTGTAGCTCAAATACTTACTGATAACAATTAATCCAGCTGAAATTTGCGACACACTGTATTGCTTGATTTTTGTCCTTGATTCATCTTTTTTAGACTGTATTCCAGATAAACAATGTTTCACCTAATAGAATTCAAGCATCCCTTCTCGGGTCGTTCATATGACATTTATGCCAGCACAGCTATTTTAAGCCAGAAAGGTAGTTTAGTTACAGTAAAGGTCAGAAGGAAAAGACGCCAAAGAATTGCTGGACGGATATTATACAGTAATGGTAAGCGATGAAGTTATGTACAAGTACTCTCTTGTAGATTATGTGAATTGCTTTTGGCCTGTCACCGTTTTTTTCTTCTTTAGAAAATAAAGAAATCCTTCTATGCCTTCAAAGGGATTTACAAAGTAAATGCAAAGTCAAGTTGACGTTCTATTCAAAAGTATCACTGAATTCGCTGTGTGAACAAGCACGTCATATTTCAATAGACGATTCCTTATTGACTGCGCCTGAGCTGCCCTTTGAACAGTGGTTAGGCGGCGCAGAAGCGCCTCTACAAGGTGATCCTGACTGTAAATTTCATCCTGTAGGAGAGGTATCATCGTTGACAACAGTAACACGATTACCTGAGCTTATTACGGTATCGGCCGGTATTAATTCTATGGAAGAAGTTGCTGACCAAATAGAAATATTCGATAGCGTTGAAAGTGCAACAGGCCTGTTGGATCAGCTTGAGCACATTACAGTTCCAGACGATTGTCTTGTTTCTGAAATTGAGCCCGATTTGTTGAACAAAGTGAACAATTATCTAATAGACGCATCGATTGACGAGAAGTATGGTGGTAAGTTAGACACTTTAGTGTGGTTAGAATGAAAATGAGTGTAATCTCACGTTATAACTATTCGTCTCTTGTTGTTTTCAGAAATTTCCGAGTCACAACAACCAATTAGAGATTGCCCGTCACCAAGTATAATTACCCCATCTGTAAGAAGGGTGCTTTTCACTAACGACGAAGGCAATGATACAGGTAATAAAATTACCCTTTTCCGAAATAAGTAATATAATGTATCCCAGCTCACGTGCACAAGAGAGATTACTCTTTATTTGTAAAGTTATAGAAAAAAGTAATTCCTTATAAAGTCTTCTGCTTAGTCTCAAACTCTCAAATGTCCAACTTATGTTAATTTTACAATTTCATATACTGTCAAAGTAGGAATTTAATATACATACTGTAAAAGTGTATACATTGGTGCTGAAATGTGAAAAATTACTAAGTTAGTACTTAGCTTTATTTTTACAGCACGAAATGTTATTACTAATAGCTGGACAGAAAGAAATGGTGTACTTAAGTTTAAAATAATAGCCAACTCTGAGGGAGAGAAATATTTTTGATTTTCGGGTCAATTCAACAGATTTGTGAATCATTGGCATAAACGGTGGTAAAACATTTTGGTATTTCAAGCATTAATTATATATTTTGCGATTGATTTTGCTCAGAATTTAGTTGGCGCGTTTCATACAGCATGAAAGGAATATTTTTAAGAATGGAAGTCTTCGCGTCCCATTACAATATTTGTTGAAATGGTAGATAATCGGAGCAAGACAATACAACGTAAAACAAAATATTTTTCTTAGGGGTGGCTATGATTTTGCGTTTATAGTGATGTCGTAGGCATATTCTAAAACCAGTTGTTCTACTAACCGCCTAGGTTTTTTTTTAAACGACTGGGCGAATTAGAAAACAAAAATATTTTTGGAATCAGGCTACATATTTTCAGCGGCTCATAGAAACGCCTGGAACATTTTCGGATTATTGTCAAAACAAACTGGTTTTACAATAATCCTAAAATATTGCAGGCATTTTATAAATCACCTAAATATCCAGCCTTAAATTGTTACAACATTATTGTTTTCTAACTAGCCCGGTCAAAAAATTAGAGGTTTGGTTCTAGAGTATGCCTAAGACATAGCCATAAACTTGCTTCTAAACAACTTTTCTCCAGTCATTTTTCAATCGGCGCTTCTTTCACATGAAACTCGGTTGATACAGTTTCTGGGTGTTTTAGACCAACCAACCAGGAGACTTGTGGAGAGTGAAAAATTACTTTCGTTTACTATACAAATAAAAGACATTCCCTCAAGTGCGCTTGAGCACACACTATGTTTATTTTGTAGTTTAATACATTTTTTGACTGTTGGATCGACTTACTTTTTTGACGGCCCGTGTGATAAATCGCCCCCAAAAATAGGACTTTTTATTTTGAAATACCATTCCCTGTTTTTGCAGATTCGCAGTTGAGAAATGTTGACGCCGATAATATGACGTTTTACCCGTTGGATATAGAAATAAGAAGGAGTCTATGAATTGACTGACAACGGTTCACTCCGTAGGCCTTCAGAGTTGGTGGGGCATTTTAGCCATTCTGTCCCCAATAGAGAAGAGGAAGAAACTTCGCGATTAAGCTCCATTGGAACGATGGCAACCTCACAAAAACGAAAAAAAAATCCGAAGCACCATTCCTGCTACTTTTGCACAAAGCTATACACAAACATAAGGAAACATTGGAAGACGCAGCACAAAGATGAACCACTAGTGCAGGCGGCTTTAGAAGAAGCGAGAAAGTGCGGCAAGAAACATCATAAGGCCTTCGAAAGCTTAAGATAAATGGGTGACGATAAATTCGCTGAAACGATACCAGAATCTGCCCGTCCTATTGTAGTCCGCAGTTCAAAAATAACTTCACCCTCAAAATATTTAATTTGTTCCGCCTGCAAGGGATATTACGTAGCCAAAAACTATGCGAGGCATCGACGTATGCATTGCCCTTTGGGACCGCAAGAAAAAGAAACCAGCATAATAGGTGCAGCGAGGGTAGCTACCAAAAAAATTGTCCAGGAAGCGCACCCTTTATTAGTGAAACAAATGTTTCCCTACCTGCGGAATAATCCACAAAGAGATATTATTTTTACCGATCCCGCTGCGATCGTGTTGGGCAATATATTATGCGACGAGCAGCTGTCAAAACCTTATGCGGCAGATTTATACAAGTATGCGACCAGTCAATTAAGATTGTTGGCGGACATTCTTATAATAGCGAAGAAAATAGATCCCCAAATAAAAGAGATCGACGATCTGTTCCACGCCCGTCGATACGAGACTCTCATCGAAAGTATAAAGGAGAGAGGTGGTTTTAAACACGTAATATACGAACATCCGTATCCGGCTATGCAAAGCTGCATCATCCTCGGAAAGCTGTGTAGAAAACTGAAAAGTGTTGCTCTGACCTTTGGCAGGGAGGAGGATTATACTAGGTATGAGAGAATGGACACGCTGCTAAGAGAACAGCAGAATACGAACGTAACCAAGACGGCCGGAGCGGCTATGATAGCGCACCGACGAAAGAAAATCGAAATTCTTCCTACTACATCCGAAGTTAAACAACTCTTTGAGGCACTCTCCAACGAATGTCGGGACGCCTTGGAAGCGGCAAAGAATGAATTCACTCTTGCAAGGTATGCTGTCCTAGCTAAGGCAATCCTAGCAAGAATAATGGTCATAAATAGACGAAGACCTGGCGACGTACACAAAACTACGTTGAGTGAATTTAAAAATTTAACAAAAGCAGACGATTCTTTCCTTGCTACTTTAAGCGAGGGGCCGGACAGAGAAAGGGCCACAGAATTACGTCGCTTCGTCACCAAAGGCAAACTAAATAAAACAATAGCAAATTTAATAACGACGGATATGGTGGAAGGAATAGAGTTTCTTATCGCCCATAGGAGGGATGTAGGACTGCCCGACGACAATGTTTACGTGTTTGCAAATCCGAAAGCGAAACGGGCCCCATTTTACAGAGCAGATGATGCCTTAAAATACGTATGCGAAAAGCGAGGATTGTCGTACGAAAATGTGATGGCGACGAAGTTAAGGAAACATTTCGCAACAACAACAGCAAACCTAGACCAACAAACACAAATGGCGTTGTCGAATTTTATGAGTCACAGTTACGACATACACCAGAACATCTACCAAGTCCGACAAGTGCAGACCGATGTTTCGGTAATAGGGCGAATACTATATGATGCCTCTGGGATTTATGATTCCGATCAACCTTTAACTACGCAACTAAGTCGAGGCAGCGAAATGTCTACCTCCACGTCCATTTCGTCAAAACCGTTCACCATTACCGCTGCTTCTTCGAGACCATCTACTCTGAATTTAAATGACGAGAACGATGATGATTACGGCGTAGCTCTGTTAAAAGAACCATTGGAAGATAATACGGCAACGTCGACGATCGAACTTGCCGAGACAAGTATAAAAGATGTCGGTTCAAACAAATCCAAGCGAGTAGGAGGGCGCAAGGGTAAAATGGCTTCATCCGTATCTAAGTCGACAAAACCGAAAATAAAAAAACATGATACCAAAAGTAAAATGACGACAGGCAATGAGCAATTCAAAACAACGGGAAGTGACGAAATCGAATTTACAGGGGACAAAAGAGATAAACGTTTTAATTTTGGGTTTTCAATTTCCGAATGCAATCAGGTTATTAGCCGCAAAGATCGTCCAGCATTTAAGAGCAATACTTGGCGTACCCCCCAAAAGAAACTGGCTAGAAAAATATTCCGTGAACATCTGCGAACTCGAGAAGTTCCATCAGTCCATGAAATTCAGCTTCTTTTGGCAGATCGGGTGACCAACTTAAATAAGTCATTCATACAAACTCAAAGTTGGCTTAGGTCTGAAATTCAACGTGAGAAACGAGTGAAAGGTGAGTAAGCGTAAACTCTTTTTTTGTTTTGTTTTAAGCGGTAAACACGTATTTATTGACCTCTGTTATTAAGGATATACAGGGTGGCTGATTAGTGCGAGAAAGTCCAATATCTCCGTTGTTCTCTAAAATATCGAAATTTATTAAATGCAAAGGTTCTAGGATAAACAAGAGCGCAAATTTCAAAAATATTTTTGGATATACAGGATGCGCCAAAAAAGTGGGGTTTAGCAAAAATGTATTTTTTCAAATGGAACACCCTATATGTTATATTATTTTTGGATTCTACATAAAATTATAGTAATTTTTTAATAAGTGCATTATAGGTCTAAACTTAATAGTTTCCGAGTTATCGACTTTTCCAAAATGACATTTTTGAACTTTGACAGCTTCTAGTTTTCTAACGGTACTTCTTAGAGCAAAACGGCTTACATGTCCCTATCTTACTTTTTAATTGTCTTCAAAAAAATATCAATTTCCGGTTAAACCGGATGTAACTCGAAAGTCGGAAATATAGTAAGGTAAAGTAGCCTAATAAGAGACCCCTTTTTTTAAAAAAGAATAGCTTTTGGCACATAAGACATTTTTCCGAACTTTAAATACGTATATTGAACATAAACATGTTTGCTATAAGGGATAAATACGAAAAATGTAACTTGTTTGTAAACTTAGCACAAAATAAATTTAAAATAAAATATGTCAAAAGTGGCAAAAAAATAATAAGGGTCCTAATAAGAGATAGAGGTCTCATATTGGGATCTTGTTTTTTGAATAATCAGAAAGTATTTTTCTAAACATTATTTCTTTTTTCACACATTGGACATATGAAGTTTACATCTTTTGCGCCGCAATCTTCGTGCGCCCATCGGTAACATTTTGTGCACTTTACCCACTGTTCACCATGTTTGTCTGCAGAATACAGGTTTGTGCAAAACAGACACTGTGTATCATAGTCTTCTTCATCACAATCGTCGTTGTATACAACTTCCGAATCGCTCTCATCACTTGAGGAATCACTTACCTCCTTATCTTTCTTTATTGTCTTGCTAGTACTTGGAAGGTTTTTGGTCTCGTCAAATTTTACTTTCTTGGTGACTTTCATAACTTTGCTTTCGGTAGATTTACATTTTCTCTTTTTATCCAAACTTGCTATAAGCTCATCTTTGTATGGAGATGAAGTGATTAAAGCTGCACTTCCAGCTCGTGCACTGGGTTTCTTTGCCAAGATTTTTGGAAGAGATTTTATTTGCACTGGGCTTATAAAATTGGTAGCAGTCTTTGGACGAGATTGTTCCGTTAAGGACCCTGGAAGAACCTGTTTAACTTCAGAGGATTCCGATGAAGTTCCCGCACGAGGTTGTTCCATGTGAAGAGAATCGTTTGGCGTTGATACAAAAGGTGCTTCGTCCAAATCATTCAAAGTTCCTCTTCACGGTTGATTTGAAAGGTTTCCTATATTTATAGATTCCTCTGTACCTTCAAAAATGGTAAAATCATGATCCCGGAATATATGTTTATTGAGGGGATACAGACCAGTTTTTCTAAAAGAGTTAACCGAGACCTCCATCGTAGCTGCTCGATTAAGCTCCAGAAAACAATCGTGCAATGATAAAAGGCGTGACAATTCTATCAGGATGATTTCGCAACCAAGTCTCAACTTCCTGAGCATAGTAGGTTTTTAGCGGATTCATAAAGCCCACATCTAACGGCTGCATGCGATGGGTACTATGGGGTGGTAAGCAAACAATGGAAATATGGTTGTCTCTTGCTTTATTTATGACTTCGATGTTACGTGTGTGGGAGTAGTGACCATCGAGTACTAGTAACACGGGCTGAGATGCTGTCGGTTTGCTAAACTTTATAAAATTATCAAACCACCGTGTAAAAATATCTGTCTGTATCCACCCTGATGGGTGGCAAGCATACATGGAGCCGGCTGGTGCGCCATCCATTAATTCATGTTTCATATTTTTTTTAGGCCAAACAATTAAGGGGGTACGTAAGTGCCTACCGCATTCATACACGTAACCACTGTAATTAAAGCACCCCTTTCCGCTGAGGTCAGTGTTGCTACTTGTTTCTTTCCCCTGGCAGAAATAATTTTACTCCTTTTATGTTGCACCACACTAATTCCCGTCTCATCAACGTTGTACAGCGAGTGTGGTTCAAAATTAATTTTCTCAAACTCCTTTTCATACAACTCAAAAAAGGCAGCAACATTCTCTTTGTTAAAACCTCGTATTCGGGCATTGGACATACCTTGAGGTGATCTAACTGACAACTCAGGGTGACGTTTCAAAAAGCCTTTGAGCCATTTTTTTCCTGCGGTACCTTTTGTGTTTGAGAATGGATGTCGGATATTATTAGCAATTGCCAATTCGAAAGCCATACGTTTCACATCTGATCTTCGCAAACCAAAAAATCTATTATCCATATTGAGACAATACTGCACTAATTCAGCCTCGATTTCTTTGCTTAACACAGGTTTTCGACCAGAGCTTCGGCTTACCACGTCCTCCGGATTTAGGTTAGTTTGTTTTACATAGCGTTCGAGAGTGCCTTTTGGTACACCAAAATGCCTTGACGCTGTTTTATACCCCATGTCATGTTGCCTAACTGCTTTAATTGCCAACACCATGTGGTCTTTATTCCAAATTTTTTGCTTTTAGGTGATTCCGCCTAAAACAATTGTTCAATTATTTAAATTTGTTAGAATTAAGTTTTTACCTAATTGGGGTTCCTAATAAGAGACCCTCTTCATAATAGGAACCCTCAAGGGTCTCTTGTTAGGGCACAGTAACATGATAAAGAAAATATGTATTTAGGTTATAAAACTTTAAAGTTGTTCATATACATTAAGCACTGCTAAATACGCATTACAAAAGCTACCTAAATGTATTTTAAGAAAATATCTTGTACTTACCATTTAGAAAATACGAATTTCTCTAATTAAACACGTTAAAAACTTTATGAAGCACGTTGCATGAATCTAGCCGTCAGATGTTTGTTTCGTCGAACTGAGCGACACCTAGCGAGCAGTCGAAGTACTGTGCAGTAAATAACTGTAAAACAAGGTGGTTCATTCCTGGACTGCAAAACACGCGAGATCGCATGGGGTCTCTTATTAGGGGGGCCTTCTTATTAGGCTACTTTACCTTACTTCCGGTTTAACCGGAAATTGATATTTTTTTGAAGACAATTAAAAAGTAAGATAGGGACATGTAAGCCGTTTTGCTCTAAGAAGTACCGTTAGAAAACTAGAAGCTGTCAAAGTTCAAAAATGTCATTTTGGAAAAGTCGATAACTCGGAAACTATTAAGTTTAGACCTTTAATGCACTTATTAAAAAATAACTATAATTTTATGTAGAATCCAAAAATAATATAACATATAGGGTGTTCCATTTGAAAAAATACATTTTTGCTAAACCCCACTTTTTTGGCGCATCCTGTATATCCAAAAATATTTTTAAAATTTGCGCTTTTGTTTATCCTAGAACCTTTGCATTTAATAAATTTCGATATTTTAAAGACAACGGAGATATTGGACTTTCTCGCACTAATCAGCCACCCTGTATATCCTTAATAACAGAGGTCAATAAATACGTGTTTACCGCTTAAAACAAAACAAAAAAAGAGTTTACGCTTACTCACCTTTCACTCGTTTCTCACGTTGAATTTCAGACCTAAGCCAACTTTGAGTTTGTATGAATGACTTATTTAAGTTGGTCCCCCGATCTGCCAAAAGAAGCTGAATTTCATGGACTGATGGAACTTCTCGAGTTCGCAGATGTTCACGGAATATTTTTCTAGCCAGTTTCTTTTGGGGGGTACGCCAAGTATTGCTCTTAAATGCTGGACGATATTTGCGGCTAATAACCTGATTGCATTCGGAAATTGAAAATCCAAAATTAAAACGTTTATCTCTTTTGTCCCCTGTAAATTCGATTTTGTCACTTCCCGTTGTTTTGAATTGCTCATTGCCTGTCGTCATTTTAATTTTGGTATCATGTTTTTTTATTTTCGGTTTTGTCGACTTAGATACGGATGAAGCCATTTTAACCTTGCGCCCTCCTACTCGCTTGGATTTGTTTGAACCGACATCTTTTATACTTGTCTCGGCAAGTTCGATCGTCGACGTTGCCGTATTATCTTCCAATGGTTCTTTTAACAGAGCTACGCCGTAATCATCATCGTTCTCGTCATTTAAATTCAGAATAGACTGTCTCGAAGAAGCAGCGGTAATAGTGAACGGTTTTGACAAAGTGGACGTGGAGGTAGACATTTCGCTGCCTCGACTTAGTTGCGTAGTTAAAGGTTGATCGGAACCATAAATCCCAGAGGCATCGTATAGTATTCGCCCTATTACCGAAACATCGGTCTGCACTTGTCGGACTTGGTAGATGTTCTGGTGTATGTCGTAACTGTGACCCATAAAATTCGACAACGCCATTTGTGTTTGTTGGTCTAGGTTTGCTGTTGTTGTTGCGAAATGTTTCCTTAACTTCGTCGCCATCACATTTTCGTACGACAATCCTCGCTTTTCGCATACGTATTTTAAGGCATCATCTGCTCTGTAAAATGGGGCCCGTTTCGCTTTCGGATTTGCAAACACGTAAACATTGTCGTCGGGCAGTCCTACATCCCTCCTATGGGCGATAAGAAACTCTATTCCTTCCACCATATCCGTCGTTATTAAATTTGCTATTGTTTTATTTAGTTTGCCTTTGGTGACGAAGCGACGTAATTCTGTGGCCCTTTCTCTGTCCGGCCCCTCGCTTAAAGTAGCAAGGAAAGAATCGTCTGCTTTTTTTAAATTCACTCAACGTAGTTTTGTGTACGTCGCCAGGTCTTCGTCTATTTATGACCATTATTCTTCCTAGGATTGCCTTAGCTGGGACAGCATACCTTGCAAGAGTGAATTCATTCTTCGCCGCTTCCAAGGCGTCCCTACATTCGTTGGAGAGTGCCTCAAAGAGTTGTTTAACTTCGGATGTAGTAGGAAGAATTTCGATTTTCTTTCGTCGGTGCGCTATCATAGCCGCTCCGGCGGTCTTGGTTACGTTCGTATTCTGCTGTTCTCTTAGCAGCGTGTCCATTCTCTCATACCTAGTATAATCCTCCTCCCTGCCAAAGGTCAGAGCAACACTTTTCAGTTTTCTACACAGCTTTCCGAGGCTGATGCAGCTTTGCATAGCCGGATACGGATGTTCGTATATTCCGTGTTTAAAACCACCTCTCTCCTTTATACTTTCGATGAGAGTCTCGTATCGACGGGCGTGGAACAGATCGTCGATCTCTTTTATTTGGGGATCTGTTTTCTTCGCTATTATAAGAATGTCCGCCAACAATCTTAATTGACTGGTCGCATACTTGTATAAATCTGCCGGATCAGGTTTTGACAGCTGCTCGTCGCATAATATATTGCCCAACACGATCGCAGCGGGATCGGTAAAAATAATATCTCTTTGCGGATCATTCCGCAGGTAGGGAAAAATTTGTTTCACTAATAAAGGATGCGCTTCCTGGACAATTTTTTTGGTAGCTACCCTCGCTGCACCTATTATGCTGGTTTCTTTTTCTTGCGGTCCCAAAGGGCAATGCATACGTCGATGCCTCGCATAGTTTTTGGCTACGTAATATCCCTTGCAGGCGGAACAAATTAAATATTTTGAGGGTGAAGTTATTTTTGAACTGCGGACTACAATAGGACGGGCAGATTCTGGTATCGTTTCAGCGAATTTATCGTCACCCATTTTTCTTAAGCTTTCGAAGGCCTTATGATGTTTCTTGCCGCACTTTCTCGCTTCTTCTAAAGCCGCCTGCACTAGTGGTTCATCTTTGTGCTGCGTCTTCCAATGTTTCCTTATGTTTGTGTATAGCTTTGTGCAAAAGTAGCAGGAATGGTGCTTCGGATTTTTTTTTCGTTTTTGTGAGGTTGCCATCGTTCCAATGGAGCTTAATCGCGAAGTTTCTTCCTCTTCTCTATTGGGGACAGAATGGCTAAAATGCCCCACCAACTCTGAAGGCCTACGGAGTGAACCGTTGTCAGTCAATTCATAGACTCCTTCTTCTATTTCTATATCCAACGGGTAAAACGTCATATTATCGGCGTCAATATTTCTCAACTGCGAATCTGCAAAAACAGGGAATGGTATTTCAAAATAAAAAGTCCTATTTTTGGGGGCGATTTATCACACGGGCCGTCAAAAAAGTAAGTCGATCCAACAGTCAGAAAATGTATTAAACTACAAAATAAACATAGTGTGTGCTCAAGCGCACTTGAGGGAATTTCTTTTATTTGTATAGTAAACGAAAGTAATTTTTCACTCTCCACAAGTCTCCTGGTTGGTTGATCTAAAACACCCAGAAACTGTATCAACCGAGTTTCATGTGAAAGAAGCGCCGATTGAAAAATGACTGGAGAAAAGTTGTTTAGAAGCAAGTTTATGGCTATGTCTTAGGCATACTCTAGAACCAAACCACTAATTTTTTGACCGGGCTAGTTAGAAAACAATAATGTTGTAACAATTTAAGGCTGGATATTTAGGTGATTTATAAAATGCCTGCAATATTTTAGGATCATTGTAAAACCAGTTTGTTTTGACAATAATCCGAAAATGTTCCAGGCGTTTCTATGAGCCGCTGAAAATATGTAGCCTGATTCCGAAAATATTTTTGTTTTCTAATTCGCCCAGTCGTTTAAAAAAAAACCTAGGCGGTTAGTAAAACAACTGGTTTTAGAATATGCCTACGACATCACTATAAACGCAAAATCATAGCCACCCCTAAGAAAAATATTTTGTTTTACGTTGTATTGTTTTGCTCCGATTATCTACCATTTCAACAAATATTGTAATGGGACGCGAAGACTTCCATTCTTAAAAATATTCCTTTCATGCTGTATGAAACGCGCCAACTAAATTCTGAGCAAAATCAATCGCAAAATATATAATTAATGCTTGAAATACCAAAATGTTTTACCACCGTTTATGCCAATGATTCACAAATCTGTTGAATTGACCCGAAAATCAATAATATTTCTCTCCCTCAGAGTTGGCTATTATTTTAAACTTAAGTACACCATTTCTTTCTGTCCAGCTATTAGTAATAACATTTCGTGCTGTAAAAATAAAGCTAAGTACTAACTTAGTAATTTTTCACATTTCAGCACCAATGTATACACTTTTACAGTATGTATATTAAATTCCTACTTTGACAGTATATGAAATTGTAAAATTAACATAAGTTGGACATTTGAGAGTTTGAGACTAAGCAGAAGACTTTATAAGGAATTACTTTTTTCTATAACTTTACAAATAAAGCGTAATCTCTCTTGTGCACGTGAGCTGGGATACATTATATTACTTATTTCGGAAAAGGGTAATTTTATTACCTGTATCATCGCCTTCGTCGTTAGTGAAAAGCACCCTTCTTACAGATGGGGTAATTATACTTGGTGACGGGCAATCTCTAATTGGTTGTTGTGACTCGGAAATTTCTGAAAACAACAAGAGACGAATAGTTATAACGTGAGATTACACTCATTTCCATTCTAACCACACTAAAGTGTCTAACTTACCACCATACTTCTCGTCAATCGATGCGTCTATTAGATAATTGTTCACTTTGTTCAACAAATCGGGCTCAATTTCAGAAACAAGACAATCGTCTGGAACTGTAATGTGCTCAAGCTGATCCAACAGGCCTGTTGCATTTTCAACGCTATCGAATATTTCTATTTGGTCAGCAACTTCTTCCATAGAATTAATACCGGCCGATACCGTAATAAGCTCAGGTAATCGTGTTACTGTTGTCAACGATGATACCTCTCCTACAGGGTGAAATTTACAGTCAGGATCACCTTGTAGAGGCGCTTCTGCGCCGCCTAACCACTGTTCAAAGGGCAGCTCAGGCGCAGTCAATAAGGAATCGTCTATTGAAATATGACGTGCTTGTTCACACAGCGAATTCAGTGATACTTTTGAATAGGACGTCAACTTGACTTTGCATTTACTTTGTAAATCCCTTTGAAGGCATAGAAGGATTTCTTTATTTTCTAAAGAAGAAAAAAACGGTGACAGGCCAAAAGCAATTCACATAATCTACAAGAGAGTACTTGTACATAACTTCATCGCTTACCATTACTGTATAATATCCGTCCAGCAATTCTTTGGCGTCTTTTCCTTCTGACCTTTACTGTAACTAAACTACCTTTCTGGCTTAAAATAGCTGTGCTGGCATAAATGTCATATGAACGACCCGAGAAGGGATGCTTGAATTCTATTAGGTGAAACATTGTTTATCTGGAATACAGTCTAAAAAAGATGAATCAAGGACAAAAATCAAGCAATACAGTGTGTCCCAAATTTCAGCTGGATTAATTGTTATCAGTAAGTATTTGAGCTACAAAGTAGGTTCAATATTTAATTAGAAACTCAATCCCTTTTCCAAATAACATAACCTTTATGTTTTTAAATAAAATCAAGACAAACATGCATTTCTAATTCCCCTTTGTAAAGGGTGTCCAATTCTCGTAGTTTGTTTTGCAGGCACTTTCTTTGTTAGTAAAGATAAAGGGATGCGATTTTCGCAATACTTTGCTACCTCTTTGACAAAGAAAAGAGGCCGGACTCAGAATTTCCATACCCCCATTGGTTTTTCGATACAAGATAAACTTGAAAATTTATATTTTCGGGCACCCCTCGTATCTCGGTTACCTTTAATTCTTCGAAAAGGTAAAAATTAAAACTTTTCTTCCCATAGGCCTCCAACAAAATTGTGTTTTTTTTTTAATGGAAAATCCTGTATATTTTTTACTAATTTGGGTATGCTTGTTTTAGCCTTTTAAAAAATATATGGGTACTAGTTGATATTTTTTAACAGAGCAACATTTTTCGAATAATAAATTAATAAATATAGTTAAGAAAAATTAATTTCTTTACAAAATAAAGTGGAAATACTTTATAATCGAAAATCCGAAATAAATTTGATTTGTTGCCAAGATATTTCATTGTTTGTAATCGATTATAACCACAGCCTACTTGGAAAAAGTTTTTTTGGTTTATCCTTTCAAATTGCAGCTTTATCAAGTACTAAGAAAACATACCAACTATTATATATTTTTCAAATGGTAAAAACAAGCGTAACCAAACTAGCAAAGAATATACTTCTTCATTTAAAAAGCAAAATTTTGTTTCATTTTTTAAAAATTTACATCTCTAGAAAAAAAAAGCAAGTAGGTACACCACTGGATTCTTTTCGAAAAGTTATAAGGTAGGTTACCGCGATACGAGGGATGCCCAAAGAATATAAATTTTTAATTTTACCCTGTAGCTTAAGAACAAAAAGGGTTATGGAAATTTTGAGTACGACATCTTTCAGAATGTAGCACCGTATTGCAAAAACCGCATCTCTCTATCCCTACTAATAAATGCCCTGCAAAACTATCGAAAATGGAACACCCTGTACGTGCTTTCTAAATTACAAATCTCATGTTTTTTTCTTAAAGCTGTATACTGTTATTATTCATTAACGTAACTAAAAACACGACTGAAGTCTTTTTCGTATTACAGACTTTCGAGTAAAATCTCAACGTCATCATGAAGGGTTCCTTCTGGAGACCTGTTTATATACAAACATGAATTTTTACAACTGTGTAAGTCAGAATTGTCAACTTTCATGTAGTCTGACTGCCTAATTACCTAATAATTAAAGTAAATTAATATAGGTAGGTACGTTAATACTACGAAAATCCTTTTCCTATGCTGACACAACCACCTTCCATAGCAGTTTTTCCTAAAGCGTAGTGACATTCAAGTGGGATTAAGTTCATTTTAGGTTTACAAATCTTTCCCAAATCAATTGTAGTAAGTTCCGGCAACTGTAATGACCTATTATGTTAATATTCAGTGCCCAAAAATAGATTTATTTAAATTTAAGCCGTAAATGACAGATAAATGGGTCTTGTTACACTCATCCATAAGATGTCTTAGAGTTGAGTTTAAATGAGCAAAATCAAATATGGCGCCGTAAAAAATACCAAAGTTAGATGGGCCCATGTTGGAATTGGAAACAACTACATTTTTTTTCAGCACGCTTAATTTTACTTAAACAGGTGGCTCAAGATCATATTATTCCCAATTCCATGAAATTTGTAATCTATGAACTGCAAAGGAAAATAGGCTTGCCAGATATAAATTTCAAAAAAGGGTTAGGCCTTTTCGTGTCAATCGCCTGTCAGGCTCCACCCGCTCTCTTTCAATAATAATTACCTTTAAATCAATTGAATCCGGTATCCAGTAGACCACCGCGAGGCCGATCATGCAGCTGGCGGGAAACGCTGTCCTTTATTACAAACTACTTCTTACAATCTATTCATAATCCTATGTAAATCTGTCAGCTATGATGACAAGCGAGCCGATGAGAGAAGAAATACTTAAATTCCGGTAAAGAAAAATCCAACGTAGTATATTGCTACGCATACACGCTTCTTTTTCCTTTATGAAAGTGATAACTTGTATTTTTTGGGAAGGTTGGATGTTTCTCCAACGAGAAAAGTGGTTTACGCAGAAACTCACTTATCACTAACTAAGGCCAACTATTTGCAAACAGCAATACAAAGAATTTTAAAAAACCACGTGAGGCAGCCTGAGGACCTTAATCACTACATACTGTTAACAAAAAATATGGTACCTACACGAAAATAGTATATTTTGAATGTTTCTAACGATCGTATACAAGTACAATTTTTAACGAGGACAATAAAGTTACAGGTTTTTAATATTATAAAAAGTTTAAAAACAGCTTTTTAGAACAACGCAAAAAACATGAGTGTTTCGGATATCAAACGCAAAAATTGTTGAATATTTTGAGAATCAAAAACATAAGTTTCGAAAAAACTGTTAATAATCTTCAATTACTCATTTAAAAACGTTTCACAAGTAAATGTAGAAAGTCCAGGTGTATCTACATATATTTTTTGAAGAGCAAGGTAAATGCACTTTATCGGATCATTACTATGAATGATTGTAGCAATAAAACGTCATTTAAAACTAAATCTATTTTTATTACTTTCACTAAACTTAAGACTTAACTAAACTGCCGGGAGACGCACTCTACCGGTCGCAGTTATACAATAATCGGCCCAAAATATAAAATTACTAAAAAGGCGGTGTGTACATAAAGCACATCGAAAGTGGCTCTCTGCCAAATAAATGAAATATTCCTTGAATAAGGAAAATCGTTACAGAGAGCCGACGCCAATCAAAGACGCCTGAAAACCGCTACAAGGACGCTACCCTGCAAAGCGGCGGAAGGAAGAGAAGAAAAACTGGTACAAGAATGGCCTCGCCGATTTGCTACAGCAAAAATACCCCCGACTACGGTGGTGGCTAATCTCACTTCCTGTGAGCAGGTAAGCTTATAAACTAGGGGACAGGGGGATCCAGATACGTACTGGTTCCTGTCGGGCTAAGAAAATAAAGAAGAATAAAAGACTTAACTAAACTGCCGGGAGACGCACTCTACCGGTCGCAGTTATACAATAATCGGCCCAAAATATAAAATTACTAAAAGGGCGGTGTGTACATAAAGCACATCGAAAGTGGCTCTCTGCCAAATAAATTAAATATTCCTTGAATAAGGAAAATCGTTACAGAGAGTCGACGCCAATCAAAGACGCCTGAAAACCGCTACAAGGACGCTACCCTGCAAAGCGGCGGAAGGAAGAGAAGAAAAACTGTCACAAGAATGGCCTCGCCGATTTGCTACAGCAAAAATACCCCCGACTACGGTGGTGGCTAATCTCACCTCCTGTGAGCAGTTAAGCTTATAAACTAGGGGACAGGGGGAATCCAGATACCTACTGGTTCCTGTCGGGCTAGGAAATATGAAAGAACTAATTGCCGGGAGACGCAAAACTGATTTTGGGATAGGGACCAATCAAAAATAAGCTTTTTTAGCTGTGAAAATAACTTTAGAAAATATCCACAAAATATTTTTATTAGTGTTAAAATCCAAAAATAATTTTGGGAAAGAGACCGACCAATAATGAGCTTTTTTAGCTGTAAAAATAACTTTAGAAATTATCGCCAAATTTTTATTAGTTAAAATTCAAAAATAATTTTGGGATAACGACCGACCGAAAATAGGCTTTTTTAGCTGTAAAAACGAATTTAGAAAATATCGACAAAATATTTTTATTAGTGTTAAAATCCAAAATAATTTTGGGATAGGGACCGACCGAAAATAGGCTTCTTTAGCTGTCAAAACGAATTTAGAAAATATCGACAATATTTTTATTAAAGTGTTAAAATCCAAAATAATTTTGGGATAGGGACCGACCGAAAATAAGCTTTTTTAGCTGTAAAAATAACTTTAGGATATATCGACAAATATTTTTAAATCCAAAAATAATTTTGGGAGGGACCAACCGAAAATAAGTTTTTTTAGCTGTGAAAATAACTTTACAAAATATCGACAAAATATTTTTATTGAAGTGTTAAAATCCAAAAATAATTTTGGAATAGGGACCGACCGAAAATAAGCTTTTTTAGCTGTGAAAACGAATTCAGAAAATATCGACAAAATATTTTTATTAGTGTTAAAATCCAAAATAATTTTGGGATAGGGACCGACCGAAAATAAGCTTTTTTAGCTGTAAAAATAACTTTAGGATATATCGACAAATATTTTTATTAAAGTGTTCAAATTAAAAAATAATTTTGGGATAACGACCGACCGAAAATAAGCTATTTTAGCTGTAAGAATAACTTTAGGAAATATTAACAAACTCTTCTTTAATAAAACAATGTATTCCTTTAGTTTTCTGGATCGTTATTAATTCCCTACTCGGTTAACCCTCAAGAAAGATTTGGCTAACGGTACAAGACACAGTGTGACCGCTTTCTACCTTCATCAATCCGTCGTCAGGCGCGATAATCTAACAGAGTCCTATTCGGTTAACCCTCAAGAAAAATGTGGTTAGTGGTGCAAACCGAAGTTTGATCACTTCTACCTACATTAATCTGTCGACAGGCGCGGCACTCTAAAACAAAAATTCTTGAGAGCTTATCCTCTCCACTTGATATATTTAATAACTAAATTTTTATTTTGCTATTCATTAACGCTCCAAAAACTTCTAATATAAATCACTATTACACACTTCCTGTAAGATAATAAATATTAATAGTAACACATTCCAGCAAAAGTTCTTTAAAGGAAAAAAATTCAATAAACAAAAGCAAAATTACTGAACAATTCAATGATTTCCATTATAATCCAAACTTTATTATTTTCTTTTTTTTTTAACCCCAATAATGCAAAAGATACAACTTATCTGCACGTGGATTCAACCCTAGCGACGACCCAAGACACTGACTGCTTCTCGACTGACTCGGGCTCGGGACTCCTGCTGACTATCGCGCCTTCCGATCTCAGCTTTCTCCGAACCTTGCCGAACTCGCCGAAGTTTCCCTCTAGGATAGCATATGCGTTTTATAAAACTACTGGGAGAGTACGCCCAAGGCATTACTATAAATACAAAATCACAGCCACCTCTAAGAAAAATATCAGCCTTTTCCTGATTTATAAATCGATCCTGAAAGAAATTATGAGCAAAATCATTGCAAAATGAATAATAAATGCTTCGAATACCAGAATGTTTTAGCACCGCTTGTTTACGTAAGCATGGTTCTTTTAATCAGCATGTATATTTCAGAAAAGAGTTTTATTACCTGTATCATCGCCCTCGTCGTTAGGGAAAAGCACCCTTCTTACAGAATGTATAGTTGGTCTTGGTGACGGGCAATCTACGGTACCATCACTGATTGGTTGTTGGTGCGACTCGGAAATGTCTGATAACGACACGACAAAAAAAAAGTTATAACGTGAAATTACTTTCTAACTAACCACACTTACCGTCATATTTCTCGACAACTGCGTCTATTAAGCAATTGTCCGGTTTTTTCAATAAGTCCAGTTCACTTTGAGAAACAAGACCGTCGTCGTAATCGTTGGATGGAACTGTAATGTGATTAAGCTGGTCCAACAGGCATATTGCATTTTCAACGCTATCGATTGTCTCTATTTGCGCAGTCACCTCCTCCATAGAATTTATGCCGGCCGATTCTATAGTAACCTCAGGCAATGGTGTTGCTGTTGATATTGTCAACGACGATACCTCTACTACAGAGTGAAATTTACAGTCAGGGTCACCTTGTCCAGGCGCTTTTACGCCGCTGAAATACTGTTCGGGAAGCCGCTCAGGCGATACTTTTATATTAGACGTCAACTTGACTTTGCATACACCTTGTAGATCCCTTTGCATACATGAAAGGATTTCTTCTTTTTCTGAAGTAGAAAAGAAATCGTTAGCCGGCCGAATAGAAACTACAATTTTACAATAGGGTTGACAACTTTATCGCTTACCATTACTGTACAATATCTGGGCGGCAATTGGCCTTCTTGCCTCCTTGACCTTCACTGTAACTAAATTACCTTCCTGGCTTGAAAGAGCTGTGCTGGCATAAATGCCATATAACAAGGTGACCAACTTTCTAAAGTATAAAATCGGGACATTTTAAGGAAAATTTTTTAAATAAAGATTAATGTACTTTTAGTTTGTCTTTTTAATACATACGACATATAAATCTATGTAGATATTCAGGTTAGTCCGTAATTTTAATTATTAACATTAATTAAACTAAACTAAAATAAAACTAATGAAGTCTTACAATAAACATAATGTATCCTGCACTTCTACTTAAATTTGTATTTTGATTGACTGCTAATGGATTTTAATGCCATTTCGTTCTCAAGTAAAGCCTTATAAAATTCTAAACACGTTAATTTATTATTGACCCGAGTTATGATCATCGATTTTAAAGTATCAACCTTCAATTGACTTTTTTCTGCTGTCCAAATATTATTAATTATAGAAAACACCCTCTCTAACTCAGCGTTAGTTCCAGGAAGACATAAAGCGAATTCAACCAACAAAAAATTATTGTAGTAATTTAATTTATTTTTCACGCAAAAATTTAAAATTTCAGTCCATCTGCAACTAACACTGATATTGCTGGCCTGCCATTCTTCAATTTTTTTTTCTGTGACATATTGTTTTATGCAGGTTGTTTCATCAAATAATCCATCTTCGTCTATTTTTATTTTGGAATTGTTTAATGAAACAACTTCTATGCTTGGCTGAATGCTTGAAAATTGAGGAGTTTCTTGTAACAAAACCCACCTAAAAGTTTCCAAATTTTGACAGTCGGGATTTTCCCATTGTCTCAAGTATTCTTCGGCAGTTAAATAAAATTCAAAAATATGTTTTTCTATTGTGTGCTGTTTATCAAGAAAGTCCTCAGTTTTTAGCATATTTTTTAAAATAATTGGAATATAACTCTCCTCCTTCCGAGCTGCAATTTTTTGCTTTAAATCTTTAAATATATTTAGGCTTTCTAAAGCCGATATTTCACGGCTTTGAATGAGTAAAACAGTTTTGTGAAATAATGATGCAACATTGTGAACGAAAAGAAGCCAAAATTCCGTCTCTGGATTATTGAAAAAATTCTTAATTAGGGTGGGACATTTTTCTATTGACATGAAATATGATTTTAACGCTGGATAAAGTTTCAGTTGTCTTTCAATTGCCGGAAGAAGAGCAAGCCAACGTGTATTACTGTACCCCAATAAATTTTTATGTTCTATATCTACAAATTCGCAAAATTCTTTGAGTTTTTCCACTCTGACAGTGTATGTATTAAAAAAATAAAACACTTTTAGTATAAATGTCTCTATATCAACTGGAAGAATGTCGCAAGCGGTTTTGATACAATTATTTATAATATGTGCCATGCAACCAATTCCCACTAAGTTAGGCTTGTCGAGACCTTTTTTGATTTTGGTATAAACATTATTTGCGCCTTTCCTGGCTGCCCCGCCAAAATTTGAGTTAGTGTTATCCGCACATAGCCCAATCACCTTATCATTTATATTAAAATTTGTTATTACGTTAATAACATACTTGCTTACCAGGTCGGAGGTCTCGCCTGGAATATCTTTTAACTCTAAAATCTTAAGTTGAATACCAGTTGATGGAAGAAAAAATCTCACCAATATAGGCATTAGTTTTGTATTTTTGTGATTTGATGCATCCCAACATACAGTTATAAAATTTACTGAATTTAAATCAGCCTCGACGGTCTGCATGGTCATAGGTTCAAATACCCCACTAATTATTGCATTTGATTTAGTACGAACCGACGAGTACTTGGGCTCGAACATTACGTTAATTAATTTGGACGTACAATCTGCCGATCTGAAGCTGTGGTTATGCTGAATTAAGTGGTAGGCCCATGTACCTTCGGCAGCAAGTACCTTTTTTGTTGTTTCGTTAAACGATGTTGTGATACAAAAATTCTTAATACTACTGGTGCTAGCTACTGCCTTTGCACTATTTTTGTGTTTGGTTGAGTTTATATGGCATTGAATATCTGTATTACCTCCGTGAGCCACCGAAAATTTGGATGCACAGAAACTGCATTGTACTTCTGATTCATCTTGACTATAATTAGGTATGAAAGGATATTTTGCCTGCAAGCTTGCATTAAATGTGCACTTTCGTCTTTTGCCACCTTTTCCAGACATAACGTAGCGTAGGATCTAAAAAAAAATTAAAATTATACATACTTAATTTAGGTACATTTTTTTAACAGTAAGTAACATTTCTTGAATCTGAATTCTGAAATCTTTGAAACCTGTCGCGTTTTCGACCGAGGTAAATAAATATTGCTTTCCGATTTCGTCGTAAGATGTCGGCCAAGTGAGGTTTTTCAAAACCCAATCGTAAAATTCACAAATCTTAGTTACGGTTAATGCAGCGTTGTCATTGTTTTCGAAAATTCTTTGAATTCGGTACAATTGGTACAAGTACGAACACAAACGGGACATTTCGGGACGTATTTTTATTCCGGGATGACTTATCAAAAACCGGAACTTGTCCCGGCCAAATCGGGACGGTTGGTCACCTTGCATATAAACGACCCGCAAAGGGATTTTTAAATTGTATCAGGTGAAACATTGTTCATCTGGAATGCAGCTCAATTGCCCCTTGAATCGTCGACCAAAAGCACTAAGCAATACAGGTGTGTCCGGTAAGTATTTGAGCTACAAAGTAGGTTAAATGTGAAAAGCTTTTCAGAATTTAATCAGAAACTTCTAGTCCTTTTTCCAAATAAATTAAACCTAACCTATTTGTCTTTAAAAAAAAATTACGACAAAAAGTTGCACGTTTAATTCCCCTTTGGACAGTCTGTCTAATTTCTAATTTTACCTTACCTTACCCTAACGGTTACCCGAGGGGTGTCTCACTACAGCAGTCGGTGTACAAATCACAGGACAGTCATCGGCAATCAAATCAAACCTAGATATTTGACGTGTGTTGACGTGTTTGTTTTAGTGTCTATTGCTATCAAGATTCCGAGTGATTAATGAGGAAAAATTGTGTAAAGATTGTCAGATAAGTACATTACTGTGTTCCTTCCTGAGCAGATTGGTCCTTCCGCGGAGAGACAAGGCGGTTTACCCGTTAAAAAGGAAATTTGTGCTTTTTTTTTCCCCGCCAAGAAATGTTTTTGCGTGACATGTATTTTTGTGCGGTTATGATCTCTTGATTTCACGCTTCTTCTTCTGCTTGATTCCACTTGTCATCTTTTTAACTGAGTGGGCCATTCTACCTACCTACAGAAGATGCCCCAATGATAGTACGGAAAACTGAGAGTCTAGAAAATGAAGTAGACCAACTGAAGCTAAAGGTAGATGAACTTAGCAAACATCAAGATCAACAGCTAGAGAACAAGAATAAGATCGAAAAAATCGCAAAACAGCTGCATAAAATTGCCGTTAAAACTGATAAGTTCGAAAAGACCAAATCCTACTGTGATGTACTCAAAACTGACCTGGAAGCAAAGTCAGTCAGATATAGACAGTCTAAATGATAAAATTGAAAAATGCTCCTCCGAGACTAAAGAATCATTAAAAGCCCGAACACTACCTAGGAATTCTACGCCCAACGCAAATGTTATTCCTGCGATAAGTGAAATAGAGGATAGGGAAAGGAGGAAGAGAAATATCCTACTTTTTGGGAATACCTGAAAACGTGGCCATTGCAGAGCGCGAGCGACCCAACGCTGAGAAACTAAAGGTAGACACACTTTTAAGGGATCATTTTCGAAGCCTAACCTGAAGCTATTAAATATTTTAAAATGCGCACTAATATCAAAGACAAATCGGTGTACATCAAGCCGGATCAAACATCACTACAAAGAGACCACCTTAAGAAGGTTGTTGCAGAGCTGGAAGCTAGAAAGAGGGATGGAGAAGACCTAAGTATGAAATATGTCAATGGGGTGCCAAAAATAATTCAAGCGGAGTCCCGTGCCCGGGCCACCAGCCAGTTACCACCTCCAAAAAACTAGATACACCACTGCTAAACCTACATCTCCTCTATACCAACATCTGCAGACTTATGCCCCGCATGTATGAGTTTCTAGTCACAGTAAATTTAAGGCAGCCAGATGTAGTTTTCCTCACTGAGACGTGGCTTCACTCAAACATTCCAGATTCCCTAGTTTTTATTCCCAACTACACAATACTCAGGGTGGATCAACCAAATAAGAGTGGAGGAGGTATATGCATTTACGTGAAAAATAACATACATGGCCATTTGACTCGAGCAATAATACCAACCAGTTTAATAGACCCGACAGCTGCTGATATTGACTCACTCTGGGTGAAAGTGAAAATCGGATCCCTAGAATTTCTTCTCGCCTGCATTACAATTCTCCAAATTGTACCGATCAATCTCACAACATTCTCTGCAATAGTCTAATAAACCTTAATAACCAAGTGTCTCTACCGATGATAGTATTTGGGGACTTCAACTATCCACAGATCGACTGGGAGCTAATGGAACTAAGTGGATACAATCCCAAATCAGAAAAATTCCTAGACGCGTACAAAGACACACACTTGCACCAACTAATTAAACAAAATACACGCTTTAGGACGGGAAACCAACCTTCACTTCTGGACCTCATGTTTGTCTCGGAGGAAAATTTGGTCACAGAAATCAACTTTATGCCTGCCATTGGCAAAAGTGATCATGTTGTCATTGATGCTGTTGCCCAAATTCAACTTCCACGTTGAACCTCTCCCAAAACTAGGCTCACAAATTACTGGAATGCAGATTATGAGGTCATAAAGCAGTATATTCTAATTTAATGCATGTCATAAACCACATTAAAAATGAGCTAATACCTATCAAAACGGATAAGAAAACCAGTTACAAGCCATGGATTCAACGGTCTCACGTAAGAAAAATCAAAGAAAAATGAAAACTCTGGGATAAATACTAGCTATCTAAAAATCCAGATGACCACCAACAGTACCGAATTGCAAATAATGCCATCGTCCAGGAAGTTAGAGAAGCAAGAGAAGTGTATGAAACCAACTTTCTTAATAATGGACCAAAAAGCTTTAAACATATACAGTGTGGCCCAAATTGGGCCTACATGTATGGGGATCTTGGAAACTATAGAAGATAGAGAAACGGTTAAATGGGGAAAGTTTTTGACAATTATATTTCTAACTGAAAACCGTTTAGTACGCGGCTCTATCTTTTTTGGTTTTTGAAATATGTTGAAAAAACCAAAAAGATGTATTTTCGAAAATATGCTGTAGATTTCTTATTATTCACTATTTTGGCAATCTGTAAAAACATTTTTAAAGCAACTTTTTAAGTAGATTTCAGTTCTGCAATTTAATTTTGAACACGACGTTTCAGTTATTTTATACCATCATCAGGTTCATTTTTTTTTATGGGCGCCATATTGTATTTTATACTTAAAAGGTAGCTTATGACGTCAGCTTTTCAACGATGTATTATTTGTTGGAAAATAAATGAAATTGACTTGAAAAATAAAGAAAAGTAATTAAAAATAAAAGAAATGAAAGGTCTGAAGACAGAAACATGTGAATTTAAAGGTGGAAATGGTAAAATTTACATTAATGATGACTTAACAACGCACAACCAACAACTCTTCAAGATGGCAATGGAGTTTAAAAGACTTCAAAAGTTTTACTCGGTTTTTACTAGGCACGGGAGGATTTTCTTAAAAAAATCTCAGGCTGGCGATCCGATTAGGATTCATAGTGAAGAGGATTTGAAGATTTAGGTAACTCTTTGTGGTGACTATTACGTAGGTTTCTGTAAATATTTAGAAGACTGATGGATATGGAAATGGAAGTTTTAGAGAACATTTCTATAGAAATCAAAAAAATCACGGTTGCACCGGATAGTGTAATGGATATTGGTCAAAAAGAATTTAATATTTTGCTACTTAACATTAGAGGTATAAAAACAAATATAGACAAGTTTATGGTATTTCTAGAATCCAATAATCTCAAATGTTGTGATATTATAATTCTGACAGAATGTCATAGTTTAGAGTCCACTTCTCTGTTTGGCATACCTGGGTTTAATGTTTATTATGATCACGCAAATTTTAATACATTTGATGGAGTGCTTGTCTACACTAAATGTTATCTAGACTCGATTATTAAGACAAAAAAGCTGAATACATGTAATCTAAGTATTACTAACCTTACCTGTCATATTAAAGGTACAGCTTTAAACTTAAATATTTGTTATTGATCACCAAATTCAAATACAGTAGCCTTTTTGCGTGACTTAAATGAATATCTACTAAACATAAAAAAGACAGACATAACCTTATTCATGGGAGACATAAACTTAAATATTTTAAATACAAATGTTAACTTAGTTAATGAATATATCTCGGTAATGAATACACACGGGTTCTTTTCTTTGTATGAGGATGTGACTAGATCAGAGTCACAGACCTGTCTAGACCACGTCTTTCTAAAAACAAATTTAGGGGAAAGCTCAGTTGAATTAAGGCCATATATTGTTGATTATGATATAACTGATCATCTACCTGTATTAATTGAGTTCTCTCTTGAAAATAGAAATTGTGACAATGAAAATCAGAACCAATTTACTGTTAAAAATATAAATTATAAGAAATTGACTGATTTGGCGCAAAACAAAAATTGGGAAGAAACTTTGACCTACACAGATTCAGAAATGGCACTGGATTGCTTGATTAAAAATATTACTGACATTGTAGAAGAATCCTATGAAGAAAGAGTCATAAACAAAAAATTTAGAAAGCTTAAGGCGTGGATATCAAATGGACTTATTATATCAATAAAAGAGAGAGATAGATTGAAACATAACCTGAAAAGAAATCCTACTCCACAAAACCTTACAGAGTTTAGAAATTATCGCAACAAACTGAATAAACTAATTACACTTACTAAGATTAACTATTATAAAGCCAAGATAGATGAAAACAATAAAAATATCAAAAAGATATATAATTTTATAAATGAAAATAAAAAAGATACAAAAAATGACATAAAAGTTATTGAGTTGGATAATGGTAAGAAAACTGTGGACCCACAAGATATTGCTGACAATTTTAATAACTATTTTATAAATGTAGGCTTGAAAATGGCAGAAACAATAAAAGCACCTTCTATTCCGGTTGAACTAACAAACCCTTCATTAAATTCTATGTACTTAAAACCTGTAACGCAGAATGATCTAATAAAACATATAAGCTCCCTTCAAAATAATTGTTCACCTGGAAAAGACAAAATAACCTCTAAAATCATTAAAGCCTTACATATGTACATATTGAGACCGCTTGAGTACATTATAAATTTAATATTTGAATCTGGCAGTGTGCCAGGCCATTTCAAGGTGTCAATGGTCAGCCCCATTTTCAAATCTGGAAGTAAGGAACTTATGGAAAATTACAGGCCAATAAGTGTTATATCAAACCTTGGAAAGATCTTCGAGAAATGCCTCAAGGAGAGATTGACTTCATATCTTGATAAAAACAGAACCTTGTCAAAAAATCAATACGGTTTTACCCACGGAGTAAGTACAGTAGATGCAATGTATGAACTAGTAAGCGATATTACCAAAAACTTAGATGATAAAAAGAAGTGCCTTGTGGTGTTCCTCGACTTATCTAAAGCGTTTGGCACTGTAGATCATGATATTCTGTTGACGGTGTTAGAAAGATACGGTATAAGAGGTCAAATATTGAAACTATTGAAAAGCATCTTGACAGATAGAACACAATTCACCAAAATAGAAAATTGTATAAGTAAACCAAATACAGTTAAGGTAGGAGTACCACAGGGAACTGTTTTAGGCCCCACACTGTTCAATGTGTACATAAACTCAATAAATGACTTAAATATTCATGGCAAGATCATATCCTATGCAGACGACACGGCAATTTTATTCAGCGGAAATTCTTGGCAAGAAGCAAAAGAAAAGTTACAGCAAGGTCTATCATCAGTAAAAAATTTCCTGGACAGCTTTAAACTCTCGCTAAATGGAAAAAAATCAAAATACGTAGCATTCTCTATAAATGATAGTAATAGACCCAAATATCAATACATTAATATAGAAAATATACAAGACTCCATTGAAGAAGTACCATACTTCAAATATTTAGGTGTGCACATTGACAAAAATTTGAAGTGGGACTGTCACATTGCATATTTAACAAAAAAAATAAGAGCATTGTTACACAAATTTTATTTGCTGCGTGAATTTCTTTTCAAAAAATTATTGATTTTGATATATAAAGCTTTAATTAAGCCACTACTGAAATACGGTATTTTAATATGGGGGGGAGCGTACGAAAATAACATTAAAAACTTAAAAACAGCACAAAACACAATAGTGAAAATAATTTTTAAAAAACCAAGACTGTTCTCCACAATGCACCTTTATGGTGAGGAAATAATAAACATACGAACAATCTTTATATCAACCTGTTGTTCCTATATACATCAACATCACTCTAAACAATCCATCACAAACCATACCTATGGCACCAGGTGCAATATAAAGCAACATCTCATAATACCCAGAATAAACCGTGATCTTAGTAAGCATTCTTCAGTATTTTTGGCTCCAAAATTCTATAATTTGTTGCCTAATGAAATTAAAAAGAAAAATTATACCTTAAAGAATTTTAATAAGCATGCTTTGAATTATATAATAAAAAATAAGAAACTGTTCTCTTAAAAGCTAGTTAACTACTATATTACTTGTTCTCGTTATAGTTGGTTATTTAATTTTGATATATATATATATATATAGACTGCATGTTTTCTATTATTATTACTATGTCCCCCGGGAATTGCTCTTATTGTAAACTTCAGTTAATCAGGGATAGTCTAGATCTATGAATTATTAGTATTATACGGCTTTTGAGGCACACACAGATGCTTAGGTATCTAGGTGCCTTTTGTGCAGAAATTATAATTTGTATTTAATTATTGATTGAATAAAATTTGATTTGATTCTATGTTTATTGCCTAATAACAATTTAAACAATATACCAAAATATTATTATTAAAAAAGGTACCTACATTGCCCTGTTATAGTGTTATCTACCATCAAGTCTTCTGGTCGCCCTAAATTTCCTGACTAAAAACCTTTCCTCAAAGTACTTTATGAAAAAGCTGATACATTTTCGCAATACAAATCGTCTCTTGGGATCCTTTTTTTAGCATTTCATCAGTGAAAAACATTATAGTTGAGTATACACCCAGGAACACACCATGAATTTGGCATTTTTCGCTATTTCACAGCAACTTAATCAAATAATTTATGGTTTTACATATAAAGGTCCAAACTACGTTAAATTAATGTTTATGGGTTTTCTAAAATAATCACATTGAACTGCTAAAAACAACTAAAAGCTTAAAGGAAACACCAAAACGGTCTACCCAAACAATGCAAACCTGTCAAAACGTGGATCCACTACAAACAGCTGATTCTAGAATGTGGGCGGCAACGCATGTTCTTCGAGACGGCTAGAGGCCCGTAAAGGGTAAACTACGACGTGTTTCGCGCGTGCAATTTTAATACCAGAGGAAAGCAGCGTTGCCAGATGTACGATAATTATTACCCGGTACAATGGTGTTCTGTATTATAAATTATAAGAGTTTATTTTTATACAGGGTTGTTGAATTGTATGGAAACGGTCGATTATTTCTGAAAGTAAAACAGCTACCAAAAATATTAGATACAAAATTTTTAGGTATACCCAAAGACGTTAGGGTATACCTAAAGGATGAGTCAAAAAGCCGAAGAAAAACAAAGTTACTTTTTCTTAAAATGGAACACCCTATACAGGGTGTTTCAAAATAAATGTGCCATCGCTCGGGTGGTGATTCCTTACCCAAAAATAAGGCAAATAGTTCCTATTAACATGGGCAGATGCTTTGTTTAGAAGATACTCGGTGTTCAAATTTTTAACTATTTTCGCTTTTTTCAAAATGTTTCCGAAACGGCTTCAGTGATTTAGGGCGGCGGAACTTTCGGCCCCATATTGGGTAAGGTACTTGCTAGAAATTTTAGGTCAAGTAATCTTGCAAGAAATTTCGGCCCCAAACATTGCAGGTAAATAATTGGCCGGTGAACTTAAAAAAGGCGAATTGAACCAAAAAGGTGGATTAGATGCCGTGTTAGCGCTGTTTAACCAATATAAGTCTATAAAAGGGGCAAACAATTAATAATAATATTCCCCGGTGAACTTGAAAAAGGCGAATTGGAACCAAAAAGGTGGATTAGATGCCGTGTTAGCGCTGTTTAACCAATATAAGTCTATAAAACCGCATTAGCCGAGTTGCAGGTCAAAAATTGAGTTAGTTCAGGTTAGTTGCATTTTCATTTTATAAATGATTCAAAACACAAAAGATCATAAAAAAATTAAAAGGTTATAACGTTAGACCATTGGGGCTGAAAATGCCTGTAATAAAAACATGACCCTTCCATCCCGGGGCCGAAAGTTCCTGTCAAAATCGGGCTGCTACCTGGCCGGGGCCGAAATTTCCTACGCCCGTGATTTAAGTAAAGTTTGGGTTGTGAAAAGTACCTACAATAGCATAAATTTAAGCAATAAAAATGTGTGAACCTGTTGACCAGGGGCGTGCGTGCGATCAGATGCTCTACTAATTTTGAACAAAAAATAGGTACGCCGCTGGCTTTCTTGATAGCACAATTTGTTAAAAATTTTAGTGACTAAAGAAAGCATTTCCTAATGTTTTTTTTTAAGTCGGCATCGATTAGACGATAAATGCAATTTTATCAAACTACCTATGTTAGATATTTATTTATTTATTTATCTACTTCTACATTACAGAACAAGAAACCAAATAGTACCTATACATTACTTAAAACTAATTTGTGTGATATAACAGAACATTTTGCAAAATAGGACAGATAAAATACGCCCATAAAAGTCAGGAACATCGGAACTGCAATTGTTTGCATAGTGTGAACAATAAATTGAGTTTTCTTTTGAACGTTATCAATGAATAAATAAACTCTGTGTTAAAGGGGATATACGTATATAGGTTTTGCATGATTTAGTTCATGACACCGTTTCTGCCAACATCATTTCGGCCTCTACTTATTAATTGAAAATACCTCATTAAGTCGCGTATTGCGCGGAGGAACGCGATAATTAACTAATGCTAGAAGTTCAGCGCACTCTATGCTGTTTGTAATTATTTTATACCCAAACACTATGGACAACAAGATTCTACGTTTCTCCAGACTGACCATGTTTAAGATTTTCAATCGCTGATGGTAAGATAAACCACTCTTATCTATTCCCAGCCTATACAATAAGAAGTTTGCAAATTTCGACTGGACGCGTTCAATTCGTTTTATATGGACTTTGTAACATGGTGACCAGACGACACAACAGTTAAGTACTCCAAGTGGCTTCGTACCAAGGAGTAGTGAAGAGACTTAAGGACTTCAGTGTTCGGAAATTCCCAGCAACGCCTCATTATAAACCCTGCCATTCTAAAAATATACTTATATGTGTTCGTTAAATGTTTAAGTGTTGCAGGTAAAGACATAATTTCTAAGTCGGATGTCCAAACAGGGATAAAGGAAGCATTGGAGGAAAACAACACTCCTACTCCTACTCCTAATTATGGTGAAGCCTCTTAACCTCTCTCTAATATTCCAAGAAAAGAAGGAAACCGACCCACAGGACAAGACAACCTGGTTAGCGGGGGAAAAAATACTGTTTTTCCTCAAAACGAGAATGTGACCCTCAAAAATCCAGAGAGGCAAAAAAGAATGGACAATCGCCCCCGTCCAGTAGTTGGAACAAACGAAGACAATATACTTAAGGTCAGCATGCACCAATTTCTGGCAAAGTGGTATTCTTATTAATAATTTTTTACATCTAGACCAAATAAAAAAGTCAACAATGTAAAATCCTCGGTAAAAACTAAATCATGTGAAACCACTGTTTTTCACATCAATATTCAATCGCTAAGAAACAAACTGGATGAAGTTGCAGCATACTTGGTTGATAATTCATTTTCCATGATCTGCTTCACAGAACACTGGGCAAGTGAGGACGAACTTAACACAATTGCGGTACATCAGTACAAACTTGCTGCCTACACGTGTCGAACTAAATTCCGGGGTGGAGGGTGTATAATTCTAGTGGACAAGCATGTTGAAACCAGTGCCCTAACCGATATAGGTAATCTCTCTAATCAGAAACAAATAGAAATATGTGGAGTTCATGTTAAATATCAAAATTTTTTTGTTTTAGTTATAAAATACAGGGTGTTATGGAAATGACTTATTATTTTTTAACCCGTAAATATATAGGTCGAGACGAATTGGGGAAAAATTGCTATAAATGGCGCTCGAAGCTAGAAATTCGAGAAAAATGCCTTCAAAAATTTAGGTCCAAAACACCTACGCGCCAATGACCCAAACAGCTGATTTGGGTAATTGTTTACTTTAGTGCAAATGTTGAATTTTTCGCTAAAATTTCGTATATAGGCTAATTAAGGGTAGCTGATCACAATTTTCCTTTCGCGTTTAGGCGGCAAATGCACTGGTTTTGAGAAAAAAAATGTTAAAGTTTTTCTAACTCACCGGTATGTTATTTTGCATGTAATCCTAAAATGTTGCTATTTTCAATAAAATATTACTTGTCGGAGTCATAGTATACACTTCTGAGTTGAAATAAACGAAATATGCCACAAGGAAACTCTGAAAAACGGGATAACTTGTAAACGAACAGAAAACTCTACGTTATCTGGAAAAAGACGGGAGACAGCTCACTGACAGCTGGCCAAAAAAGCAGAAGCAAACTGCACGACCCATGTTGTCAGATTGTTAGTGTATTATAAATTGCCTATACTTTCAATTCATTTTTATTAATTGAATGAATCCTATTGGCTCGAGCTAGCATATCATTCTCCTGGATGGAAGCCATTAATAATTACAAGAAAAAGAAGAACAATCTGGCAACGTGAGTGCAATGAATCTGAAAAGAGACGTTTCTACTTTGTCGGCGTATTAACAACGAATTTAATTAAATTTGTGCCTTTTCCATTGTTTTTTTGCTAAAATGTTGTTCTTATTTTATGAACAGATAGTTTGGTGAAAGTTTTATCACATATTTTGAAGGGAAAACCATAAAATCTAGGAAATTGAAAGGAAAGTAAAACGCGACACCCAAAGAATACCCTAACCTGTAAGTGAAAAACTTTAACATTTTTTTTTCTCAAAACCAGTGCATTTGCCGTAAAAACGCAAAAGGAAAATTGTGATCAGCTACCCTCAATTAGTCTATATACGAAATTTTAGCACAAAATTCAACATTAATTGCACTAAACTAAACAATTACCATTCCAGCAGTTTGTCTTGTCAAAAACACATGTGTTCAGGGGCATTGAACTATCATGGAAGGCGCACATAGTCCGGTTTTAAGGTATTTTACAAAATTCAAAATACTTCCGATTTTAGAAAAAAAAACTATCAAGTGTAACTCTAGACCACCTCAGGAGTGGCCCCTTAAAATATAATAAGTCATTTCCATAACACCCTGTATATAGGTCTCCCTCGGGTAACTTTCAGTGTTTTTTAAATGTACTTGAGCAAGCTTTGTCAATGACGGGTAGTTATAAAATAATTGTTTTAACTGGAGACTTTCATGTCCATTTCAAAACTTCTAGTAAAGAAACTGTAGCTTTACTGGAATTGCTTTCAACCTTTGGTTTAAAGCAGATGATAACTGAAACAACCCGAAATGGGTCTTGCATCGATAACATTTTTATTAATTTTGACTATAATACATCAATTGCTACTAATATACAAACTGGTCTGTCTGATCATAAAGGTCAGGTCATAAATATTTTTAATAAGAATAACTGCAATAATGGCTTAAACAAGAAACCAAAAAATGTTAATTGTCTGTGGACCAATTACACAAAAAGAAAAAAATGTTTTTTTATAACCTAGTGGAGGGTATATCCTGGAACTTTATAAATGATACAAATAAAAATGTTAATGAAAAATTTCATATATTTCTTAATGAAATTGTGACATGTTATTTTTTAGCATTTCCAGAAAAAAAATATGTAAATAGATATATAGAACAAAATAATATACTAAAATAATAGTGGTTTAACCAAACGCTGAGAGATATGAGGAAAAAATATCGTTTTCTCTGTGAAGTTTACCATCAATATCGCACACAGGATGCTCTTAAACTTAAAAATTATTTAAGAAAACAATATAAAAACGAAATCTCTCTTGCAAAGAGGAAAGCTTACGAACAAAAACCAAACACTTGTAATAACCCTAATAAGTTTCTTTCGAATATAGGTACTTAATTAATGAAAAAAGAAATATAAAAAAAGACTTTCATAGTATCCCCTAGGATCTCTCACGAGATGGTTTGAATGAGCGGTGTAGCATAGGCTTTGCTGCAGGATTTGGGCCAAAAACCTCCCAATTTTGATTTAATTAGTGCTTTAAATACCTACCAGAAGAAAAATTCACTTTTAGGGAAGTGACATTTAATAAAGTAAGAGAAATAATAAATTCAATAAAAAATAAATCTAGTAAAGACATTTTTCATCTTAATGTTCCCCTTTTAAAATGTATTAAGAATATTATCATAATGCCTCTTGCTAAACTGATACATCTTTCTATAATGGAATAATGAATAATAAATTAAAATGGGAGACACATATAGAAGATCTTGCAAAGAAAATCTCTACAAACTTGTTTGTATTAAGAAATCTTGTAAACTACCCGAGTACCACTGGGCTCAGAACTGCCTACTTTGGGCTTATTCACTCTAATGCCGGGTCCACACCAAAGCAACAAAACAAAACTGGCAACAAAACAGCAACAAAACAAAACTGCAAGTTTTCGAAAACAGAAACAAATTGTCAACTGCTGTCCACATATACGAAAACAATAATTATTATTTTATTTCAACTTTGTGCTCGAATCTGCTGCCATGTGGCGTGCTCGAAATTTGGCAATAGACAGGAACCATGATTTATTTATTATGGCAGCTGGTTTTGTATTTTTAAACCAAAAAAAGAAAAAACGTTTTTGGGTCAGACCGAGCTTACAGAACCGGCAAAAAAACTATGTTGAGGAATTACTGGAAGATTTGCGAAAAGATGATGTCGGTATTAGGGGAGAAATGCGATCTAGCTTTCAAAACTTTTTAAGAATTTCCAGTGTCGATCTTGAAAATCTAATACAAATTATCGGAACCTCAATACAGAAGAAAAATACAAATTTTCGAAACGCCATTAGTGTAACAGAACGTTTAGTGATTACTTTAAGATTTTTGGCAACAGGGGAGTACTACCAAAGTTTGATGTATCTTTTCAAAGTATCCAAACAGGCAATATCAGTAATAATTCCAGAAACCTGCGATGCTCTCATAAGTGCTCTAAATGCATATGTCAAGGTAAAATTTAACATTATTATTAGCTGTTAAAAAGTAAAATGATTTTTTTAAACTAATCTTTATTTTGAATGATAGCTGTTAAAAAGTATAATTATTCTTTAAAAATAATCTTTACTTTGAGTGTATTTGAAAACTACATGAACGACTGAGCTGATTCATTTGTGGTTATCTGCGCAGCTGGCCAGGACTAAATAGGAATTTTACCTATTTTCAAATCAATTTAATTCGTATTTTATTTCAGACCCCTCAAAGTGAAGAAGAATGGGAAAAAGTTAGTGATGATTTTAACAAGATTTGGCATTTTCCACATTGCATAGGAGCAATGGATGGAAATCATATTGTAATCGAGGCACCTACATTCAGTGGCAGTGAATTTTTTAACTACAAAGGAACTTTCAGTGTAGTTCTTTTTGCTGTTGTTGACGCAAATTATAATTTCCTGTATGCAAATGTTGGTTGTCAAGGACGAATCTCCGACGGAGGTGTTTTTAAAAGTACGCCATTTTATAAACTATTGGTTGAAGGAAAACTAAATTTACCAGAAAAACGTGTTCTTCTTGGAAGGGACAAAGAAAGTCCATATGTTTTAGTCGCAGATGATGCTTTTCCCCTTAAGCCATGTATTATGAAACCATATGGTGGCCATCAAGATAAGGGATCTATAGAACGTGTCTTCAATTACCGAATTTCCCGTGCTCGAAGAATCGTAGAAAATGTATTTGGTATTTTAGCATCTGTGTTTCGAGTGTTTCGCAAACCAATGCTGCTACAACCAGAAAAAGTAGAAAAAGTAACTTTGGCATGCATTTGTTTGCATAATTATTTAAGATGTACCTTATCCAAAAATAAATATAATCCAGCAGGGAGCTTTGATGTAGAACATATAGATATTGGTATAGTAGAAGATGGCGCGTGGAGAAAAGATCAACAAACTTCACAATCGTTTTTTAATTTACAACAGACTGCACGTAAATCATCTGTAGAAGCTATGGAAATAAGAAAAGAATTTGCTGAATATTTTGTATCTGAGCAAGGTCAAGTTCCATGGCAGTTAAAATTTTGCTAGAGAGTCTTTTTACCATAAGTAATACTGTTGTTTTTTTAGGGGAAAATAATAGAATGTATAATGCATAAACGTAAATGTGATTACTTATATAGAATTTTTATATCTACCTGTGTATTCGTTAATCCGCCTATATTTCCACTTGGTCTTGGTTTGTTTTTGTCTTTTAAAAAGCTCAATAGGGCATAACCAAACCACTTCGAAACAAAAGTTTTTCCAGCTCCGGATTTCTTCAATAATTGATAATTTCTGTGTTCTCTCTGGTACTGGGCATTGATGTTTTTAATCTTTCTTTCCACTTCATCTGAAGAAGCACCACACAATATTCCGATTTCTTTTAAGGCGTCTGCCCTTTTATAGCGATTTTTGTAATCGGGACATCCGGCGTCCCATAACAATATAGCATCTCTATAAAGTTCAATTAGTTTACAGGTATTTTCAACAGTCCATTTCACTTTTTCACCCGACGTAGTCATTTTGCACACAGGCACGATACAAACTGAACTGAACCACGAATAATTGATTTGTTTTAATCTTGTCGTCAAGCACGTACACACTAAGCCAACAAAGTTGCTAGAAACGCAGACAAAACATCAACACTTTGATCTTTACCGACAGGCCACGGGAAACTAAAAAGTTGTTGGAAACACCAACAAAACAAAATAGTTGCCTGAATGTTTTGATTTTATTTGAAGATTGTTGAGAAACATCGAGTTGCTGTTTTGTTTTTGTTTTGTTGCTTTGGTGTGGACCCGGCATAACATATCTTATAGCTGTATTGTATGGGGACAGGCTGCACTGTGGCATAGAATTTTTGCTCTCCAACGAAAGGCAGTTCGGATTGTAGCCAATATAGGGTATTAAAAATATTTAAAAAAAAAGCATTTTATACTTGTGACGAGTTTCTAAGTAGTGACGTTAACCAACAACTGTTAGATAGGTTATTAACATTGAAAATGTTTATATTATCGCACGGGCACGTAGTATGGGTACGGAATTCGAAATTCTTGTGTTGCATTTGTCCCTGACGTCACACCGAGTTAAATGATCGGGATCAGACCAAGTCGAAAATAATCGTATGGTTTCGCTGGAGCAGGGTGGTTCGGCTGGCGCGGCTGGAGCGCGCTTCAGATCATATTCGTATTTCGTAGTGAAAGCGCTTATGTATGACTTATAATGAACGCCGATAACATTAGTTGCCTGCTGTTGTTGGAGGAAGAAGACGAAAAGGAGATGTTAGCCCAAATTCCTCCATTTCGACAAACGTCATATTAACACTTAAATTTATACTATACATAGGTACCATATTTAAATCAAAGCTGCAGCATACCAAGTAAACAAATCAATTTGATTAAGACGTCAAAGTATCAAAGCATTTTAAAATTGTATCATTAGTTGGTATATCCGAAAAAAATATCAAAATTAGAAAAAAGTCAGTGGCGTGCATTTTAACATTGAAAATGTTTAAAATATCGCACGGGCACGTTAGTATGGGTACGGAATTCAACAAAATTCTTGTGTTGCATTTGTCCCTGACGTCACACCGAATAAAATGGTTACGGTTGTCATTAAGTACTGATCAATATTTCCTTCGTATGCATAATCTTGGATTTGAATATGGTATAGGCAAGTGTAAAAATGGGGTAAGTGGAAAATCAGAGCGCCAATCAGGCAATATTGAAAGTTTACTTGTCTGTGCGGTTCGAGGCAACTAACTATACGTTAGCGCTATTGAATTATCTACTCCCGGTGAGTTACCAGGTGTTTTTTTCTTTCTGAGTAGTCATTTGTAACATAACCTCCGAATCGGTCCGTTGAATAGTGTGTGATATCTCCATAAAAAATTGGTCAAAGGTAAAAACTTATAATATACTTTTAGTTGTATTGCATTTTCTTATGTTTAGTCAATTGTTGTAGCTTTAAAATCCTATATACCGACCAAATCTAAAAGCGGTTTTTACTCACGAACAGGTTTGCACTTCCCCCATAAAAAACATAATGTGGGCATGTGTGAAAGTTGTAATGGGGAAAGTGTAAAGGTTAGTTTACACTTGCCCCATTTTCCTGGGAATGCTAAAGTTCATTGGCACTGACACTTAAAGCTTTTATTCTTTACAGAGAGTTGCCGTCATGGTACGAAATTATAAAAGAAAGTCCGATAGGGCTGCCTATGGGGAGGAGCAATTAAATGCTGCAGTAAATGCCGTCAATCAAGGTCAATTAACCATGTCGATGGCTAGTACTGAATTCAGAATCCCATACATTACAATCTACTGTAGGATAACTGGCCGCCGTGGCGAAAAAAGCAAGACACAGGGCCGACCTCCAATACTTTCTTGGCAAGATAAGTGTCAACTGGCCGAAAATATAAAAACAATGGAGAAGTGGGGATATTGATTAACTTCGAGAGAGCTTCAAGAAAAAGTTCGGGACTTTGTAACTTTAAATAATATTCCCAATCCTTTTAAGAACAATATGCCAGGCACAGACTGGCTAATAAAGTTTAAACAACGTCACTCTTTGAGTATGAAGAAACCACAAAGCTTAGAGTACTGCAGAAAGAAATCTACGGACCCATTCATAATAGACTAATATTTTGTTTTATTGGAAAATGCTATATTGGTGTTGGGTCTTCAGGATCGTCATGAATGTATTTACAATTTAGGTGAGACTTCACACATCAGTTTTGATGATCTACTACTTGATTCGCTCCGACAGAGTCCTTCTTTTAATCCAAGGAAACGAAAGCGCTTAATTCAAGGTGGCCAAACCATTGCAGGTACTATCGCAAGTAGTCAGTCAAAAATCTCTACAAGTTCATCTACTATATCTAAACCAGCTATGAAAATTGACCGAAAGAATAAACAAAGTCGGCCAAGTCCGTATCAATTTGAATCCAGCTCCAGTGAATCAGATTATGAAAGTGTACCTTTTATGGAATCGGATCAAAGTTTCACTTTAGAATCGGATTGAGAAGATCAGATTCCTGAAATAAACAAAGACAATATTTCCATTGAAGACTGGGTACTAGTTAAATACACATTACCAAAAGCAAAGAAACATTTTATTGGCCAGGTAAATACTGTTGACAACGGCTTTGAAATCAAGTTTACTAGAAATCTAAAATACAATTTTTTTATGGCCACTCACCGATGATCTCGATGTAGTATAGCTAGACGATATAGTGACTCGTTTACCTGAACCGGTAGTAACACGCCGAGGAGGTTTTCATTTTAATGTGAAATTTGCGGGATACAATATTTAACAAGTTCCATAAAATTATTCGAATTTTTAAACTTTAATTTTCTTTTCTGTTTTAGTTTCTCCTAGGGAATAACTTCTACTGTTTTAGAGATTAAAGCCAAACACTGGGTTTTAAACGGATAAATACGTTTATAAAAATATTGTTCTTGTTATTAGGAATTTTTTTAGGGTTATTTTGGATTACTTATTATTTTTCAGAGGTAGGTACCTTTTAATTTTTCGTTTTTATGATTTGCTTGGCTAACTATTTCCCAACAATAAAAAGTTCATAACTTCCCAGATTTTTATTTTTTTTTAAGTCTGTGAAAAGAAAAATTGGCATGGGAGATATAAACTTCATTTACACTTTCCCATTACCACTTCTGCGAACATGCATGGAAATTGTATTCCGATTTTACACTTTCCATTTTTGGGGTACTGAACTGTAAAATTTCGGTAAATAATTCATGAGTGCCCTATGCAGTATTAAAAGTAAACATATTAAACTATTACTTTCTTACAAAGACACTTTTATAAATATTGTATATTTGAAGTAGGAAGGAAATAAACTTGAACTATTAAAAAGGGCTTCGCAGTTGCCCCAGTCTACCCTAATTATAAGCTTTGTAATGTAATGCTGAAAAATAAACAGAATGGTTTTGTACACTTTACCGTTCTTCCCTACACTTGCTGCCACTTTTTTTCATGCATTTTCTTTCATTACAACATTTTTGTAATTTTCGTTCTCATAGTTGTATAAAGGGGGGTACTTTTGAACCTCCTCTATCAAACACTCGTTAGCAATTGCCGAAAACGGTGGCATTCTGCTGAGCGATCACGGCTGGACTGGTCTCTCTAGCAGTCCGAACGCAGCCACTGCAATTGACTGCGAACACTGTGTCGCTGAGCTGCGGCAGTGAAACCGTGTACATACAAATCGCATTAAACCAGTACCGAGCTACCAATCGCGAACGCCAGCCGCGGCCGCTGACTGCTCCAGCCAAACCATACCTTAGAGGCGCGTTAGAGTTTATAACCTTTATTTTACTATTTTTTTATATTATGAATCAATAAACCTTATATCAGCTACCTAAATATAACATTCAAATCTATGAGTTTTCGCAGATCACAAATCTCACAATAGTCACAAGCGTTGCACTCTGCTTCGGCATTTTCAATGTCCTCCCCGGTTGCATCTTTGTAAAGGACTGTAAATTTTTTAATATTATGTTAACTGCAATTTATTTTATCTCGTGATTTTTAAATAATTCCTCAAAAATATGGCTATATGTGACGCTTAGTTTTGTACTTAAATTTAATTTATTTAGGTAACATTATATTTATGTATTAACTGTTTTTTTTTATGCAGCAATGCAGCATTTTTACACTGCAATTTGACTTGTAAGAGCACTTTGTGCAAGTTATGAATAAATTGATTGATTGATTGAAATCTCAGCTTAGATGCTTGTAAATGATATTTCTTTACACTTTGAGGAATTTAGTTCTATATTATTTTCTGTAGGTACACTAATCCAATATTTTATCCAGATCATGCATCATTTTGTCACATATTATTAAAGCTTATGCAAAATAAATAGGTAAAAAAATCTGTCATTTTTATTGACTCGTAGTTTAACATAGTAACTATAGAAAATGATTGTATTATAGAGGTAAACAATAACACCAAGTTTTTAGGAATGTTTCTGAATAATTCTTTGTCATGTGTTTGTCAGCATATTGATTATGTCATGTTTTTTCAAATCTCTGAATATTTATTTTTACAAAATAAACGATCTCACCCGCATTCGTATCGTACACAATAACATTTATTACCTATATGTACTTATCACAAAACACATTTAAACCGGCAATAAAATATGTAAATATTATTATTTTTGACAGGGAACGAAATCGATTTTTATGTTTTAAACTCTCGAAGAAACAGAAGGTCATAATATTATTATTATAACTAGTAGCTACATTTGCGAAGCGTTTTGTAGGTGGTGCGAGGTTGCCAGTTCACCTTTAACATTTTGTCAAACTAACTGGCCCGTCTCTATAAACTGTTTAATCTTTTTAAATGCGTTACTCGCGGGTTTATAATTATCACGGTTGCTTACAGGTTAGCTCTAAAAGATGAAAACTCCGTAAGTAAGGAATTTTAGAAGGAAAATACGGATACCCTCCCTAGATTATTACAACATTTGGCAACATCGTAGGGGTTTTATTTGAAATATTGTCTACAATTTAAATCTGGTATTTTAGCTTTGATTGTTGAAGCTGCGTTCGAAACTTCTATCGGAGATGTGACTGATTTGTTGCCACGTGCTCACACCTTTATTTTTTTTTTCTTTCTGGACAATCTGTGTTAGGTACTTGGGCTAGCATCGTACTCGTACACTCCACTAATAGGTGTACACAGCTACTTTACAGCTCTTTGCGAAAACGAATATCAACAGGATATGCCACCAAAACAAAAATTGATGGCAGCGCGATGACTCACAGACTCGATGTTTAAAGGAACAGCCTCTACACTGACAAAAATGGATTTACCAATGTCGTGGGTTACAGAATTAGAGCTACTTTAACGCACGGTTCTATGTTGTTCAAACTGAGCCTACGAATTATCACAACTCATTTAAAAACGCTACAATAACTCAGCTTCTTGTGGTTCGCCTCAACACACAAATATCAACATTTTAAACACATTTGGGATTACCACAATCCTTCATTTTGTAACCATTTTATGAGTTACCTGAACTCAGTTTTTGGATTGGGAACACTTACTAACTGATTTTAAAGTGCCGTTTTGACCCAGACGTGCATTATTTTAACTCATTACCATGTGTTAATTATTGTGAGTTGGAATAAGTCGTAAATAGTGCTCTAAAAACTCATGTCGAGAGTAAATCATCAATCGAAAAGTCACGGAAAGTTCCGAATTCACACTCGTGCCGATTTAGCGCGGTAACTTCAACCCATTGTTATTAGTATCTTGTGCACGTCGCGTTTTCATGAGCCACATAACTGGACTTGCTATCCGCGCAATCGTTGATCGGAGGGATGTTTTTTTAATTTTGTTCAGAGTTTGTTCTCATACACAGGTGCGTGATAATGAGAATAATCCAATTTTAGTGTTAGAATATATTTAAAGTGCCAAACCTTATTGTGCCTAGCTTCGTTCATAGAGTATTTCCTTTGCACTTGACGTTTATCATATGTTGTTAGATGTCACTTATGTCAGTTAACCTAGCATGTGTTCTCGTAACAAGTGTTTGTTAATTAAAGTACATATTATTAAATATTCCTTGTGTTTCTTGGCTCTATTGAGATTTCCTACCAACATTTAGGACAGATTAAATCTATAGTCGTTAAGTAAGCTAGAACAACTGAAAGGTCCAGTTTTGATAGCTCGAATCATGAGTTAATCTAGCCCTAATAGTGACGCATCACAACTCCCATATTGGTTTCTGGCAGCTTAAATAATGAGTTGCTGCAGCCCACGTCACATGTGTTCGTCAATCCCAGTTACGATTAGCTAAGCTAGCTAGCTAAAACAACCCATCTTCAGGGCTATTATAACTCATGAACAGTGATTTGATGCAATCTCTTCGGTTTAGTTGCCGTAACTCAGAGGTCTGAGCTGTCTCCTATTAGCAACACGCGTCGGTCTGGGATAACTCATATTTGAGTTATGTCAACTCGATATTTTGCTCAGTGTACCTCTGTATTACTATGTAGTTCTGTAGGGTATAGGGAAAATAAATCTGAACCGTTCGGATAATTTCGGCCGATGAAAGCGAATAATTTCAATTTGTTAGAGTAACTTTGTTTAGTGCAAAAAGTTCGAACTTGTTTTTCAATTACTCGGCCAATAAAAAAATAGGGATACTAGACTCTGTACATTACCAACTACCAATGGCAATAAACCATGAGTAATGCGTAATTTTGCAGCTCGAGCTTTACTATTGGTCCCGTGGCAATTTGACCTTCCCTTCAAGACGACTAATCAGAGTGTTGTTGACGTCATATTTATTGATGATTTTTGAATTTTACAGCGATCTCGATCTGTACCGTTCGTTTATTAAAAATTTTTCTGTCTGATTTGTTCTCACGTGACAAGAAATCCGTCGCATCGATCTCTATTGGAATTGTGGAACGCAGCTATAATCACGAAGGACGTAATACTAAGAAATATAATTAAAATTGATAGACAAACCGGCCGGTATTTTCCTATACTGCGCCCCATATCGGGGCCTCTTGCTGTGTTGCCAAAATGTTTTAATAATCTAAAGGTTTCCGTATTTTAAAACTTGGATAATGTAATTTAAGTTAACATTGTAAATTCCTATTGTGTATAAATAAAGCATTTCAAAAGATAGGTAGGTATTTATCTAAAACCCTAAAATGATTTTTGTGCTTTCATAGATTAATATACCGTCTTAAGAAGCTGAAAGCAGCCTGGTCTCTATACCGTCTACGCAGACATATATACAGAATAAGTACCGTTTAAACCCCCAACTAGATAAAATACGTAAAAATCTACTTTTGCGAAATAAACATCAACTACCCTTATTTGGCAGGTCAAAAAAATTACACAAACTATAATTTTATTATGTCATTCACCTGCAAAGTCAAAAAACATAAAAAAAAATACAGTTCTCGTTTTAATTATAACAATTTGAGCCTTTAATACGTCTTAACTTATTATTGGTTTTACTGTATTTGGAAGTCGAACTGATCACGAAAGATATGTTAATTGTAAAAATTTTTTTCTGTTTTTATGATAAAGCACAGCACTACAGGATTAATATCCTTTATGGCGCCCTGCGAGCGGTGCGTGTGTGTGCGAAGGAAACCGTTCGCGTTGATCTTGAATCTTTGGAGATTATACTTGTTGGGGAACACGGCATCTTGTAGGTCGTTCCAGAATAATGACGTTCTCCACATGAAATAATTTTTAAAGAATGTCGTTGTTCGAGGGACACTATAAGCTGAACCACGTGCGGTCCAGATCACAGGATATTTAACACCTTGTTACCTAATAGGTACCACTAAGAGCATTGGTAGGTACAAGTAGAACATATTTAACCAATTTTATTGAATTGACATTCGGATACCTTCTAACTTTTTGCCAGACTATCTTTAGAAACTATTTGTCCGGACTATAACTTACTATTCCAGTTAGGGTTGCCACCCGTCCTGAATTTCGGAGGACGTCTTGCATTTGAGGTGTTTTTTGCCGTTTGTCCTGCGTCCTGTAAAGGGCCCTTGCAGGACGCCTAATGTCCTTAATTTTGCAAATATTTCATGTTTTTGTTACTTTGACTAGTTCCTATTAAAAAAGTATTATATTTTTATTTAGCATTCATGTCGTTCTGCTTTCATAGATTAATACCGTCTTAAGAAGCTGAAAGCAGCCTGGTCTCTATACCGTCTACGCAGACATATATACAGAATAAGTACCGTTTAAACCCCCAACTAGATAAAATACGTAAAAATCTACTTTTCCGAAATAAACTATCAAAACCACCCTCCAATCTTGGCAAGTTAATTAAATAACATAAACTTAATTATGTAATCCATTTGCACAGTCAAAAAACATAAACAAAGACAAATCCACATTTTTGCTCACAAGGAATTTTCGGGCACCAGAATGATGCCATAGATACACCATGCCAAAACAACTATTTTATAGCAATTACATATTATTATTATATTTAGTTAATTTTTATTAGAAACTGCGTTGTCTTGCTCATTCGCCAATTTTAAACATTATGCATAATAAAAAATAAAGTGTATATCCGAATTATCCGATATCATCATCAAGGATATTGAAATGCGACTCTCTTTATGAGTTAAAACATGTTGCAGATTGTAAGTCCTTAATAAAAAATCTGCAACATGTTTTAACTCGCAAATAGAGTTCATTCAATATCCTTTTAACCGAAGCTAAATATTTTACACCATTGTGTGGTGTACCAGAAGAATACAGTCAGGTGAAACATTTATTAAAATAGTGATTAATAATAAATGTGTGTGTTAAAAAGAAAATACCCTCTTTTCACTGTATAGAAACTGAAAACCCCCACTGACAATTTATATACTATAACAATTTATCCAAAAGTATTAAAGTAAATATAAAAGTAAAAAATAAATGATACATATACGTATCAAATCTTTATTGCAATAATTATTCTTAGTCAGATCATTACATTACCTTTTACTTTTTTTGTCTCCGATTTGCTTAATTTTATTTGTAAGTATAGCAAATTAATGTTCACTAAGGTTGTAAAAGAAATAAAACGAAACTTAAAAGTATATTTTATTTTGATGTAATCCTAAAGATGCCATTTTTATTTAAAAAAAAATACGTGCACATAGCGCCTTATAATAATATTAATAATTTACTATACATTCGCTGCACAAAATCTATGAAAGTAGATATTTTATTAGTAAAGGTTATTACAATAAATATTATACAGATAACCAGGTTCTTTATTTAATATAAATAATAGGTATTAATTTCAAGTATAATTTAGTAGAGATTCTTAGTGCCTTTACTTGCTCCATTACATTTTCTTTTCTTGATATTCCACAACTCCAAAGAATTGATGGTTGAGTATTTGTTGACAGGAATAATAGAGAAGATGATGTACTGTCCCGATCCTTTTGATCTCGTATCAAACTTGAATCTAAAGAAAAATCCTATAAATAATAAAAAATACTTCCATTTCTTTTAAATTTTTTTTTAACCTGTTTATGACATTTGATTAATTAGTGACATCATTATGACTTTAGCCCAAAACTTACCTCCAATTCCTAAAGTCACTTCTTCTCAATTTTTACTTGAACTTGGTAGGTGTACAGGGTGTCCATTTTTGGGCACTTTTGCATGAGAATAAGCGAGCTATCCTGCACAAGTGCCCAAAAATGGACACCCTGTACTTGTGTGGTCATAGATAAGCCTAAAATTAAAAAGAAAACAGTTTTACAGGGTGGCCTACAGGATATGCATAGCCGTAAAGTAAAAGTTTTTAAATTTCATTTACAACCAAATTTATAGGGTCAGGACTTTTATAATTTAAAAGAATTTTAAATTTTAGTGAGCACGATTATATACCGGGTGTTGTCCCACCAAACTGGACATAGGAAATCCCATGTAAATTTTGCTACTCTCAAATATTGGCTTCCCTGTTAACTTTACATCAAAATTGTATTAGACTTTTTTGAAGGTCCTTGTATGATGAACTCACACGCCAAATTTTATTTTTCTCTAATAAGCCAATTCAAAGTTATTTAGAAAAAACTCTTCGTAACTGATATATACCTCAATGAAACCACCAGTAATAATTTTATTATGATAATGTGAAATGATACTAATAGAAGTTTTATTTTTGATTAGTTTAGTAACATGATTTACAGTACAGTATTCAAGAACAAATAATGATTATACTAACTTCATAAACGCAAGTACCTGAAAAGAAATAAATAAATAGCTTTGAATTGACTTCATTGGGTCCATCATACAAGGACCTTCAAAAAAGTAATATTTGAGGGTAGCAAAATTTACATGGGATTTCTTATGTCCAGTCTGGTGGTACACTTCCCGGTACATATACAGGGTGATTCACGACGATGGCGTATTAGACGTTTCTGGCAAACCAGTTAACAAAACGATTCAAAAATTTGGTTTCTTACATAATAGGACATGCTCTACATTGCTGAAATATTTTGAATAATGCGGTGTTGCCGCTTCTACTAGAAAGTAGTAGCAACTTTGATATTTTAAATGGAACACCCTGTATATTATTACATTTTTCAATTCTACATAAAATTACAATCATTTTCTAAAAGCTGCACTATAAGTCTAAACTTGATAGTTCCCGAGATATCGAATTTTAAAAAGTGACATTTTTGAACTTTGACAGCTTCTAGCTTCTTAACAGTACGTCTCAGAGCAAAACGGCTTACATATCCCTATCTTACTTTTTCTTTATCTTTCCAAAAGTCTCAACTTTCGGTTAATCCGGAAGTACTATATTTCAGCTTTTGGGTTACATCCGGATTAACCGGAAGTTGACACTTTTGGAAAGATAATGAAAAAGTAAGATAGGGACATGTAAGTTTAGACCTATAGTGCACCTTTTAAAAATGATTGTAATTTTATGTAGAATTAAAAAATGTAATAATATACAGGGTGTTCCATTTAAAACATCAAAGTTGCTACTACTTTCTAGTAGAAACGACAACACCGCATTATTCAAAATATTTTAGCTGTGTAGAGCATGTCCTATTATGTAAGAAACCAAATTTTTGAATCGTTTTGTTAACTGGTTCGCCAGAAACGTCTAATACGCCATCGTCGTGAATCACCCTGTATATCAGCCGAGCCTGCCTCTAAAGCATGCTAATTTGTAGGTAGGTACACAAAGTCTTGGATGTTTTAAAAATACAAGCATACTTACTTTTTGCATCTTTACTTGAACTATACTTGTCTCCAGGCAAGTCAAAGATTTTACTAATGAGGAACCTAAAATATAGTAAAAAAAACTTTAAAATGGCAGATAAATGTAATAATTTAGAATTATTTTATCTGTATTAACCGATCTCTTATACTAAAGGATCTTGACAATAATTTATACTTAATTAGATTTAAAAAAATGTACTCAAATTGTTGGCCTTAGTGCGCTTCGTACAACTGTGTCCCTTATTACAAAGTTCAAAGAAGGACAATTGTTACTTATCAGGTGTTTTTTTTTGGGTACTAATGAGAAAAACCTTGTATTTTATGTACAGTTAACCATATAAGACCATGTTTTAAGAAAAAAGTAGATATCGGTATAGGTACATATACCGGTACCTACTATTTTATTTTCTAACACCTAGGTTTGGTTTAAAACCAGCCAAGAGTTTTGCAACTGAATTGCAGGTAATTAATATAGCATAAAACAAGTCTTTTCGATTCAACATCTTTCTATCACCTATTGGTTAATAATGAATTTTGTTTCTGCTTATTTTGTTTTTAGGATAACATGATAGGGCGTACCTCAACTCCAATATCAATGTAAATGAGGCAGTTAATGATTTCTATTATACAAAATCTTCAATGAACACATCCCTAAAACCAAATAAAACACAAAAAAATACCCCACTTGGTTCAACATATCGATTATAAATAAACTTAAATTTAAAGAAAAGCTGAGAAAAAAATACAACAGAAATATAATGTAATATATATTCAACTGAAAAAAGTTCGAGCAGAACTAAAACGTGAGATTAGAGCTGCAGAATTGACCTATCTGAATACGATACAAAATAATATTGGTATGGATTCGCGCTCGTTCTGGTCCTTTATTCAAAATCAAAATCAAAATAGTTTATTTGTGTTAACATACACATAGTACTCACATAAGTCAATACAATAGTAAAAATAAAAAAAATTGTTATAATGTTATAAAATTTTATAAAATATAGATTCAATATATTATGTATAAATTTCAAAATTTGAAACATCAACATCTGTACAGGGGTGCAGCTTTGAGGCAAACAACCCCTACTGTTACATTACACATTAAAAAGTATAATCAAGACAATTTAAAAACAATAAACAAATAAAAAAAGAAAAGAACATTGATTAATACATTATTAAAACGGGTGACAGTTTAAAAACGCTATACTATCTCGTTTATATCACAGGCCATATATTCAGTTATAGAGTAGAATGCCCGACTGATGAGAAGGTTTTTCATTTTACTTCTAAAATCTTTAATAGGCAGATTTCTTATTATTAACAATACAAGGGATTCCCTTCATATTCCTTATTATATACAGGGTTGGGCAAATGTTCCGGAACGGCTTAATTACAAGCGAACGAAAAGTGATATCGAATCGGGGTTTTGGGCAATCTATAGGACAAAAATTTTACTATTTGACTGGTATACCATATGTCAGTAATGTCACCAACTGTCAAGTGTCGACGATATTTTTTTATTTTTTTAAATGGAACACCCTGTATATTATCAGATATTCTAGATCTTCAATAAATTACAAATATTTTTCATATAGCATACCATATGATTAAATTCAACTGTTTCGGAAATACGGGCAAATGAATGTAGTACATTTTATTTAAACAAAACCAAGGTAATAACTTTAAAACACAATAATATAAAATAATGGTTATTTAATTAAATGTTCAAAATGTCGTCCTTCAGCCACCTGACAGTGTCCAATCCTGTCGGAAAATTCAGAACGCACGTTTTGCAAATGTTCACGAGAAATAACATGCACAGCATCTAAAATTCTGTTTTGAAGATCCTCCAAAGTCTTAGGTTGTGTACGATATACGACAGTCTTTAAATGACCCCAGAGGTAGAAATCTAGAGGTGTTAAATCTGGAGATCTAGGAGGCCATTCAATGGACCCTCTCCTACCTATCCACCTTCCAGGAAAAGTTTGATCTAAATAATTTCTGACATGTATACCAAAATGAGCTGGCGCCCCATCTTGCTGAAACCAAATGTCATTCGCTAGTATTTGATCGTTAACCTGATCATGATATAAATTAATCAAATTTGGTATAATTCTATTTCGAAGCAGATCTAAGTAGTAAATAGATGTCAAGTTTCCATCAAGGAAGAAAGGCCCAATAATATGGTTTCCAATTATACCTGCCCACACATTTAATTTTTGGGGGTGTTGCGTACGGTGCTCAATCATCCAATGGGGATTATGGTCTGACCAGTATCGACAGTATATAGTTACTGAGAGTGCCGCCACACAAACATCACACAGGTACTGAGAGTACAACCACACAACACAACACAGGTACTGAGAGCACAACCACCTCATTCAATATGAGAGTTCAGTCACTTCCCTTTCCCTTATTATTCGCTTGAGAGCACAACCACCTCATTCAATATGAGAGTTCAGCCACTTCCCTTTCCCTTATTATTCGCTTGAGAGCACAACCACAACACTCAATATGAGAGTTCAGATATTCCCTTTCCCTTATTATTCGCTTGAGAGCACAACCACAACACTCAATATGAGAGTTCAGATATTCCCCTTTCCCTTATTATTCGCTTGAGAGCAGACCCGCACACTCTAACCGTACGAATTTCATGCTGCGACGTCTAACGGATCGGCTTTCACCCAGACATCAGCATGACCTGGGATTTTAATTATGTCACAGTATAATTTTGCGATTTAATTGTATTCTTCCTAAATATTTAATTAATGCTCGAATTTAGAATAATAGGTTTAAAAGAAAATATTGCTTTAATTCGAAATGACTAAGAAATAGTAACTGTTTTTTTTTTTGTACTTACTGTATAAAAAGAGAAATAAAAGATAACATTCAAGTAAATTGTTTTATTGCCATTAATATATTTCACAATTTTCTCCTCGCTGGCTTGCTTTGGTGGCGTCTGCGGGATATTCGAGGGGATCGACAACTCTCATCCAGAGCAACTATGGTCGATGGGAGCGACAGGATCTTCAAGGTTAGACGGAGCGGCTGACGTCACAGTTGGTTTATGACTAAGAAAGATTAAATTATTATGTTTTATGTACTACCTCGGACTGTATAGTGAGAAAAGATAAATAAAAAAATTACAAATAAAATAGTTATATTTACCATTACGTATTATATTTGGACATTCGAATCCTTTCTGCCTCCCGAAATTTTTTTTTATTGGCTTTACTCAATTTCGGGGGCATCTGACGGATTATATTATTTTCCATCACATAGGTGGTTGGATTGTACGTAGAACCTTGGGGTGCAGTATCCCAACTATGGTCAATTGTGTCTATAGAAACGAGTGCTGACCCATTCCAGTGATTCGGACAGTTGTCCCAACTTAGAATTGGGACATCAACGGCCGCAGGAACTAGGGCAGACCCGTTCCAACTTACAAATTTGGGATACTTGTCCCAATCACAATACATGATTTTATTATTATTATTATTATTATTATTATACATGAAATTATTATTGCTTTAGTATTAGTAGACTGCTTGTAACTAACTATTGAATACAAAAAGCCGTATATATAGTAGACAAACAGGGTTACACTTTCTGTTTTTTTTTATTTAACTTAGCATAACCACTATCTAAAAAAGGAAATCTTTTAAACAGGGACAAAGAGAAGATATAAAAAAAAATAGAATATACCCTTAGAGACAAAGGGGAAAATAGGAAGGATTATGATTCATGCCCTTATAGACAAACAGCATCCCTTATAAATAGTTACTGCAAGAAAGTTATTAAAGAACGCGGTGGAAAACTTTTAAATCTCAATTAGAATAACAATAAGAATATATTTCAAGACACAGATTATTTAATAATTTTGAAGAAATTTGTGATTTGTGTAATTGGCAGACTTACCTCTTGGGTGCATTGATACTTTCACTTTCTCACTGCTGTGTGATAAAAATAGAAATCTCCACAGACAACATGTTAATCCTATAAATAGTCAGAATAGTTTGATATCTTTACTGAACGTGCGTGTAATGAATACCTCGTCGGGTAACCCAGAGAAACCAGTTATTAATGTATTACAAAATATTTTAATTCCAGCAAAAAAGGTTAGTGATGATTCAGACAAGGTGTTTAATTGTTTATCTCCGGTGTTGAATAATGATATATTTGATCAAGATTTATATTCTGCAGAGGACATTAAAAAAATTGTAGATGAATTAGATACCATAGGGCAAACAGATTTAAAGGGTAATGGGTTGTTAGAATTACCAAAGCAATCAGGAATTATTTTTAAACCAGAAATAACTAGGGCTGACGAAGAATCAACAGCGAGCAAAGATCTCTTGTCAAAAAATGCTAGTTTGCTTGCTAGTAATTTTGAGGGGCTTCCCAATGAATTAACTCCTTGTGGTATAGTATCAAATAATGCTTCTAAAAAGAAAAAAAATTCCGTTTCAGTACAAACAAACAATACTAATCTTTTGAACGTGGGAACACAAACTAAAGATAAAAATTTTTCAATTAAAAAATCAGAGATAAGTAAAGATGAAGTACAAAGGAAAAAACGTAAAATTAAAGCTACTTTAATGAGTTTACGCGTATGTTTAACAGATTTTTCAGAGTATCGTACGGATAATATGACCTTAAGGGAAAGACAGAAATGGAATCGAATAGTGGAAGTATTTGAAAAATGCGCGAACTATATAGAACAGAATTTTTCTCAATAGTTAATTAATTTCTCCCTCCCCCACACACACCCTCGCTAGTATTAAAAGATAACATAAGATATTTCTTAGTTAATTGAAACTGGTTACTCAGAGGTTCACTAAGTTGTATTTATTACAAATTGTAATTAAAAGGAAATGGCGCACGTTTGTATCACCTGCTACAAGTCATTTTCCAGAAAAGATAGTTTACTGCGTCACTTGAAACAGTACTGTGATCGGAAGAAATCACAGTTGAATGAGATGAAAAAAGCGAAAAGGCAGAAAACTTCTAAGAAAACAGGTAAGGATAATATTTGTTAATAAGAGTCAATGCAATGTTCCGCTTTTGCAAGACTGTAAATTATATATTTGTTTTTAGAACCAACATCGAAATATTGTGCCGATTGTAAAAAATTCTGCGCAACAATGTTATTTACGAGTCATCTGCGCACAAACGAACATAAAAATAATGTTGCAAAATTTTCAAATGGTATTGAAACGATTAAGGCTGCCTTTAAAGGAAGAATCATATCCTACAGAATCAAACCTGAGGGGCACCATATTAACGTGAATACATTTTTTGGTGACATATTTCAAAAAGTGATGGACTTATTAGGAGCAGAAGTACAAAAACATACGTGCATTAAATCAAATTTGGAGTTGTTTGGACTATATGTAAATCCCGTTAATGGAATTCATAGTGTGAAGTCTTTTAACACTAGATTTGAAACACTTTGTCAAGCTTCGGACCTAGCCCAGTATATTGCAGATATGTGCAAGATAATCGACGTAAAAACTGACGAAATGGCAGAAAGAGACTCAGGTAAAAAGAAATTATTTTAAATTTTAAGGTAACATCTCTGTTTTGAACATAGTTCTAAAAGTTGTCTTTTACAGGATGGAGCTTGATCAACATTATTCATTTGGAAGTTAACGTTAATAAATACAACCCCCTCAGAGCTTCTTCGCATATTGAACTACCCCAGGAAATTCAGATGAAACGTGCTACAATCAATATCAGGAACAATGATGAATTTTGTTTCTTCTGGTCAGTCGTTGCAGCCTTGCACCCCCCTACGGGATTAGAGTTTGAAACATCATCATACCCACATTTTGCAGATGTCTTGGATATTTCAGGTATTGAAACTCCCGTTAAAATTATTAATATCTCAAAATTTGAATTGCAAAATAATGTATCGATTAACGTTTATGGCTTAGAAAAACTAAAAACAGATTTTAAATCCAAGTATGAAGTGATTGGGCCTTTACATTATACAAAGGTCAAACAAAATAAACACATTAATTTATTGTTAATAGGCGATGACGATGGGAATTTCCACTATTGTTTAATTTCCGATTTGTCTAGGTTAGTTTCTAGTCAAATAACTAAACACAATGGAAAAAAATATTTTTGTGACGGCTGTCTCCAATATTTTACATCTAATGAAGAATTAACCAAACATACCATTTACGACTGCGGTCATATACGTGTTACTTTACCAAGCACAGAAAATAAAATAGATAAATTTGGCAACATGGTACCGGGAAATATTTTGAAATTTACTAATATTGAAAAAAAAATGGAAGTTCCATTCGTCATTTACGCAGATTTCGAATGTATTCTTAAACCTTTAAATAATGGGACCAATGACTTGGAAGCAAACCGTCCTTACACGTTGAAAAAATACGAACATGTTCCATATTCCTTCGCGTATTACATAAAGTGTTCTTTTGACGATGAGGCTTCAAAATTTGAACTTTTTCAGGGCCTTGATTGTGCAAAGGTTTTTATAGATATGTTAGACAGAGATGTATACTCTATTTATAATAAATATTTACACCACAAAAAACCAATGAACCCTTTAAGTGAATTGGAAAAATTACGTCATACTTATACAAAGGAGTGTCACATTTGTAAAAAAATAATCGAAACAGAGAAAGAAAAAGTTGCGGATCACTGTCATCTGACTGGGAAGTACCGGGGGCCCGCACATTCAGTGTGTAACTTAAATTTTAAGATACCCAATTTCATTCCTGTTGTCTTACATAACCTAAAAAATTACGATACCCATCTATTTATAAAAAACCTTTGCCAGAACAAGGAACGGCTGAAGGTAATTGCCCAAAATAAGGAAAAATATATTACCTTTGAGAAGTTTCTTGAGGTAGGTCTATATTTCGATAAAAAAACTGGAAAACAAAAGAAAAAATGTTTTTCCATTAGGTTTATAGACTCTTTTCAATTTTTACCCTATTCTTTATCAAAACTTGCGGAAACTTTAAAAGATGAGCAATGCTTGGAAATATCAAAATATTTTAAGGATAAGGAACAGTTTGATTTTATTCGTCAAAAAGGTGTTTTTCCTTATAACTACATCGATAGTTACACAAAATTACAAGAAGCCTCATTGCCCGAAAAAGAACAATTTTATAATGACTTGATAGAGGAACATATTAGTGACCAAGAGTACGAACGCGCAAAGAAGGTATGGAACTTGTTTGAGTGTAAGTCTATTGGGCAATATTCTGATATCTATTTGAAATCTGACGTTTTACTTTTGGCAGATGTATTTCAAAACTTTAGGAAAACTTGTCTTAATACATACACTCTAGATCCCGTGGCCTATATAAGTTTTCCGAGTTTCAGCTTTTCTGCTTTTTTATTACACTCAGGGACGGAATTAGAATTATTGACGGACGTAAACATGTTACATTTTTTTAAAGATAGTGTAAGAGGAGGGGTCAGTACCTGTGTTTGTAGGAAATCCGAAGCAAATAATCGGTTTATGCCAAATCACGATAAGTCTAAACCCGATAAGTATATTTTATACGTGGATGCAAATAACCTGTACGGAAAGGCAATGTCTCAATACCTACCACAAAAAGATTTTATTTGGTTATCTCCAGAAGAAATTGCAAATTTTAATGTCACAAATATTTCCGATACGTCTGATAAGGGGTATGTTTTAGAAGTGGATCTGGCCTACCCGGGTGAGCTACATGATCTACATAGTGAATTTCCTTTTTGTCCTGAAAGTTATCAACCGCCCAATTCTAAATGTTCAAAATTAATTCCAAATTTAAAAAACAAGGAAAAGTACGTGATTCATTACATGTTACTTAAGCAGTGCCTTCAACATGGACTAAAATTAACTAAAATTCACAGAGTGTTAGAGTTTACTCAATCACCTTGGCTAAAAAAGTATATCGATTTAAACACAAAATTAAGAAACGAATCTAAAACCGAGTTTGAAAGAAGTACGTATAAATTGGCTAATAACAGTATATATGGGAAGACGATGGAAAATGTTGAAAAAAGAACTGACATTAGGTTGGTTACAGAGTGGTCAAAAAATGTACGAAAGGACGGTGCGGAAAACCTTATTTCAAAACCATATTTTAAAGACTCATTTGTGTATAATGAAAACTTGGCTGCTATTCACATGCAAAAAGTTTTGATCAACTATGATAAGCCCGTGTACGCAGGATTCTCTATTTTAGACCTATCTAAAACGGTTATGTATAGTTTCTTTTACGATTTCTTAAAACCATTATATCAAGAAAAGGTTAAACTACTGTACACAGATACTGACTCGTTTATCTTGGAAATCGAGACCGAAAATGTATATGAAGATATTAAACATCATATCGAAGACTTTGACACCTCAAATTACAAGCCTAATAACATACACGACATGCCAATAACAAAAGCTGTAGTAGGTAAATTTAAAGACGAATATGCTGGCGAACCCATAGAAAGCTTTTATGGCACCGGTGCTAAAGCTTATTGTGTTAAAACTAAAAAAACGTTACTTAAAAAAGCAAAAGGAATTAAAAAAAGTAGTATTAATAAACAATTGAACTTGACTCATTACAAGGATGTTGTTGAAAATAACTCTAAAACTTTTTGTAGTATGTATTTGTTCAGATCTAGGTAACATAATATTTTTACGGAGCTCGTTAATAAAGTAGCCCTTACGTCGACCGACGATAAGCGCTATAAGATTCCAAATTCTTTCGATAGTCTCGCATGGGGTCACCAGGATATCCCTCTCTACGAGTGGTCTAAGGATCAAGAAAATTGGTAACTCCCGCCTCAATTGTGAGTATATTAAGGTCCACAACTGTGAAATATTTCAGTTTTAATCAATTATTAATAATGTGTGCAGAATCCTTTGATAAGGAAATTGACAATGTTTCTTATAGAACATACGATCAAAGAATACGCTCGTTTAAAAGATGGACAGGAAAATTATCACCTGAAATATTAGCAATCTGTGGATTTTACTATCTGATGATTGAGGATTCTTGTCGATGTTATTACTGCGGGGTAGAGATATTTGATTGGAGATCTCAGGACTCTCCCATTGAGGAACATTATAAATTTCATAAAAACTGTGATCTAATGGAGTGTATGTGGCGATATAAAATGAAAGACCAAATATTACAAGGGACCCAAAACGATTATAAAATACTAGTACCACTGTTTATTATTCTGCTATTTCTACTAAATCTGTTGTGCTTTAATGTTCACATACCTTGACCTTTTAAGGAAAGTTGGTAGGGAGACGGTTATAATAAGAATGCATTTTTGTCTTACAATTCACTAAACAAGATGTATTCGACATTTAATCAAGGTTTTGAGTATCCCCCAAACAAAAGTGAGGTTAGCAGTGAAAATAAATTTAATGAAAAAATTTTAAATGCTAAAATCTATTACTTGAACAAGTCCTCAACAAAATTTATAAGCATTGGGTTAAATTTGGAGAATTTTGCCCCGAAAGTAATTATTGGCGGTCACAATGGTTTCAAAATATTCCTGTCCGAAGAAGACTGGAAAAATTTACTTTCTTATCAAGGCATTCTGATGGGGTATTTTTATTCACTTAATGCGGACACGACTCCTGTAAAGTTTGCAAATTTCACAGTTTATTTCGAAATGTATCAACAACAGCCTGTAATAAAAATTAAAAAAAGTGATGGCTATTACGTGACTCTTGCTTGCGAGTCCATGGACAATTTATGGGCTCTTAAGGAACTAATTAATTACAGGATTCAAATAATTAAAAGACAGGAGTTTCCACAATATTTCAATGTGTTTAAAACTAGTCTGAAACATTCAGGGGACCTGCTTGCAAACATATATAATGTTTTAAATCCAAATCATAATCCAAACAGCGAAAATGTATGCACAATGTTCGAGTTGCTGACAATATTTCCGAACGAGTTGGAAAATTTGATTACGAGAAATGGACAGAAAAGGAAATATGAAGAAAACAGTGACTTTCAGTGAGCAAAATGAAGTTCATATGCTTGTGGTATGGTCCTTTGCCTATAGGAGCGCCCGAAAGAGTAATTTTAGAAGCCAATATCTGGACCAACTACGATTCAAAAGACGAATTCAGCAATTTGAAATTGAACTTTTTAATATTTTAAATGAAAAACATAGAATATATGCTAATAGGTTTAATTAGTAATAAAATACATTTGATTAACATACTTGTTTTATTTCTTAATTATAATATATTACAAAACATCTTTTTTGGGAATCCATGAATTGTTAGATTTGTCAAGGCCCAACCATTTAACAAATACTTGACTTCCTTTTTTTCTTAATATTTTTTCAACTAAATATACGTCTGGATATTGCACTTTTTGTAACTCCTCTTGATAGAATCCACCTTCAATTTTTTCATTTTTCTCATCTTTCAGAAGATACGTGGTGGGGTTTGTCAGGTTTACTTTTCTTATTTGAAAAATTTCAGTCGACCAATTGGGTGTATAGCCTTTTGCGAACAACTCCCTTTGCTTCGAAATGCGAACAAAGTCATTAACTTTAAACTTTCTACGATCCAAGTCGACTATTTTTTTAAAAGTGAAAGAATTTTGTAATATTGTTTTTTCATTTCCTGGGTTAACATCAACCGGTTTATAACCAGTAGTGCTATGAGTGGTATTATTATATTTTTCAACAATACTTGGCAACGCTGTATACCATTTATAACTACCTTGATTACTAAAATATTTCCACATAATATTTTTAAGAGTTCGATTAACGCGTTCAACTATACTTGCTTTCAGGTTGGAAAAAGTGCTGTAATGATTGATTTTAAACTCGTTCATAAGCTGTTGAAAATCTTTATTGTAAAACTCCTTGCCTAAATCAGTTTGTAAATTTGTGGGTTTACTGGTTTGGTCTAATATTGTTTTCATAGCTCGAGTAACCTCTTTTCCTTGCTTACTTTTAAGGGGTTGAGCCCAGACGTATTTTGAAAATGTGTTTATTACTATCAAAATATATCTATATCCCCTGTTTAATTTAGCATAGGGAAGCATTTCTACCAAATCAGCCTGCCACAAGTCGTTCAAGCTCCTAATAACCACCCTTCTCCTTTTGTAATTTCTCCTAGCAGGTTTATGTAATTCGTCGACAACTGTTTCCTTAGCGATAGACATTACGATTAATCAAATGATTTAACAAAATAATTATCCCAATAGCTTTTATACGTATCATCCCATTCTTTAAGCTTTTCACTTAAAATTACTGTATCTTCTTTAAAATATTCGACAATTTTATCAATATTTTTGCTTACATCATCAAGATTATCTTTAATTTTAGTGTTTAGATATTTTAGTGATGTAGGATTAAGTATTGTGTCTAGTTCGCCCATCCCTTCATCTATGTTATTTATTTCTTCATGTAATTTCTTAACAATGCTTTGCAAGACAGAATTAATACTAATTACAATCCGCCTTTCTGATAAAGGCAGCTCATAAATTTGTCGACCATTAAGAAAACTATCCACTATTTCTGCTTTAGTTGTATTTAAATTTTCAACATTTGCTCTAAAGGCTTTAATTTTTTCCTTTGCATTGAAAAATACTACTTCTTTAATTTTTGTGTTCATTATTTCGGTTATTTTTTCAATATCAGCTTTCAAGGCGATATTTTCACTTGTATTATTTAATATTCTCTTGTTGATATTTTTTATAGTTTCCTTGCCGGAATTTTCTTCCTGTGTATATTTTTGCTCTAATGTTAGTACTTGGTCTTCACAAAATTTTAACTTTTTCGTCACATTGCTAATATTTTCAACATTTTCAAGTGATCGTTTATTTTGTATCATTAATTCTTTTTTAAAATTTGAAGTTTCCAAGTGATTTTGTTGCAATTCATATTTAAAGTGTTCAACTACCTTGTTTTCAATATAATTTAAATTTTTTGAAATGTGGCGACCAAATTTGTCGATAGTCATTTTGTAAGTGTTCTGAAACAGGTGTAACATTCACTTATATGATGACGTTAGCCTCCTTGAGCTCCTCAATGATTGATATTGCTTCATTATTATGACCGGTATGGCCAGCATTCGTTGAGGCCACCAATAAACGAAGTCTATCAACAAGCTCGTTAACATTATCCCAATATACATAATCAGTATTATTTTTATTAACTTTAAGAGTTAAACCTGATCCTTCTGTAGTTGTTCTTTGAGCTCTATACGGAGCCTTACGTCTTGTGAATGTTGAGATAAACCTTTCGGCTGCAGGATTAAGAGCTCTTGTTTTTGTTATTCCTTTTTTTTGTAAGTATGGTCCAATTATTGTAACATATTTACGCGATCCATTCCCTTGAACTTGCTCGTCAGGACTATTATTCCTACGATATGCATTAGTTCGTGCTAGAATATCCATATAATTATCCAAGTCTTTAGCACTGTAACCTTTTGGATCTTTTTTAAATATTAATTCATATAAACCGGGGGTGCCTTGATAGGTAATCTCTTTTACTTTAATATCTTTTCCAATAATTTCTACAGGTTCTTGTGTTAGTCCCAAAAAAAATTTTTCCGTTTCCAAATCATGAACTATACCATAATGGTGATCAAACGTATGTTCTAAATCCTTGACACCTTCATCAATGTATTTACGAGGTAAGTTGTCAAAGTCGTTTAGCCAATCTTGATATCCAGGTGTACCAACATAAGTCTGGATTGTTTGTCTAGTTTGTTCCAATAGATCTGAAAGATTTCCTATCGTTGAATCGGATGATGAAGATAATGGCTCTGTTTCAGCTATAACACTAGTTTCTTGTATGGTTGGGATATGACTCACTGAAGCGACGCTAGTATCAAAAAAGGAGGGTATTTCTGTTGGTAGAACTGGGGTCTTCCCAGTTTTTCTTATGTTTTTTGTTCTTTGGGGGGTTGATGTTTTATAAAACCTTGTAAATGACGGCTCCTCATCTTTTATGACAACAGGTTCAATTTTACCAATGGTTGAAATTAATTCTTGCAAAGGTTGTGTTATTGGTTTATAAGTTTCTTCCAGCCTCGAATGAGACTCAAATTCAGCATTTTTTAAAGCTTGAAATTTTTTCTTAACTGCCTTTCTTGATTTAACAAGTTGTCTTGCTAATTGTTCATTCATGACTGTATATTTTGAAATAGCTGTTTTTGTCTAGTGGTGTTGTTTTTATAAGTAAATGTAGGAATCGAAACCTTTTCGATATCTACCTGAATTTATACCGGAATCTTTATCTATTACCATGAATCCAAATTTCTCTCGCCAGCACAATAAACACATTTCTTTAAACTGATTAAAGGTCATATCAACGTTAACGTGATCATTATAAACATGTTTTAAATTTGTATTGTCTTGTTGAAAAATAACAATTAAATTTGCATTGTCACGAATTAGCTGCTTAGGAATAGAAGAATATGTTTGACACAAGTAGAAACAATCAGTATTTCTATGTCTTCCAAAACAAAAGTAATTCTTTACAATTGACTGTTTGCAACAAACTATGTCGTCAAAAATTATTAGTGCGTTTGGCATTACTTCTTGGGGTGCAATTATATTCTCTTCGTCCTCGGATTCGTAATAACCAATTTCCTTTATTGGCTTAAAAAGTGTTCTTAAATATTCATACTTGGGCTGATACAAAGATTTTGAATAAATATATAAATTTTCAAATTGTAAACCGTTGGGATCTTCAATTAAGCCAATTACAACGTTTGTTTTACCACAACCTGACGGACCAATAATTAAACATCTTTTGCTACTTCCTTCAAACAGTCTTCCGTGTTTTCTAAATTTATTTGTTGATGTATCATGATTCTTAATTATTACAGAGTATGGTTGCTTTTCAACTCTCATATTATATAAAAGTACTTAAGTTCACTGTCAAAGTAAAACTAATCATTCTATGTTAAGACTTTAACTATATAATGTTTCAATCACACAACAAACGTGTTACTTACAAGTCGAACGACAAGCAAAGAGGATCTGGTTTACTAAACACGCTTATCAATAAATTACCCTTTGAATTACATCTTCCTGGTTACAATTTCTGTGGGCCCGGGACAAAATTAGAAAAAAGATTATCAAGAGGTGACAAGGGAATCAATTTATTAGACGAGGCCTGCAAAGAGCACGACATTGCATATTCGCAATCAAACGATATAAACAGAAGGAACGTTGCCGATAAATTACTGTCTGAGAAAGCAATAGCCCGATTCAGAGCAAAGGACGCTAGTTTTGGAGAAAAAGTGGCAGCGTTAGGCATTAGTGGCACTATGAACGTCAAACGAAAGTTGGGTATGGGTCTAAAAAGAAAAAAGACAAAAGGGCGAGGAATAACTTTGCATCAAGCCATTGCGCAAGCAAGAAAAGGACTTAAGGGAAAGCAGTTTAAAAGTTTACAAGCGGGTATTAAAACAGCCGTAAAAGCAATTAGGAAAAGTGGTAAGGTGATTGCACCTAAAAAAAGAATTATACCTATTCCAAGGAGTGGGGGATTTTTACCACTTATACCATTATTTGCGGGCCTGTCAGCTTTAGGTGCCCTAGGAGGAGGCGCCGCAGGAGTAGCAAAAGCCATTAACGACGCAAAAGCAGCCAAACAAAAATTAGAAGAAGATAAAAGACACAATCAAACGATGGAGTCTATAGCAATAGGACAAAAAGGAAGCGGGCTGTATTTAAAACCCTTTAAATCGGGGTGTGGTTTGTATTTGAAGCCCTATTCAAAAAACTGCTAAAACATATACCCCTAAAAACTCTTACTAATTATGATTTACTAAAATACATAAAATTTCTACAAATTCCCAAGTTTAGAGGTATATTTATGAGAAATAAGCTTCCTAAAAAAATAAAAGACAATGAAAGTGGTATTATTAATCTAGATGATTATAGTGGTGATGGAACTCATTGGACAGCCTACATAAAAAAAGAAAAACAAATAACCTACTTTGATAGTTATGGTAATCTGCGACCACCCGCTGAATTAATAACATATTTCTTCAGCGATAAAAATAAAAATGTTATAAATTATAATTATAACAGGTTTCAAGATTTTAACGCGACAAATTGCGGACAGTTGTGTCTAATATTTCTTTATAATAACACATGATACCCAATAAAGATTTATTCATTTGCGAAATATTAAAGGGGCATGTCCTATAGTTTTGTTATTAGCGGCAATTCAGCCATCTTAACTACTGAATTTCACCCTCCCATATATCTAGAGGAAAATATCGATTATGTTATTGGACTTGTAAATTTTGAAACATTTAATGCAATTCCCAACATTGATGAGAGTAATAATCGTTTCTTTTACGGTGAAACTGGTGAATTTATAACTATCCCGCCCGGAAGTTATGAAATTGATAATATCAACAAATTACTGCAAGACAAATTAGAAGAAAAACAAATTTCATTTTATCTTAACGCTAATAATAATACGTTGCGTTCAGTAATTAAATGCTCCGAAACTATTATTTTTAGAGACGGCTCTATAGGCACATTGTTGGGATTTCAAAATCAGATACTAGATTCGAGAGAAATTCATATTTCTGAACGACCTGCAGAAATAATTAAAGTAAACTCAATAAATATCGATTGCAGTATCGCTGAAGGTTCATACTTAAATGGTAATCCAGTTCATATAATACATCAATTTTTCCCCAGTGTGGCTCCTGGTTTTAAAATAATAGAATCACCCCAAAACGTTATATACTTCCCAGTTACTGCCAAGGTAATAGATAAAATAATTATTAAAATATTAGACCAAGAGGGAGAACGTGTTAATTTTAGAGAAGAAACCATAACTTTAAGACTACATCTTAAAAAATTAGATGAACGATGGTGATTATTTATAACAGGAAAAATCAATATTTTAGTGGAAAGCTTAATAAGAAAGAAAACAATCGTAATTTTCTCAGTAATAAACAGAACTCTCAAAGACTAACACCGTTAAATAGACAGTTTCTTATAAGTTTGGGTTTTAAAATTAAATAAAATATGGAGTATCTAAACGTTAAAGAAAATGTTCTTGATGATTCCATATTAAGTTGGGAGGTATTTTCCTTCGATCCCTTTAATCCAACAAAACTCGGACCAAATGATGAAATTCGCATTGCCCTGCAACAGACCGGGAAGTATCCCTTGCCCTGCAAAAGTGAAATATATTTGGAATTACAAGTTACCAAAGAGGATGGTGCACCGTTAGCAAACACTTTTTTAGTCAACAACGCCCCAGCCTTCTTGTTTAAAGAAATGCGTTATGTTTTAAACGGTGTTACTATTGACTCTGTTAGAGATCTCGGCATCACTTCAACACTTAAGGGTTATACGTCGTTTAACCAAAACGAAAGCGCAAAATTGGAAAATGCCGGCTGGTATCCCAAAGCGAAAGCAACTGATAAAATTATGACCGATGACAAAGGAAACGTCTCTTTGTGCATTCCATTAAAGATGTATTCAGGGTTCTTTGAAGATTACAATAAAATTATCCTGAATTCTCAACAAGAGCTAATACTCGTTAGAAGTAATGATTCGGTTGATTCATTACTGCGCACTACCGAGGCTGCGGAAACAGCAAAAATTGTAATCACAAGACTTTGCTGGAGGGTTCCACATCTTACTCCGGCAATCCCCCAAGAATTGGCATTAACGAAACTTGTCGAGAAAAACAGTGACATACTAATTACTTTTCGAAGTTGGGAGCTAGTTGAATATCCTGAATTACTAGAAACTACAAGGCATAATTGGCCTGTAAAAACTTCTACCAAGGTTGAAACACCTCGTCATGTTTTAATCGCTTTCCAAAAGAATAGGCGTGGCAATATTAAAATGGATATGAGTAAATTTGATCACTGTGAATTAAGAAATATAAATGTATTTTTAAACTCTGAACGATATCCCTATAACGACCTTCAACTCGATTTTAAAAACAACAAATTCGCTACACTCTATGAAATGTTTTGTGATTTTCGTCAAGTATATTATAACTCTCCGATGGAACCAGTTTTTAGTCCTACCGAGTTTAAGAGTAATGCGCCTATTTCCTACATAAATTGTTCACATCAAAGGGATCTGTTACAAACTGGTCCAGTTACTATGAGGATTGAATTTGAAACAAAGGAAAAAATACCTGCCAAAACCGCTGCGTATTGTCTCATTATTCATGATAAAATATTCAGTTACAATCCGCTAACAAAAATAGTAAAGCAACTTTAAATCCCCTACCACCCGGACTAATGTTTTATATATATTCAGTTATTTACGAAGCTTAGTAGTGGTGAGAATGTCTTTAGAAGAGGAGTTTTCTGAACGATTACACACTTTTATGTATAAGTTAAATATACTTAAAAAGGATATCGAACACTATTCTAAAAAGTTTTCTATGTTTAAAAATTTTTCTGCTTTAAAAATTAATGATGGGTTCCAGAATTGTTATTGATGTACAAGGGTTTAAGGACGAACATAATAAATTTATACCTAAGGAATTGGCAACCTTTGATGGCTATAAAATAAGTCACTATGTTTTCAAACAACCCTTTGCAATAAATTTGCTTCCTAAGGAACAATACAAGCAAGCTACCTGGTTAATGAAAAATCATCATTGCATAAACTGGAACCTAGGACCTACCCCTCTTCATCATTTCAGCGATATAGCTAAGAAAATTACTGAAAATAGTGAATTTATTTATGTTAAAGGACCAGAAAAAGCAAAGTTTCTAAGAAAATATTCTTCCAAGCCCATAATCGAACTAGACGAAGAACCAGCCTTGCCTCAATCAACACCCAGATGTATATATCATTCAAGGTCACCTTCTGTTTGTGCATTATCTAACGTGTTTTATCTGTACGAAAACTTTTTGATGAATGAATAAAAGAAATTTATTTGTATTTACTGTTTTATTTTTAATTTTAGTCTACATTATAATTAGTATATTAAGCCGACATGTTCAGAGGTTCCTCTTCTTCATCAATTATATTGATTGCCTCCAATACTATAGGATCCGTAACATAGGGTTTTAAACTGAGTAGTTCTGCAAAAAACCCACGGCTGTTGAATTCTTGCACCAGATCCACCAAGTTGAAACTTTCAAAAAAATCTACGCATGCGTCAGCACCTCTTCCATAATGTTCTGCTTGGTCTTGATAGAAGTTACACCACTGCGGGTTACTTTGCATAGCTAAATAATATTGCTCATTAATCTTCTCACAAAAGGTCTTATGTAATTTCTTAACATGCTGGCTTAATGCACTACTTGAAGAATGCATTATTAACAATAACTAAATGTCTTGCAAGTCTCATTTTAAAGCAAAATCTCCTTCCATACTTTAATCAAAAGGTTAGATAATATTTGAGTGGGGTAATTGTGAGTAGGATAATTCCGTAACTTTCGAACCTCATTTACTGACATAACATGAGTGAGGCATCTGTTTTTATGGACATTCAAGGATACCACTGCTCCTTTGGTTACGTCCCAAAAGAATTAGCGATTTATGATGGGATTCGCTGTTCAAACTATCTATTTAAATCACCATTTAAGAAAAATTTGTTAACTGTTGAAGATTTGAAAACCGTGACTTGGGCAGAAGAATATCATGGTCTTGAATGGGACTGCGGATATATAAGTCTCCATAAAATTAATAGTATTTTAAACCATGTGGTAAAATGCTATCTGTCACCCAAGATTTACGTGAAAGGGAATGAAAAGGCAAACTTCTTACGAAAATTCTTTGATGAAGAAACTATATACAGTATTCCTATTGGTAAAGAACCAAAGCTAAGTAAATTTAAGAAAATTCCAGAATGTTATTTTCATAAGAATGGTAATTGTTGGCATTGCGCTTTGGCAAATGTAAAATTACTATATAATTATAGAAACTGTTACTATTTATTTTGTTTTTTTTCTCCCTAAAGTTACTGAAAAGTTACTCTGTGTATGATATAGTACCGCTGTTGTTCCTGTTTTTTTTTGTTACTGTATTCCTGTTTTTTACTGTTAAATTCCTATTTTTTCTCTCTCACTGTCTGTATGTCACTGTCTGGATTCCTGTTTTTTACTGTTAAATGCTGTTTTTTTACTGTTTTCTCTCTCTCTATCTGCTGTATGTCTCTGTCTGTCCATCTCATTATTTGTTTAAGCAATGAACACCCTGTAGAATATCGGATTATGCTAACGCTGTTAAATTCAACCGAGCACAAGGTTAATTGTCTCGCAAGAGTTCGATGGCAGGGCTTCCGAGCCCGATGACGTCGTAGCGTGAAATTCGTACGGTTAGAGTGTGCGGGTCTGCTCTCAAGCGAATAATAAGGGAAAGGGGAATATCTGAACTCTCATATTGAGTGTTGTGGTTGTGCTCTCAAGCGAATAATAATGGAAAGGGAATATCTGAACTCTCATATTGAATGAGGTGGTTGTGCTCTCAAGCGAATAATAAGGGAAAGGGAATATCTGAACTCTCATATTGAATGAGGTGGTTGTGCTCTCAAGCGAATAATAAGGGAAAGGGAAGTGGCTGAACTCTCATATTGAATGAGGTGGTTGTGCTCTCAGTACCTGTGTTGTGTTGTGTGGTTGTACTCTCAGTACCTGTGTGATGTTTGTGTGGCGGCACTCTCAGTAACTATATACTCCTATTGACGAAACCATTAAGACAGAATGTAGCCTCGTCAGAAAATAAAATACGACTTACAAAGTTAGGTTGTAGGTCTATGTAGTCCATTATTTCTTGAAAAAATTGCATACGCCTATCAGGATCGTCCTCTGATAGTTCTTGAAGCAAGCTGACTTTATAAGGAAACATTTTATTTTTTTTTGAGGATTCTTCTAATTGATTTTTCGCTGTTTTCATGTGCAAGAGCAAGCTTTGGAACTGACGTCTGTGGTTCTTCTTGCAGGGCAAGCAAAACATCCAGGGATTTCTCGTCATTTGTAGCAGTTTTCGGACGACCTGTTTTTGGCAAGTTTTTTACCGTACCCGTATGCTCAAAGTTATGGAATATTCTATTAGCAGTTGATTTAGAAATGGGATCTCGAACAGGAAAACTTTGATTGAAAAGGTCGGTTGCTTCTTGAAAAGATCTCCGTCTATCCCCATATCCTATCATCATAAGCAGAGTAATCCGTTCTTGTTCAGTTAGCTGAACCATAGTTTTATCAGTTATATCAGAGGTTTAGTCGATAAATAAAAAACTCGCACAACTCACTTAATACAAATAAATAAAAATTAAATAGGAAATGTGTCAGAGTGACACTTGGGAGTCATGGAAACTAAGACTTTTATTTGGAATGTCATAATAAAAGAAATATGTTGCTTGATTTTTAAACAAAATGTAATATGGGCTTTCTAGATTCATTTGCCCGTATTTCCGAAACAGTTCAATTTAATCATATGATATGCTATATGAAAAATATTTGTAATTTATTGAAGATCTAGAATATCTGATAATATACAGGGTGTTCCATTTAAAAAAATAAAAAAATATCGTCGACACTTGACAGTTGGTGACATTACTGACATATGGTATACCAGTCAAATAGTAAAATTTTTGTCCTATAGATTGCCCAAAACCCCGATTCGATATCACTTTTCGTTCGCTTGTAATTAAGCCGTTCCGGAACATTTGCCCAACCCTGTATATATACACTCATCAGCAAAAAAAACCGGACAAGGAAAATTATTACCAACTTTGATATTAAATAACTTTTCTGATTTTAAAATATGTTTAATGAAATTTTCGGAAGATGGTAGCCACATGTCTAAAGATTATTACCCGCTTTTCGATTTAAGAAAAATGTTGACATGTGTGATATTATACCGAGGGCAACAAATGATACTTTTTTTGCCTTACGTTCTTAACACCCTGTGGAAAAAGTAGGCGGTGCGATGATATTGCAGTGCATTTCATATGGAAGTCGCATGTTTTCTTAACGTTTTGTTTTTTGATTCGTCCCAATAACTCTTCTTTTTAAAAAGATATAATCTTTTTAAAAAATACTTGAAAATAAAATATAATTTTTTTAATAAATACACAAACAAAATTTAACAAAATAAGTAACAGAAATTAATAGCGTGTATTGCCCCCACGAGCTCGAATTACATCTCTCATACGGCGTGGTAAACTTTGAACACAGTTAGCAATTTTTTCTTGAGAAATATTGTTCCATTCTTCCAAAAGAGCAATTTGCAAGCTAGGGATGGTTTCGGGAGCTGGTTCCCGTTTTCGAATTCGTCTCCCCAATATATCCCAAACATGCTCAATGGGATTAAGATCCGGGCTACGGGCTGGCCACTGAAACCGCTGAATGTTAACTTCGTTCAGATATTCGTTTACCACCCGTGCCACATGTGGTGTTGCATTGTCATGCATTAGACAAAAGTTGGCTCCAATATAGTGAGCAAATGGAACGACATGTTCTGCTAAACACTCATTAATATAGCGGTCAGCAGTCATAGCACCATTTAGGATTAGAACGAGCTCGGTACGTTCGTTAGATGATACTCCAGCCCATACCATTATACTTCCACCTCCATATGGTACTCGTGGAGAGATGCAGCATTGCGCAAATCGTTCCCCTTGTCTTCTCCATACACGCTCGCGTCCGTCTGGTGAACGTAAGGAAAAACGGGATTCATCTGTAAACAGTACTCGGCCCCATTGTTCGACTGTCCAATTAATATGTTCGCGAGCGAAATGCAAACGGGCAGTACGGTGGGCTGGGGAAAGAGCTGGACATGCAGCTGGTCTCCTTGAGTTCAATGCTTGTTCACCCAGTCTACGGCGGATGGTATCTGAGGAAATATAAGTGCCACGAATATTTCTTAATTGACGACTAATGGCTGAAGATGGTAAACCGCGATCGCGTAGTGCCGTTAACGCCATGAAACGATCATCATGCATATTTGTCTTACGTTTTCTTCCTGATCCTTGACGCCTAGAATACTCCCCAGTTTGTCGAAAGCGGCTGATTGCATCGTGTACGGTACTCTTAGCCTCACCCAAGACGTTAGCGATATATCGTATGTTTCGGCCATCGTCGTTTAGTGCCACAGCACGGACAACATCTTCTGTGCGCATGTTTCGACAATATTTCAAGCTTGACACTGACAATGAAATAAAACGCTAGTTGCTAGGCAACTTATCACGTTAATTTTTTGGTTTTTCATTAACATTGGAAAATTTAAAATGATTTTTTAAAAAGATTATATCTTTTTAAAAAGAAGAGTTATTGGGACGAATCAAAAAACAAAACGTTAAGAAAACATGCGACTTCCATATGAAATGCACTGCAATATCATCGCACCGCCTACTTTTTCCACAGGGTGTTAAGAACGTAAGGCAAAAAAAGTATCATTTGTTGCCCTCGGTATAATATCACACATGTCAACATTTTTCTTAAATCGAAAAGCGGGTAATAATCTTAAGACATGTGGCTACCATCTTCCGAAAATTTCATTAAAGATATTTTAAAATCAGAAAAGTTATTTAATATCAAAGTTGGTAATAATTTTCCTTGTCCGGTTTTTTTTGCTGATGAGTGTATATATGAAATAAAAAAATAATGATAGTATGGGAAATTAGAAAAGGCGTCACTTGTAATATATTTAAAAAAGAAGAGAAAGAGAAAAGGGGATCCTAACTTTTTATTAATTTCTTCCCTTATATATATATATATATATATATTCATCATATGCCACGTTGCTGCAGTTATAAGGTATTTGAGCTGGGTCGTGGGATTTTTTTTTAAAGGGCAAATTCTGTCTATTAGCTCTTATTAAGGAAAAACAATTAAATACTATTTTTGGGCGCCAGTTTGCACTAGTGGCAAACAGAAAAGAAAGGAACAGCAATCACAACTACAAAAATCAACAACAAGAAATTTATTTAAGTAAGTAGGTATTCAGAAATAAATTTGACAGTCAAGGAGATATTAGCTTCATTTCAAATTATACGTTAATTAGTTATTAGCTAATCAATTAATCACTTAAAGTAAAATAAGTTAATCACTGAATAAATATAAATGCAATCAAAGTGAGATTAATACAGGCCAGCTACCAAAGATTATAATTTATTAAGGTTAGATAAGCTAATTAATGATTCGATAAAATAAGGTCAGTGACCTAGATATAATTTACACCTAAAATTAATTAAATGTGGGCCTACAACCCAAATTACAGTTTATTAAGATTGGATAAGGGTAATTATGAATAAAAAATAAGTTAAGGTCAGTGACCTAGATATAAATTACACCTAAAATTAATTAAATGTGGGCCTACAACCCAAATTACAATTTATTAAGATTGGATAAGGGTAATTATGAATAAAAAATAAGTTAAGGTCAGTGACCTAGATATAAATTACACCTAAAATTAATTAAATGTGGGCCTACAACCCAAATTACAGTTTATTAAGATTGGATAAGGGTAATTATGAATAAAAAATAAGTTAAGGTCAGTGACCTAGATATAAATTACACCTAAAATTAATTAAATGTGGGCCTACAACCCAAATTAGAGGTAATAAATACGATATAGTGCCACATTAATAGCGGAACACTCCAAATAACTTATTATTGCACCAAAAATTAATTAAATGTGGGCCTTCAACCCAAATTAGAGGTAATAAATACGATATAGTGCCACATTAATAGCGGAACACTCCAAATAACTTATTATTGCACCAAAAATTAATTAAATGTGGGCCTTCAACCCAAATTAGAGGTAATAAATACGATATAGTACCACATTAATAGCGGAACACTCCAAATAACTATATTTTTGACTAAGTCACACCTAGTCGGCTACGAATAACTTTCAATACTGCCCTAAATATGAGATATTTTGCAAGGTTGAAGCAAGTTTACTTAAAGCAAAGTACTTATCTTTACATTGGTTTTGATGTAGCGCCCCTCGATAACAGTTCCACGTCTCAAATCTGGTCATACCATCACCAACTAACACGTGTTGGTCATAGACGTTTCCTTGTTCAGGTGCAGCTGCCTCGGGTGTTCAATGCCTGGACTCGGTACCTCTTCTCAAGAAAACTGTACTCCTACGTAGCAATTCCAACTTGGCCAGCAACCATTTGATGCTCAGTTGAATATCAACGTGAAAATTTGAACTCAAGTTCACTGGGAACTCTTGGACCAACGTAGTTTGTGGCTTTCCTCAGCTTAACGATCTCTTCTTTGTTTCTAGCAGTGAGCTCTTATGGGACCCCAAAATCCAGCACTATGCTGATACTATTCACAAATCTTTAAATCGCTTTGCTGCGAATCAGTTGGCCAAAGAAGAGCAGGAGAAAGAGAGCTTTTTCACCGTCGCTTGTGAATTTATAGATTCGGTTTCCAAAAAAAATCGACCAACTCGAAAAAAAACCCAAAAAACTATTTAAGAACTGAAAAAAGGTCCACGATCCAAGAAACGACTAGCCTTAAACTCGTCAACGTAGTTCTTAGCTAAATCGGAATGTCACTAATGTCGAACAAAACAACTCTAGTATCTTTCCAAGTAAATTTAAATGTAAAGTTCATGTAGGCCCGATTCTGCGGATCCACAATCGTTCCTGGCCAGTGATTGGTTTTATTGCAGCTGATTAAATTATTTAATATTATTTATTATTTTGGTTAAATTGTAACATTTACAAAATGTAATGTTACAAATACCCCCTTCCAAAGAGAAAAAAAAAAACTGATAACCTCTACCTTGCAAAATCTCTGAAAACTTACATAAAAGTACTTAGCTAATAGCGACAACTATAAGTGAGTACAAAAACTACAAAGTTCATACTTAAGTTACAACGTCCTAATTACTAAGCATGTTACATAGTAACACATAATTGGTTTTGATACTTCCTATTCTAAACTTACTAACTAATGGATACGATTATCTATTCAGAAGGTGAACAGTCAGAGTTCCCCATCCGAATCATTGCAATCCAGGGAGTGTTTGAGATCTTTAATATGATAACGTCCTAGATTTTTACCATTTTCATCCAGAAGTTCATATATAAGAGGAGATATTTTTCTTTTGACTTTACATCGAATATACTTTGGCGCTAATTTAGACGAAAATTGTTTAGAGGCGTCAGATAAAATAAAGTTTCTCTTATAAAGTATATCTCCTTCATCAAATTCTAAAGTTCTTTTTCTAAAGTTATAATATTTTTTATTACGTTTATGTGATGACATAATTCTTTTCGAAACTTGTTCATAGATTTCAGGGAGTTTACCTAATTCGTTAACAAAATCTGAGCGATCTCTAAATTGATAAGGAGAGCAATACTTATTGTCAAATAGTCCGTAGTAGTCCCCCGAAAGTGGTAGATTTCGACCGAAATTTAAGAAAGCTGGGGAGAACCCAGTTACGTCATTAGTAGCGGTACACATAGCGTGCGCAATTTGTGGTATAAATTGGTCCCAACAAGTTTGGTCTTGATCTTTAATGTAAGATTTTAGTGCAGTCTTAACGACACGGTTATAACGTTCACAAAAATTACTCTGCGGATGGTATCTTGCATTGTACCAAATATTTTTAACTTTATAAGTAGATAAAGCTAAGCGGATTCTGGCCCAAAATCCCATAAGAAATAACATGGAGCCGAAAACCTGCATTTTTCGGGCCATTTTAGGGCGTGGCACTTTTCCTGGAAGTCGCCATCCTCTCTTAACCCGAGTGGAACCCAGCTACTATCGCCATCTAGTGTCTGACGTCACAACCGCTCGTTGTCGGTAATACAGGATCCGTCTTAACCTAAGTGGGGGCCCCTGGTATTACCAGCCCTCATTATTTCAAGATTCTAACCTAACAGTATACCCCATGGAACCAAGTACCCGCGGTGCCCCCCAAATCCCCTTTAGTACGTGACAGTGAACGATTAATTGTAGAGGCGCCCCCTAGCGGAGGAGAGATGGCATACCACGTTCTCAATAGTACCCAAACCCAAGTACCTAACCTGAACATCTATCTAAATAATCAATATTGAACAACATAATGAATAAATAATAACAGAAAAAAAGTTTGGGCAGTCAGCGGGAATTGAACCATAAACCTCTGGGGTCGAACCTCAAAGCCTTGCGAGATACGCTACGGGAGCATATACCTTAAAACTGTTAAACAATGTTTGACAACGTGAAACCACGGGGGCACATCTGAATAGATTGCTGGAACAAAAGGTCCTTAAGTGGGATCATGGTGGTATTTTATAATGTACAAAATTAGGGTAAACCAGGCTGTTTCATATACTTAGTAAAACAAACTAATTGATATCTGAGTACTACCTGAAGTTAGGTAACCAGTGTTTCACATAAAAAATAAATATTATAAGCGTAGGAAAATATTATCAATCTTGTGCATTCACCCATCTGTTATGCAACGCGAGCATCAGCTTTCAATATTATTTTACAATCATTCACCCCGAAAGGGCTGCAACGTTTCTTATGAATAGATAGTATAAACTAAAAATCAGTAATTAGCCGAAGCGTCAAGCCTTTTAGCCGATAATTAAAAACAAAGACATCAGATTTAACAAAAAAAAGTATCGTAATATAAACTGCTCTGTGGTCAATCAGATTAAACGTATTATGAACCCTGTCCAACAGACCCTGTTGGCCTGAACAGACCCTGTTGGCCTGATGACCTGGAACGGACTCTGTTGGCCTCTCTGTCACAGAAAACAACCCCGATAAAGAAACAAAACAGTTAAGTACATCAAACAAATATATTACCAAAAATATATAGGTATACACCAAACAATACATACAGGGGCGTATTAAAAGTAGTTTTGTATAAAAAAGGAACATTTTACCATGCACAGTATTAAAAATAAATTACCTTATTATTATAACCAAAAACTTATCAGTCTAACTAAAGAATGATTACATATGAATTAATGATTATAGAAAATTACCAATTGTTTAAAATCATTTAAGAAGCTCGCAAAGTTTGGATGGCTAGCCAACCAAGACAAGTCAAGTTCGGGTATTTTGCTTTATTTAGGAATCAAAAGAATATCAATATTATTTAATAATTATTAAAAGCAAAAAAAATGTAGCATCATTATGCAAAACACTAATTATACACGAGGCTTGTCTAGATAATGATTTATTTATGCTAATTGGCTACAAGTAATTTACAACAACAAATATTGGGTCATTTATATGCAAAAATGTATTTCTTGAACAGATAATTACTTGTATAATTTTATACAAAAATCTATACAGGGAAGATATAAAGTAAGTATACAAAGACTGTCCTGGCACAGTTCGCCTTCACTTCCTTCTTCAAGGGGCACATCCCTGGAAGCACCACGGCCAGCTCTATCCGTTTTCTCAGGGGCGGCGATCTGTGTAGGGCAGTTTGAAGTCGACCCAGGTCCCTTCCTGGTGTCGGCCTCGGTAGTCACGAGCATGTACGGGTTTTCTTCGCCCTCAGCCGTCTGGGCTGGGGGAGTTTCGCTTTGTTAATTCTTTTCCTCCATCTTTTTTCGGTTTGCCACACCTGGCTTCGTCTTCGCCGACCTGGGGCAGGGTATGCCCAGGTGGTAGGTATTCGTATTCGTCCTCTAGGCTCTGGCACTAGCTGCTAGAGGTCTGGCCTCGTCGTTCAGCTCTCGGCGTCGCTGATTCTTCACTAATTCGTATTTTGTCCACGTTGCCACGTGGTTTTCTCGCTTTGCCGACCTGGTGCAGGTTATGCCCAGGTGGTAAACACTCGTACACGCCTCCCTGGCGATGGCGTCAGTCGCAGCAGTTATGGCACTGGATGTCCAAAGTCGGCAACGTCGGCGATGGCCTGTTCTCGTCGTTATTCCTCTTAAAATTATTTCGCCACTGGGTTTTCTCTCCTTGCCGACCTGGTGCAGGTTATGCCCAGGTGGTAAACTCTCGTACTCGCCTCCCTGGCGATGGCGTCAGTCGCAGCGGTTATGGCACTGTGTGTCCAAAGTCGGCAACGTCGGCTACGTCGGCTACGTTCAGTTCTCGTCGTTATTCCTCTTAAAATTATGTCGCCACTGGGTTTTCTCTTCTTGCCGACCTGGTGCAGGTTATGCCCAGGTGGTAATCACTCGTACTCGCCTCCCTGGCGATGGCGTCAGTCGCAGCGGTTATGGCACTGTATGTCCAAAGTCGGCTACGTACAGTTCTCGTCGTTCTTCCTCCCAAAACTATTCTCTAGGTTGGCAAAGGTGCTCCACGATTGGCCTCCTCCGAAGATCGTGGGCTGACTCTTTCCCCTAGGTGCGTGCAAATTCTGCCCGTATTCCAGGTACAAACTTCTAAGACGGTTAGGAACCACTGCCTCCTTGCAGTATCGGGCTCGACTACGGCGTCCTCCACCGGTGCCTTCTTCAGCACACCTTGCTTTTACTTTAGGTTCACGTGCGCCGCCTTGGCACACCCAGGTCTCGGATCCTCCAAGATCAACTGGCAATTCGCTTGGTGACGGTCGTCCAAAGAAAAGACTTATGCAGATTTTAAAACCGGAACAAATGCTCAACAATACTACTAGACGTTTACTCGTTTATGGTTCTGCACCGACTGATCGTTTCCTTCGAAATCGCGCTATTTATAGCCGATTTCCACGCTTGAGCGTCAAAACACCCCCCCTCTGAAGAGCATTTGTTATGGTATGTTTATTTAACCGTACTCATCTAGTACGATTACACAATATTTATAACTTCAACCCTAAAAATACTAAGTCCATAAACAACAATACAAAATAACTGTCCATAAACAACAATATAAAATAACTAAGTCCATAAACAACAATATAAAATAACTAAGTCCATAAACAACAATATAAAATAACCAAGTCCATAAACATATTTAAAATCTCTCTTCCGCTTCCTTTTGCGGAAATCTTTTCCTTTCTCCTTGAACGAGGTGATCCCTCAACCTCCATGGCTCTATCTTCATCTGGTGGTTCCTCCTCAGGTGACCTGGTATAGGCCTCCTGTGGGTAGTTCTCTGGCGACCTGGGGGACTCCTCGGAGGCTTCAGGTGGCTTCTCTCTAGGCTGCCTCAATGTTGCTACGGCGACCTCGGGTTGAGGGGCCGTAATTTCCTCCACGTCTAGTGGCTTCTCATTAGGCTGCCTCAATGGTACCTCGGCGACCTCGGGCTGAGGGGCCGGAATTTCACGTATTACAGGGGGTTGTCCATGGAGCTGGATCTGTGCGGGGATTCTGGTAGGCACATATCTCCAGGGGATTCCTTGTTCGTCATACCGGGTCTCCAAACTTGGAGGACATAGGTATACATCCGTTACAGGTGGCTCTACAAAAGCCGCTATCGGGTCGGATTCTGGCAGTGGCGTACGTTTTATCGCGACTACCGTCCATCCTATATAGTTTTCCACTGGACGTTGCGTTTCCTGTCCACCCACCAATTGAAAATCCGTCAAAGACGGTTCCCTCGGTTCCGCTAACTCCACCACTGGCTGGTTATACCCTGCAGCTGTGGTGGTCGTTGATTCGGTTAGTTCTTCCTCCTTAATCTCAATTTTATTCTCAAATTCTGGTGGTGGCAAGATTACATTGATCTCGTCCTCTTGGACCACGTCTGGTGGTTCCAACACTTCGCATTTGACTGTTTCATCTTCTTGGATCACGTCTGGTGGTTCCAACACTTCATATTTGACTGTTTCATCTTCTTGGACCACGTCTGGTGGCTCCAAAACTTCGTACTTAGCTCTCTCTGCTTGTTGCAGCAATTGGTCAGCTGCCAATCTCTCATCTTCTGCTTGTAACAGCGCTGTGCACATCATTTTATTAAATCTCATGCCCTCCCTCACGTCTGAAGGTGGGAGTAAGGCATAACGTTGTCTAGCTCGTCTCATTCGTCGGCGTTGTCTCCGGTCTCTTCGGATCCCCGTTATCGGCGACTCCTCATTTGCCACTGTATCCTTATTGGTTGAAGTGGACACGCTGATTATTACCTCGCTATCTTCAACAGCGACCTGAATTCTTGTTGATAAGTCGCTAATAGTCTGGCTTGTTGACTGAATTGGGTGTCGGTCTTCTGGATTTGCCAAGTCATCCACGCAGGAAATACAGTTGTTGTTCCGGAAATTACATAACACCTTCTCCGGGTCGTCCATTTCTTCCTTTTCCTTGGTCATGTCCTCTTCCCGATTTTCTTTTCGGATTTCACACTCTTTGATACCAGCCATTTCTACTGGTGATCTATCTGGAAATATAAATTTCGGCTTCCTTGGTTTCACCACACTTGCTTGCTGTCTATTCGTGTTTTGATTATCTCGTCTCTCCCATGCCCTACTATACTGTGGCCTATTTGGTCCCTGCATCTGACCTCCCTGTTGTTGAGGTCTTCTCCCTTCGTTCATACAGTTTCTACGCAGGTGAGCACCTCCACAGCCATAGCATTGTAAGCGGCCTTGGTAGCCTCGGTACTGTAATTGTTTATTCTCCCCATTATCTCTGCTATTCCGAGCATCAACATTTGCTTTCGGTGCGGTGTACACCTCGGACGTCTTCCAATCCCGTTCCACCGTAATCGCAGCGTTCAATAGCTCTTCAGTACTCCGACAGTTCCATGTACGTAGCGCAGCTCGTAACGGACCGCCTAGCCTGCTTAGTAATAGCGGCACCACCTCTTCTTCCTGCCATCCTGGGTTTATTCGCTGACAAATTTGTCTTTTGCGAATTAAAAATGCCTCCGCGCCTTCTCCTTTCACCTGGTCTTGGCCATATAACTCGGCTCGTAAATGGTTCAGACATTCATTATTATTGTATGCCCTGAGCACTGCTTCTTGTAATTGCCTCCAAGTGATTTGTCCTCCATCGTATATCTTCATACGGATGGCTGCTTGTCCCGTCATCTGCCTAATTGCTAGGTCCGTCCATTGGTATGCCGGTGCTCCTATCTCTATACAATACGTTTGCATATGCTTTAAAAACAACACCGGGTCCTCTGTGTCGGTTCCTGCAAACTTCGGTGGTGGTGCTGGGATCGTTCTTCTGGGTTTGTCGATTAATTGCCCTATAGACTGGGCCAATCCTTCCATTGTCTTCCACCTCAAAGCCTCAAGGCCTTGTCCATCTAGTTCTGGCTCTGTATGTCGTTCATTCAACGGTGGCAACGTCAATTTCTTAATTCTCTCCTCATACCTCTGCTTATGCCGGACTCCCCCTTGAGTTGGCGGAATTTGCCGACTTAACGGTGGCAGCGCCGGACCTCTAGGTTTGTCCTCATAGCTTGGCCTCTTCAGTTCTTCATCCAAACTAGATGGCATCCGCCGTTCTTTAGGTGGCATATCTTTTTGCGAAATTTTTCTTCGCCTTTCTTCCATCATACACGATGCTTCTTGATTGCAGGGTATTTGTTCGTCTAACGTCGTGTCTTCTGAGTCCTCATCTGAGTCCTCCTCAGACTCGCTGTGAATTGTCACGTCCATTCTATATTTCTCCTCCCATAATCGGCGCTTTGCTCTGGTGTTATAAGCTGGGCATTCCATGGGTAGGTACGTCGACGATTCGCGATAGCTTAGGCCAAAGGGCCTAACGTCGTCACAGGGTTCTTTGTTACTCCTATCGCCTGAGTAAGTCATCGAGTTGGGCGCCATGTCCTGGCACAGTTCGCCTTCACTTCCTTCTTCAAGGGGCACATCCCTGGAAGCACCACGGCCAGCTCTATCCGTTTTCTCAGGGGCGGCGATCTGTGTAGGGCAGTTTGAAGTCGACCCAGGTCCCTTCCTGGTGTCGGCCTCGGTAGTCACGAGCATGTACGGGTTTTCTTCGCCCTCAGCCGTCTGGGCTGGGGGAGTTTCGCTTTGTAAATTCTTTTCCTCCATCTTTTTTCGGTTTGCCACACCTGGCTTCGTCTTCGCCGACCTGGGGCAGGGTATGCCCAGGTGGTAGGTATTCGTATTCGTCCTCTAGGCTCTGGCACTAGCTGCTAGAGGTCTGGCCTCGTCGTTCAGCTCTCGGCGTCGCTGATTCTTCACTAATTCGTATTTTGTCCACGTTGCCACGTGGTTTTCTCGCTTTGCCGACCTGGTGCAGGTTATGCCCAGGTGGTAAACACTCGTACACGCATCCCTGGCGATGGCGTCAGTCGCAGCAGTTATGGCACTGGATGTCCAAAGTCAGCAACGTCGGCGATGGCCTGTTCTCGTCGTTATTCCTCTTAAAATTATTTCGCCACTGGGTTTTCTCTCCTTGCCGACCTGGTGCAGGTTATGCTCAGGTGGTAAACTCTCGTACTCGCCTCCCTGGCGATGGCGTCAGTCGCAGCGGTTATGGCACTGTGTGTCCAAAGTCGGCAACGTCGGCTACGTCGGCTACGTTCAGTTCTCGTCGTTATTCCTCTTAAAATTATGTCGCCACTGGGTTTTCTCTTCTTGCCGACCTGGTGCAGGTTATGCCCAGGTGGTAATCACTCGTACTCGCCTCCCTGGCGATGGCGTCAGTCGCAGCGGTTATGGCACTGTATGTCCAAAGTCGGCAACGTCGGCTACGTACAGTTCTCGTCGTTCTTCCTCCCAAAACTATTCTCTAGGTTGGCAAAGGTGCTCCACGATTGGCCTCCTCCGAAGATCGTGGGCTGACTCTTTCCCCTAGGTGCGTGCAAAGTCTGCCCGTATTCCAGGTACAAACTTCTAAGACGGTTAGGAACCACTGCCTCCTTGCAGTATCGGGCTCGACTACGGCGTCCTCCACCGGTGCCTTCTTCAGCACACCTTGCTTTTACTTTAGGTTCACGTGCGCCGCCTTGGCAAACCCAGGTCTCGGATCCTCCAAGATCAACTGGCAATTCGCTTGGTGACGGTCGTCCAAAGAAAAGACTTATGCAGATTTTAAAACCGGAACAAATGCTCAACAATACTACTAGACGTTTACTCGTTTATGGTTCTGCACCGACTGATCGTTTCCTTCGAAATCGCGCTATTTATAGCCGATTTCCACGCTTGAGCGTCAAAACAAGACCTTCCAGATTCCCCACAAATTCCCTAAAATATATATTCATGATAAAATTGTGACCTTTCAAGAACACATTTAACAAAATGTTATAAACAACTGCGTAAATTATAAGCCACACAGTATGCTTCATGAAGAAGAAAATTATACATTATTACTGTTAAATATCAATAAGATCTCGTGCTAAAAATTATTTAAACAAACGACCAACTATCACTACTAAACACACTGTATTTTCTGCAAACATTTGGTGATGTTAGAGAACCCAACATTTTGACTAGTGAGTATGTGTTAAGTTGCAAATATTACCGAAACATACAATCACAAGCCATTACGTAGGGGCTCAGTATCTGTTTTGTGCGTTGTACAGGTCCCACTGCATGAGGAATTAAGACATAAATGTAATTTATATTTAAATTCCAAGTTCTAAAGTCTCTAAATATTCTTTTTAAATTTTTGAAAAACCTCTCAGTAACATCTTAAATAGTGTAAAAAATATAATTTATATGCTCCAGAACTAAATATATTATACCAACAAGAACAAACTTATTACCAACCTCGTATAAAATAATATAAATACTTATGATTATTATTAGGAACTTATTCGATGAAATTGTGGCCTTTCAAGAACACATTTAACAAAATGTTATAAACAACTGCGTAAATTATAAGCCACACTGTATGTTTCATGAAGAAGAAAATTATACATTATTACTGTTAAATATCAATAAGATCTCGTGCTAAAATTATTTAAACAAACGACCAACTATCACTACTAAACACACTGTATTTTCTGCAAACATTTGGTGATGTTAGAGAACCCAACATTTTGACTGGTGACTATGTTTTAAGTCGCAAATATTACCGAAAGACACAATCACAAGCCATTACGTAGGGGCTCAGTATCTGTTTTGTGCGTTGTACAGGTCCCACTGCATGAGGAATTAAGACATAAATGTAATTTATATTTAAATTCCAAGTACTAAAGTCTCTAAATATTCTTTTTAAATTTTTGAAAAACCTCTCAGTAACATCTTAAATAGTGTAAAAATATAATTTATATGCTCCAGAACTAAATATATTATACCAACAAGAACAAACTTATTACCAACCTCGTATAAAATAATACTTATGATTAATATTAGGAACTTATCGACAGGGTGATTAGAATTTAGCCTAATAATACCAAAACTCAACTACAGGCGCTTTTGGTTTTCAAGCGACACACAAATAAAAATAAACACATCATTACTAACAAGTCCTCAGACGTAAAATTATAACAAATTTGAATACATAAAAATGTGTGAAAAGGGCTCTCCGTTTAAACAGGGGCACGACGTGAACGCGGCCCTTTAAGCCCCCATTCGATTTTTATGGAAAAACGAAATTTCAAAGCTTGAGCGTAAAAACACCCCCCCTCTGAAGAGCATTTGTTATGGTATGTTTATTTAACCGTACTCATCTAGTACGATTACACAATATTTATAACTTCAACCCTAAAAATACTAAGTCCATAAACAACAATACAAAATAACTGTCCATAAACAACAATATAAAATAACTAAGTCCATAAACAACAATATAAAATAACTAAGTCCATAAACAACAATATAAAATAACCAAGTCCATAAACATATTTAAAATCTCTCTTCCGCTTCCTTTTGCGGAAATCTTTTCCTTTCTCCTTGAACGAGGTGATCCCTCAACCTCCATGGCTCTATCTTCATCTGGTGGTTCCTCCTCAGGTGACCTGGTATAGGCCTCCTGTGGGTAGTTCTCTGGCGACCTGGGGGACTCCTCGGAGGCTTCAGGTGGCTTCTCTCTAGGCTGCCTCAATGTTGCTACGGCGACCTCGGGTTGAGGGGCCGTAATTTCCTCCACGTCTAGTGGCTTCTCATTAGGCTGCCTCAATGGTACCTCGGCGACCTCGGGCTGAGGGGCCGGAATTTCACGTATTACAGGGGGTTGTCCATGGAGCTGGATCTGTGCGGGGATTCTGGTAGGCACATATCTCCAGGGGATTCCTTGTTCGTCATACCGGGTCTCCAAACTTGGAGGACATAGGTATACATCCGTTACAGGTGGCTCTACAAAAGCCGCTATCGGGTCGGATTCTGGCAGTGGCGTACGTTTTATCGCGACTACCGTCCATCCTATATAGTTTTCCACTGGACGTTGCGTTTCCTGTCCACCCACCAATTGAAAATCCGTCAAAGACGGTTCCCTCGGTTCCGCTAACTCCACCACTGGCTGGTTATACCCTGCAGCTGTGGTGGTCGTTGATTCGGTTAGTTCTTCCTCCTTAATCTCAATTTTATTCTCAAATTCTGGTGGTGGCAAGATTACATTGATCTCGTCCTCTTGGACCACGTCTGGTGGTTCCAACACTTCGCATTTGACTGTTTCATCTTCTTGGATCACGTCTGGTGGTTCCAACACTTCATATTTGACTGTTTCATCTTCTTGGACCACGTCTGGTGGCTCCAAAACTTCGTACTTAGCTCTCTCTGCTTGTTGCAGCAATTGGTCAGCTGCCCATCTCTCATCTTCTGCTTGTAACAGCGCTGTGCACATCATTTTATTAAATCTCATGCCCTCCCTCACGTCTGAAGGTGGGAGTAAGGCATAACGTTGTCTAGCTCGTCTCATTCGTCGGCATTGTCTCCGGTCTCTTCGGATCCCCGTTATCGGCGACTCCTCATTTGCCACTGTATCCTTATTGGTTGAAGTGGACACGCTGATTATTACCTCGCTATCTTCAACAGCGACCTGAATTCTTGTTGATAAGTCGCTAATAGTCTGGCTTGTTGACTGAATTGGGTGTCGGTCTTCTGGATTTGCCAAGTCATCCACGCAGGAAATACAGTTGTTGTTCCGGAAATTACATAACACCTTCTCCGGGTCGTCCATTTCTTCCTTTTCCTTGGTCATGTCCTCTTCCCGATTTTCTTTTCGGATTTCACACTCTTTGATACCAGCCATTTCTACTGGTGATCTATCTGGAAATATAAATTTCGGCTTCCTTGGTTTCACCACACTTGCTTGCTGTCTATTCGTGTTTTGATTATCTCGTCTCTCCCATGCCCTACTATACTGTGGCCTATTTGGTCCCTGCATCTGACCTCCCTGTTGTTGAGGTCTTCTCCCTTCGTTCATACAGTTTCTACGCAGGTGAGCACCTCCACAGCCATAGCATTGTAAGCGGCCTTGGTAGCCTCGGTACTGTAATTGTTTATTCTCCCCATTATCTCTGCTATTCCGAGCATCAACATTTGCTTTCGGTGCGGTGTACACCTCGGACGTCTTCCAATCCCGTTCCACCGTAATCGCAGCGTTCAATAGCTCTTCAGTACTCCGACAGTTCCATGTACGTAGCGCAGCTCGTAACGGACCGCCTAGCCTGCTTAGTAATAGCGGCACCACCTCTTCTTCCTGCCATCCTGGGTTTATTCGCTGACAAATTTGTCTTTTGCGAATTAAAAATGCCTCCGCGCCTTCTCCTTTCACCTGGTCTTGGCCATATAACTCGGCTCGTAAATGGTTCAGACATTCATTATTATTGTATGCCCTGAGCACTGCTTCTTGTAATTGCCTCCAAGTGATTTGTCCTCCATCGTATATCTTCATACGGATGGCTGCTTGTCCCGTCATCTGCCTAATTGCTAGGTCCGTCCATTGGTATGCCGGTGCTCCTATCTCTATACAATACGTTTGCATATGCTTTAAAAACAACACCGGGTCCTCTGTGTCGGTTCCTGCAAACTTCGGTGGTGGTGCTGGGATCGTTCTTCTGGGTTTGTCGATTAATTGCCCTATAGACTGGGCCAATCCTTCCATTGTCTTCCACCTCAAAGCCTCAAGGCCTTGCCCATCTAGTTCTGGCTCTGTATGTCGTTCATTCAACGGTGGCAACGTCAATTTCTTAATTCTCTCCTCATACCTCTGCTTATGCCGGACTCCCCCTTGAGTTAGCGGAATTTGCCGACTTAACGGTGGCAGCGCCGGACCTCTAGGTTTGTCCTCATAGCTTGGCCTCTTCAGTTCTTCATCCAAACTAGATGGCATCCGCCGTTCTTTAGGTGGCATATCTTTTTGCGAAATTTTTCTTCGCCTTTCTTCCATCATACACGATGCTTCTTGATTGCAGGGTATTTGTTCGTCTAACGTCGTGTCTTCTGAGTCCTCATCTGAGTCCTCCTCAGACTCGCTGTGAATTGTCACGTCCATTCTATATTTCTCCTCCCATAATCGGCGCTTTGCTCTGGTGTTATAAGCTGGGCATTCCATGGGTAGGTACGTCGACGATTCGCGATAGCTTAGGCCAAAGGGCCTAACGTCGTCACAGGGTTCTTTGTTACTCCTATCGCCTGAGTAAGTCATCGAGTTGGGCGCCATGTCCTGGCACAGTTCGCCTTCACTTCCTTCTTCAAGGGGCACATCCCTGGAAGCACCACGGCCAACTCTATCCGTTTTCTCAGGGGCGGCGATCTGTGTAGGGCAGTTTGAAGTCGACCCAGGTCCCTTCCTGATGTCGGCCTCGGTAGTCACGAGCATGTACGGGTTTTCTTCGCCCTCAGCCGTCTGGGCTGGGGGAGTTTCGCTTTGTAAATTCTTTTCCTCCATCTTTTTTCGGTTTGCCACACCTGGCTTCGTCTTCGCCGACCTGGGGCAGGGTATGCCCAGGTGGTAGGTATTCGTATTCGTCCTCTAGGCTCTGGCACTAGCTGCTAGAGGTCTGGCCTCGTCGTTCAGCTCTCGGCGTCGCTGATTCTTCACTAATTCGTATTTTGTCCACGTTGCCACGTGGTTTTCTCGCTTTGCCGACCTGGTGCAGGTTATGCCCAGGTGGTAAACACTCGTACACGCATCCCTGGCGATGGCGTCAGTCGCAGCAGTTATGGCACTGGATGTCCAAAGTCGGCAACGTCGGCGATGGCCTGTTCTCGTCGTTATTCCTCTTAAAATTATTTTGCCACTGGGTTTTCTCTCCTTGCCGACCTGGTGCAGGTTATGCTCAGGTGGTAAACTCTCGTACTCGCCTCCCTGGCGATGGCGTCAGTCGCAGCGGTTATGGCACTGTGTGTCCAAAGTCGGCAACGTCGGCTACGTTCAGTTCTCGTCGTTATTCCTCTTAAAATTATGTCGCCACTGGGTTTTCTCTTCTTGCCGACCTGGTGCAGGTTATGCCCAGGTGGTAATCACTCGTACTCGCCTCCCTGGCGATGGCGTCAGTCGCAGCGGTTATGGCACTGTATGTCCAAAGTCGGCAACGTCGGCTACGTACAGTTCTCGTCGTTCTTCCTCCCAAAACTATTCTCTAGGTTGGCAAAGGTGCTCCACGATTGGCCTCCTCCGAAGATCGTGGGCTGACTCTTTCCCCTAGGTGCGTGCAAAGTCTGCCCGTATTCCAGGTACAAACTTCTAAGACGGTTAGGAACCACTGCCTCCTTGCAGTATCGGGCTCGACTACGGCGTCCTCCACCGGTGCCTTCTTCAGCACACCTTGCTTTTACTTTAGGTTCACGTGCGCCGCCTTGGCACACCCAGGTCTCGGATCCTCCAAGATCAACTGGCAATTCGCTTGGTGACGGTCGTCCAAAGAAAAGACTTATGCAGATTTTAAAACCGGAACAAATGCTCAACAATACTACTAGACGTTTACTCGTTTATGGTTCTGCACCGACTGATCGTTTCCTTCGAAATCGCGCTATTTATAGCCGATTTCCACGCTTGAGCGTCAAAACAAGACCTTCCAGATTCCCCACAAATTCCCTAAAATATATATTCATGATAAAATTGTGACCTTTCAAGAACACATTTAACAAAATGTTATAAACAACTGCGTAAATTATAAGCCACACAGTATGCTTCATGAAGAAGAAAATTATACATTATTACTGTTAAATATCAATAAGATCTCGTGCTCAAAATTATTTAAACAAACGACCAACTATCACTACTAAACACACTGTATTTTCTGCAAACATTTGGTGATGTTAGAGAACCCAACATTTTGACTAGTGAGTATGTGTTAAGTTTCAAATATTACCGAAACATACAATCACAAGCCATTACGTAGGGGCTCAGTATCTGTTTTGTGCGTTGTACAGGTCCCACTGCATGAGGAATTAAGACATAAATGTAATTTATATTTAAATTCCAAGTACTAAAGTCTCTAAATATTCTTTTTAAATTTTTGAAAAACCTCTCAGTAACATCTTAAATAGTGTAAAAAATATAATTTATATGCTCCAGAACTAAATATATTATACCAACAAGAACAAACTTATTACCAACCTCGTATAAAATAATATAAATACTTATGATTATTATTAGGAACTTATTCGATGAAATTGTGGCCTTTCAAGAACACATTTAACAAAATGTTATAAACAACTGCGTAAATTATAAGCCACACTGTATGTTTCATGAAGAAGAAAATTATACATTATTACTGTTAAATATCAATAAGATCTCGTGCTAAAATTATTTAAACAAACGACCAACTATCACTACTAAACACACTGTATTTTCTGCAAACATTTGGTGATGTTAGAGAACCCAACATTTTGACTGGTGACTATGTTTTATGTCGCAAATATTACCGAAAGACACAATCACAAGCCATTACGTAGGGGCTCAGTATCTGTTTTGTGCGTTGTACAGGTCCCACTGCATGAGGAATTAAGACATAAATGTAATTTATATTTAAATTCCAAGTACTAAAGTCTCTAAATATTCTTTTTAAATTTTTGAAAAACCTCTCAGTAACATCTTAAATAGTGTAAAAATATAATTTATATGCTCCAGAACTAAATATATTATACCAACAAGAACGAACTTATTACCAACCTCGTATAAAATAATACTTATGATTAATATTAGGAACTTATCGACAGGGTGATTAGAATTTAGCCTAATAATACCAAAACTCAACTACAGGCGCTTTTGGTTTTCAAGCGACACACAAATAAAAATAAACACATCATTACTAACAAGTCCTCAGACGTAAAATTATAACAAATTTGAATACATAAAAATGTGTGAAAAGGGCTCTCCGTTTAAACAGGGGCACGACGTGAACGCGGCCCTTTAAGCCCCCATTCGATTTTTATGGAAAAACGAAATTTCAAAGCTTGAGCGTAAAAACACCCCCCCTCTGAAGAGCATTTGTTATGGTATGTTTATTTAACCGTACTCATCTAGTACGATTACACAATATTTATAACTTCAACCCTAAAAATACTAAGTCCATAAACAACAATACAAAATAACTGTCCATAAACAACAATATAAAATAACTAAGTCCATAAACAACAATATAAAATAACTAAGTCCATAAACAACAATATAAAATAACCAAGTCCATAAACATATTTAAAATCTCTCTTCCGCTTCCTTTTGCGGAAATCTTTTCCTTTCTCCTTGAACGAGGTGATCCCTCAACCTCCATGGCTCTATCTTCATCTGGTGGTTCCTCCTCAGGTGACCTGGTATAGGCCTCCTGTGGGTAGTTCTCTGGCGACCTGGGGGACTCCTCGGAGGCTTCAGGTGGCTTCTCTCTAGGCTGCCTCAATGTTGCTACGGCGACCTCGGGTTGAGGGGCCGTAATTTCCTCCACGTCTAGTGGCTTCTCATTAGGCTGCCTCAATGGTACCTCGGCGACCTCGGGCTGAGGGGCCGGAATTTCACGTATTACAGGGGGTTGTCCATGGAGCTGGATCTGTGCGGGGATTCTGGTAGGCACATATCTCCAGGGGATTCCTTGTTCGTCATACCGGGTCTCCAAACTTGGAGGACATAGGTATACATCCGTTACAGGTGGCTCTACAAAAGCCGCTATCGGGTCGGATTCTGGCAGTGGCGTACGTTTTATCGCGACTACCGTCCATCCTATATAGTTTTCCACTGGACGTTGCGTTTCCTGTCCACCCACCAATTGAAAATCCGTCAAAGACGGTTCCCTCGGTTCCGCTAACTCCACCACTGGCTGGTTATACCCTGCAGCTGTGGTGGTCGTTGATTCGGTTAGTTCTTCCTCCTTAATCTCAATTTTATTCTCAAATTCTGGTGGTGGCAAGATTACATTGATCTCGTCCTCTTGGACCACGTCTGGTGGTTCCAACACTTCGCATTTGACTGTTTCATCTTCTTGGATCACGTCTGGTGGTTCCAACACTTCATATTTGACTGTTTCATCTTCTTGGACCACGTCTGGTGGCTCCAAAACTTCGTACTTAGCTCTCTCTGCTTGTTGCAGCAATTGGTCAGCTGCCCATCTCTCATCTTCTGCTTGTAACAGCGCTGTGCACATCATTTTATTAAATCTCATGCCCTCCCTCACGTCTGAAGGTGGGAGTAAGGCATAACGTTGTCTAGCTCGTCTCATTCGTCGGCATTGTCTCCGGTCTCTTCGGATCCCCGTTATCGGCGACTCCTCATTTGCCACTGTATCCTTATTGGTTGAAGTGGACACGCTGATTATTACCTCGCTATCTTCAACAGCGACCTGAATTCTTGTTGATAAGTCGCTAATAGTCTGGCTTGTTGACTGAATTGGGTGTCGGTCTTCTGGATTTGCCAAGTCATCCACGCAGGAAATACAGTTGTTGTTCCGGAAATTACATAACACCTTCTCCGGGTCGTCCATTTCTTCCTTTTCCTTGGTCATGTCCTCTTCCCGATTTTCTTTTCGGATTTCACACTCTTTGATACCAGCCATTTCTACTGGTGATCTATCTGGAAATATAAATTTCGGCTTCCTTGGTTTCACCACACTTGCTTGCTGTCTATTCGTGTTTTGATTATCTCGTCTCTCCCATGCCCTACTATACTGTGGCCTATTTGGTCCCTGCATCTGACCTCCCTGTTGTTGAGGTCTTCTCCCTTCGTTCATACAGTTTCTACGCAGGTGAGCACCTCCACAGCCATAGCATTGTAAGCGGCCTTGGTAGCCTCGGTACTGTAATTGTTTATTCTCCCCATTATCTCTGCTATTCCGAGCATCAACATTTGCTTTCGGTGCGGTGTACACCTCGGACGTCTTCCAATCCCGTTCCACCGTAATCGCAGCGTTCAATAGCTCTTCAGTACTCCGACAGTTCCATGTACGTAGCGCAGCTCGTAACGGACCGCCTAGCCTGCTTAGTAATAGCGGCACCACCTCTTCTTCCTGCCATCCTGGGTTTATTCGCTGACAAATTTGTCTTTTGCGAATTAAAAATGCCTCCGCGCCTTCTCCTTTCACCTGGTCTTGGCCATATAACTCGGCTCGTAAATGGTTCAGACATTCATTATTATTGTATGCCCTGAGCACTGCTTCTTGTAATTGCCTCCAAGTGATTTGTCCTCCATCGTATATCTTCATACGGATGGCTGCTTGTCCCGTCATCTGCCTAATTGCTAGGTCCGTCCATTGGTATGCCGGTGCTCCTATCTCTATACAATACGTTTGCATATGCTTTAAAAACAACACCGGGTCCTCTGTGTCGGTTCCTGCAAACTTCGGTGGTGGTGCTGGGATCGTTCTTCTGGGTTTGTCGATTAATTGCCCTATAGACTGGGCCAATCCTTCCATTGTCTTCCACCTCAAAGCCTCAAGGCCTTGCCCATCTAGTTCTGGCTCTGTATGTCGTTCATTCAACGGTGGCAACGTCAATTTCTTAATTCTCTCCTCATACCTCTGCTTATGCCGGACTCCCCCTTGAGTTAGCGGAATTTGCCGACTTAACGGTGGCAGCGCCGGACCTCTAGGTTTGTCCTCATAGCTTGGCCTCTTCAGTTCTTCATCCAAACTAGATGGCATCCGCCGTTCTTTAGGTGGCATATCTTTTTGCGAAATTTTTCTTCGCCTTTCTTCCATCATACACGATGCTTCTTGATTGCAGGGTATTTGTTCGTCTAACGTCGTGTCTTCTGAGTCCTCATCTGAGTCCTCCTCAGACTCGCTGTGAATTGTCACGTCCATTCTATATTTCTCCTCCCATAATCGGCGCTTTGCTCTGGTGTTATAAGCTGGGCATTCCATGGGTAGGTACGTCGACGATTCGCGATAGCTTAGGCCAAAGGGCCTAACGTCGTCACAGGGTTCTTTGTTACTCCTATCGCCTGAGTAAGTCATCGAGTTGGGCGCCATGTCCTGGCACAGTTCGCCTTCACTTCCTTCTTCAAGGGGCACATCCCTGGAAGCACCACGGCCAACTCTATCCGTTTTCTCAGGGGCGGCGATCTGTGTAGGGCAGTTTGAAGTCGACCCAGGTCCCTTCCTGATGTCGGCCTCGGTAGTCACGAGCATGTACGGGTTTTCTTCGCCCTCAGCCGTCTGGGCTGGGGGAGTTTCGCTTTGTAAATTCTTTTCCTCCATCTTTTTTCGGTTTGCCACACCTGGCTTCGTCTTCGCCGACCTGGGGCAGGGTATGCCCAGGTGGTAGGTATTCGTATTCGTCCTCTAGGCTCTGGCACTAGCTGCTAGAGGTCTGGCCTCGTCGTTCAGCTCTCGGCGTCGCTGATTCTTCACTAATTCGTATTTTGTCCACGTTGCCACGTGGTTTTCTCGCTTTGCCGACCTGGTGCAGGTTATGCCCAGGTGGTAAACACTCGTACACGCATCCCTGGCGATGGCGTCAGTCGCAGCAGTTATGGCACTGGATGTCCAAAGTCGGCAACGTCGGCGATGGCCTGTTCTCGTCGTTATTCCTCTTAAAATTATTTTGCCACTGGGTTTTCTCTCCTTGCCGACCTGGTGCAGGTTATGCTCAGGTGGTAAACTCTCGTACTCGCCTCCCTGGCGATGGCGTCAGTCGCAGCGGTTATGGCACTGTGTGTCCAAAGTCGGCAACGTCGGCTACGTTCAGTTCTCGTCGTTATTCCTCTTAAAATTATGTCGCCACTGGGTTTTCTCTTCTTGCCGACCTGGTGCAGGTTATGCCCAGGTGGTAATCACTCGTACTCGCCTCCCTGGCGATGGCGTCAGTCGCAGCGGTTATGGCACTGTATGTCCAAAGTCGGCAACGTCGGCTACGTACAGTTCTCGTCGTTCTTCCTCCCAAAACTATTCTCTAGGTTGGCAAAGGTGCTCCACGATTGGCCTCCTCCGAAGATCGTGGGCTGACTCTTTCCCCTAGGTGCGTGCAAAGTCTGCCCGTATTCCAGGTACAAACTTCTAAGACGGTTAGGAACCACTGCCTCCTTGCAGTATCGGGCTCGACTACGGCGTCCTCCACCGGTGCCTTCTTCAGCACACCTTGCTTTTACTTTAGGTTCACGTGCGCCGCCTTGGCACACCCAGGTCTCGGATCCTCCAAGATCAACTGGCAATTCGCTTGGTGACGGTCGTCCAAAGAAAAGACTTATGCAGATTTTAAAACCGGAACAAATGCTCAACAATACTACTAGACGTTTACTCGTTTATGGTTCTGCACCGACTGATCGTTTCCTTCGAAATCGCGCTATTTATAGCCGATTTCCACGCTTGAGCGTCAAAACAAGACCTTCCAGATTCCCCACAAATTCCCTAAAATATATATTCATGATAAAATTGTGACCTTTCAAGAACACATTTAACAAAATGTTATAAACAACTGCGTAAATTATAAGCCACACAGTATGCTTCATGAAGAAGAAAATTATACATTATTACTGTTAAATATCAATAAGATCTCGTGCTCAAAATTATTTAAACAAACGACCAACTATCACTACTAAACACACTGTATTTTCTGCAAACATTTGGTGATGTTAGAGAACCCAACATTTTGACTAGTGAGTATGTGTTAAGTTTCAAATATTACCGAAACATACAATCACAAGCCATTACGTAGGGGCTCAGTATCTGTTTTGTGCGTTGTACAGGTCCCACTGCATGAGGAATTAAGACATAAATGTAATTTATATTTAAATTCCAAGTACTAAAGTCTCTAAATATTCTTTTTAAATTTTTGAAAAACCTCTCAGTAACATCTTAAATAGTGTAAAAAATATAATTTATATGCTCCAGAACTAAATATATTATACCAACAAGAACAAACTTATTACCAACCTCGTATAAAATAATATAAATACTTATGATTATTATTAGGAACTTATTCGATGAAATTGTGGCCTTTCAAGAACACATTTAACAAAATGTTATAAACAACTGCGTAAATTATAAGCCACACTGTATGTTTCATGAAGAAGAAAATTATACATTATTACTGTTAAATATCAATAAGATCTCGTGCTAAAATTATTTAAACAAACGACCAACTATCACTACTAAACACACTGTATTTTCTGCAAACATTTGGTGATGTTAGAGAACCCAACATTTTGACTGGTGACTATGTTTTATGTCGCAAATATTACCGAAAGACACAATCACAAGCCATTACGTAGGGGCTCAGTATCTGTTTTGTGCGTTGTACAGGTCCCACTGCATGAGGAATTAAGACATAAATGTAATTTATATTTAAATTCCAAGTACTAAAGTCTCTAAATATTCTTTTTAAATTTTTGAAAAACCTCTCAGTAACATCTTAAATAGTGTAAAAATATAATTTATATGCTCCAGAACTAAATATATTATACCAACAAGAACGAACTTATTACCAACCTCGTATAAAATAATACTTATGATTAATATTAGGAACTTATCGACAGGGTGATTAGAATTTAGCCTAATAATACCAAAACTCAACTACAGGCGCTTTTGGTTTTCAAGCGACACACAAATAAAAATAAACACATCATTACTAACAAGTCCTCAGACGTAAAATTATAACAAATTTGAATACATAAAAATGTGTGAAAAGGGCTCTCCGTTTAAACAGGGGCACGACGTGAACGCGGCCCTTTAAGCCCCCATTCGATTTTTATGGAAAAACGAAATTTCAAAGCAAAACCATTTTAGAGTGGCATCATTTTTTTCGTTATCCCCTATTTTATCACCCCTGATCCCAACAGCATTCACCCCACATCGCATTGATAAAAATATCCATATAAACACCCTAGCGGAATACCATTCATGATTGTATAATTAATTAAAAATCAATCAATTTTAAAACTTTTTTATTCACAACATAATAATATCACTTACTATCATCCTGGTATATACCACATTATAGGAATAAAAAAATCAGCGTAAAATAAAAAGATATATCTGTAATTTTATACCATCGTTTTATTTCAGAAATATATGCAGTTTTCAAGTCAAATCCACTATTATAGCAATATATAAAAGTCATATCGGAGAAAATAAGACATTTTTTGAATTTTATTAAGTTTATCGCCGTTTTGCTTTGAAATTTCGTTTTTCCATAAAAATCGAATGGGGGCTTAAAGGGCCGCGTTCACGTCGTGCCCCTGTTAAACGGAGAGCCCTTTTCACACATTTTTATGTATTCAAATTTGTTATAATTTTACGTCTGAGGACTTGTTAGTAATGATGTGTTTTTTTTTATTTGTGTGTCGCTTGAAAACCAAAAGCGCCTGTAGTTGAGTTTTGGTATTATTAGGCTAAATTCTAATCACCCTGTCGATAAGTTCCTAATATTAATCATAAGTGTTATTTTATACGAGGTTGGTAATAAGTTTGTTCTTGTTGGTATAATATATTTAGTTCTGGAGCATATAAATTATATTTTTACACTATTTAAGATGTTACTGAGAGGTTTTTCAAAAATTTAAAAAGAATATTTAGAGACTTTAGTACTTGGAATTTAAATATAAATTACATTTATGTCTTAATTCCTCATGCAGTGGGACCTGTACAACGCACAAAACAGATACTGAGCCCCTACGTAATGGCTTGTGATTGTGTCTTTCGGTAATATTTGCAACTTAAAACATAGTCACCAGTCAAAATGTTGGGTTCTCTAACATCACCAAATGTTTGCAGAAAATACAGTGTGTTTAGTAGTGATAGTTGGTCGTTTGTTTAAATAATTTTAGCACGAGATCTTATTGATATTTAACAGTAATAATGTATAATTTTCTTCTTCATGAAACATACAGTGTGGCTTATAATTTACGCAGTTGTTTATAACATTTTGTTAAATGTGTTCTTGAAAGGCCACAATTTCATCGAATAAGTTCCTAATAATAATCATAAGTATTTATATTATTTTATACGAGGTTGGTAATAAGTTTGTTCTTGTTGGTATAATATATTTAGTTCTGGAGCATATAAATTATATTTTTTACACTATTTAAGATGTTACTGAGAGGTTTTTCAAAAATTTAAAAAGAATATTTAGAGACTTTAGTACTTGGAATTTAAATATAAATTACATTTATGTCTTAATTCCTCATGCAGTGGGACCTGTACAACGCACAAAACAGATACTGAGCCCCTACGTAATGGCTTGTGATTGTATGTTTCGGTAATATTTGCAACTTAACACATACTCACTAGTCAAAATGTTGGGTTCTCTAACATCACCAAATGTTTGCAGAAAATACAGTGTGTTTAGTAGTGATAGTTGGTCGTTTGTTTAAATAATTTTTAGCACGAGATCTTATTGATATTTAACAGTAATAATGTATAATTTTCTTCTTCATGAAACATACTGTGTGGCTTATAATTTACGCAGTTGTTTATAACATTTTGTTAAATGTGTTCTTGAAAGGTCACAATTTCATCATGAATATATATTTTAGGGAATTTGTGGGGAATCTGGAAGGTCTTTGTATACTTACTTTATATCTTCCCTGTATAGATTTTTGTATAAAATTATACAAGTAATTATCTGTTCAAGAAATACATTTTTGCATATAAATGACCCAATATTTGTTGTTGTAAATTACTTGTAGCCAATTAGCATAAATAAATCATTATCTAGACAAGCCTCGTGTATAATTAGTGTTTTGCATAATGATGCTACATTTTTTTTGCTTTTAATAATTATTAAATAATATTGATATTCTTTTGATTCCTAAATAAAGCAAAATACCCGAACTTGACTTGTCTTGGTTGGCTAGCCATCCAAACTTTGCGAGCTTCTTAAATGATTTTGAACAATTGGTAATTTTCTATAATCATTAATTCATATGTAATCATTCTTTAGTTAGACTGATTAGTTTTTGGTTATAATAATAAGGTAATTTATTTTTAATACTGTGCATGGTAAAATGTTCCTTTTTTATACAAAACTACTTTTAATACGCCCCTGTATGTATTGTTTGGTGTATACCTATATATTTTTGGTAATATATTTGTTTGATGTACTTAACTGTTTTGTTTCTTTATCGGGGTTGTTTTCTGTGACAGAGAGGCCAACAGAGTCCGTTCCAGGTCATCAGGCCAACAGGGTCTGTTCAGGCCAACAGGGTCTGTTGGACAGGGTTCATAATACGTTTAATCTGATTCCCCACAGAGCAGTTTATATTACGATACTTTTTTTTGTTAAATCTGATGTCTTTGTTTTTAATTATCGGCTAAAAGGCTTGACGCTTCGGCTAATTACTGATTTTTAGTTTATACTATCTATTCATAAGAAACGTTGCAGCCCTTTCGGGGTGAATGATTGTAAAATAATATTGAAAGCTGATGCTCGCGTTGCATAACAGATGGGTGAATGCACAAGATTGATAATATTTTCCTACGCTTATAATATTTATTTTTTATGTGAAACACTGGTTACCTAACTTCAGGTAGTACTCAGATATCAATTAGTTTGTTTTACTAAGTATATGAAACAGCCTGGTTTACCCTAATTTTGTACATTATAAAATACCACCATGATCCCACTTAAGGACCTTTTGTTCCAGCAATCTATTCAGATGTGCCCCCGTGGTTTCACGTTGTCAAACATTGTTTAACAGTTTTAAGGTATATGCTCCCGTAGCGTATCTCGCAAGGCTTTGAGGTTCGACCCCAGAGGTTTATGGTTCAATTCCCGCTGACTGCCCAAACTTTTTTTCTGTTATTATTTATTCATTATGTTGTTCAATATTGATTATTTAGATAGATGTTCAGGTTAGGTACTTGGGTTTGGGTACTATTGAGAACGTGGTATGCCATCTCTCCTCCGCTAGGGGGCGCCTCTACAATTAATCGTTCACTGTCACGTACTAAAGGGGATTTGGGGGGCTCCGCGGGTACTTGGTTCCATGGGGTATACTGTTAGGTTAGAATCTTGAAATAATGAGGGCTGGTAATACCAGGGGCCCCCACTTAGGTTAAGACGGATCCTGTATTACCGACAACGAGCGGTTGTGACGTCAGACACTAGATGGCGATAGTAGCTGGGTTCCACTCGGGTTAAGAGAGGATGGCGACTTCCAGGAAAAGTGCCACGCCCTAAAATGGCCCGAAAAATGCAGGTTTTCGGCTCCATGTTATTTCTTATGGGATTTTGGGCCAGAATCCGCTTAGCTTAATCTACTGTAGATTTAAGAAAACATAAAGTTTCAGCTCGCATTACGAAATTTTAATATCGCGCTCGGCAGGTGGACCTTAGCGAGGGTTGGATCGCGGTAAATAACTCTGTCGAAACGAGGTACCGTTAGAATAATATACGAAAGGGTTGATTTTTTAAGAAGTCCGATGGCGCCAACATATTTTACGTTGATGTTTTATTTTTATTTCTTTACGAAGTGTGGGAATAAGATGCAGACAGACTTTTAACGATCTTCGCTGTTGGCATCTACTTAAAAAACTACCCGAAAAGTAAGTTATTTGGAATAAAATATTATGGTATCTTTACAATATGTGGGAACGGGACCTGCAGACAGACCTTTTAACGACCTCTACTGTTAGGGTCTAATTAGAAAAAACCTTAAGTCGGTTATTTGTAATAAAATATCTCTTTTAACCCTTTAAAGGCACAATTCACCGAAATAATAGAAACGGTGAATTATGTTTATGTGAAAGGAAACGAAAAAACTGAATACATAAGAAAGCAGTTAATAAAAACAGTGAGATTTAATGTGGGAGCAATTTACCTTACCTTACAAAGAAATCATAAGTGGTTAAATATATTAAAAGAACTATGAAACATACCACAACAGGCTTAAAATCAGCCCACACCAGCCAAAGTGTTTAAAAAAAATGAAAAGCATCAGTCAGTGCCATAATGTGGATATTATGAAAGTACGCATTAAACGGTATTCCCATTCCCAAAACTGGTAGAGTGTTACCATTAATACTAATATTAACTGGCCTGTCAGCCTTATATATAGGATTTTTGGACATCTCAAAAACAGTTATCTATGACTTTTCTATAACTTCATTAAGGAATAGTTTGGCAATAATGCTTCGCTACTTTACACTGACACGGATTCGCTTATAATAAAAGTGCTGACCGATAATTTTTATCGCACAATTACGGAAACCCCAAACATGTTCGATTCGATATTGATGAGGAATCCGGGTATAAAATAACGAAAGAGCCGCAGAATCTTATATATGCCGATTATTCCAGAAGGGTGTCAGTTCATATAAAAAATAAAGTACGTCATATGGACGAAAAGTATAGCGTAGTATTTATTTAAACAAATTTCGTATGGATAATCATGTACGAATTCTAAGATTTTACATATTTTCATGAGTTAACACACTATGGGAAAATTTTACTGATAAAAAAAAAATGAAAATCGAGTGGCGTCTACTAAAAAAAACAACCCTAAAATCGGATATTTAGAATAAAATATCTCTTTTAACCCTTTATAGGCACAATTTACCGAAATAATAGAAACGGTGAATTATGTTTATGTGAAAGGAAACGAGAAAGCTAAATACATAAGGAAGCAGTTAATAAAACCAGTGACATTTAATGTGGGAGCAATTTACTTTACAAAGAAATCATAAGTGGTTAAATATATTAAAAGAAGTACGAAACATATCACAACAGGCCTAAAATCAGCCCACACTAATAATTCTCTGTCCACTTATACAAAGCATACATATTCGGTGGTACGAATGTAATCCACACACGTACACACACTTTTGGAAAAATTACGTTAGCCGAAGATAGCAGAGACCCTAATTGTCTTATTGCCAAACTCTATTTCCTATAATTTTCCTTTCTTTGGATACAATATTAGCTTTTCTAAATAATATATTTACATTCTACTTTAAGTTCAGACAAAATACTATCTTATGTCAGAAAAACGTCGACGTCTTAATTTCACTTAGGATGAAACATTAAGCTTTTGATATTATGCCTATACGATTAAAAAAAGCTAAGTTGTAAATGTCATTAAGTACTTTTTAACTCTAAATTTCACTGAAAAGATTTCTTAAACTCATCCTTAGAATCTAACTAAATTTCATATTTTAATTCTTAATGGCTGTACTGCAAATATAAAGAAAACTCCCCCCAAACTGTTTGCTCGTATGGTGATATTTTAAAGTTAAAACCTTCATTTTCAGTTTTTCAGTTTTTATCAAAATCATTTGCAATAAAAATCGAATTACGGGAGAACTATTTATTTAAAAGACTTAAAATCACTAAAGTTATAGATAATTTTACAACTAAAAATGGAAAAAACACTACATTACTATATTTACACAAAAAAATCTTAAACCTAAAATATCATTTGCAATAAAAATCGAATTACGGTAGAACTATTTATTTAAATGACTTAAAATCACTAAAGTTATACTTAATTTTACAACTAAAAATGGAAAAAACACTACGTTACTATATTTACACAAAAAAATCTTAAACCTAAAACATCATTTGCAATAAAAATTGAATTACGGTAGAACTATTTATTTAAATGACTCTAAATTACTAAAGTTATACATAATTTTACAACTAAAAATGGAAAAACACTACATTACTATATTCACACAAAAAAATCTTAAATCTAAAATTAGTCCTACTTAACACTAAATTTATTAAATAAATTTAACCTACTTTTATTAACTTCTACACTTTTCCTTAAATCTACCAAGTTATTTTCGCACTGTTCTAATTCTTTTTTAAGTCTATTTTTTTCCTCCGCGCACTTGTCTACCTTCTCCTGTTCCCCCTGCACTTTTAAAAATAGTTCGTCCCGCACTTTAAATGCCGCATATATAGCTTCGCGGTGGCCAATCGAAAAATTAGTCACCCACTCTGGAATATTGGACGCCTTTTTTTTGCAAACTTGTTTATTCTTCTGCTTCTTTTTTTTTTCAGAATGGGTGACTCGGATCTATTTTTCCTCTTGAGGCTCAGGGTACTGGTCGATAACAGATTATTTGTAGGCTCTGAATTTCTGATACACAAGCCCCCCTTTTTTTCTACCACCATCACACTGGCCGGCTTTCTTAAATGTTCTGCCAGTAGCAGAGTTGATGGCGGCGGCGGGTCAGCTTTTCTTATTACGAAATTACTAATAACGTGAACTTTTCTGTTTTCGTCGACCTCGACTTGTTGTTCCTCGACTTGGCGTTCATCACTTGGTCCCTGTTTACTTTGCTGCTCTTTAGTATGTTCCTCTTCATTTCGTTGCTCTCCAGCTTGTCGCATCTCGATGTTGTCTAGCAGATTGCAGCAGGCTTGGTCGATAATATCTTGAAGATTATTACTAGTACTATCTTCCATTGCTGCCTCTGGCGAAATCAGATCGACGTACTCTACAATATTAAACGTCCCAGCAGCGTAGGTGTTATCTGCTGACAGCAGATCTTGCAGACTAATGTAATCTGTCCCGCAAAATAGATTCGGACTAAAGATATATACTCAAGATGTCTGTTTTTATACACAAACCCACACTACAAGTACTCAATACTACGAATCTACCCCTTCCCTCACATCATCCTTTCAGGGCTGCGCACCGTTTCTTTCTACCCCCGTCTTCTTAATACGATTAAAAGGCCCTAATGTCAGGCGACCAGCTACGTATTTTACCTGCATTTAAAAAAGTAAATATATGTACTTGCAGTAAGTTGAATGAGTTTAATTGATTTCCACTATCTCATTTTTGTAAAAATGTAACTTTTTCGGTGTTCTTAAAGGTATTTGACGAGAGTAGGTATAGCCTGCCTTGAAGTACACTTGTCCATAAATTGCATTTCTTTTTTTCATAAAATTGAATCGAAAATCAATTCTTCAGAACAAAAATAAGAGTTTTTTGTTGCATGACATTTTATTGTAAAATATCGGTAAACGTCGTAAAAAAAATTATTAAAGGTAAGATTTTTGTTAAATGGAGCTTTAAATAGATAAGTTAAGCTACGAATCCCATCGTAATTATTTTGGAAAATATCATAAAAGAAGAAAAGTGGTTTCCTTGAATGTCAACAAAAATGTCTAAAAGATATTCTCCCATCATGACTTGAAACTAACTAATGTAGTAAGCGTGAGAAATATGATTTTAGGAATTGTTATATTCTCCTATAATTAACTCATTTTCAAAAAGTCAAACGTTTATTCTGTAGGTACCAGGTACACAAGCTGACCAAGATAGCACTGCGGGAAATAATTCTTGCCCGCGGTGCGATGCGTGTTTTTCGGTGGTCCCGAATATTAGAAACGACCTTCGAACTCGCAGTCATCAGATTGTGTTTCTTTTTTTAAATGAGAAATATTTACGGCACTCCGCCAAACCTTAAAATTTATTACTGTTGACAACTTATATTACTTCTAAATAGAATTACTAGGAGAAAAGTCGATTTTATTAAGAAGTACTTAGCCATACTAAAATCGCGATGTGATATAAGCACGGACTTGTATCAATCCATTTTCAAATACGGTTTCATAAATCATTTATTTGGTTGATGGTCAACTGCATCAGCTGCGCTGCAATAGTAGTGATAGTATACTATAGTATAATATACTAACGAGGGTAATAGGCTAAGATACTACCAAGTAAAAACAAATACAAAATAATTAAACGTATGGTATATTAAGACCTTACTACGATTAATCAAACATAATACAAATTAGGCTAAAAATATATGCAAAAACATCACTAGAAAGCCCTTTATATTTATCTACAATCTTTACAAAAAAGTAGTACCCAAAATATTAAAACACTTTATATCCTAGCAAAAATAAGATCTATTATAAGTTATATGAAGTTATACATTGTTCGCTACAACTATTAAGTAGAGTAATATAAGGGGGATTTTAAATTATTATGAATTGAAAACAGAAAACTTAGAGGGTGAATGGGCGTAGGAAATTTCGGCCCCGGCCAGGTAGCAGCCCGATTTTGACAGGAACTTTCGGCCCCGGGATGGAAGGGTCATGTTTTTATTACAGGCATTTTCGGCCCCAATGGTCTAACGTTATAACATTTTAATTTTTTTATGATCTTTTGTGTTTTGAATCATTTATAAAATGAAAATGCAATGTATGGTTTGTATATTTCGGTTTTTATTTCAAAATTAAATTTAATCACTAACATCAATTATTACTAATATATTTACATATATATACCGGGTGTTGCATCGTCGAGCGGGACATAGGAAATCCCATGTAATTTTAAATGGGGTCAATTATTGGCTTCCCTAATTATTTTAGAGAAAAATTCTATTTAGGTTTATTAAAGAGCACTAAAACCCACATTCAAAAGAATAACTTTAGATATTTTTGATGAGCCCGTTTACGGGTTATCGCCGATTTCTTTTTAACTATTTCTCCTTTTTATGGCCCCGTATTTGCGGGCACCAGTCAAGGTAAAAGATGACTGTCAAATAAAGTTGTCATTTTGAAATGTGTGCTTTATTGTTATAAAAACTCGTACATCGAAAATATTAGCCATGAATTACACTTCTGAAAAAAAAATATTGATGATTAAATGGTATTATCAAGGAAATGTGTCAGACATGTTTGCTGCTCTGTATCCGAATAGACCGATACCTGCAAAATCTACAGTCGAAAGGACTATCAAGAAATTTGAGACAAAAGGCACTGTAATAAATAACTGCAGATGTGAAGAAATTCAGGAACAAAGAAGAGATGCAAGAAATGATAGGGACTTGCAAGTTTTATTGTGCGTGGAAGAAAATGATGGGAAGATCAGCACAAGGAAACTTGAGGATGACATAGGGTTAGATCACACCACAGCGTTACGAGCTTTGAAACGACATAAATATTATTTATATAAATATGAAAAGCACCAAGAGCTAAGAGATAGGGACGAAATACGACTACAGGAGTTTTGTTTTGGTTGATGGAAAGAGCAAACATGGATAGGGAATTTTTAAAAAACATTTGTTTCACTGACGAATGCACATTTACCTTAAACAATGAACCCAATGTTCAAAATTATCGATATTGGAGCAAAGAAAACCAACACAGGTTTGTGGAAACAAGGACGCAATATCGACAAAAAGTTAATGTATGGGCTGGGATTTTCGGAGAAAATATTATCGGGCCATTATTTCTTACACGAAATTTAAATGCAGAATATTTTTTTGGAACTACTTGAAGATCATATTTTACCTACTTTACATGATGCCGCCAGGGAAAATCAGGAAGTTTGGTACCAAATGGATGGCTGCCCGGCACATAGTACCCTGACTGTCCGGGAATATTTAAACCGTGCTTTTAATGGAAATGTTATTGGCTTAAATCATACAGTAAATTGGCCAGCCAGGTCTCCTGATTTATCGCCAAATGATTTCTTTCTCTGGGGCCATTTAAAAAACAGGATATACAAAGATAAAAAATACCCAAATCTAGACGAGTTAAAAAATGCTATTTCTGCCGAATGCAATAGAATTTCAGTTTACCAACTAGCGAATGTAAGAAGAGAATTTTATGATCGCCTCGGTTATTGTCTAGCAGTCAATGGAGGAATATTTGAACATCTTCTTAAATCCTAAAGTTCTAACAATTTAATAGTACCTACCTATTAATTAGTAAAATATTGAAACATGTAAAATGTCATAATTAACCTTGTAATTGGATACTTTATTTTAGTTTTATTCAGATTAATTTGTACTCATAAATACACCTTTAATATTTTCGATGTACGAGTTTTTATAACAATAAAGCACACATTTCAAAATGCCAACTTTATTTGACAGTCATCTTTTACCTTGACTGGTGCCCGCAAATACGGGGCCATAAAAAGGAGAAATAGTTAAAAAGAAATCGGTGATAACCCGTAAACGGGCTCATCAAAAATATCTAAAGTTATTCTTTTGAATGTGGGTTTTAGTGCTCTTTAATAAACCTAAATAGAATTTTTCTTCAAAATAATTAGGGAAGCCAATAATTGACCCCATTTAAAATTACATGGGATTTCCTATGTCCCGTTCGACGATGCAACACCCGGTATATTACAACATACTTTATACAAAATCTGAAAATTACTTATTGCTACTACAGGAATAATATGCTACAGTTTTTACAAAATCTAACCTAGAGATATGCCCCAATTGGAAGTTCTGTACCATTTTTTCTAAAAATGCCAACTTATTTTTTACATTTTTGTCTTTAATTTTTGCCGTTGTATGAATACTTTTCATTTTTATGTAAGCGTCTATTTGGAATTCTTTTAATTTTTCCATAAAAATATATATAGAAGTATGTGGTGCACAAAAAGAAGAATTAAACCTAGAACGGAAAGATTCGCAAGCATTTGTAGTCCTAATAATTGATGGATTTTTGTTTGCCCATATTGTCGGTGGAAATTGGGCACTTTGAATAATGTACACTTCTAAAAGGTAATCAGCGTATTTATCAAGAATGTCATTATTTGGTTTATAGCTCATTAAATCAAATACGCAACAGTCCTCTACTTCTTCTGGAGCTAAATATGTTAAGCCAAATGTATGTCTCAGCCATTTTCCAATATCTGAATTTTTATTTTTAAATTCGTGAACCAAACCAAGTAATTGAATTTTTTTAAACCAACTTTGATGTAAGTGAAAACGGCAGCCACTAATTTTTACTTGTGGAAAAATATTTAGCAATGCGAGATGAATTGCTTTTTCGAAATCAACAAAGACTTCCGCAGGATGTAACGACAATCTGAAAATTTCAAATATTCGTGATTTTAGCAGAAAAAATAGATTTTGGTAAGTGGCCGCTGTTTTATCTCTTAACAAACAATATACTAACGGTATATAATGTCCATTTTCTAGCCCATGTATAGTAAATAATTGGCAAAAATATTTGCTACAGAATGAAAAAGTTCCGTCCATATACAATTTTTCCATTTCACATAATGCACGAATGTTTGTTTCGCATGAAAAAATAATTATATTAGGTTCAAGATTATTTATAAATATAAAATCTTCACCTATGTTCGTTGTAAGAGAATAAGCACTCACTGCACTATGAACTTCTTCAATGGATCTTGGTAATGAACTTGGTAGCAATTTCCGACGACAGTTGTAAATATTTTTTCGAATAGCCTCAATGTCTGAGATTGTCACATAATTTGAAGAATTTGTAGCAATAGCTCGTCGAATAATCTTAGCAGGTTTTTCTGTTAAATCTTCTTCAGCTTTTCGTTTGCACGAATTGGTGATTATTTTTCTCTGCGTCTTGCGTTTATCTCTTGCATGATTATGCACTAAGTCAGCTTTCGTTATTGTAACGTCAGGTCCGATTGTCACCACTTTCGCTAAGCATTTTGAATTCTTCTGGATGCACCTCCACGATACTTCACCACTTTTTAATTCTTTGCTTTTGCAAAACGTATAGTTTTCTACAAGAAGTAAATCTCGGTTACGGGCACTTTTAATTAAACTCATTTTTAAAAGATTACATACAACATACAGCTCCAAGAACTGAAAAGGAATAATTATAATCGGTCTTTAAACATAAATAAATACCCTTCCTGTCATTGTTATAACAATTTAATTATATCAAGACCATCCCTAAAGTACCGAGTCGGGAAAAACCCCTGGTGGGTACTTAAATGATAATGATCTTACCTGCAATGTTTGAGGCCGAAATTTCTTGCAAGATTACTTGACTTAAAATTTCTAGCAGGTACCTTACCCAATATGGGGCCGAAAGTTCCGCCGCCCGGGTGAATATAATGCTAAAAAAATATTTAGAAAATAGTGCACAACCACAAAAAATTAACATTTTTTTTGTGTGAACCGTATTACAAAAAATTTGCTATGGCCAGAAACATACAATTAAAAAAAAATATTTTTACGATTTTACAGAATATAGAATACATCCATTGTTGTTTCTCCTTTTAGGTAGGGGTTCCTGAGAAATAAGAGTTATAATATTTACATGGGATTATCTCTGGGGGGGGGGGGGGAATCTAAAAGTAAAAAACAAGTTGGTAATGTGGCGTTGCTATGTTTTGTATTGTATAATGAAAGTAGTGGGAAAATAATATAATCTTAGTAAGGCATCATAAACTGATCGCTAGATTAAAAGTGATATTTATGACGTTTAAAGCCGTAGGGAACTGAGTCGAAATCATCTAAAAAATATCGTTTCGTGGACAGTACCCAATATTCTTTAGATGCCTCTTTAGTGACAACTTCGTGGGTACTTGTTCGTAATATATTTTTATGCAGTATATGAACAGGGTTCACGTCGTTTAAAACCATATTTTTCATTACGTCGAAATTGACCAACTTTGTTGCATTGTAATTTAGTTTAATACCCTTTACTTTACAAATTACTGTTTCATCGTTTGAGGATGAACAAAATACTTTAAACGTACAATTCTTTGGTCCGCTACAAACAAATTCTTTTATGTAACTACCCACACCATACTCTTGTAGTTCGTCTGTTAAATCACCAATAAAAGTGCCAGTTGGAATATCTATTTCCTTTAGTTTTTGTGAAAATATAAAAGAATCCGTGTCATAGTACAAAACTCTATTTTCCAACTGCTCAAGGTAGCTATAAAGCTTAAGTCTAGCCTGTGCAGTGACAAAGGCAAGGCAGCAATTGCTACATTTACTGTAGCTAAAGGTTGATAAAACTCTTCTCGTTCAATATAATTTATCAAGAGTACCTCCTCGTTAATCGGTAAAATTGTGTTTATTATAAATAGGGGCGAAAACATTATTTGAAAAAAATCTGTAGTGTTATTTATGACTCTGGTTTGTGCCTTTCTCTCAAGTTGACCAAATTTACCCCAAAAAGAATTCAATATTAATTTAGCCAGCGACCTTAGGCCAGGGTTTTTTGATATTTGGTCAAACTCCAATCGTACCCCTTCTTTTTGGAAAAAGTCTTCGATATATTTAAACTTTTATTCGTCTGTCTGACAACCAACAGGCCAATCAGATGCCTCCTGTTTAATTTTTATAAAAGTATTCATCATTGAAACAAATAATCCTCCTGTTTGAGAAGTGGAGTCGTACTGTTCGACATTGTATTTCCAAATATCAAAAATACTAATAATTTTATAGCCTTTCTCGATCGCTTTCAATACTTCTTCGGTAACCCATGTACCCGTTAAAGCTCTCTCGTCTGCTGTATGCAAACACTGGCTAGCGCTCATTTGCATCCCACACATACTACACAGTACAAACAAAAGTTTATTGTTTATTTTTTTTGGTAAAACCGGGTGGTAAAGATTTTGTGGGGGGAGGATTTTACATTTAATTAACCCGTTAGTTTTAAAAAGATTTAAATTATAACATTCGTCACCTACGATAACCTTGGGATGGCGTATTGGAAACTTTCCGTATTTACATATATAAGGATAGAGAGAACAAACATCTAAATACGTCAAGGTCAAGTCGGGTCAACATTTTCAAAAGTCAAACGTTTACTTTGTAGGTACACAAGCTGACCAAGATAGCACTGCAGGAAATAATTCTAGCCTCCGGTGCGATGCGCATTTTACGCTGGCCTTGATGTGGGAGGGGCCTCCAAGGGCAAAGGTCAAAAATCGAGGAGTGGGGGGTTTCCACGGTCAGGGTCAAAGTCAAGGCCAAGTGTTTCTATATAATATGGGGGAGACGGCTCGTACCGTCCAGAAACTCTATATAGATAGCCTCTCTTGACAGTTCTTTCCTTATTTAGATTGTATAAGTGAAGTGAATAATAGCTCAACAGTTTCTTTTTTATTTAGACTGTAAAAGTGTTCGAGGGTTTTGCGTTTCTATTCTGTAATTAAAAAAAAAGGTAAGTACATTTAATATAATAAGAATTATTTGTTAAAACCTGTTCCCTACGGCGTTGGTTATTATTAAAAATAGAGGCCGATAAATTATTGTTTTATGGCTATAATATCTTAAACTGAATTTTCTGTTTGAAAAAATATGTTATGGTTTTTAAATTTTTGTTGATTGGTGACTCTCTTCGTAATACATATTTTCTGATATTAAATGCAATTTGACCATAACTATTCTTTTCTTAGATTTTTTTTTTCTGTCTAAACGTAAATTTTATTTTAGTAATAAATGACAATGTGTGTTGTCACAATAAAATTTTAAAAAAAAATGCGTTTGTTACAGGGAATGGACAAATTTGAGATTAAAAACGAATCCCAAAAATATTTCCCTCGCTTAAAACTTCTTGGCAGGAACGTAGCTTTCAAGTTAAGACCCGTACCAGAAGGGGAGACACCCGAACTGTGGATTCGGCTGGCAATAGAGCAGGTGATTCAACGTGTAACAAGTAGGTTAGAGCCTGACGATATGGTTGGGTTTACCTTCTCATCTTCTGACTTTGCTCGTGGTCAAGCTTGGGTTCAATTTCAGAAAGCAGAAAAGGTTAAATACGAACAAATTTTCGACATGATAAGTGGTGTTTATCAAAGCAATTCAACAGGGATCGATACTTCCACCTTTGAGATTGGAGCAACTTCGGTAAGGATGCCGAGAGGGAGTGGGCGTATTTCTTCGAAAAGCTACAACACTTTTCAAGAAGAGTGCAGGAAAAGATCAGGTATTTTCGTTGTTAATAATATTGATAACCTATGCTTACCTATAGCTTTAGTTCTTACTATGGCCAAAGTCGACAATAGTCCGAATTTTCGAAAAATCTACCGTAGTAAACAACAACAAAAACAAAAAGCTTTAGAACTTTGTAAGGTCACAGGACTTGTTCCTCCTGACGGATGCGGTCTACAAGAGGTACAACAATTTAGACGTTTTTAAAAGACAAATTTAAAATAACGATTTACGAGTATGGGCATGAAGGAAGGAATGTCTTATATGAAGGCACTGGGGAAGGAAAAAATATAAATCTTTTATATTTTAAAAACCATTTTAATGTTATTGCCTCTCTTACTGCAGCGTTCGCTTGTACTTTTTATTGTGAAGTCTGTCATATTCCGTATGACCATAAAGATGTTCATAGATGTGTAAAAAATTGTCCTCTTTGCAAAACGGAAGGTATTTGCCCTCGTGAAATCAGAAAACAATGTTCAGATTGTAGTAGGACCTTTTTCAATAAAACTTGTTTTGAAAACCATAAAAAGGCAGGGGTTTATTTTAAACAAGGCGAGTCTGTTTGTGATGCGTTAAAATTTTGTTTATCCTGCGGTAGAGTACACGCTTCAAATAGAAATCACTATTGTGGAGAAAATTTTTGTAAAATTTGTAAAAAGTTTCAACCTGTCGATCATTTGTGCTATATGCAAAAGGGATAAAATCAAACCAGATCTTACTAAGACTCGGTATATTTTTTTCGATATCGAAACTAAGCAAGAAAGAGTTTTAGAAGACGGGACGGTCTTACATGAGCCAAACCTTAGTGTCTTTAAAACAGTATGTGATAAATGTATTAATACAGATACAGAGGTTTGTAGCTGCTGCGGTCCAAATTTAAAAGTATTAAGAGTCAATCCTGTAAAAAGTTTTGTTTCGTCTCTCTCGTCGTATCTTGGCTGGAACAAGGATAATATTAATGATTGTAGGGAATGTTAAGTTCATAGATGCATACAAATTTATGCCTATAGGTTCGTTCCAACACACAGTTTTTGTATTGCCATGAAACGAGTTTAGGATTGTTAGGATTGACTACGTGCGCATGCGTCGATTTTGCACTGTTTCAGGGCGGTCCGAAAATGAAAGTCTAGTTGGAACGATTCTGTGGTCGTTTTGTCGTTTTTACATCGAATTATCGAATGACAAAGACAAATGACAGTGATCTTACTGTGGTGATCTCTAACCTAACCTCATTTCGATGAGAACTTTTTCTTGAATCTTTAGTTTAATACAAAATACTTAAATAAACATGGATAACTCCGTGTATGTAGGTAAGTAGAACATAAAATATACCTACTAACTATACTGTTAAAAACATTTATAGCTCATCTTCTGCTCTCATTTCTCATGCCAATATGAATCACCGTTTTTGTTTTGAATTTGGCGAATAATGTAGTGTTTTTCTTTGCTTTTTGCTCTATAATTTAGATCTACATCTACATAATTAAAGATTGAATTAATTTTAGATATGCAGGATTACATTACATTTTCTGAAAATTATTCAAGGCCTTTGACCATTAACACAACAGAAGTTCTCACAGTAATACCAGATAATGAATTAAATAAGGGTGAATATAAATGGACTGAAAACAATTCAAAATTATTAATTGATATGTATTCCAAGTACAGAAAAAAAGTAGGGTCATTTCAAATGAGAACGTTGAAAAAGTTGTGGGAGAAGATTGCTGAAGAGCTACAAAAACTAAATGTACATGTGACCCCCAACAATTGTTTAAACCGCTGGAGAGTACTTGAACGAAACTATAAGAAATTTGTTGACAATAAAAATAAAACTGGTAGTACAACATTATATTATCATATATCATCTATAATTATATGACTTTAATAGGTACAATATTAAAGTAATTCTACCTAGAAATTATCCAGAAAATCATATAATTATGTACTTATATACCCTTTCTTTAAAAAATGCTTACTATTGCAGGTAGAGGACGCAAATATTTTGAATACGAAACAGAAATGGAAGCAATTTTTGGACAGAAAAAAAATATTTTCCCTGAAATTTTGTTAACTTTGAATACAAGAGATGACTTATTAGAGCATGAGGAAATAAATATTGAAATAAATTGCAGAGAAGAGAAAAACAACATTGAGGAAACCCCTCAAGCAAGGCTTACAAAATCAAGGATAATTCGAAAGAGATCAACCACAATTGAAAATATTCGCTTGGATAGAAAAGCTTATTACGATAAAAGATTGGAGATCGAAAGGAGAAAACTAGGAGAAATGGAGAGAAGAAATAAGCTAATTGAAGAAAGAAACAATATAATTAAAGAGCACAATTGTTTTTGCCAGTGCAATAACTGAACTACCTAATATAAATAAATATTGTAATTTTGTGTTTATTATTAAATTTAAAAACTAAAGTGACCTAAAAGTGACCTAAGTCCTATACAGGATTTATAAATTAAATATCTAATTAGAATAATCCTGTATGTGGACATTATTTCGATTTAATAGATTCTCCACAAAAAATTTTTTATTGAATATATAATTTTATTGCTTTCTTATTACATGTAGTTAGTTCATCTTGAGCCTAATTTGTTTAATTTATTTTACATGCTGCTGCTCCACTATTTAATTTGTTTAAAATTATGTTGGTTTTAAAGTGAGGGACATGTTTTCAGATTACTTTCCTGAGGCTGAAAATAAAAGTATGTAACTTCGAGACATGTCCCTCACTTTCAAAGCAATATGATTTTAAAGAGGTGCTTTAGTGGACCAGACATTTTTTTTTCTTATATATTCACTCCACTGATGAGGCTAGGACTACTTAAAAAAGGATTGTCTATATTTGATTTGGAAAAAAAACTGTATTTCTCAAGTTTTACATTTCTAATAAATTTACAACTCTGTGTCTAACAGCTTCAGCACCTGCATCGTCATATTCATCACCATCAACATCATTTTCATAGTCTTGTAAGTTGTTATTGGGTACATCTAGCTCTGGCTCATCCTCCACTACAAAGTTGTCATTTATTGCTAAATTGTGAAGAACACATGCTGCTCTGATAAAATGTACTATAAATCGTATGCTTCGTAACTTTACATAATATAATTGTCGGAACTTTTGTTTTAACATCCCAAAGCAATGTTCTATCACATAACGGTTCTTCGCTAGCTTGACATTATAATTTTGTTGTCGCCTGCTAAGGTTTCCCCGATCTTTATATGGAGTCAATAATTTATTTTGAAGAGGATAACCGCTGTCTCCCAAAAGGAAATATGGCCCACATATTTGCTCCAAATTATTTTTTAAGGGAGAGTTCCTGAACACTCTGCTATCATGTACGGATCCCGGGTATCCAATGAACACATCTCTTATATTTTTGTTATGATCACATACAGCTTGCATCTAAAAATGTTATAATTAAAATAAGAAAGTAACAACTTGGCCACTTTGCTTTAGAGTTTTTTTATTGCCCTAATTTTTTAGGGATTAACATAAGCACACAAAACAGATATATCACATTACAATAAAACAACCCAGATATTAGTAATTTTAATTTTTCTTGTTTTAAGTAAACCTTTAAATCTGTATTTTCTAGCAAAATTGTGATAGGTATTAGGTATGTATTTACCTGAATTGAGTAGTACCCTTTTCTGTTTATATATGAATCTTATATATCAATCGCCCCTATAATGTTGGGAAATCCATTTGCTCGGAAATGTTCCTCACTTGCAAGTTTTTCAGCATTGTTTGGCCACGTTATTATTTCTGGTGATAAGTTGCTCAAAAGAAATGTTACTCGACGTATTACTCTATTTACTGAACTTATAGTTATATCAAAACGATCTGCCACGTCTCGAAAGCTTGCAGTCTGGTGACCCACATACCATAAAAAGATCAGTACCTAAAAAATAAATATGGAAGGATTAGCACGAGTTAATGTCGTGAACAGTAAGATATACTTTTAACAGCAAAAGAATTTTACAGCAGTTAAAAATGAGGAATTTTATATGGATCAAGACATACAGACATACCAACACAAAAACATTAGTTTAATTACTTACTTGATGTTCAGGCAATATATTTCCATACTGTCCAGCTTGGTTGTGAAAATACTGGCTAGTTCGAAACCTCTCGCTTATGTCATTTGCAAGGTCCCTGGACAGTCGGAAATGTTCAAAAAAAACTTCATCTGAGTATTGTGGAACTGTTTCCTCTAAGAATTAAAGAGAAAACCTTTAAAAATAGGAAATAGTTCATCCTTATCTCACACAGCTACGACACAATAACGCAAATAACATACTTTCCCCTTTAATTCCTTATATTATACCTACTACCTATCTATTTACCTAAATAATTTTCATTCTTCACTCTTGGCTCTTCAAGAAACAATTCCAAATCATCTTCACTCGTTTCAATATCCGACAAGAAGTCACTGTTCCCTTCATCACTCATTTCAAATATTTGAAATTATCTATATCTGTAAATAAATAACACAATCAGCTGACTGGCAAGTATTAGTGCGCAAGTCAGTTCAAACGATTTCTGCTTTTAGTCAGGGATCGAAATGACCGTACAGAAACCAGTTCACAAACGATTACAATGGTGGTTGGAACGCTAGCAAGGATCGTACGATTACCCGTCACTGGTTCGTTGGAACGCTTTTTTCTTTCTGCGCATGAGCAGGACCGTACGATGTACGGTTTTTGGGTATGTTGGATGTCAGAGATTATGAGCAAATAGTTACACTCAACAATTTTAAAATACTTAACACAGTAAACGTGGAAAGTGCAACTCGAGTAACATGTAATACTGCTAGCTTGATAGATCATGTCATAGTTGACCAGGGACACAAAAACAATTGCACAATGACAGTACACGAGAATTCCATCTCTGATCATAATAGAATATCAATTGTTATAAATGAAAATATCAAGATTCACAGGACAAAAATAAACCATCAAGTCATAAAGGTCAACCATGGTACATTTAAAAATCTATTCCACGAAAGAATTGGAGAGACACAAGTGTCTACATTTCAGAACCTCATCAATATAATATGCGAATGCAAAAAAGAAAGTGAATATATTCAAATAATTAAGTGCCACGGAAACAATACATGGGTAACTAAAGAATTGCTAGATATGATCCATAGAAGGGATAAGCTGTATAAAAAAAAATGTGAGGACAGGGATAATGCTCAACTCATAACTCAATTCAAAAACCTCAAAAACGAAATTAACAATAAAATAAAAGTGTTAAAAAATAAATATTTCAGAGACAAGTGGGAACAGACAGGGGGAGATTCAAGGAAACAGTGGCAATTCATCAATAATTTACTGAGAGGCAGAGACAAACAGGTACATATTGAAACAATTAATGTGAACGGCAGGGTGGTTACGCACTCAAAAGATATAGCAAATGAACTAAATATTCACTTCACAAATGTAGGTACCAATATTGTAAACGAATTAAATAACGAAATATTAAATTTGGGTCCAGAACACGGAGACTTGCTTAACTTTTCAGAGATTTATTGTGAAAATAGTATATGTGTAAATAATACCTGTGAGAAAGAGGTTAGGGAAACAATATTAAATTTAAAAAAATTCTCGGCACCTGGGGATGATAAGGTAACGGTAGGAGATTTGATTAATTTGATGGATGACATAGTTCCCATAATAACAAAACTAATAAATTATGTACTTTTAACTGGAACTTTTCCCCTCGAATTGAAAATAAGTAAGATTACCCCTGTATATAAGTCAGGCCCAAAAGACTGTATGGGCAATTATCGTCCAATTAGCGTTATAAGAACGTTTTCAAAAGTAGTAGAGATAGTAATAAAAACCAGGATTACTTCATTTGTGCATAGGCATGTTACTGCGGACCCTTATCAGTATGGATTTATTAAAGATAGCAACACATTAAGTGCTACTATAGATCTCGTCAACTTGATCGCAAATGAAATTGATAATAAAAAAATTGTAATAGCAGTATTTATCGATTTAAAAAAGGCATTTGACGTTGTAAGTTTTGATATATTGTTAAGCAAAATGTATAAATTGGGCATCAGGGGCGCTATGTATAATTTAATTAAAACCTATCTACTAAGTGGTGAACAATATGTAAATCTTGATAAACATGTTAGTGGAAACAAAAAAATTGAATGCGGAGTGCCACAGGGATCAGTGCTAGGACCTCTATTGTATTCATTGTTTGTGCTTAGCTTGCGATGCTCGGGGTTAAAGGCGCGGTATTTCACCTTTGCGGACGATACAGCTCTGATATATAGCTTCAACAGTGAGGACAACCTTGAGATAAATGTAAATTTAGATCTTCAAAAATATAAAGACTGGCTATTGTGCAATAGGTTAAAAATAAACATCGAAAAGACTAAATACATGATTTTTAAGCAAAAAAACAAAACTATAGGGACTCCTGTTATAGGAATAAATAATTTCAATATTGAGAAAGTAGAAAAAATAAAGTATTTAGGATTAATTATAGATGATAAGCTGAATTGGAAAGACCACATTAATTTCGTATCTGACAAAATCGCACCAATGATCAGCGCTTTATATAGAAATAGAAATTATCTATCACAAAAAAGTAAAATGAATATATATAACGCCTATTTTCTATCACATTTCAGATATTTGTTGCCTGTATGGGGAAATTGTGGTGTAGTGAACTCTAAGACTGTTCAGACATTACAAAATAAAGTATTAAAGATATTATTTAATTATGACTATCTGACACATACGGCGGTTTTATATAGAGAATTAGGTTTGAATCGACTGGATACACTTTTGGAACTGGAGCAATGCAAACTTATGCATAAAATCATACATAAAAAGCAAAAGTCAAATAATGAAATATTATTTAATTTTAATATGCATACACATTGCACTAGGACTCAAGGTAATATCCACCTTAATAATACAAGAACAAATAAAGGATTTTTGAGTCCACTGTACCGGGCATCTATTGCCTACGATAAACTACCAGTAGAAATAAGGAATGTTCCTCATTACAAAAAATTTCTGAAATTAACTAAACACCAGTTGGGAATTGACAAGAAAACTTAAGCTAGTATATATATAAATTGTATAAAGACATGATCCGTTGCCAAATTTACTAATTTTGTAAAATGATCGATACCAATGTTTAATTACACTGTTTAGATCATAAGAAAAATGTATATATTTGTAATTATGCAATAATAAAAAATAAACCATTTAAAAAAAACCTTATGAGTCTATCAAAATTACGTAAAGCTTTTGGTCTGCCTGACAAATTTAAAAAGGGCTACTTTCCTCACCTTTTTAATATAACGGAAAACGAGTCTTATTTCCATTTTTAGTTGTAAAATTATGTATAACTTTAGTAATTTTGAGTCATTTAAATAAATAGTTCTACCGTAATTCGATTTTTATTGCAAATGATATTTTAGGTTTAAGATTTTTTTGTGTAAATATAGTAATGTAGTGTTTTTTCCATTTTTAGTTGTAAAATTATGTATAACTTTAGTGATTTTATGTCTTTTAAATAAATAGTTGTCCCGTAATTCGATTTTAATTGCAAATGATTTTGATAAAAACTGAAAAACTGAAAAATGAAGGTTTTAACTTTAAAATATCACCATACGAGCAAGCAGTTTGGGGGGAGTTTTCTTTATATTTGCAGTACAGCCATTAAAAATGCTTCCTTATGTATTTAGCTTTCTCGTTTCCTTTCACATAAACATAATTCACCGTTTCTATTATTTCGGTAAATTGTGCCTATAAAGGGTTAAAAAAGATATTTTATTCTAAATATCCGATTTTAGGGTTGTTTTTTTAAAGTAGACGCCACTCGATTTTCATTTTTTTATCAGTAAAATTTTCCCATAGTGTGTTAACCCATGAAAATATGTAAAATCTTAGAATTCGTACATGATTATCCATACGAAATTTGTTTAAATAAATACTACGATATACTTTTCGTCCATATGACGTACGTTATTTTTTATATGAACTGACACCCTTCTGGAATAATCGGCATATATAAGATTCTGCGGCTCTTTCGTTATTTTATACCCGGATTCCTCATCAATATCGAATCGAACATGTTTGGGGTTTCCGTAATTGTGCGATAAAAATTATCGGTCAGCACTTTTATTATAAGTGAATCCGTGTCAGTGTAAAGTAGCGAAGCATTATTGCCAAACTTTTCCTTAATGAAGTTATAGAAAAAGTCATAGATAACTGTTTTTGATATGTCCAAAATGGAAAATCCTATATACAGGGTGCCCAAGATAATGAGGGCCTCTATGGGGATATCGGTTATGGTAAGAGCTACAACTTTGATTAAATGGGGGAAAAGTTGCGCAATCAGAGGACTAATAATATGGCATAAAAAAAGTTTTAGTAATATTTGTAAGTTTTGAGATATTAAATAAAAACTGATATTTTGGATTTTTGATTTTATTTTTCTTTGGCGTTATTATTAAAGTTAGAGCAAAACTGACAAAACTCTCTCACAGCAACTTGTTATGAACTTAAAGATTACATCGCAATTTTTTTTATACGACGTTTCGTTTCCAAGCAAACACCATCAACTTCATTTTTTCTAATACGGCCCTGATTTCTTATTGTCAAATTTTGAGAGCATTTTTTATTCTTAATTCAATGATGTACCAGACAATGTTGTTTAATTACGTTTCGAGCCTTTTTGACCATCTTTATGAAATTTTCAGGGTCCGGACCTGGATCCTAGAGTGTTGCATATGCTTTTTCAGCTTTTTTAATTAAACCTTACGATACTGTTTAAAAAAAAATAAAAACTTCCTGGGTTTATTTTCTTTTTGAAACAACACAAATCTACGCTGTTGCAAACTAAGTATTGTTCTTTTCCCAAATTAGCGAAGTAGGCATTGGAAAAAAAAATGAGTAGGTATGGTGTCAGACAATTTGGCATTACTTCAGTTGAACTAAATATGGCAGGTTATTATTCAAATGAGGAAAAATTTGATATGTTATCATGTTTTATTTTAAGCGGAGAAAATTGTAATGTAGCGGAGCGGATGTATTTGGACAAATATCCGGAAAGGAGACAACCAGCTAAACGGACTTACAGTAAGTTAGTAACTAACCTTAAAGAACACGGTGCATTTAAAAACCCATGCTCTCCCGAAAAAAAAATAGTAACCAGGAAAAGGTTTTCAGCGTATTATGAGCTGTTACTGAAAACCCTGGAGTATCAACTAGAGAAATTGACGAAAATGTAGGCGTAGCGTAATCAACTGCTCAATTTATTTTAAACAAACAAAAATTTCACCCATATAAATACAGAATTTGTCAAGGACTGAGGCCAGGTGATGCAGAAAGACGTCGATCATTCTGCGAATGGTACACCAGAAAATGCCACGAAAACATAAATTTTCCTTACCAGATAATTTGGTCTGATGAAAGCATGGTAAATCGAAACGGGATCTTTAACAGAAAAAATGTACATTACTGGTCTAAGGAAAATCCACGTTTATTCAAAGAATCAAGACACCAATACCGTTTCGGATTTAATATGTGGGCTGGAATTTTGGGAACAAGAATAATAGGACCTTTTTTCTATCAACATAATTTAACATCTGAGCATTACCTGAATTTACTCCAAAATGACTTAGAGGAGGCTCTGGATAATTTACCTCTGGCAGAACAACGCGACACTTGGTTCCAGCAGGATGGTGCACCTGCACATAATTCAAGGGTAGTTAGAGAGTACATTTCAGCAAGATTTCCAGAAAAAAGTATCAGCACTTATTCTGTAACACCCTGGCCGGCGCGTTCCCCAGATTTAACCCCGCTTGATTTTTTCCTTTGGGGATATATCGAGAATTGTGTTTATAAGCAGAATTTTGAAACAGAAGAAGAGCTTAGACAACTAGTGCTTGCAGCCTTTCACAGCGTAACGCCACAAATGTTAACTAATGTCCTAAATAATACAGTTTTAAGATCCTATTTATGTTTGGAGAACGACGGAAATCACTTTGAACACCTTTTGGAAAATTAATTTTTAATGAGTTAATGTTAGTTTTATTTCAATTAATTAAATTTTAATTATTATGGGTTCGGAATCAGTATTTTACAATGTTAAATAAATAATTAAAAATCTATTATGTAATTTTATTATTTTTTTTTAAATTCATAATGAAACTAAAAAGATTACGTTGTTACCTTCTACATCCATCATTTTCATTTTTTTAATTAAAAAAGCTGAAAAAGCATATGCAACACTCTAGGATCCAGGTCCGGACCCTGAAAATTTCATAAAGATGGTTAAAAAGGCTCAAAACGTAATTAAACAACATTGTATGGTACATCATTGAATTAAGAATAAAAAATGCTCTCAAAATTTGACAATAAGAAATCAGGGCCGTATTAGAAAAAATGAAGTTGATGGTGTTTGCTTGGAAACGAAACGTCGTATAAAAAAAATTGCGATGTAATCTTTAAGTTCATAACAAGTTGCTGTGAAAGAGTTTTGTCAGTTTTGCTCTAACTTTAATAATAACGCCAAAGAAAAATAAAATCAAAAATTCAAAATATCAGTTTTTATTTAATATCTCAAAACTTACAAATATTACTAAAACTTTTTTTATGCCATATTATTAGTCCTCTGATTGCGCAACTTTTTCCCTATTTAATCAAAGTTGTAGCTCTTACCATAACCGAGATCCCCATAGAGGCCCTCCTTATCTTGGGCACCCTGTATAAGGCTGACAGGCCAGTAAATATTGGTATTAATGGTAACACTCCACCAGTTTTGGGAATGGAAATACCGTATAATGCGTACTTTCATAATATCGACATTATGGCACTGACTGATGCTTTTCATTTTTTTTAAACACTTTGGCTGGTTTGGGCTGATTTTAAGCCTGTTGTGGTATGTTTCATAGTTCTCTTAATATATTTAACCACTTATGATTTCTTTGTAAGGTAAATTGCTCCCACATTAAATCTCACTGTTTTTATTAACTGCTTTCTTATGTATTCAGTTTTTTCGTTTCCTTTCACATAAACATAATTCACCGTTTCTATTATTTCGGTGAATTGTGCCTTTAAAGGGTTAAAAGAGATATTTTATTACAAATAACCGACTTAAGGTTTTTTTTTAATTAGACCCTAACAGTAGAGGTCGTTAAAAGGTCTGTCTGCAGGTCCCGTTCCCACATATTGTAAAGATACCATAATATTTTATTCCAAATAACTGACTTTTCGGGTAGTTTTTTAAGTAGATGCCAACAGCGAAGATCGTTAAAAGTATGTCTGCATCTTATTCGCACACTTCGTAAAGAAATAAAAATAAAACATCTACGTAAAATATGTTGGCGCCATCGGACTTCATCAACCCTTTCGTATATTATTCTAACGGTACCTCGTTTCGACAGAGTTATTTACCGCGATCTAACCCTCGCTACGGTCCACCTGCCGAGCGCGATATTAAAATTTCGTAATGCGAGCTGAAACTTTATGTTTTCTTTAATCTACATTTGTGTAGGCGCCAATGGGTTTAAATGATAGTCTATACGACCCATTTTTAACGTATGCCCACAACTATATTATTATATTTTATGGTTAATTTAATTAAAAAAAAAGGCTTTGTCGATAAAAATAATACTTTATGACAATAAAGCATATTTTTGATTTGATTTGATTTGATTTATTATTTCAATTTCAATTTATTATTACAATTTTACAAATTTTCTATTAATTTAGTGCCTACGTATTATTTTACTAAACAATTAGGTACCTACTTAAGATATTGTGTTTAAAGGCCCAAAGATGTATTCTACAGCCTAACTTGTATTAGGTAAAGGGGTATGAATGCATAATTTTAGTTAAAAAATATTGTTGAAGTTTCGATATTCCCTTATTAATATATTAATTTTTAATAGTTTTTACACTCTTTTCTAAATTTATATAAATGTTCTTTACAGCCGTCTTAATGTTCCTGGAAGCATGTTACATATTTTAGGACCCAGATAGGCCACACTTTTCAGATTAATAGTATTATTGTTTACTGGGGTAATTCATCTCATCCGTTCTAGCATGTGTACAATAAGTATTTCCAAAGATATGAATAAATGTTGATACACTGACTATGTAAAGAGCCCTAGTGTGACGATGTCACCAGAAAATAATATTTTGTAGGTCGGGTCTAAAGATCAAAGGTCGGGATATGCCAAAAGGTCAAAGCTCAAGCGGGGTCAGAGGTTAGCTGGGGGGTAAAAGGTTAAAGGTCAAAGGTCATGTGGGGTCAAAGATCAAGTGAGGTCTAAGGTCAAGTGGGGTCAAATGTCAAGTCAGGTCAAAGGTCAAGTGAGGTCAAGTCAGGTCAAAGGTCAAGTGGGGTCAAATGTCAAGTCAGGTTAAAGGTCAAAGATCGAGTGAGGTAAAAGGTCAAGTGGGGTCAAGGTCATTCGGGTTAGGTCAAGGTCATTCGGGTTTGCTATTTTTCAGACATCAAAGAAAGTTCGGGTTTGAACACCTGCCAAGCCCTACAAAAAGAACACCTGCGAAGGAACGCCAGGTCAAGTCAGGTCAGGTCAGTTTCCCAACCAATTAAACAAATCAGAAATCGAAAGCATTGAGGGAAATGAAGAGGGACGGAATTTCTTTAGACGTCTTCTATCACAGACAAGTAATGAGGATAGCGAGGAGCTGAAAAAAAAGGTAGAGGGGATCAATGAGCAGTCCGTAACAACTACAGCAGAGGAAGAAAATGAAGTAGTTTTTGAGGATAAGGTCCCAAAACCAATAGAAGATCCGTTTAGCAGGAGACACTCGTTAAATCGGACACCCCCAAGATTCAGGTGCAACTCGTTCAGTGGAGAAGTAACCAAAAAAAGGAAGATCATGGAAACCTCATCCGACCATGGAAACAAGGATATGCAGGACCAAAAAACAAGAGAGAGTGCCGAAGGCTTCCTGCTACACCAAACCATCGAAACAATAAAGAAAATGATAGGTGACCTGGCCAAAAATATACAGCATAACACAAATAGAGAAATAAAGGATATCTCCATGAAATTAAACAGACAAGTAGAAACATTAAAAAAGCATTCAGTGAAAACATGGATTGAAGAACACAAATACGAAGCCACACCAAGAAGGACATCAAATGCCGAGATACAAACGGACAGAAACGAATCAATAAACACAAAGGATAGAATATGTACTATAAAAAAAATAACGATGGACCAGGGCACACAGACAGCGAATTTCACAAATGGGAAAGAGAACCTCCACACATTAGAGGGAATTGATATACTTAGTAAATGGATTGACGTTGAAAGCCATCAATGGGATGAAGATCTTTTCACAAATAGCACAATACAAACTGGAAACCCAATCGACACTAAGAAGAACACAGTAAAAGTAGTATTTGTGGAACCAGAGGACCCGGATATGTCAAAAAGCATCCAAGCCCTATATAAAAAAAGGTTTCCAGAAATTAGTAATGTGGAAGGAGACTTCGAAGTATTCGAACAAACAACCAAATTCAAAGGGAAACAAGAGGCCACGACACCGCAGAAAGTGGTGATAATTAAACATGGCCAAACGGACGAGGACCTATGGTATAAAATTACCTGCTTGAAGGAAGAAACCAAAAATGACGAAAATATTGCTATCCATCATATTAACAGAATGAGTGTAGAACGACTTAGAAAAATGGTAGAGACCATCTTTCACAAAACAAACAGCCATGTTACAGTATACACAAACAGGAGCAGACAAAATACTGACAAGGAAAAAATAGTAAAGAAGACTTACGCCATTATAGTGGGACAAGATGATAAAGAATATAAGGACCTTGTGAAAGACATTAAGACAAAAATAATCAATACAGAAGCGAGCCATGCTATTAAAACTATAAGGCAAACAAGAGAAGGGAAGGTACTTATGACGTTAGAAAAAAATGAAGAGGCTCTGAAAAAACTGGAGGAAGAGATCAAAAGCTTGACAAAAGAAATAACAGTAAAGATAAAGGGACTAGAAACAGATAAGGAAACTTTAATTATCAGGGGGATGGACGAAACCACAACTAAAGAAGAGGTACTAAGTGCAATTACTCAAGAAATAGGAGACGTTAATAAGGAGAGGTTTAACATAAGCGAATTAACGCCAAATGCAAATAACACACAAGCTGTGACCCTGATTACTGACTCTACCGCTGCTCAGAAGCTCCTTACACTTAAAGCGGTAAGGATAGGAATCACGAAATGCAACATAGAAAGAAAAATCGAAATCGGTAAATGTAACAAATGTTGGTCATACGATCATAAGGAAGCTACATGTAACGGACCGAACAGACGGAAAAACTGCTATAAGTGCGGGCAAGAAGGCCACACATCCAGAGGCTGCAAAAATGAAGATTTCTGTCCTATATGCAACAGCGGAGGGCACAAACTAGGGACAAGAGAATGTAACGAGTTCAGAAAAGCATTAAAAAATGCCAGGCGTGAATATAAACCCGAATCCATAGCAAGTAAAGTAACATAACACGGAAATGGGGAATGATGGAAAAGGAGTAGAGAAGTAATAAAGTCCGTTGGTCAGAGTCCAACACTACCTGGGTCAAATGAACATCCAGACTCAGGTGCGCATGAATGCGTTTCCCAATCCCTACTATAAAATAAAAAAAAAAAAAAAAAGGTCAGTTTCCCGGAACGGGCTGGTCCCATACCGGGCGCCTCCCCAGGTGGCGGATAGGGGAACGCCTCCCAGATATGGGAGGTACCGGTAGAAATGCCGGGGTGGACCAAAACCAGCGCAAACCTCAACCCCACGGTGTAGCACCATCGTGCCTAAGGGATGCATGGCTCAGAGGAAGTGAGTTACAAGCGATGCCTCGGAAATCTGGCGACCTCCGAGTGAAACTAAATCGCCCTTGTATGGTAAGGGCGCACTGCCATTCTCGAAGTTTAGATCGACCCTACTCGTGGGAATATAAATGGATTCAAAAGAAACAAACAACACAAAAGGAAATAAGGATGATAAGATCATAGTACCAGAGACTGGAAGCAATATGGATGAAGACAAGAACGAAAGAGAAGAGGGAACCAGAAATTTCTTTAAAGAACTCTTAAAAGGGACACCAGCACGAAATAGGACAATGTCGCAACCGGAGTCGGAAAGAAAAGGAAGAACATACATAGAAGTAGTGGAAAAAGCAAGGGACCCATTCCGACCCAGAGTCAGTTTAACCAGAAGTCCCTCCAGGGAAGAGAGAGACAAGAACGAAACTCCTAACAGTCATACTGAAAATACCGAGACTGGAGAGAACCAAGCAAACAAAAAGAGAAAAGTACCGGACAATACCTTCCTAATATCGTCAGATGAGGAGGAAGCAACGGACAAAACAGAGAGCCTGGAATACGCGGCCCTAAGAGAAGCTCTAAAAACAATTACAAGGTAAGGTGCAGAACTAGAGAAAAATATTGAACACAACACCAAACGCGATATAAAAGACATCACAAAAAAACTGAGAAGATCATTGGAAGAAGTTAACAGAAATAAAATTACAAAATGGTTAGAGGGACACAGATTCGAAAAAACAGAGGAAGAACATGAAAGAAAAGAAAGCTTGGTTAAAACACCAAAAGAGAACAATCCAACCTACAGAGAGACAGGAACACAGACCGAAGAACCAGGAAACAGTCAGACTGTACGAAATCTAGAAGGGATACAGTCCCACAAAGACCACAAACACCTAATTAATCAGAACTGGGCCGACGAGGCTTATACAAAAACAGAGATCAAAATAGGAAACCCATTGGATTTAACAGATAACTCCGTGAAAGTAGTGATAACGGAACCTTCTGACCCCAACATGGAAGAAAGTATACAGAGTATATACAAAAGAAGATTCCCAGAATTAATGGAAGACTTAGGAGAATTCAGGATTATAGAGCAATTGATAAAAATAAGAGGAGCAGGGATGCAAAATCCAGGGAGAGGTAAAAAAATAATAAAGATCAGACATGACAATACAGAGGAAATGCTATGGAAATCCTTGGAAAAAATAAGAGAAGAGATAGACGAAACGGAGCGGGTGGACCTACACCAAATAAAAAATTTTGACACTACTAAACTTCGAAAAATGGCGGAGCTGGTATTCCATAGTATGGACACCAATATAGTAATATATTCTACAAAAACCAGACAAATGGCGGAAATCAATATCCACAGAGAGACGAGACAAGAAGACAGAGACAGAAACAAGAGCACATACGCGATAATTGTTGATAGTAGGGAAAAAGACTTCGAAAAGACGCTAATGGAAATCAGAGACAAGATAGGCCAAGAGGAAGATAGCAAAATCATCCGGGAAATGAGGCAGACCAAGGAGGGAAAAATTGTAATTACAACTGACAAAGATGAAGAAGCGCTAGTAAGACTAGAAAACAGAGTAAAAGAAGTTTGCCAGGGGATTGAAGTGAAGACAAACGGAGCAGTCAAAAGTAGACACAAGGATGCTATAATAATAAAAGGGTTAGACGCGATCACCACTAAACTTGAAATTGTAGAAGCACTAAGGCTAACGATGGGTAACAGCGAGGGCAAAGACATACAAGTCAGCGAACCAAGACCCAACATAAACAACACGCAGACGGCTACAATAAGGACGGATAAAGAGACAATAGACGAGATCTTAAGCCAGAGACATATGATGCGAGTAGGAATAGTTAGGTGCAAAATAGAAAGAATAATAAATGTAAAAAGATGCACCAAATGCTGGGCGTATGATCACAGCATAAGTAACTGCGAAGGGCAAGATAGAAGGAGCGCGTGCTTCAACTGTGGTAATCAAGGACACAAGAGTAAAGACTGCACGGTAGAGGCAGAATGTCCTATATGCCAGATAAAAGGGCACAAGACAGGTACAGGAAAATGTCAATTATTCAGAAAGGCTTTGTCTGAAATAAAAAAAGAAAATAGGAAAGGAGGTGGGGAGGACCACATAATTTTCACTTAAAAAAAAAAAATGGCGATGAAGCATAATACATGTTGTATCGTGGCAAGCAAAAACGAAGTTTTAAAAAAGAATTTTATTCTTACGACCAACAATAATTATTACAAAAAGGTTACTGCTACCTAGATTAATCTGAACTGAACTGTTTCTAGGATGAGCGTGTTTATAAAAGGTGCAATGCTGATCTGGTTTATTTTGTGTCAGCAGTTTTGATCACGTAGTTAGTTTTCTTAATACTTTGTCAGTAATATGATAGGTTTGATAAACACGTGCATCCTGTATAGATAAGTGACTTATAATATTATAAAAGATATTCAGGGGTAACGTATATAACAGCTCCATCTTATAAAAAAAAGTTATTGCTTTACAGAGCATTAACTTTTAAAAGCTAAAACAATAATAAAATGGTTATGTAAGCAAGTGATAAAAAATTCATAAACCTAAACATAATTTTTATTTCTATTTTCTGTAATTTCAATCGTTTCGTTATCATCAATAGATTCACCAAGTCGAATGCTTGGACGTCTTCTAGGTAAAATTCTGGAAAATCTATTTCCTAATAAGGAAATTCCAGGTTTTGGACTTGGAGGAGGTGGTGGATTAGAATGTTCCACACTAATTCCAATCATTCGCCTTCGTCTACGACATTTTTTTAACACATAAAAAATTATAAAAAGTAAAATAAAGGTCATAGAAACATAAGTAAACCAAGGCGTATATTTATTGATTAAAGGTTCGTTAATCAGATCATCAAGATCTTTAGAGTATTGATCCAACCTATGTTTTGCGATCTCTAGATCTTCTAGATTAAGTTCTCCAATTTTAATTGGTTTTAGATCTAAAGTTTTGTGAACGTTTTCTGGATAATTTTTGCAACAATTAAATGGTACTTTAATTGAATGAGAAAAATTGTAATGCCATTCTGATACTTTAGTCATTGAGGCTTGAATTCTAGTTGTACCAATAAAAGCTATACATCCAGGTTGTAAAGTCATTATAGAATTTGTATCAATAATTTTAGATATTGGATCAATATCCTTACATTTAAAGGTAACAGGAGTTTGATCAGTTATTGCTAATAACCACATATTTTCACTAATCAGTTGTATTTTGTAATCTTGCGCGTACACTAAAATCACTTCACACTTTTTAGGAAGATCACTAAACATTTGAGTTTTTAAGAGTTGAGCTTCACAAATAGAGTTGGAGTCAATTGGATAAGAATAGAGATTTTTACAAAGTTTCACATTAATCATTACTTCTTTACAATTATCGAGGTTTGATAATGGAATAAATTGATCTGAATCGTCACTTTTAGCAATATATTTTTGGATTGTTGGTAATATATAATGAAGCTTGGTTCGATTATCTTTCGTCGGAATAGGGTATAATCGATAAACTGTATAGATTTCGGGTTCAACAAGAGGAATATCCAAAACAAATATCAATTTATCTGAAGTTTGGAAAGCCGCTAATTCTATGATATCTAAATAGGTAGCAATTTTTGCTTCTCTAGGTGCAAGAGGTAAGTTATTTTTTTGAAGGCTTTGCGCCACTTTCTCCAAAGCTAATACTAAGTCTTTTGGTGTAATAATTGAAGTATGAATAATATTTAATCTTGCAAAAGTAACGGCATTCAAAATATCATTTAATTGTTCTTCTATAAAAGAATAAGATTCCATTAAGTGTTGGCAAAATGACATTAGCTGTAGCTTAGTTTCTAATAGATCAATTTCATCCCAAATATCGTAAATACTGGTTTCTATTGATTTTAAATCTTTGTTGAAAGTCTCTTCATCGATTTGAAGTTTTCTTATAGTTTCATTAAAACTTTTTATAACAGAGGTTGTTACCATTATTTGTTTTTTCATTAAGTTTTCTACTTCATGTTCGTCTTTCTCAATCTTGTTTATACAGTTACTGTAATATTCACCATCAGAGGCGTCTAGATTTCCGGTTATAAATTTCCAAATGCTTCCTACGGCATTGATCAATCCTCGTTTTCTTCTAGGTTTAGTTGAAACGTGTAACTCTAGCTCTTCGAATTTATTTTCTAATTCTTTAGAGATTTGTTTAAGTAAGCTAACGTGCGTATTTATGTCAACATGTACCAATTTCATAGGGGTTGTCTTAGGTATAAGCATTGCAATAATACTTTCTAGGATATTATTGTTGTTTTCGTAGATCTCTTTTAATCTAGTTATATCCTTATAAACTAATAGCGTCCACTTGTCATTTGACACTTTTAATTTTACTTCTCTCTGATAGTATACGCCGACATTGTTATCTACAGGCTTAAGCGTATAATAATATTTTTCTTGAAGCGTAAGCGTAAAGGCGAGCATGACCCTGAAAAGAAAAGTTAATCAGTTTGAGGTTCTATAGCGGTTTTATCATCTGGTTTAATGATAATATCGTCATAATAGAGTTTAATTCTGTCGAAATTGACTTTAGTTGTCTGCTTTGTTTCTAGGTTTTCTAATATTGCAGAATTTCAATGAATTTCTTTTATTAGAAACGGACCGTTAAATTTCTTCGCGAGTTTATTTTTTATTTGAGATTCTTTGATATATACTTTATCTCCAATTTTAAAGTCTGTGTTTTCCTTTTTCACATGCTTATCAAATCTTTCTTTAGCTTTCTCTTTTGATCGTTGCGTTCTTTCTCTAGCAACTTCATAGTAATATTTGACTTTGGCGTTGAGGTCACGTATATATTTAGAAATAAGTTCTTTCTCGTTGTAAAGAGTTTCTGGGTGTCTTGCAGAGGTATGTCCGAAAATTAACTCGTATGGAGTAAATCCGGTCGTCTTGTTTAAAGAATTATTATAGCATATGCAAGCGTAAGGTAGTAATTGACAAGGGTGTTCTCTGGGATCTTCTGTTTTCATGACTCTTATCATTTCTAATAATGTACCATGAAATCTTTCCAATGATCCATTTGACTGTGGATGGTTACCACTTGAAAAAGTTAATTTAATGTCGTAAAGTTTACATAAGTCTTTCATAAGTTGATTATTAAATTCTCTTCCAAAATCGCAATGGATTCTGAGAGGTGTTCCATAATGTTGGAAATAGAGTAATAGAGTATTTACAACAGATTTAGAAGTTTTATCCATAAGTGGGTATGCTTGAATAAACTTGGTTAACTCATCTCGTACTGTGAGAACATGATTTTTTTCTGGAATCTCCAAAATGTCGATATTGATTCTCTCAAATGGAGTTTTTGGAGTTTCTGTAATAACTAAAGGATTGTCCATATTTTTCCTCATTATTTTATTCTTTTGGCAAATCTCACATTTTTTTATATAATTTTCAACATCTTTACTAAGACCTGTCCAGTTATATTTTTCTTTAATCCTTCGAATTGTTTCGTTTACTCCTCTATGGAAGTTTCTTTTTCCAGAGTGGTATTGATCGATAATGATTTCGATTTCATCTTGTTTAGGGGTGCTTACAATATTTTGACAAATGACTATCTTTAAATCCTTATCAGCAAATATAAAACATAACATTTCTAAGATTGGTAAGTCGATATTATTTTCAACATAGTATGTTTTAGAGTCGTCTATTTTATTCTGGGAATTTATTAAAATTTTAAATAAAGTTGTAACGGCGTCCTCGTATAAAAAGGGTAAGGTTATAAGATAATATTGCCTTTTATTTATGGATTTTGAGTTTAAAATATTAATTTTATCGTCATCAAATTTTGGATGTTCTTCATGAAAGTCTTCAATTATTTTATAATGCAAGTCTTGTAGTTTGTCTTGTTGGAAAACTGCAATAATATTTTTATGTTCTTTATCTAGGAGTTGATTATTAGTATATCTTATCTTCGAGTAATCAATTAAAGATTTCGATTGATATAATTCTCCAAATCTTTTAAATTCATTTTTCATCGTTTGGGGTGACATAAGTTGAGTTTCATCGTCCTCTATTTCTGTCGAGCTTGATTCTGGATCTCCTTGAATATCTTTGTTTAGAGCTATCACTTGTTTACAATGATTTATCTTTATTCTACTTAAAGCGTCTGCATTTTTATTTATTTTTCCAGGTTTGTAGAGGACCTCATAGGCATACTCTTCTAATTTGAGTCTCCATCTAGCTAGTCTAGATCCTGGGTCTTTTATTGAGAATAACCATGTCAGTGGTCTATGATCGGTTATTAATTTAAATTTTCTTCCATATACAGGGTGAGGATTTTAAAGTGTTACAACGCAATATCTGAAAAACGGCTATAAATATTTTAGTCAAATTTTGGGACGTGGATAGGGAGGTTGGGGGACAAATTTTAAAATATTTTTGATATTTACCCCCCCTCCAGATTTGATGTGGCTAGTGACAAATTTGAAATGTCAAATGGAAAGGTATTTTTTTTTTTTGATAATTCGATTCCTCGTCAATAACTACGTAAGTGAGCAGAAAATTGTTACATTTGCTCTACTAGTTGCTTAGTTACGAATTTTTCAATAAATAAAATAGGAATACTTAAAACTACACATTTTAAATCATGACACCTATGATTATTGTTTATCCAAACCTTTAATTATGTTGTATCCTAGGAAACCACTTTTGACTTTGACAAGTAGTGATAATCTGATAAAGTTCATTATTCAGTGCAATTATGGAACAATCTTATGACATTGAAATAGACATGTTGTTAATTCTGGGAGAATGTAGAAAAAACTACCGGGAAGCGGCGCAATTGTGGACTGTTAGGTTTCCCGCCATTCAAAAATCTCATATGGCATTTAAGCGATTAGAAGATCGAGGCCGCAGCACGGGAATCCTAAAAAATAAGAACAGAGTTAGAAGACAAACAAAAACTAATGACGATATGGCCGTTGGAGTGTTGGGTGTAATAGCTGTAAATCCTCATGTTGGTTCAAGGGAACTTGCTCGTGATTCAGGAATGTGCCAAAAATCGGTACTGGCTATTTTACACAAGCACAATTTTTACCCTTACCACATAACTATTCATCAGGAATTGTATGGCCAAGACTTTCAAAATAGGATTACATTTTGTACGTGGTTACAAACTTTAATTCACGAAAACAATGCATTTTTAAGAAAGATAGTATTTTCTGACGAAGCTACATTTACCAATTGTGGTCAGGTAATTATTTAAATCAATATGGATTAATGTAACTTTTAATAATCAAAAATATGTAATCCACTACTTGATGGGTGTACATAAATAAATACATATCTAAACACCCGTTAACGGGTGTTTAGAGAATATTCACATACATTTAGATTTATTTTTAATTTTATACTGATTCAATCAATTTTGCTTTTCTTAATTTAAGGTCAACCGGCACAATTTACACTATTGGGCACCTCAAAATCCTCACTGGATGAGATTTCTGCCAAACCAACATCCTTGGTCGGTTAATACCTGGTGTGGCATAGTCGGAGATAGAGTCATTGGACCACATTTTTTTGACCGTCACCTAAATGGAGAAATGTATAATAATTTTTTACAAACCGATTTGCCACAACTTCTGAATAATAATGGAAATCAACAAGAACTATGGTTTCAGCAAGATGGTGCTCCGCCACATTTTGCCCGACAAGCTCGAGATACACTAAATGAAATGTTTGGAAACAGATGGATTGGTCGTGGTGGTCCTGTAAATTGGCCTGCAAGGTCACCAGATTTAACCCCATTAGATTTTTTCTTGTGGGGATTTATAAAAGAGAAAGTTATGGCTACACCACCGACCACACCAGAAAACATGAAAGATCGTATTCACAAGCATGTAATTTAGTAACGCCTCAAATGTTAACTCGCGTGCGCAACTCATGTCAAAAAAGAATTGCAAAATGTTTAGAAATGGATGGGGGTCATTTCGAACACCTTTTGAAGCATGATCGTCGTTAGATTTTTTAAGGAATTATCATTTTTAAGTATTCCTATTTTATTTATTGAAAAATTCGTAACTAAGCAACTAGTAGAGCAAATGTAACAATTTTCTGCTCACTTACGTAGTTATTGACGAGGAATCGAATTATCAAAAAAAAAAAATACCTTTCCATTTGACATTTCAAATTTGTCACTAGCCACATCAAATCTGGAGGGGGGGTAAATATCAAAAATATTTTAAAATTTGTCCCCCAACCTCCCTATCCACGTCCCAAAATTTGACTAAAATATTTATAGCCGTTTTTCAGATATTGCGTTGTAACACTTTAAAATCCTCACCCTGTAGATAAGGTCTGAAGTGTTTGACCGACCAAACGATTGCTAGGAGTTCTCGTTCGATGACGCTATATTTAGTTTCTGCTGGACATAATGTTCGTGATGCATAGGCAATTGGTAAATCTTTTCCAATAGTCCCTTGAGATAAAATTCCTCCTATGGCAAATTGTGATGCGTCTGTCGTTAGAACAAAGGGTTCTTCGAAATTTGGATATATCAAAATAGGTTCTGTAGTTAGATGTTCTTTCAAGTTATCGAAAGCTTTTTGACAGTGTCGATCAAAATTGAATAGAACGTCTTTTTTCAATAAATTTGTCAAAGGTTTGGAAATTTTGGCATAATCTGGAATAAATCTTCTGTAATATCCAGATAGTCCGAGAAATGATTTGACTTCTTTTGTATTAGTAGGTATTGGAAATTCCTTAATAGCTTTGATCTTATTAGAATTTGGTTTAACTCCATCTTTTGTAATTAGATGTCCTAGGTAGGCGACTTCTTTTCGGAGAAATTCGCATTTGTCAGGTTGTAGCTTCAGGTTAGCCTTTCTGAGCCTGGAAAATACTTCCTTAAGTCTGAGAATGTGTTCGTGAATGGTTCCGCTATAAATAATTATATCGTCCATATAGACAGCGCATTTTTCATTCTGGATGCCCATTAGGATGCTATCTAGAACTCTCTGGAACGAACTTGGCGAGTTCTTCAAACCAAACGGCATACGAAGAAATTCGAAATGTCCATTCTCCACTGAAAATGCTGTCTTCTCAACGTCATTCGGATCAACTTCAATTTGGTGAAACCCTGATGCTAAGTCCAATGTTGTGAAATATTGGCAATGTCCTAACTGATCCAATAGGTCAGAAATATTCGGTAGAGGGTATCTGTCGTCAATTGAAACATCGTTGAGTTTTCTGTAATCGATAACAAGTCTGTATTTTTGCTTTCCGGAGGCATCCATTTTCTTTGGTACGACCCATACTGGACTTGACCATGGTGATATTGAAGGTTGAATAATTCCTTGATCTAGCATGTTGTTTATCTGTCTTTTCACTTCTTCCTTATGAACATATGGGTATCTATAAGACTTTGTATGAATAGGTTTAGCATCTTTAGTCTTTATAGAATGCTTAATTTCACTTGTGAAACTAAGTTGATCTCCCTCTAGATAAAATATATCAGAAAAATCTAAACACACTTGGGTAATCATTTCTTTTTCTTCTATGTTCATATGATCTGTTCTTAATTGACTTATTATTTCTTCTTCTCTATTGACTATTGGTAAAACTTGATTATTATCTTGATATAGAGTTTGGATTGAAGTGGTTTCCTTAATAAGTGGTTCAAAATCTAAGTTGGAAAAATCGATTGTCATGGATATCATATTTATATTTAAAATTGATGTTAAAAATTCGCCTTTTTCATCAATTTTTACTATGGCATTGGGTAGTTTTACTTTATCTATACATTGAGCCAATAATATTGCTTCCGTGTTTTTCAGTTTATTAGTTTTTAATTTAAAGATTTTCTCGGTTCGAGGTTCAATAAAAATAATATTACTAATTGGTTTTTCTTTGAGTTTGAACTCGTTAGACTTAATAATTACGGAATTTACTTTATACATAGGTAGTACCTTAAAGTTAGTAATCAGCTGTTTTTTATTTAAATCAACGATACATTGATAATGTTCTAAGAAATCAGATCCGAGTAGTCCGTCGAACTCAATGTCTAGGTCGTAGATAAAAACTTTATGTGGGTCATTATCAACAAAAGGAATTAAAGTTGACTGTGTAATTAAAACGTTTTCATTTGTAATACCTTTTACTACTAAATTTTCAGAAATTCGTGTTTTATAATTTTCACAAGTTTTGGGTTTAAAAATGGAAATACCTGCGCCAGTGTCAATTAATATTTTAAATGTTTTTGACTGATCGTAAATATAGTAAAGGTTTTGGGAACTTACTGTATTTAAAGAAATTTCTGTTCGGAAAAATTCAGATTCGGGTCGAAATTGTCTTGAACTGTCATAGTTTGAATTTGTTGTGTCAGTTCTGACATTTCCGAGGCATCTTTTAGAAAATTTACGTTACTCTGGGGAAAATCTTGGACATCGCTACACTGAGCAAAAGTATTATAATCATTACACTGAGAAAAATTTAAATTATCCGGGTAATATTCAGTATTTAGACAAGAGTTATTATTTCCTGAAAAATAATCATAGCTTTCAGAACTTTCATTGTAATCCGAGGTTTTAAAATTATAATCATTAGCATATTCGGTAAAAGGTTCACTTTCATTTAGATGATGTGTTTTTTGCGGATTAAATTTTTGTTGTTGATAAAAATTCTGATTGGATGATGAAGGCTGTGCCCTGTATTGATTATTTTGGGCAAATTGCGGTCTGACTTGATTATTATTTTGGTTTTGGCTGGGCTGTGCCCTATATTGATTGTTTTGGTTTTGTGTGGGCTGCGCCCTGTATTGATTGTTTTGATTTTGTGTGGGCTGCGCCCTGTATTGATTGTTTTGAGGGAATTGTGCCCTAAACTGATTTTGATAAAATGGTTGCGGTCTATTTTGTAATTGTCGACTTTTACATTCGTTTATAATATGACCGTTCTTTTTACAAAATGAACAGAATTTTTGATTGGTATTTTGACTTGTATTTTGATTTGGTTTTTGTATTTTTACAAACTTTTGATTTTCAAAATAAGAGAGTTGTAATTCTCTTTTTACTTTATTAATGGCTTCTAACATATTATTAGGGTTTCCCGCTCTTATTAATTGACCTAATTTGGGTTCTAAGCCGGTTAACAAGGTATTAAGACACATGTTATTAACTAATATAATTTGAGCATCTTTTTGTTGCTGAGACAATGTTTGCTTTGCAATACCTGCGTACATTTTTGCGTTGTGCGTTTGGAGACGAGCAGCGAAAGTTAAAGGGTTTTCATTAGGTAATTGATGCATTCTTTGTAAATCTTGTATGAGTGAAGTTAGATCTCTTGGATCGCCAAAATGAACAGATAATAATTGAGAAATGTCTGCCCACTCATCTAGATCTCTAGAATTTATTAATTGAGCAGCTTTTCCGCGTAATTGATTTTTTATTTTAATCACCATTAACACTTGTTGATCCGTACTGCATATTTGATGTGCCCTATTACAAGCTTGGGTAAAAGTATTAAGCCCTATTTGGTCACCATCGTATTCAGGTATGAGGCAGAAAATTTCTGACAGTTTGTACTCTTCGACTGCGTCGGTACCTTCAGCCATTGTTATTTATTTATTGATTTTATTTATTAAAATTGATTAAAAAGTATAATCAAAGTGAGTTCAGACAGTCCAGGTATATAAAACTTTGGTAAAATTTGTGCGATTCAGATAAATTCACGTTAAAACAGTTACAATCAAAGTTAAAATGTTTTACTTACAGTAAATGTAGAAGCATTCTGTGCGACTTAACCTACGTTGGGGTTCTGGAAAGGATTCAAAGTAGTATATTATTGGGGAAAGAGGAGTGAATGAGGAGTAAAATAAAGCACGGGGAACACAATGAGGTCCTCCAAATAGGACGGGGCAAAATCCTCCTCCTCCGCCTCATTTTAAAATTATAGCAAATACCACATTTTAACATACTGGAAGAACACACAGCAACTATACTCAATTAACAAGGACAGAAATTCCCACTAGACAGTGGTAAAGATGTATAAAAGATATTAGAAATCTTTAAGGTTAGTTTAGAATAATGACAGATCCTATGCGTGAGAGGTTATTTGAAACCCTTAAAAAAATTGAACAAGATTTTTATGATCTAGTTAATGAATGTGTAGAAAATGCAATGCAGTGCAATCCAGAATCCTGTCATATGTACGAAAGTGATGCTGATTATTTTAGACGTGGTGTGGAAATGATACAGAACTACTATGAAACAGAAGATATGCTCAAGCTCGTTGAAGATTGTAGGACATATGGTTTTATTGAAGAGTTGTTCGAGTTTAAAGAATTTGTGTCACCAAATGATACGGCTGCATATAAACTAATATTAAGTGTTGTGGAAGAGGCGAGACTTGCTGAGATGGGTCCCAGTCCGTTATTTCATTATGTGTAATTAGTGAAGTGAAAATATTAAACATGGAGACAATAGTTACTGAAATGTATGAAAACTTTATTATGTCAGAAGCTTGTTCGCGTTATTATGCTCTAGTGGGTGATGATGATGATGCTGAAGCACAAAATTTTCCATGGTACATAGATTATATGGAGCACGTTGCCCTTTGTAAAAAAGCTGCCAAGGCTTGCTTAAACTTTTTAAAGACAAAGAACTTAATAAAATTAGTGTTAGAACTTAAGAAGTTAAAATTATATGAAGATATAAATATTATAAAAACGAAATATGATGAAATAAAACAATAAATACAATTTGATTTTTTATTCATTCATGAAAAAATTATTATACATATAAAATACATTATAAAGTGCACACATAGCTGGTGACTTAGAATGAAAAAAACATTTAGGTGTTGATAAATGTAGAATTGGTTGTTCATTTATTTCCACTATTGGCTTGGTACAGTATTTCTTAATATAGTCAACTTTTTCGCTTCCTTTAACATAAACGAACTCTACATCTTTGGTCAACTCCTCGATAATAGTAGAAAAATAATGAAGAGGGGTATATCCAACATTCCAGTTTATGCAATGAAAATTTTTCATCAACCACACAGCTTGCCTGTGTAAATCGGGTGAGAGTAAACTTAATGGAAATGGCTGTTTAAACACATAGTGACTAATTCTATTTCCATCATATGCTGCCAACTCTTTTGGAATAAACTTGGTATGCTCATCTTTAAATCCTTGCACATCCAAAACTAATCGCATATTTTCAAAGAAGAAAATTTCTTTAAGATAAATTTTTTAGATGTATATTCTTGAATTTGATTTTTTAAAATCTGTAATTTTTGAATAAAAATTTCAATGTGTTGCATGTTAGGCGAAGACATGCTTATGACTACACAAGTACTAGATAAGAAACTTAAATAAGCTTAGTATATAAGAGAGGGGATTATAGTTGTTTAACAATTTTTGTGAGTGGATTATAGCTAAAAATTTTATCATGTATTATGAGACAATAGGCTGCTGTTTTAGCAGCAATTTTTTCTTTTGTTTCAAATTCAATCCTCATTGTTACAGGACCCGTTTGCAACAAGTCTCTTTGATGTGAACAATTAATGTATGTAAGAGGTGCATTGTTTTTAAATTCTGCTGGAGTAAAAATTGGCTCTATTGGTGAGTTATAATAGACCTGACGAAAATTTGAAAACATTTCATACAATGTAGCAAACTTATTGTTTTTGAAATCAAGTTGTAGATCATTGTAAGGATATCTTTCAGAGTTTAAAAATACATTTATATTTCTTAATTCACAATGATCAAATTTACTCATATCCGATTTTAGATTAGCACGTCGATTCTTCTGAAAAGCAATTAAAACATGACGAGGTGTCTCAACCTTTGTAGAAGTTTTTACAGGCCAGTTATGTCTGGTGGTTTCTAATAACTCAGGATACTCCACTAATTCCCAACTTCGAAAAGTAATTAGAATGTCACTATTCTTTTCAATAAGTTTCGTTAACGCTAATTCTTGTGGGATGGCTACTGTAAGATGAGGAACTCGCCAGCAAATTCTCGATATTACAATTTTTGATGTTTCAGCTTCATCGCTAGTGCACAATAATGAATCGATAGCATCATTACTTCTAATTAGAATAAGCTCTTGTTGTGAATTTAAAATAATTTTATTATAATCTTCAAAAAATCCAGAATACATCTTTAATGGAATACATAAAGATACATTTCCTTTATCATCGGTCATAATTTTCTCTCCCACTTTTGATTTTGGATACCATCCAGCATTTTCCAATTTTGCACTCTCGTTTTGATTGAAAGAGGTATACCCCTTAAGTGTAGAAGTGATACCGATATCTCTAACAGAATCAATAGTTACTCCATTTAAAATATAGCGCATTTCTTTAAATAAGAAAGCTGGTGCATTGTTGACTAGTTGGGTGTTTCTTAAGGGTGTACCATCATCTTTAGTAACTTGCATTTCTAAATAAATTTCACTCTTACAAGGTAATGGATATTTTCCTGTTTGTTGCAAAGCAATTCTAATTTCATCATTTGGTCCAAGTTTGGTAGGATTAAAGGGGTCAAAGGAAAATACTTCCCAACTTAATATTGAATCATCGACAAAAACATTTTCTTTAACGTTTAAAAATTCCATTTTTAATTTTAAAACCCAAACTTAAAAGAAATTGACGATTTGAAGGTGTTAGCCTTTGGGGGTTTGGTTTATTACTAAATAAGTTATGATTATTCGTATTCTTATTAAGCTTTTCGCTGAAGTATTTTTTGTTATAAATAATCACCATCGCGCATCTAAATTTTTTAAATGTAGTCTTAACGTGATGGTCTCTTCTCTAAAATTAACAAGATTCCCTTCTTGATCCAATATTTTAATGGTTATTTTATCTATTACCTTAGCAGTCACTGGAAAATATATAACGTTTTGGGGTGATTCTATAATTTTATATCCGGGAGCCACACTCGGAAAAAACTGATGTATTATGTGAACAGGATTACCATTTAAGTATGAGCCTTCAGCAATACTACAGTCAATATTTATTGAGTTCACTTTTATTATTTCTGCCGGTCGTTCAGAAATATGAATGAGTCCCGAATCCAGTATTTGATTTTGAAATCCCAGCAATGCACCTATAGATCCATCTCTAATAATAATATTTTCAGAGCATTTCATTACTGAACGCAATGTATTATTATTAGCTTGAAGATAAAACGAAATATCTTTTTCTTCTAATTTTTCTTGTAAAACCTTGTTGATATTATCAATCTCATAACTTCCAGGTGGGATTGTTATAAATTTTCCAGTTTCACCATAAAAGAAACGATTATTGCTTTCATCAATATTGGGAATTGCATTAAATGTTTCAAAATTTACAAGTCCAATAACATGATCTATATTTTCATCTAAATATATGGGCGGGTGAAATTCTACTGTCAAAATGGCAGAATTGCCGCTAACTACAAAACTATACGACATGTCACGATAATATTTCGATAAAGAATAAAAATTTATTGTATTTTATGTATTATTATAAAGAAATCTTATACATAATTGACCACAGTTTGTTGTGTTAAAAGTTTGATAATTTGTATAATTGTAAGCTATAACATTTCTATTATTATCGCTTAGAAAATATGAAATTAATTCAGCTGGAGGTCGCAGATTACCATAACTGTCGAAGTATGTTATTTCATTTTCTTTTTTTATATATGCCGTCCAATGTGTTCCATCCCCATTATGCTTATCTAGATTAATAATACCACATTCAGTTTTCTTAATTTTTTTAGGTAGCCTATCCCTCATGAATATACCTCTAAAATTGGGAATTTGCAGCAATTTAACATATTTAATTAGATCATAATTAGTGAGGGTTCTAAGAGGTATATGTTTTAACAGTTTTTTGAATATGGTTTTAAATATAAGCCACACCCTGTCTTATATGGTTTTAAATAGAGACCACTTCCTTTTTTTCCCACTGCTATAGATTCCATCGTTTGATTGTGTCTTTTATCTTCTTCTAATTTTTGTTTAGCAGCTTTAGCATCATTTACAGCTTTTGCAATGCCCGGCGCTCCACCTCCCAGAGCACCTAAAGCCGACAAACCGGCAAATAATGGTATCAGTGGTAAGAATCCACCACTCTTTGGAATAGGTATTACTCTTTTCTTTATCGGTGAAAATACACCTTTCTTTCTTATAGACTTAACAGCTGTTTTAATACTCTCAGTTAAACTTTTAAATGGTTTTCCTTTTATTCCTTTTCTAGCTTGTGAAATGGCTTGAGACAATGAAAGTCCACGACCCTTGCGTGTCTTTTTTTTTCTCAACCCCATGCCAAACTTTCGCTTAATTTTCATAGCACCACTAATTCCTAGCGCAGCAGCTTTTTCTCCAAAACTAGAGTGTTTAGCTCTAAACCTCTCGAATGCTTTTTCACCCAATAGTTTATCGGCAGCGTGTCTGCTTTTTATATCGTTTGATTGAGAATATGCAATGTCGTGCTCTTTACAAGCCTCATCTAATAAATTTATTCCCTTATCACCTCTCACTAATCTTTTTTCCAACTTTGTGCCAGGCCCACAAAAATTGTAACCAGGAAGATGCAATTCAAATGGTAATTTATTGATAAGAGTGTTTAGGATGCCACACCCTATTTTCTTGTCGCTCGATTTGTAAGTAACACGTTTGGTGTGTGATTGAATCATTATATAGCTAAAATCTTAACACAAAATGACCAGTTTTACTTTGACAGCCAACTTAAATATTATTATGAGAGTTGAAAAACAACCATACTCTATAATAATTAAGGATCATGATACATCAACAAATACATTTAGAAAACATGGTCAATTGTTTGAAGGAAATAGCAAAAGAAGTTTAATTATTGGTCCATCGGGTTGTGGTAAAACTAATATTATTGTAAGTTTGATTGAAGATCCTAATGGTTTACGATTTGAAAATGTGTACGTTTATTCAAAGTCTTTATATCAACCCAAGTATGAATATTTAAGGACGCTTTTTAAGTCAATAAAAGAAATTGGTTATTATGAATCAGAAGACGAAGAAAATATAATTTCACCTCAAGAAGTGATGCCAAACGCTATAATGATTTTTGACGACATAGTTTGTTGTAATCAGACTATCGTAAAGGACTACTTTTGTTTTGGAAGACATAGAAACACCGATTGCTTTTATTTGTGTCAAACATATTCTTCTATTCCTAAACAGCTTATTCGCGACAATGCAAATTTAATTGTTATTTTTCAACAAGACAATACAAATTTAAAACATGTTTATGATGATCATGTTAATGTTGATATGACGTTTAATCAGTTTAAAGAAATGTGTTTACTGTGTTGGCAAGATAAATTTGGATTCTTGGTAATAGATAAAGATTCCACTATAAATTCTGGCAGATATCGAAAAGGATTTGATTCATACATTTACTTATAAAAACAACATCATTAGATGAAAACAGCTATTTTAAAATAATCTGTCATGAATGAACAATTAGCAAAACAACTTGTTAAATCAAGGAGTGCAGTTAAGAAAAAATATCAAGCTTTAAAAAATGCTGAATTTGAGTCTCATTCGAAACTGGAAGAAACTTATAAGCCAATAACACAACCTTTGCAAGAATTAATTTCTACCATTGGTAAAATTGAACCCGCTGCCATAAAAGAAGAGGATCCGTCATTTACAAGATTTTATAAAACTTCAACCCCCCAAAGAACAAAAAACATAAGAAAAACTGGGAAAACTCCACTTCTCCCGACAGAAATACCATCATTTTTTGATACTAGTCTCGCATCAGTAAGTCATATCCCAACCATACAAGAAACGAGCGTTATAGCCGAAACATCACCCACATCATCATCATCATCATCATCAGATTCAACAATAGGGAATCTTTCAGATCTATTGGAACAAACTAGACAAACAGTCCAGACTTATGTTGGTATGCCTGCATATCAACAATGGCTAAACGACTTTCACGAATTACCTCGTAAATACATTGATGAAGGTGTCAAAGATTTAGATCATACGTTTGATCACCATTATGGTGTAGTTCATGATTTGGAAACTGAAAATTTTTTCTTGGGACTAACACAGCAACCTGTTGAGATTAATGGGAAAGATATTAAAGTAAAAGAGATTACTTATTTGGGCACTCCCGGTTTATACGAACTGCTATTTAAAAAGGATCTAAAAGGTTATAGTGCTAAAGACTTGGATAATTATATGGATATTCTAGCAAGAACTAATGCATATCGTAGGAACAACAGTCCCGATGAACAAGTTCAAGGAAATGGTTCACGTAAATATATTACAATAATAGGACCATATTTACAGAAGAAGGGAATAACAAAAACAAGAGGCTTAAACCCTTCAGCCTTAAACTTAATTTAACCATTCACACGACGTAAGGCTCCATATAGAGTTCAAAGAACAACTTCAACTACCCAAGGATCTGGTTTAACTTTAAAAGTTAATAAAAATAATACAGATTATGTATATTGGGATAATGTTAACGAGCTTGTTGACAGACTTCGTTTATTGGTGGCCTCCATGAATGCCGGTCACACAGGTCATAATAATGAAGTTATCTCCATTATAGAAGAACTGCGAGAATCAAACATTATTATATAAGAGAATGTAACACTTGTTTCAGAACATTTACAAAATGACTATCGACAAATTTGGTTGCCACATTTCAAGTCGATACAAAATAAATAGTGTAGATATTAAAGATCTTGTCAAAAAAGTTGAAAATGAAGTAACAAATAATATTTCAAAAAATTTAAACTTTATTGAAAATAAAGTAGTTGAACACTTTAAATATGAATTGCAACAAAATCACTTGGAAACTTTAAATTTTAAAAAAGAATTAATGATACAAAATAAACGATCACTTGAAAATGTTGAAAATATTAGCAATGTGACGAAAAAGTTAAAATTTTGTGAAGACCAAGTACTAACATTAGAGCAAAAATATACACAGGAAGAAAATTCCGGCAAGGAAACTATAAAAAATATCAACAAGAGAATATTAAATAATACAAGTGAAAATATAACCTTGAAAGCGGATATTGAAAAAATAAACGAAATAATGAACACAAAAATTAAAGAAGTAGTATTTTTCAATGCAAAGGAAAAAATTAAAGCCTTTAGAGCAAATGTTGAAAATTTAAATACAACTAAAGCAGAAATAGTGGATAGTTTTCTTAATGGTCGACAAATTTATGAGCTGCCTTTATCAGAAAGGCGGATTGTAATTAGTATTAATTCTGTCTTGCAAAGCATTGTTAAGAAATTACATGAAGAAATAAATAAGGTAGATGAAGGGATGGGTGAACTAGACACAATACTTAATCCTACATCACTAAAATATCTAAACACTAAAATTAAAGATAATCTTGATGATGTAAGCAAAAATATTGATAAAATTGTCGAATATTTTAAAGAAGATACAGTAATTTTAAGTGAAAAGCTTAAAGAATGGGATGATACGTATAAAAGCTATTGGGATAATTATTTTGTTAAATCATTTGATTAATCGTAATGTCTATCGCTAAGGAAACAGTTGTCGACGAATTACATAAACCTGCTAGGAGAAATTACAAAAGGAGTAGAGTGGTTATTAGGGGCTTGAACGACTTGTGGCAGGCTGATTTGGTAGAAATGCTTCCCTATGCTAAATTAAACAGGGGATATAGATATATTTTGATAGTAATAAACACATTTTCAAAATACGTCTGGGCTCAACCCCTTAAAAGTAAGCAAGGAAAAGAGGTTACTCGAGCTTTGAAAACAATATTAGACCAAACCAGTAAACCCACAAATTTACAAACTGATTTAGGCAAGGAGTTTTACAATAAAGATTTTCAACAGCTTATTCACGAGTTTAAAATCAATCATTACAGCACTTTTTCCAACCTGAAAGCAAGTATAGTTGAACGCGTTAATCGAACTCTTAAAAATATTATGTGGAAATATTTTAGTAATCAAGGTAGTTATAAATGGTATACAGCGTTGCCAAGTATTGTTGAAAAATATAATAATACCACTCATAGCACTACTGGTTATAAACCGGTTGATGTTAACCCAGGAAATGAAAAAACAATATTACAAAATTCTTTCACTTTTAAAAAAATAGTCGACTTGGATCGTAGAAAGTTTAAGGTTAATGACTTTGTTCGCATTTCGAAGCAAAGGGAGTTGTTCGCAAAAGGCTATACACCCAATTGGTCGACTGAAATTTTTCAAATAAGAAAAGTGAAACTTACAAATCCAACAACATATCTTCTAAAAGATGATAAAAATGAAAATATTGAAGGTGGTTTTTACCAAGAGGAGTTGCAGAAAGTGAAGCACCCCAATGTCTACTTAGTTGAAAAAATATTAAGAAAGAAAGGAAATATGGTACAAGTTAAATGGTTAGGATTTGACAAATCTCACAATTCATGGATTTTAAAAAAGGATGTATTGTAATAATATAATATTCCAACAAACAATACTCATATAGTATTATGCATATTAAAAATAAAGCAACAAAACTATTTTAACACATTTTTATTTTTAAACCTTTGATTATAAATTATATTTCTATGATTTATATCTAATATTGCACTGATTGTATTTTCACATCGTTTAATCCTTTCCTCAAAACGAAGTTTGTCCAGGTAGCAGCTTTGATAATCACCTTTTCGTGCATGTCTAGAAGCATAGTTCCAAACAATTAGTAAATACATTTTGTTTTTAGCTTCATTAAAATTCACCGATTTCTTCATAGTATTTTCTTTTTGGTGCTGTTTTTCTTAATTTCATCTCCAAGCTGTTTGGGTAGATCATAAGCATTTCCAACATCGTACTCACATTTTCACTATTAGAAAGTTGTCTATGATTTAATCCATCATAGACACTCGTTAACAAGTCTGTGGAACCATTCAGGCCAGTTTGAAACACATTGATATATTTTTCAAATTCTTGTTTTATAAGGATTTGCAACCTATAATCAATTAATTCTTGTATTTCAAACAATTTATCTATAGTATCTTTAGCTAGATATAGATAATCTCCAACACCTTTTTGAATTTTAATAACACAACATTGATTAAGTTGTTCGAAATTTATTGTAATATCACCAAATTTGAGTGGAAATGGACAACTATTTGATGAATAAAAATAGTTGACTATAACTCCTTGATACTTTAGAAAATTTTTCCAATCATCTTCACATAGAATAATGTTAAATCCTTGTTGACTACCAATATAAATTTTTGGAGAAAAATCATGTAAGCTAATTCCAACACACACATATTTCGAAACTGAATTATTTAAACTGTAGAACTTACTATTTAAAAGCTTTTCTTTAGTAATTTTTGTTAAGTTATTCTTGGAATCACCACTAATATATGACATGGTTTTAATGCTTGACATCTTACAGAACTAAAACTGCTAAGGTTACACACACATTTTATATAACTCCCCCCCCCCCCCCCCCCACCCAAAATGGAAAATCGTAAACATGCAAGTTTAACTAAATTGAGGAGGAGTAGTTTTCATACATTCTAATTATAGCATTTATAAAACAAAATTGTTATTATTGTTAAGGTGGTAAATATAAGTGTAGATAATAACAAATTTAAAATACCAAAAACCTTACAATGTGAAGTTTGTTCATATTTAGTTTTAGTGATATTTTCATATCTACTCCTATTAAATAATTGATTTTCCACTATTTTATTACTATTTCTTATCCAATTAGTATCCAAAATAGTTCGGTTAGGATAGTAATATAATATTTTAAAATATTCACTGTCAATTTCACCTTTTCTTAATAAATGTGAGAAAGTTGATGTGCTATTGTTATTAATTCGTTCATACATCATATACTTACAATTTTGATCTATATCTGAATTATTCGCAAAGCACACCATAGCACGAATTACTCTATGTGGTTCATAGACATATAACATACTGTTGGTAATGTAATATAACAGAATATAATGGGTTAAGATTATGATTAAAACACAATTATACACTCGATATGAATTTATTAACGAAAACAGAAGTATAATTTTGAGTATATTTACTAGATGTGTGGCAACCCTACAATTTTTAATGACTAACAATTATACTAATCAACATCAATTTAAATACTTGCAAATAAATTATTTAAAATACAGTCTTAATAATGGCCAACACAATAAAAAATACACCAATTGTCGTCAGATATTTATCAACTTTAAGAATGCCTGGAGGATCATCACAATTAACAAGTTGTACACTACTTTTATATTTGTTGTACCACAAACATTCGGCAAATTCACAGTTTTTGGACAATCTATAATGTTCAATAATAGGACAATCATAACTAGTCCACTCAAATACTTCAACACCACAGTAAAAACATTTGCAAACATCTTCAATGGATGTATAATAAAAACCAGAACTTGCCAACATATCTGGAGATAGCTTTCCTGTCCATTTTTTAAATGAAGTTAATCTGGTTTGATACTTCTTAAATGAACAGTTCTCAATTTCTCTATCAAACGATTCTAAACACATGATATATTTGAGTAAATATTCTTTACAAATGATAAAATTTACTACAGATTTTCATATTTATGCTACAACCTTAAGTGGAAGGGGTAATATTCACATCACTTTCATGTTCCATAAACCACAAATAAAATGGAATATCCTGGTGTCCCCACGCTAAAGTATCAAAACTATTTGGTATTTTAAATCTTTTATCGTCAGATGAAGTTAGCGCTAATTTGTTTACCATTTCTGTATATATATTGTGTGAGCGAGATCTAAACATGTACATTGAGCAAAAAGTTTTCGAATTTTTTTCTACAACATCTTTATAATGTATAAGATTTAGCTGCTTATTAATACTGCTCTTTTTAATTCCTTTAGCCTTTTTAAGTAGACAAGTTTCGGTCTTAATACAATAAGCTTTCGCCCCAGTACTATAAAAGCATTCAATTGGTTCACCAGCATATTCATCTTTAAATTTACCAACAACAGACTTAGTTATAGGCATATTATGAATATTAATATCTTTATAATTTGATGTGTCATACATGCTCCTAACTAAAGTGAGAGCATACAGACTGCCGGTTCAATTTTGTTCATGGCTGTCGAGCTTTCTTAAAGACCGTTCTCTGCGAGTGGCGATGGACGGATCTCTTTCAGACACATTTAACATCAACGCCGGAGTCCCTCAAGGTTCTATATTGTCGCCCACCCTTTTCTTACTATACATTAACGATCTTTTGGAAAAAACTAAAAATCCTATATATAGCTTCGCTGATGACAGCACACTTGTTTCAACTTTTACTTTGGATGCTCGGACATCGGCTGCTAATGCACATCTCTATAGGCAGCAAGAGGTCTCACATCTCAACAAAGACCTGGAAGAAATTTTGTCTTGGGGTGACAGTAACCAAGTAGAATTTAACGCTAAAAAGACCCAGGCGGCAGTCTTTTCTAAAAAAGTTAATGTTGAAGAACCGGATATAGTTATGGCGGGACACTCAATTCCCTTGGCTTCATCAATTCATTTATTGGGCGTTAATCTGGATAGTCATATGTCTTGGCATGGCCACGTTGCGGCCATTGCTAAGGCAGCCTCGCAGAAGCTTGGAGTACTTTTCCGAACAAAGAACCTCTATACACCCCAACAACTTTTGATACTCTATAAAGCCCAAATTCGACCATCACTGGAGTACTGTTCGCATATTTGGGGCTCTGCTCCTAAACATACCCTGAGATTGCTAGATTCCATTCAAAGAAAAGCCATTCGCTTGATCGGTGACCATAGTCTGACAAACAACCTGGAAAGCCTTGAACATCGAAGGCAGGTTGGCGACTTGAGCTTATTTTACAAATATTTTCATGGCAAGTGTTCAACTGAGGTTGCCCGCTTAATACCACCCAGAGCGGTGCATGGTAGAAGTACACGACGAGCCACTGCAGCCCACCAGTACGTGGTTCAGCTTAGTGTCCCTCGAACGACACTGTTTCAAAATTCTTTTATCTGGAGAACGTCATCACTCTGGAACGACCTCCCTGAGATCGTCTTCCCCAACGAGTATAGTCTCCAAAGATTCAAGACCAACGTGAATCGTTTCCTGCGCACACGCACCGCTCCTAGAGCGCCATAAAGGATTTATCCTGTAGTGCTGTGCCTTATCATAAAAAAAAAAAAAAAAAAAAAAAAATATGAATATTATTTTTTATGTCTTCATATACATTGTCAGTTTCAATTTCTAAAATGAGGGAGTCAGTATCAGTATATAGTAATTTAACTTTACCTTTATAGAGTTGTTTCAAAACACCATAAAAAAAATCATACATAACATTTTTAGAAATATCTAAAATAGAAAATCCAACATAAATGGGTTTATTATATTTAACTAGTACTTTTTGCATTTGAATAGCAACTAAATGTTCCGAAAATATGGTGTGATCTTTAAAGTATGGTTTCGCTATAAGATTTTCAGCACCATCTCTATTTTTATTTTTAGCCCAAGTAGTCACCAACCTAACATCTGTCCTAGTATCAATATTTTCCATGGTTTTACCATATATGCTATTATTTGCCAATTTATATGTGCTTCTTTCAAATTCATTTTTAGATTCGTTTCTTAGTTTAGTGTTAAAGTCAATATATTTTTTTAACCATGGAGATTGAGTGAAGCGAATTACTCTATGCACTTTGGTTAGTTTCATACCATAATTTATGCATTGTTTTAAAGATGTATAATGAATTATATATTTTTCTTTATTGTTTAAATTTGGAATTAACTTAAAACTTTTCGAGTCTTGAGGTTTTAGATTTTCAGGACAAAATGGATATTCGTTATGAGATTCGTGTAAATTCTGAGGGTATTCTAGATCAACCTCCAACACATAACCTCTTTCGGATGTGTCAGAAATGCTCATTATATTTAAACTTTCAATTTCTTGTTCTGTAAGCCAAGCAAAATTGCTTTGTGGTAGATATTGGGACATTGCATATCCGTATAGGTTGGTGGCATCAAGGTACATAATATATTTAGTTGGTTTTGAATTATCATAGCCTGATAGGAATTTGTTATTTGCTACAGACTTTCTACTTATACAAGTACTAACTCCACCCCTTATATTATTTTTAAAAAAATGCAACATATCTGGATCGGTTAACAATTCTAGCTCTACATTAGTCATGCGTGAACATGCGTCAAGGCTAAATCCTGGATAGCTATAATAATTGACAACTTCCAGTTTATACTTGTTCAAACATGTTTTTCTAAAATTTTGAAATAAATCAGCCAATAGTAATACATCAGATTTAAGATAGATGTCTGAATAATCACCTATTGTAGCACAATGAAAAATATTCCAAACACGTTTTGCCCGCTCATATTCTTCAACACTAATATGTTCATCTGTTAAGTTATTGTAAAATTGTTCTTTTTCTGGTAGGTTATAGACATCTAATTTAGAAAAATCATCAATGTAGTCGTAAGGAAATACACCCTTTTGACGAATATATTTAAATTGTTCATCATCTGTAAAATATTTCCTAATTTCGCTGCATTGACAATCACTAAGTGTATCAGATAATTTTCCTAAAGAATATGGTAAGAATTGAAAAGAATCTATAAACCTAAGTCTAATATACTTCTTTTTTGATGAGTTTGTTTTTTTATCAAAATATGTGTCAACTTCTATACACTTTTCAAAGGAGATATATTTTTCCTTGTTTTGTGCGATTACTGAGAGTTGTTCTTTGTTCTGACATAAATTTTTTATAAATAGGTGTGAATCATAATTTCTTAAGTTATGAAATACAATTGGAATAAAATTTGGTTGTTTATAATTTAAATTGCATACAGAATGAGCTGGACCCCTATACTTGCCAGTAATGTGACAATGGTCTGCAACTTTAATATGATTGTTCAAAATTGGTTTTTCACAAATATGACAATCATTGGCATAATTGTAAGATAATTTTTCCATACTATTTAATTCTTGCATTGGGGTAATTGTTTTTAAATATTTATTATATAATATATGAACATCTCTTTCCAGAAAATTTATGAAAGTTTGCTCACATTTAGAACCTCTAAAGAATTCATATTTCGATACACTATCATCAAATGAGCACTTAATGTAGTATGCAAACGAGTGTGGAATATGTTCAACTTTTTTTATTGTGTAAGAGCCACTAGGATTTAAATAATTTTATCGTCATTATTGATTGGTTTTAGAATGCATTCAAAATCTGCATATATTACAAATGGAGCTTCCATTTGTTTTTGAATGTTTTCAAACTTGAGAATATTTTCTGGAATGTTATTGCCAAATTTGTCCATTTTTAATTCCCTTGATGGTAAGGTTATTCTAACAAAATCACAATCATAAGTGTTGTGTCTAACTAATAATTCTTCCGAACCAAAATGTTGCAAACAACCATCACAAAGAAATTTTTTTCCTTTATGTCTAGATAATTGTTTATCGAGCAGTTTCGATAAATCTGAAATATAACAATAATGAAAATTTCCTAAGTCGTCACCAATTAGCAGTAAATTGACGTGATGATATAGTTTAGTTTTCGTATAATGTAATGGACCAATTATTTCATACTGTTTTTTAAAAGCTGTTTGAACTTTTTCTAATGTATAAACATTTACTGAAATATTATTTTGTTTTTCATATTTTGGGATATCTTTAATAGTTATAGGAAAGTTAATACCTGTCAAATTTAAAATTGTTGAGTAGTGTGGATATGATGTTGTCTTGAAGTTTGCTCCGGTTGATGGAAAGAGTGAGGCTACAATTGCCCACGCAAAGCAGTATTCATCATTATTTTGAATATTTACTACGCCCATGTTCATTTTGAATTCTTTTGGCAATGGTATATATGATGTGGCTCTTAAGGGGTTGAATTTATTAATGTTTACTTCCACATGCAATAATTGGATTAACATCCAACCTAAAAAAATAAAAATTGATATACTCTTAATTCTAAAAATGCTATTGGAGTGTTATACTTTCTTTTATAGTATTAAAAATGGTTTACCTGAATCTTTTACCGCAAACTCGCTCGACTTTCCATCAATTATTTTAATAATTTCATCCGACTGTTATATCTGAGCTATCGCACAACACTCTGTATGGGGTATTGAATGATTTTATATGCTTAGTTTCATCTCTTGGATTCATGTATAGACCAAATAATTCCATATTTAATTTAATGCATGTGTGTCTTCGAATCTCATTCTCCATAATTTTTTTAATTTTTAGTGACAGTTCCATAAAAAAATCTTTAATGTTTAAATAATGGGTGGTGGGGGTAATCTTGTAGGAAATGATTCTTTCTTGAAAAGCTGATTTAATTTTTTCTACTTGGTTTTCTAATGTGCTTTCACTAGAATTTGATTTGTGTGAATTTGTTCTCATGTGATAAGACCATAACTTCTTTATGATAAATTTCCTACATTTTTGACAATATTTGCGATCTAGAAAATAATTTTATAAATTACTACTTGAAGTTAAATGTCACATCATAAAATTACAACACCCTCAAATATTTTAGTAGATTGACTTAAAAAATTCTATAGAAACTTACCAAACTTTGGATTTGTTGTGTGGTTTCGAACAGTGGTTTTAATTTGAGGTTTTTCTTCAGCCTTTTTACAAACAGTTTTCACATGACGCTTTAAATTATCTCTCCTTGAAAATGTTTTCTCACAAAATGGACACTCAATGGTCATTTTCACTACCTTCTAGTAAACGATGCAATGAAATAAAATTAAAACTAGCATAGGTTAAATACATAGTATGATGTGAAGAGGGGGGAAAGTTAAAATGAATTAACAAACTCATCGAAAAGCTGGTTTAGGCGCATAAAATTTTGCTGTTGTCGGTTTGCTGCCGAACTTTCGATGTAATCCAAGTAAAAACGAAGTGATTTTAATTTTGCCAAACTTTTTAATGAAATATTATTAGACTTACTTTTGTTAAATTTAGGTTCAGCTGATGGCTGTGGTGGTGTTTTTGGAACATATGAGTCATCGTCACTTGAAATATCTTCGTATGTTGATAAATTTTGAGTTGGACTATTTATTGGGGAAATTATGAGATTATTTGAATATATTCCCAAATAATCGTTAATTATAGGCAAATTATTGTCTTGAGGGGAAACCGTGTCGCTATTGTCTGGTTCGTCATCTGTAAAAAGTGAGTCTATGTTCATGTTGTCCAAATTTGTCTCGCTTATGGGAGAATAATCTTGCAATAAGTTTGTGTCAATTAAATTAAAGTCGATTGGATCTGTTGGTATTTCACCAAAGGCTTCAGAAAATGTTATTTTTGTGAGGTCAGTATTGTCAGTATCACTTTTTGGAAAAACTAAGTATTCTTCTAAAATATTTCTGATAGAACTTAAATTTTGTTCACTATTTTGCTCCATTTTAGTAAATTTTTATATTCACTTAGTTTGAGATTCAGTTTTCGATAAGTTGGTTGCACACTAGAGTTTTTGCCACTAACGTATTTGTTCTCACACTTACTACTATTCACAAAGACGACTCAACAAAAAATTAGAAATCATAGGGAAATGTTGGTAGGATGGCTTTTATAGAAACAAGAGTGGTCTTGGTTGGGTGTGACTAGTCTCTGTAACGCCCTGCTCTTCTGTCCCTGCCCTGCTCTTCTGTCCCTGCCCAGTTCTTCGATCTCTACCCACCAAAGTAAGATAAAAGCATACAGTTTAGCAACTGTTGTCGAAAATTTGAGTTTGCTGAGTCAAAGTTAGAGAATATTAAAGTAAAGTGTGTTAAAATGGAAAATGTACCGATGGATATCGAGTTAATAGCGCCACAATTTGACTATTCCGAGTTCAGTGAAGACAATTTTGAAGCATCATTTCACCACATGCAAAGAGAAGATGTGAATAATGTTGCGATAGTTGAAGTTGAGTCAGGAGACGAACATATAGAGCTTGACGTTGAAGACGATACAGCTAGCATTAATATGGCTATGGTTAGTTCACCACAACAAACTAATTACTTGGAAAAAGTGTTTTGTGTTAGTCAAAGTTACATTATTGTGCGAACATCAAGGGTAAATACGTTGTGTCATTTTTGTTATTACATTCACCAATACTTCTTAGATTCTATGTCAACACACACGCATGTAAATACACATATTAAACGGAAAATGGGAAATTCCAACCTTGATCTACATTGCTCAATGTGTTCTAGGTCGTTGTATCAGCTTGTTTTACCAGAAATATGTTTACAGTGTAATAATGGTAATGAACACATTGAAGCTGATTGGGATACTAACATTCCCATAATCCCCTAAGAATATTTTTGTTTACAATATTTATGTCTTAATTGAATTGTCTACCTAACTTTAATTAGTATTTGTACCATTTAAATAATATAAGTCATAGTATAGTATTTTAAATTAATGTGTAGTTTTTTGTTTTTCACAATGTGACACTTTTGTGGTGTATTTTATATAATTTTACTTGTTAACTCTAAAATAAATAAACTTACCAAATATAATTTTTAAGAGGAGTGGGGGAGCACAAGCCTTCGGTGTAAGTCCTCTACTTCGTTTCAAATAAACACATAAAATGATATTTTTTTGTTTTAATTGACTTCATTTGGTATGTATTTAAGTAACTGTGTACAATGTGACACTATTGTATAGTTTTGAGCAACTGCAAAATATATAGATAGTTTTTTAAATTAAAAATTTGTATATTAATATTTCTGCTTATAAGCTTCAACTTAAGCTGTGACATTTTTAATAAAATATAATCTGACGTGTTACTACTGCAGTATAAATAATTACTATTCTATAAACTAGGTGTCGAAACACCCTTACTTTTGTCTTGCTGTTGCTAGCATAAAAAAAATGTAGAATGAATCTTCACTACTCTAGTTTTAAGATTTTATTATAGGTAAGGCTTGCCAATAACTTTTATTTGTAAATTAAACCACAAATCTAAATTAAATATTTTTTATTATACAATTTACATATATACAAATTAAAAAGTAACCTTCATTTGTGTATAGAAACAATAAGGAAACTCAAATATAAGGGGGAAAAAAACAGTTTATTCCTATAAAGAATGTTAGTGACATAAATTTTCTTTAATAACACTGAAATATACTTTATACAAATTTAAACAATTAATACTATCTAGGTGCAAAAATGTGTTTAAGGAAAGGAAACTGAAATATAATAAAAAAAAAACAGTTTATTCCTATAAATTAGTTAGTGTTAATAACACTGAAATGTACTTTACAAATAAATTTAAATAATAATAATAATATCTATGTGCTAAAATAACAAAGAAATTATTTATTACATGGCTTACATACTAAGTCAAGTTATTCTCAGAATATAGACAATTATTAGATATAACGAATAACCTAAATGTATAAAAATTAAACTGTATGTTAGCTATTGCTCTTTTTTAGGTATAAATATAAATCTAACACCAACAGCGCTACTGTCGCAGACAATAATTGGCGATTAATAATTGGTGATAATCCATATTCGATGTCTATTATAAATGATATGCAATTCGAAATATAATGTGTCACTAGTTTTAATGCATAAAAATAATCTTAAAACTATAAAATCAGTTTACTACTAATGTTTGGTTGTACAATTCATGCTTAAGTTTGAGTTGAGATCTAAAAGCACTAATTAATTCATTCGGCGTTCTACACTGCGTCCATAAAGTCTTGCACAAATTCATTTAAAATTCAGGGGCTTACTTTTTTTAAAAACGCTCGGACACGTCAATTAGTACTTTTGATTGCGCATTTTTTAACGTAAAATGTTTTTATACAGGGTGTCGCACGTATGAGGTGTGAGGTCATCAAGGATTTTTTTTTAATGGAACACCCTGTATATTATATCAATTTTGAATTCTATGATGAACACTTAACACCTCTGGAAATCACGGTTTCCGAAATATTGACGTTTGAAAATTTATTTTAAACACATTTATTGATGACCTCATACCTCATACGTGCGACACCCTGTATAAAAACATTTTACGTTAAAAAATGCGCAAACAAAAGTACTAATTGACGTGTCCGAGCGTTTTTAAAAAGTAAATACCTGAATTTTAAATGAATTTGTGCAAGACTTTATGGACGCACTGTATATAGAAACTTGGGCATAAGTTTAATTTTAGAAATTCCTCATAATATTTCTGAGATTATTTAAATATATTTTAAATTTTCACTTTTAAACTTAATTCATAATTGTACAACATTTTAAGCTAGCTTATATACATTTGTTTTTAACCCTAACTTATATCTTGTTTGCACAATTGGACATTAATAGATCAAAGGTACGTATATCGAGTGCAAGGACAAGAATTCTTTAAAGTTATTACTTACTAGATCTGAATAAACATGCACAAATTGGTCTCACGAACAAAATCACATAGATTTAAATGCACAAATTGGTCTCACGAACAAAATCACATAGATTTAAATGCACATAACACACAAACACTTAGTTGTTCTATGATGAATGGTGTAGAAGTATAGTGATGTTTCCTAGAGAGCTTCACTCTGTGGAGGATATGGTACAGTCCTGCTCAGGACCTACATTCTGTTCCGCCCCTGGGTTTTCCCTTTGTTGTTGCGGTGGGTCGTCAGGATGCGGAACAGTTGTGCTAATGGTGTTGTCTTGCACCATATCCTCTGGAACATGCCGCCATCCAGCTTGAAATTGGTGGCGATGTTCATTCACATTCCGGGCGCCAACCGCTATTTGAATGCGATTATTTACAAGTCGCATTCGGCGCCCGTTCCACTCTCTAGGTACTCGTGGTTGGTCTTGCTCTTTATTAACTTGGTTATTCATTTTTGCTGCTCTCGTTCAGATACAATTTAGAAATGAATTCGCAAACTCGAGTCTCTAAACAATTAGGGTGTGTGTATGGTACCAGCTTCCCAGGGCGGAGCCAAAAGCTGCTTCAACCTATAAGAATATGGTGGATGGCAACAGTTCGAGAACTGGAATGAATTGTAAGATGTAATGTAAATATAATATGTTTTTGCGATGTCTGGCCCTTAATGATCTTGAAATTCTCTATATGCCTCGAATAAATTCCCTATATGTCTCGAATAAATTCTTCTGCTACAATGTTACGCATGAATTCATTATAATTGCAAATTTCGAATAAATTCTTCTGCTACAATGTTACACATGAAATGCATCTTTATTAATGATCCTTTGTTGTCTCGTGAAGAAATTTACAAACAATAGGTTTGCAAAAATGGCCTAACGAACAATGGTTCATTATAATTGCAAATTAATTCAGCGGGCAAGTAAGATTTAAGAAAGATTAAAATACAATGTTCGTCTCTAGACGCTGTTATATATTCTAAGGCTAACTTTGCTTTAAAGTATAATATGTTGCTTTCAAAGGTGGATTCTGTAGTACATAGGCTTATGTTCAGTAAAGGTGATATTTGCTATAGTTTCGGAGGAGGAGGAGGTTTTTGCCCCGTCTTATTTGGAGGACCTCTGTGTGTTCCCCGTGCTTTATTTTACTCCTCTTTCACTCCTCTTTCCCCAATAATATACTACTATCGTGCCAGGGATGTCACTAGGTGTTCCTTCCACACGTGGTGTATCTGCTGCTAGGTGCCAGGGATGTCACTAGGTGTTCCTTCCACACGAAGTTGTATCAGCTGCGGCGTGCCAGGGATGTCACTAGGTGTTCCTTCCACACGACGTTTTTGGTAGCTTCCACTCAGGGTCTACGTATAGTTGTTGGGGTGAGGATGTCAACGACAACAGGGTAGTTAGATCTTGCCCGCAGGCCACTTGTTCTACGATGAAGTTCGTCGAGGAGACTTAACCTACTTTTGTTTCTTCTTTTTCTGAAGATGGGTTACTTTAACCCGTTGGTCTCTTTGGACCCTTTTAAACTGGTGTGCTTCTGTATTTCTTCCTTCTTTGGACTTGAAATTACTGGTTTGGTCCAGTAAAATACTGTTAAGTTAATTGTAACACTTTGGAACTGGTTCTTGTTTGTAAAGAATTGGAATTCACCGCGGAATACGCGTTCAACACGATATCCTACCGACTGCGCCAATTGTTGTATCGTGGCAAGCAAAAACGAAGTTTTAAAAAAGAATTTTATTCTTACGACCAACAATAATTATTACAAAAAGGTTACTGCTACCTAGATTAATCTGAACTGAACTGTTTCTAGGATGAGCGTGTTTATAAAAGGTGCAATGCTGATCTGGTTCATTTTGTGTCAGCAGTTTTGATCACGTAGTTAGTTTTCTTAATACTTTGTCAGTAATATGATAGGTTTGATAAACACGTGCATCCTGTATAGATAAGTGACTTATAATATTATAAAAGATATACAGGGGTAACGTATATAACATACATATAAAGTAATCCAACTTAACATGAACAGAAGTAAAGGAGGATATGACCTGCTACGCAAGACCATACAAGAAAAGCAAATAAATCTGGTCATTGGGCAGGAACCAAACAAAAAATTAGCTAGTCAGGTTTTCTGTGATATTAAATGTGATTGTTTTATTTACACAAGTAAGGAACTGTCTGTGATACAAAGCTTTAAAGGAAATGGATATATCTCAGTAGAACTTGAAGAAATGGTAATTATATTAGTATACTTCTCACCTAACGGAAAAAAGGAAGACTTTGAAGACCTGTTACATAATTTGGATATAGAACTAAGAAGAACAAGGAAAAATGTAATATTGGGAGGGGATCTTAACTCCAAACATGATTGTGTTAAACAAAGGGAAAAAACCTACTTTCAGTAGTACTAGAGGTACGTCATTAATAGATATTACAGTAGCAACACCAGGCATCAGCAAATACATAACGGGATGGGAAGTCCTGGAGGAAGAAGAAAATCTGAGCGATCACCACTCAATAAGTTTTAAAATACAAAAACAAATACTAAAGACAACACAAAAAGAAATGGAGAAAACAAGATGGAAAGTGACAGAGACGAAAATGCAAAAATATAAGAAATGTCTCGCCGAACACCGAGACAGGGACAATATAGAAATACCGGAGGAAATAATAGAAATAATGACGGAATCATGCAACCAGAGCTTTGCAGTAAAGGCTGGTCCAACAGAGCACACACCGGTGTATTGGTGGAACCAGGAAATACAAGAAAAGAGGATAAAATGTATAGCTCTAAGTAGAAAACTTACAAGAAAGAAAAAGATATTATCAGGGAATGGAGAACAAGAAGTAGAACAACTAAAGACCGAACAAAAAAACTGCTAAAAAAACCTGCAAAAAGCTATTGCGAGTAGTAAAGAAAAAAACTGGAAAAACCTATGTGAAGATTTAGAAAATGACATATGGGGCAAAGCCTATCAAATAGTATTCAAAAGACTTAAACTGGGAAGGAGAACTACCCTGACGCAGGAAGACATAAACGAGCAAGTAAAAAAATTGTTTCCGAAGAAAGATATCATAAATTGGAGGAAGAACAGATAGACTCTAATAACATACCAAACTTTACCCAAGAACTTTACTAATAAAAGCCACGGAACAAACAAAGAAAAAAAAGGCACCGGGAATAGATGGAATAACACCTGAAATTTTAATTAGTAGCCTGGAAATCATAGGAAAAGAGTGCCTACAAGTGTACAATACCTGCCTAAAAAATGGAAACTTCCCCATGATATGGAAAATCTCAAAATTGGTGTTAATAGAAAAACATAAGAAAACCCAAGAAGAACAGACGACATACAGACCACTAAGCCTCATTAATACTACAGGTAAGCTACTAGAGAGATTAATCACAAATAGACTGAATGAAGAAATAGAACAGAAGGGACTAATATCAAACAGACAATACGGATACATGAAAGGCAGATCAACAGAGCAAGCAGTAATGAAAGTGCAAGAAATTGTTACAAGAATAGCAGACAAAGCATACAAAGATAGAGATTTTGGAGTAATGGTCCTGATGGATATAAAAAATGCCTTCAACTCGGCCCCGTGGAACAAAATAATAGAAGCTTTGGAGAAAGGAAAAATAAGTGGGTACTTGATAAATATCCTAAAGTCCTACCTAAAGGACAGGAAAATAGTAACACTAGAAGGAAAAACGGTAAAGATAACCAGTGGAGTACCACAGGGATCCATTTTAGGCCCAATCCTATGGAATGTCTTCTATGTTGAGATACTGAAGGTAGAGATGGAAGACGGAGTGGAAGTAATAGCTTGCGCTGATGACCTGGCAATATTGGTACAAGACAGAACAGAGGAAGAATTAACTAGTAAGACAAATCACACAATAAAAAAAGTAATATGGAAACTGGAAGAGATGGGCATTACGGTCGCCCCGGAGAAAACACAAATAATAATGGTAGCAGGAAGAAGAAAAGTAGAAAGGATGAAACTTCAGATAGAAAATAAAATAGTAAATAGCCAAATATCTGGGAGTCTATATAGACAGGAACATGAGGATGACGACACACATAAACAAAGCAACAGAAAAAGCACATACAAACCTAAATATACTTATGAGAATAACCACGAAGACAGGAAGACTAAGCGCGAACAAAAAGAAGCTACTAACTACGACAGTTCTATCGGCCATTCTGTATGGAGCACCAGCATGGCAACGAGCATTGCAATATAAAAAGTATCTCAGAAAAATGGAACAGGTAAACAGAAGATTATGCATTATGACAACATCAGCATATAGAACGGCACCGTTAGAAGCAATACAGGTAATAGCAGGTATACCACCCATAGACCTAGCAACGAGAGAAAGAATAGAAGTAATGGAAAGAGGAGAGGTATACAAAGAACAGGCTAGAGAAAGAACACTGGAAGCTTGGCAGGAAAGGTGGAACAGATATACAGGATGGACGAAGAATTTCATAAGAGATATAAGGACTTGGATGGAGGGACAGGGTATAGGAGTAAACTATCACACAACGCAGGCAATGACAGGACATGGGATTTTTGGGAGCGACCTGAAGAGAATAAACAAACAGGAAACTGAATAATGCTGGTTTTGCCAAGCACAGGAGCAGAGCCTTTTTGTTTGTGAAGGATTCGAAGATATAAGAGGGGCGTTAGAACGAGAGTGCGGCGTAAGAATAAACAGAGAACATGTTGGACAACAGATGGCAAGAAACAAGAGAAACCGTGAAAAGATCACTGGAATGATGGAAGCAATCATGAAGGCGAAGAGTGAGGAGGAAAGAAGAAGAAAGGGAGTGACTGAGGAGGAAGAAGGAAGGAGAGAATGAAGAGAAAAGAATACTTGTATGGTCTTGCGTAGCCTCGAAGAAATACCATCGCGGCGGTTCCGAGAAGAGTGAGGAAAGGGTTTTAGTGGGTCGGTGGAAGCCGGAGTCCCACACAACTAGAGCCAAATGACAACAGGCTTTAGAGTGCATAGAGAAGCAATTTCCTCAACCTCAAAAGGTCAGGTCAGTTTGTTATGGTTTAGTATACCGCACACTCTACTTGTTACCTATGGTCTATTCAGCCTACACAGTTTTGTGTAACCTTGCTTACCTACATATTATTATCTAGCATACATATAGTATTAAAAAACACAGTGTAACTTTGAAACAGGATTTATTGTTTTAAAAAAATTCTTAAACTTAACAATACATTTAGAAAATTAATAAAAATTACGTTACTGGCCCTTAAACAATATAATTTTTGTAAAATGGCTTCGAATGGGATTTTCTGTTTCACATTTCTTTTGTGTATTAAAATGAATTCTTATTTTTAAATATGTTGACATAATAGATTCTATTAAAAAATATATGTGATTGCTGCTTGTTTCTGCTACATGCATCGTAAAGGTGGGATTTCGTTGCGACATCTCGCCGCCGCGGCCGACCGCGACTGCTGGCCGTCACGGCTGCACGCTGCGTCTATGTGTTTTCGTTGGAACGTCTCAAATTGTGGCAGTTGACGGTTGTGCTCCAAGTTGTGAACATGAATTCTGCAGATCTCGCTAAACTAATTTTACTTGTGGATCAAGAAGAAGATGAAGAAATGTTAGAACTATGGTGGTTAAGTCAACGAGAAGATTGTGACAACTTGTATCAATCTCGCAAACAAGAGGGTTATTTTAAAATTTTAATAAAAAATCACTTGGATTTAAATGAAGAAAAATTTCGTGAATTTTTTCGTTTAAATAAGAAACAGTTTGAGTTTGTTCTAAATTTACTATCAGCAGATTTGAAAAAGCAGTCCACAAATACCGTACATGCACCTATTTCTCCAGAGGAAAAGTTAGCATTAACGTTGAGGTAAGATTTTATTTTATTTTATTTTATTAATCAACTTTGAACAAATACAAACAAATAGATTTTTAGGTTGATTACCTACTTGTTACTTTAGTGACAATTAAAATTTTCAAAAGTGTCCTGTATGCCAGATGAATACGCAGATTCTGGAGCATCCAAAATTGTTGAAACCGACGTTAAAGTTGTGAATGTATTTTGCTGAAAAGTTGACGCAGGTCTTGGTGGAACTTCGTGTAATTGCCGTATGAACTGCATACCAGCCGTCTTCAGCTTCTTTTTTCCGAGACATTTTGGAAAATAATCGCTCGACGGTCGCGTCTAGACTGGTCCCCTGAGCAGTCAGGACGCAGCCGTCGACTGCCGAACGCTGGGTCGACGAGACGAGCCGCGCCAACCAAAAAAGCTTCATTGTTTTACATGTATATCAGTGCAAGGCGACCAGCAGTCGCGGTCGGCCGCGGCGGCGAGATGTCGCAACGAAATCCCACCTTAAGGCAGTTAAAATATTCCATTTGCAAGCAATCAACCATAATTTTATTTTTCAAATTTCCAAACATGTTGGTTTTATGTAAGGAATTTTTATAAATCCTTAAATAGTGTTCACAGACTTTGCAAATTTTAACAACGTCCATTGAGGGATAGGTTAAACCACCATGATCTTTTTTGGATATCAAGAAATTAAGAAAATTCCTCTTTTCTCCGCAAAGTGCATCAGTGCACGGTTCACATTTACCACTTTTTTGGAGACGACGAACAACAAACCCAGCAATATATATAATATTTTGTGAAGAACACTCACTTATTATGTTACTGTTCATAAGATAATCATGAACAAGCCACAAACTCTCAAGAGAGGACCAGTTGCTTTCAGTTTCTTCCATCAACCGAAACCTAGTTGGAATTATATTTAATTCGGGGTCTTTTGACTGACTTGATCCCAAAAAATCGGAATATCTTCAAGTGGTATGCAATTTCCCATACCTCCTTCTTGAATTTCCGCCCTTACTAACAATCTCTTGTAAGCTGCAGTAAACTGGCGGGATGTAGGATTGTTGTTCCAACCACCCCGACTACGAATAGAACTGAAAAATAATTCCAAGTGGTCTTGGCTAATTTTATATAGTGGTAAATATTGTAATAGACTTTTTTCAGTAACTAATTTGTCATAAAGAAGTAATGAACTTTTTAAAGAAATAATTAGTCCAACAAAACCTGTCTTTCTTCTGGAATTTATAACCAACTCCCCATCCTGAAACTTTATGTTGAAATATATTCGATTGTTTCTTGAATAAAAGTAATTTTTTCAATGTTGTTAGCAAGCAATGCCTTTTTAAACCCTGGCGGTATGGGGGACCTACTGTTTAAAATATCAAATATAGTGTTAAACATTTTAATAAAGTGTGCCGTTGGTGCACAGCCCTGAAACCCGGTTAGTCCTAATTCGTTTTCACAAAATAATAGAGCATCTGCTACAGACTCGCTCAGTAACTGAACAGCCAGCTCCGCCTTCATTTTTTGTTTAAGAAAATTCAGGTGGGCTTTACGCAACTTATTTCCCAAATGCAAACCCTCTGATTCTTGCAATTCCATCAGTTTGTAAACATATTCCCATTTTATATAACCACCATGTTTATCCACTAATACTTTTTTTTTCCAAACGTATAATAATAATAATAATAATAATAATAATAAAATTAAAGGTCTTTATTTCAACAGAAAAAAAAATATTACAATAAAAATATGTTGTTTTCGAATAAGGCGAGATTCAGTCTACTAGTGGTCCCAGTATACTGTTCTATCTAACCCGAAAAAAGAAAAAAAAAAAGTTCACAAATATCTAGAATAGCATTCATATTTAGTAATTATTAATATAACTTTTAAATAAGATAAAAAAATTTGCTTTTTAATGTTTCAATTTATTTAGAGAATAAATCACTCTACATGTTTCGGCTTATTAGGCCTTTTTCAAGAGCAATACAAGATGAATACTAAATCTAAAAGTAACAATACGGGTGTTTATAAACTTAATAATAAAGGAAGGTTTTTATTGCACCTATCTAAATGTTGGGATTTTCCTAGTGGTTGTTATGGGTAGACTTAATGAGGGTGTCTATTATCGGGGTATTTATAAAATTTTGTTGATCATTGGTGGTACACGGATTATTTTTTATAGATTTTTTGATTTCATATTGTTCTAGTAAATCTAGACGTTTTCCTTTTCTTCACTGTGTAATAATTTAAAATTGTCAGTATCTATGAAGTGATTTTGTTCTATGCAGTGTGCTGCGATGCCGGAGAAATATCCCTAGACGAAACATTACCATAACTGCTGAATATGCACTCTTATTTATATAAAACTAATTGTATTAATAATAAAGGTATAGTTTTAAGTTAACTTAGCCCTGTTTTTAGAAATAAAATCTTTTTTAAAAGAAACTCCGTTGATCCAGTCATTTAACTGGCGCTGCGAACAGGATAGTGCGACGTCGCCCTTTATCGGTTTTTCGTTGTGCGGTTGTGATTTTTCAAAATCTTTGTGCGCTATCCGAACTTAAAGACTTCCGGACTCGCCCCTCGACAGCAAATTTGTGTTCATCGAGTACCAGAAGCATTTTGGAGACAGTTGGTGCCGCTTTAAGTCTTCTACCGTGTTGTACGAGACGCCGTGGATCCAGTTCCTGTCACCCCGACGACGATCAACACCCAGGCGCTAGCCCTTCAGTCACGCCTCTATAGGACTTCCTTTGTCGTGGACCTCTACAACATAGGCTCTATGGACTACTCCTTGATTATGTTGTAAGTTATTACTGAATTGCTATTTTAATGTCTGGTGTTTCTAAGCGTATACGAAAGGCTTTAAACAAAAATAGGGACACTTTAGGCTTAAATATCCCAAATAAAACTAGAATAATTAAAAACTCTAACGTAGAATCTGCAAGTAATATCTCAGATACTCGAGCAGAATCGTACGCGTTGAATTCTTTATTAGATAACTTAGATTTAAACACCTTTTACCAAGATAGTTCTACATCTGGTCATAATAATTTAGAGCTAGAATCGAATAAAAATATCGCTTAAAATATTGAAAATTCAAATTTCGAAAATAGTGAGATTTCAGATTTAGAAAAAATGAAAAACATTAGATTTCATACGTCACTCTTGCCCAACTTTTCTGGCGAACAAAACCATCTAGAAAGTTTTATAATTTCTATCGATGAATTTTATGCACTGTATTTTAAAAATTCGGAAGACCAAAAGAAAGTGGTCCTCGCCGCTATCAAATTTAAGCTAGTTGATAACGCTCGAAATTTCTTACTTTCAAGGCCCGATTTAGGTTGCTGGCCAACCATCAAGGACGCCCTAAGACAAAAATTTGGCGATCCCATCACGCACCAAATTTTAATGCAACAATTACAATATATAAAAATAAATAAATCCGAAAATATTCTGCAATTTGTAGATAGGTTAAAATCATTTATTCAAAGAATAATTTCCAAAATTCAGTGCGAAGTTCAAGATCAAAATTCTAAAATAATTTTAATCAATCAGGTGGAAACAACCTCAGTTTTAATTTTAACTGCTAATTCTCCACAAACGTTAAAAACTATGTTAATGCTACAACGCCCTTCTACGCTTAGCGACGCATTATCCCATGTAGTAAATTATAATATGATTGAGTCACAGGTGAATTTTACTAACAACTATTCGGCCCTACCTAATAATTCTAGACAAAATAACATCTACACCCATAATGTGTCAAATAACAATAATAGACCGACAAACAGACACCCCATGATTACTAACTTTACACCACCTCAGAGATTTCCCTCTCAGCCGATTCATGTGAACCCCCGGCCTGTTAATAGACATTTCCCCACAAATATTCAAGCGTTTAGTAAACCAAGAAATGTCTTTGCCCCTCAGCACAACAGAGCCCCTCGTCAAGAGCCTCCTGTCCCAATGTCTATGTCGACTGCCGGACCCTCTCGAATACAACAACAAAGGCAACAACCCTATAGGCAATCAAACTTTTTCCAAAGTACAGGACCTGCTAACTTCTCATCCCAAGAATTGTATAATGTACAAACACAGTCCGAATATCCCTATAATATCGAGTATGAGACAGAACAATCCCCGGAGTCCTTCGACGACTCTAAACCCTATTACGTAAATTACGAAGATCAACTATACCCCCAAGGTACTAGTCCTGATTGCCAAGACCTCCCAAATTATTATAACCAGTCTCAGCCAAAGTTTGAAAATATTGAAGAAAATATACCTGTTGAAAATTTTCCGAATTTCGCCTCGAGCCAATCATTAACCTAAACAACATTGCCCAAAAAATCGAACTACCCTATTTCTATCTTCCCCAAAGACAAATCACAATACTTATTGATTCAGGAGCCTCAGATTCAATAATTACCCCTAAAATAGCCGAATTATACCCAGCAAATATATTTGTCGAACCTTTTGAAGTAACAGCATGCAAAAATACATACAAAGAAAAAAACAATCTAAACATCAAATTATTACATGAACTAGGTATTAATCAAGATTTTAAAATGAGAGTTTTGAACTGGCATAACGATTTCGATGCACTTATCGGTACTAAAGATCTAAAAAATCTAAATGCTCTCATAGACTATGAAAATAAAACTCTTACACTTAGCAACGTAAAGATTCCATTTTCACTGGCATATAACAAACCATTATCTGAGCCGATTAAGAATTTCAATAATAACTTTTTAAAAATTCCAGTCAACTACGAGAAAGGCATAGCTATTTTACCCTCCTTCGCTATAAGCGACCATGTCATACCGGACTCTCTAATTGAGGTTAAAGACGTAATTTGCAAAATTCCAAACCCCACACCCAGTATTCATGTCAATTTCCATCAAAGAACAAAGGTTATTCCAACAGACCAATTAGAGTTACTCGACCCTTCCATTGACGACAGTAATAACCAAAAATTCGACCCTGAAACCCAATTAAGATTACAGCACTTAACACACCTTGAAAGATCGAAAATACTACCCCTCTGCCATGAGTTTAAAGACATCATGTACCATGAAAATTGCGATCTTACTTTTACCAGCCAAACAAAGCATTTCATTAGAACTACCAGTGACCAACCGGTCTATACTAAATCATTTAGACACCCCCCTGCAATGAATACAGAAATCCAATCTCAAATTCAAAAATTATTGGACAATCAAATCATCAAACCCTCGATATCCCCCTATTCTGCACCTGTTTGGATTGTACCAAAGAAAGCAGATGCATCGGGAAAAAGAAAATTTCGTATGGTAATCGACTATCGCCGCCTCAATGATGTCACCATTAAAGAAAAATACCCCCTACCTCGAATCGAAGAGATACTAGACAATCTCGGCAAGTGCACTTACTTCACGACCCTTGATCTTGCCCAAGGATTCCACCAAATCGAGATGAACCCAAAATCCATCGAAAAAACTGCCTTCTCTGTGAACAATGGCCATTTCAAATACCTACGAATGCCATTTGGGCTCAAAAACGCCCCTGCCACCTTTCAACGCATGATGGACGAAATCCTGCGTGACTACCTGTATAAGTTCTGCTTTGTCTATATGGACGACGTTGTTATCTTTTCAAAATCACTTTCGGAACACATCGACCACATCCGACAGATTTTCAAAAAATTAAAAGAGGTCAATCTCAAAATCCAACCAGACAAGTCGGAATTTCTCTGCAAAGAAGTCGCGTTCCTAGGACACATCATTACCCCTGAAGGAATAAAACCTAACCCTTCAAAAATTGAAGCTATCCAGAGGTATCCTATGCCAAAAACCCAAAAGGAAATAAAATCCTTCCTTGGATTAATAGGATACTATTGACAATTTATAAAGAACTTCTCAAAAGTCACGTTTCCCATCACAAAATGTCTTAGAAAAGGTTCCGAAAATAACATTGGCAACCAAGAATACGTCAACGCATTCTTAAAATGCAAAGATCTCATAACCAACTCACCGATACTTCAATACCCTGACTATGCAAAACCATTTAAACTCACTACCGATGCCTCTAATGTCGCCATAGGCAGTGTTTTATCCCAAAACGAACATCCGATAGCCTATTACTCTCGAACCCTCAACACCCCCGAAAGAAACTACTCTACGATAGAGAAGGAACTTCTCGCCATTGTTGACTCGGCCAAACATTTTCGCCCGTACCTGTACGGCCGAAAATTCATTATCGAAACGGATCACAACCCCCTTGTCTGGCTTTCCAAATTAAAAGAGCCTAATTCTCGCCTAATTAGATGGAAACTCAAATTAGAAGAGTTCAACTTTGAAATCAAGTATAAAAAAGGCAAAGAAAACGTCGTTGCCGACGCCCTATCACGAATAGAAATCAATGCCCTCGAAACGAATAACGAAAATGACACTCAATCTAACGCTCCTAACGCTGACAACACTGTTGCCAATCTCGCTGATTTCGACCTCGCTGATTTTGTCCTCACCGAAAAATACAATGACGTCATAAATGACCAAGTCCTTCCAGCTATACAAATTCCGGAAGAACCAACCCCTTCGGCAAATCCCGAAGCTAACGACAATAACTCTGACGCCACAATACACTCTAATAACGACACTCAAGGAAAATACATACCAATATCCGAACTGCCAATAAATTACGCCACAAATCGCTTAGTTCTAAGTTACGGTGAAACATATATACATTCCTACTCAAAGCCCTTCAAGAAAAACCATCACTTCGTGAGAATACATAAGGAAGACCAACAAGAACATATTTTAAAGGTTCTCAAAGAAATTATCAAACCCGACACCTCTTTTACTATTTTTATAACCGACCCAGAACTAAAAATAGAGTTTCAAAGAATAGTAAATGCGAACCTTAATACGACTGCCAAACTTATATTCTCCAACACTTATTTACTTGACGTAATAAACATAGCACAACAAAAAGAAATAATCGCTAAATATCATCAAAATAACCACAACGGCATAACCGAAACGTACAATCACATTAAACAAAAATACTATTGGCCGAAACTACGAGACTCAATTACAAACGTCATTAATAACTGCGAAATTTGCCTGCAAAACAAGTACGAAAGGCACCCATACAAAATCTCCTATGAAGGCCCTTTACTATCTCAAAAACCTTTCAAAACCCTTCATATGGATATATTCCAGTTTTCGAATTGTCAGTTTTTGACAATAATAGATTCTTTTTCGAAGTACGCCCAAGCCTACTTTATACCCGATAAAAACGCCATAACCATCTTAAGCAAGTTGAGACATTATTTTTCACACCACAATACACCACAAAAAATCATTTCCGATCAAGGAAAAGATTTTCAAAATAACCTCTTTAAGGAATTTTGCCAACTTTTTGGCATAGAAGTCCATTACACGACACCTGGAAACTCTTCCTCTAATAGTCCCGTAGAGAGACTACACTCTACACTTCTTGAAAAACTCCGAATCCTAAAGATGCAAAATCCCGAAGAAACCCCCCAAAATATCATGACTTCCGCTGTCCTAATCTACAATCAAAGTATCCACTCAACTACAGGTCATTCCCCCTTTTCTATCCTGTACGGCCCATATTTCAACGAGCCTAACCTTAATAACGACTTGACTTTATTTGAACAATATAACGAAAAAAGGAAAAATGAACTCTTACCTTTTTACGAAAGTGTCTATAAAAATGCTTACCAAAAACAACTTACTAACACACAAAAGCAAAATAAAAATATCGAAAATCCTCCCGACATACAAGTTGACCAAACCGTATACAAGAAAAATCCTTTGCGAAATAAAATTAACCCACGGTTTATACCTACGAAAGTAACTGAAATTAGTAAAAATAAAATAACAGGAATTTCAAAAAAGAAACCGATTACCACACACGTAAGAAAAATTAAAAGAATTAGAAAAAATCCTATTTCTTTTCAGCCTCCTGATCCTGACCCTACAGGCTCAAAAGAACCCATGCCAGGCCCTTCAGGCATACAAGCTTCCTAATAATGGATACTATTTAGAAGACGTATCACCCTCTTTAGTTATCAATCACTTTCATTCAACCTACATTCCATTTAACATAACTAGCGTAAAATATACTCTTTCTCAAATGACTACTAATCTTGTAATTTTAAAACATAGGGTAAACAAACAAGGCAATAATTTCACAAGTACTTATTTTTATCATATTTCTAGGGCTCTAAACGATACATATGACACTTACTTAAAGTTAAATAACAATGATGAAAGCTCAATTCGCAAGAAACGAGGTTTAATGAACTTCCTCGGAAGCGGTATAAAATTTATCACTGGGAACCTAGACGATGACGATCTAGAAAGCATTACCCAGTATTTAGAAATACTTAAACATAATCAGCTAAATACGATGCATTAAATCAACGACCTGAGTTCATTTGCCGGTAACATCATGAATAAATTCCAGGAAAATATAAACATTATTAATGAAAAATCGAAAAGAATTCGTTCTGAAATCTCTAATTTGTCGAACGAAATAAATTTAACTTTAGCACTACAAAATCAGTATATACAAATAAACAACTTGAATCAGTATTTGGAAAAACTCCTTCGTATACTCTCCTTTGCACATTTACAAACCCTGGATCTTGAAGTTCTGAATGTTAATGAAATAAATGAAATTTGGGAATATCTAAAAATACACTACCCTAAAAACATTCTATGGCCTATTAGGCATTTATCAGAACTAACATTAATTTGTAAGACCGGTCTTTTGATTTTAGAAGAAATAGCAATTCTAGTAATTAAGATCCCCATTTTTGAGAAAAATGTATGTGATTTAAAATTTGTATACCCCATCCCAAATAATGAGACTAAAATTTTAATTAGTCCTAGTAAGTATTATTGTAACGAATTATGGTATAGAAACTGCGATGAGATTAACTCCAAATGGATGTGTTCTAATCCTATTGCTAACAGTTGCTTCTTACCACAAACATGTCAATTTGCTATGGTCCAAAACAGCTACCAAGTACATACTGTAACATACAGGGTGTTTCATTAAGGTCGAAGAGCGGCCATATCTCGGAAACTATTGGGCATAGAAATTCAGGAAAAAAAATTAATGACTAAAGTGGCCATGAGAAAATCCTGGAAATAATTTTTAAGTTCCGCATTTTGCCGCAAGGGGGCGCAATTGAAAAGTAAATTTTTAAATTTTAGATATCTCCGAAAATTGCACGTTAAGGTATATTTTTGATAACACCATTAAAAAGCTTGGTCAATTTTGCATAATTTTGGTCCCATGCTTATTGGCGTACCGACTTTAGTAAGAGTGGGGGAAGCTGTTGAATGTGTAATCATTTAAATCGCTGTAACTTATTAACGACTTATCCGATTTTAGCAAACTAAAACTTGTTTGGAAGAGAAATGTAAGTACTTTTAACTATCGTCTTGAGTGGTCCATGATACTTCTCAATAAAAATACAAGAGGGCGCAATTTGCAATAATAACACATTTCTTAACTTTATTCATTTATTTCAAATCATACGGTATAATTATGATACCATAATCGAAAAGTAGATGAAATTTGCTACAAAAAATGTCAAAACCGCAGTTCGATATCTCACTCCGTTTCAGAGTTATTGCCAATAGAATAATTTTTAAACTTTATGGTTAGGTAGGTTTGTTTCTCATTATTCCAATGTCAAACTCCGTGCCTTCCTTCACACTTTATCTAGGCTTAGGACTAGTCCAAATCATGTAAAATACAAAATTTGGAGCGTGTTTCAAGGCCAACGGGCCATAAAATAGTATTGAAATAATTATCGGAAACTATTGAAGGAAACAATATTCATGGAAAGCTTCTTAGGAAAACAATTGAGAGACTTTATAAATGTTCAAAATGACCTCCGTTGTGCAAAATACAACGATTAATTATTTTTCTAGAACTAGAGACAGCTGTTTCAATTTCAGCTCGTGAAATCGAATTTAGTGCATTTTCAATTCGCTCAATCATGTTGTCTCGTGTGGTTGGTCGCGTTTTATATGCAATGTCTTTTATTCGCCCCCACAAGTAAAAATCTAACACAGTTAAATCCGGGGATCTAGGTGGCCAAGCAAACAAACTACCCCTTCCAATCCAGCGATTTGGGTATCCAATATCTAAAAAATCACGGACCATATGCGAAAAGTGTGCCGGGCATCCATCATGTTGATACCACATGGATGTTCTTAGGCCAATAGGAACATCTTCTAAAAGGATAGGCAAGTCATTTTGTAAAAAGTTTAAATAAGATTCACCATTTAGATAATCATTAAAAATAAACGGCCCGATAATTCTGTGTCCTAATACTCCGCACCACACGTTAACACTCCATCTGTTTTGGTGATCCACTTCGCGCATCCAGTGAGGATTTGTCTGTGACCAATAGTGCATATTGTGTAAATTAACTTTGCCACAGCTACTGAAAGTGGCTTCATCGGTCCATAACACGTGGGAGAGGAATTGAGGATTCTCGTTACACATCTCTCTTAGCCAATAGCAATAGTCGAGCCGTCTGTCATAATCACTTTCTGATAGCGCCTGATGTAAAACTATATGATAGGGATGCAGCTTAAAATCCCTTAGAATTCGGAACACTGCAGTACAACTTATACCTAGATCTAAAGAAATTGCTCTTATGCTTAAATGCGGATCGGCCTCTACGTACGCAAGAACGTTTGTAATGTTGACTTCATTTCTTACTGGACGTCTTCTAAAAGCAACTGAAATGCGTCGTACACTTCCCCTTTGCCTTACGCATATTGCCAGTCGCTGAAATACTGCTCTGCCATAGTGCCTTCGTTCAGGATATCTGAGAGCATATTCGCGTTCCGCTATAGGCGCATTTTGAAAACATTCAAAATATACGGCCAGCATATCGTAAGCTTCGGCATTGGTATAAGCCATTTTTGAAAGGTACGTATCACAATTTTCTATCAAGAAGTTTAAGATGAATTACGGATAAACTTTTGTCAACACCTTTCAAAATGAAACTAGTTGACAACTATTTGCATTATTTGTCTTATCTCCATGGAAACTTTCAGATTTTATTTCACAGCTATCTAGATTTATTTTTTAAAACACATCATATTGTTAGAATTACGCCTAAATGACACGTTTTCCATGATTGCCATTAATTCTATAGTGGTTTCTGGGCCATTGGAATAATGAGAAACAAACCTACATAATCATAAAGTTTAAAAATATTTTTTGTCATGGAATGCTTGATCACAAAACTATGAAAACAACCGCTTCTTCATTTAAAGTTTTAAATTAAATTTGAGATTAGCGTTCAATAGTTTTTCCTCACCTGCGGAGAACTGTACGTCAGTTAGGTTAAGAAAACGTTTGTGAAATTCAAAACTTGATTGACCCATCCTGTGTCCATATTCTGAAGAATTATTAGATCTTAAGAATTGACCTTGGGCAATCTTAAGATTGCATATATTTTTATTTAATCTATGAAAGGTTTCAGATGCAAACAACTCGACTTCGTCTCTAAATTTGGAGTTCAAAAATAAAAATTCTAAAAAACAGAGAATTGAGGTTAGAGTTAAATATAAATATTTTAATTTAGAGTTTACGGCATTGAGGTTCCTGTAATGTGCTTTGATTTCTTCCTTCATCCATATCGTTCTTGCCGTCTTTATTGCTGTAATGGATGATTTGGTTCTAGTATTATTTATTTATTTATTTATTTATTTATTTATTTAGTACACTACCCAGACAGTAACTTCCAATTACAGGGTAGCAACATACAAAAAACACAAATAACATTATTTAAATAATACAAAATGAAATTCTAACCAAACTAAACCTAACCTAATCTATACTAGCCTAACTAAGCAGTAGGTGATAACATACATTGACTTATAAGTAAAAAATATACAGTCCATTAACCAACAGTTAAATAAACTTTTTTCATTTGTTGTACAGTACAGAAAAATATGTCAATATGGTGCTTATATTTTTCATAATCATTGCACATGACATAGAGCGGTGAATACAATAATAAATTTGTTCGAGGAACAGGTAAATAAAAAAAGGAATGATTATTGCGAGCCTGCAGGGATGGCACTCGAAACTTAACGCTAGGCAATATTTCTGGACAGTCCAATTTACCGTTTAACATCTTATACAAGAACAAAACTGCAGCAAATTCTCTACGTTTCACTAAACTGGATATGTTAAATCTGCTTAGCATAACATCATTCGGAAAGCCAATCACAGGATAGGTACCATCCGCCTTAAACCAAAGGTATTTAACAAAACGTCTCTGGATTCTTTCAATCGCGTTAGAATGAACTTCATAAGCAGGGTACCAAATAAGTGACCCATATTCCAGCTTACATCGCACGAATGCATTAAACAATACAATCAGAGTATTCATGTTAACAAAATCCTTAGAGTTTCGCAAGATAAAGCCCAAATTTCTGTAAGAGCTTAAAATTAGCTCATTGATGTGATTGACAAAAGATAACTTTGCATCAAAAGTAATACCCAGATCTTTAAATTGAGAACACCTTAACAAAGCAGTCCGATTTATACTGTATTCAAAGTAAGTTGGGTTAGTTCTACGAGTAAATGATAAGGCAAAACATTTGTTTATATTAAGGTGTAAATTGTTTGAATCGCACCATCGACCCAAAGAGACAATATCTTCTTGAAGGAAAATGCAATCACTGAGCGAGTCAACTTTACAAAATATTTTTAGGTCATCAGCATAAAGAAGTGAATGTGATTTAATATTATCTATGATGTCATTTATAAAAATATTAAAAAACAAGGGACCAAGGACTGAACCCTGTGGCACCCCAGAGGTGGCATGAATGAAGACAGACTCGAAACCACGATACTTTACCGACAATTGCCTGTCAATTAGATATGAATTTAAAAAAATTATAAAATTATTACTTAGCCCGCAATCAAACAACTTTCTGAGCAGAATACCATGGTCGAGCCTGTCAAACGCTTTAGAAAAATCTGTGTAAATGACATCAACTTGACTTCCGCGATCTAGACTCTCAGAGACAAACTGAGTTAACGTGGTCAAATTCGTAATAGTGGAGCGCCCTGGAAAAAAACCATGTTGTTCAGGAATAATTTTTAATTTGACATGACTAAAGATAACTTCATGCAATACAGTCTCAAAAACTTTAGAAAAATTGTTTAATATTACTACAGGTCTGTAATTTTCAACCATACATTTATCTCCCTTTTTAAATACGGGACATATTCTGGATTTTTTCAAGCTTTTTGGAAAGGATAAGGACTTTAAAGACAAATTAAAAAGATCAGTAAGTGGCTTCGCAAAAACCGCCGCACAGTCCCTAATGAAGAAAGCTGGAATACCATCAGGACCCGCCGTAGATTTTGGTTTCAACTTTTTTAGTGCCCGCGTCACATCTTCCTCCACCACTTCCGAAATAACTAGTGTAGGCGAATTATTTAAACCGTTATGATCACCCATTCGAAACGTCGATGAGTCCGTATAAGCCGAACGAAAGAACTCCGCAAATGCGTTAACGATAACTTGGGGGCTATTTAGATTCACGTTATTAAAATTCATATTATTTGGAATACTGGTAGAATTCTTTTTACCATGTAAAAAAGACCAAAATTTATTAGGATTGTGAGAAAAATCGAGTTCAGCTTCCTTTACATACTTTTTATAAGCCACATCAATATCAACTTTAACTTTCTTGCGCAAACTTTTAAACTCGACAAAATCATTTAAATTTCTGGATCGTCTATACTTATTCCAAAACTTACTTTTTTTCTTAATATTACGAATTATTGAAGCGTTATACCACTGAGGATACTTACTATTTTTTGGTCGTGTAATAGGTACATTATTTGCAATGATAGTGTTTAAAACTGAATAAAACCTATCGCAAGCATCATCAACAGAGCTTGAAGTACGCACAAAAGAGAAATCAGCATTCAGCATATCATTATATAAAGATGGAAAATTCGCCCTTCTAAAATTAAATTTTGGCACATTATTAACCTGAAACTTGTCATTCTGCCGATTAATTGAAAGTGATATTTCTAAAGCAGGATGATGGCTGTCCAAAGAAATCAACGCATTTTCCGCTCGATTGACACATATTAAACCCCTACTAAACACCAAATCAAGTAAACGGTCATGTTCGTTACGTACAAAATTATACTGTGTTAAACACATGAATTCACAAAAGTTTAATAAAACATCAATGTAATTATCGCGATAAGACTTATCATGTAAAAAATTTACGTATTTGGGGAGATTAAAATCTCCTAAAATGATTAACTCATCATTATTAGTGAAATAATTAGAATTTAGCATTTCTTCACCAAGCCTATCGTAGACTTGAGGACCCAGATTGGGAGGAATATACATAAGGATAATACAAATTGCACGATGCGCTATAGATAATCTAATGCCAACCACATCAACTCTTGGATCCGAAAAAGAAAAATCAATAGGGACAGCACTATAAGCTTTATTTAATGCCAACAGTACTCCACCACCTCTAGTAGTATTAGTCAATGCAAAATTACGATCAGACCTAAAAATGTTATATTCACAGCTAAAAATTTCCGTATCATATATACCAGGATCAAGCCAAGTTTCAGACAGAGCTATCAATTCAAATGAACATAAATAGGAAGCCTTGTATAATTCATGAGTTTTTGTTCTCAGTCCGCGTACATTCTGATAATATATTGAAAACACTGAAGGTGTCTTAGATGGCTCAAAAGCTCTGCCTGGAGTGACAGCCTGCAAACTCACGCTATAATCTAGTTGCTATGCAGTAGACAACAGTGTATCCCTATACAGGGTTGGGCAAATGTTCCGGAACGGCTTAATTACAAGCGAACGAAAAGTGATATCGAATCGGGGTTTTGGGCAATCTATAGGACAAAAATTTTACTATTTGACTGGTATACCATATGTCAGTAATGTTACCAACTGTCAAGTGTCGACGATATTTTTTTATTTTTTTAAATGGAACACCCTGTATATTATCAGATATTCTAGATCTTCAATAAATTACAAATATTTTTCATATAGCATACCATATGATTAAATTCAACTGTTTCGGAAATACGGGCAAATGAATGTAGTACATTTTATTTAAACAAAACCAAGGTAATAACTTTAAAACACAATAATATAAAATAATGGTTATTTAATTAAATGTTCAAAATGTCGTCCTTCAGCCACCTGACAGTGTCCAATCCTGTCGGAAAATTCAGAACGCACGTTTTGCAAATGTTCACGAGAAATAACATGCACAGCATCTAAAATTCTGTTTTGAAGATCCTCCAAAGTCTTAGGTTGTGTACGATATACGACAGTCTTTAAATGACCCCAGAGGTAGAAATCTAGAGGTGTTAAATCTGGAGATCTAGGAGGCCATTCAATGGACCCTCTCCTACCTATCCACCTTCCAGGAAAAGTTTGATCTAAATAATTTCTGACATGTATACCAAAATGAGCTGGCGCCCCATCTTGCTGAAACCAAATGTCATTCGCTAGTATTTGATCGTTAACCTGATCATGATATAAATTAATCAAATTTGGTATAATTCTATTTCGAAGCAGATCTAAGTAGTAAATAGATGTCAAGTTTCCATCAAGGAAGAAAGGCCCAATAATATGGTTTCCAATTATACCTGCCCACACATTTAATTTTTGGGGGTGTTGCGTACGGTGCTCAATCATCCAATGGGGATTATGGTCTGACCAGTATCGACAGTTGTGCCTATTGACGAAACCATTAAGACAGAATGTAGCCTCGTCAGAAAATAAAATACGACTTACAAAGTTAGGTTGTAGGTCTATGTAGTCCATTATTTCTTGACAAAATTGCATACGCCTATCAGGATCGTCCTCTGATAGTTCTTGAAGCAAGCTGACTTTATAAGGAAACATTTTATTTTTTTTGAGGATTCTTCTAATTGATTTTTCGCTGTTTTCATGTGCAAGAGCAAGCTTTGGAACTGACGTCTGTGGTTCTTCTTGCAGGGCAAGCAAAACATCCAGGGATTTCTCGTCATTTGTAGCAGTTTTCGGACGACCTGTTTTTGGCAAGTTTTTTACCGTACCCGTATGCTCAAAGTTATGGAATATTCTATTAGCAGTTGATTTAGAAATGGGATCTCGAACAGGAAAACTTTGATTGAAAAGGTCGGTTGCTTCTTGAAAAGATCTCCGTCTATCCCCATATCCTATCATCATAAGCAGAGTAATCCGTTCTTGTTCAGTTAGCTGAACCATAGTTTTATCAGTTATATCAGAGGTTTAGTCGATAAATAAAAAACTCGCACAACTCACTTAATACAAATAAATAAAAATTAAATAGGAAATGTGTCAGAGTGACACTTGGGAGTCATGGAAACTAAGACTTTTATTTGGAATGTCATAATAAAAGAAATATGTTGCTTGATTTTTAAACAAAATGTAATATGGGCTTTCTAGATTCATTTGCCCGTATTTCCGAAACAGTTGAATTTAATCATATGGTATGCTATATGAAAAATATTTGTAATTTATTGAAGATCTAGAATATCTGATAATATACAGGGTGTTCCATTTAAAAAAATAAAAAAATATCGTCGACACTTGACAGTTGGTGACATTACTGACATATGGTATACCAGTCAAATAGTAAAATTTTTGTCCTATAGATTGCCCAAACCCCCGATTCGATATCACTTTTCGTTCGCTTGTAATTAAGCCGTTCCGGAACATTTGCCCAACCCTGTATATCTCCCATTTTTTCTTATAAATGGGACATTTACTACAATCCCAAGCAGCATGTTCGATATTCGACTTAACCTTAGCATTAAGACAATTTATACATTTTAAATTATTTGACGTACATTCAGACATATTATGATCAAGAGAACACTTAGGACACTGTCGGGTTACCGCTCTACAATTTTTAGAATAGTGATTTAGACCGCTGCACTTGAAACACATTTTTAACTCTATGGCATCATAAACAATACAAGAATCATAATCAACAATTAATCGGCGACCTTTTAGAATTTTACCATAGGAAGTTGGATCTACATCCAATATTGCTTGATACACATTATCTCGCTTTTTTGTAGGCCATACCTTCAATACGCTGCATTCAGTGACGCCATCGAATACATCATTTTGCAGCTTGAGCTTTGTTAGGAGTTCATCTTGACCAATTTCACCATTCAACCCCACAATCTTTAACCTTGGATTTCTGTTCTTAACATCCTTAACCTCATAGGAGCTTGACAGGCTTAGACTTGCGAGCTCTTTAAGTTTTTCAGCATCATTTGTTCCACCACACTCAATAAGGATGCCCCCATTACTGATATCTCTCACTTTCGACATCCGTATGTTGGCTCTCACGTGATCAATATTCTGCTTCACCTCGGACTTGGTAGTAGCATTAGTTTGTCTGTAGTATTACATCTGATTGAAACGAATCTGGGTGTTAGATGAAAAAGTAAATATTGTTGAATGAACCAAATTTTCAGCAGAAGGTTTCTCCGTGCAATTAGGTTCTTTCGATAGAGTTGGACGAGTTTGGCCTGACTGGCATTTTGAAATTCGAAGAATTCGTCCATTTTTCCCAAAGAGACCTGTTATTAAATATATTTTTAAAACAAAGGACATAAAGTCTCGGCCTCAAATAAGTAAATTTTTGTCTTTATTGTTACATGTTTCGCCTTAAACCGGCATCATCAGACCTAAAGAAGTAAAATCAGTTACAAATTGCACGAAAATAACAAAAAACAAAAAGAACAGTAGTAATAATTGGCCGGTTCTGCACCATAGGGCCTTCCAATGTTAATTTCGGAGGGATTTTTATGACTCATATCTCCGGAACCAATGGGCCTAGGATATTGCGCATACGTAGCCGAGGTCTATGAAATGGGTTCTTGCGCATGACTCGAAAATGACACCTGTCACCTGTCAATTAAGAACTGTCACCTGTCAGATGTCACCTGTCAAATGTCAAAATCGACAGCTGATGTATGTCACGTGTTTAGGGTGACGTCATGAGTCGTTTAAAAAAAGAACGGGGTTGATCGGGCCAATAGGGCCAAAGTTGGTATAGCTAATGCCCTAACGGCAGGGGGTGAAAGGTTGCAAATATATGTCGCGTGTTTAGGGTGACGTCATGAGTCGTTTAAAAAAAAGAACGGGGTTGATCGGGCCAATAGGGCCAAAGTTAGTATAGCTAATGCCCAAACGGCAGGGGGGCGAAAGATTGCAAATACATGTCGCGTGCTTAGGGTGATGTAATAAGTTGTTTAAAAAAAGAACGGGGTTGATCGGGCCAATAGGGCCAAAGTTAGTATAGCTAATGCCCAAACGGCAGGGGGGCGAAAGATTGCAAATACATGTCGCGTGCTTAGGGTGATGTAATAAGTTGTTTAAAAAAAGAACGGGGTTGATCGGGCCAAATCACAAAAGTATTTTGAAGATCCCCCCTGTATTTCAAATTTTATTATATCCTTCAAGCTTTTAATTGAATTTTAATAATCGATTGCCAGGCCAGAGGATGGAAAATTTTGCAAAACAAAATAACCTTGACGAGTGCGATGCGAATGTATCATTAATATGCAAATAATTAGTGACACACGAGGCTTCTAGATAATGATTTATTTATGCTAATTGGCTACTGGTAATTTACAGCAATATATTGTGTCATTTATATGCAAAAATGCATTTCTTTGAACAGATAAAAATTACTTGTGTAATTTTGTACAAAAATCTATACAGGGAAGATGTAAAGTAAGTATACAAAGACCTCCCAGGCCCCCCAAATTCCCTAAAATATATATTCCCGATGAAATTGTGACCTTAGTATAGCTAATACATGTCGCGCGTTTAGGGTGACGTCATAAGTTGTTTAGAAAAGGAACGGGGTTGATTGAGTAAATATAACCAAATTTAACAGCCCGCATGCGCGAGAAAAGAATTGTTTCGCGGATATGGGTTATATATTAAATAAAAGAAAAGACATCAAAATTATAGAAAATTATTTATTTATCTATACCTTGACTTAATAGAGGTATGCAATAGATTAATTAGTAAAATGGTACAAGATACACATATAAATACAATTAAACTAAGCACACCATGTGTTCCAGCATATCCATCCACTATTGGAGAATTGTGAGAAGCATTTTGGTTTATTAGCGTCCTCCACTCAGTTTCGCCAAAAGTCAGGTCTCTAAACTGAAACCTAACCTTATATCGTAAATCAGCAACTGTTGGAGCGTTTGATTTAAAAACAGCCGTATGTCTATTATCAATTTGTTCATATGTCATTTGAAGCCATGTGTTGTTTGCAGAAAAGGGTGGGGTTCCCAACATTACCGATGCATTTAATACATTATACGGAGCGTAAACGTAAAACACATTTTGTACTAAGGCAGTCAAGAGAATATAGGATGAACTTAACGACGCCATGACTGTAGGCAGAATGATCTAAATTCCATTTCCTAAAACCTTTATTACTTCACGAGATTGGTACCAGACGCTCATAAAAATTATAAATATTACTAGCATACAAATGGCGTCGGTATATGAGAAACTCTTGATTTTCTTCTCTTTTGTACATTTTATCGGTTTATTTTTTCTCAATTGGCGGCATCTCCATAAGACTTTAGCTAGCTCACAATGCTTGACATTCTTGTAATGATCTTTCAAAGGATCATCTCCCACATACCAACTATCAAACTCACAATGACAAAAGGAACACCTGACAATATCCAATCTCCCAGTGTAATAAAACCCTGCACTTGCCAACTCTTCAGGATTGAGCTTGCTAGGCCAATTAGCGAACGTAATTAGCCTATCTTCAAAATTACGAAGCAAACTATAACCATCATCTCCACACATTTTAGGAGATGTTGCTATCTAAAGTGTTGTAAGAATACTATGAAATAAAACCAATAAAACGGGTTAATATACATTTATTATCATCAAATATTACACATTTGTATTCTATCAAAGTCATCTAGTACCTTCTTGGGATTAAAGTGTATTAGTTCCAACATGTAAATAGCTTGTTCAGACATGTTTAAACTACAAATATTTTTAATAATCTCAAAAAAGTTTCCTTGGATGTCTTCACTAATGTTCATATAATTTAAAAAGTTATCATAAAATGCCATAAAATCTAAATTTTTTATCAGGTTCAATCTATAATTAATAATGTGACTTATACTAACAAATGAGGTTATGGCATGAGAACAGAAACATAACGTTGTATTATTACACACAAGATTTATTATTTTTTCACTCAACAACGTAACGGACGACACTGTAAAATTTTCAGTTTTAGAATCAATTCTTAATAATGTATCATCTTCAACCATTTTGGACGCGATTTCGAAAAACTCATGCCACTCGAAATTGGCTAGTGATGCTGCAACTTTTTCCTCAGGTAAATTTAAAACAGTATTTATTAACTTCACACTCGGCACCATTCCTCTAGCTACACTAAGGCCCACGATTATCTTATAATTTCCAGCGGAATAATGCACCTCGTTCAACAGCTTTTTTTCATTCTTAATGTCTTCTCTACTTCTTAATATCATGCTATTGTCCTGGCACAATGATGCCTTCGCTTCCTCCTTCGAGGGGCCTATCCCTGGAAGTTCTTAGTACCTCGGCTAGCTTACAGTCGTTTTCTCAGGGGCGGCATATTGTGTAGGGCAGTTTGAAACCGCACCCAAGCAGCGGCTTAGGGGCGGCCTCGGTAGGATAGAGCATCTTCGCCTTCTGCCGTCAGGGCTGGCGGAATTTTACTTTGCCACGTGGTTTTTACGGCTTGCCGACCTGGTGCAGGTTATGCCCAGGCGGTATACACTCGTGCAGGTCTTCTTGGTAGCGGCACTCGACGCTGGAGGACTGGCAACGGTCATCCAGGCCTGGCATCGGCGGATTCGCGCTTCATTAATTTTAAATCATCTTTGATTCGGTTTGCCACGTGGTTTGTACTGCTTGCCGACCTGGTGCAGGTTATGCCCAGGTGGTATACACTCGTACAGGACTTATCCGTAGTGGCACTCGACGTTGGAGGACTGGCACCCATCATCCAGTCCTGGCATCGGCGGTTCTGTACTTCATTAACTTTATTCTTCCTTGATTCTTCTTCACCACTCAGTTTTCTTTGCTTCTCCACCTGGAGCAGGGTATGCCCCAGGTCCAACCCTTCGTACGCGTCACCCAGGGCGATGGCGTCCGGCGCGCCTCCAATCCAATAGCGGCACCGTCGGCTATGTCGGTATCCGTCGCACACCACTAGGTTGCCGACCTGGCGCGAATTATGCCCAGGTGGAAAACACTCGACTTAAGGTCCCATTCATACGTTGCTGGCATCCACACGTTAAAATTGATTCATCTTCTTTTTTTCTATATTTCTTCTTTCGGACCTGCCCGTACACTGGGTACGAACGCCTCGGAACGGCTAGGAACCACTGCACCCTCGCAGTATCGGGTTCGACTACGGCGCCCTTCACCGGTGCTACATCAGCACGCCAAACTTAACTACTTGAGGTTTCCCAAGGGACTTCCCCCCAAATGAAACAACCTCCATGCCGCTTTTAGCCAGTGACAAAGGCCCAGCACGTCTTGCCACTTGCAAGGTACGACACCAACTGAGCTCTGTCTTGAGAAACGCGCTATTTATAGCCGTTTCCCAAGATCGAGTTCCAAAACACCCCCCCCCCCCTTAAGAGCCTTTGTCACTGGTGATCTATTTGACCATGCCCATCTGGCATGATCATACACCATTTATAATACAAACATTCTTTCAACAAATACAAAACTTAACAACTAATATAACAACTAAACAACTAATATACAATAATTCTTCGTTTCTTCACTTTCTTCTTCCTTAGCATCGTCCCGGCGACCTCGGTCTGAGGGCCGTGGTCCGGTCTTCATCTATTCGTTCACAGCGTGCTGCATGCGTCGTCTCAAAGGATCCCTCTAAGGCCAAGACCGGTGATTTCTCATCCCTCCATAGGAGATCCCCTTGATAGACGTCTTTGCATAATGACTATTTAATATTTGGTCCATCTGATTTAACAATTCTGTCCTCATCAGTTCTTGTCTATGATATTCGACCCAAATTCAAGCCTCCCCACACTTTTCGCTCTGCTCTGATGTTATTTGCAAGGCGATCAGCAGGTCGGGTTGTCAACGTTCAACGATAGCTTAGGCCCAAAGGACCTAACTCCGTTAGTGGGTTCTTTTTCACTCCTATCGCCTGAGTGAGTCAACTAGTTGGGCGCCATGTTCTGGCACAATGATGCCTTCGCTTCCTCCTTCGAGGGGCCTATCCCTGGAAGTTCTTAGTACCTCGGCTAGCTTACAGTCGTTTTCTCAGGGGCGGCATATTGTGTAGGGCAGTTTGAAACCGCACCCAAGCAGCGGCTTAGGGGCGGCCTCGGTAGGATAGAGCATCTTCGCCTTCTGCCGTCAGGGCTGGCGGAATTTTACTTTGCCACGTGGTTTTTACGGCTTGCCGACCTGGTGCAGGTTATGCCCAGGCGGTATACACTCGTGCAGGTCTTCTAATTTAATTAATTAATTTTAATAATCGATTGCCAGGCCAGAGGATGGAAAATTTTGCAAAACAAAATAACCTTGACGAGTGCGATGCGAATGTATCATTAATATGCAAATAATTAGTGACACACGAGGCTTCTAGATAATGATTTATTTATGCTAATTGGCTACTGGTAATTTACAGCAATATATTGTGTCATTTATATGCAAAAATGCATTTCTTTGAACAGATAAAAATTACTTGTGTAATTTTGTACAAAAATCTATACAGGGAAGATGTAAAGTAAGTATACAAAGACCTCCCAGGCCCCCCAAATTCCCTAAAATATATATTCCCGATGAAATTGTGACCTTAGTATAGCTAATACATGTCGCGCGTTTAGGGTGACGTCATAAGTTGTTTAGAAAAGGAACGGGGTTGATTGAGTAAATAGAACCAAATTTAACAGCCCGCATGCGCGAGAAAAGAATTGTTTCGCGGATATGGGTTATATATTAAATAAAAGAAAAGACATCAAAATTATAGAAAATTATTTATTTATCTATACCTTGACTTAATAGAGGTATGCAATAGATTAATTAGTAAAATGGTACAAGATACACATATAAATACAATTAAACTAAGCACACCATGTGTTCCAGCATATCCATCCACTATTGGAGAATTGTGAGAAGCATTTTGGTTTATTAGCGTCCTCCACTCAGTTTCGCCAAAAGTCAGGTCTCTAAACTGAAACCTAACCTTATATCGTAAATCAGCAACTGTTGGAGCGTTTGATTTAAAAACAGCCGTATGTCTATTATCAATTTGTTCATATGTCATTTGAAGCCATGTGTTGTTTGCAGAAAAGGGTGGGGTTCCCAACATTACCGATGCATTTAATACATTATACGGAGCGTAAACGTAAAACACATTTTGTACTAAGGCAGTCAAGAGAATATAGGATGAACTTAACGACGCCATGACTGTAGGCAGAATGATCTAAATTCCATTTCCTAAAACCTTTATTACTTCACGAGATTGGTACCAGACGCTCATAAAAATTATAAATATTACTAGCATACAAATGGCGTCGGTATATGAGAAACTCTTGATTTTCTTCTCTTTTGTACATTTTATCGGTTTATTTTTTCTCAATTGGCGGCATCTCCATAAGACTTTAGCTAGCTCACAATGCTTGACATTCTTGTAATGATCTTTCAAAGGATCATCTCCCACATACCAACTATCAAACTCACAATGACAAAAGGAACACCTGACAATATCCAATCTCCCAGTGTAATAAAACCCTGCACTTGCCAACTCTTCAGGATTGAGCTTGCTAGGCCAATTAGCGAACGTAATTAGCCTATCTTCAAAATTACGAAGCAAACTATAACCATCATCTCCACACATTTTAGGAGATGTTGCTATCTAAAGTGTTGTAAGAATACTATGAAATAAAACCAATAAAACGGGTTAATATACATTTATTATCATCAAATATTACACATTTGTATTCTATCAAAGTCATCTAGTACCTTCTTGGGATTAAAGTGTATTAGTTCCAACATGTAAATAGCTTGTTCAGACATGTTTAAACTACAAATATTTTTAATAATCTCAAAAAAGTTTCCTTGGATGTCTTCACTAATGTTCATATAATTTAAAAAGTTATCATAAAATGCCATAAAATCTAAATTTTTTATCAGGTTCAATCTATAATTAATAATGTGACTTATACTAACAAATGAGGTTATGGCATGAGAACAGAAACATAACGTTGTATTATTACACACAAGATTTATTATTTTTTCACTCAACAACGTAACGGACGACACTGTAAAATTTTCAGTTTTAGAATCAATTCTTAATAATGTATCATCTTCAACCATTTTGGACGCGATTTCGAAAAACTCATGCCACTCGAAATTGGCTAGTGATGCTGCAACTTTTTCCTCAGGTAAATTTAAAACAGTATTTATTAACTTCACACTCGGCACCATTCCTCTAGCTACACTAAGGCCCACGATTATCTTATAATTTCCAGCGGAATAATGCACCTCGTTCAACAGCTTTTTTTCATTCTTAATGTCTTCTCTACTTCTTAATATCATGCTATTGTCCTGGCACAATGATGCCTTCGCTTCCTCCTTCGAGGGGCCTATCCCTGGAAGTTCTTAGTACCTCGGCTAGCTTACAGTCGTTTTCTCAGGGGCGGCATATTGTGTAGGGCAGTTTGAAACCGCACCCAAGCAGCGGCTTAGGGGCGGCCTCGGTAGGATAGAGCATCTTCGCCTTCTGCCGTCAGGGCTGGCGGAATTTTACTTTGCCACGTGGTTTTTACGGCTTGCCGACCTGGTGCAGGTTATGCCCAGGCGGTATACACTCGTGCAGGTCTTCTTGGTAGCGGCACTCGACGCTGGAGGACTGGCAACGGTCATCCAGGCCTGGCATCGGCGGATTCGCACTTCATTAATTTTAAATCATCTTTGATTCGGTTTGCCACGTGGTTTGTACTGCTTGCCGACCTGGTGCAGGTTATGCCCAGGTGGTATACACTCGTACAGGACTTATCCGTAGTGGCACTCGACGTTGGAGGACTGGCACCCATCATCCAGTCCTGGCATCGGCGGTTCTGTACTTCATTAACTTTATTCTTCCTTGATTCTTCTTCACCACTCAGTTTTCTTTGCTTCTCCACCTGGAGCAGGGTATGCCCCAGGTCCAACCCTTCGTACGCGTCACCCAGGGCGATGGCGTCCGGCGCGCCTCCAATCCAATAGCGGCACCGTCGGCTATGTCGGTATCCGTCGCACACCACTAGGTTGCCGACCTGGCGCGAATTATGCCCAGGTGGAAAACACTCGACTTAAGGTCCCATTCATACGTTGCTGGCATCCACACGTTAAAATTGATTCATCTTCTTTTTTTCTATATTTCTTCTTTCGGACCTGCCCGTACACTGGGTACGAACGCCTCGGAACGGCTAGGAACCACTGCACCCTCGCAGTATCGGGTTCGACTACGGCGCCCTTCACCGGTGCTACATCAGCACGCCAAACTTAACTACTTGAGGTTTCCCAAGGGACTTCCCCCCAAATGAAACAACCTCCATGCCGCTTTTAGCCAGTGACAAAGGCCCAGCACGTCTTGCCACTTGCAAGGTACGACACCAACTGAGCTCTGTCTTGAGAAACGCGCTATTTATAGCCGTTTCCCAAGATCGAGTTCCAAAACACCCCCCCCCCCTTAAGAGCCTTTGTCACTGGTGATCTATTTGACCATGCCCATCTGGCATGATCATACACCATTTATAATACAAACATTCTTTCAACAAATACAAAACTTAACAACTAATATAACAACTAAACAACTAATATACAATAATTCTTCGTTTCTTCACTTTCTTCTTCCTTAGCATCGTCCCGGCGACCTCGGTCTGAGGGCCGTGGTCCGGTCTTCATCTATTCGTTCACAGCGTGCTGCATGCGTCGTCTCAAAGGATCCCTCTAAGGCCAAGACCGGTGATTTCTCATCCCTCCATAGGAGATCCCCTTGATAGACGTCTTTGCATAATGACTATTTAATATTTGGTCCATCTGATTTAACAATTCTGTCCTCATCAGTTCTTGTCTATGATATTCGACCCAAATTCAAGCCTCCCCACACTTTTCGCTCTGCTCTGATGTTATTTGCAAGGCGATCAGCAGGTCGGGTTGTCAACGTTCAACGATAGCTTAGGCCCAAAGGACCTAACTCCGTTAGTGGGTTCTTTTTCACTCCTATCGCCTGAGTGAGTCAACTAGTTGGGCGCCATGTTCTGGCACAATGATGCCTTCGCTTCCTCCTTCGAGGGGCCTATCCCTGGAAGTTCTTAGTACCTCGGCTAGCTTACAGTCGTTTTCTCAGGGGCGGCATATTGTGTAGGGCAGTTTGAAACCGCACCCAAGCAGCGGCTTAGGGGCGGCCTCGGTAGGATAGAGCATCTTCGCCTTCTGCCGTCAGGGCTGGCGGAATTTTACTTTGCCACGTGGTTTTTACGGCTTGCCGACCTGGTGCAGGTTATGCCCAGGCGGTATACACTCGTGCAGGTCTTCTTGGTAGCGGCACTCGACGCTGGAGGACTGGCAACGGTCATCCAGGCCTGGCATCGGCGGATTCGCACTTCATTAATTTTAAATCATCTTTGATTCGGTTTGCCACGTGGTTTGTACTGCTTGCCGACCTGGTGCAGGTTATGCCCAGGTGGTATACACTCGTACAGGACTTATCCGTAGTGGCACTCGACGTTGGAGTACTGGCACCCATCATCCAGTCCTGGCATCGGCGGTTCTGTACTTCATTAACTTTATTCTTCCTTGATTCTTCTTCACCACTCAGTTTTCTTTGCTTCTCCACCTGGAGCAGGGTATGCCCCAGGTCCAACCCTTCGTACGCGTCACCCAGGGCGATGGCGTCCGGCGCGCCTCCAATCCAATAGCGGCACCGTCGGCTATGTCGGTATCCGTCGCACACCACTAGGTTGCCGACCTGGCGCGAATTATGCCCAGGTGGAAAACACTCGACTTAAGGTCCCATTCATACGTTGCTGGCATCCACACGTTAAAATTGATTCATCTTCTTTTTTTCTATATTTCTTCTTTCGGACCTGCCCGTACACTGGGTACGAACGCCTCGGAACGGCTAGGAACCACTGCACCCTCGCAGTATCGGGTTCGACTACGGCGCCCTTCACCGGTGCTACATCAGCACGCCAAACTTAACTACTTGAGGTTTCCCAAGGGACTTCCCCCCAAATGAAACAACCTCCATGCCGCTTTTAGCCAGTGACAAAGGCCCAGCACGTCTTGCCACTTGCAAGGTACGACACCAACTGAGCTCTGTCTTGAGAAACGCGCTATTTATAGCCGTTTCCCAAGATCGAGTTCCAAAACACTATCAAGATATCTCCAAGGAGACAAACTTCTTGAATCTTCTTCAACAACGTATTCGCCCATGACTAAATAAGTACTGAAACCGTCCAAGCAAATTATCGACTACACTCTGACTACCCCACTCCTGAATATTTATTAATATTAAGTTCTAGGAATAAAAGTTGCGACAGGGCCCACCCGCTACCCATCTCGGTAAATTCTGAAGCTTTTTTAAGTAGGTTATTTTTATATAGTTCAAACACATATTCTAAATTAGTACCTGGATGAATCACGCTATATCTCGAATTAAATGATTTAATTTCTTGTTCCTGCGTTGATGGTTGTAGATATACACCATAAAGTTCCATATTCATTGATATAGCTCGATGAAGACTCAACTGCTTCGCTAACACCGTTAGAACCTTATGTTTCAAGTCTTTCAGGAACAGCTTAACATCAGTCAAATTATTATTTGTCGATATGTGATAGGTATTCACTCTATTCTTAAAAGCTGTTTGAATAAGTTTAATACCAGAGCCTACAATCTCCCCACAGTTTTCCTTATGTTTCGTTGTACGATTATGACCTTTAGTCACCTCACAGTGGCACTGTTTGCAGTACATCTTATACTATAATACTAGCTGATTATTACGAAATATGACGTATTTATCCAAATGAGTCTGCATAACACTCAATTCTAGCAAACTAGACAACATCTTTTATCATGTCCACCCAGCTGTTGTGTGAATTATCAAAGCCAAGCCACTTGACAAACATTTTCTTCCCCTTTTTCCGTATAATTCTTTCAATAAGAAATACATCGGACTGTTTAGTTTTCTGTAATTCCGCTTCATAAAATCCTCCACTGATTGGTCGTCCCTGCATATCCTCCAATATATAGGTTGTGGGATTTGTTATATTAACCTTGAAAATTTTGAAAAGCTCGGTTGTCCAATTAGGTACATAACCCTTTTCAAAGACATGCTTGGATTTACTTATACGAACAATGTCCCCAACCCCAAATTTTTGTTTCCCCACAACCTTTAGATGTGTATATACAGAGTTTAATAACTTATCCGCGTTACTCTTATTAACATCCGACGGCTTCATGCCAATCGTGTGATGTTTAGTAGTATTGTATGTATTCACGATTTCCTCCAACAAATCAATCCATCGATGATTTCCATTTAAAGTAAACAATCTAAAAAGCTTTTCTTTAATCGTACGAATTACTCGCTCTGCAATTGAAGCCTTCAAGATACTGAAAGTGCTATAATGATGTATTTTATGCGTCTTCATAAGATTTTGAAAACTAGTATTGTAGTATTCCTTTCCATTATCTGTAACTAACTTTTTCGGGATTCGCTTGGAGTGTCTAAAAATATTTTCCATCGCTTTGGTTACTTCTTGAGCAGTTTTCGTCTTTATGGGTCTTGCCCAGAGAAATTTCGAAAACGAATCGATAACAACAAGTATGTATTTATACCCCCTATTTTCGCGCGCATATTGATCGAGTTGCGCAAGATCGGATGCAAATGTATCATCTAAACCATATTGGATAAATCTACGACGTTTAAATTTCGAACGAGCTGGGGCGTGTAACTCTTTAACAACCTGTTCTCGCGCCTTAGTGATGACACCCTTGGGCATTTTGTTAATAAAGTGAAATATTTGAAACATGTTAGACAATTTATATACCCCTATCAACTGTATCTGCTAATTTAGTTACTTTTTCATCAAGTTTCTTCAACTCTGCAGCTAAAGGTGCAAAAGAATTTTCGATTTTTACATGCATGTAACTTTGTAAGAGGTCCTTGAGTTTATCGAACTCTGGTTGCACTATTTTCATGGCTTCTTGCTGGTAATTGTCAACTAATTTCAATTTAACATCAATTGCATTAAATCGATCATTAATTGTTGAAATATCTCTTGTTATTCTTGAAATACTGGTAGAAGACTTTAGCAAACGATCATTTAAATCATGTAATTCTGCAGATACAACCTTCATGTGACCTTCGATGTTATTGGTAGTATCGTTAACACACTCGTTTGAAGAAGCAATAATTTTCATGTAAAGAACAGAAATTGCATCATCTAAAAATTTTTTATTAACAGCATCTGCGTCATCTGTTGGGGGACTAACGTTACAAAGCTTATGTTCCCTAAAATTGTAATGACCATCCCTAGTGAAGGAAAGTATGGTGGGTGCTGGTAAAACTCTCGGAACCCTGTAGGGGGAAGGTAAAGAACGTCCAAACTTATTCATGATTAATACTTTAATGATGCTTTTAAGGAATTACATGTTTATTTATAGAATTCAATAATTCCAAGTCTCTGCAATTCCTGTAAAATATTCTGAATCTCGTTCCAATTATTATTATTACCAACATGTTCGGAGGCTTCAAGCTTCTTCATTCGCTCAACCAGCTCATTTACATCGTCGTAATATACAAATTCCTTTGGTCTTTCGTTGTACTCCATTAATGAATTCCCAGATTTCAGTTTAGATCTTGTTACAGGCATTCTACTAATAGGCGGTGTTTTGTTCGAAGAGCTTCTAAGATTTCTAGCATGAGAAGATGCTGATGATTGCAACAAAGACGTTGATCCTCGTGTTGAAGATGTTAGTAGCGGTCTAATAATATTTTTATATTTTTCCGATTTGCTACCTTTTAGTTGACCATTACTTAACCGCCTATATGCATTAGTGCGCACTAATATGTCTTTATAATGCACTTCATCATCTTTCTTACGATTGATGGGATTCTTTAAAAACAATAACTCATTAGACCCTGACTTCCTGGATAAGCGACATCGCCTACTTTAATGTCTCCATTTTGCAAAAAGTCCACCGACAGAGAACCCATTGTCCATTTACCATTTTCAAAATTGTATGTTAGACCTTGTGAGTCATCCAAATCAGGGGAACTTGTCCAATACATTTTTAAATATTCGTGAGAAATTGGAGGATATTGACTGGTAAATTCCTCGAAAATTGCCGGATTCGTTCTCATAGTAGTTTCAAATATCTCCTTTAAATCTTGTGGGGTATTCTCTTCAAACACATCATTCTCGATTTCCTCATTATCAACCAAATCTCCATACCTAACTTCCGCTTCTCTGGGCAAAAATTAAACTTCTTCTGGTTTTGTTTTTACAATCGTCTCTGTCGATTCAGTTTTAATCTTTGGCTTCTTGGCTCTCTTTTCCATAAGCGGTACAAGCATATTTAGCGGGGTAGTAACTGGTGTTAAAAACTTGTTAAGCGCAGCAACTTCTTCGTTTCTTTCCAGCTTTAAAGCCAAGTATTTCCTTCTTATTGTATTAGAGTTTAGAGGCATCAATTATTCGACGTTTAACATTCTTATCATAGCTGTTAAATTGTCGGGACATTGCGACTAAATGGTCTATGCTTTACAATGATGACGGTGATACTAACTACATATGATGACGTTATAGTATTATATAGGTATCGAATTTACTACGATATCTGCCTTTATTAATGTCGTTGTCTTTTACCATGACTAAAAACCCATATTTATCATTCCAACATTCAGAGCAAATGCGTTTAAACAAATCGAAAGACATGTCCGTGTTTACATGATCGCTATAAATATGTTTCAAGTTTAGCTCGTCTTGTTTAAACAAAACTAACACGTTGGCATTATCGCGAATCAACTGTTTGGGTACTTTTGAATATGTTTGCGAGAGATAGAATGAGTCGATATCATTATAACGGCCCATACAGAAATAATTTCTAATTTTATCCTGTTTCTCGCAAGCCACATCGTCAAAGATCAATACAGAGTCGGGTTGAGCAGTTGACGGGTCTATTACATCATCATTCTCACCATATGTGAAATACCCCATACGACAATGTTTCAATGTTTCTCGGAGGAAATCATATTTTTCCTGGTGTAAAGATTTCGAATAAACGTACACATTTTGAAATTTTAAACCATTGGCGTCAGCTAATAGACTCATCATTACATTGGTTTTTCCACAATTACTCGGTCCACATATTAGTGCCCTAATGGTGTTTGGAAAAAGCTGCCCGTGTTTGTTTGTTTGTTTCTGTTTGGGCATATCGAAATTTTGAATATTTAGGTGGTGTTTTTGTTTCTGCTTCCGCATTACTATAAATACACTCTTTTCTCTTCAAGAACTTTATTTGTAATGACAACGTTGCAGGGTGCAGGTGTCTTAAATAGTACCATAAATCGACTCCCGTTTGAACTTCATTTACCCGGTTATTCATATTGTGGTCCCGGCACTCGATTAAAAGAACGTTTAGCTCGAGGTGATCCCCCAAAAAATAAATTGGACAGTTTTTGTCGAGATCACGATATTGCATACTCTCAGTCTCAAGACTTGAAACAAAGACATCAGGCAGATAAAATACTTGAAAATAGAGCGTGGAAGCGCGTGAAAGCCAACGACTCCAGTTTTGGCGAAAAAACATCAGCTTGGCTAGTTACTAACGCTATGAAGGTTAAACGTAAGTTGGGGGCGGGGTGCAAAAGCTTGACTTCGATTGTGAATAAGCTTAGTAAACACGGTGCTGGTGATATAACCAAGAAAAAGACCTTGAGTAACTTACTAAAAGCAGCACGCATGTCGATAAAGAAAGCCGGTGGACGTAGAAAAATTAATATACCGAGGGTTATACCACTCCCTAAGACTGGCGGGATCCTTCCTTAATATTTGCCGGGCTTAGTGCTTTAGGTGCTCTCAGCGGCGGGGTGGCCGGTATTGCAAAAACCGTCAATGATGTTCAAAGTGGGAGAGGCAAGCTACAAGAAGCTAAACGCCACAATGAAACGATGGAAGCCATTGCTTTAGGGAAAAAGGGTAGCGGTCTATATTTAAAGAAGTATAAATCGGGGTATGGATTATATCTAAGAAAAATGCCAAAAAACCACCACTGAAGCTGCCCAAACGCCCATTAACCGATGAAGACATCAAAAACTATACATCTCAATTAAAGATACCCAACTTTAGGGGGGTCTTTATGCGAGATACTCTTCCAAAATCACCTAACCATACTGAGTGTGGTGTTGTCAATTTAGATCGAAACGTCGGATTCGGAACACATTGGGTAGCTTATAAGAAACGCGGTGATAAAGTTGTTTATTTCGATAGTTTTGGCAATTTGAAACCACCCAAGGAATTTATAAAATATATGAAAAATTGTAAAATTTGCTTTAATTACGATCAGTATCAGGACTTTGGATCATCCAATTGTGGACATCTAGCATTGGCTTTTCTCTACAATAAATCTCTATAAAACATATTATTCAAAGTCCCTTACAACAGTCATGTCTCAGACGTTTACGTTAAAAGGTCGTTCTCACCAGCTTGAAGCACACTTTGTTCCTCCAATAGAACTTGACCCAAACTACGAATACTCTCTTGCACTTATATCGCTGAATACTTGGAATGCAATTCCAAACATTGAATCAGGAAAAAACAAGATTTACTATACTGAAAATAACGTGGAAAAGATATTGAAGATACCTGCGGGGTCATACGAACTGCAGGATATCGAAACGTTTGTTCAGAATCGCATTCTTGATTCACACGCTACTTTAGACGAGCGCAATCACGTCTTTTCGTTGAAACCTAATAATAATACGCTAAGGTGCGAGTTAAGAAGCCAATACGACCTAAATTTTCAGCCAGAAGATAGTATAGCAAGATTATTAGGTTTTTCTCAACGTAAACTAACAGGAGGTGTTGTGCATGAATCAGATCTACCTGTAGAAATAATACAAGTTGTTACTATACGCATAGAGTGCAATATTATTTCCGGTTCGTATTATACAAATAATCCTTCACATACCTTTATACGAATTCTCTCCAACAGTCGATCCTGGCTTCAGTATAAAATATCGAGCCA